>CM048648.1:78060549-80560549 GCA_026413185.1 Pueraria montana var. lobata
TTTAATGTTACCCAATTAGATCCCTTTATTTTTTGAGTATACAATTAGGTTCTTTAGTTTTTTATTTTTATCCAATTAAGTCCTATCCGTCAGGTCTGTTAAGTATGTTAGACCTTACGAAAACGTCGGAAAGGACTTAATTGGATAAAATAAAAAATAAAAAGACCTAATTGCATACTCAAAAAATAAAGGGACCTAATTGGGTAAAATTAAAAAAACTAAAGGACCTAATTGCATACTAAAAAAATAAAGGGACCTAATTGAACATATTTAATAAATTAAGGGACCAAATTGGGTATTAAGCCAATTGTGTAAAAAAAAAATTGGCCCCCCCTTTACTACACTTCCTGGATCCGTCCCTGTTTTTGGGTAAAATTTATTTGAACTTGCAAAATTATCGTTGTGACTCATTAAATATGGATACAAACTTACATCACTTCATGTGTTTTCAATACATTTTAGTTTATAATATTGTGTTAAAAATAGTGTATTAAAGATTACGTTTATAGTATTAGTTGTAAAATGTACATCTACAAATTATAAGTGAATCAACATATATGTATGTATATATGTAATAATTTACTTGTGAATTAGACAATAAAAAATCATAAATGTTTCGTCGTTGATCAGTAAAATCTATTGAGATTTATCGTAAAAAGACAAGAGTAGAAGTTCTTTTAACGACCACAAAATTTTGGCACTAGATTTTCCCGTAAACTACAAACAAGTCCTTGAATGGAACAATGTAAACCATAAATTACTTAAAATATTAGAAGACAAAAGAGTAGGGTGATATTCTCTCTCCCCGACTTCCCTCCCAAACCAAAACAAGTGGACAAGAAATGAGGCCAAAAGTTATGGAGATTTTAAAATGAAAGGGGTAACTTTTATTTTATTTTATTTTTAATTTTTTTTGGTGAAAGGGGTAACTTTTATTGTGTCTTTCGGTTTTAGAGAATATTTTTAAGACGCATGTATATAAGAAAGATAAAGAGGAAAAAATACAAATAATTATATTATATACCATCACATAAGATGCCAACTATTAGATGTTTAAATAATGAAAGTGTAGATTTTAAGGTATGAGCTATTAGCAAGCAATAGCATATCAAAAGATTGAGGTAGTTTGAAGTAAGCAGCAGCAGCAGCCAAAGTCAAAGGATTAGCACGGTTTCGGTCCTTAATCTTATCATCAGTACAGCAAAAGACATGGCTGCAATTAATGTTGCTAAATTTGAATGGAGGGGTTTCAGGTTTGAACCTCAAGAATTTGGATATGTTTGGATTGGCGTTGAAATCACGTTCAACGGAAAAATTGTACGTTTCAAGACAAATATTCAAAAACTATGTGAGTGAAGCTTTTTTTTGAAAACCAGTTGAGTTGAATCCAACTGATATTCAAACACACACTTTATCTATAACGGAAGACATGTTTAGCACGGAATTGAAGATGTCACCAGCTCACATTTTGCCAACTAAATTGAAAACTGTTATGGAGATTACATTGAACTCCAAGTGCTTAACCCCACCTTGCTCTACCAAAGCAGTACTTCCTTAACAAGACCGTGGACGGTGGAACCCCTCCAAACCAGTGGCGGAGCTTCTTGAGGACGGGAAGCCCATGGCCTCCCAATTTTATTTTATTTTTTTAAATTATGTGTGAATATTTAGGGTGTGTTTAGTATAGATGAGAGAAATATGATAGATAAAAATAAAAATGATGGGTAAAAATAGATAAAAATAAAATAAAAATTAAAGGTGTTTGATTGAAAAAAATAGAAAAGAAACCAGGAGAAACACGGAGATTAATGTAAATAGATGAGAAATAATACAATGTGTCCCAACATTTTTAAAATTACTTCCACCTTATTTCTTCTTTTTCAAACATCCTAATTAATTTATTTATATGCACCATAATAAAATAGTCAATTTTATATAAAAGTGAGAAAATTAAATGTTAGTCATACAGTTACATATGAATAGTCAAGATTGAATATATTACATGACCACTTTAAAAAGTTGTATTTTAATATTGATCATTCATGTGATAAAATCAATGATCAATATTTATTTTCTTACTGTAATTTGATCTTTTAATTTTTTTTTTCTTGATTCGATCTCGACTTCTCACACAAGATATCTCCTGTACAAAATAATTTGGTGTGGTTAGTGTCATTACAAGAACTATATTTGTGTGTAGGTTTCTTTTTTTTTTTTTCTTGAAATTTTGGCATTATTATGCAAATATGTCATATGTGCTGTTATTTTTTATTTTTTTAGTACAATTTTACTACTTTTTAACTCATTCTTTTATTTTGGTCTCATTTTAGTATGATAGGAATTACATATATAGAAGAATATAGTAGAAAATGATTGCATAACGAGTTATTTTAAGAATTTCCCTTTTCCTTTGTTTTAACAAAAATTAGAAAAAAAATCAATAAATTTATATCAAGTTATAAAATAGTCAGTAATTTATAAATATTTTTCATTTAGATTTTATTTTGGCTCTTCCAATATTTTTGTTCAAGTTCCGCCAGGCGAATTTACGAGTAAACACCCTGTTAGAATCTTTTCCCTCCAACAATCCTCATAAAAAGAGGACTTATTACTCTGGTACGCAACTAACACTCATAATTTTCTCTTTTCCCTCACAAATTAACTTTGGTATCGGAGTCTCTATAGGTCGCAACCGGAGGTTTGGACAACCACTAGTCATAACCACGGCAACCGCCTAAGCCTTGCCAGAAACTCCCTTCACGACCCTCTCGTGATTGATCTTCAGAAGCTTGAGCAAAGAATATGCTAAAAACTAACACTAATAACGAAATTGACGATTTAAGATTTAGGCTTAATGAACATTTAATGTAATCTCTACTATTTTTCGATTTTTTTTGAAGTGTAAGGTGTGTTTGAAATTATCATTTTGGAGAAAAAAAGGAAGATAACTTTTTTGTTTTTAAATTAAGAGATTATATAATATTTATAAAATAAATAAAACATTAGAATATTATGTTCACATTAATATATAATTTTTTATTTGATTTTAAATATTATCAAATTGAAAAGATTCATTATAAATAAAAAAATATTTTAATTTTGATGCACTGTTAGTATAAGATATTGCCACTGCATAAAAAAAATATTGCCACCGTCAATTAATTAAAATTACTTTAGATATGATTTTTAAAATAATTATTATAAAATTCAATAACTTTTACTTATATGATAGTAAAATACAATTTTTTATATTATACTCAATGAAATATGGTCACATCAATTAGTGATTTGGTACCAAATTTCTTTGTACTGTATAGCGTTTTTATTTTTTTTAATCTATTTATAATATATAAATTTTGAATTGTAAAATAATATGCTTATATATTTTATAGTATATTAATATAGCGACATCACATGTAAAACAATATGCTTACATGTCAATATTATTGCATCACATGTCTTTTCTCACTTCTCTTTTCACCAATAGCCTTTATTATGTCTCATTCAATTCTCAACTCTCATCCACTAAATAACTCTTATTTGAAATTAAAACTTTCATAACACATCTTTGCAATTAGTGTGTTATTCTTAAATGTGGTGACTCCCATTTTCCCAATTTCTGTTATTATCATTACAATGACATTAAAAACTTTTATAACTCCTATCTCTGCAACCAGTGCATTATTGCCATATTATATAGTACCTTATTAATCAGTCTGCACAGCAGCAGAACTCATAGATGGAACATGCCAGGCAACAAATGATGCAGCCTCAAGGAAAGCAAATGTATCATCATATGCCGCCACACACAGGCTATCAATTCCCAACATTACGCCTCAGGATCATGGCTCGCATATTGTACAATCACAAGCACATCAATTCACCACTCCCCACCCCACAAAAATATATATATATATATATATATATATATATATATATGCATTGCATGTCATATATATCATCAAACGTGATTACATCCAGCCAACCAAACTCCTAGCACATTCAGCCAAACGTGGTCTCACCTGGGCAACCTAACTCCCAGCAGATTAAGCATAACATACATATGCTAACTAACTCCCTTTGAAAATCAACAAAAATTTCCAAAGGTAGAGGAAGTGGAGTTTTAAAAATGGAAGCCAGGTTGGACTTTGGCCATCCCAGGATCCACAAAGGAGTGCCTAGCCTGTTCAAAACCAACAAAACCAGAACATTCTTGCTGAAGTTTGTTCTAACTTCTAACCAAGTGCCTAATGTAGGTGTCAATGCTAGCCAATCACAGAGTCGCCCTCCGCAATGCCATTGCAGCAGGGTGGATCTGATCTATTCTACCAACATGGTTCTGACTTTCATAGCCAGATGAACCGGAATGATGCATGGTCATCCATCCAATGTCCATCCTGCTGGCCAAAAGATGGGTCAGGAGGATAGTTTACTCTGTTTATGACTCAAATTATAGTATTATTACACTTACTGTAATGTTTAGAGAAGAAAAGTCTAAAAAAAAAAAAAAATACAAAAAGAGGCAAAATTTTCATATTATAGAAATTTATTTAGACCTATGTTAATATATTATTAATATTAAATTTCACCCGTGCATGACACGGGTTACCATCTAGTTGACTCTTAATTTTACAAACCCCATATGTTATATCTGAAAAGTGTGAGAAAATATGCTTCTATCATCCTATACATGCATTGAAAGTATTTTCGGGTCAATCTGATTAGATCCAAAAGACACCACATTTGTGCTAACTGGATTTTTTTTTTTTTTTTTTGTTGTTACATTTGTGCTAACTGGATGTTAACTGGATATTGTGCTAGCTGGATATGCAAAGACCATCCTCTGCCACTCATTTCATTTGACTCAATGATTCTGATTATTTACTCATAGTAAAACAACTCACTCATTTTACAAAATATAAAGGTGGGAACTGTTTCTACAAAAAAACTGCTCTTCCTACACAAACCTTCATATTCTACTAGTGCTATACATGGTCACTGGAACAATCAAACTCCTACTTTTGTTCCTCACATGTGTGACTAATGAAGATTATTAGGCAAGCAACTCATAACTAATATTCTTTGTCTTTGGAAGGACACATTATTATAATAACAAATATCCTCAGATAGATGGTGAATCCTCTGTGCCATTTGGTAGTGGGGTAGAAGCTTCTAAATCAACTTTATCCGAGTTCACAAACTTCAAGTAATTTTCAATCTCTTTGGAATCATGGCTCCTGTATCTAAGACCTAGCCACTTCTTTTGTGGCCTTCTCTTTCTATAACTTATGGCAATGGCAAGGTCATTGGGGAAGAGGTTTTTGAAGACAAAGGCATGCAATATAGTTGATACAAGCAGTGCTGTTACTATGAGTGTGGAGATGAGACTCAGTGTGACACACAGTGTCTTGGTAACTGGATTTGTGACCACATTTGAGTATCTTACGGTTGCAATTGCTGCACCCGTCATTGGAAAAGTATAGGCCCACCATGCAAGCGAGAATCTGCACAATAACATACAAATATTTTTGTCAGAAAAATTCAATAGTATGAAGTAAACAATATAAAAGAGAAACAGGAGATGTAACATACGTGAATCCTCTGAAAAAATTGATCCGGACAGCCTGCAAAACATGTGAAACTACTAAGTAATTTTGATATCAGACTTCAGAAATCTAGTAAGTGTTGGATTCGAAATTTATACAAGGCCTTGTTTAAGAATATATATGAAAACTAAACAGTGATTATGCATATTTGAAAGGGCTAATAACATTGATTTCTGCTGAGATTAGTACTAAGCAATTTAATTGGAATATACTGACATGGTAAAGATGTTTACAATATCATCTAGTCATGACTTGTTATATAATTAAAAATTGTTAACTTTTGTAATAATTACTTTAAAAATCATATCTTTGGTGATTTCTAATTAATTAACACTGTAAAAATCTTTATCCTGACAAAATGTCAAACTAAACTTATATTTAAACCCTACTTAAAATTATAGTTACCTCATTTTATGTTTTATTGTTATATGTTTGATTGTCATATTACAAGTTCATCTTCTACTTTTAAGTACAGATCTAACACAGGTTACCTTTAAAACTACAAAGTAAGGGAAGTGTAATTTTCTAAACAACTAAGGTATAAGTGTAATTAAATAATCAATCCTATTTCAATAATACAAGGGTGAAAAAAAGATAAAATAACTTACCAAAGAGAAATAAAGGAAGAGGGCAATGAAATAGGCAATCCGTGATCCATAATCAAAAGAACCCTGAATGTTGGCCCAAGCCATGGAAGCAACACTAGGTGCTGCAACAAACAGAAAGAACACAGGATGGAGTTCCTTTGGGAGGGTCTCATTTGTTGGAAGTCTCTGGTAGAGGGTTACAAACATGACTATGTAGTGGGCCAGCCCAATAGCAAAGAAGAAAATTGGCCCTTCTTTTAGGCCCATAGAAGCCCCAAGTAAGGCCCCAACAAAGTTTCCAACAATTGATAAATGGTTTGTAGGATTGGCCACCTTTGAGAGCCTCCTCTGGCCCCCAGACATCCACTGTCCATAGATCTTAAGTTCAAGACAGAATATTGGTATCATTAGAATGTACCAAAGAACATGGTGCAAGTCTTTGGTCACTGATGGTGGAACCCCAAGAGCCAAGAACAAGAGAGCTATCCATGGTGCAAAGAAAAAGTTAACACGGATTGGATGGTAGTACTCACGACGAACTGCTTCAAAGTAGAGAATGATTTTGAGAAGATAGATGGTGAAAACTGTGATAATGAGAGCAATGGATATGAGCCATAAGATTAAGTTGACTTTGAGGCTTATGTGAAGAAATTGAGTGGAGGGAGATGTTGCAAGTGCTTTCCAAAGAATTGCTTGGCTGCTAACTCCAAGGCAAATACCAAAGGATGAAATAGGAAACCGAAGAAGAAATGGCCATTTCCTGTCTTGAGGAAGCACTGTCTCTTCTGAAGCCTGTTGGAGTAGGAAAACAAAATGTTATAATCTTCAATATGCACTAACAACCATAATTAGGAAATTCTAGGGAAAAGAAAGAAAAATTCAATAGAATTTGGATATTCAATAAGTAAATTATGGTGTTGTTATTAGTTAAAGTTGCAAGAAATTTGATTTGGAGAACCCCTCCTTAAAAGCTAAAAGTAATAAGAATTGAGCTACTTAAGTACTCCACCAAACAACTTATACTACTCGATGTGAGCTAAAGCACTCCATAATACCTAATCCTTATCATAGCACCACCCATGAGCGCCAATGTTTTATCAGATGCACTCTACGGCCTTTCTAGTCAACCCATCCGTAGGTAGCCTTTTCCAAGACACGAACAACTAGTTCTGATACCAATTGATAATGAGTCTTGAAAATGAAAATAGCAAGCACTGGGAGTGCTTAACCCTTAAGCAGTCTATCTAGCTATATTCCTGGTTAGTCATGGCTCAAAGTGGTTTTGAGTTATGTCTAAATAAATATACTTGCATCTTAGACTGAGTTTCATTTTAGATTAAGACACAAGACAGTAATCAAGAAAAGATTTAGGATCTCTTGGAAATGGAAGCTAATTTTTTAGTACCAAAAATTGCATGGTCTACGTTCTGGATTATTTTAGTTATGTCACACAACACAACTGGATTTGAATTGATAGAAGGTAATCACATACCCTGAGAGTTTCTAACTCTGGACCTTCCAATGCATCAAAATACCGATCCACAGGTAAAGGTCTATCAGTGCTCCTGGAGTTGTTGTTGCCATCTTGTGCAGTTGCTCTGGGTGACTTTCCACGTAGAATTGTTAATTGTCTCTCAAGTCTCCCAGACCATGTTTTAAAAGAGTCAAACCTCTTGTCCTTGAATGCTTTGATGCCAGGATGGTTGTTTGTTTTGACTCCATTATCTGCCTCTTGGGGCACATGGCCTTTTGGCATTGGTTGAGAGTAACATTTTGATGCCTGTGGATGGTTAGAGGTAGCAGTTCCTGATTGAAAAGAGGAAATGGGAATACCATCTGATTTGGTGTCCAGTGGTTGAAGCTGAACTTCTTCAGAAGAAAGTGGCATGCTGATAGAATACTTCCTTTCATGATTGATGACTACAGGTTCATCATGTTGTCTTCTTGGTGAGCTTGCTTCACTTCCCTATTACAAACATGGGAAAAGTTGGATTTTACTAATCTCTTAAATTATAAACATTAAAAAGGTATATTGTAAATTACTATAAATTAAAAATAATATAGGTATTCTAAATCCTACATGCCATGAAGAAAACTCAATTTTTGGAAATTGGCTTTGTAGTATTCAATTATGCAGGTGAAGTACTAAAAAAGAGTCTTACTTGGGCAGATGGGCTGGGAAGTTGAGAGTCAGCAGTGTCAAAGCCAGCAACTTCACTTGATGATATATACTTTATAAGTGACGGAACTTCAGGAGAGCCTTGTTCTGCAATTTCAATGTTTATGTTGTTTTCCATGCTAGACCTGAGAAAGGTATGTTAGATTCCCTTTGTATTATTCATGAAAAGTTATATCAGATAAGATCAAGTAAAATTTAACTTGTAGCTTTGCCACTAATTCAGAGGATCTCATTGGTAAGCTCAGAAGTAGAAACAAGTAGAGCTGGCAAAATCCAGAGCCAAATTAGATAGTGAACAAAAAGATGAGATGGCTTGACAAAGAATTATGCATCAGCTATCAATTATACCTTACTTCCATTATGGACACAAAGTCACAAAGACAATCTTGTACATCTAAATAGAATGATCACATTCATCCACTTAGTTCACAAATAACTTATTTTTTCATAGAAATTATGTTCCTGATAGGTACAGCAAATCCAAAGGGCATTCATTACTAAAGTCAAAATCAGTGAATATGCGAATATCTTTTTTTCTAATTGAGAAGCCTTCCCTCTTCATGAAAGGTTCTTGTCTGCTAAATTAACAAGACAGGGAAAGGTCCTTTTTCCATCCCCACAAAAAATGGACAAGAGAGTGGATTAGGAACACTAAGCACTATATGATAATGACTGCAGAAATGTCAAATTAAAGTCCCTTCACATCCTTTCCAAAACACACTGAACATTAATCTATTTTGGATGAAACCATAAATGCAACCCCTCCCCCTGCTATCAATTCAATCCAATTCCTATTGGCCATGGATCCATATTCCATATGATGATGCCATTGTTGAATAATGGTGACATGAAAATCAGATCAGTCTTTGAAGAAAAGAAATCAAAGGCCAATGCAACCTCAAAAGTTTCAACACTAAACACATTGCAGACATCAAGTTTGGATTAGTATTAACTACATGCACATAATACATAACTGGATAATGGAGAAGCTCATTGTGCCAGGGAAGGAAACACAAGAATTAAAAGAAAAAGGAATAAGAATCATAACCTTTACCCTTTTCTCTTCTCTGCCACAGGACTAATAGAAATCTGGGACAACGTCCTTGTGAGTTGATGATGGAAAAGAGAGAATTTAAATATGAACAAAATTAGAATTCAGCAGAGAAAATGCACCGTATGCTTAAAAAAATGAAGATTGACAAAGTTGTGGCTTAAAGTCATAGGATTAGGAAGATGATTATATATGGTCTAAGGCTATGGTAGGCCAAGTGTACTTTGCAGCCGTAACCTTGAAAGGTCCTGATTTTTAATAATCAAAGCTACTTATTTTTTTGACAAAGACGCATCCAAGGAAGAGGACAAAACAGCATAAAATACTATAGGACAGGTAAGAAGATATTAACTACGAAATGACTTCAAATCATTAATAAATTGCCCCAGTTATTTTCTGGATGAACAACTGTGTTTGACAAGATATATAAAAAAAATATTGAGTGGTTAGTGGTGTGAGTCCGATTTTATGGTAACATCTATTAGCAAGCATGTCAAAAAGATTGAGTTAGTCTGAAGTAAGCACCAGCAGCCAAAGTCAAAAGGATTGGCACGGTTTCGACTTTCTTATTCAGTCCTTATCAGTACAGCAGAGACATGGCTGCAATTGTTGCTAAACTTGAATGGAGGGATTTCAGGTTTGACCTCAGGAATTTTTCTATAACGAAAGACATGTTTAGCATGGAAGATGTCACACCAACTCATAATTTGTGAACTAAATTGAAAACTACTCAAATTCATAATATCAGCAAAACAAATAAATAAAAATCAAGGATACTTTTTTTTCTTATAACGAGGGGAAAAAATCAAGGATACTTTACTCTAATGTTGACATATAATGTAGTTTTATATGCGTGAATTAAGTGTTAGATATTTTTAATGAGTCTACATATAATGTTAAGTCATGTATTATATTTTATCTATAAGGTTTTGTGTCCCTACTAAAGTTTTTTTTTATCGGCCAAATGTTAGTTGTTAATATGTTAGTTTTTGTTAACGGAGGATTCGAACCCACGACCTATCCCTTCCTCCCTTCTCCATTCACCACCAAGCCAACCTTATAACTCCTCGTGTCCCTACTAAAGTGATTTTATAAGGATAAATTTATTGGGATATATAACATCTCATTTGGTGTGGTCTATATATAATGTGTAGATATCATAAGTCTTATTTCTATTCTTATGATGGACGAAATAGAAATAAGAAATATTTAATAGTCATAACTCTTCGTAAATGGATATAAGGTTTAAAATACACAATCCTTTATGAAAAGGTACTTGACTATTATAAAAGGGTTATAGTCCCCAAGTCATATGTACTCAAAATTCTTTTCTAACATCCCATCATTAGAGAAAATCAAGAGGGATTGTGCATACATACTTGGAAGATCATAGAGCCCAATTAATTCTTCTTCAAATTATCATTCATGGATATGGATACACTCCCACTTCGATCTTGCTTTTATATTCTTGATGATTTAACATAAAAGTTCATGTATGATGTTTATCATAATCAAGTTTCATCTTCTCCCTCTACATTTTCTAACATTAAGGTGACGATAGCTGCTAAGAAATCACAATCAACGACGAGAAGAAAACAAATGAATAAATAATACACGGCAAATACACCAACACGTCCACGTTTTGCATGCTGGTTCAACGTTTAAAAAACAAGATAGGTTGTATTAAGATTTTCGCGTAATGTAGTGATAAATTATAATCACTTAACTTTCATCATAGTTCGGTGAATAAAAAATAAATGCAAAATTCATGACAAGACAAAACAAATTTAACACCGCAATAAAATAACATTATGAACCAATCATTATATTTTATTTGAATTAATTATAACATTTAGAATAAATTCATAAATTAGTCTTCTTTTTTTGTTATAAAATGTGGTAAAATGCGAAGGTACCCCAATTCTACTCAGAAGTTTATTATACTAGCCTGTACTGTAAACTATTTTAACTTGTTGTAACTACTCAAATAGTCCTTGTTTGTCTAAAAATAGTGCGTGAGGAGGATTGTCTACTATAAAAAGACAATACATTAATTTTACAATTATCAAAACAATAGTTAATGAGCATTGATGTAGGTGAGGGACAAAATTGAAAAAGGTAATAAATGTTTTCACAGTATTGTAAAATGATAAATAATTTAGAACAAAAAAGTTTTAGTAAAGTGACAATTATTTCAGTATGGAGGGTGATAAATTGACATTTTGTTCGTTTATCTAAAGAAAAATGGTTTATTTTATACTATATCTTTGAGTTTTAATTGAGAATTTCATCAAGTTCCTCTTAATTGTTGGATATTTGATTTGATGAGTTATCAATAGATTCAATACATAACAAAAAAAAAATCGTTTAAAAAAAATTGCGGCTAAAAGGACTCCAAGTAGTTAAAGGATGTGCGGAAACTTGAAATAAGGCAAAGCGCAGCAATAAGCATAGGGAGAAGAGTTTAACGATTATGCATTGACAGTGTAAAACAGTTTTATACAGTCATCCAATCATACATTATTGATGGACAACCACTCGCTAAGTCAGTAATATTTAAATGAAATTTCAACTAACAAATTTTTGGATGAATTTCAACAAACAAATTTCAAATTTGTATATTTCCAGTTTTATTGTCATGGATATGTGATCGAACTAAAAATATTCATAGGGTCAATTTTCCGACAGCCAAGGAATATAATAGGCTTTGCTATGATAGCAACATGGAGAGAACCTGAATAATAAGTCAAAGGCGTGGTGTAAATTATGCCACCAACGCTGGCACAGTAAGGTAGCAGTCCCCACTTACAGCTAAAACAATAAGATATGCCATTAAATTTGCAATAAATTTTTTAAGCAATGATATGCTCAAACTTGTAGTTGCAACTTGTGACACGCCTCTTTCTATCTGTTTGATGATCTGTAATCAAATATGCGTCGGCGTGGTATACAACAAGTACAATGTATCTAAATTTCTGGGATCTTGATGAATAAATATTGCTATATATATCCAAGTGTCGTGAATGTTCATAGAATATGCCGCGCCTAAATTGTACTACTCGTAGTAAAATCTATGAGTAGTTGGTACAATCATCGAGAAAAATGTTCGGATGTTATTTATTAGGCTTAAATACAATTTTGGTCCTCCTATTTTGCACAATCCGCAATTTTAGTCCCCTATTTTAAAATAAAGACATTTAGTCCCTCTATTTTGCACAA
Source organism: Pueraria montana var. lobata (assembly GCA_026413185.1). Lineage (NCBI taxonomy): Eukaryota > Viridiplantae > Streptophyta > Magnoliopsida > Fabales > Fabaceae > Pueraria > Pueraria montana. The sequence goes on from CM048648.1 coordinate 78,073,192, forward strand.
TCCGCAATTTTGATCTCTCTATTTTAAAATAGAGACATTTAGTCCCCCAATTTTGTAAAATCCACAATTTTGGTCCCTCTATTTTAAAAAAGAGACATTTAGTCTTTCAATTTTGTAAAATCCGTAATTTTGGTCATTTCATCAAATTGAAAGCATTGACCATTAAAAGATTAACGTCAACCTTGACGTGGCCCAAATATAGTGATGTTATACAAATTTATTTGTTTAGTTTTTAATTATTCTAAATACTGAGTAGAATAATTGATGAAAAATATATTTTAAAAAAAGGTAAAACCATTTATTTTAGTCATAAGTCCTAATATGAGAATCCAAGTCTTAATAATTTATTTTAAACAAATTTCACGTCACTAAAGCACATACCACATCGTAGTCAACGTTAATATCTTAATGATCAACGCTTTTAATTTGAAGAAAGGACAAAAATCACGGATTTTACAAAATTGAGGGATTAAATGTCTTTATTTTAAAATATGGGGACTAAAATTACGAATTATGTAAAATGGAGGGACTAAATATCTATATTTTAAAATAGAGGGACTAAAATTGCGGATTGTGCAAAATAGAGGGACTAAATGTCTCTATTTTAAAATAGAGGGACTAAAATTACGGATTGTGTAAAATAGAGGGACCAAAATTGCATTTAAGCCTATTTATTAACAGGGAAAAATTCAAAGAATTTATGATTTTCTAAATCTCAAATTGTTTACCCTGCAAATTGACGTACAACGGGAGCACCGTAATCGATTTTTGTGATTATTATTTTGAACCTAGTTCCAGCTTATTCATCCAATGCAATTACATTGTTAATATAGGATTGATTAGCGGAACAATCTTTTAAATAATTTGTCAAAACCGCTTTCCTTCCTGATAGATTGTTGATGGTGCATGTTCTGGTGGTTAGTGAGCTGATTGATTTGGGGAAAAAAAAATCATTTTTTTCTCACAAAACTAAACTTTATATATCAAGATATGTGATCTTGTCGTAAGCAACTATTCACACCTTAGGCAATAATACGGTAAATTATCATAGAATGCATGGATCAATCGGTGTAGAATCGTTCTAGGTTAACAAGTAGTCTCAAATTTAAATTTTGATATGCAGTAACATTAAATATTGAAGGAGAGTTTTATCCCTTCTAATTTCATCCGATTCAAGTAGAATTGTCTCTTATAAAGAATACATGTAAATCATCTAGTAAACTATCTCTTTTTCCCGCAATTATTTCCACAGGCATGGCAAATACTGCGGACAAGTAGACTATAATTTTCCCAATTATTCCCACATCCTATTGATCGAGTTCGAATTTGTCTTCTTCGAGTACAATTACCAAACTATTTATTGCATTCAAGTCTTTGTTATATTTGATCCAAACTGTTATTTTGTCAAAGCAATCAAAATTAAAATTACCTTAGAGATATTAATTAATGTGACCCACAAATGTCTAATTGTAAGTCAACTATAAGCTAAATACACAAACAATGAGACCACCCCACTAAAACCCAATTTACATGACCTTGCAGGATTTTGTTATTTGCATCCCTTTTTTTCTTGTTGGCACCACTCTGTTTTGTTTTTTTATTTTGACAAAAATATCCCTGACAGAAATGCATTTCTGTTCAGCATTTATACAAAACATAAACGTGTGTTCATTTTGTAATGGGGGTATGCCTTTTTTTTATTTTTTGCAAAATGGAAATGCATTTCCATTTTGTATATTGTTCTAATATAAAACGAAAATGTGTTTTCATTTTATATAATTTTATACAAAACGGAAATGCAATTTCGTTTTATATTAGAACAATATACAAAACGTAAATTCATTTTTGTTTTGTCAATTTTAAAAAAATAAAATAAAATATGCATCTATGAAAATAAGATGGCATTATAAATGCAACTACCAAATAAGTCTAACATAATATAAAATAAAACAATACAAAGTACATGCATATAGTGAAACAACTTACTGGTGATCAGAACAAACGAACGCACATAACAAAGTTGTGTTTAGGGTTTAAGGTTGACTCTCACATTGGAGAAGCTGGTCTCTAGCTCTGGTTGACGCAAGCTTGCCATGATTTGGTCGATGGATCTTGGTTGACACAAGGAAGCCATGGATGGGCATTTAATTTGGAGTTGGATGATGACTCTAGTTGACGCAAACAGGCTAGATTTTGTCATTAGATCTCACCAGCATTTCATCATTAGATAAAAGAATTAATAATATAATTAAATAAAATAATTAAAATAACTTCACTTTAATCCAAAACAAAAATGCATTTCCATTTTAGACTTTTTCAAATAAAAAACGGAAATGTATTTCCGTTTCATAGTTACACAGAAAAGAAAAAAAAGACGTTGGAAGAAATGCAACTTCTTACTTCGTTCTCCAGTGACACAAGCTTGTTGGCAACAATGTACTAGGGAGCTTCACCAAGGACCTTTGTGGGGGTGAAATAGGTGTCAATGGTGTTAAAAGGAGGGAGGAAGGGGAATTGTGAGAGGATGTGGGATTGTAAGAGGAAGAATGAGAGGGAGGGAAAGGGCTTTCTGATGTTTAAAGGGGGTGGAGGGAGGGGAAGGGGTAGGAGCAAAATAGTAATAGCATTTTTTTTTGGGTAAATGGCCATTTGGTCCTCAAAAATGTCAAGCGCTGACAATTTAGTCCCTGAAAGATGAAAAATTCAAATTTAGTCCCCAAAAGTGAAAAAAGTGCCACAAATTCATCCTCCCATTAACTCTTCTTCGTTAAAGTTAACGGATGTGCCTACGTGACACTTATGGTGATGATGTGGCAGCTGACGATTACCACGTGGTTGCCACGTGTCATCCATGTGGCTGCCACATGTATAAAAGTTGACTTTTCACTTTAGTCTCTGAACTTAACAACTTGTTGTCATTTTAGTCCCTGAACTTAATTACTTACTGACATTTTGGTCCCTGAACTTAACCAATTACTGACATTTTGGTCCCTGAACTTAATCACATACTGTCATTTTGGTCCTTGAAAGTACTTTTGAATATTTAATTAAGTCTCACGCTACATGTAAATTATTAGTATAGTCATCACCATATTCCTTCACTTCCATTTTTTATCTCTCATATTTTTCACCTTCCTCTTACCAATTTTGCCATTTAAATTCTACTATAAATATAAAAACTAATTTATGAGTGATCACATAGTAGTAGTTAGCGGCTAAATTCAGGACATTGCTAACAAGATTCTATAAGGTTCCAATTTATGAGTGATCACATAGTAGTAGTTAATGGCTATATCATGGGTATTAGAGGACTTGAGTGGACATGATCTTCTTGTGGCACGCGAAGCACATGTCATTTTTCTTTCTTTTGATAACATTTGGAGTGTAGGGAGTGAAAAAAATTGAGGATGAAGGAGGTGTAAGTGGGAGGGGTGGCATAGGATCCATGTGATCATTTGGCACATGATCAATAATCAAAGTAAAAGGATCAAACAAATCATAAAATGTAAACAATGAAAGTTGTGGTTTTCATGAACTACTACCGCAAGGTATATATAGACATCAAAGAATTTTAAATGTAGTGGTTACTTGATGAAGGTGAAAAATATGAGGGATATAGAATGGAAGTAAGGGGATATGGTGATGACTATGCTAATAATTTACATGTAATGTGAGACTTAATTAAAAATTCAAAAGTACTTCAAGGACCAAAATGACAGTATGTGGTTAAGTTTAGGATTCAAAATGTCAATAAGTGGTTAAGTTCAAGGACTAAAATGACAGGAAGTTGTTAAGTTCGGAGACTAAAGTGAAAAGTCAACTTTTATACACGTGGTAGCCGCATGAATGACACATGGCAGCCACATGGCTACTGTCAGCTATCACGTCATCACCATAAGTGCCACGTACGCACATCTATTAACTTTAATGGAGAAGAGTTAATGGGAGGACTAATTTGTCGCACTTTTTTCCCTTTCAAGGACTAAATTCAAATTTTTCATCTTTCAGGGACCAAATTGTCAGCGCTTGGCACTTTCGAAGACCAAAATGGTCATTTACCCATTTTTTTTAAAGAAGGGGTGCCAATAACATTTAGGAGGGTGTCAATAACAATGGCCTGGCTCGCATAACGTGGAGTATATGAGTTCTAACTGGGTAAGTGTGTATTATGGACCAAGCCCATTGTGTCAGACCCAAACGGTTTATGCCAGGTGTGTGATTTTATTAAGTGATTATGAATTTGTTAGTGAATGTGTGAAAATATTTTCCTTTTCATGAAGCAAGAACTCCAGCGCAGGAGAAGCTCGTATGTGAATAAGGTGGGAAAAAAATGAGTTGAGTTTTCCTTTATTTCATTTTATCTTCTTTGTTTGTTATTTTTCTGCATGGGAGGAGCCACTCCTCGAAGTGTGGCCTTGTTTGTGTGTGCGTAAAACAATCTGAACCATCACTTATATGTTTTTTCCATTTCTAATTGGTTAATTGGACGTTAATTATTGGCATGTTTTGAGGCTTACATGACATGGACTATACTATGGCTCATCTTTGTGATGTTGCAATCATAGATCCCTAATTCTTTGTGACAAGGAAAGCACGTAAATTCAACACATGGATTACGTACGCACAATCACATTTGCAACTGAAATATATTTTATGGGAGAGAAAAGAAAGATTCACCATCATGAATTAAACAAACACTAGTAGCATATACCCTTTTCACTGTTTGTGGAACTTTTCTTTCACAGCTGTCTGTGCATTGAGACTATTCTTACCTATGAAGGATGTGATATATTCAGTTGCATACTAGTTGTAGCTTTTATTCTCAAATTAATATGAATGTTAGTAATATGTTGTCTAACATATTTTTTTAATAAATTTTTATTATTGATTAAAATTTATAAAACCAAAAGTGATACTCATTAAATAAGGAGTAAAACTTATAAAAAATTGTAATTTTCAATAAATTTTAGACAATAATATATAATATGTTCAAAAGAGAGAGTTAAAAGTTGTATCAATATAAAGAATCTTCAAGTCTCTTTGCATTGTCAGGTAGACATTAAATTAATTAGCATTTTTAAATTTTATTTGAACAATACTTTTTTTTATATATAATTTGACACCGACAGAATTCATGAATATTCAAGCTAAAAGGACGTTGAGTATCTGGCCAACAAAAGGACTTTAAAAGTTAAAAACAAAAGAACTTGAATATCAATAATTAATTTCCTTTGTGGGATTTGGTTGTTTACTTCCATTCCAAGGTAGTTTTCTTCAGGTTTGGGCGGTTTGTCCCGATGTATTCATTCCAAAAGAAAAACTTTGGGGGGACACTTAATGTGAGAGGAAAACAAAGTTGTGATTTTTCAGCTTTTTACGTTTTATAATTAGTTCAAGTAATAAAAGTATAGAAGATGCTTACATTTACAAAAAGGTGTAAAGAGTTCTCCAAATAATATAATTAAGCTTTGCCCGCATGATGTTAATTTTTAATCCACAATTAGAAGAAAAGAAGAAAATAGTAGAATCTACATTAATAGGAATTACTAAAGAGACTTAAGACTCACAAGATTGTTTAGAATCCTCTAACTACAAGTGACTTATGTCAATCAAACAATTAATTAATATTCAATTAGTAGCATAAATTTATGAAATATGCATTGATTAGAATAAAATAAAATGATTTCCAGTAAAATTTGAAGATCGTGCTTGGTTTAATCGATTTGTTTAGATCAATTGGAGGGTATGCAGCTTACTTAGATTACTATAATTTTGTAAATTATAAGCATAGTCAAGTAGTAATGCTAATCTCACAAAGAAAGTAGTCTGAACCGTTAAAGTTATGCATGTTAAATATACAAATACATCGAATAGTCACTAACCGTATCTTATTAAATAGAACATTAATCCTCACAAGTACATCAAACACATATTAAATTTTACTTAGTCTTAATCAATACCAGCATTTAGGCTTCTGAAAACTATATATGGATGTTCATGCACCGTCATGCCATCTTGTTCACTCTGAAAAGGACTTACCCACAAAATTACTTTTTACTCAAGTTTGGGCACCCAAGTCTTTTTCCATGACGAAAAGGAAAAACAAAAATTTGATTGGAGAATGATAGCCTCATAACTTTATAGTATGGAAACTGCTTTAGTCCACAAATATATCATTGCTTTTATGGCCAAAGTGAGATGGTAGTCCATGCCGTGTCTGCCGTGCCTGACTTCTGACCTACTCATTTTCGCTCTTAAACTCTAGTGAGTTTATATTCACAATTTTTTAAATGTATATTCATAATTTGAAGTTAACTATATGCTGTGAGGTTTTAAAAAAAATTATGAGAAAAAATGTGTTTTTAATTCTTATATTTTTGGATAAATGTGTTCAAGTATCTGTATTTTCATATTGATGAATTTGGGTATCAAACTTTAAAAAAACATGTTAATTTAGTCTCTCCTATAACTTTAAAAAAATGATAAATTTGGTTATCAAATTATATAGGAAATACATTCACATGTTTTTTTTTTTAAATTTGAGGACCAAAAATTCATTTATATAAAAGTATAGAGACCTTAATCATGTTTGATAAAAAGTATAAGAACAAAAACACATTTTTTTTCCAAAACTATATGCTACCAAGTTGTAGAACATTATGAAAATATGTTAAGATTAAATATGTTTTTAATCCCTATATAATTTTAAATTTCTAATATAGTCCTTATTAAAGTTTTTGCTCATTTTTAGTTTCATTTATTTTTCATCATTAATAATAGTTCCTGGAAGGTTAAATTTTATTTTCTCTCATTTTTAGTCCCTCCCAAAGACTCATATTGATAATGGAAGATAAGTGAGAGACTAAATATATAGACAAAAAAATGTATAGAGATTAAAATAAAATAAAAAAATCTGAAATTTTACAAGGATATATGTGATCCAATAATTAATTACCGTATGTACTTTATAGTACATTTTAATTTTAATTTTGAATCAACTATATACTACCATAAATTTGGCTAAAATGAGTGGCTAAAATCGAGTGAAAATCAAAACATTTTTTTTAATAAAAGACTGAATAAGTTTAAATATTTTATACATGTACATGATTGTGACTGAAACGTACTAAAAACTATTCCAATAATGTGTCACTTGCCACAATTGCAACTTGCAAGGGTGCAAAATAAAAAATAATGGAGATGAAAAAGTGGCACCCACTTGCATATAAAGAAAGCCAGTAGGCAGCATGTAACTGGACCAATCTGGCTTAATTTGTTTTTTTCTCAATCTCTCTTACTGCCAATTAGGTATGTTAGGTTTACACTCTCTTTGTCGGCTCTACCTTTGTTTTCTGGTTTAATTTCATGCATGATAGGAGTTGGGTAAAGATTTTGAGCAGAAAAGTTTCATAAATACTAATGATAGGAGTGTACATATATTTTACACACAGAAAAAAGAATTCAATCACTTTTTTTAAAAAAAAATATTTTGTGAAACTTACGTGCATTAAATTTTTGTGCAACAGTACTATTTATTGTTTCATTTAATAAAATATATTAACCTTGTCATGTGATTTCGAAGGATCAAATGTTTTTTTTTTCGCATCTAAATATAATTATAACAACTTATTTATACTTCATTTTGTTTAAACGAGTTAAATAAGCAATCCCATATTCTCATTACAAAAAGTTCTTTAATAAATAAGTTTAAACTTCGTGTCCATTATTTATTCTTTAAATTTTGAAATTTTAAAAATGTTCAATGCAAATGTTGCAAGTCAGCCAGCGTGCAGAAGTCGGCTTATGACTCCTTGAGCATGGGAAATCATTGTGTGAATTCCTAGAAGTCTTATCATTAATTTCATCCTTCTAAAATATTTGCTTTATCTCAAATTTAATTTCAATATTGAAATCAATCTCCTTTAATATGAAATTATTCTCAATCTTTTTTCTTATTTAATTTTAATGAAACTATTATGATTGTGAATTCAAACACAGTCCATGTGGATACGATCTTTAAAATTTATTATTTGACAAAGATCGTACACATATCCCTTGTCACTGGTCGCTCAAGTTGTTGGAAATTCCATAGAGTCAAGTTAGCATGGATTACATGACTGGTATCATTTTTGTATCTTTTTTTTGCTTCGGTGGAAAAATTAACAAACACAAAAACTACCCCACGTTATCACAAAGAAGGGAAGCGTTAAGAGTAGGAGGAGGAAGATCCCAAATACAGACCCTTTGGAGTTGACGAACTCCGACGTTAGCAAGGCAGTGCGCCACTCTATTAGCATCTCTATTGACGTAGATTAAAGAAAAAGACCAGTTTCTAGCAACTAGCTCTAAAATCTGCAACACTAGGGACGCATAAGGGTGAAGAGAGGGACAAGACTTCTCGTTAACTATCTTCACCAGGTCTTCATTGTCAGTTTCACAGCAAATATCTCTAAATCCTTTATCCCAAGCCATAGATAGACCATTCAGTAAAGCTAGAGTTTCAGCTTTAATAATATCTCCAGTGCCGTCAAAGGTGGAGAAACCCACCATCCAATTAGCTTCATGATCACGAATGACTCCACCGGTTCCAATTCGTGAGGAATGACTGATGAAGCTACCATCAATATTGAGCTTGTAGCGCCCTATAGGGGGAGGAACCCAACGAGGGAAACATAAAGGGGGGGAACTACCAGTCCCTGTCTCATTGTAAGCAAGGATCATGTCCTGGTTCAGCAACTGGATATTTCTGAAAACATGATTAATATCCCATCTCTCCTCATCAAAAATTCTATTATTTCTCCATTTCCAGATCCACCAGACAACAGCTGTGAACATCAATCCAGTGTCTTTGCGCATATTGCTCTTTAACCAACTATTAACATCTTGACAAAAGAAATCCGGCTGGGAAAAGAAGCCAAGTTGGAGCCATAATTCCTTGGCATGAGGACAATCCCGCTGGCAGTGGAGAAAGTCTTCAGTAGCATGGGAGCAAGATTGGCAAGCTGGCGAAGTTGCCATGTTACGGTGATGACGAACTGCATTAGTTGGCAATGATCCATGCAAAGTAAGCCAGATCATGAGCCGGATTTTTTCTGGGATTTTGGCCTTCCAGAGCCATTTAAATGAGATGTGGCTCACAACCATAGAGCTAGGCTGAAGAGATTTGAGCCATGTGTAGGTCGACGTCGTAGAAAAGATACCATTAGATGTTTGACTCCAAACCCATGAATCCAAAACATCCTGATGCAGAGAGCAAGTAATATTTTGGAAATGCCCATGAAAATTCTAAGGGATAAAGGATCTTATCTCACGCAGGTTCCAAGAACCATTTTGAATGAGATCTGCAAGGCAAAGATTGGAATCAGCAACATGAACGAAAGGGACTTGGTGACACAAGAAGCCTTCATCAGACCAATTTTCAAACCAAACTGATGTGTTACCATTCCCCAATCTAAACTTGAAGCCGTCTTTTAATTTATCTTTGGCATTAACCACACCACGCCAAATATAAGAGTCCCCAGCACTACTCTTAGCACTCAACATATGCTGATCTTTGAGGTATTTATGAGCCAATACTTGGACCCAAAGGGAATTTTTCTTGGCCACCAAGCTTGAAACTAATTTGCCCAACAGGGAGATATTCATGATATGGGTGTCTCGAATACCCAGGCCACCGTCGTGCTTGGGAGAGGTCACAATACTCCAATTAACCAAGTTGAAGCCCCGTTTTTCTCCTGAGGAGGACCAGAGGAAATTTCTAACAACTTTATCTATATTAGTGCAAAGAGCTTTAGGGAGCCAAAAAATTTGCATTGGATAAATAGGGAGGGAGGAGAGAACAGATTTAACTAGGCACAACCTCCCAGCTCTATTGAGCAATCTTCCTTTCCAAGAAGCCAGCCTCTTATGAATATTCTCCAGGATGAAGTTAAAAGAATTCTTGGTGACTCTTCCTCTCAATAGTGGGAAGCCGAGATATCTCCCAAGGTCACGAACCGCTCTAATTGAACAGATGGATTGGAACTTGTGTTTCACCAAGTCCCTCGTCCCTCGTCCCAGAAGAGCACATAAACTTGGACTTCAGGAGATTAATCTTCAGTCCTGATTCAGCACAAAATTTCTCTAAAACAGAAGAAACAATATTAGCTTGGGATTCTCTTGCCCTGCAGAATAACAAAATATCATCAACAAAGAGAAGGTGGGATAGCATTGGACCTCCTCTGGAAATAGAAACTAGATGCCAATCCCCTTTATCAACCAGCTGCTGGATATTTAAAGAAAGCTTCTCCATACACAAGACAAATAGGTATGGGGAAAGGGGGTCCCCCTTTCTTAGCCCACGAGAGGGGTTAAAATTCTTGGACTTAGAGCCATTCCAAATAATAGAGAGAGAGGAAGATTTTATGGACCACATTATAAGGTTAATAGTGATCTGAGGAAAATTAAAGTTGTGAAGCACATTCTCCAAAAAATCCCACTTGATTCTATCATAAGCCTTCTCTAAATCAATTTTGAAAGCAATAGCTCCCTCCTTAGCTTTGGATCGGTGCATGTAATGGACCACTTCCTGGGCAATGATGGCATTATCAGAGGTACCTCTACCTGGGATGAAACTCCCCTGAAGAGGACTAATAATATCATCCAAGAAGGGTCTCAAACTCTGAACAAGAACTTTGGAAATAATTTTATAGACCACATTACAAAGACTAATGGGTCTAAAGTCCTTGAAATGCTTAGGATGATCAATTTTAGGGATAAGCACAATAAGTGCTTCCACTAACCTCTCCTCAGCAAACCCGTTACTGAACGCCTCACAAACTAGCCTCCAGATATCATCTTGAATGTACTCCCAATATTTTTTGAAGAAGAGCGGCTGAAAGCCATCCGGCCCAGGGGCCTTATGAGACTTCATACTCATAAGGGCCTTCCGCACCTCTTCTCTCGTCAGTGGAGCTATGAGATTGGCCCTGGCTTCATCAGATAATTGAGGAAACGTCTGGGTGTGATAAGGAACATGTATTTGGTCATCAGGAAGAGAGAAAATAGTCTGAAAATAAATCTTCGCTTCCTCTCGCAGAGTATTTGCGTCTGAACACCATGTACCATTCTCCAACAGCAACTTATGGACAGTGTTTCTCCTTCTACGCATAATTGTTTGGGTGTGGAAAAAATTAGTGTTACGGTCACCAGATTTAATCCACTCTTCTCTAGATTTTTGGAACCAGATGCTTTCCTCCTGGCGAAGGACCTCTCTGTACTCCGCTTGAAGTTCCGCCTCTAATTTTAGAAAGCTAGAGGAAGTATTCCAATCCAACTCTCTCTGGACACCACGCAGCCTGGCTTCCACCCTTCTTTTCTTGCGATAAATATTTCCAAAAACATTTCTATTGAAGTAATTGGATTTTGACCTTACTATATCCAGTTTGCTACTAACGGGTTGATCACAATCTTCCCAAGCATGACGAACAATGTCCTGAAATTCAGGGTGACGCGTCCAAGCCTCAAGAAAACGCCAAGGTCTGCCATTCCGAGTCAGATCTTTGTCAATAAGATTAACAAGAATAGGAGAATGGTCTGACTGAACTCTACTAAGATTAATGGCGTGCGCTTGAGAAAATAGCTTCCTCCAGCTGGGATCCGCAAAAACTCTATCCAACTTCTTGGCCATCTTGAATTCCCCTCTCTCCCTCTTGAACCAGGTGTATTTGTTACCTTCAGCTTCAATGTCTACCATGTTGCAAGCATCAATAACGTCTAAGAAAATTTGGGCTATGGACGCATTGAAGTGGCCCCCTTTGACTTCTGAAGGAAAAATGACTTCGTTAAAATCACCCACCATCAACCAAGGAGTTTCTATACCACATCTAAGCATATTTAAATAGTCCCAGAGTTGCTTTCGAATAGTAAATTCTGGACGAGCATAGATAGAGGAACACGTCCAAGTATGGACACCTTCTTGGACATTGAAAGTGATAGCTTGCGGATGAGAGTCTATGAGGGTAGTTGCAAAGCTCCTCCCTTTGGTACCCAAGACCCAAATACCACCTTGGTGACCATCTGCTTGGATAAAAAGCCCTTCGTAACCCATCCTATACCAAAAGAGCTTGGCTTTGCTAAATTGACAGTGGGTTTTGCACAAACAGATGATGCTAGGATGGTAAAGCTTAACCAATTCCTTTGCATGTCTGTGTCCATGCATATTAATAGCACCACGAACATTCCATGATAACATACTGAAAGTTATGATATCCATAAAGAAACCAGAGAAAGGAAGGAATGAATGACCACTCACTCATTATGGTCCAGGGTCAACCTCATGTGAGACATCCATCACTTGATCTCACATGGCCAAAATAGGAGCCATATTGCCAACCATACTAGAGCTCGAAGAAGGTTGGAAAATATTTGCGTCCAACGCAGCTTGTTTAGGACGCAAATTACCTGGGTTGCCCGCCTCTTTTTTAGAGTCAAAGGAAATCCCCTTAATATACGGGATACTTTTATCTTTGCCACGTGTAGGTAAAGTAGTTTGTTTCCCAAAAAGACTGTTGTTTTTGGGCTTCCAAACCATTACCTTTTTTACCCACAACACTAGAGTCCTTTCTCGCACGTTTCCGCTCTGGGTCCTGAGCGTAATTATTGTGAACTTTGCCATCCTTATTGTAGCCAGTATCTCCCTTATTCGGGAAAGAATCAGGAGCCTTTAAAGCCCTCTCCAAATCTGCATGGAAAATTTTGGGATCCTCCTTATGATTGGGACCATTATTATGCCTATTTCCTTTTTTCCTTCTCTGCACAATCATCCAATCCCCATGGACTTGGATGCTATCATTATCATTGATTGCACCATCAATATCGGGATTAATTGTGGTAACTGCCAAATTACTATCAATTGCATTTAATGCACCTTCCTTGGCAGTTAGGGTATCCTCCGCTGCAGGGTTCTCCGGAGATGATTCCGGCACAGACACCATCGACGGCTTCTTGGGGCAGTCTTTAGTACGATGCCCATAGTGACCACAGACACCACATAGCAAGTGGAGACTCTCATATTCCACATGGTACCAATGGTCTCGAATGTTGACACGACCAACAACGGGCTTATTCAGGTTGACCTCAATGCATACCCGTGCAAATCTTCCGCGCTCCACATTAAGCGTGTTTGTATCTACCTTAATCGGTTTACCAACGACTGAGGCCAAACCTAAAAGGAAGCTCTCATCATAGTAGACCATATTCAGACTAGGAAATCGGACCCATACCAAGGTACTGTCAATGGTGTCGGCTTCTGCGATGAATTCTGGAGACCACGTTTTGACAATCAAATAGTGGTCAAAGATCATCCATGGACCGCCACTCATCACCTTCCATCTGTCTTCCATTGAGTCAAACTTCACCATGTAGTACCCATGCCCAACATCACGCAGGTCGAACCCTTGGGACAATTTCCACATAGATTTTAGCTTCAAGACCATAAGCGGGTAGCCAATACTCTTTCCTAGCAGTTTGATAATAAGTGCCTCAGACCATGGTTCACAAAGTTCCCTGTAGTAGTTGTCCTCGACAAAAATTTTCGATAGGAAGGGATTTCCATTCTCGTATTCAACCTTCAACAAATTGCATGCAAATAGGTCCCTCTTCTCCTTTGGTGCCACCGGCGGTTTATTCACTACCTTGTCACGGAACGAGATTTTAGGTACAACCATACCATCTGGGGGATTATCTGGAGGTCTGCCTCCATGGGAGGGGTTAGCAGCAAAGATGAAATCCTTAGGGTTCATCACGAAATCCTCAGCTTTATTTTTGTATCTATTTGGCATATCTATTATTTGAAAAATTAATTTAATGTTTCTATTTTAATTGGAGATATGTGTAAATTTTAGTTGTATCTGTCTTTATTTCTATAAGCTCACCTTACACTACTTATCTATGTGTTTGATTGTGATTATCATGACGTTGGACACATGAGTAAATGGCGGTACCTCATAAGTAGCTAGAACTCTTCATAATTGAGTTTCAAGACACTGCCCTCAAGGATAACACGACATAACTCAGAGTATGCTATCCAATGGGTGTGATATAGAAAAGTGATCACGATCATTTATGTCCTCACTGGGATTCCACTTTTTTTCTATCAAGCTAAATGTATCTCTAGAGTTTTGGGTGTCTGTCATAAAGATGTGGAGAGGGTATGTGACGTGATCCTTACGGGGCGGATCGCTTGGTACAGGGTTGCCGACGGGGACGGGACGCCACTTCCAGAGATGGAAGATAAGTCACGCTGACGCCACAAGGAATCAACCTTGATAAGTCAGAATTTGGTTCAACAGGAACCTTGAGAGAAACTCTCAGAATACTCACGTATTTTGAAAACTGCCAAAAAGTCCTTTATTCATGTTGGACGAAAATACATATAGTTCACTATGGGGACATAACTGCCAATAATTAAATAATAAAATAAAAAATTACAATAAAATAAAAATTGCAATAATTAAATAATAAAATAAAAATTATGGGGACATGGGCCGGCCTTCAGTCATCATCAATGGCAGCTATACAAATGACCAGTCTTGTCTCTTCGACGTGTTGGGCCTTTTTAAGTCTGCCTCTGGTCATGGGTCCTTCAAGTGCTTCATGGTCCTTGCCCTTAGTTGTGTCCTCATCAGTATGTCCATACCCCAAGAGATAAATCACATATAGCAACACATAGCTACATACCGAAAGTTAGAACCACGCCTGCGAAGGAGTCCTAGTCATGTTAGGGAGTGTCGTGGTAATCCTTTGATTTCTTCCTCTCGCCCCTATTACCTTTAGGTAGAGATGCAATGTGATCAGTTAAAAAGTGTGTTCTTTTTATCTAGATCACCTCTTCGTCTTTTATGTATGTATTTGATGATATGTATACTTTATGGTGACACCTCCCATACACTTTTTGGGATACATAGACATATGTTGTACATGGTTGTAGTGCCATGAGGCACAACACTTTATTATGTTATTTATGTCATTTACTTACATGACTCAATATATACCTTTGTTTACGAATTAAATTCTATTTTACAAAAGTCTTGTTGGCAACATATACTGAAACACGAAAAATTTACAAATATTTTCAAAAATAATTAGTAAGAGTTTAATTAAAATTGAATTATTTCACGACTATATATGTTGGATTATGTTGTGTAAGGAAAGTGAGTTATTACAACCATAACAAACAATAGATTTGTCTTAACCCCTTTTGAACCATGAATTCATTGGATGGACTATCATTAACTAACACTGAAACCGTACTTGTAGTTAGGCAACTCTTTATCCATTTTATCCATTTTTCCTTGAACCATAGTCTTTGAAGCATATAAAACAAGAATTCCCAACACACATAATCATGCCTTTTCATAATCAACCTTGAAGATAAGGCATTTTTTCCTCTTCCTTTTGACTTCATCAACAAACTCATTAGAACCAACCACACTATGTAACAAAATTTCTTCCGTGACTTCATCAACAGCCTCATTAGCAACAACCTCATTGTCAATCACCTCATTAAGCACCTTTTTTAACCTATTTGCCAATATCTTTGCTAGGATTTTGTACATACACCCCACTAGAGAGATTGGTCTATATTCACCCAAATTTTGTGGCTCTTCAACCTTTGGGACAAGAGTTATAAAAAAGGCATTAGTGCCTCTTGGAAGCACCCCATGTTGGTGGAATTCAAGCAAGAACCTCTTCACATCTTCCTTTATCACACCCCAATTTTTTTTTTTATGAATTTGAAGTTCAACCTATCCGGACCCGGGCACTTCATGCTCCCACACTCCCAAACCGCCTCTTTTATCTCATCATCCTCAAAAGTAGCCAACAACATGGATTGTCTTGATTTGAGATTTTCTTGAAAGAAATACCATCAAGTCTTGGCCTTTCCCACACTTCTTCACTGAACCTCCTTTAAAGAAACTTCTTACCTCTTCCTTTACTTTCGTTGGCTCTTCCACCCAATTACCTTCAATAATAAGGCCTCTAAGCGTATTCTTCTTTCTCCTCCAATTTACCACATTGTGGAAAAATTTTGTGTTGAAATCACCTTCCACATTCCACTTCATCCTTGCCTTTTGTCTCAAGAGAGATTCACTACATTTAGCCACCCTCCAAAATTCCTCTTGTAAGTCTCTTTTCCTCCTCATATCCTCCTCACTTAGGTCCACACTTTCACCTTTCAACTCCAACTTGTTCAACTCCTTTTGGATTTTTACATGTTTTTTTTCAAGTTACCAAAGTGATCTATTCCACACTTTCAATTCTCTTTTCAACCTTTTATATATCTTTTCTTTGAGAACATAAGCATCCCACCCTTGTATCTCATCCCTTCTCCAAGTATCTTTCACAAATTGAGCAAACTTTGGATCTTTAAACCAACAATCCAAGACTTGGAAATGTTTGGGCCCCCAATTTACAAGGACATTATGAGTTGCCTAACAAAACATTCTATCAACTGATGACTGTCAAAGAACTCTAATCCTCAAATTAGAAACTGTTAATAAGGATCATTTGATGGCTTTAGAAAATATCAAGTGAAATAAGGAAAAGACAACCACACTAATAAACATGTGCGTAAGAAGGATTTTGTCAAACGAGAGATTTGGTATGGAAAATAGTTTTGCTAATTGGGCATAAATACTTCAAATTCAACAAATGATTACCTATTTGGGAAGGCCCTTTTAATGTTAGTTAAGAGATGTACGTGTTAGACAAATGACAAATCAATCCAAAAAAGAAGTGAATTGGATTGTTAAAAAAATCATAAATTGAATTAAATTCCTCCAAAAATAATTTCAATTAGAGTTGTTATTGATTTAAGTGTCTTACAAAAATTTCCTAACTGAATTGTCTTCATAAAAACATGCTTCAATTGGTGGATGCGATGCCAACAATCTACTCAAAACTCATATGCTCCACAAATATAAGAGTAATTAAATAACAAAACAAATAACACTATATAATTATTGAATTCTAAATATAGTCTTAATCGAAACACATGTCAAATTAAGATATATATTGGTCCTATTTTTTGTCCTATTAATAATAACTCATTATTTTTGCTTTTCAAAAACAATAAAGTTAAGATATATATTGCTCGTGCTTACATATTAAAAGTAATAGGTTTGTCCGTATTATATAAATTATTGGTCCAAATCCAATCAAACTTAAACAACAAAATGAGCTTTTGCATAAACAAATGAATGACAAATCATAAACTATTTGACAATTCGGACAAGCCTGAATAAAGTGGGACAATGCTCGTTCCTATTCTTGATACAACCGTGACCTAAAGATCGAAAAGTTTCACGTCCACTATTGTTCAAACAAATGTTGGCGAACAAACTGCTTTTTTTGGTAACACAGAACAAGACATTCTTTCACATCACTATTAATTTGTTATGCATAGTTAATTTATTGAAAGATATATCATTCTTCTCATTCTTTTTTATCTGATTCCAACTTTCTCTTTGCTCACATATAAAATATTTTTTCTTTGATGGGTGGGTGGGGGTCTATGCAGTGCCCAAATGCTACAATCGAGGATTTTGTTGGGTCCATATTGTAAAGGCATTCAAATGGCTCTAAAGTTGTGACTTTTGGACTTCCTCAAATATTATGCTATAGGTACAAGCTGATGAAGAAAAGTTCTTAGATATGTGAGCAGTGAGAGCTCTTATCAAGTTATCAAAAGGGCATATAATACTTGAATCTTTATTGAGAATTTTTCATTTTTTTTCTCCCTTCATTCTTGGTTAAACTCTTATTAATAAATATTTTCAGATTCCTTGGGTATCCTTGCCATCTTCTTTTGGCCTTTAGTCCCTTTTTCCAACTCAGCATCACATGCTTTGGTTCTAAATATTTTGTTAACGTTTTGATTTATTGTGGGTTACACGCAATGCCACTATTATTTTTCATGACTGCTACACACTTACTTTACCCTGGAAAGCTCGCATCACTCCAAAAGCTTCTTTTTAAAAAGAAAAAAAATAAAATAAACAAGCTCGGAAAGTAGAAACACAAAGACAACATTAGTGGTTCTAGTCAAGAGCCATGGTATATTCTAAACCCACGAGTGAGCTTTTTCTAATTAGGGCCTCAACATGGGACATATCATCAGATTTAATTTTATAGTTGCTATATCTTTATAATGTCAAACATATATTTATTTGTTTATGAAATTTTCAATAAGATTCTAAATATTATCACAATATATATCGTCCCTATTAAATGACTTATAGAAAATAACGTCTACATATTTTAATTCTACATGTGTTTTTCCATGCTGCATATCGTACGTCCCAACTACATATTTTAATTTTAAATATGAGGTTACGTGTGTTTCTTGCATATGTGCAAATTAAAAGCTAAGAAGCATTTTCCTTTCTCTTTCTCTGCCTGAAAATTAAAGTTTACTTCGCCTTCAAGCACATGGAATAGCTTATATTGTACATATAAGTTTTTAAAACATTGAAAGACTTATTTGAGAATAGGAATTGGTCATTGGTCTATTTCGCCACAATGCATATTTATTTGTCGTGTGGAAAATGTAGTTGTAAATATACAACCACAATAGTTTATATTATAAAATAAAAAAAATAAGGATAAATTTGCAGGTAGAGGGGAAAATGAGAAAGAAATTAAAAAAAATGAATAAAGGATGAGGATTAAATTTTCATAAGATATACGAGAGAAAATATTTGTGTAAATAATATTACTATTAAGTATATAATTGTCGTCCACACGGAGGCCACACATTATTCAAAATTTTGTCATAGATAATGACCTGTGTAGCTGTTACCATATTACTGATTTCACTTTGGAGTCACTATCGTGCTTCAGTCTTAGGCCCTATATGAATCAATCTTTATTAGTGGGGTGGAATAGGAACCATAAAATTAATGCAACTTGCAGTTAGCATGGAAGCTTATAACCAAGTGTTTAGAGCCATTAATGATACACTAAAGGAAAAAATATGACGGGGAAAGCATAATAATCCCTGTTTGGTGTGCTTTTTAAAATCTTAATATGAAAATGCAAAACATTTAATAATATTTTCATATATAAATTGCATACATTCATTAATTATATGATACTATATACATATATAAGAATATGTAGGATATTCAAATTTTTTCAATATATATATATATATATATATATATATATATATATATATATATATATATTATCTTTTCATTAGCTTATATCTCAAAATGAGATTCCTTGTGGAAAGTGCATATTAATCAACCTTTATATGCAAGAGATATCCTTGCAGTCATGATAATTTCCTTTAACGGAAAATTTGTTGTGGATGACATAGACCACATATGGTTACACAGAAACCAGAAGAGAAGATACAATTACTGGTTTATATGATAATTAATTAAACAAAGTCTATGTGTAACTTTTTTTTTTCCCTGGCTTTTTGTCATTTCATCTCCCTCCTTTTGACTAATGCATAAATGTAAATATGTAATATCTTCCTCCTCTTGCTTAGGTACACGAATTAATATTTCCCACGTTATGTATCAAAAAGCACTATGTTATATATTTACTTTATTTGTTTCTGTTTTGCTTCATACCCCTTTACTGTTTCGCTAAGTAAAGCTTTGCTAGTCAAAAGGGAGGGTGGAAAGGGGGGGCAAAAGCAAAAGAGAGAAATCGAATTGAAAACCTAGAAAAGAGAAAAAAGAAAAAAAGAAAAGAAAAGATTCAAGAATATTTCAAAATTGAATAGAACAATTTTGATTGCTTATACGTGAGCCAATCTAATGTGCACTTTCCATATTCTGAAAGTGATGATCTCAAAAGTGTGAATAGATTCTGATTACTTCCCACCAAATTTACCAATGTAATTCTAACATTGTTAGCTGTATCATTGCGAATGATAGAGAGATTCTGTCATACTCATTAAGATGGAAAACACAGGTTAGAGTAAGGAATCTTTTTTAAACTAACGTAACTTTCTTTTTTTTCATTTTTTTTCTATGTGTGTATAGAATGAAATAAATTGGTAGTTAAATAGTTGATATATTAAATATATTTGAAAAATATATTATGAACATGTTAACAAAAATAATTAATATGTTGGCTAAAAATTGAAAAATTAACTTCTATAAGCTAACTTTTAACTAAAAAATATTAGTTGAAACTTGAAAATTAAGACAGTTAAAGTAATTTATTGAGTTAAAAATATTTGATAAAATTAAATATTGAACTAACTAATAAATATAGAATGATATAAAAAGATATATTTATATCATTTTTTATGTAAAATATTTTTTATTTTGTAGATAGAAATATATTTTTATATAATTATATATAGTTTTTATTAACTTTGAACTCTTATTTATTTTTGTTTAAATATCAATATTTTATTGAAAATCAAATAAATAATGTAAATGATATAATAATCAAAATAAATAATGTAATATTAAAAATTAATTTTAAAATAAATAATGTAATATAAATGAAGGAGTAAATGAGAAGTTTTAATAAACAAACAACAACAACAACAACAACAACAATAATAATAATAGACTGATTAAAAAATAGTAATAATAAGCTCTAAGGAATAACTTAAATGCTATTTCAAGTCATATTTAAAAAATATACTATAAACTAATTAAATAACCTCAGTTATTAAATACCTTTATTTTTAAGAAATAAACTTATAACTTAAAATTTCGTTACCTGAAATGGTTAACAAATTTTATATGTTAATTTTAAATATTTTAATGAAATGAAAACTAATTTTGGTTTAATATAAAATCTTATGAACATGAAATGTGTTTCAATTTAATGTTGTTTTATACTAATGTGACGCAACTGTTTTTTAACATGTTAAAAAAAATTACAAATAACATGTTTATTAATTGATCGAATTTTGACTACTTGATAATGATATAATTATTCAAAATAACATGTGATTCTTAGGCATAAAGTTAATTAGTTGTTCTTTTCAATTTGCACTTCAATTGAATTTTCCAATTACAATCAAATAAAAAGAATCATACGCTTAGATGTCAGGCCAAGAGCAAGCAATAAACATATATAGAAGAAAAGCAGTACTTTATTGAATAAGAATAATGTAGTAATTACATAGAAGGAGATCCAATTACATCAAATCCCAACAATGAAAGATTTAGCTATTCATAGCCATGGGGGAAGGAGAAACTGGTGGATAAGCAATGGAAGATCAATCTCTAAGCATGGAAGCTACCACACCAATGTCTCTGACCTCTTTGCCTTCAAATTTGCAAAATTTGAAACCCTCTCTTCATGTTTCAGGTCCCTTTTTATATTACAATTGGGCTTCTCAATATTGAACTTGTTAGACTAGCTAGCTTAAGCTAGCCAAATTATGGCTCGCTTAAGCTAGCAAAGAAAGTGTCAATTCCCCCTCGAGCTAGCTCACTTAAGTTGGCAAATTATGGCTTGCTTAAGCTAGCATAGAGAGGTGCAAATTCCTATTCGAGCTAGCTCGCTTAAACTAGCCAAATATGGCTTGCTTAAGCAAGCATAGAGAGGTGTCAAATGCTCCCAGAGGCAACTAGCTTAAGTTGGTCAATTTGTGGCTCGCTTAAGCTAACTTAATATTTCTCCATATGTAGTGATAGTGCTCTAGAAATCTCTCCAAAGTGTCTTCCAAGAATGGATTACTACCAAATAAACAAAAAGGACCAAGATCACAAGGAAAAAGCAAGAAATTTAGATTCTCAACTATCAAAAGCATTTATTCAACAATTAACTAAGGTACAAATTAACAAATTTCAAAAGAATAAAAGATATTAAATAATTGCACCAAAAACATTGCTAAAAGCAAGTGTATGGGGGCAATTATTAAGAATCAAGGTTAGGAAAATATAGTAGGTTGAGATAACATAAAAAATCATTATTGAATAATGAAATATATGTTTATTACTTGAGATTTTAGCTTAGTGGAGCCAAACCCCTGACACCTTCATCATATTGCGTAAAATCCTTACTGCACACCAAGTGTTTGTTGAATTGACACTCTGTTTTTGCTCATTTATATCTTTAGTTTTACTTATTTGAATTGAAGTTTATATTCTGTTTTACAAATCATTTAATCATTTTACCTTTGTCTAAGTTGAAAACATGCCTAAATAACCTAGTATAAGCAAGTCCCTGTGAAGACGATCTCTTATTTAATTGAAAATACTATATCATTTAGTACGCTTGCCAAATACATAACAGGGAGGTTAAGCATTAATAGTTATTTGTTTTATTCTTCCTTGCATGGTGGTTAAGTTTCTCTTTTCTCAATTGATGATGTTGATCACTTTTATAAATTAGTTAAGCATGAAGTCAGCTTCTACTTATGTGATTAAGCCCTAAATTTACTTCTACTAGGTAGTTAAGCTTTGAGTGTAGCTTCTTCCTTGTGGTTAAGTTTCTTTTTTCTTATTGTGTAAGTTTGGCTTTATTGGTTACTCCCACATGTAGGATATCTATATTGTTTATTTGATTATGACTTATTGATTGTCATTTTATCATAGAACATATCCTCTCTAGCAACATGAAGACTTTATTTGCTTCTTTCAGATAATTGCTAACATCTGCACTAAGTCTTTACATAGACCTAAAATAGCATACCTATCTACTAAGCTAAATGCATGTGCTATATATGTTCCAATTTTAAGAAGAGTATAAGATACCATTGTGATGTTATTATGATTTTATTACCAAAGCATTTCATTGAAATTTTTAATGTAATTTTATTAAAATTTCTAATAAAAATTATTTTATTTATTAGTTTTTATTTAGTATTTCCAATACATTTAGTGCTCGTTTGGAAAAACAACTTAAATAAGATCTTATTCAATAAGTTCTTATTACATAAGAACTTATGTTATAAGTATTTAAAATTCAATAAGTTGTTTGCGTTTGGTTATACATGTTGAAAAATGCTTACGTACACAATTTCATTGCGTTTGGATACATTGTTACATAAACACTTATAAAATGTTTCATTTTACAAATTAAAAAAATTAAGAATCAAAATATGATTAAAAATAAAAAAAATAAAAGTAACTAAATAATTAAAAATAATATTATATATCACAAAATATTAAAAATAAAAAATCGCCAATTACCATTTACTTTTTTTTGTAAAAAAATTGAGAATCATAAATCTAAAAAATGGCTAATTACCTTTCACCTATTTTTTTTGTTTCTAACATAGGTGTGGGTTATGAGAAAAGAGAGTGACGAAAGTTTCTAATAAATAGAGAAATATCTTTCGAATCATGAAATTTTTGGGGGACAAGAACGAAAAGTAAAGTGGAAGAAATATAATTGATACACTCGTTGAAGCAGAAATAACGAAAATTAAAAAACAAAATTGTTATGCGAAAAGAATGAAAAAAAATATAAAACAAAAAAGATAAAAATGAAATCGGAACGCTCAACATTGGGTGTCGAACGCACTTTTAAAAGTAGCGCATAAGCACCTGCAATAAGCTATCCTAAGCAGCTTATAAAAATAAACTCAAAAGATCTTATGATTTATCTATGATTCTATAAGATCTTTTTATAATTTTTTCCAAACACTCACATTAGCACTTATAGCATAAGATAAGTCTTAATAAACTGTTGATAAACTCTTTCAAATGAGGCCTTACTATGAAAATCCTTACTCTTTAAAAGGTTAATTATGTTTCTAGTATCTATTTTTGGTTGATTTATGTTTTTAGTCCCTCTAAAAAACTTTGACCGGTCTTAGTACCTCATAAATTTTTCATTCACATTTTTAGTTCCTACCGTTAACTTGGACTGTTAAGTGGTGAAGTGACATCCACGTGGCTCGTCATGTGGACTACTAGTATGACGTAACAATCATGTGACATTTTTTTTTTAATTTTTCTAGTGGTTCCACAATTGCCAGAAAAAAAGGTAAATTATAAAAATGGTCCCTCATTTTATCACGATTTACGTTTTTAGTCCCTAAAAAAAGTTTGATTGGTCTTAGTCTCTCAAAATTTTTTAGTTTGTGTTTTTAGTCCCTTTCATCAACTTACACCATTAAACTTAATAATAATTAATTAATTATTAACAGTTTATTTTTGGTCCCTAATAATTTTGCTACTTTTTCTAATTTTGTTCAAATGAAATTAAGAGAGTTTTTCATATTAAAAATAATTGAACTATTTATCTTTTCATTCTATTCCTAAATGTAACAATAAAATAACATAATTATCTATATTTTATTTATTATACTAAAATAAATATGTCAATACAAATAATTATCATAAGATCATTTTGAAAGAAACAAGATGATGAAATTAATTAGACTTCAAGCAGCCTTAAGAGTTGAAATTAATTTGAATTAAGATATATTTTTTGGTAGTTGGAGAAAACAAAATAGTAAAATCTCAAGAAAAAAACAAGTTTACATGTGAAGGATGAATAAAAAGACTAGGTTGCTAGTCTTTTGATAAGAGATCCCGAATATTTTGAATTATCAAAGCATAGCAATGAAGAGGTAGGAGAAGTACAATGATAAGTTTTTGAGTTATAATTAATTAATAAATTATAAGTTAGTTAAAATAAATTTTGATGAGAAAAACTATAAGTGTAAAATAATTATACAATTTATATGAAAATATTAATGAATTAACTATTAAGATTGATGGTCTAAGTTAACAAAAGGAACTAAAAACATAAACAATTTTTTTTTTTTGAGGGACTAAGACTATTTTTTTAGGGACTAAAAACATAAATTATGATAAAATAAGAGACCATTTTCATAATTTACCTTTTTGGTAGTTGTGGAATTGCTAGAAATTTTTAAAAAGAAATATATATATAAAAAACTTGCCACGTAGCTGCCACATCAGACTAATAGTCTACATGGCTTGTCACGTGGATGCCAATGTGGATGTCACTTATCACTTAAAGTTTCAAGTTAACAGCATGAACTAAAACATAGATGAAAATTTATTAGGGACTAAATAAGATAAATTATTTTTAGAGAAATTAAAAGCATAAATTGATTAAAAATGATGGATCAAAAATATAATTAATTCTTTTTTATATTTGAAAAATCATTCATAAACACCTAAGTGTTAATTGACATCTAATGAAAGAAATAAAGAGAAGAGTAGATAAAACAGTTATGATAAATTATATAATGAGATAGAAATAAAGAAATAATAAATAGTAGTAAAATATTTTTTGGGTTATTATTGATGTAAAGTATCTATTAAATTTATCGATAACAATAAAGTATTTGATATATAATTTTTTTTTATTAGCCAATTTAAGAGGTATATTAATAGGGATATAAAGAGTACCCCAATCCATATACATAGTCCAACTAACCAGACAATGGTTAGTAAAAATGACAATCACAATTTTTTTTTATTTGTAAGAATCGAACACGGTATCAAGATTTACAATAATTTATGCATCCTGCTCAACCGACTGAACTAGACCCCAATCACACATTTTTTTTAGTAAATTACAGCAACACCCCCTGAACTTTTATCAAATTACATATAATTCCACCATTTTTTTATTTTCCTACACTAATTCCTCTTTAAGTTTGAAAATATTATACGAACACCCCCTTATATGTTTAAAAAAATTACACTGAAACCCCCTCAAACCTTATACTAACACCCTTATAAGGGAGGTGAAAGTAATAATTAAAAAAGTAGGAGTGCTTATATAATTACACGAAATCTTAGAGATGTTATTGTAGTTTGCTCTTTATTATTTTTTTATCAGTAAAAATCGAATACGGTACCCGAGATTTACAATTTGATATATAAAAGTATATATATATAAACATTTTCCATTTGTCACTCTTTGATTTGTCTAATCTATCTATCTTTTCTGGTTTCTTACAGTATCCAATGACTATGCAGAAGGGGGTTTCGTCTCAACAATTTGACCCTAACGATGCAAAAAAAATTGGCCCCCACTTTGTAGCCGCCTTTTGATTATGTCTTTTGGCTGCTTTTGTGGTGGCACGCACTGGCGCACCTCACACTTCGCTGTATCCACGTATACTACATACACAACACAAGGATTATTGCCTTAAGTTTGCTGCGTCTCAAGTTAATAAAAGAAAAAAGAAAAATACTTACGAATTCCAGCACGATTAGCAGATAATTGGGTTCCTTAGCTATATTGTCAAGAATTTCATTTCATCTATGATATATATACAAAAGTCATTGTTGGAAGAAGTAACATGATTTTTGGGTGTAAATAAAAAATTAATAAAAAAATAATATTATTTTACATTAAGTAACTAAATCTATGTAAATATTTGAGAGTTTTAAATATTTTCTTAATAAATGATTTATCTGGTTTTGAAAATGGGATAACATTTTATCCTTTCCTTTTAGGTTTCATTTAGTTTGTTCAATGTATAATACAATTTTTTTTATTTTATATTGTTAAAATTCACAATTATAAAAAAGTTTTTTTAATATATATGTTATATTATAATTGAAATTAATAATAAATATATATTTTTGAATATATAAATTATAATTTAACTTTACAATGAACAATTAAAATTGTGATATAAAATTATTTTTAACTATATATTAATAACTATTTTTGAAAAAACTATTACATTTAATTTAGAAATTGAGATATAAGAAAGTAGATTGAAAGAGATAGGAAGTTAAGAAAATTAAATATACAAATATAGATAAAATGAAGATAATTTGATATGGTTGAGAGAAAAGTTTTTAGCCAATCATGAGTGTACTGTGTGAAATGCACACTTAAAAAAGAAAAGACAAAAAATATTAAAATGTCTAATCCAAAGAGTAAACCATGAGAGTCTAACTCTCTAGTTTATAATATAGAAAAAAGTTTAATGGTGATGCACTGACAGTGTAAAACTATTTTACATAGTCATCTAATTACAAATTATCATTGGTATTACTTTTAAGATAATTTTTTAAAAGTTAACAAATTTACCATACATGGTAAATTATGATTGAATAATAATATAAAACTTTTTACACTGTTAGTGTATAGTCACTTTTCTCTATAAAAAATTATGCATAAGTTTTAATAGTAGGGCCATAATTTATAAGTTTTATTTTCATTTTAAATAAAATAATAATAAGGCTTAAATATATTTTTGGTCCTTGCAATTTAGTATTTTTTTGCTTTTCGTCATTACAATTTTTTTTTTGGTTTTAGTCATTGTAAATTATGTTTGTTTTATTTTTCGTCCTTATAGTGGTTTAGATAGCGCTTTGAATAGTGAAAATAACGCTTTCTAAACCACTATAAGGACGAAAAGCAAAACAAACATAATTTGCAAGGACTGGAAAGAAAAAATTTGTAAGAAAGAAAAATAAAAAAATACTAAATTACAATGACCAAAAAAATATTTAAACCTAATAATAATTAGCATTGCAATATATAATTTATAGCACAAACCCATCACCGATTTAAAATACATCGAACGTGCAAGAAAAAAGACACTTTGATTTGGCCTCTTCCCATGTGCATTATAAAAGCAGCAATGACCGAAAGTACTTTTATAAATCATATTTTGGAAATTTCGGCTGGGCCCTGTACTTTTTTAACTATTCCTCTGCTTGACTATGTAGTGCATGGACCATCCTACTATGGTACGTAAAGCTGTGAATTGTAATTTAATTTATGAAATATTTTACTAATGTTATTTATATATACACTGTTTGGGAAGTAATAATTAGCTATATAATTAAATAATCATTCCCCTAATAAAACACTTTTATATAGCTTAAAATAGCTTTTAAATTGCAGCACAAGTATACGAATTGAGGTTGACCTGAAAAGGAAATTTAAAGGGACCGGTTGTCTTAATTAATAAATATTGGGGCAGCTATTAGTTAAATTATAATATGATATATATCTTAGACTTAAATATATTTTTTAAAACAAGAAATATCATCTGTGTTAACAAAATGCGCATGTCCATTATTTTAAACATTATGGTATGAAAGTGTGTGATATAGTGGGAAATGAACTTGAAGTCTTTCTTAATTTAAAACAATAATAGGCATTGACTTATGAAGATATAATTTTCGTTGATGTTTTGCCTTTGACGTGTGTTACACCACCAAAGAATCCAAATATTTATTCACGTTGATAAAGGACAAAAGTTAAGTGTTATTTTTTGTGTGTTTACAGTACTATTTTAATTAAAATTAAAATTTTATTTCAATAACTCCTTAAGTTTTAATTTTTAATATCAATATTAAACGTGTACATTAATAAAGTGAAATTTTAGTTTAATTAAAAATAATATCACAAATAATACTGTCCTTTTATTTATTAGAAAGAAAAGAAAACGAGAAAACTGAAAAGAAAGAAATTGACATTTAAATAAAAAAAAAAATCCGATAACAAGTTTTATGGATTGGTAAAATCGAAGAAAAATCCTACAACATACTTCAACAGAAATTAAAGGAGCATTGTAAATCGTGCAGAGAGGAAAATCCTCAAGTTGATAAATGCTTTTAAATTTTTCGAAGACGCCGGAAAAGGAATCCACAACCTTGATTTGTCTGTTGTAAGGGTGAAATGATATGTGCAAAGAAATTTTATTATTAATTTATTTTTAATAAAATATAAATATAAATTTAATTATTGACAAATGATAATGAAGACGTTTTTTTTAATAATATCTTCTTTTTAGATATATGATTTTGTCGTTATTTAATAATATTGTTATTTTTATTATTCTTAAATTTTATTTTAATTTAAAAATATTTAATTCACATAAATTTATCAGTTAATAATTTTTGGAATCATGACTTGAGAATTCAGCCGTGCAATGCAAGGAGCTGCAGAAAAACAGCTTTATCAATATTATTTTCAAAATTGAACAACAATCCACTTCATATATTATTGTACGAGTAGTAGGTGTTCATCCCATTTTAGAGTACGTTTAGATAAAAAAAAATGTGATACATGTGATAAAAATGTAACCATAAAATAAAAAATGATAAATGTGATGAAAAAAGAGATAGAAAAGAAATAAGAGAAATGATTACATAATTTAAAATTTTAACTAAGTAGCACTAAGTAGCAAGTCTTACATTTTGATTCATGTCTTGCATCATACAAATTGTAATAGTTTTGCATGTTGATGCTTAGTCCTTGTATCTTTTAAGAAACTATTCTTATTACATTCCCAAGAAGATTCGTTAGTACTAACACTCTTTTAGAATTTCAAGGATTTGGTTTAGAAAGTTTGTTAGAATTAAAGTACGCGGGTTTTTGAACCTTGCAGTTTTATTGCATCATTATTAGTGACAGACTCATAATATCTATCATTCAGTAGTCTTAAATAATTATTTACTTAATTGTTCCTTTTGTTGCTTATCGTTCCTCTTTATCAAGGTGAGTACAGTACCAAGTTAAAATTTTGAATTATTGTTTTAAAACCTCCCCTAATTAACTAGTTACCATACATGATTAAAGTTGTGGGGTATCATTTAAAAAACCCCATTTCCAAACTAAGAAATGCTAATTTCTATTTTCTTTACTAATATACATTTATTTTGCAATGTGACTTTTGACAAGGTTTTACTCAACTCATATTTTCATTGTTAATTTATTTTTTTAGGTAACTTTGAAGAAGTTGTGGAAAAGAATAGACTGACTAACAAAAGGCATTAAAAATGTTGTTAATAGATCAACCTTTCAATAGTCTTAAAGTATGGTTTATATAAAGTGACCTTATGCAAAATGATTATTCGCATTGCATGATATTGAAATTTTCACATAAGTATTTTTCTTATTTTAAATCTCAATGAAACATATACAAGCATTTATGTAAAGTTAAAGATAAAAGTTTATGAGAAAAAAATAGGAATCCTCTTTTGAGGAGGAAATTAAATTGCAGTTTCACTAATGGGTCAGTAGGTTTGCGATTGGTGATGGGTCATGGCCAGTTGTTACTGTAATTGAAATAATGCCTAAGTGGTTGTAATTGAAACAATGTAATATAACTTCAATTTATATATATTTGTCTTCTAATTTCAATTTCTTTGTCAATAATATTATTGAAGAGAGAACTATATATGGGAAAAAAAACATCTACCATTAATGCATATTATAAAAAGAAAAGCTATTGAAGCTCCTCAAGCTAGTAATTAATCAACTCTTCTATCACATACTAAACAACAATTTAAAGTTCTTAGAAAAGAAAAAGAAGTTTTACTAGAGAAAAATTTAAGAAAACATTGTTTCATTCGGTAATATCTTGTTGACCAACATGAGAGTATTCATAAAGCTTACATAAAAGATAAACCATATCAACCCTACAGTTATAATGTTTTCAGCTTATATTATTGGAAATCATTAATGACACTTTCAACCATTTTGCTTTAAAAAGTTTCCCAATTTGTTAGAATATTCAACTCGTAAAGATGTTGCATTTTATTTACCTTACTACTTGTTCGATAACAATTATGGTGATTGAAATGATAAAAGAAATACTTTTGCTAAATTAAAGTTTAGAAATTGAAAAAAAAAAAAAAGAGTCAATGGTGGAAAAAATTGTGTATTTTTATGTCATGGGGGACTTGACCCTAATTTATTGCATAAAAGATGCCAACAAATTTGTTATAATTTAATGGATCAATCTCTACATATTATAAGAAAATATTTTATAGGCAAAGTGTCGAAATTATTACAAATAACTACCTACTGCTAAAGGCTTTGATTGACGCAATTCGATGACTCATATTTCAAACATGTGCTTTTAGAAGTAATGATGAAAGTTTTCACTCATTGAATATAAGAAAATTTATTGAGATAATAAAGTTTTTGACTTCTTACAATTCTAATATTATTAATATTGTCCTTGAAAATGCTCAATATATCTAACTTAATATTAAAAAATAAATATTGCATATATTTTCTAGAAGGGTATATGCTACAATACATGGAGAAATTGGTGGTTCTAAATTTTGTCTTGTTATTGATGAAGCTATGAATGAATAAAAAAGAAAACAAACGACTATAGTTTTGAGATTTATGGATAAAGGTGAGTATGTTCAAAGGAGATTTTTTTTTATCCAATTCATGTTGTTAACACTTTTTATTTACATTGAAGAAAGAAATTTCAAGTATTTCCTTTCGTCATAATCTTGATGTTCAAAATCTTCGTGTTCAAGGATACGATGGAACTAACTGGTAGCATGCATGGTGAATGGAATGAGTTACAAACTTTGTTCTAGAAAGATTGTTAGTATGCATATTATATTTATTATCTTGCTCATTAGCTACAACTAAAAGTAATTGTAATTATTAGAGAAGTTAGTCATGTTCATATTTTTTTGCCCCAAATTTAGCATGTTCGTGCCATTGATTCTCATGAACGTGAATGTTAAATCATCACACGCACACATAACAACAAACAAAATGGTAAACTTACAAAAATAAAAATATATATAACAATGTGTGCACAATGACGTATTTCAAATAGATAACCTACTAACAATCCTAATAGATATTGACAATAAGAATGACAACCAAAACAATAATTATTTTCAAACAAGATAATATGTTGCATCACAAAAATTTCCACAACAATATATTCAAGCAAAACAATGTAACATGTTTAACAATAATGCATGCGATAGACTCGACTCTATGGAGATTTTTAATTATTTAGCAATTATCCAGGAATGTCTCCTAGCATGATACTCCCTCCGTTTCAGTTTATATGACGTTTAAGATTTTGACACATGTATTAAAGAATACAATTAATGTGTTGAATTTCCTAGAAAATATTAGGTAACTTCCTAATATACCCTTTATCTCTCTAATTAATTACTCATTATACATTACTCCCACTAATTATTTATTAAGGGTAGTCCTGGAAAAAAAACATTTAATGCAACATTGGTTTTGTAAAACGACATATATTTTGGAACAAATTTTTTTTTTCTAAAACGTCATATAATCTGGAACGGAGGGAGTATAATATCAACATCGACCATTAGGTCAAAACAACACATGTCAAAAATCATTCGGTGGACAACTAGATCTAATCATCAAGCAATTATGGCTTCGTAAGAATATACATATGGGGTGGTCACCACCGTAACACAGGATTTGTTAAGGCCCCGACCCTTTATGTGGATCCATACATTCGTATATCCTTAAGGTCCTTATTTGAGCGACCTCCACTACTAATCTTTCCACTTATCTTTAGACCAAGTGTATGCTCGAGACAACTCATGCTCATGAATGCATGACAACCAATAATATACATACATCGTCACAACAACATTTCAATACTACAAATTGAAATCAACACTGCACTTGAGTCTTAAAACATCAAGCTACAGCCAAAAAATTGACCGCTAAGTCTTAACATCACCACTACATTATGTATAGTCCTCCACAAGGTTCTACAAATATGTAAACACCCTAATTATTAGGGTGTGGGAAAATTCATTTTTATACATCCTTTTATACGTTTTAACTTTACATGATTAAATTGTAATTTGTATGTAAAACACTTGTTATTAAATTTTATGAAATATTCCTTATAGTTTACTTGAAAGTCTTAAATGAATTTTAATAATTTCAATTAAGTTTAGGTCTGAATTTATATATTAATGATAAAGAATAGTTTTAATTAAAATTTTATTTTTTTTCCAAAATACTCTTAATTTTAATATTATTCAATTAACTTTAATAATTTATTTCTAGAGATTCTTAAGTCATTGTGATTTGAGATTTTTATGAGAGGCCCATATTATCATTATTGTTCAGTGAGAATTTTCGTAAAAAAATTTATAGTTATTTTACGTGAAAAGAATATTTTGCCCCCACATTTAATTTAATTACTAGAATCTTCATAACTTATTTAAATTAACTTAAAAATTATAAGTTCTTTCATGACTTAAAAAAATTATTTAATGAGGAACTTAATAAATACAATAATTAATTTGTACATTTTTTAGCAAACGACCATGCATTTAATTTTTTTATTATTTTGACACCTCATTAATTTTAAAAAGAACACTATTAAATACTAGTATTTGACTCTAATTCAATTTGTCATAAGTTCCATAATATGAAAAGTGTCATACTATTTTTTTTTTATCGGCAAAGTGTCATACTATTTAACTTCAACAAATCACAACATATTTAATTTTTAAATAAAACTTATTTAAATTTATTAATTTTTGTGATATTAGCTCTCATCAACACAATCATTTCCCTTCAGCACAAATCAATATCTACCACTACCAAAGTATCAATTGGTTCAAAGCGTGCGCTAAGTGGGATCTGGCTTACTACCACTTTGTCAGTACCAATGGAGGAGTCACCCACAAGAGAGCCTGAGAAATTACAGTGATGAAAGAAATTACATTTTATTTGAAATGCATCATTACTCATTAGATAATCTTATCAACAGGTTCAGAAATCGAGATTTCATGGTTAACATCAAAATCATGAGTAAATTATTGTAAATCTTCGGTATCTGTCTTTTATTCTTACGGATAAAAAAAAAATTAAAAACAAAGTTTCACATAAAACTAAAAAAATAATATATGCAACAATTAAGAAAACAATTAAAGGTATTCATAGAAATGAAGCCAAACAAACAAAATGAAAGATACTAACTCAATAACTTTCTATTATAGTGTTGTAGGAGAAGGATATTCACTTTATTTTGGCCTTTTCTTCTTTGTAAAAGATTGGGAGATACGAAATTATAAACACCGTCAGTACTCTCACGAAAGAAAAAAAAAAGTATTAGGCTAAGAATAGGAATGACGAACCATTTTTGAGATTTTTTTTAAAGAATAAGAAAAAATATTTAATTTCTCCTAATATATTATTATTATTATTATTATTATTATTATTATTATTTATAAGCTAATTTTTTTTAATTTATTTTAAATAATTATAATAAACAAGACACATTTTATGATTAAAACGAGGACTATATATATATATATATATATATATATATATATATATATATATACCAATTTCAGTATTGGGCTAAGCCTGTAATGAGAAAATTATATATCTAAGCTAACATAAAATCTAATTGAGTTTAATCTTGTCTTGAAGCAAGTTAACTTAATTAATTGTATGCAGGGCTGACCTAAGGGTAAAATAACTAAAACTCAAGTTTTAAGTCCATCAATAAAAAAGTTGTTTGTTCTTAGTTTTTATAAAACAAAAAAACATCTCATATATTGACAAAAAAACAACATATATTAATATAAAAAGCCTAACATATAGCTTTTATTTAAAGTAATATTTTTTTAAATTTATTAAAACCTAGATACACAACGAAATTATGATTTCGTTATGTATATTTTTATTTTTATTGCTTTAATTATTTAATTATGATATAAGTTACCTTTTAAATAAAAATTGAATTAATTACAATACAAATTATCCTAATGATGACACATGTTACCTTTTTTAATAGTAACAAAATTAATTTTAATATAAATTACCTTTTTAATTAAAATTTAAATTAATGACGACACAAACTATCATTTTTAATTGTAATCAAATTAATTATGATACAAATTAGTATCATAATTAATTCGATTACTATTAATAAAGTTATTTTTTATAATAATTAATTTGATTACTTTTATAAATGGTAATTTCTATCATAATTAATTCAATTTCAATTTAAAAAGATAATATATATAATACTAACTATCATTAAAAATGGTAATTGTATCTTAATTAATTTAATTTCGATTTAAAAAAATTCAACTTATATAACCATTAATTTGATTAGTTTTAAAAAAGTAACTTATATCCACAATTAATTATAGTTTTTTTCTTAAAAATTTAAGAAGAAGAGTATAATAATAATAATAAATTTATACAATACAATCCCTTCCTCAAACAACGAATAAAATTAAAATTTATTATATATTAGTTTAGCTAATATGAATCCACAAAGCTTATAGGACAAAAAAAACGTGTATAATGAATTCCTTTGGCGACATCCAATGATACAGAAAATGGGTTTAATGAAATTGGCAAAGTCTTATGACATGACCTATCGTAACGTGCATAGACTTTTGCAAAAGGAACGACAATTGCATGTTTACGAATGTCTTTCGTGGTACCCCAAAATGCACAGTCTATAAATAAGTAGAGATAACGTTATTGAAAATGAATTTAAACCAATAAAATGAATTATAAATAATTTTACGTAGGATTCTTAAAGTAATTATTATTATAAAAAAAAGTTTAACTTTTATGTATTGTGAATATTTTTTTTATGATGTTAACAAATAAAAAATCATAATAAATATGTCTTTAAAAATAATTATTATAAAAATCAACAAATTTTTCATACAAGATAATTTGTAATTAGATGAAAATATAAAATTTCGTTATATTGTCATTGCATATATTATTTTTTTATGAAAATTAATAAATTTATCATACATGATAATTTAAATTGAGGGGTAGTGAGATTTGTGATAAAATAAAAATATATATGTAACAAAATCTAAAATTAATTATAAAGTCAATAATTGATTTTTGAATTAACATCTATTATTGCACTTTATTCTCTAAAATGCACTTCGCTCATCTTAGAAGAGCCAAATATGAAAATTTATGATTTTTTTTAGAATTTAATGGTGATGCACTGACAGTGTAAAATAGTTTTACACGGTTATTCAATCACAAATCACCATTAGTATATTATGATTGGATGACTATGTAAAATTATTTTACATTGTTAATCCATAGTCATTTTTCTCTTCTTTTTTTTAATGTATCGATAATTTATGATTTGATAATAATACTTTCACACCCTTAATATATTTTAATTAAATAGTTTAAATATACCAAATAGTGAACAGTATTATAATCCTACATTGATTCCAAGATCAATGTCTAATCTCTCGACAAGATTGCAAGATGAATCCGATCTAACTATTACAGAAATCGCGATCCCTACTCAGTAAAATATGCAAAATTAGAATGTCCCATGAAAGGGGTAGGTATGTACTATTTTTTTTTTTTCTCGAAAACTTCATGAATGGTCCTGACTTTAACATGCTTTATAGAAAACAAATAAGCCAGGCACCAACCATACCGTTTCATTACCTTTACATTTATTTATTAAGAAAAAACCAAAATGACACTGCACCAAGCAAACAAGGGGCAACAAATAACAATATACAAAAATTATTAGCCAAAGCTATGATATATTAAAAAAACCTTTAAAGAAAGGTTTCCAAGTGGACAAATAATAAAATAAATAAATAAAACAGGACAGTCTAATCTAAGTAAGAGAGAGAACCCAGATTTGGTGTTACCACCACACCACTCACCACTATGCCAAAAAAGAAGCAAGGAAAAGTAAAAATCTCAACTTTTTTATTTTTTATTTTTTTTCTTTTTTGAAAATTGGGTTCATGGCAAGCAATGTGTTTTAAGTTTTAACGTCCATTAGTTATGGCATGCTATATGTGCTATATATAGGCATTGAGGAGGGACACACACAGAGAGAGTCATTGCCTTGTCAAAATCCTTTAGACCAACGTTGTCTTCGGAACCTCAATTTACATAGGTTGTTAAGTTTTTCTGTTGTTGTTGTTGTCATCCACAATATCCGGGGTACCCATTTCACCGAATCATACTTTGCTTAACAATCCTGATACCCTTTGGTGAGAAATCGCTTCTGGGGTCTTAAAGGACCAAACTTGGATTCAGGGCCGTGATGGAACAGAAGCACGTTCTGTTGTCAGCATTGAGTGTTGGGGTTGGGTTGGGTGTTGGGTTTGGGTTGAGCTCAGGGCAGAAATGGGTTGGCGGGAACCGTGACTCTGATGAGCTTTCTGTGGAGCAGATTGTGCAGGAGCTCAAGAAACTGGTGGTTGAAGGAAGGGACAGCAAGGTTACATTTAAGGACTTTCCTTATTTCTTAAGGTGATTTTGAGATTTCATTACAATATAATGATATAATATGACTCAAACAAGGTGTTATTGATGTCTATGTTTTTTTTTTTTTTTTTTTTTTTTTTACCATTTTGACCCTGCAGAATGACATTTAGGCATGGTATATTTGAGTTTATGATAGTGTATTTTGATAAACTTGGGTGTCAAAGGTGTTTTAGGCATGGATCTCTATCAGTTTGACTTGTAAATTTCATGGCAATCTGCTATGAATATTCTGGTAGATACAAGTTTGATACTTTACTCTCTTTGGGGCTTCTGTGATGGATTTGATCTCCTTATATGTTTGAGATTTTATTTGATTGTTTGTTGTTGAGTTCACCTTTGCTTCTTTGTTAACCCGAAACTTCCTTAGATTTCCCTTGGCATAGGTTTCTTTGGTTCTTAAAAGTAAATTGTTGCATTTTGAGTATATGTTGGGTGAGAAACAGGGAAGCTGCAGGATGAGTGATGTATCTTTCCTGATAAATGCGTGCAGTTTCTCTGAAATAGATAAAAGAATGAATCTGATACCATACTTTAATTTGTACTTTTTGTAATAAAAAGATAGCTTATTTTGATATACAATACTATTGTACCTAGTGCTTATTATTTGCAGTTTTGCACTTGCACTTGTTGTAGTTTTGTTATTGTTCATATTAGTTTTCTGGTTAAACATAGCACTATATTTCAGATTAGAGCTTCACCCTCGTCATAGATGATGGGTCAATTGTCGTTTGTACTTCTCTATGCTTCTTGTCTACTTAAAATTAGTGGTTCCACTCTTATTCAGAGCATATAAATGGTGATCACAATAAATCTGCACACCCAAATTCAAATAATTAATACCAGATGCAATTAAATGATCACACTTTTGTTCTCTGAAAAGCTACAATGATTGAGACTCTAATTCAAGTTTTGGTAACAACCCCTTGATGTGAAAGGGCGGCCTAGTGCACAAGACTCTCACCATTGAGGGGTTTAGGAGGGTCAGATGTAAACAGCCTTGGAGTGTGGTCTGAGAGGTTGTTTCAGCAACTACAATCATGACCTCTATGATGCAAAGACACACTCTCTAACAACTTCTTGATGTACCAAAAATGAAAAAAAATGTTATGTAATTCCATAGTCTTTGAAAATTCCTGATACCTAGATGCTCATGCAGTCTTTACAACGGCAACTGAGTTCTTCCATATTTTTTTTCTGATCTTATATTCTCTTGTTCATCATAGGTCAGTATGTTGGTATATAACTACTATTAAGGAGTTTTTAGATATAGGAATATGGTATTGATTGTTAACTACTGCAAGATTGAAAATAAATTCCTTTTCCTTCTATAGTTAATTGTGCATCTTGATTTAATTGAATTCAAATTCTAGCTTCTCGCCTTTTGATTTTATATTCCAACAATTACATACTACATTAAATCAGCCATCATGCTCTAGTTTCTAAATGAGTTTTCTATTAAGGAAAAAGTAAGTTTTATAAAAGTATTGTTTCCCATAGATAATGTTTATATTTAGCATGGATCTCTATATGTTGAGCTAATGTCCTGTCACAGATGGATTTGATCTAAGTATCTAACCATGGAGGAATTTGATGTATTATTATTACTACCTTTTCCCCTTATTCATTCAGAAGTAATGAACAATATATATATTCTTTTACTGATAGCACCATATCTTATGCATGCATTTAATGTGACAAATGGCAGTGAAAGAACTCAATTTTTGTTGACAAGTGCTGCATATGTTCATTTAAAACATCTTCACTTTTCCAAGCACACCAGGAACCTCTCACCAGCAAGCAGGGCTATTTTGCTATCTGGTCCAGCAGGTATACTAAGCAAGAATTTAAACTTGTCCTGCAGAAACCTTTTTTAATTTCAAGTTGGTTTGACTAATACTATTTACTTATAAATTTTGAAGAACCTTACCAACAAATGCTTGCCAGAGCTTTAGCACATAACTTTGAATCAAAGTTGCTGTTGTTAGATATTACTGACTTCTCTGGGAAGGTAATTTTTCGTGGCTTCTCATTTTATTTGCTTTATCTGGTCGCATACATATATTCTTACCTTTTATGTTTTCCCTTGTACAGTTGCAGAATAAATTTGGATGTTCTAGAAAAGAACCAGTAAGTTTACTCTTCTTGACATGATGGAATTGCAACTTGTTGGCTTCATTTCATATTTACTTCAAAAAAGAACAATGAAATCATGTAATTGTTTGTTCATAGTGATACTTTCGTTACTTATTTGCTTCTGTTTACATAGTCTTTCAAAAGGTCAATATCTGAGGCGACTTTGGAGCGAATGTCTGGTTTATTTGGTTCCTTTTCAATGCTTTCTTCAACAGGAGAAACAAGAGGTACTAAAGGAAAAAACAGTCAACTTTTAAACTATGAAATTTTTTATTCTATAATTACCTGTTATAGAGTTTGGTAGTTGAAGACTTCAAGATATGAAAGATTTTAAAATGCATGTATTGCTTTGGCATCTGGTAATATGTGTTGTTTTTAATGTTAGTATCACAGACAGTGATCATAGTTTGACATTGCAAATGGTAGTGAAGACTCCACATTATCTCTTCTCATTTTTCTAGAATTTGTATTGATTGATAATTTGATACCCATATTGACCCTTATCTATATGTTGCTAACTAAATATATAGAACTATTACTTCATTGATTTTGACTGCTAATTTCTTTTGAAGGAATTCTGCGTCAACAAAGCAGTGCTGCTGAAAGTTCCAATCCTCCAAAGCTTAGGAGGAATGCCTCTGCTGCATCTGATATAAGTAGCACTGCTTCCCAGTGTGGTCCAACATTTCCAGGTTATACTTTAGAACTATAGGTTACCTTATTAAGAAAGTATGGGGTTGCTAATCCAACTCAAAGATTAATTCGAACATCTGCTTTTAATTCTGTTGTGTACCCTGTAAGCTTCTTTTCAAGTACTGCTTTAAATAGTAAACCAACCTATCAATCTGTTAGTTCAGCTGTAAAGATGAAGGGTGTAGATACTATTTCCAAGGACGTTTATAGAAGTTTTGAACTAGTGTTAACAAGAACTAATCTGATACATGAAAATCCATATTATGAATTTATGATTATTCTACAAACTCTATGTGGAAAATAGTCTTCTATATAAATTTCTTCTTGTTTAAACTATGGTAAATGTAATGCAGCTAAATGCTTGATGCCTCGTCTTGCTGTCACTAATGCATGAAATATCAATGTTCTCCATCAACATTTTGCTCACTTCTTTGAATTATGTTTTCAGCTCCTTTAAAGCGCTCAAGTAGCTTGTGTTTTGATGAAAAGCTCTTTGTGCAGTCACTTTACAAGGTGATTTAATTACTGAAAACTTATTTTACAAGTTCATATTTAAATTGTATCTAACGACAACCTTTGTTGGCAACATTTACATGAGATGAGTATAATGAATTTGTCACATGGCTATCTTCAAGTAGAGTTTTTACACTAATAAAAAGATCATTGTAATTTTTGCAGCTTTTGGTTTCTATCACAGAAACTAGTTCCATCATTTTATACATCAGGGATGTTGAGAAGCTCGTTCTCCAATCACCAAGGTTATATAATTTACTACAAAAAATGATAAAGAAACTATCAGGCTCGGTGTTGATACTTGGTTCCCAGATATTAGATTCAGAAGATGATTGCAAAGAAGTTGATGAAAGGCTCACTGCGCTATTTCCCTACAACATTGAGATCAAAGCTCCTGAAGATGAAACTCATCTTGGCAGTTGGAAAGGCCAACTGGAACAGGACATGAAAGATATTCAGTTCCAAGATAACAGAAACCACATTGCTGAAGTACTAGCAGCAAATGACATTGACTGTGATGACTTGAACTCAATCTGCCATGGAGACACTATCTTACTCAGCAATTATATCGAAGAAATTGTAGTATCTGCAATATCTTACCATTTGATGAATACCAAGGATCCGAAATACCGAAATGGAAAGCTAGTTATATCAGCCAATAGGTAAATATCTTGTCCAATGACTGTGTATGCAATTGATTATTTGACAAAATTTCTAGTTACTGATCTTGGATGTGAACAGTTTGTCCCATGGATTGAGTCTGTTCCAGGAAGGCAAGAGTAGTGAGAATCTAAAGACTAATGAATCTAACAAGGTATGCTTGTTTACAACTATTTATCAGCACATGAATAGCGGATAAGCACAGGAAAAAACAATGATGAAGAGTGCCTATCATTATATATATTCAGTTTTTATTTATTGATGTGTGATTCTGTTACATTAGGAAAATGCTGGAGAAGATATTACTGGTGCAAAGAATGAAGTGAAATGTGACAACCAAGCACCTGAAAACAAGAGTGAGACAGAGAAATCCATCCCAGTAACAAAGAAAGATGGTGAAAATCCTACACCTGCAAAAGCGGTAAGATCAATTTTCTCAGCACCTAGGCTAAGACTGTAAAATGCTTCTTACCTGCTTATCAAATCCTACCCATGTAGTAATGAAGATAAGAAACAATAAATGAATAGGAAATTTGCTGGTTTATACATGGACAATTGGTACACTATAATCAACATTTTATTAGCCATCTAGCTGAAGCTGTGTGATCTAAATTCTAAACTTATTTCCTTTTACTTTTCCCCCTTTTTTGTGTTACTATATACTAATTGCTTGCTTGCAGGAAGTTCCTGACAACGAGTTTGAGAAGCGCATAAGACCAGAGGTTATCCCTGCAAATGAGATAGGGGTTACATTTGCTGATATTGGTGCATTGGATGAGATCAAAGAATCACTTCAAGAGTTGGTAATGCTTCCCCTTAGAAGGCCAGACCTCTTCAAAGGTGGGCTTCTAAAGCCATGTAGAGGTATATTGCTTTTTGGGCCTCCTGGTACTGGAAAAACAATGCTAGCAAAGGCAATTGCAAACGAAGCTGGTGCAAGTTTCATTAATGTCTCAATGTCCACCATCACATCAAAATGGTTTGGAGAGGATGAAAAGAACGTCCGAGCTCTCTTCACACTTGCAGCTAAGGTTGCCCCAACAATTATCTTTGTTGACGAGGTTGACAGCATGCTTGGACAAAGGACTAGAGTAGGAGAGCATGAGGCCATGAGAAAGATTAAAAATGAATTCATGACACACTGGGATGGCCTATTAACAGGACCTAATGAGCAAATTTTGGTTCTCGCAGCAACCAACAGGCCATTCGACCTTGATGAAGCTATCATAAGACG
Organism: Pueraria montana var. lobata; assembly: GCA_026413185.1. NCBI lineage: Eukaryota > Viridiplantae > Streptophyta > Magnoliopsida > Fabales > Fabaceae > Pueraria > Pueraria montana. Next base: position 78,115,421 of record CM048648.1, read on the forward strand.
GTTTGAGCGCAGGTAGGACCACACCTTTGTCTTATGGTTTGCATGATCATGTGTTGCTTTTTATCAGCCACAACATTTTTGCCATCAGAACAAAGACTGCATTGTCTTCATCATTATGATGAGCAAATGTGTGACCATAAGAAAACAAGCAAATTCATAACAAGTGGTCATTTCATCAATTTCCTTTTGAGGTTCCATTCTTGTTTTTTATGTAGCTAAAAATACCATATGACTCCCCTTAGAAGACAGATCTTTCTGTAGCTTGTCTCAACTCTTTTAGCAACAGTTCCTGCTCTTTGGCATTTAAATTATTCACAAATTGAGTCTGTCAGATGTCTAATAAAATCAAGTGTTGTTTAAAACTGTGCAATATCAATATTCAATGCTTTTCAGTTCCTTATTATTGCTCTTGTAACTTGTGAATCATAACTCTTTTACCTTTTTATTGTTGAGCAGGGTCTTGGTTGGTCTTCCATCTGTTGAGAACAGGGAAATGATCTTGAAGACTCTTTTGGCTAAAGAAAAACATGAAAACTTAGACTTCAAAGAGCTGGCAACCATGACAGAAGGATATACTGGAAGTGATCTTAAGGTGAATTTTGGTAGCGATTTACTGGTTTTATTTTTTTGGTGAAATTTTTTTGGTGAAAATCTGTTGATATTAATTTCTGTGAGCAGAATTTGTGCATCACTGCGGCTTATCGACCTGTTAGAGAGCTAATACAGCAGGAGAGAATGAAGGACATGGTAGTTATTAAACAACTTCTACTATTTTAAGTTTATCATCTCTATCCATGCAAACTTTGGTATGAGCTGAAGATCAAACTAAATATCAATTGCATCATATTTTAGGAAAAGAAGAAAAGAGAAGCAGAAGGCCAAAGCTCTGAAGGTGCTTCAAACAATAACGATATGGAAGAACAAGAAATTACCCTGAGGCCTTTAAACATGGAAGACATGAGACAGGCTAAGAGTCAGGTAGGGTGAACTTAAAATTTCACTCAAATGGCTATGGAGTACTTGATTTGGGCATTTGTACTTAATACTGCATGAAGAATTTAAAAGTGGATTTGTTAAAATCTAGGAATTAAAAAACGGTGGTTCAATTGAATTCGGTGATAGATATATGGCACTAGGGTCATCTGATCCATTTTTTTTCCACTTAAAATGGTAACTTGTACATGTAAGTTGTGACCGGGAATTTCATACTAACAATGTCACACAAGTGGAAGAAGGAAAGTGTGTTATTTCCAATAGAATATCTTTTCATATGTACATGAACTTACAGATATGTGATTAAATGCAGGTGGCTGCAAGTTTTGCATCAGAAGGATCTGTAATGAATGAGTTGAAGCAATGGAATGATTTGTATGGAGAAGGAGGTTCAAGGAAGAAACAACAGCTCACTTACTTCCTTTAGATTGTGGAATGCTACTTTTATTTTGGATTTGTGACCATTCATCCTCAATGATACATTTTAACAAAGGAGTCCTTCACCAGAGATGTTGAACTCAAAGCATGCCCAAATGTCTCACTATATCCCAAATGTCAGAGATCTTATGATTCCCAGAAAAGCATAAGTTCTGGCACACACATCTATTCTCTAAAGGATGTGTAGATCATCATGCACTATGTTTAGGAAAGGGTTCTCGGTTTTCATTTGGGTTTTCTACAAGCAAATGAGCACCCGAATTAGGGGATTTATATTCTGTCATGCACGGTTTTGGAAGATGCAATGGCTTTGTAGGAAGTAGGAATATTTTACACCAAACATTTTAAGTATGCTATATTATATATGATTAAAATTTTCAGACAGTAGAGTTTTGTAAATTGATTGTGCAATTGTACTGCTTATACAGTTTGGCTCAGTATGGTAAATTCATCTTTAAACTTAAATATCTAGGTGAAAGCTTTGATAAAGAGAGGGAAATCCTGAAAGATTACTAATATTTTGAAGAGGATCATGGAATAACAAGTTACCTAATGGATTTTGAAACTTACGGTGATGCTATGAGCCAATTTGGATAAAACCTTAAAGCCCTTATATTTGACAAATCTTAAATTATCATACGGTTTACATTGTGAATTTGCCCTTGATGTTGATGGGAAAATCAACGTTCTTAGTAAAACCATATGATAATTCAAGATGAATAAAATGTGATTGAGAAGGAAAACCCTATTAAAGGAAAGTCAGGTTTTCTGACGAAGATTGAGTAAAAATGAAAGATGATGAAAAGAAGAGACTAAACTTATCAAAACAGCCTCTCCCAAGTGCATTGAGCCTAACAAGTAATAAAAGGGCAAATAAGATATCATTTAACAAGGAGTAAATTTGACACCTATTATTTTGCTAAATCAAACTAGTTGAATGCTATTCGAATTGAAAGAGACTATGAATTTAAGTTTGTAATCAAGTTGCCAACAAAGGTTGGTCTAGTTGGTAAGGATTGGACTCATCCCATGAGGACGTAGGTTCGAATTCTGCTGCCGATGTGAGGGCCTTATTGGTGGACGATCTGTAAGTACCTTTGTAAGTGCTCAATGAGCTCTCGGGATCGGACTCACCTAAACTTTCCATTATATAAAAAAAGGTTTGTAATCAAGTTAAATACTAAAAGAAATTAAAATGAATTATCAAGAAATTTAGTTAGCTGATTTAAATTCTTTCACAAATGATCAAAGAGGGCTAACTTTTGATTTTATAGATTGTTGAAGTAACAACCTAACTTTCACCTAATCCAAACAACTTTGCTCAAGTTTAAGATCATTTATTTGCTAAAGTAGTTCACATTCAATTCATTGACAATGAACCCTTTTAATCTCATACAACTTGCTTAATTCCTTAAATGAAATCATATGAGACTAAGGTAAAAAGGCACAACGAAATCTATAGACCACACACCAATTGTTTTCTATTACTACATAATAAAAAAGTATGGCCCAAAAATCAAGAAGAAATAACCAAACATCTCATTTCACAAACATTATAAAATTCATCAACTTCATAAAAAACAGTAAGTTCAGATTTAAAGGCCAAACTCTAAACAAAATGCTTAAAAAAAGGAAAATCAACTACATCACAATCCCAATTGGCTTCCTTAAGCCCTAGCCCAAAGAAGTTTAACAACCCATTATTAAATCAAAATATGTAAGAAAGAAGATCCCTTAGCCATCCACTTTTAAAGAAAATAAATCTAGAAGCCTTCCTTAATTCACTCTCCAAATTCATCTAAGTCATGCCTTCTCACTTCCAAAAGTGGCTCTTTGCATTTTTCCACATCAACAAGTTGGCAGCTAGAATCTAGAATTTTTTTGTCAAAAATTAAAATATCCTTCAAAATTGGTTCCCAAATAGAAATAATAAAGGAATAAAGAAAAAAACTGAAATCGTAAGAAAATTACAAAGACTAAAAGCTAAAGAAGTAGAAAATGAGATAGAAAAACTACCTCAAACTTATGAAGTTATGCTTTATTTGACACTACTTACAAGGAGAAAAAAGATATATCAAAAAGGAAGAAAAAATAAACGTTATTCGTATGTAGTTATTATTTGTATTTAGTTACTATTTTGTGATCAGAAAGTAGGTAAAACTATTTTAATTTGTTTAATACGAAATATTAGATTAAAGAAATTTTATAACCTACTCAAGTTTTATTACAATCACCATTTATTACATTTATTTAACTAATACGAAAAGATATGAAAATAAATAAAATTAAATATATTAATATTAACAGATGTCAATGTAAAACTCCAATACATTAAAGTTAATAATAATTAAAATCTTTCAATATGTTATATACTTTTTAAGAAAATCATTTATCAAAAAATGATTATCTTATATACACGATTAACAAAATCACTGATAATTGCCATCTTTACTTACATTTTGTAGTAGTTTAGGGGCAATTATGTGATATCTCTTATGCTTTTGAGCTTTGTTTGTGTTCATTTTAGGTAAATTTTGAATAAAAGTTTAGTTTATTTAGGATTTTCTAGTTTATACCTTTTACGCTTGATCTTTGGGTAGTTTGTTTGTGTTTTGTAGGAACTTTGTTGAAGCTCGGATCAAGCAAAGGAGAGTCCATGAGTAGCTACATTGGAAGAAAAATGAAGAAAAATGTCAAATTCCGCAACCAGAGTACACCATGGGCTGCCTATGGTAGCTACCATGGGCGTGGCAGACTTTAGGAAGTCAATTATAAAAGTCAGCCTTAACCACGGGCAGACCATGATAGACACCATGGCCATGGCGCGTTCAGCGGAAATAAAGCAGAAAGTTGCATCTTTTATTTTTAATTTAAATAGACCTTCTAGGAAAGAAAAAAGGGTGCATAATTTTAGGGTTTTCATAGGCAAAGAGGTCAAAGACATTGGGGAACCGTTTCCATGCTCAAGGATTCATCTTCCGCTGTCTCTTCTCCAGTCTCTTCTTCTCCCATGGCTATGAGTAGCTAATTCCATCCTTTGTTGGGGTTTGATGTAATTGAATCTTCTTCCATGTAATTACTACATTGTCTCTATTTAATTAAGTATTGTTATTGTTTCTCTTCTACACTTATTGCTTGCTCTTAGCCTGATCACTTGAGTGCATTATTCTTTTTATTTGATTGTAATTGGGAAATTCAATTGAATTGCGAACTGAAGGGAACACCCAATAATTTTTATGCCTAGGGATAGGGTAAAAAGGATTGGGCATCGTTAAAACCCTCATTCTTAATACAAGTACTTTGATTACACTAATTCAAGGGATTGATAGTGGAATCAAAGGACTTAGGTTCTTTCGCTTAAGGGATTAAGGTTAGAATAAATTGTGGCTTGATGATAACATAAGTTTAATTAAATAGGAATGATTAGTAATGCATGATAGGTTGATTTAATGAAGTCAAACCCCGACAATTACTTCCATTGATATAAACCCCATTCTCTGCGCATACCAACTGTTCGACAAAATTTCCAATCAAGTTTCCTTCCTTTTTGCTCTTTATTCTTATGCATTTACTTTTAATTTTGGTTACTTTAAATTTCTCAATATTCGTAGTCTACAAATTATATTAATAATTACCCATTTATCGCACAAGTCCCTGTGGAGACGATACTCTACTCATCACTATGTTACTTGAGCGATTTGGTACACTTGCCAAAATTGCCAACAATCACAAAATATGATTTGTAGTCATTTTAAAAGACGTTTTGAGATAAGATAAGAAAATATCAAGATTTAGATAGATCATTGCTCGAATGTATATGTACAACGATCATTCAATATATAATTTCAAGCATCCTGTGACAAATCTAACATGGAGAGTCGATCAATATGACACATAACAAGAATAAATCAATAAGTTCAATGCTTACTCTGCCAGGGGTGTATTTGAGGGCTTCGTTGAAGTCGCTTTTGTAGACGAAGACGAGATTAGGGACGAGCCTCAGCGTGGCGTTATTTCCAATGGTGAGATCGGCGAGCCAGCCAAGTCCTTGAGATAGGGGATGGCAGATTCCTGCGAGATGGTGAGAAGCTTGACAACTTGGAAGGGAGGGGTCAGAGTCGTAGGTCGCGAAGATGTAGCAACGGTGGGCGAGAGAGTCGTGCTCAACGTTAGGGTAAGAATGGGCTCAGAATGCTCGCTTCCTGTTCAACCCAAACAAAGAGAGATTGGGTTTGGGCGACTAAGAATCGAGCAAGGGACTTACAGAGATGGAGAGTGGAGATAAAAAGAGGAGCAACGAGAAAATGAAAGAGAACATTAGGTGGGAAATCGAAAAGATAAAGGAAGTGCTAAAAGACAGAGCGGGAAATCTAAAAAAAAAAATCGGGGGCAAATAATTTTCACTCTTTAGTTACCTACGGATTTTGTCAAATAACCCACGGACAAATCCGTGGGTACTTTAAAAATATTTTTTTTTATTTTTTTTTCACTCTGTTTATGATTACTAATGGATTTCTCAAATTACCCACATATTTTACTACCCATGGAAAAATCCCTAGGTAAACTACCTTAAAAAATGCTCTTTTGTTGGCATCACCAAATGGGCTTGTTCTTGCTCTCTCTTTCTTTTTCATTTTTATCGTTATCTACGGATTTTTATATGTTACTCATGGATTTTATTACCTACGGAAAAATTCGTCGGCAAATTTATATTACCGACAGATTTAAATTTGTCGATAAATAAACGTTAGTAATTTAAATTTACACATGGATTCATAATTCATCGATATATATCCGTCAGTAATGTTAAAATACCAACAAATTTAAATCCGTGGGTAAATATCCATCGGTAATTAGCCTTTTTGTAGACCACACACCAATTGTTTTCTTTTCCTACAAAATAAAAAGTATGGCCCAAAAATCAAGAAGTAATAACCAAACATGTCATTTCACAAACATTATTAAGATTCATCAACTTCATACAAAACAGTAAGTTCAGATTTAAAGGTCAAACTCTAAACAAAATGCTTAGAAAAAGAAAAATCAACTAAATCAGAATCCCAATCGGCTTCCTTAAGCCCTAGCCCAAAGAAGTTTAACAACCTATTATTAAATCAAAATATGTAAGAAAGAAGATCTCATAGCCATCCACTTTTAAAAAAAATAAATCTAGAAGCCTTCCTTAATTCTCTCTCCGAATCCAATTGTGAGTGCTTTCTCACTTCCAAAAGTGGCTCTTTGCATTTTTCCACATCAACAAGCTAACAACTAGAATCCAGAATTTTTCTGCCAAAAATTAAAATATCCTTCAAAATTGGTCCCCAAATAGAAATAATGAAAGAATAAAGAAAAAACTGACATCCTAAGAAAATTACAAAGACTAAAAGCTAAAGAAGTAGAAAATGAGATAGAAAAACTACCTCAAACTTATGAAGTTATGCTTTATTTGACACTACTTACACGGAGAAAAAAGATATATCAAAAAGGAAGAAAAAATAAACGTTATTCGTATGTAGTTATTATTTGTATTTAGTTACTATTTTGTGATTAGAAAGTAGGTAAAACTATTTTAATTTGTTTAATACGAAATATTAGATTAAAGAAATTTTATAACCTACTCAAGTTTTATTACAATCACCATTTATTACATTTATTTAACCAATACGAAAAGATATGAAAATAAATAAAATTAAATATATTAATATTAATAGATGTCAATGTAAAACTCCAATACATTAAAGTTAATAATAATTAAAATCTTTCAATATGTTATATACTTTTTAAGAAAATCGTTTATCAAAAAATGATTATCTTATATACACGATTAACAAAATCACAAAATATGATTTGTAGTCATTTTAAAAGACGTTTTGAGATAAGATAAGAAAATATCAAGATTTAGATAGATCATTGCTCGAATGTATATGTACAACGATCATTCAATATATAATTTCAAGCATCCTGTCATTATTGAATACTTACATACAAATTAGTATTTTATAAACAATTTAACCTAGATTTCGGAAACATAATAAAATTATGCATGTTCATCATTTCTTTTTCATTATTGAATAAACTGCTTGTTCATCTTTTGTTAAAACTAGTTAATTCAAAGATATACAACTTGTCTTCTTCTTAGAAGAAAATCGGACTATAACTTGTTTACAGTGTGACCGTAAACTAAGGTTCGTGTTATTGAATAGTCATTTTTTTATTAACTAAAGGCCTAAAGGCCAAAACACAAGAGAAAAAGGCTATCTAATTGTAAACTAAGGTTTGTGATTGCTATTTATCATATAAAGGAAAATCAAGTTAAGTATGGAAACTGAGAAGGATAAAATATTATTACCAGCTATCCTTTGTGCCGCCACTTGAAAACTTTCACTGCTGCCATGACATAAATAGCATCTAATAAATTGCTTATGAACTTGAAATAAGCATGTCTCCAAGAACGCTTTATTAAGATTGAGCCAAACACGCCCCAAAAGCTTATAACAAATCCAATTGCCATACTCGTGTAAAATTCACGAGTGAAAAGCAAATATTCATCCTCGTGAACTTCAACAATTGGTTCTAGAGCCGGCTTCCTGTCAATACACAATTTCTCCAGTGGCAGTCCACAAAGATCAAGATTATCTTCATAACTTGAGGCATTGAAACTCTGTAATTGTGTGCCAGTTGGAATTTCTCCAGATAGATTGTTATGTGACAAATCTAACACAGAGAGGCGATCAATTTGAGTAAGACTTGAAGGAATTGAACCAACTAGCTGATTTCTTGACAAATCAAGTGAGTCAAGTGATGTCAACTTTCCAATATTTGAAGGAATTTCCCCGGTCAAATGGTTTCTTGATAAATTCAATGAAATTAATCCAAATAAATTCTCTATTTCTATTGGAATTTCTTCTGAAAAGTGATTGCTCGAGAGATCAATGCTTTTTAAAAGTGATAACCCATTATTCCCAAACATTTGTTTTGAACCTTTCCACATCAAGAATGCATTCAAATTGTATGACCAATTGCTTTTCAAACCAGTGGTGTTAACAAAATACCAGTGACGTCGATAATCGCTTGAAGAAGTCTCTTGAGCCATTGAAGTGAAATTTTTTATGCATTTAGGAATTTGCCCAGATAAATTGTTTAGGGACAAATCCAAGAGATGAATGCTTTTTAGATGACAAATTTGTAATGGTAAACTTCCATAGAAATGATTCCCTCCTAAACTTAAAAATTGCAACTCTTGTAATTTGCTCCCAATCCAAGCAGGGATAAGTCCTGATAATCTATTTTCTGTCATATCTAACATCACTAACTTTGTGCAATTCTTCAAGAAGAAAGGGATCTCATCTGTTAAGTTATTGCTTCTCAATAGCAATGCTTGAAGTTCAACTAGTGATCCCATTGAAGTAGGAATCTTTCCTGAAAACTTGTTGTAACTCAAATTTAAATACGCTAATGACTTGAAATGGCTCCAACAATCTGGAATTTGTCCGGATAATTGATTATTTGAAAGGTCTAACTGGTATAAAGTTTCAACTGTACCACTTGCACATGAAAACGAAAGAGAATCTGAGAATTTATTTTTGGATAAATCAAGAAATATGGAACCTCGTAAAAATGGTGGAATAGGGCCTCCAAATTGATTTGATCCAAGAGTTAGGGAATATTGAATATTCTTTAGTGGAAGATTTGGAATCATACCCTGTAGATTGTTGTATGAAACATCTATTGCAATCCACTTTAGCACGGCTAATTTAGCCCAGAACCACTTTGGAACAATATCCCATATTTCAGCATTTGAAATGTCAAGATTGTCAAACTCATTTTGTGTCTGCAACCATTTAGGAAATGGCGAACCTAGCTTGCAAGATCTCAATCGTATATTACTCAATTGAAAAGATGGGACCCAATTTAGGCTAAATTCCAGAGCCAGTGAGTTATCGGATAAATCCAATGAGATCAACCTAGACATATTAGCAAAATGCGAGTCAGTGATCACACCTTTAAAAGAGTTTGAACTCAAATCTAATTGTTCTAGGTGAGCTGGAAATCGAACATCTTTAGAAATTGTCCCATTTAGCTTGTTACTATAAAGGGATAATCTTTTCAATGAAGGGAACATTGGGAGGGTGTTGGGCAGGGTGCCGCTGATTTGGTTCATGCTCAGATCTAACTTTTGCAATGAGTATCTTGCATATCCAGATAAGTGATGGATTATCATTGGAAGATTTTCACTCAAACTGTTATTGGATAGGTCCAATGAGCGCAAAATACTTGCATTTTGTAATGATTTTGGTACTCCACCCTTTAATTGATTCCCTGATAGATCCAATGTTTCCAACTTCATAAACATTGAGAAGTCAGGCAGAATGCTGTTGATTTTATTCTGAGCTAGATTCAGTTCTTGCAAAGAGTATCTAGAACATCCAGACAAGTGATTAAATATCACTGTTAGTTCTGCACTCAACTTATTATCAGAAAGATCCAATGACTCCAAAGTACATGTGCTCCCAAATGATTTTGGCACACCACCTTCTAAAGAGTTTGAGCTAATTGACAAAATCTCTAATTTAGACGGTAATCTGATTCCTTCAAGTATCTTCCCACTCAATTGATTTCTAGAAAGATCCAATGTTTTTAAAGATGGGAATACTGAAAGGTCTGGTAAAGAGCCCTTGATTTGATTATATGACAAATCCAGTTCCTGCAATGAATGTCTAACACAACCACTAGACAAATTATGAAGAGTTGATGGAAGGTCTTCAGTCAAATTGTTTCCATACATGTATAAAGAATGTAAGGTGCATATATTCATGAAGGATTTCAAAACCTCGCCCTTGAATCTATTACGGGAGAGATCAAGATGCTCAAGAGAATTTATTACCCTGCCAAAATGATTTGGTGTGGAACCCCCCAAAAGGTTATCACTAAGGTCAAGCTCGATGAGGTTGGAAGTGATGTTTGACACCCACTGGAATATCATTGATGATGTGAAGGTGTTTCCGTATAGATCAAGGACCGAAAGGGAAGTAGAAGAATTGAATTTAGAAGGCCTCAATGAAAGGATGAAATGATCAGAAAGGCTACAATAATATATACTGAGTTCTTTTAGATTTGGTAGATTGCCAATCATTTGGAGCCAGCTATGAGAACTGTTAAGATTAGATATGTAGCCTAAGGAAAGATGGGTTAAAGAAATGAGATTAGACAGCCACTGACCTCTGGCGTGATTCCCATCGTCAATTTTGAGAGCATCATAATATCCTCCAAGATAAAGCTTCTGCAAGTTTGACAGGTTCCCAAATTGGGACGGTATATTTCCTTCAAAAGAATTGTAGCTGAGATCAAGATGCTGCAACATGGAGAGATTTCCAAGTTGACGAGGGATTGAACCCTCCAGAGAATTCCCAGCAAGATTTAAGTATTTCAAATGAGAAAGAGAGCCAAGCTGACTCGGAATTTTTCCGCCAAAACCAGATGATGACAGATCAAGGTATCTCAAGTTGCTCAGAGAAACAAGAAACTCTGGGATTTGTCTGTACCAAAAAGAATTATGACTGAGGTTCAAATAGTTTAATTGTTGCAACTCCATCAGCGACTTGTGGATCTCTCCGCTGATATAACGTCGAGAGAAAATTCCATATTCAGCGTGAAGGTCGAGCATTAGAATATGGCCAGTGAGGTTGCTGCAGCGAATCCCGCTCCATCGGCAACAGTCTGCAGTGGTCCAAGATGAGAGCATGCCATAGCGATCCAGAATGGCAGCCTTGAATTGGAGCAGTGCTTCCCTCTCCCTCTCTATGCACCTTATTTCCTGTTCACCACAAACAAACTGCAACACCAAACACACCATAAACATGACTTGTATGAATTTGAAACGAACTGGATTCATGATTGACATTTTGGTGGTTATCATCACAAAGGCAAAGTGATTGATCAAATCCACTCAATATTAGAATGAGATTGATACTGGTGAGTGATGGCTTTAGCACTGCCAATAGCCATATATATAACATTACAAAGGGACGGTTAATGGAAGACACCTTTCTCATGAGTGGGCCCACTCTCCAATACTGGTTACTCATTTCCCCGTAATTTCTTCAAAGTATCCAAGTCTTCTTGGATATCTCAAGTCATCGCAGTCATTTCCCGGTAATTTCTTTGAAGTATCCAAGTCTTGTTGGATATCTGAAGTCATCAGAGTCATTTTCATACTTTTTTGTATCCACACCTAACTACCCACACAGTCTCCTCCATTTTATGATTTTTTTTTTTACCAAATAGAACCTAATTAAAAACAACGTGTAATACTCAGGAAATTGGAGCTTATTTGATGAGAACATATAAAACCTCCTCTTTTTATATCCATACTTAAACCTCCCTCTTGACCGTAAAGAAATTGGATGGCTAACATTATTGTTTTGAAATATACACCTTAATCTCTAAGGAATTACAAATATTGTTCATATTAATATGTTATGGACTAATGTCTGACGCAATAAGACATACTGTAACATAATTATACCGTTCAGGGTGGAATTTTAGCTTTATGAGAGGTACTTGTATATCTGTTCTGCTATAATTTTCTAGAGGATACTTCAGAGTTTACTACGAAAGAAAAGACAAAACTAGTCCCTCATTTAATTTTTTTAGTCTTTAATTTCAAAAAATACCTTTTTAGTCTCTCTTCATAAAAAAAATAATAATAAACATATCAGTCACTCCAAAATCAATCTGAGAAATTTCTTTTATGGAGAGAACTAAAAATAGTATTTTTTGAAATTAAGAGACTAAAAGAAACAAATTTAAATTTGAGAGACAAGAAACAAAGTGACACAAATTTAAAGATAAAAACATATTTAAGTCTATTGATATTTTTATTTATTTATAATATATAAAAGTTTGAAGCGTGAATTGTGAAATTGAAATTTCATCTACTTGATTTATTAATATACATTTTGTCACAATAGCATTATATTATTTGTGTTATTTCTTGATTCAGTCATTTACTTCCCTAATTCTAGTCACTCTTCATTCAATTTTTTTTTAATGTATTGTCTGTTACATTTTTTTCTATTATGGTGTTTTAATTAATCCCTTAATTGAATGAATGTTGGTGGCAACTTTTTTCACTTAATTTATTTAATAGGTTTAATTCGGTCCTTTTATTTTTAAAAGATTCAATTAGGTCTATTATTTTTTTTAAATGGTTTTAGTTTAGTCCCATTTTCCTTCCATCAGCTCCAAACATTTTAAAAAAAGAGACCAAATTTGGTTTAAAATGGACCAAATTGAACCCATTTTAAAAAATAAAAAACCACATTAAAATTTTTATAAATAAAGGGACCACATTGATCTTATAAATAAATTAAGGAAAATACGACTATATTTTAGAGATAAAAACATATTTAAGCCTAAAAAATATTTAATGAAACATGCTAGAATTTATAAAATGAAAACATTGTATATCCACATCATTATTAGGACAATCAAATATATCTCTATATATAAGGATACAAAAGAAAAAAAAGTGTTAAAGATAATTTTTAATTTTAAAATTACTGCTATATAAAATTTTAATTTAAACATTACATTAAATTAACAATTAATATATTAAAAAGAAAATATTTAAGATGCAGCCTAACACGTGAATACATATGTAATTGAATCACATCAGAAAAAAAAATCTAATTGAATATTAAATTTTCATCACCGAAAGAAATAGAACTGGGCCACCCCACTCTCATGCTATGAATATTGCACATACCATGTGATAAGCATGATATGTTTATGTGAGTCAAACTTCTACAAAAGACCAACTTTATGTCTTTAATTTGTACTAATTATTATATTTTATTTCTAAATCGAACAAACATTGTTATTATCACTTCACAGACGTCGACGGTCACGGCACGTATGATCTTTATGGAAAATTAGATTAAATAAAGTCATTAGATATGTTTTACAAGTATTTTAACTTTGGTTGTAACTTTTTTTTTTTTTATTAAATGAAAATATTTTGTTTAATTATATTAGTTGTGTTTGATAAATAGGCCTATTTAATAGTTTGTAACGTTTATTTCAAATAGCATTTTAACATATAGCTTTTAATTTTTATGGTTTATTTATTTTTAATCCATAAAATATATATGCAACAGCCTCTAATTTTAAAACTATGTTTTAAGATTTAAGTTAGTTTATAAATTATTAATTGTTATGAGCCTTTTCCCTACTCTATTAATATTAGAGTGTTTAAACCTCAATTTCTAAAGTAGTTATAGTTATCTACCCAAAAATGATGAATATGTACCAAAAAAAGTAGTTATAGTTAGCTTTTCAACTAAGAATAAAATAAAATGTTTAAACTTAAATTAATGATAATAATGATAAGAGTTAGAATTATTTTTTGAAAAAAAAAATTAAGATGCATAATTAAATATGCCTATAAAAAAAGACACATAATTAAATAAAATAAACATTTCTGTAAAAAAAAACATTTGAATTATATATTTCACATATACATATATGTTGTAAAAATAAAAATAGAAGACTGAGACTTTCTCGGAAAGCTTAAGTAGGCATCCACGAAAAGCCTAATAACTAATAAGCATAACGTGGGGTTGATGATGGCCCAAAAAAAGAGAAGTATGGGACTGATGACCTTATAAAGCATGCAATCCCATTTTAGGAATTAAAAAAAAAAGAAAGCAATTAGGTGAATTGCACGATGAGAGGAAAAAAAGAAAGAAGATTTGAAGAAAAAAACAAGTAAGCACTGCACGTTGTAAAGAAAAAGAGAAGAAAGAAGTCTGAAAAAGGCGACGAAATAAGGTAGAAGGTGAGTTATATTTAATAAAGATGGATAATAGTAGGTACAATATTAAATAGGAAATTAAATACTGAAATTAATAAGCAAATTTAAATATGTATACTTCGATCCTCAAATATGGTATCAGAGCCTTCGGGTGCTGGTAGTAGGTTTAGAGTTATTATCCATCTTGTTTAATTGTATATCATTCTGTCCTTTCAATTTCTTTTAAAGTCATTAATTTTATTAATTAGGCATTACAACTAGTCAGTTTATCCTCTGAAGTGTTGGTCAACCGGTAAGGGTGGTCCCGATAGTAAGTCCTAGAGAGAGGCAGTGAATCCGTTGGTTCAGCCTGGTGGTCCCGTTTAGGGGGTTAAAAAGACTAGAACTAATGTCAAAATTAATAAATTAATGTCTAAGAAAGGAAAAGAAAAGATAGAAGGTATAGAATTAGAACAAGAAGAAATAAATAATACCATTATTCATCATGAACTTAGAATTCTTGAAATAGAATCCCAATTAAATAAGTGGTCATTACCAAAATTAGAAATATCCACTATGTATAAAACTAGTTTTAAGGACATATTCACAGGAGAATATGTAATTAAAACTGTAGAAAGAGAAATAAATCTAAAAAATTGTCATGAAACTATTCCTTTAATTTCTAGACAATTAATTGCAAAACATATTAAGAAATATAAATACCTACATATAGGATCTATTCAAATTGCCATTAAACCTTTGTTTAGGCAAGGAATGGATATGCCCTTATTTGCCTCATTAAGAGATAATAGGCCAATAAAATTACAAAATCAAATATTAGCATTATTTGAAACTAATTTGCATAATGGACCAGTTTATATAAATAATTACCCGAATTATTCAATAGCCTTATCTAGTTTTCATAACACTCCTCACAATATTATGTTGGATGTAAAAATGTTAGATGATGACTGGAACCCGAATTCAATACCAATTACCATAATTTACCGGTTATACTACAAAGTAATGAAAACCCAATTATCCCCAGGAGCTCTTTTGATGTCTCCTACTGATGAAACAACCTTATTGTTAGTAAACCCAGAAAAGGTAAATGCCACTGTACCTAAAACCCTGAAACATGAAGAAATAACTAGTGGACTAAAATGGAAATTAGAAGATATCCTTCCCCTAGAAAAACCTTGTTGTGTTGGATGACATAATAGAGTATAAATCAGGAACTATAGAAGTAGCCTTTACTCCACTTAGAAGAAGTAATTCTTTAATAATCCCCAAAACACCATTACCAAACAACTCTAGAAGATCAGTAGATAACTCCAACTTTACAATTCCAAGAGGATTGTATCTAAAAGGTATTAGATGCGACCTAGTAATACCAACTCCAGAATATGAAGCTGAAGCATCTGTAGCTACTTCATTGCAATATGAATCGACTCACAATCAAAATTCACCTACTCAATCTGAAATAAATCAATTAAACGTTATTAAAAGCTTTGAAATAAATTAAGAGTTACTCAAAAATGAATTCTTAAAAGAAGAAAATAGGAAAAAGAAAATGGTTTTTTGAAACTTTTAGTCAAGAAGTATTAAGAGAATACAAAGAAAATTACTACAATCATCTAGAAGAAATACAAGAAAACATTCCTTATTTTAAATGGTTTGAAATAAATTGCTTACCAAATTTATAGGTAAATATTATAAAATCTGAAAAAAAAAAAAACGGAAAACCTCTAAAGGAGAGACTATAGGAATTATTCCACTGTTAGAAGAAATTAAATTTCCAAATATTCAAAATAAAGAAGTAATAGCATCCCTTTTAAAATTATAACAGGTAATAAAGAAATATTAGAAAAACAACCTGCTAATAGAAATGATGTTAATAAATTACATAGTCAACTAAATTATACCAATCAGTTACTATATCAAGTAGCTATAGAAGTAACTAATCCAGAAGAGAAAATAATTCCAAAATCTCCAGAAGGAAGTTATAAGCTAGAAAAATCTTTAGTAAAACCTTTTAAATTCTTAGAATTAGAACTAAAAAACTTAAGGATCGGTAAAGATGAAATTTTAGACAAAATAAACAAAAAACTAGACAAAAACAAAATAAATACTATAACTAAAATTCCAATAGAAGAATTAAGTGAGGAATTTGGTGAAGAACAATTTGATGATTCGCTATATAAATTAAAAGGAAGTAGTTATGGAAATAATTATAGAAGTAAGTTCACTCCCAGGCCAACTACTAGAAATTTTTATAATAGGCTTACGCTTCCCGATATTCAATTTGAAGAATGGGAGCTAGAACATCCGTCAGCTTTTGATGGAGCTTGAATTTCAGAATGGAATATTGATTGTATGACTGACCATCAAATTCTTAGAAAAACAAATGAAATGACTATGGCAGCTTCTACTTATAGAGTTAAAAATACCGAAGAACAAACCTTGAAATTAATTATTGCCGGTTTTACTGGTATTCTTAAAGGATGGTGGGTAATTACTTAACTAATGAACAGAAGACCTATATAGCGACCGCTGTAAAAAAGAAAAGGAGAAAATGTAATACCAATAATGGTAGAAACATTAATTATAGCAATAATTCATAATTTTATAGGAGATACTAATTTATTTAATGAAAGAACCTCAGTATTACTGCATAATTTGAAGTGTCCTACTTTAGGAGATTTCAAGTGGTATATTGATAATTTTATGGCAATGGTATTAACTAGGGAAGACTGTAGAGAACCTTTTTGGAAAGAAAAATTTATAGCTGGTTTACCCTTGGTTTTCGGAAATAAAGTAAGAGAACACTTACAACAAGAATATCCCAATGTTCCTATAACAAAATTAACCTATGGAAGAATAATATCCATTGTAAAAAATACTGGATTAGAATTATGTAATAATATGAAACTAGAAAATAGGATTAAGAAAAACCAAGCTAAAGGAATAAAAGAATTAGAAAATTTTTGTACTCAATATGGATATGATAGACCTTCTCCCCCTTCAACCATAAAACGAAAAACTATAAAAAGAAATAAGCCAGCACAAAATACCTATAAAATTCCTTACAGAAAGAGAAAAAATTATTCTCATAAAAAATTAGCTATAAATAAAGAAAACACTAATACCTCTATCAATAAAGGAAAAACTAATATAGTTTGTTATAACTGTGGTAGATTTGGCCATATGAAAAAAGATTATAGAGCAAAATAAAAAAATAATGAATTAAACATGAGTGAAGAATTAAAAGAACAAATCGCTAAAATAATGTTGAATAAGTCTGAAGAATCTGAAGAAGAAGAAGACAATAATATTTATATAGCTCAAGAAGAATCCACATCTGAAAGTGAAATTGAATTAGAAAACTGTGGAACAGAAAAATGTGAATGTTCATATCAAATTAATATGATAAGAGCAGAAGCTAAGCTAGCATTAGAAATGGTAGATAAGATAACTAATGAAGAAGAACGGTATGAATATTTAACAAAAATAAAAAATATGTTATTAGAACAAAAGGAAGAAGAAACTATTAATAAAACAGAAAAATTTGAAGGATATGACTTTGCTAATATATCAAAAAAGGCAGAAATACAAAAGAGAAAAGTTACTGTAAATGATTTACAAAAGGAAATAAATGATTTCAAATCAGAAATACAAACAATAAAAAATGAATTAAATAAGTTAAAAGAAAATGATTTAGTACAAGACATTACTTTATTACAACTAACCAATCCCATAAAAGAAGTAGAAATAGAACCAAAAACAGAAGAAAGAGAATCAATAAATAGAATTAAAATAATACAACCAAAATGGCAAGCTAGAGTAACTTTAAAAATAGGAAAATCTTTTCATAAAACATTTACAGCCCTGATAGATTCAGGAGCTGACTTAAATTGTATTCAAGAAGGATTAATCCCTACTTAATATTACGAAAAAACTATTCAAAAATTAACTACAGTCAATAGTGCAAATCTAAAAGTGCAATATAAATTATCAAATGCAAGCATATGTAATAAAGGAAATTGTTTTAGAAATACTTTTATTTTAACCAAAGATATTACAGAAGAAATAATTCTAGGAACCCCCTTTCTAACACAAATCTATCCCTTTGAAGTATCAGAAAAAGGAATTAAGACCAGCATAAATGGACAAGAAATTGTTTTTGAATTTTTAAGACCCATTAAACATAAAGAAATATATAATATAAAAAACATAGAAGAAAACAATTTTATAAATAAAATAAGCATTAAAAATAATCAAATACCTCTGCTCCAAAAGGAGATAATTTATAAAAGAATAGAAGAACAATTAACTACAACCCTTGTCAAAGAAAAAATTAAAGAAATCGAAAATCTATTTATTAAAGTCTGTGTCAAAATACCTAATGCTTTTTGGGATAGAAAAACTTTCACCGTAAGCTTACCCTCTGAAGAAGACTTTCATGAAAGTAAAATCCCAACCAAAGCCAGACCAGTACAAATGAATAAAGAAACTCTAGAATACTGCAAAACTGAAATAAAAGGATTTCTTAATAAAGGATTAATTATACCTAGTAAGTCTCCATGAAGCTGTGTAGCATTTTATGTACAAAATGCCTCAGAAATTGAACGAGGAGAACCTAGGATGGTAATAAATTATAAACCCTTGAATAATGCATTAAAATGGATCAGATATCCATTACCCAATAAGAAAGACTTAATTGGAAGATTATGTGATGCTATAATCTTCTCAAAATTTGATATGAAGTCGGGATATTACCAAATCAAATTAGAAGAAAAAGATAAATATAAAACAACAATTTACTGTACCATTTGGGCATTATGAATGGAATGTGATGCCCATGGGATTAAAGAATGCCCCCTCTAAATTCCAAAATATAATGAATTCTATTCTAACTCCTTATAGTCAATTCACTTTAGTTTATTTAGATGATGTGTTAATCTTTTCAAAATCTCTGGATCAACACTTAAAACATCTAAATATTTTAAAAAATAGAATCAAACAAAATGGAATTGTAATATCTCAAAAGAAAATGAAATTAGCCCAAACTAGAATTAGATTTTTGGGTCATGAAATTTACCAAGGAACTATTACACCAATAACTAGAAGTATAGAATTTGCTTCTAAATTTCCTGATGAAATTAAAGAAAAAACTCAATTACAAAGATTTTTCGGATGTTTGAATTACATGTCTGACTTCATTCCTAATATTAGAATTTTATGTAAACCTTTATTTAATAGGCTAATAAAAAATCCAAAGCCTTGGTCCATTGAATTAACCCAAATAATTATTAAAGTTAAAACCTTAGTAAAATCCCTTCCATGTCTAGGCATCCCTCATCCCAACGCCTTTATGATAGTAGAAACTGATGCCTCTGAAATTGGATTTGAAGGTATTCTAAAACAGAAATTCTCATAAAATCATAAAGAGCAAATTGTCCGTTTTCATTCTGGTGCCTGGATGGAGGCCCAACTAAAATATAGTACTATTAAAAAAGAAATACTAGCTATTGTACTATGTATTACTAAATTTCAAAGTGATTTAGTAAACAAGAAACTTTTATTAAAAATTGACTGTAAATATGCAAAAGATGTTTTAGAAAAAGATGTGAAAAATATTGTTTCTAAACAAATCTTTGCAAGATGGCAAAGTCTTTTGTCTTGTTTTGAATTTGACATTGAATTTATTAAAGGAAAAAATAATTCAATTCCTGATTTTCTAACCCGTGAATTCTTACAAGGAACTTTATCCAAAAGATGAGGCCCACTGCTCCATCTAGCTCAAAAGGTTTATCCCTTGATGATTTTGCCCCTTCATATTCACAAAAAGCTGCAAAATCTCCTCAGAATTCTAGAATTTTACCTGTTTCCCTAAGCACTCCTAATACCTCTAATAGGTTTACCCCTTTAACTCATCTGAATTCCTCAAAACTCCCTCAAGAATGACCCCATGAACCCCTTGATCATTTCACAAAGAATCATGCAAACGAATTATCTCTTTAGAATCGGAATTGGAAAATCTGGAACTTTATCAAATAATTGAAAAGTTCTCACCTAAAGGATGGGGTTGGATTCCCAAAGACCAAATTAAAGCTTGAAAAAAACATGAAATTCTATCAATTCATTCTGATAGATACCTATTCTGCTGAAATAATCCCATAAAAAGACTGAAATAATCCTTCGCTAGTAAGTTATTCCAGAATAAAAATCCTGAAAGTAATTACCTTTTCTGAATGGTCTCAAAATCCCTTAACTGAAAAGAAATTTTCGAGACCTTTTGATCCTCCTTCTTATAACTACTTTGACTATCAGGAAGCCTAGTATAAAGTTCTATTTGAACAAAATCCTAGGCATTCTTGGTACCTCAGTTTTAAAAATCCTCTTCCATTAGAATTACCTACTTGGTTCCAAGACTGGTTTCAGTTTGTAGGGCTAGTAAAAGCAATTTTCCCTAAAGAAATTATTAAATATTACAATAATTTTAAAGAATTAACTCCGACAATACCAAATCATATGAAATTATTGAATTTTTGTGCTACTATGGGAATAAGCTGGTTACTTCATAATATTTATGAATTTCATAAGCATTTACCAAAACCTTATCCAAAGGTACTTTGCCTTAGGGTTAAAGTATTCTGGTGGAAAAAATACAATATAGAATTTCTTTCTGAAAAATTTCATTCTTGGAAATCTGGAAAGTTTCTATTGCCACCCACTCTTGAAAAGAAGAATTCTACTAAATCCAAAGTCCCTTTTGATTACAAATATTAGCTCAGTCAAAAGAAGAAATAAAAAAGAGTTTGTTAGCTGCCTTATCTTCGTTGGACTCAGACGAAGAAAGAGAAGATCCTGAAGACTCAGGAACTAGTAATCCCTATCTACATAATGAAGATGATTGCTTTGGGATACAACTAGCCCCTGACTTAGATGAATTATGAAGAACTGTAGACAGAATAATCAGAAAAGATTCGTCTGTGACTACTGAAAAGCTGATAATTAAAGTCTTGGACTATTGGCCGATAAGAAATGACAAAAGCAGAAACTTAATAGTCTTGAAGTAAAGAATTATAAAATTTGAATTCCGCTCTTGAAGTCCGTCGACACTTTGAAATATGAATCTGTCAACAGTAACACAAGAATAGAAGACTACCTTTTTTTTTTTTTTTTTTTTTTTCTATAAATAGCTTGTAATTGAAGTATGGAAGGACACGGCAATCCCTAGCCTCCTTCTATCTTCTATCTTCTATCTTTCTTTGTAAATTTTCTAAGTTCCTTGTACTCTGAAGTGTTTTATTGAAGAAATAAATTCTTTAAGTTTGAAATTTAAATTTGCTTATTAATTTCAGTATTTAATTTCCTATTTAATATATATATATATATATATATATATATATATGAGGAAGGATCAAATTACACCAGTGTAACTCTAAAAGAGTTACACCATTTTAATAACTTGATATAGAATGATTTTTTTTATTGATCTAACCGTTGAATTATATATACATAGTACCAAGATTGTTTGTGTCAAATTTTGTCAAAATTGAAGAACAATAAGAAGGTAATCAAATGATCCATATTTTAGTATATTTTGAAAAGTTTATATTACGTCGATTTTAATCTATATGAATGAGGTAGCAAATAATTTTGGATTAATTTGAAATTTTGTATACATGATCTATGTGAAAGGAACTTTCAATCCAACTGTGGGTTTTAAGAAAAAATCATCCAGTTGAAAGTTATTAAATGGTGGAATAGTTGTTCAAGTTACACCGGTATAATTTGATCCCTCCTCTCTCTCTCTCTCTCTCTCTCTCTCTCTCTCTATATATATATATATATATATATATATATATACTTTTAGTATAGGTTATATGTATTTTTTTTATTGAAAGTAATTCTGTTTGGGTCAGATAGAGTCATTATAGGTGACAAAATTCTCACTTCAAGTATTTAATGGGTTAATATAAAACAATTCCATACCAATTGATTCTTGCGCTCAGTGGTGGTAGATGAGGTTAATCTAGAAGAAGAAAAATAAAATAAAAAGAAGAAATTAGAAGGTAGGAAGAAAGTGAAGAAGAAAAAGATTAAAAGAAATACTGATTGGTTATTGAAATAACTAGAACAATTCCCCGTGCAAAGCACGACCAACACGTAGCAGAGACAGTAGACAGATTTTATAAAAGTATTGATGAGTAGGAATTAATAGTATTTTAGTTCAAGAGATAATTAGAATTTTAGGCTAGTATAAATTATATTTTTAGTATTTGAAATTTAGGTAGGAATCATGTATGTATACTTCTATTTTTATGAGTATAGTTTTTATTTGAGTAGTGGTGAATGGAATAATTTTAAATAAATTAGGGAGTATTAAAAACTTGTTGGAAAGCTTAAAAGTTTCATTTGGGATAGTTGTAGGTTACCAGTTTTGGGTTTTTAAACTTAAATTAGAAAACAAAATTTGTTTGGATAAAAAATGGTAGTTTTAACATGAATTATAAAATTGAAGTTGTGGTACAAGATTCATTAATGTCTCAATGTCCATCATCACATCAAAATGGTTTGGAGAAGATGAAAAAAATGTCCAAGCTCTATTCACATGCAATAACAGCTAAGGTTGTCTCAACAATTATCTTTGTTGATGAGATTGACAACATGCTTGAACAACAGACCAGAGTAGGAGAGAATAAGGCCATGAGTAAGATTAAAAATGAATTCATGACACACTGGGATGAGATATTAACATGACCTAATTCGAAAATTCATAACAAGTGGTCATTTCATTAATTTCTTATAGAAAAAAATGACATGCTTTATTTCTTCTCTCTTTGCTCTCTGTCCCTCTTCTCTTCTCTCTCCCCCCTTTCTCTATTCTCTCTTGCTACATTCCCTATGTCCTCAACAATGGATTCTTTAAACAACATTTTTAGGATCATCATTTATTGGAGTAACCATGATTTTGTATATTGTGTCTGTCGAGAATAGCCCTTGTATACCATGTTCTAGCTCTAATAGAGACATACACCACCAAGCTTAGACCCTCTACCTTGAAGTCAAGACACTTATCCATTATTACTGCCTATTGATGGCAATGGTGAGAAAAGCAACACATTTTATTCTCAAAACTTAACTAAAAATATGAAAAAAGTTTAACTATATTCTTGGTGTTTAAAAATGATTTTTTTAGCCTCTATTTTAATATTTTTATTTTTAGTCTTAAAAAAATAAAAAACACTCTTTTTTAGTTTTTATTGAAAGTTTTTTGAAATACTAAAAGGTACATTTCTTTTATTAAATATTTAAGAACTAAAACAACATATTTTCTTTGAGTAAAACAATGTAGTATAACAAAAGAGATTGTGAATTTGCTTTGACTAGTGCCAGACATATATGTGTTACAAAGGTTTGAGGGTCTTGTGGCATTTGTCATTTACATGGTCACAACCTTCAGCCTCTATGTTCCAAATTGGAGTTTCGTGGATTATGACAATGATGAACCAAAGAAATACACAGTACATAATCTTTCTTTCTCTCTCTCTCTCTATATATATGTGTGTGTGTGTAATAATAACAGCCTAGAGGATTGATGGATTAAGGTGTTGTCTCTGCTAGGGTTTGAAAACCTTTGATTTCCAAGACATCTTGTCTTCCTCTATGGTGACAGAATCTCCCATTTGCCCATGGGCTTACCTATAATTGGTCATTCCTTCTCCTTCTCCACCTATTTTAACAAAAAAAAAAAAAAAACCAGCCTTTGCATAGTCATTCCTTTGTGCAAGCTCTTAATAACTCATGTGTTATTCCTATTAGCCAACTTCCCAAGCCTTGCTTAAAAGGGGATGCTATTTCCATAAAAGTTCCTAGGATGAATATCAACAAGGATTATAGAGTTGCAAAAATAACTTACATGTTCATCTCATCTTAGCCAAAGGATGTAACCTTGTCAAAGCTGAAGAGCTATGTCAAAAGCTTGCAAAATTGTGGAAGCCCATTGGCCAATGGAAGATGGTACCTTTAGGCAGAGGTTGTTTTGAGTTCAGTTTTGCATCCGTAAAGGACCTTCGCAGTGTTTGGATGGTGGGAACGTGGAGACTTCAACTTGGTTTGCTCATACTGTCCCAATGGAGTGTTAACTTCAATCCCAACAGTATGAAGCAGACACACATTCAATGCTGGGTCCGTATTCAAGGACTCCCTTATGAATACTGGTGACCCAAAATACTTTCCGAGACTGCTGGGACAGTGGGCACTCCGATAGCTTTGGATGAGTCCACTAGGTTGAGGACTTTTGGCCACTTTGCTAGAGTGTTGGTTGATGTCGAACTTTCAAGTAATTTGCCAAATGAAATCTTAGTTGAAAGAGATTCTTTCGCCATCTTCGTTGGCATAGACTATGCTTTGCAACCTATAGTTCAAAATGACATCAGATCCCTGTCCAAGTCTTGGGCAGATATGTTTGACAACAATTCAAAGGATGATATATCACCCAAATAATACGGAGGAAGAGTGTGGAAATTCTCAGAATTTCCAATTAGTTCTCTTCAAGTCTAAAAAACAGAAACTGAAAAAAAAAAACAGGGAGGAGGGGCATCCCTGAATCGTCTTTTCCAGAAGTTGTACAAAAAGATCTTGAAATCCTCTCAAAATTTTGGGGACAAGTGGAGGATGATGAAACATATATGGCAACAAACAACCACAACTCTGCATCCACAACAAACAACATTACAACAGCTCTTCCAATAACTCAGTGAAAGAGGACTACCAGAAAAAAATAAACATACTATTAAAGCTCAGTTTCGAAGTGCCTGTTTGCAGGTCGGTCCGACAAGTATTGCTTAATGAAGACAATCCTATGGATAGTTAGGGAAGTGGAATCGATCATCTCTTTAAGTCCACTTTTTTATCTAGCAGGGGATTGCAAACTCTGTTTCTGTTTTAGGGAATGTAGTTTTGCAGCCTACTCGTGCCTTTACTGTTTTTTCAATAGCTGAGATATCATTTTGATGTAACCACACAGGCTTGTTAACTTTAGCTTTTCTTTGATGGTTTTTAGGGATCTAGAACTCTAACAGTTGGCCATTTTGTTTTTTTTTTTGCTGGTATAGGACACATCATTTTTTTTTTCATAGACAGTTTTTTTAGTTTATAGTAGTATACAACATCATAGTTCTTCTTGGTGTTATCCCACTTCTCCTTTTTATTTGGAGGAATTCTATAGCAATAGCTTAGGTCTTCCAGGCTATAGGTCCTCTTGCTTTTATCTTCACTGGTATTGGTTTGGTCTCCCATGATTTGTTGTTTTGTTTTGTTTTTTTTCTTTAATATATTTTCTATTTTGCTAAATATATATATATATATATATATATATATATATATATATATGTATTATATATATTTTGCTAATTATTATTATTATTATGTGTCTCCCTTCAAATATTTTCTCAAATTTTTACTAGGACACTGAGGTTTCTGTTCTTTTGTTGATGTTACTTCCTCTTACTAGGTCCAATGTGGAATGCGAGGACACCTAGGTCGGGCATGTAACAGTTGGTTAAGTGGATAGACAAGCTTGGGGTGTTAATAATCTTTATTCCCAGCCCGTTTGGACAAGCTTGAAGGTGAGGTGAGTTTATAGTAGTATTTACTAGTCAGTTAAAGATTTTGGGTCATAACATGCGATCCTTAAATTGTTGAATTATTTATCAAATCATTCATTGTAAACTGTTTTTATGTAGTTATATATTATTCTAACTGAAATGACTTTAATATTGCCCTTTTCTGCTTATTTGTTCTTTGTTTCTTTCACCAAAAGTTTTACAGGCTAGCGCACACAGTATAAAAGGGCTATTCAATCTGTCATGCAGACACTATCTTACTTAGCAATTATGTTGAAGAAATTGTAGTATCTGCAATATCTTACCATTTGATGAATACCAAGGATCCAGAATACCGAAATGGAAAGCTAGTTATATCAGCCAATAGATAAATATCTTGTCCAATGACTCTGTGTGAGCAATTGATTACGTGACAAAATTTGTAGTGGATTGAGTCCCATGGATTGAGTCTGTTCCAGGAAGTCAAGAGTAGTGGGAATCTGAAGACCAATGAATCTAACAAGGTATGTTTGTTTACATCTATTTATCAGCACAAGAATAGCAGATAAGCATAGGAAAAACAATGATGAAGAGTGTCTATCATTATATATTCAGTTTTTATTTATTGATGTGTATTCTGTTATATTAGGAAAATGCTGGAGAAGATATTACTGGTGCAAATAATGAAGTGAAGTGAGATAACCAAGCACCTAAAAACAACAGTGAGACAGAGAAATCCATCCCAGTAACAAAGGAAGATGGCGAAAATCCTACGCCCGCAAAAGTGGTAAGATCAATTTTCTCAGCACCCAGGCTAAGACTGTAAAATGCTTCCTACCCATTTAGTAATGAAGAATAAATGAATATGAAATTTGCTGGTTTATACATGGACAATTGGTACACTATAATCAACATTTTACTAGGCATCTAGCTGAAGCTGTGTGATCTAAATTCTAAACTTTTTCCTTTTACTTTTCCCCTTTTTTTGTGTTACTATATACTAATTGCTTGCTTGCAGGAAGTTCCTGACAACGAGTTTGAGAAGCGCATAAGACCAGAGGTTATCCCTGCAAATGAGATAGGGGTTACATTTGCAGATATTGGTGCATTGGATGAGATCAAAGAATCACTTCAAGAGTTGGTAATGCTTCCCCTTAGAAGGCCAGACCTCTTCAAAGGTGGGCTTCTAAAGCCATGTAGAGGTATATTGCTTTTTGGGCCTCCTGGTACTGGAAAAACAATGCTAGCAAAGGCAAATGTAAATGAAGCTGGTGCAAGTTTCATTAACGTCTCAATGTCCACCATAACATCAAAATGGTTTGGAGAGGATGAAAAGAACGTCGAGCTCCCTTCACACTGGCAGCTAAGGTTGCCCCAACAATTATCTTTGTTGACGAGGTTGACAGCATGCTTGGACAAAGGACTAGAGTAGGAGAGCATGAGGCCATGAGGAAGATTAAAAATGAATTTATGACACACTGGGATGGGCAATTAACAGGACCTAATGAGAAAATTTTGGTTCTCGCAGCAACCAACAGGCCACTCGACCTTGATGAAGCTATCATAAGATGGTTTGAGCGCAGGTAGGACCACACCTTTGTCTTTGGTTTGCATGATCATGTGTTGCTTTTTTTCAGCCACAACATTTTTGCCATCAGAACAAAGACTGCATTTTCTTCATCATTATGATGAGCAAATGTGTGACCATAAGAGACCAAGAAAATTCATAACAAGTGGTCATTTCATCAATTTCCTTTTGAGGTGTCCATTATTATTTTTTATGTAGCTAACAATACCATATGACTCCCCTTAGAAGACAGATCTTTCTGTAGCTTGTCTCAACTCTTTTAGCAACAGTTCCTGCTCTTTGACATTTAAATTGTTCACAAATTGAGTCTGTCAGATGTCTTTTATGGATACAATAAAATCAAGTGTTGTTTTCAACTGTGCAATATCAACATTCAATGTTTTTCAGTTCCTTATTATTGCTCTTGTAACTTGTGAATCATAACTCTTTTACCTTTTTATTGTTGAGAAGGGTCTTGGTTGGTCTTCCATCTGCTGAGAACAGGGAAATGATCTTGAAGACTCTTTTGGCTAAAGAAAAACATGAAAACTTAGACTTCAAAGAGCTGGCAACCATGACAGAAGGATATACTGGAAGTGATCTTAAGGTGAATTTTGGTAGCAATTTACTGGTTTTATTTTTTTTTTGGTGAAAATCTGATGATATTAATTTCTGTGAGCAGAATTTGTGCATCACAGCCTCTTATCGACCTGTTAGAGAGCTAATACAGCAGGAGAGAATGGAAGACATGGTAGTTATTAAACAACTTCTACTATTTTAAGTTTAACATCTCTATCCATGCAAACTTTGGTATGAGCTGAAGATCTAACTAAACATCAATTGCATCAAATTTTAGGAAAAGAAGAAAAGAGAAGCAGAAGGTCAAAGCTCTGAAGATGCTTCAAACAATAATGATAAAGAAGAACAAGAAATTACCCTGAGGCCTTTAAACATGGAAGACATGAGACAGGCTAAGAGTCAGGTAGGGTGAACTTAAAATTTCACTCAAATGGCTAGGGAGTACTTGATTTGGGCATTTGTACTTAATACTGCATGAAGTATTTAAAAGTGGATTTGTTAAAATCTAGGAATTGAAAAACGGTGGTTCAATTGAATACGGTGATAGATATATTATGGCACTATGGTCATCTAATCCAGTTTTTTCCACTTAAAATGGTAACTTGTACATGTAAGTTGTAACTAAGGATTTCATACTAACAATGTCACACAAGTGGAAGAAGGAAAGTGTGTTATTTCCAATAGAATATCTTTTCCCATCTACATGAACTTACAGATATCTGATTAAATGCAGGTGGCTGCAAGTTTTGCGTCAGAAGGATCCGTAATGAATGAGTTGAAGCAATGGAATGATTTGTATGGAGAAGGAGGTTCAAGGAAGAAACAACAGCTCACTTACTTCCTTTAGATTGTGGAATGCTACTTTTATTTTGGATTTGTGACCATTCATCCTCAATGATACATTTTAACAAAGGAAGGAGTCCTTCACCAGAGATGTTGAACTCAAAGCACGCCCAAATGTCAGAGATCTTATGATTCCCAGAAAATCATAAGTTCTGGCACACACATCTATTCTCTAAAGGATGTGTAGATCACTACAAGAAAACTTGGATTTAACAAGGGTTAATTTTTTCCTTAAGTGCGTTACAGCCGGTTGAGCTTTTCGTCGGGAAAGCGTATTCCCTTTCCCGACGGTTTTTGCAAACCCTCGGAAACGCGAAGATTACCTGCAGTTTTCGCAAAACCCCTGTAAGTACCCGCGGTTGAGAAACCCCAGTGATTGCATTTTGAACTTACCTGCGGTTTTATTAAACCACGAGTTTATAATACCTCTGGAGATTACCGACGTTTTATAAAACCCCAGGTAATTACCGATCATTTTTAAAAATAAAAAAAAATCTTCTTTTCTACAATATCGCCATCTAGATTGGGGGAACATAGTTCAAAACCAAAAATAAAATATTGGGGGAGTACAATTAGAATTAAAACTTCTAATTCACAATATTATTTGATCCTAACTCAGAGCTACACATTCATTGACACAATTACACAACAAAACAAATCTCAAAAAATAAAAGAAAAGAACAAATGAATTCACATGATCACTATTACAAGAAATCAATTGCAAGCACTAAGCAGAGGCACAATAATTGTCTTTAATAAGCGCAGTATCTTCACCCTCACTCCTGAAGCTCTGCTTTCTGTTCAATGTGTAAGTTCTTACAGGATCTTCGAGTATTCCTCGGTTGCAAGCACTAAGCACAGGCACAATAGTCATCTACCATATTTATACGTACTGACAAAAAAGAAATAAAAATCCCAAGTCAAATTATAATATACGAATGAAAAATACAATGAAAATTATCTTATCTATAACAATGAATATTAAAATTATAATATAAGAATAATGAAAGTGATGTTGCAAAAACTTTTTACTGAAAAATTATTTTGCCTCAAAGTTAATGCAAATTATACATGCACTAAATTAAATTAAATATGATTTAAATATTATGGGCTATTCCTTTAAGAGATAACTCACCTGGGTCGGTGAAGCACGTGTAAAATGCCAAAAGTTTTAAGGCATATAGGGTGAAGTGCAAGTAAAATGTGAAGATTAAGTTTTTTGGGTATAAATATACGTAGATGATGTCAGAGAAAGTAATATTGACTATTTAATTTTATATAAATAATTAGAAGTAATATTAATTATTCATACACATTATATCATGAAAATTATGATATCAAAAACATAACCTGAAGGTCTAGAACCTAGTGTACTAAGAAATTGATTATTCATGCAAAAGACATAACTCCGCCATAGAAAAGTGAAGATTATTCCAAAGTAATAATAAAGTTTTATTTAGTTTTTGTCTGAAAGAAAAAAAATTAAGAGTAGTCAAAGTATAAATGAAAACTTAAAAATTTAACACTTACAGAACTATTACACTCTGGATCCAGAAAAACAACCCACAAAATCTGCTCTGCTGCTACTTGATCTTTCTGCTCATCAAACTATTTAGAGGGAGAAGAAACACACATGATCAAAATAATGCTAAAGAAGATTCAGTAAGGTGAACAATACCATCCATACTTTACAAAAAAAGAAGAAAATTGGGGACACTATAGTGGTTTGGGTTTGCATGCACACAACGTCACATTTCACATATCATATTTGAGAGTCTCACACACATGTTGCTCATAAATTTACCTCTTCTCCTTTGCTTGTTAATTTCTTTAACCCCCTTTTGGAAGAATATCATAGTTCTATGTGGTCCTCAAAGTACTGAACAATGACAGAGGCCTCACATTCTCTACAATTGCAGGTATGGGGTAACAATGTATATTGGAATAAAGCACCTAACACTTTTAATGGATGTACTGAACATCAAGAAAGCTCCTGGGTTATCATTTCAAAATTTAACCAGCAAAGCTCATGTCAGACTTCAACCTCTAGAATCTTGGTCTGAATTCCACCTTAGCATGTATAGAGCAAGTTTAGAGTTTTGTAGAAAAAGTAGTACCATGGCTTAAAAACAATAATAACTCTCAAGAAATAGAGATGTTCACTTGCATGCATGCTAATAACAAGTAATCAACTACTAAAAAGAGAGAAATATTACATTCTAAAATCATGCTTCCTTCTCACATCTTGTGGGTGCATCACTATGCATCATTTAACATTCAAGTGAAACTAAGTAGATACTTGGTACAATTAAACTTGAAGAGAGACTATGTAAAGAAAAAACTCAAACCTTTGAAGATAAAAGTCATAATAATCATGTCGGATGGCAAAAGAAAGCAGAAGCAGCAAGTGTGTTCTGTCATTGTCACATTATACTTTCATAACCAGCCTGACCTGCTTACTTTGCCTAGCTACACACACAGTCACTTTGTACCTTTCTTGCCAACCAAATGCACTATGGTTCGCCATATTGCCTTTGCTAGAATGAACAAGTAAGAACGACAAATAAATATCTACCATAAAGGTTTTCTTCTAGGCTTTCCCTTAGTAAAAATTCTCACTAATAAAGGTAGTATCCAATAATCACTCAGTCAATTCTCAAAGAAATTAGTCATAGTATTGAGAAGTATTTACCGAATATCGTGACCGCAGTTTCTTTTATTTCTTACATTACCATCTCCAAATAGTCTGTTAGAATGACCAAAGAATGCATCAAATAATCAAAAGGATAAACGTGATCAATTTAAAAGGCATCAACAGTTTAAATAAAATAGGAAATCATGGGGTGGGGAAAAAAAAGGAACAAATGTCGATTCCACATAACTATATCATTATATAAAAAACTCAGGACATTTTGAGATTGCAATAAATAGAAGACATGAATATGCACATACCACCCTGGGAGCACTAGTTGACCTTTCTGTGAAATCAATTATAAAAAAATTATTTCCCTAAAATCTTATGAGGCGCAACCCACCTAACCAAAAACATAAATAAAACACTAGTATGTAAATTATTTCCCTAAATATAAGAAAAAAAATATTTTTATAATTTCTCTTTCACCAGAGGCATAAATGAAGACAGTCGTTGAGTGAGTTAGGGAAAAAGCATACATCGATGAAGGCATCCATTAAACAAAGTGTGTCTAGCTGCGTCGAGTCCTCCGAGACCATTGTATATGCCAATGAAGGTGTCGAGTGAACTAGACTCAATCTAGCTTGTCTTCGAGAACCACCGCCAGGGAAAAATAACCAGAGCAAACCATCCTTGCCTTCTCCCAACATTGAAACTCCTCCCAATACCTCCAATATAATGGAATAGAATCAATCAGCATGCAACATTTCTTGGAATTTATGCATCACTGCGGCTTATCAACCTGTTAGAGAGCTAATATAGCAGGAAAGAATGAAGGACATGGTAGTTATTAAACAACTTCTACTATCGTAAGTTTAACTCTCTATCCATGCAAACTTTGGTATGAGCTGAAGATCTAACTAAATATCAATTGCATAATATTTTAGGAAAAGAAGAAAAGAGAAGCAGAAGGCCAAAGCTCTAAAGATGCCTCAAACAATAATGATAAGGAAGAACAAGAAATTACCCTGAGGCCTTTAAACATGGAAGACATGAGACAAGCTAAGAGTCAGGTAGGGTGAACTTAAAATTTCACTCAAATGGCCATGGAGTACTTGATTTGGGCATTTGTACCATACTGCATGAAGTATTTAAAAGTGGATTTGTTAAAATCTAGGAATTCAAAAACGGTGGTTCAATTGAATACATTGATAGATATATGGCGCTAGGGTCATCTGATCCATTTGTTTCCACTTAAAATGGTAACTTGTACATGTAAGTTGTAACTAAGGATTTCATACTAACAATGTCACAGAAATGCAAGAAGGAAAGTGTGTTATTTCTAATAGAATATCTTTTCCCATGAACATGAACTTACAAATATCTGATTAAAATGCAGGTGGCTGCAAGTTTTGCGTCAGAAGGATTCGTAATGAATGAGTTAAAGTAGTTGAATGATTTGTATGGAGAAAGAGGTTCAAGTAAGAAACAACAACTCATTTACTTCCTTTAAATTGGGGAATGCTACTTTTATTTTGGATTTGTGACCATTCATCCTCAATGATACATTTTAACAAAGGAAGGAGTCCTTCACCAGAGATGTTGAACTCAAAGCATGCCCAAATGTCTCACCATATCCCAAATGTCAGAGATCTTATGATTCCCAGAAAAGCATAAGTTCTGGCACAATCATCTATTCTCTAAAGGATGTGTAGATCATCATGCACTATGTTTAGGAAAGGGTTCTCGGTTTTCATTTGGGTTTTCTACAAACAAAAGGGCACCTGTATTAGGGGATTTATATTTTGTCATGCACGGTTTTGGAAGATGCAATGGCTTTGTAGGAAGTAGGAATATTTTACACCAAACATTTTAGGTATGCTGTATTATATATGATAAAAAAATTTCAGATAGTAGAATTTTGTAAATTGATTGTGCAACTGTATTGCTTATACAGTTTGGCTCAATTATTCATGTGAATTGTCTTTGCATTGCATAATATGGTAAATTCATCTTTAAAGTGAAGTAGGTGAAAGCTTTGAGAAAGAGAAAGAAATCCTGAAAGAGTATTAATATTTTGAAGAGGATCATGGAATAACAAGTTACCTAATGGAGTTTGAAACTTACTGTTATGCTATGAGCCAATCTAGATAAAACCTTAATGCCCTTAAATTTGACAAATCTTGAATTATCATATGGTTTACATTGTGAATTTGCCCTTAAAGTAGATGGGTAAACTGACGTTCTTGCATTACATTTGGACTTCTAATTAATTTTAATTAGTTTTACTAACTTAAAAATATATCAAGGATTTTCTTTATTTTTCAAATAATGATACAACCAAATTTTATTTAGTTATTTCATTTCCTAGTCGGAAAGTGTTGTGCACTACTAATTCACAAAAGTTCCTAGTCACGAAATTAAACTAGGCAAGCGAAAAGCAAGGCAAACAAAATAGATTGCACTTGGCAAACACTAATACAACAGAAACATTTAAGCTTTGACATGTAAGAGCTACTAACAAAGAATCCAAGATAACTGAAAATTTGAAGTAGGGATTAGGGGAGATCTAATCCTCAAACTATACCAGAGGAAGAGAGTTGAAAATAAATGACTCAAAAAATTAAGATAAGAAGGATTTCAATCACCCATTGTTAACAAGAGCCTTGCAAAAAGTTAATGAAGTATATTCCAATCCGAGTTGTTGCTTCCCACACCTCCAAATTATTGCTTCTTGCAACTCATTACATTATGGAAAGCCTAATCCATAATATAATACATTTTGGATTGGACTTTCCGGAATGTAATGGAGGTGCAGGAAGCAATAATTTGGAGGTGCAGGAAGTTTTAGCCTCCAATCCGTTTCTAACATCCTGTTGTGTTTGACTTAGATTATGAAAACAAAAAATTTGACTCATGAAAATTTCACTCAATAATATATATGATATATCTGGCCCTCAACAATCTAGTATTAACAAGACAAGGAAGATTTCGATCAATGATATATATGATTGACAAAAAAGCAAAAGAAAAAAAAAAAGGAAAGAAGCTATCTGTATAAATTTTGGATCCCAGTAAATAGAAATTTTGACACGTGAAATATTTCAAAGTCTTATAGATGAAAAAAATGTTGTTGAGAGGGAAAACCCTCCTTTCACTTAACTTTTGATTTTACAGATTGTTGAAGTAACAACCTAACTTTCACCTAATCCAAACAACTTTGCTCAAGTTTAAGATAATTTATTTGCTAAAGTAGTTCACATTCAATTCATTGATAATGAACCCTTTTAATCTCATACAACTTACTTAATTCCTTAAATGAAATCATATGAGACTAAGGTAAAAAGGCACAACGAATACTACAAGAAATTTCGTTATTACTGACGGCCAAAGTCCGTTGATAATGCAATTTTTCTGACAGAATACCGACGGACAAAAATCCATCGGTAATATGGTCGTAACTAATACTGCCGACGAATTTTACTGACAGACATTACCTATTGATTTTTCCGTGGGAAATTACCGACAAAATTACTGACGGATTTTCGTGAAAAATTACCGACAGATTTTTTCCGTGGGAAATTACAAACAAATATTTTTTAATTTTTTATTGCTTTATACTAATTGCTTGCTTGCAGGAAGTTCCTGACAACGAGTTTGAGAAGCGCATAAGACTAGAGGTTATCCCTGCAAATGAGATAAGGGATACATTTGCAGATATTGGTGCATTGGATGAGATCAAAGAAACACTTCAAGAGTTGGTAATGCTTCCCCTTAGAAGGCCAGACCTCTTCAAAGGTGGGGTTCTAAAGCCATGTAGGGGTATATTGCTTTTTGGGCCTCCTGATAATGGAAAAACAATGCTAGCAAAGGCAATTACAAGCTGGTGCAAGTTTCATTAATGTCTCATTGTCTTCCATCACATCAAAATGGTTTGGAGAGGATGAAAAGAATGTTCGAGCTATGTTTACACTGGCAGCTAAGGTTGCCCTAACTATTATCTTTCTCGACGAGGTTGACAGCATGCTTGGACAGAGGACTAGAGTCGGAGAGCATGAGGCCATAAGGAAGATTAAAAATGAATTCATAACACACTGGGATGGGCTATTAACAGGACCTAATGAGCAAATTTTGGTTCTCGCAGCAACCAACAGGCCATTCGACCTTGATGAAGCTATCATAAGACGGTTTGAGCGCAGGTAGGACACCTTTGTCTTATTGTTTGCATGATCATGTGTTACTTCTTTTCAGCCACAACATTTTTGCCATCATAACAAAGACTGCATTTTCTTCATAATTATGATGATGAAAATTCATAACAAGTGGTCATTTCATCAATTTCCTTTTGAGGTGTCCATTCTTATTTTTTATGTAGCTAACAATACCATATGACTCCCCTTAGAAGACAGATCTTTCTGTAGCTTGTCTCAACTCTTTTAGCAGCAGTTCCTACTCTTTGGCATTTAAATTGTTCACAAATTGAGTATGTCAGATGTCTAATAAAATCAAGTGTTGTTTTCAACTGTGCAATATCAATATTCAATGCTTTTCAGTTCCTTATTATTGCTCTTGTAACTTGTGATTCATAACTCTTTTACCTTTTTATTGTTGAGCAGGGTCTTGGTTGGTCTTCCATCTGCTGAGAACAGGGAAATGATCTTGAAGACTCTTTTGGCTAAAGAAAAACATGAAAACTTAGACTTCAAAGAGCTGGCAACCATGACAGAAGGATATACTGGAAGTGATCTTAAGGTGAATTTTGGTAGTGATTTACTAGTTTTATTTTTTTGGTGAAAATCTGTTGATGTTAATTTCTGTGAGCAGAATTTGTGCATCACTGCAGCTTATCGACCTATTAGAGAGCTAATACAGCAGGAGAGACTGAAGGACATGGTAGTTTTTAAATAACTTCTACTATTTTAAATTTAACGTCTCTATCCATGCAAACTTTGGTATGAGCTGAAGATCTAACTAAATATCAATTGCATCATATTTTAGGAAAAGAAGAAAAGAGAAGCAGAAGGCCAAAGCTCTGAAGATGCTTCAAACAATAATGATAAGGAAGAACAAGAAATTATCCTGAGGCCTTTAAACATGGAAGACATGAGACAGGCTAAGAGTCCGGTAGGGTGAACTTATAATTTCACTCAAATGGCTATGGAGTACTTGATTTGGGCATTTGTACTTAATACTGCATGAAGTTTTTAAAAGTGGATTTGTTAAATCTAGGAATTCAAAAACGGTGGTTCAATTGAATACGGTGATAGATATATGGCACTAGGGTCATTTGATCCATTTTTTTTCCACTTAAAATGTTAACTTGTACATGTAAGTTGTAACTAAGGATTTCATACTAACAATGTCCCAGAAGTGGAAGAAGGAAAGTGTGTTATTTCTAATAGAATATCTTTTCCCATGTACATGAACTTACAGATATCTGATTAAAATGCAGGTGGCTGCAAGTTTTGCATCAGAAGGATCTGTAATGAATGAGTTGAAGCAGTGGAATGACTTGTATGGAGAAGGAGGTTCAAGGAAGAAACAACAGCTCACTTACTTCCTTTAGATTGTGGAATGCTACTTTTATTTTGGATTTGTGACCATTCATCCTCAATGATACATTTCAACAAAGGAAGGAGTCCTTCACTAGAGATGTTGAACTCAAAGCATGCCCAAATGTCTCTCTATATCCCAAATGTCAGAGATCTTATGATTTCCAGAAAAGCATAAGTTCTGGAAGACACATCTATTTTCTAAAGGATGTGTAGATCATCATGCACTATGTTTAGGAAAGGGTTCTCGGCATTTGGGTTTTCTACAAACAAAAGAGCACTTGTATTAGGGGATTTATATTCTGTCATGCACGGTTTTGGAAGATGCAATGGCTTTGTAGGAAGTAGGAATATTTTACACCAAACATTTTAGGTATGCTGTATTATATATGATCAAAATTTTCAGACAGTAGAATTTTGTAAATTGATTATGCAACTGTACTTCTTATACAGTTTGGCTCAATTATTCATGTGAATTGTCTTTGCATTGCATAATATGGTAAATTCATCTTTAAACTGAAATATCTAGGTGAAGGCTTTGATAAAGAGAGGGAAATCCTGAAAGAGTATTAATATTTTGAAGAGGATCTTGGAATAACAAGTTACCTAATGGAGTTTGAAACTTACGGTTATGCTATGAGCCAATCTGGATAAAACCTTAAAGCTCTTAAATTTGACAAAATCTTGAATTATCATATGGTTTACATTGTGAATTTGTCCTTGATGTTGACGGGAAAATCGACGTTCTTAGTAAACCATATGATTTTTCAAGATGAATAAAATGTGATTGAGAAGGAAAATCTTACTAAAGGTCAGTTAGGTTCTTCGATGAATATTGTGTAAAAATGAGAGATGATGAATAGAAGAGACTAAACTTATCAAAACAGCCTCCCCCAAGTGCATTGAGCCCAACAAGTAATAAAATGGTAAATAAAATATTATTTAACAAGGAGTAAATTTGACACCTATTATTTTGCTAAATCAAACTAGTTGAATGCTATTCGAATCGAAAGAGACTATGAATTTAAGTTTGTAATCAAGTTAAATACTAAAAGAAATCAAAATGAATTATCAAGAAATTTAGTCAGCTGATTTAAATTCTTTCACAAATGATCAAAGAGGGCTAACATTTGATTTTACAGATTGTTGAAGTAACAACCTAACTTTCACCTAATCCAAACAACTTTGCTCAAGTTTAAGGTAATTTATTTGCTAAAGTATTTCACATTCAATTCATTGACAATGAACCCTTTTAATCTCATACAACTTAATTCCTTAAATGAAATCATATGAGACTAAGGTAAAAAGGCACAACGAAATCTGTAGACCACACACCAATTATATTCTATTACTACATAATAAAAAAGTATGGCCCAAAAATCAAGAAGCAATAACCAAACATCTCATTTAACAAACATTATAAGATTAATCAACTTCATACAAAACAGTAAGTTCAGATTTAAAGGCCAAACTCTAAACAAAATGCATAGAAAAAGGACAATCAACTACATCACAATCCCAATTGGCTTCCTTAAGCTCTAGCCCAACAAAGTTTAGCAACCCATTATTAAATCAAAATATGTAAGAAAGAAGATCCCTTAGCCATCAACTTTTAAAGAAAATAAATCTAGAAGCCTTCCTTCATTCTCTCTCCAAATCCATTTGAGTCATGCCTTCTCACTTCCAAAAGTGGCTCTTTGCATTTTTCCACATCAACAAACTGGCACCTACAATACAGAATTTTTTTTGCCAAAAATTAAAATATCCTTCAAAATTGGTGCCCAAATAGAAATAATAAAAGAATAAAGAAAAAACTAAAATCATAAGAAAGTTACAAAGACTAAAAGCTAAAGAAGTAGAAAATGAGATAAAAAAAAACTACCTCAAACTTATGCTTTATTTGACACTTAATAACTTATTATATACCAATAAGTCATTGGTCCGAGTGCAACTGAACTCGGTCCCCTTAAGCAAGGTCTCGGGTTCGAACCTTATGGATGGAAAACCATGGTTGGGAGAGGAGACCCTACTAAAAGTAGTCAATAGGGTTTTTCGGTAGAAATTAGTCATCAGCAAAACTGATAATTCATATGTAGTTATTATTTGTATTTGGTTACTATTTTGCGATCAGAAAGTCGGTAAAAGTATTTTAATTTGTTTAATATGAAATGTTGGATTAAAGAAGTTTTATAACCAAGTTTTATTACTTGTTAAAAAAAACTCAAGTTTTATTACAATCATCATTTATTACATTTATTTAACTAATACGAAATGATGTGAAAATAAATAAAATTAAATATATTAATATTAATAGATGTCAATGTAAAACTCCAATACATTGAAGTTAATATTAATAATAATAAATTATTTCAACTTATTATATACTTTTTAAACAATTCATTTATCAAAAAATGATTAGCTTACGTGATTAACAAAATCACAAAAGATGATTTGTAGTCATTTTAAAAGACATTTTGAGATAAGAAAATGTCAAGATTTAGATTGGAAATCTTTCCTCGAATATATATGTACAACTCATTCGTTCAATATATATTTTCAAGCATCCTATTATTATTGAATATTTAATTAGAAATTAGTATTTTATAAACAATTTAATCTAGATTTTGGAAACGCAATAAAATTGTACATGTTCATCTCTCTCTCTCTCTCTTAATTTTTGTATGTTAACCTTTTGTTAAAACTAGTTTATTCAAAGATATATGTTCTAGTCTTCTTTTTAAAAAAATCAGACTACAACTTGTTTATAGTGTGACTGTAAATTAAGATTCGTATCGTTGAGTAATTTTTTTTTTATTGAGGGCCCAAAGGCCAAAACACAAGAGAAAAAGGCTATCTAATTGTAAAGTAAGGTTTGTGATTGATATTTATCATATAAAGGAAAATCAAGTTTAATTAAGTATGGGAACTGAGAAGGATAAAATATTATTACCAGCTATCCTCTGTGCCGCCACTTGAAAACTTTCACTGCTGCCATGACATAAATAGCGTCTAATAAATTGCTTATGAACTTGAAATAAGCATGTCTCCAAGAACGCTTTATTAAGATTGAGCCAAACACGCCCCAAAAGTTTATAACAAATCCAATTGCCATACTCGTGTAAAATTCACGAGTCAAAAGCAAATATTCATCCCCGTGAACTTCAACAATTGGTTCTAGAGCTGACTTCCTGTCAATACACAATTTCTCCAGTGGCGGTCCACAAAGATCAAGATTATCTTCATAACTTGAGGCATTGAAACTCTGTAACTGTGTGCCGGTTGGAATTTCTCCAGATAGATTGTTATGTGACAAATCTAACGTAGGGAGGCGATCAATTTGAGTAAGACTTGAAGGAATTGAACCAACTAGCTGGTTTCTTGACAAATCAAGTGAGTCAAGTGATGTCAACTTTCCAATATTTGAAGGAATTTCCCCGGTCAAATGGTTTCTTGATAAATTCAATGAAATTAATCCAAATAAATTATCTATTTCTGTTGGAATTTCTTCTGAAAAGTGATTGCTTGAGAGATCAATGCTTTTTAAAAGTGATAACCCATTTTTCTCAAACATGTGTTCTGAACCTTTCCACATCAAGAGTGCTTTCAAAGTATATGATTCATTTCCTAAGGCATAGCTGGTGTTGACAAAATACCAATGAGCTGGATAAGCTCTTGAAGAATTCATTTGAGCCATTGATGAAAAGTTTTTGATGCATTTAGGAATTTGCCCAGATAAGTTGTTTAGTGAGAGATCCAAAAGCTGGATGCTTTTTAAATAACAAATCTGTAATGGTAAACTTCCATAGAAGTAATTCCTTCCTAAACTTAAAATTTGCAACTCTTGTAATTTGCCCCCAATCCAAGTAGGGATAGATCCTGATAATCTATTTTCTGCCATATCTAGCATTACTAACTTTGTGCAATTCTTCAAGGAGAAAGGGATCTCACCTGTTAAGTTATTGTTTCTCAATAACAATACTTGAAGTTCAAGAAGTGATCCCATTGAAGTAGGAATCTTTCCTGAAAATTTGTTGTGACTCATATTTAAATAAGCCAATGGCTTGAAATGGCTCCAACAATCTGGAATTTGTTTGGATAACTGATTATTCGAAAGGTCTAATCGGTATAAAGTTTCAGCTATACCATTAGAACATAAAAATGAAAAAGAATCTGAGAATTTGTTGTTGGATAGATCAAGATACATTGAACCTCGTAGAAATGGTGGAACGGGGCCTTCAAATTGATTTGATCCAAGAGTTAGGGAATAATAATGATTCTTTACTGGAAAATTTGGAATCATGCCTTGTAGATTGTTGTATGAAATATTCATTCTAATCCACTCTTGTAATGCTACTTTAGCCCAAAACCACTTTGGAACAAAATCTGATATTCCAGCATTTGAAATGTCAATATAGATAAAGTCATTTTGTGTTTGCAACCATTTGGGAAATGTCGGACCTAGCTTGCAAGATCTCAATGCTATATAATCCAATTGAAAAGATGGGTCCCATTTTTGGCTAAATTCCAAAGCCAATAAGTTATCAGATAAATCCAATGACTTTAACATAGACATATTAGCAAAATGAGAGTCAGTGATCACACCTTTCAATGAGTTTGAACTCAAATGTAGTGCTTCTAGGCGAGCTGGAAATCTAACATCTTTAGAAATTGTCCCATTTAGCTTGTTACTATAAAGGTATAATATTTTCAACGATGGGAACATTGAGAGGGTGTTGGGCAAAGTGCCGCTGATTTGATTCATGCCCAGATGTAATTCTTGCAATGAGTATCTAGCATATCCAGATAAGTGATGGATTATCATTGGAAGGTTTTCACTCAAATTGTTATTGGATAGGTCCAATGAGTGCAAAATACTAACATTTTGAAGTGATTTTGGAACTCCACCCTTTAATTGATTCCCCGATAGATCCAATCTTTCCAACTTGGAAAACAATGAGAAGTCAGGTAGAATGCCGTGGATCTTATTCTGACTTAGATTCAGTTCTCGCAATGAGTGTCTAGAACAACCAAACAAGTGATTAAATATCACTGGTAGTTCTTCACTCAACTTATTATCAGAAAGATCCAATGTCTCCAAACTACATGTGCTCCCAAATGATGTGGAACCTACAGTGTAGTTACCACTCAGGTCAAGGTCAACAAGATTGGAAGTGATGTTTGACACCCACTGGAATATCATTGATGACGTGAAGGTGTTCCAGGATAGATCAAGGACCGAAAGAGAAGTAGAAAAATTGAATTCAGAAGGTCTCAATGAAAGGATAAAATGATCGGAAAGGCTACAACCAATTAAACTTAGTTCTCTTAGTTTTGGTAGCTTCGCAATCATTTGCAGGAAGCTATGAGAACTGTTAAGATTAGATATGGAATTCAAGTAAAGATGGGTTAAAGAAATGAGATTAGAGAGCCACTGATCTCCATTGTGATTCCCATTGTCAATTTTGAGAGCATCATCAAATCCACCAAGATAAAGCTCCTGCAAGTTTGAAAGTTTCCCAAGTTGGGACGGTATATTTCCTTCAAAAGAATTGTCGCTGAGATCAAGATGCTGCAACCCGGAGAGATTTCCAAGTTGGGATGGTATATTTGCTTCCAAATAATTCTCACTGAGATTAAGATGCTGCAACCTGGAGAGATTTTCAAGTTGGGACGGTATATTTCCTTTCAAATTATTGTAGTTGAGATCAAGATGCTGCAACCTGGAGAGATTTCCAAGTTGGGACGGTATACTTCCTTCAAAAGAATTGTCGCTGAGATCAAGATGCTGCAACCTGGAGAGATTTCCAAGTTGGGACGGTATACTTCCTACAAAATAATTGCCGCTGAGATCAAGATGCTGCAACCTGTAGAGATTTCCAAGTTGATGAGGGATTGGACCCTCCAGAGAATTGTGAGCAAGATTTAAGTATTTCAAATGAGAAAGAGACCCAAACTGACTTGGAGTTTTTCCTCCAAATTTAGAAAGTGACAGATCAAGGTATCTCAAGTTGCTCAGAGAAGCAAGAAACTTTGGGATATGGCTGCCTCGAAAAGCATTCGCACTGAGGTTCAAATACTTTAACTGTTGCAATTCCATCAACGACTTGTGGATCTCTCCGCTGATATAACGTGGCGAGTCAAATCCATCAATATCTCCATGAAGGTCGAGCATTAGTATATGGCTAGTGAGGTTGCTGCAGCGAATCCCCTTCCATTGGCAACAGTCAGCAGTGGTCCAAGATGAGAGCATGCCATAGGGATCTCGAAGGGCAGCCTTGAATTGGAGGAGTGCTTCCCTCTCCCTTTCTATGCACCTTATTTCCTGTTCAGCATAAACAATCTGCAACACCAAACACATGGTAAATATTATGGCTTTTATGACTTTGAAACTGACTGGGTTCATCATTGACATTTTGGTGGTTATCATTACAAAGACAAAGTGATCGATCAAATTCACTCAATAGGGGGTGAGTTTAGCACTGCCATTGGCCACACATATATATACACATACAGATGGTTAACGAAAGATATTCTCATGAGTGGGCCCGCTCTCCAATGTTGTTCTCACTGTGCTCCAGCCATTTCCCATAATTTCTTCTAAGTCGTCGTGTTTTCTTTTTCTATTTTTTTTTTATCTCATAATTTTAAACTTCTCAATAATTTTATAATTTTTAATAAATTTTAATTAACAATAAAGAGTATGTGTTTTTTATATTATTTTTATAGTGATCATTCATTGTAAAAGTCAATAATTTTAAAATATATGATAAATTATAATTGAATGATAATATAAATTTGTTTTATATTAAGTATATTCTAATTAAATTTTAATTTACAGAAAATTAGAAAAGTAAAGGCTCTCTTGTCAATACTTTAAGAGTAATTATTCGCACAAACTTTTTTTTCTTCTAAATATGTAACACAGTATATATATGTAACTTAGTAGTCTCGTTGAATATCTGATAATCTTTAATTTTCATTATGAGACTTTTTTGTTCACTTTTTTTGGGTAGGGCTTCTTTTTCATCCACACTTATTTAGTCACATAAAATCTTCCTTAATTTGGTTTGTATGAATTTTTTTTATCAAGCTAAACATCATATTCTTAAAAAAAAAATTACCCACAAAAAAATTCTTGATAACATCAAGCGAAACATGAAACTCTTTACACCTGTGGTAGTGGTATTCATCGCATATATATGGTCAGTAAAAGTCTGAAAATCTTAAATATTTTTATTCATTAAAGTGCATTGTTGCTAATTTTTTAAACTTCATATATGTCAAGGATTTTGTGTTGCTTTTCTAAATGTTTTGTGAATATCTTCATCTTGAATAAAGTTTTTGTCATTGAAAACAGCTAATTGGAAATTTTTATAACGTGACATATAGCCCTTATATGACTTTGTTGGAACAAAACAAAGATAGACTTGGAAAATACTCCAGTCATCGCATTACGTAAAAGAAAAATAAATGTGGAAATTTTTATGAAGTAACACTTATATGAC
Organism: Pueraria montana var. lobata; assembly: GCA_026413185.1. Taxonomy (NCBI): domain Eukaryota; kingdom Viridiplantae; phylum Streptophyta; class Magnoliopsida; order Fabales; family Fabaceae; genus Pueraria; species Pueraria montana. Next base: position 78,159,938 of record CM048648.1, read on the forward strand.
TTTGTAGGAACAAAACAAAAAGATTTAGAATTATAAGATTCTTCCTCTCAAAAAAAGAATTATAAGATTCCAGTCGCATCACGTTAAACAAGAACTGTGAAATTTTATATGAAGTGACACTTATATGACTTTGTAAGAACAAAACAAAAAGATTTAGAATTATAAGATTCTTCCTCTCAAAAAAAGAATTATAAGATTCCAGTCGCATCACGTTAAACAAGAACTGTGAAATTTTATATGAAGTGACACTTATATGACTTTGTAGGAACAAAACAAAAAGATTTAGAATTATAAGATTCTTCCTCTCAAAAAAAAAATTATAAGATTCCAGTCGCATCACGTTAAACAAGAACTATGAAATTTTATATGAAGTGACACTTATATGACTTTGTAGTAACAAAACAAAAAGATTTAGAATTATAAGATTCTTCCTCTCAAAAAAAGAATTATAAGATTCCAGTCGCATTACGTTAAACAAGAACTGTGAAATTTTTTATGAAGTGACACTTATATGACTTTGTAGGAACAAAACAAAAACATTTAGAATTATAAGATCCCAGAAGCATTACGTTAAACAATAAATGTGGAATTTTTATAAAGTTACATGGCCCCTTAAATATGACTATGTAAGAACAAAACAAAAAGGCTTAAAAAATACGCAATACATAAAACAATAAACGACTAAACTTGATATTTAATACATCATGTCTAAATTTGTTTTTGGCAGGAATTTTTTTTTAATTTAATTAAAATGTATAGATAATGTAATTTCTTTTAAATTATCATCTAATAATAGATTATTGTATATGGTTAAACCAGGGACGGATCCAAAAGTCAAACAAAGGGGGCTAGAAAAATAAATAAATATTAAATAAAAATCAAATTATAATAGATTAACAGTTTAAGTGTATCGTACCTTTTATTTAAGTCATGCATGTCATTCTTTCATATCATAAAATTCATTAATAATAGAATTTGTATCAAAATTTTCAGCAATCTTTCTTTTAATGTTTGTAATCAAACAATCAGTTAGAAATTCATCTTCCATCTTATTTGACAATATACAATAAATCACAAAAAAAAAAAATTTAAAAAATACTTAAAATAAGTCTAAATCTAAACACCATATAATGAAAGTATATAAAAAATATGTTCTAATTTCTAAACACTAAACAAATTAGGAAAAAAGTTACTCTTACCTTATTCTTCTTCAAACAAAGATTAGAGATAGGTGCTCCCAATGGTGGATATCGAACAGGTTCAGCCAAAATCTAAGAATGGAAGAAAAAAAATTGGTAAGTGTAATGTGAAATCTGAAAAAAAAAAAAAAAAGTCTCAAACTTTGTAACTTTCATGAAGAAATCGCAGCAAAGCAATGGGCACAACAAGGCTATTGGCGTCAGCATGAAGAAATCGGCGGTAGCAATTGGCAAAGCAAGGGGTGTGACGAAACAAATCAAGAGGTACATGAAGAAATTGCAGCAGCAATTGGCAGGAATATTGCATGAAGAAACAAACGTGAAGAAATTGTAGGAGAAGGAAATTGAGGAGCAATTGGCGTGCGGCTTAAGTTAATTATCTTCTCCAAAATATAACTTTTAAATTTGTTAGTTTTGATTTCAATAAAAAAAAAATTTGTTAGTTTTGAAACAAATCATTCTTGCCATTCCCGTATCTTCTCCAAATATACATTATTAATTATTATTTATTATTATAATTAATATTAATATAATTATAATATATATATATATATATATATTTATATATGAGGAGGGATCTATAACATTGTGGTTTTTCATAATGTATTAAGTGTTTGATTAACACTATAAGAGGAATTAAATTTAAATTTATGTTATTTAATGAGCTAGTTAATAAAATAGCATAAATTTCTATGTATTTGGTGTGGTTTAGTGACCTTTTATACTTGTCGGGCTTTAGTAAGGTAGAAGGGGGTGTGGTTAGAGGAAACATAGGGAAGATTAGTAAAAGCCCATAACCTAATTCTAAAACCTCCTCCCCAAATGTCTTATGTGCTGAAGATCCTCCTCCCTCTCTCATTTTTCTCACTACTCCTTCCTCTCCAAGTTCCTCTTCTCCCTCGAGTTTGGAGTGTGACCTTCTACGCCATGGATGGTTTGTTTCCTTCTTCCCTAGAGCACCTTTGATTGTTATTGAGTGGGTAAGCTCTCCTCCTTCCTCCTTTGATCTCTTTGCTCCATTTCTTTTCTCTTTTCATTTCCTTGGAGTGACCCATAATGGGTTTTGATGTAGAACCCTTTATTGAGTGTTATTTTTGGTTTATATTCCATGACTATGATGTGGTGGTGTTGAGGATTTGAGGAAGCCCTTTTGATTGAGCTCAGATCTTCTTCTTCTTCTCAAAAAGCTAACTTGGAGATGCTTGTGGTATGGGATCGAAACTCACTTTCTCCTTTTGTTTTATAATGGATTTTGAGTTGTTTGGTTTGAATATATCTTGAGTTATTTTGTTGGGGTTTAGTGTTTAGAAGCTTAAGGAATGATTATTGATGTGGTTATTGTGAGTTTGGATGCTGGGGTAGCCATGAATGGGGTTGAAAGCTAAGATTTTTGAAGAAATGTTACAGAATTCGCAATTTTAGCTTAAGCTAAAATTTGTAGCTCAAGCTAAATTTTGATAGAATTGGGTCTGTGCGAATTTAGTTGAAGCTAAAATTTTGAGCTCAAGCTAAATTTCGATGGAATTGGAACTGCACAAATTTAGCTCAAGCTAAATTTCTAGCTGAAGCTAAATTTTCTGGCTTAAGCTAAATTTAGGTAAAATGTTTTGTTTTGCCCTGAATGCTTTCTTAAGAGTTCCCAAACCAATTCCAATTACGTATATAGTTGTTTTATGAGTTATATAGAAGGAATAAAATTGTTTGTATCGAGGTATCATGTATCTCACATTTAAATAAAGATTATTCTTTAGTTTGAGAATATGACCATGAGAAGAGGAATGTAGATATTATGAATATTATAAATGTTTAAACAAATGTGGTAAGTTTATCTATGAGAGAATGAATTTTTTTGTTGGGGTTAGTATATTATGGTTGATGGGATATAATTTGTTGAGATTATTATATTGTTGATTGAGATGCTTAAAATTTTGTTTAGAACATTATTTATTATTGAGGTGTATGTGTTTTGTTGATGAAATGATTGATAAGATGATGATATGTATGATGTGAGTATGAATTTGATGTTGGAACCATCTATATACATTAAAAGGAGTTACATATGTTCTTTTGGAAAGATTTTTGAGGAAAAATGGCTACTTTTGGAAGGTGAGTTCCATGTTAGAACTCTGATCCACTAAAGCTACCTGAGGGTCTCGCTTGGTTGGATATCTTCCCGAGTATCCGCCCCTAAGTTTTGACTTCGAATGGCTTGTTGGGGTGATAAGAACTACTTTCCAAGAGACTTAGTGACCCTTTTAGTGTATAGGGGATGGATTGTTGTTGTGTAGATTATGGTTTGTTGAGATGTATTTGGAACCTTAAGTCAGGTCATTGGAGATGGTGGGTACGAAGGTTCCGTATCTAAGACTGTAAGGGACTCCAAATATGCTTTGCTACTAGAATACGGTGGGTGCACAAAAATATTCCAAATGTTGTTTTTGCATAGTTGGTGCATAGGTGTGCATAGTTGCTACACAAGCATATGAGTAGGCACGTAAGTTGAGGGTGCTTGGTGGGCTCTCAACCTAGTACAGGGGGTTTTCGTGGTGGCTAACGGGAATGGGCCTATAGAATAGACGAGTGGGTGAATCCCTATAGATGTAAGGTCTTGCAAACCTATAGAGGTAAGCCATTACCCACACTTGTCTATTTTCGATAAAACCATACTTTCCACATAGGGTCAGCCCAAGAGACTCCCTGAATGGTCAGAGAGTGAGACTATGTTAGGGGATGGGGCTTAAGGGGGACCGTTCATATGATGTTGAAACTCCATGGAGTAGAGTCAGTGTTTGGTATTTGAGGTTGTCTAGTGGTTTTTGATGTATATAAGTTATGATGATGGTTTTTGGTGATTTGAGTTATATGAGGATTTGTGATAGTTGATGTTTAAAATTGTGATTTATGATGTTTGGTGGCTCATGGTGATAATTGGTTATGGAACTATGTTGTTGATGATAGTTAAGGATTTATGTTAAGATTGTGTGGTATGTATTAGTTGAGATAATTGTGTTATGATGGTGTTGTTGGTTGGTGGTTGTTGATGAACAATATGAGATGACTTTTATATGAGTTGAGTTTTGTTATAATTTTCTGGTTATTATATTTTTGAAGTTGATAAAGTTTAGTTTTCTCACTTTTTCCTTATTTTGGAACCAATTTATTTGTATATGTATGGTTTTGTTTTGGTGAGCTTACCCTTGCGTGTGGCACATGTGGTTGTGACTATGATGATCTCGAACTGTGTTCGGGGGAGCAGATGGAGTGTAGGTGGATCTTCCTCTTGGAGATATTGTAGATAGAGCGATGAGAGATTGAAGACACAATCATTTATTTCCCTTCCTTTGTTTGGTCTTATGTATAGAATGGACTAGTTTAGGGGTATTTTGTATTTATCATGTGAAAAATGTATGTATGCATAGTTTTAGTTAGTTAAGCTTACACAAGAGATGTTTATAATTTGAGCTTTGAATTTTATTTGTTGGTTTTGGGAATCACGGAAAAAAATTCTCCAGTATTTTATCAATAAACTAATTAGAGAGTTTTTAAAATTTAATGAAATATAATCTTTAGATGTTAGATATGTAACAAATGTGGGTCGTTACAAGATCCACTTACTCCATGAGTCACTCTAAGATAGTTATTCCTCATCCTCACCGTTCATTTTATTGAAATCTAATAGTTGTAATAAGTAACTAATCTTAATCATTAGATATCAAAAAAATGAATGGTGAGCATGAAGAGTAAGTCTTTTATACTTACTCTTGGAGTAAGTGGATCCCTCCTCATATATATATATATATATATATATATGAGGAGGGATCCACTTACTCCAAGAGTAAGTCTAAGAGAGCTAAGAGAGTTACTCTTCATCCTCACCATTCATTTTCTTGAAATCTAATGGTTGTAATGAGTAACTAATCTTATCCATTAGATTTGTGAGGATGGGGGGGGGGGGGGGGGGGACTATTAACTTTTGTAATAATTATTTTAAAAATTGTATTTAAAGTGATTCTAATTAGTTGACAATATAAAAATCCTCACACTAACAATCAACATGAAAATTAAACACATTATTTTTTACTCCCCTAAATAAAATATTTATTCATTTTCAATATATTGATATTATTTTACTTCTAAGTGAGCATATCATTTTGCTTTTTAGTTTTTTTTTTTTTTTTTGAAAACTAAGCATATCTTATGTTGTCAATTAATTAATTTCTTTTGCCTTATCTGAAAAACAACTCAATATATGAATATAATAACCATTTATTTCAACTCATATACCCACATCTAGATCGAAGATCAATTCAATTAGAGGGCATATTCACCAATTCAAGTTGCTCAACCAAAAAACTCGTATAAAAAAAGAAAATCTTAAAATGGGAAAAATAAAAATTAGCAGTTATTAGCACCTTGAGTTTTGGGTTGCATGCGACTTAATCTTTACACTTTAGAAAGTGTATTTTGAGCTTTAAAATTTTTTGCGTATGCAAAACAATCTCTTTGTTGACTTAAAGCTAAATTACCAATTTGGTCCCTCTATTTATTTATTATATTCAATTTGGTTTCTTTTTAATAAAAGGTCCAATTTAATTCTTATTTTTAAAAATGTTTCAATATGGCCCTTTTCATATTCAATTTAGTCCCTTTCTTTTAAAAAATAAAATGCTTCAATTCTTCAACACGATGTTAGTCTCAATTTGACGAAAAAGACCCTATTTAATCCTTATTTTTAAAAAATGCTTAAATGTGGCCCTTTCTGTATTTAATTTAGTCTTTTATTTTTCAAAAATATTCAATTTAGTCCTTTATTTTTTTTAAAAATGCTTCAATTTTTCAACACGGTGTTAGTCTCAATTTGACGAAAGGACCATATTTAAGCATTTTTTTAAGAGACTAAATTAATATATATATATATATATATATATATATATATATATATATATATATATACAGAGAGAGAGAGAGAGAGAGAGAGAGAGAGAGAGAGAGAGAGAGAGAGAGAGAGAGAGAGAGAGAGAGGAGGGAATGTTACACCCATTTTCATCCGTTGATCGTAAATTAATCTAACACTTCTAATATCCTTGTTAAAGTGAGGCACATGACCATCAAAGTCGTCTTGCCCATCTTCTCGATTTCAACTTCATAACCACCGTAGGTGCTGAAAATAAAGTTTGAAGCAACCGTTAACAAATTTATAAATACCGCAATCATTGGTCTGTGTTGATTTATTTTCTAATAATAAAACTAAAAGTGAGCCATTTGACCCCAAAACACATACCTTCCTCAATCACTAAATCTAATTTCTTATCGGGCACAAGAAACTCATCTCCTCAATCACACAATAAGGAACTGTGATAATTAAATGTCGATGTTTTTTCCGCCATGTCCTTTGAAGAATAAAAAATCATCCTTTTAGTGTACGATTTCTATATAGTCAAAATTACAGTGGATTACCAAATAGTATTCAGCAAAAAACAGAAAAGAAATTCAGCAAAGAAAAAAACAATAGTTATTATTGGAGAGTACGATTTCAAGTGCTGTAATTTTGGGAGAATTGATACCCAACAAGTGCTCCGATTTCAAGAATTTGGGTTTAATTAAAATCAATTTAATTATATTGATACAATTTTAATTAGCCATGCTTGTTAATGGTGGAAAGTGCTTGAATCAAGCTGTGTACGATCAATTGAAGTGCTTGTTAAATTCTTGAATCAATTTTAATATAGGTACAATTCAAGTGCTGCGTATTACTAGAATTAATGGTTGAATATTATGCGAGTAGGGCGGGAGACAATATGCCATTGCATACCAGAGGTGTTACACGGCGGAAAAGAATTTGAGTTGGGCTGCGTAATACACAGATGGTCACGTGCCTCACTTTAGTGAGGATATTAGAAGCGTTAGATTAATTTAAGATCAACGGATAAGGATGGGTGTAACACTTCAAATGTTACATAATTTATCCTTTCTTATATATATATATATATTGAGAAACTAAAATTACACTAAGGAAGTATAATTAAACATGACATATAATATTTAATGTTACATAATTTAATATTACAACCAAATTTAAATAGAAAGAGAAATCATATAAAAGATATCATTTAATCAATAAAGGAAAAAAAATAATTTTCAAGCAAATATATAGCAGGAAAAAAAAAAACAGAGCCAGAGGAGGACAGTGTACAGAGCATAAGAAAACCTTCTAAAGTAGGGTGAATTAATCTGGAAAAAAAAAATATTTCAGACAGTTTTAAATAAAAAAAAAAGAGAGAGTTAAGGCTGACTGAGTAAATTCCAAAAACAATTCATTTTCAAAATTAGGACAAATAAGCGGTCATGAGTTTTCTAGTTGATTAACTGGGTGGATGTGGGGTTACACGAAGAAGGAAAAATAAGTCACAAGTTTCCTCATAAAAATAGAATATCTGTAAGTCAAAAAACAAGAATTGCAGTACAACAGAATGAATATAAAATAAGTAAATAAATAAATAAAGGGACTCAACTAACATACTTTTTAGTAATTCAAATGGTCTTAAACTCAGAAGAGGGGTGAAGTATTGTAACATTGTCGCAAACTTTTCGCTAAAGATGTGAAGGACAAACTTATTAGATTATTGAAACTATTAATTATAATAAGCGATAAAACTAATAGAGATAAAATTTACTCACAACTTAAGTATATTACTATAATATTAGGAAAATGATGAAGAAGGTATTACTGGTGCAAAGAATGAAGTGTGACAACCAAGCACCTGAAAACAAAAGTGAGACAGAAATCCATTCCTGTATAAAAGAAAGATGGCAAAACTCCAAGACCTGCGAAAGCAGTAAGATCAATTTTCTCGGCACCAAATTAAGGCATTGTAATGCTTCTTACCTGCTTATCAAATCCTCCCCATGTAGTAATGTAATTAAGAAACATTAAATGAATAGGATCCTTATACATACTTCAATCAGCTTACAAATTTGACTTGTTTCAACATGGACAACCGATACAGATACACTATAATCAACACTTTACAAGGATTTAAGAAGCTATGTGATCTAAACTTATTAACTTTTACAAGGATTTTTCCCCTTTTTGTGTTGCTATATATTAATTGGTTACTTCTTGCAGGAAATTCCTGACAACGAGTTTGAGAAGCGCGGAAGACCAAAGGTTATCCCTGCAAATGAGATAGGGGTTACATTTGCAGATATTGGTGCATTTGATGAGATCAAAGAATCACTTCAATAGTTGGTAATGCTTCCTCTTAGAAAGCCAGACCTCTTCAAAGGTGGGCTTCTAAAGCCATGTAGAGGTATATTGCTTTTTGGGCCTCTTGGTACTGGAAAAACAATGCTAGCAAAGGCAATTGCAAATGAAGCTGGTGCAAGTTTCATTAATGTCTCAATGTCCACCATCACATCAAAATGGTTTGGAGAGGATGAAAAGAACGTCCGAGCTCTCTTCACACTGGCAGCTAAGGTTACCCCAACAATTATCTTTGTTGACGAGGTTGACAGCATGCTTGGACAAAGGACTAGAGTAGGAGAGCATGAGGCCATGAGGAAGACTAAAAATGAATTCATAACACACTGGGATGGGCTATTAACAGGACCTAATGAGCAAATTTTGGTTCTCGCAGCAACCAGCAGACCATTCGACCTTGATGAAGCTATCATAAGACGGTTTGAGCGCAGGTAGGACCACACCTTTGTCTTATGGTTTGCATGATCATGTGTTGCTTTTTATCAACCACAACATTTTTGCCATCAGAACAAAGACTGCATTGTCTTCATCATTATGATGAGCAAATGTGTGACCATAAGAAAACAAGAAAATTCATAACAAGTGGTCATTTCATCAATTTCCTTTTGAGGTTCCATTCTTATTTTTTATTTAGCTAACAATACCATATGACTCCCCTTAGAAGACAGATCTTTCTGTAGCTTGTCTCAACTCTTTTAGCAACAGTTCCTGCTCTTTGGCATTTAAATTGTTCACAAATTGAGTCTGTTAGATGTCTAATAAAATCAAGTGTCGAGACAGAAGGATATGAGCTGGCAACCATGAAAACTTAGACTTCAAAGAGCTGGCAACCATGACAGAAGGATATACCGGAAGTGATCTTAAGGTGAATTTCGGTAGCGATTTACTGGTTTTATTTTTTTGGTGAAAATCTGTTGATGTTAATTTCTGTGAGCAGAATTTGTGCATCACTGAGGCTTATAGACCTGTTAGAGAGCTAATACAGTAGGAGAGCATGAAGGACATGGTAGTTATTAAACAACTTCTACTATTTTAAGTTTAACATCTCTATCCATGCAAACTTTGGTATGAACTGAAGATCTAACTAAATATCAATTGCATCATATTTTAGGAAAAGAAGAAAAGAGAAGCAGAAGGCCAAGGCTCGGAAGATTCTTCAAACAATAATGATAAGGAAGAACAAGAAATTACCCTGAGGCCTTTAAACATGGAAGACATGAGACAGGCTAAGAGTCAGGTAGGGTGAACTTAAATTTCACTCAAATGGCTATGGAGTACTTGATTTGGGCATTTGTACTTAATACTGCATGAAGTATTTAAAAGTGGATTTGTTAAAATCTAGGAATTCAAAAACGTGGTTCAATTGAATACGGTGATAGATATATTATGGCACTAGGGTCATCTGATCCATTTTTTTCCACTTGAAATGGTAACTTGTACATGTAAGTTGTAACTAAGGATTTCATACTAACAATGTCACACAAGTGGAAGAAGGAAAGTGTGTTATTTCCAATAGAATATCTTTTCCCATGTACATGAACTTACAGATATCTGATTAAATGCAGGTGGCTGCAAATTTTGCATCAGAAGGATCCGTAATGAATGAGTTGAAGCAATGGAATGATTTGTATGGAGAAGGAGGATCCAGGAAGAAACAACAGCTCACTTACTTCCTTTAGATTGTGGAATGCTACTTTTATTTTGGATTTGTGACCATTCATCGTCAATGATACATTTTAACAAAGGAAGGAGTCCTTCTCCAGAGATGTTGAACTCAAAGCATGCCTAAATGTCTCACTATATCCCAAATGAGCACCTGTATTAGGAGATTTATATTCTATCATGCACGGTTTTGGAAGATGTAATGGCTTTGTAGGAAGTAGGAATATTTTACACCAAACATTTTAGGTATGCTGTATTATATATGATCAAAATTTTCAGACAGTAGAATTTTGTAAATTGATTATGCAACTGTACTGCTTATACAGTTTGACTCAATTATTCATGTGAATTGTCTTTGCATTGCATAATATGGTAAATTCATCTTTAAACTAAAATATCTAAGTGAAAGCTTTGATAAAGAGAGGGAAATCCTGAAAGGGTATTAATATTTTGAAGAGGATCATGGAATAACAAGTTACCCAATGGAGTTTGAAACGTACGGTTATGCTATGAGCCAATCTGGATAAAACCTTAAAGCCCTCAAATTTGACAAATCTTGAATTATCATATGGTTTACATTGTGAATTTGCCCTTGATGTGTTGATGGGAAAATCGACGTTCTTAGTATACCATATGATATTTCAAGATGAATAAAATGTGATTGAGAGGGAAAACCCTACTAAAGGTCCGTTAGATTCTCTGACAAAGATTGAGTAAAATGAGAGATGACGAATAGAAGAGACTAAACTTATCAAAACAGCCTCCCCCAAGTGCATGGAGCCCAACAAGTAATAAAATGGTAAATAAAATATCATTTAACAAGGAGTAAATTTGACACCTATTATTTTGCTAAATCAAACTAGCTAGCTGAATTTAAGTTTGTAATCAAGTTAAATACTAAAAGAAATTAAAATGAATTATCAAGAAATTTAGTTAACTGATTTAAATTCTTTCACAGATGATCAAAGAGGGCTAACTTGAGAACATATAAAACTCCTCTTTTTATATCCATACTTAAACCTCCCTTGACCGTAAAGAAATTTGACGGCTAACATTATTTTTTTGGAATATACACCTTAATCTCTAAGGCATATTAATATTTTATGGACTAATATCTGACACATAATTAAGGCTTAACACAATTATACCATTTAGGGTGGAATTTTTGCTTTATGAGGCACTAATACGTCTGTTCACTACAAAAAAAAATTATTTAATGAGAATTATTTTGGGCATTTTGAGTTTAAATCCCCATTAAATGCATTACCTACAGTTGGTCTTTTCATCGAAAAAATGTGCATAGCTAACGTGTTACCAACGGTTTCCATTATTCCTCGGAAACGTGAAAATTGCCAGCGGTTTGGAAACCCCTGGTACTTACAGGGATCCTTGTATTTTGGTGGAGTCCAAATACAAAGCAAAAAACAGCAAGAAAAAACTAGATCCTTGCTGCATCTGCTGTTAAGGGCAACAACACAGCACTAGGAGGCTCAACATATGTCATGAGTCTGTCACCAATCTTGGCTAACACATCAGCAGAGTGATTTCCTCCTCTAAAAGAATGTGAGATGGAGAAATTTCCCATTCTTCATTTATCAAGCTGCATGTTTCTGGAAAAATGCAGAATAATTTCTAGAACATACTTCTGAGTATATAAAAGTTGAAGCATGAATTGTGGAATTGACATTTCCTCTACTTGATTTATATACATTTTGTCACAACAACATTTTATTATTTGTGTTATTTCTTGGTTCAGTCCTTTATTTCCTCTTTAAAATTCTAGCCACTCTTCAATCAATCTTTTATTTATTTTTTCTTAATATTGTCCATTACATTTCTATTAAGGTGTTTTAATTAATTACTCAATTGAATTGAATGAATGTTGGTGGCAATTTTTTTTTTTAATAACCTATTGTCAACCACTAGAATTAGACATCTTCATTGTTTATGTGTTCTAAATTACAGAAGAAAAAAATATTTAACGAAATCTGCTTGAATTGATAAAATGTAAACACTTTTTGTAAAGTCGTCACATTTCCCAAAACAATAAATGCGAAAATTTTTGTAAATATGCATGGCCACTTATATGACCTTGTTGAACAAAACACAGAAAAGAAAAAGACTCCAGTCATCGCATCACGTAAAAGTTAAATATGGAAATTTTTATGAAGTGACATTGGCCTTTATATGACTTTGTAGGAACAAAACAAAAAGACTTAGAAAAGATTCCAGTCATCACATTAAGTTAAACAATAAATGTGAAATTTTTTTTTATCAAGTTGCATACTTGCATGTCCCTTTATATGACTTTGTAGCAACAAAACAAAAAGACTTAGAAAATCTGCAATACTTAGAAAAATAAACAAATAAATTTGATATTTCATACATCATGTATAAAAAGTTTTTTGCACCAATTATTTTTAATTTAATTAGAATGTAAAAATAATGTAATTTTTTTTAAACTATCAAGTAGTAATAATTATTGCATATGATAAAATTATTCACTTTTATGATAATTATTTTAAAAATCATACTTAAAGTGATTCTAATTATTTGACAATATAAAAATCCTTATACCAACAATCCACAAGAAGTAGCTGCATTGGGTGATGCAGAGGAAGTAGACGAAATTTCAAACGACAAAGTGTCTTTGTTAATTTTTCTATTAAAATCTGATAGACTCGGTCGTGTAATAATTACATGAATAATTTGTTTTCAAAATTATCCCTAGGAAAACAATGTAAATTAACATTTTGTAACAAAAAGGAAAGACTAATTAATCAATCACTCTTTTTTTTTTATTTTAGTTTTCCACAAGTATCCTCCTTTAGAGGTAATCATGTTGGAGGTACAGCCAGATACTAAACATAAACACTTATTTTAGCAAGAATTTGAACCTTGGTTCATTACATTGTGAGGGAGTAGCCATTTTTGTTAGTCCCAACCCTTGTTGGTTAGAAATCAATCATTTAAGAAAAAAAAAATTGTTTTATTCTTGCTTTATTTTTTTTCTTCTACATGCGAAACTTATTCATAAACCTTTACAAATTAATATCTTAATAAATTTCCCATGTAGGATACCAATAATGAATTGAGTTCAACGACGTTAAGTAAAATTTGCAAGTTTTAAAAGTTTGGGTAAAATGTGCCAAATTAATTTGTTGAAGGAAAATTTTGTCAAAAAGTAAAAAAATTTGGATAAAAAATGCAATTAAGCCTATTAAAAAATTAACAAAACATATAAATAATAATTCTTATAGAAATAATCCTTATAATAATTATATTATAAGATATAAAGTTTGAAACATATAACAATTCTTACATATAAATAACTTTAAAAGTAATAAGTAAAAAAATTAAAATCAAAGAAATAATAATAATAATAATAATAATAAATCTCATTGTACTGATCTGAAGCATTCAATTTATGTCGTGGTGAATTAACCATCTCAAACCTTCTATAATATAACATAATCAAAATTAATATGTTCAAAATGAATAAAAATATCATTTTAAAATAATTAAAAACTATATATATTTTAAAAAATCACACAATTTCAACAAATTTAAAGTAATTTTTAATTTTTACTATAAATACATTTAAAATTATTAATTATAAAAACACAAAAAATCAAGTACATAATCACAATAAAAAAATGGACAATCAAATTTAAATAATTAAACATTAATATTTATTATATTTACATTCTTTTCGTATTTATAGTTTTGATATAGGTATTGTATCACTATTATTATTTGGAGAAAGAACAAATCATAAAAATTTTCAATAGACTTAATATTTTTGAATACTTAATACTTTTGCTTTCGTGAGTGGATATCATGATAAGTTTTTTTTTTTTTTTAATTTGGTGGTCATTGCATTTCAAATACGATATACTATTTTACCAAGTCCCACCCCCGGGACTAGTTTACCAAGTCCTCCCCCCAAGTATCACTGTAGTCTTCGCCTCCTAGATAATGATAGAAGGACTAGTCCCCCCCCCCCCCAACCCACACACCAAAAGTGTAACTGTAGTCTCCACCTCAAAGATAATGATAGAATGGGATTTTTTAAAATAAAAAAAAAATAATAATGTAATTAGTTATATATGCAGCTTATATCTACCCATCGTATAACTTGTAATTGTTATATCTTCTATACTTTATAATGATATAATGATTAGCATGATGAAATTATAGTTAATTAAAATTTTTAAAAATTAAATATGAGAAAAATAAATGAATTTAACGTTGTCACTTGACATAAATTACGTAGACAAAATCATATTTTGTATAAAATGAAATTGAAATTATAATAAATATATTCAAGACTAGAAAAAAATATTATATATATATATATAGGGTCTTGCTAACTAGTGCCTTAAGGGCACTGGTTAAGGAATTAAAAGTAACAAATATTTATTGTAGAAATCATAGGAGTGCGAAAAAAAAATCATAGACAGTGCAATTTTGCGTCTTCCAATAAAAATATTTCTCCTTTTAGTTCATTACCAGTGTCCTAAGGACACCGATTAACATTTGCCATATATATATATATATATATATATATATATATATATATACTCCAAGATTAACTTTTTTAGAGTTACTTTTCATACTATTTATTTTCTTGAAATCTAATATTTATAATAAGTATTTTTTTCTATGACACGTCCCCATCCTTAAACCCTCTTGAACTTCTTCCCTAACGCCACTGTCTAGGGATGACAAAGTGTACCCGGATCCTACAGGTACCCGCAAAAATATCCGCAAGTAGGTCGGATATATATATATATACTCCAAGATTAACTTTTTTAGAGTTACTTTTCATACTATTTATTTTCTTGAAATCTAATATTTATAATAAGTATTTTTTTTCTATGACACGTCCCCATCCTTAAACCCTCTTGAACTTCTTCCCTAACGTCACTGTCTAGGGATGACAAAGTGTACCCGGATCCTACGGGTACCCGCAAAAATATCCGCAAGTAGGTCGGATATATATATATATATATATATATATATATATATATATATATATATATATATACTCCAAGATTAACTTTCTTAGAGTTATTTTTCATACTATTTATTTTCTTGAAATCTAATATTTATAATAAGTATTTTTTTTCTATGACACGTCCCCATCCTTAAACCCTCTTGAACTTCTTCCCTAACGCCACTGTCTAGGGATGGCAAAGTGTACCCGGACCCAATGGGTACCTGTAAAAATATCCGCAAGTAGGTCGGGTAAATACCCGCTTATTGGGGCTGGGGCCGGGGCCGGGTATTTACCCGCAATTTTTTGCGGGTGCGGGTACGGGTACAGGTACTATAGTACCCGCCCCGCCCCGCCCCGCCCCGCCCCGATCATATATATAATTAAAATAACTTAAATAAATAATTATGTTATATATATTTTTTTTTGTAAAAGAATAATTTTATATTTTTCACAAACTAACACTAATAGTAAAAGATTTATGTTATAACTTACAATAATTTTATATTCTATATTTTTAATATTATGTGTGAATGCTTTTAATGTTAAGTTTGAATTATTTAAGCGTGAATTTTCAATTTATTTGTAATAATTTTTTAATTAATATTTTTATATCTTAAATGCAATTTTGGTTCATCTATTTTGCATAATCCGCAATTCTGGTCTCCCTATTTTAAAATAGAGACGTTTAGTCTCCCAATTTTCTAAAATATGTAAGTTTGGTTCTTCCATCAAATTGAAAGCGTTGACTGTTAAGAGATTAACGTTAACCTTAACGTGGTCCAAATATAATGACATGACACGAGATTATTTATTTAATTTTTAATTATTTTAAATACTGAGTAGAATAATTGATGAAAAATATATTTTATAAAAAGGTAATATCATTTATTTGATTATGATGTGCCATGTATTTCAACAATGTAGAACTAATTTAAAATAAATGATTAAGACTTGTGATTTCTGTTTTAGGACTCACGATTACCCCAACCATTAAAATCAACATGACATGTGTTTTAGTGATGTAGATAAACAAATAATTATTACTCATTATTTAAAATAATTAAAAAATAAATAATATCGTGTCACATCACTATATTTGGGCCACGTCAAGGTTAACATTAATCTCTTAACTGTCAATGCTTTCAATTTGATGAAATGACCAAAATTACGGATTTTACAAAATTGGGAGACTAAATGTCTCTATAGAGGGACCAAGATTGCTGATTGTACAAAATAGGAGGACTAAATGTCTCTATTGTAAAATAGGATGACTAAAATTACGGATTGTGCAAAATAAGGGGATCAAAATTACATTTAAGCCTATTTTTTATTGATTTATTAACTTCATACATAAGTAAAGTGCGGGTAATGGGTATGGGTATATAGGTACCCAGCGGGTACGGGGATGGGGATTAAAGTTGCTACCCGCGCGGGTATGGGGCCGGGTACGAGTATTTTTTTTAAACGCGGGTATGGGGATGGATACTATAGGACCCTACCCAGACCCTACTCATTGCCATCCCTACCACTATCCCCTCAAAAACATCCACTTGGTTTGTCTGCTTCCTCCTAGATATTTTCTACTTTTTTTTATTTTAAAAAATCCTTATTTTTCATTTTGGCCAAAATTACATTAACAAACAAGCAACATTTGGTATGAATTCACAATTTATGCAGAAAACTTTAAACAATGTTTATTTCATCAAACATGCATAATTAACTTTAAATAAAGGGTAAAATATGTTTTTATCCCTCATTTTATATTAATTTCTATTTTTAGTCTCTCATAAATTTTTTTCTCTATTTTTAGTCACTCACAAATTGTTCTATTATGTTTTTAGTCCCTCATAAATTGTTTTGTTCTATTTTTAGTCTCTGACGTTAATTTCAATTGTTAAGTAATGACATGATGGACATAAAATGTGTATGTGAAAATTTTTTGATTAAGTTTCTAGTGATTTTTAACCTCTACAAATGTTTTGGCTGTCAGAAATGTTTACTTTTGTAACATTTATTGTGATTTCAGAAAATCTGGTGGTCAAGGTTTTTATTTTTTTTAACATTTGTGGTGGTTTTAGTCTGTTAGAAAATTTACAGTAGTTGAAAATTGCTAAAAACTTAAACAGAAAATTTTCAAGCACAAATTCTGCCTGTCACAACATAACTTAGCAGTTGAAATTAATGTCAGGACTAAAAACAGAGAAAAAAATTATGAGGGACTAAAAACAGAAATCAAGATAAAATGGGAGACCTAAAACATATTTTACCATTAAATAAATTATTCAACGTAATGCAACCAAAAAAAATATTCAACATAAAACACACATAACATATATAAGAAATACATAAATGTATAATTCATCAAACACATAAATAACCAATTACATATTACATTAAATACCAATATGTCAAGGGGGACTTCAAATTACAATGACATTTCTAATTTTCTAGGGGAGGACGTGGAAAAGTCTCCAGTCAACCTATCACATTAACGATAAATGATTAACATTGAGAGCTAATAATACATCGTTCACATAAATAACAAATTACTAACATTGAAAGCAGATAATATATCGTACTTGAACCGCAACGACATTCAAATTTAGAAAAAAAATCAAAAGAAAAAAAACTATCGTGTTCTGTCAAGAAATTAATTATTAAATAATTTAGAACTACCACTTATATATAGGAAAAAACTCCTCTCCAATAACGGGAAGATCCCAGTAAACACTTTGTGACTTTCTCTTCCCTAGTATAATCTTCCAATTACTAGAGAGAATCCAGACCCTTATTTATTTATTTATTTATATATAGAAAATCTGCAATACTTAGAAAAATAAACTAATAAATTTGATATTTCATACATCATGTATAAAAAGTTTTTTGCACCAATTATTTTTAATTTAAGTAGAATGTACAAATAATGTAATTTTTTTTAAACTATCAAGTAATAATAATTATTGCATATGATAAAATTATTCACTTTTCTAATAATTACTTTAAAAATCGTACTTAAAGTGATTCTAATTATTTGACAATATAAAAATCCTTATACCAACAATCCACATGAAGTAGCTGCATTGGATGATGCAGAGGAAGTAGACGAAATTCCAAACGATAAAGTGTCTTTGTTAATTTTTCTATTAAAATCTGATAGACTCAGTCGTGTAATAAATACATGAATAATTTGTTTTCAAAATTATCCCTAGGAAAACAATGTAAATTAACATTTTGTAACAAAAAGGGAAGACTAATTAATCAATCACTTTTTCTTTTATTTTAGTTTTCCACAAGTATCCTCCTTTAGAAGCAATCATGTTGGAGGTACAATTGGACACTAAACATAAACACCTATTTTAGCAAGAATTTGAACCTTGGTTCGCTACATTGTGAGGGAGTAGCCATTTTTGTTAGTTCCAACCCTCGTTGGTTAGAAATCAATCATTTAAGAATTTTTTTTTATTCTTGCTTTATTTTTTTTCTTCTAAATGCAAAACTTATTCATAAACCATCACGAATTAATATGTTAATAAATTTCCCATGTAGGATACCAATAATGAATTGAGTTCAACGACGTTAAGTAAAATTTGCAAGTTTTTAAAAGTTTGGATAAAATGCGTCAAATTAATTTGTTGAAGGAAAAATTTGTCAAAAGGTAAACACTGGGGATAAAAAATACAATTAAATCTATTAAAAAATTAACAAAATATATAAATAATAATTTTTATAGAAATAATCCTTATAATAATTATATTATAAGATATAAAGTTTGAAACATATAAGAATTCTTATATATAAATAAATTTAAAAGTAATAAGTAAAAAAAAATTAAAATCAAAGAAATAATAATAATAATAATAATAATAATAATAATAATAATAATAATAATAATAATAAATCTCATTTTACTAATCTGAAGCATTCAATTTATGTCATGGTGAATTAACCATCTCAAAACTTCAATAATATAACATAATCAAAATTAATATCTTCAAAATGAATAAAAATATCATTTTAAACTAATTAAAAACTATATATATTTTAAAAAATCAAAAAATTTCAACAAATTTAAATTAAAATTTAAATTTTACTGTAAATACATTTAAAATTATTAATTATAAACACCCGAAAAATCAAGTACATGTTAACATAATTAATATCCACAATAAAAAAATGAACAATCAAATTTAAATAATTATATATTATATATTAATATTTATTATATTTACATTCTTTTTGTATTTATACTTTTTATATAGGTATTGTATCACTATTATTATTTGGAGAAAGAACAAATCATAAAAAAAATTCAATAGACTTAATATTTTTGAAGACTTAATAGTTTTGCTTCCGTAAGTGGATATCATAATAATTTTTTTTTTTTTTTAATTTGATGGTCATTGCATTTCAAATACTATATACTATTTCACCAAGTCCCCCCCACCCCCGGGACTAGTTTACCAAGTCCTCCCCCCAAGTATCACTGTAGTCTTCGCCTCTTAGATAATGATAGAAGGACTACTTTACCAAGTCCCCCCACCAAAAGTGTAACTGTAGTCTCCACCTCCTAGATAATGATAGAATGGGATTTAAAAAAAAAAAAAAACTTAATAATGTAATTAGTTATATGTGCAGCTTATATACACCCATCTTATAACTTGTAATTGTTATATCTTCTATACTTTATAATGATATAATGATTAGCATGATGAAATTATAGTTAATGAAAATTTTTAAAAATAATATATGAGAAAAATAAATGAATTTAATGTTGTCACTTGACATAAATTACGTAGACAAAATCATATTTTGTATAAAATGAAATTGAAATTATAATAAATATATTCAAGACTAGAAAAAATATTATATTATATATAGGGTCTTGCTAACCAGTGCCCTAAGGACACTGGTTAAGGAATTAAAAGAAGAAAATATTTATTGTGGAAATCATAGGAGGGCGCAAAAAAAATAATGGACAACGCAATTTTGCGTTTTCCAATAAAAATATTTCTCCTTTTAATTCCTTAACCAGTGTCCTAAGAGCATTGGTTAACATTTGCCATATATATATATATATTTATTGTGGAAATCATAGGAGGGCGCAAAAAAAATAATAGACAACGCAATTTTGCGTTTCCCAATAAAAATATTTCTCCTTTTAATTCCTTAACCAGTGTCCTAAGAACATTGGTTAACATTTGCCATATATATATATGAGGAGAGATCAAGCTACTTCAAGATTAACTTTTTTAGAGTTACTTTTCATTCTCACTATTTATTTTCTTGAAATCTAATATTTATAATAAGTAATTTTTTTTTCTATGACACGTCCCCATCATTAAACCCTCTTGAGCTTCTTCCCTAACGCCACTCTCCCCTCAAAAACATCTACTTGGTTTGTCTGCTTCCTCCTAGATTTTTTCTACTTTTTTAAAAAAAAAAATCCTAATTTTCATTTTGGCCAAAATTACATTAACAAACAACCAACATTTGGTATGAATTCACAATTTATGCAGAAAACTTTAAACAATGTTTATTTCATCAAACATGCATAATTAACTTTATTTAAAGAGTAAAATATGTTTTTGGTCCTTCATTTTATCTTGATTTCTGGTTTTAATCCTCCATAAAAAAAAATTCTATTTTTAGTCCTACATAAATTGTTCTATTATGTTTTTAGTTCCTCATAAATTGGTTTGTTCTATTTTTAGTCCCTGACGTTAATTTCAACTGTTAAGTAATGACATGGTGAACATAAAATGTGTGTGTGAAAATTTCCTTATTAGGTTTCTAATAACTTTTAACCTCTACAATTTTTTGACGGTCAGAAATGTTTACTTTTGTAACATTTATTGTGATTTCAGAAAATCTAGTGGTCAAGGTTTTGATTTTTTTAATTATTTGTTTAACATTTCTGGCAGTTTTAGTCTAGTAGAAAATTTACAGTAGTTAAAAATTGATAAAACTTAAACCGAAATTTTCAAGCACAAATTTTGCTCGTCATAACATAACTTAATAGTTGAAATTAATGTCAAGGACTAAAAACAAAATGAAATATTTTTTTTGGGACTAAAAATAGAAATCAAGATAAAATGGGAGACCTAAAACATATTTTACCCTTAAATAAATTATTCAACGTAATGCAACCAAAAAATATTCAACATAAAGCACACATAACATATTTAAGAAATATATAAATATATAATTCATCAAACACATAAATAACCAATTACATATTGCATTAAATACCAATATGTCAAGGGGGACTTCAAATTACAATGACATTTCTAATTTTCTAGGGGAGGACTTGGAAAAGTCTCCAGTCAACCTATCACATTAACGATAAATGATTAACATTGAAAGCTCATAATACATCGTTCACATAAATAATAAATTACTAACATTGAAAGCAAATAATATATCGTACTTGAACTGCAACAACATTCAAATTAAGAAAAAATCAGAAGAAAAAAAAAAACTATCATTTTCTGTCAAGAAATTAATTATTAAATAATTTAGAACTACCACTTGTATATAGGAAAAAACTCATCTCCAATAACGGGAACATTCCAGTGAGCACTTTGTGACTTTCTCTCCCCTAGTAGAATCTTCCAGTTAGCAAAGAGAATCCAAACCCTTATATATATATATATATATATATATATATATATATATATATATATATATATATATATATCCGCAATACTTAGAAAAATAAACGAATAAATTTGATATTTCATACATCATGTATAAAAAGTTTTTTGCACCAATTATTTTTAATTTAATTAGAATGTACAAATAATGTAATTTTTTTAAACTATCAAGTAATAATAATTATTGCATATGATAAAATTATTCACTTTTATAATAATTACTTTAAAAATCATACTTAAAGTGATTCTAATTATTTGACAATATAAAAATCTTTATACCAACAATCCACATGAAGTAGCTGCATTGGGTGATGCAAAGGAAGTAGACGAAATTCCAAACGACAAAGTGTCTTTGTTAATTTTTCTATTAAAATCTGATAGACTCAGTCTTGTAGTAAATACATGAATAATTTGTTTTCAAAATTATCCCTAGGAAAGCAATGTAAATTAACATTTTGTAACAAAAAGGAAAGACTAATTAATCAATCACTTTTTTTTTTTTTTTTTTAGTTTTTCGCAAGTACCCTCCTTTAGAGGCAATCATGTTGGAGGTACAGTCGGACACTAAACATAAACACCTATTTTAGCAAGAATTTGAACCTTGGTTCGTTACATTGTGAGGGAGTAGCCATTTTTGTTAGTCCCAACCGTCGTTGGTTAGAAATCAATCATTTAAAAAAAATATTTTTTTTTATTCTTGCTTTATTTTTTTCCTTCTAAATGTGAAACTTATTCATAAACCTTCACGAATTAATATCTTAATAAATTTCCCATGTAGGATACCAATAATGAATTGAGTTCAACGACGTTAACTAAAATTTGCAAGTTTTTAAAAGTTTGGATAAAATGTGCTAAATTAATTTGTTAAAGGAAAAATTTGTCAAAAAGTAAAAAATTGGGGATAAAAAATGCAATTAAGCCTATTAAAAAATTAACAAAACGTATAAATAATAATTCTTATAGAAATAATCCTTATAATAATTATATTATAAGATATAAAGTTTGAAACATATAAGAATTCTTACATATAAATAACTTTAAAAGTAATAAGTAAAAAAATTAAAATCAAAGAAATAATAATAATAATAATAATAATAATAATAATAATAATAATAATAATAATAATAATAATAATAATAATAAATCTCATTGTACTGATCTGAAGCATTCAATTTATGTCATGGTGAATTAACCATCTCAAAACTTCAATAATATAACATAATCAAAATTAATATCTTCAAAATGAATAAAAATATCATTTTAAACTAATTAAAAACTATATATATTTTAAAAAATCACACAATTTCAAAAAATTTAAATTAAATTTTAATTTTTACTGTAAATACATTTAAAATTATTAATTATAAACACACGAAAAATCAAGTACATGGTAACATAATTAATATCCACAATAAAAAAATGAACAATCAAATTTAAATAATTATACATTATATATTAATATTTATTATATTTACATTCTTTTTGTATTTATACTTTTTATATAGGTATTGTATCACTATTATTATTTGGAGAAAGAATAAATCATAAAAAAATTTCAATAGACTTAATATTTTTGAAGACTTAATAGTTTTGCTTCCGTAAGTGGATATCATAATAAGTTTTTTTTTTTTTAATTTGATGGTCATTGCATTTCAAATACGATATACTAGTTTACCAAGTCCTCCCCCCAAGTATCACTGTAGTCTTCGCCTCCTAGATAATGATAGAAGGACTAGTTTACCAAGTCCCCCCACCAAAAGTGTAACTGTAGTCTCCACCTCCTAGATAATGATAGAATGGGATTTAAAAAAAAAAAAAAAACTTAATAATGTAATTAGTTATATATGCAGCTTATATACACCCATTTTATAACTTGTAATTGTTATATCTTCTATACTTTATAATGTTATAATGATTAGCATGATGAAATTATAGTTAATTAAAATGTTTAAAAATAATATATGAGAAAAATAAATGAATTTAATGTTGTCACTTGACATAAATTATGTAGACAAAATCATATTTTGTATAAAATGAAATTGAAATTATAATAAATATATTCAAGACTAGAAAAAAATATTATATATATATATATATATATATATATATATAGGGTCTTGCTAACCAATGTCCCCAGTGTCCTAAGGGACACTGGTTAAGAAATTAAAAGGGAAGAAGTATTTATTATAAAAATCATAGGAGAGTGCAAAAAAAAAACCATGGACAGAGCAATTTTATGTCTCCCAATAAAAACATTTCTCCTTTTAGTTTATTAACCAGGGACACTGGTTAACATTTGCCACATATATATATATATATATATATATATATATATATATATATATATATATATATATATATATATATATATATAAGGAGGGATCAAGCTATTCCAAGATGATTAACTTTTTATAGTTACTTTTCATTCTCACTATTTATTTTCTTGAAATCTAATGTTTATAATAAGTCATTTTTTTCTATGACACCTCCCCATCCTTAAACCCTCTTGAGCTTCTTCCCTAACGCCACTCTCCCCTCAAAAACATCCACTTGGTTTGTCTGCTTCCTCCTAGACATTTTCTACTTTTTTTTTAAAAAAAAAAATCCTTATTTTTCATTTTGGCCAAAATTACATTAACAAACAAGCAACATTTGGTATGAATTCACAATTTATGCAGAAAACTTTAAACAATGTTTATGTCATCAAACATGCATAATTAACTTTAAATAAATTATTCAACGTAATGCAACCAAAAAAATATTCAACATAAGAAATATGTAAATGTATAATTCATCAAACACATAAATAACCAATTACATATTGCATTAAATACCAATATGTCAAGGGGGACTTCAAATTACAATGACATTTCTAGGGGAGGACTTGGAAAAGTCTCCAGTCAACCTATCACATTAACAATAAATGATTAACATTGAAAGCTAATAATACATCGTTCACATAAATAATAAATTACTAACATTGAAAGCAAATAATATATGGTACTTGAACCGCAACGACATTCAAATTTAGAAAAAATCAGAAGGAAAAAAAAAGGGTTAATTAAGTTTTTAGTCCCTAAACTTTTTTAAAATTTGGTTTTTAAAAACATTAGTGCATAAACCACCTTAAACATGACCTAGAATTGTGATCTTCTGTTTACATGTGGAATGATGTGCACTAAATGCCCTTAAGGTCTCCTTGGTTTCTACTACAAGATTCACACCCCATCATAAGGTATAACTACTTTAAGACCTAGGTCAGACAACAATGATATGATCACAATTAGCCTTCTTAGAGTTTATATAAATCCAGAATTACACCAGGGGATCTCTGTTTCCATCAATACAAAATTCCAATTCGCCAATAATAGGTTTCTCCACAAATCCTCTTTACTCAATATCAACTATGATATAAAAGACTAAGAGTTGAGCATATGACAAGATGAATAACTTATCGGTGAAATCAATTTGTTCTCAATCAATTACAATAATAATAAAGAATTAAATCAAATTATGAGAAGGAATTTCATATATATCAACTTGTCCCTCCTTACTTTCACTCATCTCTTAAGGATCTCAAATTTTCAATTTTGTTCTCTTTATTAAGTCTTATGTTAAGACTTCATCGACATTAAATGAATTTAATCTCAATTTTTTTTATATCTTATGGAAAACACAAATTAAACTCAATTTCACTTACTTTATTTTATTAAAATAATTAAAATTATTATTATTATTATTGTTGTTGTCGTCGTCGTTAAGTCCGATTATTATAATGTTAGTAAGTTTGTTATTCTTCTAAGTCCGAAGATGAATTCATTCCTCAAAAAAAAAAAAAAGTTCTATTCACATAATATAACTCTTAGGTTCCATTTATCTTTTCTAGCAAAACTTAGTTCATTTTCTTCAAAACTAAATTTTCTAAACTTTATTAGCATCATTACCATTAAATTATTATTATTATTATTATTATTATTATTATTATTATTATTATTATTATTATTATTCTTTAATCTATTATTCTGTTACACACGCATATATGAAGAACAATTAGTTCTTTTAATTTTTAAAAAGGAAATGAGGTTTATAAAGTAAAAATAGGGAGTACAAATAACAAATGCCTTATTATTACTGTCTCTTTTTCTTTTTGAAGCCCGCTTGCAGCCCATTCACTAACCACACATCAAAAACTGAGCTATTACTTCCTGCATCCAATTTTTGCTTCCTGCACCCCCTAAAACCCAAAAGAGACCAATATACCCTTTGTCTCTCCCAAGCCTCACCTCCAACCAATACCCCTGCCGATCCAAACACTACCACCGCAGCCACCGAAAACCACTGTCGCAACCACCCAACATCATGGAAGAAGGCTCAAAACGCTGTAATCAAAGAAAAAACCACCATGTTACGAATTTCAGAAAGGCTTTTCTGGAATGAATTTTGTTTTCTGGAAAATCATTTCCAGAAAAAAATTCATTAAAAAGCATTCCAGAACCCCTTTCGGCAAAAACATTTTCATTCCGGAAAGGAGTTTTTCAGAAAAAGGGCGGGGTGTATATAACAAAAATGGAGTGCAGGAAGTAAAAGTCAAATTTTAACTATTTGTTTTCCGGAAACTCCTTTCCAGAATGAATTATTTTTTCTGGAAAGGGAGTTCTGCCGAAATGATTTTTTTCTACAATGAATTTTTTTTTTTGGGAATGGGAATTTCAGAATGAATTTTTTTTTCCGAAAAGGATGTTCTGGAATGATTTTTTTTTTCGGAAAGGGGATTCCATAATGAATTTTTTTTCTCCGGAAAGGATTTTCTAGAAAACAAAATTAATTCTAGAAAAGCCTTTCTGGAATTATATTACGGTGGTGGTTTTTGCTTGAATTTATGGTATAGGACGGTTGCGAGGTGGTGTTGGGTGGTTGAGGGTGGTTGCAGTGCTGGTGTTCGGAGGTGGGTGCGGTGGTATAGGTGGTTGGGTGGAGGTGGGGGGCAAGGATATTTCTATCTGTTTTGGGTTTTCTGGGGGGTGCATGAAGCAAAAAATGGCGTGCAGGAAGTAATAGCCCAAAAACTGAACTTCTGCAACACGTAGCCAAAAAGCCTTCTTCTTCCTTTTGTCGTGTATCTACTTCCAATGGATAGTTTTTTTTTTTTGAAAAGTGAATATATATTTATTCTGATAGGTCACAAAATGTGATCTTGCAAAACAGAGAAAACATAAGCGTATTGGCTGCCAAAGCAGGCTATCAGACCTAAATCCTGTCTAACAGCTCGAAAACAATCATAAGGGCAATTACACCAAAACGCAAATAAGAAACTCCTACTGAAGGTGGAACTCTATACGAAAACCATGTTCAAGACAAACCTTTGATATGTGACACAACACTCAGAACATCTACCTGAATATCATGAAAGACTATTTTATTTATATGCAACCATAAACACCAACATGTAGTATTGCATGCCAGATCATTTACCATAACTTTCAACCTTGATTCCTCAAAAGCGATCCATGTTGTACATAATGCATATCACTCTGACTATGTTGAACCTGAGAAACACCAAACCATCTATAAACACAACACCATACTTGATATGAGAAACAACATTGAAAGAACAAGTGATTTACTGGAGTTATAAGGTTTGCTTAGTGATGAAGGGAGAAGGGAGGAAGAGATAGGTTGTGGATTCGAAACTCTCTGCTAACAAAGACTAACATATTAACAACTAACATTTGGCGGATTAAAACCCACCTCCACACCCTGGCGATGGTTAAGACTTTAAACATGAGTCACCTATCCATTTTCAGACCAAAAAAGAGTATCCCTTCCATTCCCTACTTTTCTCGATACTGAATTGCGGAACCATCCATTATCAACATCAATATTCATTACATTTCTCCGCCATACTGATGAGTTCCTAGAATTAACATCATTAGAGTGAACCCAGCCATATATATCTAGCACTTAACAACAAATGCCAAATAGCTGAGTGATATGTTAAAAACTGGTTCCCATGTGTTGATACGTCTGGGATTGGCACTAATGGGAATGCCAAGAAATTTAAAAGGTAGGACAGCCAAAGAACAATGTAAAAAAGATGATGCTCCTTGCAAAAAATGTTGAGACATATTAACAATAACTTCCAATGCATGGTTGTCTTCTCCCAAGCTACTGTTGCGGTGAAACAATACCAACCAAGCATACAATGCTTCATTTCCCACGTGCAACAATTTTTGAATGAAATTTCATGAGTTTCTCGATGCAAATTAGTAGCGGAGGAAAGGGAAAGGGGTATGTGCGTGTGGTCATGTGTGTTCAACACTTGGACCATTCAATCTTCTCCTTTGCAAGGTCTGATCTAACGGTAATTGTAGCCCAACAAAAATTGAACTTAATAACGAAATTTTCTAGGTTGACAAAGGGGCAAAGTGCTTATGAAAATCTCATAAGCCAGTAGTAAGACATTCTGGATTTTTCTTCTCTTATAAAAACTTAAAAATTTAAAATCTATTAGTTAAGATAATATTAGAGAAATCACTACCAAATATTAACTCATTTGATGTTTTAGAAAATTGCATTAATTATATTTTAGGAGAGTAAATATAATTATCTTCTCTAAGGTTATGTTTGAATTAATGGTATCTCCTTGTGCAAACATGTTTTCTTCTCCTCTAAGGCTATTACTTCCTGAACCCCCTTTTTTGCTTCCTGCACCCCCTAAAAATCCTAAAGAGACAAATATACCCTTTGCCTCTCCCAAGCCCCACCTCCACCCAAAACCACCGCCGATCCAAACACCACCACCGTAGCCACCAAAGACCACCGTCGCAACCACCAAACACCATCAAATTGAGTTACGTAATTCTGGAAAGGCTTTTCTAGAATGAATTTTGTTTTCCAGAACCCCCTTTCCAGGAAAAAAAATTCATTCCGGAACACATTTTCTGAAAAAAAAAAAAAACATTTCGGAACCCCATTTCCAGAAAAAAAAAAAAAAAGTTCATTCCGGTACCCCCTTTACAAAAAAAAATTCTGAAAACCCGTTTCTGGAAAAAAAATTTCATTCCAAAAAAAAAGGCGGGGGTGCATATATTAAAAATGGGTTGCGCAAGATGTAAAACGCTGAGTAATTATATGTTGTTTTTCAGAAACTTATTTCCTGAATGAATTATTTCTTTTCTGGAAATGGGGTTTTAGAATGATTTTTTTTCCAACAACGGCATTCCATAATGATTTTTTTCCTGAAAGAGGGTTCCGGAATGAATTTTTTTTTTGGAAAATAAAATTAATTACGGAAAAGCCTTTCCGTTAACCCAATTCGATGGTATTTTCTTCCGTTTTGCTGTTCTTCAATGGTGTTGGGTGGTTGTGACGGTGGTCTTGGGTGGCTATGGTGATGGTGTTTGGATCGACGGTGGTATTGGGTGGAGGTGGGGCTTAGGAGAGGCAAATGGTATATTGGCCTCTTCATGGTTTTTAGGGGGTGAAGGAAGCAAAAAAGGAGGTGCAGGAAGTAATAGCCCTCCTCTAATACATTCACAGGCCTACATCCATAGGCCTATTTCCATTTCCCTGGACCCTATTTGCTTTCTCCTGTAAACTTGCATAATGGGCCTACCATTTTCTCAGAGAAAAAATTTTAGGTCATTTTTTTTCTCAAAATTTTCAGACAGTAGAGTTTTGTAAATTGATTGTGCAACTGTACTGCTTATACAGTTTGGCTCAGTATGGTAAATTCATCTTTAAACTGAAATATCTAGGTGAAAGCTTTGATAAAGAGAGGGAAATCCTGAAAGAGTACTAATATTTTGAAGAGGATCATGGAATAACAAGTTACCTAAGGGAGTTTGAAACTTACGGTTATGCTATGAGCCAATCTGGATAAAACCTTAAAGCCCTTAAGTTTGACAAATCTTGAATTATCATATGGTTTACATTGTGAATTTGCCCTTGAAGTAGATGGGAAAACTGACGTTCTTGTGTTACATTTGTACTTCTAATATAAATTAATTTTAATAAGTTTTACTAACTTAAAAATATATCAAGGATTTTCTTTATTTTTCAAATAATGATACAACCAAATTTTATTTAGTTAATTCATTACCAAGTTGGAAAGTGTTGTGCACCACTAATTCACAAAAGTTCCTAGTCACGAAATTAAACTAGGCAAGCGAAAAGCAAGGCAAACAAAATAGATTGAACTTGGTAAACACTAATACAACAGAAACATTTAAGCTTTGACATGTAAGAGCTACTAACAAAGAATCCAAGATAACTAAAAATTTGAAGTAGGGACTAAGGGAGATCTATTCCTCAAACTATACCAAAGGAAGAGAGTTGAATATAAATGACTTAGAAAATTAAGATACAAAGGATTTCAATCACCCATTGTTAACAAGAGCCTTGCAAAAAGTTAATGAAGTATATTCCAACATTGGTTGTTGCTTCTCGCAGCTCCAAATTATTGCTTCTTGCACCCCATTACATTCCAGAAAGCCCAATCCAGAATATAATACATTATGGATTGGACTTTTTGGAGTGTAATGAAGGTGCAGGAAGCAATAATATATACAATATATCTGGCCCAGAACAATCTAGTATTAACAAGACAAGGAACATTTCGATCAATGATATATATGATTGACAAAAAAAAAAGAAAAAAAGAAAAAAGGAAAAGAAAAGAAGCTATCTGTATAAATTTTGGATTCCAGTAAATAGAAATTTTGACATGTGAAAATTTTCAAAGTCTTGTAGATGAAAAAAATGTGATTGAGAGAGAAAACCCCCCTTCACCTAACTTTTGATTTTACAGATTGTTGAAGTAGCAACGTAACTTTCACCTAATCCAAACAACTTTGCTCAAGTTTAAGATAATTTATTTGCTAAAGTAGTTCACATTCAATTCATTGATAATGAACCCTTTTAATCTAATACAACTTACTTAATTCCTTAAATGAAATCATGAGACTAAGGTAAAAAGGCACAACGAATACTACAAGAAATTTCGTTATTATCGATGGCCAAAATTCGTTAGTAATTAACAAAATCCGTCGGTAATGCAATTTTTCCGACAGAACATTGACGAACAAAAATCTATCAGTAATATGGTCGTAGCTAATACGATCGACAAATTTTACCGACAAACATTACTTACGGATTTTTCTGTGGGAAATTACCGATGGATTTATTGTTAGGAAATTACCAACTGATGTTTATAAAATTACCAACGAATTTTCGTGAAAAATTACCGGCGGATTTTTTCTGTGGGAAATTACAAACAAATACTTTTTAATTTTTTATTAATAATGTTTAGAGCTGGGCATTTGGGTTTGGGCCCGCAGGCTTACCCGTTTATCCGCAGTCCGTACGGTATACGGGCTGTGTTTTTTTTAGCCCATTTAAAATGTGGGCTTTTTTGCCCATTCCATTTAATCCGGGGGTTAAACGGATAGCCCGTGGGCTTTTTGTATTTTAATTAAAAAAATATAATATTTGAATACCTTAATAAAATTTTAAATAAAATAAAAAATAATATTTTAATGCCATCAATAAATTGAAATTCCTCCCAAGACTTTGTTTTTAGTGATAGGTGTTGTGCTGCATATGTATATATATAAATTAAATGCCTTTTTAAAAAAATTTAAAAAATGGTTAAATTTTAGTTTTTAAAATTTAATTTTCAATTTTTTAATTTATGTTTTGGCATTTGCGGGCCGATTGGGTTAAACAGGATGGGTGCGGACTCCCTAAAACATAGCTCATTTATTTTGCAGGTTTAACGGGTGAACTAAACGGTTTACGGGGGCTAAATGGGCAGATTAACCCGTTTGCCCAGCTCTAATTATGTTTGTTTATTCTTAAATAATTAAATAGTTTATTTTATTTAAAAATTATGTAAAAATAAATAAAAATTATCTCTGCAATGCATATATTATTTGAGATTTAATATCTATCCAATTACAATGCATATTGAAAAGAGATTTATCCCCAAATCTAGATACCACTAATGAACTTAGAAAAGTACAATTTACAATACGCTACTTTCAAAATGACATAAGACACTCCCATGGGGACAAAAGTAGCTATGGTATTGATCATGTGGATGTACAAAAGAACAAGTAGAATAAAGAAAAAAAAATTTGAGAAATTCTTGGGACAGCTTGCTCAGGTGATACACGAAGCATTTCCCTCAATTTGGAAGTGACGTTCTTCATTGTTGGCCTTAACCTTGGGGTGGCAACTCCGATTTATGTGATTAGTCTCCAGTTGGGTTGGCTGGTAATAATACATTCTTGCCGAAAGAGATCTCTGCTGATATATCTAAGAGAAATAAAATGGAGATATATTACTTCATAGCTAACACATTAAAAGCAAACAAAAAATAGAAATGCGCATACCATATTAAAGTTTTGATACTGCAAAATCTAATCTTAGCACCTTAACAAAGCTATAATACCACTTATTTAAGTTCCTCATATAACAAAATTTTGGTGATCAGATTGAAGAAAAAAATAATGGAATAACAAACACTGAACACATCTAATTCTGTATTAGTCCCAGTTTAGATGGCTAAAGTACACCAAGAACATACTATAATATCTATATTTATATACTTATATATTATAATTACAAAAAAAAGTAATTACAGTGAGTAAAATAAAAAGGTCCATTTTAATTTCCTTGTGAAACTTTTGAAAATATAAAAAGGTCATGTTGATATAAACAACACATCAGCACCAGTATTTACAAACAAAGCTAATTTGAAGAACTTATAAGAAATTGGAGAATAATTTTTTAAGAACTCTCTAGGTAGCGTACATGTGGTGAACACCAAATTAGGAGATTATTGAAATCATACACATTGATTAAAGGGTACTTCCTTTGAATATAAAAGGAAGGGGGGTTAACGTGGAACCAAGCCACTGTCAAAAAAGCTCTCATCCTTATCTTTTGCTAAATAATAAATATTCTAATTATTAAAAAGGAAGCCACTCATCCACTGGAAACATTTTTGGCAAAATTCATTAGATGTGAGACGTGTATATATATATATATATATATTGCTGTCACTGCTCTAGCCTTATAAAGCTTATGAAGAATTCACAACCGGAAGCATCTAACCCAGTAAAAAAGAAATGATAGCAATAACTCAAAAAAATAATTATAAAAAATAACCACCAAAGCAGAACAAGATCAAATATTCAGCCCATGGAATTTTTTTTTGCAATGACTCCAAATTGCTAACATCAAACAATCAAATCAGCAAAAATATGAGCTCCAAAACATTTATTTGCATAGAAAAATTAAAAAATGCATTAGAACACAATCAAGACAGCAAGGAGTGATGGCAGCAAAAATATTGAATCCAAAATGAACATTGCAGCCAAGAGGTACGAGAGATAATGGAAACAATTTAAAATTGTCAAATCCAGGAAAAGAAAGACAAAAAAGAAATGAACAAACCAAAGTAAAAGGTAAATAGAAAAAAAATTCAGCACAAGTTTTACCTATCATCTTCACATCTGAACAAGCTTTCTTCATACTGATTTATGCACATTTGGGGGTAATTCTGCTTCCCAGTCACTGTTTGCCTTCTCATTTCCCATCACTATATACGACCTAAAAAAGAAATTCAAATATAATGAGACTATAACAAATGCATACTAACAGAACTCAGAATAAGCACAAGGTCATGACCATTTAGATTCCCTTACATTGAATGAATGCAATCTGCTCTTGGAGCCAGGTGTTCAAAGTTGCAGAGTGAACCTGCAGATAAGCTACCAAGTATGCATATAAATAAAAAATAATAATTGCACTAGCAAGTTCAAATTTAAAACCAGCCTTTAGTTTAATATAAAAATTTAGGGACTAAGGTGAAAAAAGTCAACAGTTAGGACCTTGGACTAGGAGCCATGTTTCAGGTGTTCTCATATCAAATTGAGTCAGCATTGATATTTGATTTTAAATTACAAAAGGAACAAAGTTATATCAAAACATTTTGTGAACCAAATAGGTTATCAGCTTAGCATTCTTCAGGGCCTCAGTAAAAAGAATGGCAGTCTAACCATATTTTGACAAAAGGATGCAGTATTTAGCAAACACGTGAGTGAAATGAGCATAAAAATAATACACTGTCCCTCAAAACAAATAATATGGTTTACGACTATTAAATTAATTATTCCTAATTGAATTTTTTTTATAAGCAAAAATTCAATACTATTAGAAGTGAAGAAGTTGAGTACAAGGTGTATCCAATCCACAAGATAATTAACATAAAGAAAACATTAAAAGCACTCAAAGCCGTCTTATGGCTGTGCTTAGTACCCAACAATAAAATGACTTCCACCACAAAAAACCGTATTCAAAATGCATGTTTACATATTGATATTTGATACCACCCCCCTTACGAGCAATTCGAGCAAATTGTATCCAACTTTCTCCAAATAACATATCTGCTGCACCAACAGCATTGCGCTTTTGTACTGCATACATGCACAAGATCATGAATTATTCCTAATTGAATTCAAACATATTAAATTCCCCACAATACTACCATAATACATAATTACCCACCCATGGTTTGTTTTCTGATAGATCAAATTGAAACCTTTGTAAGAATCAATAAGAGAAACCCACAAACCTCAAACCCCTCTACAATACCAAGGAACATAATATTACCTTTGATATGTGTACCTCAATATCAATAGTTCTATGTATTCTTGAACACTGCATGCATATAAAGATGCCAAGATTGACACTAGCCTATCTTGGGCTTCTGTGAATCAATTTGCATATAAAATTGTGAAAAAACAATAAGGAAAAATTCCAGAAAAGGCTTATACTAGGAAGCACGGACACGACAGAAGAAGGCCGTGTCGAGGTGTCCGACACGCTTCCAACACCGACACACCACACGCCGTGGACACACGATGGACATGGTGTTGGACACTTTTTTGCCGTGTCCAACTTTTTTGTTTTTTTTTTTCGAGCTTGGACACAGCCCGGACACGGCTCAAACATGCTGACACACATCTGACACTTCTTTGATTTTTTTTTTTTATCAAAACTTTTAAAATTGAACCTAAATTATAAGATAATAAAATTTCTTTTTTAAAATTAACCTATTTTGGTAACCTCTCTTATGTATCTTTTGCCTTCTCCTCCGTCCTTTCACATTCTCAAGTACACCGACCTCATTGGTTCTCACGTCGGCGTAACTGGTACACCCTCTGTTCGTCTTGCTTTTCAATTTTCTTAACTTGTTTTAGGATGAATATATAAATCTTAATTATCATTTTAAATTTTATCATGTTGATCATATATATATATATATATATATATATATATATATGTGTGTGTGTGTGTGTGTGTGTGTGTGTGTGTGCGCGCGCCGTGTTCCCATGTCCTATGTTTTAAACTTTAACTATGTCCCCTTGTCCGTGTCCGAGTGAGTGCTTCATAGGGCTTATACAATGACAATCCAATTTTCATGGACAGATTAATAACATTGATGAACTCTGTCACCAACTAATTCACATCATGTTTTCTCCAAATAAGGACTATGCACAAACGTGAACACAGAACAAGGGACAGGGGATGGCAGATTCCTGCGAGATGGCGAGAAGCTTGACAGCTTGGAAGGGTGGGGTCGGAGTCGTGGGTTGCGAAGATGTAGCAACGGTGGGCGAGAGAGTTGTGCTCAATGACCAGAAAATGAAAGAGAACCTTAGGTGGGAAATCGAAAAGATAAAGGAAATGCTAAAAGACAGAGCGGGAAATCTGAAAAAAAATTGGGGGCAAATAATTTTCACTCTTTAGTTACCTACGGATTTTGTCAAATTACCAAGGACAAATCCGTGGGTACTTTAAATTTTTTTATTTTTTATTTTTTTCACTCTTTTTATGGTTACTAATGGATATCTGTCGGCAATTAGCCTTTTTGTAGACCACACACCAAGTGTTTTCTTTTCCTACATAATCAAAAAGTATGGCCCAAAAATCAAGAAGCAATAACCAAACATGTCATTTCACAAACATTATTAAGATTCATCAACTTCATACAAAACAGCAAGTTCAAATTTAAAAGGTCAAACTCTAAACAAAATGCTTAGGAAAAAAAAATTAATTACATCAAAATCCCAATTGGCTTCCTTAAGCCCTGGCCCAAAGAAGTTTAGCAACCCATTATTAAATCAAAATATGTAAGAAAGAAGATCTCTTAGCCATCCACCTTTAAAGAAAATATATCTAGAAGCCTTCCTTAATTCTCTCTCCAAATCCAACTATGAATGCCTTCTCACTTCCAAAAGTGGCTCTTTGCTTTTTTCCACATCAACAAGCTGACAACTAGAATCCAGAATTTTTCTGCCAAAAATTAAAATATCCTTCAAAATTGGTCCCCAAATAGAAATAATAAAAGAATAAAGAAAAAAATGAAATCCTAAGAAAATTACAAAGACTAAAAGCTAAAGAAGTAGAAAATGAGCTAGAAAAACTACCTCAAACTTATGAAGTTATGCTTTATTTGACACTTAATAACTTACATGGAGAAAAAAGATATATCAAAAAGGAAGAAAAAATAAACATTATTCGTATGTAGTTATTATTTGTATTTAGTTACTATTTTGTGATAAGAAAGTAGGTAAAACTATTTTAATTTGTTTAATACGAAATATTAGATTAAAGAAATTTTATAACCTACTCAAGTTTTATTACAATCACCATTTATTACATTTATTTAACTAATACAAAAAGATATGAAAATAAATAAAATTAAATATATTAATATTAATAGATGTCAATGTAAAACTCCCATACATTAAAGTTAATAATAATTAAAATCTTTCAATATGTTATATACTTTTTAAGAAAATCATTTATCAAAAAATGATTATCTTATATACACGATTAACAAAATTATAAAAGATGATTTGTAGTCATTTTAAAAGACGTTTTGAGATAAGATAAGAAAATATCAAGATTTAGATAGATCATTGCTCGAATGTATATGTACAACGATCATTCAATATATAATTTCAAGCATCCTGTAATTATTGAATACTTACATACAAATTAGTATTTTATAAACAATTTAATCTAGATTTCGGAAACGCAATAAAATTATGCATGTTCATCATTTCTTTTTCATTATTATATAAATTGCTTGTTCAGTTTTTGTTAAACTAGTTCATTCAAAGATATACAACTTGTCTTCTTCTTAGAAGAAAATCGGACTACAACTTGTTTACAGTGTGACCGTAAACTAAGGTTCGTGTAGTTGAATAGTCATTTTTTTATTAACTAAAGGCCTAAAGGCCAAAACACAAGAGAAAAAGGCTAGCTAATTGTAAACTAAGGTTTGTGACTGCTATTTATCATATAAAGGAAAATCAAGTTAAGTATGGGAACTGAGAAGGATAGAATATTATTACCAGCTATCCTCTGTGCCGCCACTTGAAAACTTTCACTGCTGCCATGACATAAATAGCATCTAATAAATTGCTTATGAACTTGAAATAAGCATGTCTCCAAGAACGCTTTATTAAGATTGAGCCAAACACGCCCCAAAAGCTTATAACAAATCCAATTGCCATACTTGTGTAAAATTCACGAGTTAAAAGCAAATATTCATCCTCGTGAACTTCAACAATTGGTTCTAGAGCTGGCTTCCTGTCAATACACAATTTCTCCAGTGGTGGTCCACAAAGATCAAGATTATCTTCATAACTTGAGGCATTGAAACTCTGTAATTGTGTGCCAGTTGGAATTTCTCCAGATAGATTGTTATGTGACAAATCTAACACAGAGAGGCGATCAATTTGAGTAAGACTCGAAGGAATTGAACCAACTAGCTGGTTTCTTGACAAATCAAGTGAGTCAAGTGATGTCAACCTTCCAATATTTGAAGGAATTTCCCTGGTCAAATGGTTTCTTGATAAATTCAATGAAATTAATCCAAATAAATTCTCTATTTCTATTGGAATTTCTTCTGAAAAGTGATTGCTTGAGAGATCAATGCTTTTTAAAAGTGCTAACCCATTATTCCCGAACATTTGTTCTGAACCTTTCCACATCAAGAATGCATTCAAATTGTATGAATGGTTATATGTGGTATAGCTAGTGTTGACGAAATACCAATGACCTTGATAATCTCTTGAAGAAATCACTTGAGCCATTGAAGAAAAGTTTTTGATGCATTTAGGAATTTGCCCAGATAAGTTGTTTATTGAGAGATCCAAGACTTGAATGCTTTTTAGATAACAAATTTGCAATGGTAAACTTCCGTAGAAGTAATTCCTTCCTAAACTTAAAATTTGCAACTCTTGTAATTTGCTCCCAATCCAAGTAGGGATAGATCCTGATAATCTATTTTCTGCCATATCTAGCATCACTAACTTTGTGCAATTCCTCAAGGAGAAAGGGATCTCATCTGTTAAGTTATTGTTTCTCAATAACAATACTTGAAGTTCAAGAAGTGATCCCACTGAAGTAGGAATCTTTCCTGAAAATTTGTTGTGACTCAAATTTAAATAAGCTAATGACTTGAAATGGTTCCAACAATTTGGAATTTGTCCGGATAATTGATTATTTGAAAGGTCTAATTGGTATAAAGTTTCAGCTATACCACTAGAACATAAAAATGAAAGAGAATCTGAGAATTTGTTGTTGGATAGATCAAGATACATTGAGCCTCGTAGAAAAGGTGGAACGGGGCCTTCAAATTGATTTGATCCAAAAGTCAGGGAATAATAATCATTCTTTACCAGAAAATTTGGAATCATACCTTGTAGATTGTTGTATGAAATATCCATTTCAATCCACTCTTGTAATGCTACTTTATCCCAAAACCACTTTGGAACAAAATCTGATATTCCAGCATTTGAAATGTCGATATAGCTAAAGTCATTTTGTGTTTGCAACCATTTGGGAAATGTTGGACCTAGCTTGCAAGATCCCAATCCTATAGAATCCAATTGAAAAGGTGGGTCCCACTTTTGGCTAAATTCCAAAGCCAATAAGTTATCAAATAAATCCAATGACTTTAACATAGACATGTTAGCAAAATGGGAGTCAGTGATCACACCTTTCAATGAGTTTGAACTCAAATATAGTTCTTCTAGGCGAGCTGGAAATCGAACATCTTCAGAAATAGTCCCATTTAGCTTGTTCATATAAAGGTGTAATATTTTCAACAATGGGAACATTGAGAGGGTGCTGGGCAGAGTGCCACTGATTTGATTCATGCTCAGATATAATTCTTGCAACGAGTATCTAGCATATCTAGATAAGTGATGGATTATCATTGGAAGTTTTTCACTCAAACTGTTATTGGATAGGTCCAATGAGCGCAAAATACTATCATTTTGAAGTGATTTTGGAACTCCACCCTTTAATTGATTCCCTGATAGATCCAATCTTTCCAACTTCATAAACATTGAGAAGTCAGGCAGTATGTCATTGAATCTATTTTGACCTAGATACAGTTCTCGCAATGAATATCTAGAACACCCAGACAAGTGATTAAATATCACTGTTAGTTCTTCACTCAACTTATTATCAGAAAGGTCCAATGACTCCAAAGTACATGTGCTTCCAAATGATTTTGGAACACCACCTTCTAAAGAGTTTGAGCTAATTGACAAAGACTCCAACTGAGATGGCAATTTACTGCCTTCAAGTATCTTCCCACTCAATCGATTTTTAGAAAGATCTAATTTTTTTAAAGATGAGAATACTGAAAGGTCAAGCAAAGAGCCGGTGATTTGATTATATGACAAATCCAGTTCTTGCAATGAGTGTCTAACACAACCACTAGACAAATTATGAAGAATTGATGGAAGGTCTTCAGTCAAATTGTTTTTATACATGTATAAAGAATGTAAGGTGCATATATTCATGAAGGATTTCAAAACTTCGCCCTTAAATCCATTATAGGAGAGATCAAGGTGCTCAAGAGAATTCATTACCCTGCCAAAATGATTTGGTATGGAATCCCTCAAAAGGTTATTCCGAAGGTCAAGCTCGATGAGGTTGGAAGTGATGTTTGACACCCACTGGAATATCATTGATGACGACAAGGTGTTTCCGGATAGATCAAGGACCGAAAGGGAAGTAGAAGAATTGAATTTAGAAGGCCTCAATGAAAGGATGAAATGATCAGAAAGGCTACAATCATATATACTGAGTTCTTTTAGATTTGGTAGATTGCCAATCATTTGGAACCAGCTATGAGAACTGTTAAGATTAGATATGTAGCCTAAGGAAAGATGGGTTAAAGAAATGAGATTAGACAGCCACTGTCCTCTGGCGTGATTCCCATCGTCAATTTTGAGAGCACCACCATAATATCCTCCTTCAAGATAAAGCTTCTGCAAGTTTGACAGGTTCCCAAATTGGGACAGTATATTTCCTTCAAAATAATTGCCGCGGAGATCAAGATGCTGTAACTTGGAGAGATTTCCAAGTTGGGACGGTATCTTTCCTTCAAAAGAATTGTAGCTGAGATCAAGATGCTGCAACATGGAGAGAAGTCCAAGTTGATGAGGGATTGAACCCTCCAGAGAATTCCAAGCTAGATTTAAGTATTTCAAATGAGAAAGAGAGCCAAGCTGGCTTGGAATTTTTCCGCCAAAAGAACATGATGACAGATCAAGGTATCTCAAGTTGCTCAGAGAAAAAAGAAACTCTGGGATTTGTCTGTATCGAAAAGAATTCTGACTGAGGTTCAAATAGTTTAATTGTTGCAACTCCATCAGTGACTTGTGGATCTCTCCGCTGATATAACGTCGAGAGAAAATTCCATATTCATAATTAAACTCACCGTGAAGGTCGAGCATCAAAATATGGCCAGTGAGGTTGCTGCAGCGAATCCCGCTCCATCGGCAACAGTCTGCAGTGGTCCAAGATGAGAGCATGCCATAGCGATCGACAATGGCAGCCTTGAATTGGAGGAGTGCTTCCCTCTCCCTCTCTATGCACCTTATTTCCTGTTCACCACAAACAAACTGCAACACCAAACACACCATAAACATGACTTGTATGAATTTGAAACGAACTGGATTCATGATTGACATCATCACAAAGACAAAGTGATTGATCAAATCCACTAAATATTAGAATGAGATTGATACTGGTGAGTGATGGCTTTAGCACTGCCAATAGCCATATATATAACATAGGGACGGTTAATGGAAGACATCTTTCTCATGTTCTCACTACACTCAGAGTCATTTCCCCGTAATTTCTTCCAAGTATCCAAGTCTTCTTTTACTAGCCGTATCTGAAGTCTGAACAGTCACTTTCATACCTTTTCGTTTGTACTAGTTTTCTGGAGGAGTTTTCTTCTATCCACACCTACCTAACTACCCGCACAGTCTCCTCCATTTTATGAAATTTTTTTACCAAATAGAACCTAATTAATAACAAGGTGTGATACTCAGGAAATTGGAGCTAATAATCTGACGCATAAGACTTAATTAATATAATTACACCATTTGCAGTTCTATTAAGATTCAGGGTGAAATTTTTGCTTTGAGGTACAACACAACACCATTTTATTATTTGTGTTATTTCTTGGTTCAGTTCAGTACTTTACTTCGATCCCCTTTAAAAGTCTAGTCACTGATCTTCAATAAATCTTTTTTTTCCCCTTAATGTATTGTCTGTTGGTTATTCTTTCGGTACATGTTATAACAATATCTTCTTTTTTTTTTTATCATTGTCAAATAATATATCTAATTTTTCTTTTTTAGTCCTTCTAATATCTATTTTTTCATTTTACTCTTTATAATATTTTGTTTATTTTGAATTAGTTTCTTTAAAAAATATTTAATAGAGACTCAAAGCAAAGTATCTACATGTTATAGGGACCAAAAAAATAGATATATTAAAATACTAAAATAAAATAACAAAAACCAAAATCAATAAAAGAATTTTATAGGGACCGAAAGTCATACAAACTTTTTTTAGGGACCAAAAGCAAAATACAATTATCTTTGAGAGATAAAAGCATATTTAAGCTTAAAAATATTTATGGAAGCATGCTAGAAATGACAAAATGAAAAACGCTATATATCCATATCTTTATTGGGACAATAAAATATATCTTTATATATTAGGATAGAAAGAAAAAAATGTTAAAGATAATATTTTAATTTTAAAATTGGGTAAATAATCAATTTCATTCTCGAAAATACTAGGAACTGTCATTTTAGTATCTAAAAGTACGTAATAATATTCAAAAAAGGCCCCTAAAAGTCTCTATGTTGTAACTTTAGTCCCTAAACTAGTAAACTTAATTACTTATTATCATTTTAGTCCCCAAAAGTATGTTAATATTGTCACTTAAGACCTAATGGGTGTAGCTCAGTTGGTAACACACGCTGAGTTTGTGGGGAAGGACCTGAGTTTGATTCTGCATAATACACTCTTGGGGAGAGGCGATGAGTTTTAAGTGTGACTAAGCCTCGGACCAAAGATTAGTCTCATAGCCGGTCCAAAGGACCGAAGCTTATGGGATACCTCGGGGTCTCATGGGGAGCTAAAAGCCTTAATTACGGTGGTTGATAAAAAAAATATTGTCACTTAAGTCACATGACTTTTTGAACTTTGGATTAAAGTGAGTGACGAATTGCACTTTTAGGAAACTTTTTTTAATTTAATTTATTACTTTTAGGAACTAAAATGACAATGCCTCACATGTTTCGAGTAAAAATGGTCATTTACCCTTTTAAAATGACTGCTATATAAAATTGTAATTTACAAATCTCTCTATATATAAACGTGTAAAACTACCTGCTTCTTCATGTCTCTACTCTCTCTAACATGCATATACTTATACTTTTAATATCAATGTTTTTAAAACCGGACCGGTCATTGAACTGGTCAAGGCACTGATTCAAGGTTCAATGGTTCAACCGTGGTTGAACCGTGGTCGAACCGGTATTAATAAAATAATAATAATTAAATAATTTATATAATAATATTAAATAAATATAATATCACATAATTTTAAAACATTAAAAACTAAATTAAAGCCTAAAAAATCACTTTACAAGTTTTTAACATTCAAAATATATATAAAAGTCTAATCAAATATACCATAATACTTAAGTTCAAATTTTAATAAAATACAATAATGTTTCGTTAACAATAACAAGTTTACATTTAGAATAAACAAAAAAAATG
The DNA here is from genome assembly GCA_026413185.1 of Pueraria montana var. lobata. Taxonomy (NCBI): domain Eukaryota; kingdom Viridiplantae; phylum Streptophyta; class Magnoliopsida; order Fabales; family Fabaceae; genus Pueraria; species Pueraria montana. The sequence continues at coordinate 78,202,901 of CM048648.1, forward strand.
ACAAATTAATAAAATATAAAATTATCAAAAATCAAGATATAAAAAAATTTAAAATAAATATAAATGAGAAAATTATATGTTTTACAAGAAATTTTTTAATAATAATTGATAAGACAATTTGTATCTATTTGAAATATTTATTAAATACGTGTTTTTATTTATCTTAAAAATATTTTATATTAAATTTAAAATATTTACATGATTTTATAGAGTATTTGGACCGGTCAACAGACCAATTCCCGGTTGAACCAGTCGAACTGGCCGGTCCGGTCCGATTTTGATAACATTGTTTAATATCAATTAAACGGTTTAACAAACTGTTAATTGATTATCAAAAATTAATTTTAAATAAATATATTTTATCTTCAAAATTTAAACACTCAATATGCATCTAATATATCTTCTCATGCTTTTAATATCAACTAAATGACTTAACCAATTACAATTGGATATCAGAAATCAATTTCAAACATATATTATCTTTCAAATTTAAATATGCTCCTAATATGCATATGATATATCCTCTTATATTTTTAATATCATAATAATTTAACTTAACTTTTTATTTCAATCTAATATTTTCAAAATCTTTAGTTCTAATTTGAATTTCAATATTTTTTCAAAGAAATTATCATTAATTAAAGATAACAATATATCACTATATAAATTATTTATTATAAATATAAAATATAATTTCTATATTTAAAAATAATTATTTATTACAAATTTTAATTGTAATATAATTATATATTTAAAAATATTTATTTATTATAAATTTTAATTATATAAAATAAACATTTATTCTGTGCAGTGTATATATTAAAATACTAGATAATTACATTAAATTAACAATTAACATATTAAAAAGAAAATATTTAAGCGGCAGCCTAAAAAGTGATTACATATCTAATTGAATTTTAATTTTTCGTCACCGAAAGAAATAGAAGTATAGAACGGGGCCACCGTACTCATGCTATGAAATAATGCACATACCATGTGATAAGCATGATATGTTTGCGTGAGGCAAACTTCTACAAAAGACCAACTTTATGTTTTTTTTTTTTTTTTTGATAGAAAGACCAACTTTATGTCTTTGCACTAGTTATATTTTATTTCTAAATCAAATAAGCATTGTTATTATCACTTGTCGGATTACAATCACACTGCTTTAGATACTCTCATATGACATTTTTATCATGTGAAATCTTAGTCATTAAATTAAAGTAAGAGAGAGAAGATTTAAATAATAAAAAAAGGAAGACATAAGGTTTGGATGGTAAAGATTTTTATACAAGAGAATTCAAGTGAAAATCTCACATGAAATGATTCATTTTCCGGTCATAACACGTATGATCTTTATTGGAAATTGGAATAAGTAACGTTTTGGATATGTTTTACAAGTATTTTAAGTTAGGTTGTTACTTTTTTTCTATTAACTGAATATTTTGTTTAATTATATTAGTTGTGTTTGATAATTAAATAGGCTTATTTAATAGTTTGTAGCGTTTATTTCAAATAGCACTTTAACATATAGCTTTTAAGTTTTTATTTTTATTTATTTTTATCCATAAAATATGTAATAGCCTTGAATTTTAAAAATATGTTTCAAGATTTAAGTTAGTTTATAAAATTATTAATTGTTATGAGACTTTTCCCTATTCTATTAATATTAGAGTTTTTAAACCTCAATTTATAGAGTAGTTATAGTTACGTTACCAAAAAAAAAATAGTAGTTATAGTCAGCTTTTCAACTAAGAATAAAATAAAATGTTTAAACTTAAATTAATGATAATATTTATTAATTTAGCGGGAGAATTCATTTTCGATTCCTCCGCATGCAAAATTTCCTTAGGCCTGGGACAACCAACGCATCATGAGTGGGATTAGTTTTTAACCCAATGGATTGTGGGACACCTATGGTCTCTAACCTAGGACAAAAAACATTATAAGAGTTAGAATTATTTTTTGAAAAAAGAAATGAAGATACAAAATTAAATAAAATAAACATTTGAATGATTATATTTTACATATACATATATGTTGTAAAAATAAAAATAGAAGACTGAGACTTTTTCAGAAAGCTTAAGGACTAAGGAGGCATCCACGAAAAGCCTATTAAGCATAACGTGGGGCTGATGATTGCCCAAAAGAAAGAGAGGTGTGGGACTGGGACCGATGACCTTTTAAAGCATTCATTCCCATTTTAGGAATAAAAACAACATTTAGGCGAATTGCATGATGAGATAGAAAAAAGAAAGAAGATTCAAAGAAAAAAACGAGTAAGCACATACTGCACGTTGGAACGAAAAAGAGAGGAAAGAAGTCCAAAAAAAGAGACGAAATAAGGTAGAAGGTGCGTTTTTTTTATTTTTTTTTTATTTTTAGTATAGACCACACGTGTGTATTTATTTTATTTTATTGAAGACATTCTTATTCAAATCAGGTAAAATTATTATGGATGACAAAACTCTTCATTCCAATATTTAATGCAGTTGTATACTCAAGACTTAAACTTAAAATTACTGGTTAAGCTAAAATAATCTAGTGTCAATTGATTCACGTGCTCAATGGTGATAGAAGGTGAGGTTAATATAGAAGAAGAAAAATAAAAGAAAAAAAGAAGGAATTTAGAAAGTAGGAAGAATGTGAAGAACAAAGATTGAAAGAAAGGAAGATCATAAACTCTTAGGTGAGATGAGAAATACTGTTTAGTTATTGAAATAATGAGTAAGATATTAATAGTATATCATATTAGTAGGTTGGAAATTTGATTTTAGTTCAAGAGATAATGAGAATTTTAGGCTAGGATAAATTATAATTTTAGTATTTGAAATTTAGGTAAGAATTATGTATGTATACTTATATTTTTCTGAGTATATATTTTTTATGAGTAGTGGTTAATGGAATAATTTTAAATAAAATAGGGAGTATTAAAATCTTGTTGCAAAGCTTAAGTTTCATTTGGGACTCAATTTTGGGTTTTTAAACTTAAACTAGCTAGTTAGTCCTGCATTTGCACAAGTCGTTTTGATTTTTATGCATTTTTTTAAATGATTTACATTTATCACAACTTGCTTAAAAATAAATATTAGATATACATTTGTTGCTCAAATACAATAAGAAACCAAACCATGAATGTTTAATAAGAATGATAGAGCAAGAATAGTTGATCTAGTTAATGTTGCATAAAATGTATTAAAATAGTAACTTGAAACATATTAAAAAAAAAAATAGTCTTACAATAACAAATCTGAAAATGTTAATAAGAAAAAATGCCAGCAAAAATAGCACAAGATTCTACGCATTTTCACAGGTCACTCATTTTCATGTATGTTTGAAATACACATGTTTATAAAAATTAAATTTTTATATTGACATGAATGTAATTATCTATTTAAGTTTTCCAAAAATGTTAAAAGAGTAAGAGTAATCAAACAAAGAAAATATATTTATAATCCCATAGATATCTTATTTCATTAAAAATATTTATAAAATTGTATGAAAAATTTATGTTTAAAAATTTAGAAAGAATTTAACGTATGTTTAATTAAAATATTTTTGTAATTTTAAAATATGAAATTATAAAATAATCCAATTATTTTACAACTATATTGCGAATAAAAAATTATTAATTTTATAATATTTATAGTTTATAAATAATACTTTGAATAATTTAAAGTCTAATAATTAATTAAATTAAATGCAAACTTTTGAAATCAAATATTAGTTACCGATACATCGTTGATTCGAGTAGAATTAAGATTGGATCCCTTAAGCAAAATTTTAGGTTCGAAATTTGTGATTAAAAGAGATCTTGCTAAAGTTTGACCCATGAGAAGAAAATGTACTAAGTTAAAAAAGAATAATATTTTTATCTAAATATTTCAATCAATTTTTCATGAAGGATTTATAATGATATTATATGTCGTAACTTGTAAGCATGTTAAAAATATATTTAATAAATTTATTATAATATATTTATTATATATTTTATGTAAAAAAAGTTAACATTATTATAAAAATATTAACAAACAAACTGCAACACCAAACACACCATAAATATGACTTGTATGAATTTGAAACGAACTGGACTCATGATTGACATTTTAGTGGTTATCATCACAAAGACAAAGTGATTGATCAAATCCACTAAATATTAGAATGAGATTGACACTGGTGAGTGGTGACTTTAGCACCGCCAATAGCCATATATATAACATAGGGACGGTTAATGGAAGACACCTTTCTCATGAGTGGGCCCACTCTCCAATAGTTACTGTTCTCACTATACACCAGTCATACTCATTTCCCCGTAATTTCTTCAAAGTATCCAAGTCTTTTTGGATATCTGAAGTCATCACAGTCATTTCCCAGTAATTTCTTCGAAGTATCCAAGTCTTGTTGGATAACTGAAGTCATCAGAGTCATTTTCATACTTTTTTGTATCCACACCTAACTACCCACACAGTCTCCTCCATTTTATGATTTTTTTTATACCAAATAGAACCTAATTAAAAACAACGTGTAATACTCAGGAAATTGGAGCTTATCTGATGAGAACATATAAAACCTCCTCTTTTTATATCCATACTTAAAACTCCCTCTTGACCGTAAAGAAATTGGATGGCTAACATTATTGTTTTGAAATATACACCTTAATCTCTAAGGAATTACAAATATTGTTCATATTAATATTTTATGGACTAATGTCTGACGCAATAAGACATACTGTAACATAATTATACCACTTGCAGTTCAAGGTGGAAATTTTGCTTTATGAGAGGTACTTGTACATGTGTTCTGCTATAATTTTCTAGAGCATACTTCAGAGTTTACTACGAAAGAAAAGACAAAACTAGTCCCTCAAATAATTTTTTTTTTTTAATCTTTAATTTCAAAAAATATCTTTTTAGTCTCTCTCCTTAAAAAATAAATAGATAAACATATCAGTTACTCCAAAATTAATCTGAGAAATTTCCTTTATGGAGAGAGACTAAAAAAATATTTTTTGAAATTAAAAGACTAAAAGAAACAAATTTAAATTTGAGAGACAAGAAACAAAGTGACACAAATTTAAAGATAAAAACATATTTAAGTCTATTTATATTTTTATTTATTTATAATATATAAAAGTTTGAAGCGTGAATTGTGAAATTGAAATTTCGTCTACTTGATTTATTAATATACATTTTGTCACAACAGCAATATATTATTTGTGTTATTTCTTGATTAAGTCATTTACTTCCCTAATTCTAGTCACTCTTCATTCAATCTTTTTTTTTTTTAATGTATTGTCTGTTACTTTTTTTTTCTTTTCTTTTTTTTCTATTCTGGTGTTTTAATTAATCACTTAATTGAATGAATGTTGTTGGTGGCAACTTCTTTCTTGAGGTTAAATTACTTTTTTTCACTTAATTTATTTAATAGGTTTAATTTGGTCCTTTTATTTTTAAAAGATTCAATTAACTCCATTATTTTTTTAAAATGATTTTAGTTTAGTCCCATTTTCCTTCCGTCAGTTCCAAACATTTTAAAAAAAAAGGGACCAAATTTGGTTTAAAATGAACCAAATTGAACCCATTTTAAAAAATAAAAAATCACATTAAAATTTTTATAAATAAAGGGACCACATTGAATCTTATGAATAAATTAAGGAAAATACGACTATATTTTAGAGACCAAAAACATATTTAAGCCTAAAAAATATTTAATGAAGCATGATTGAATTTATAAAAGGAAAACATAGTATATCCACATCTTTATTAGGACAATAAAATATATCTCTATATATAAGGATACAAAAGAAAAAAAAAGTGTTAAAGATAATTTTTAATTTTAAAATTACTGCTATATAAAATTTTAATTTACACATTACATTAAATTAACAATCAATATATTAAAAAGAAAATATTTAAGATGCAGCCTAACACGTGAATACATATGTAATTGAATCACATCAGAAAAAAAAAATCTAATTGAATATTAATTTTTCGGAAGCGGATTGCCTGCAGTCACAGCAGTTACTGCAGCAAATCTCAGCCTTCCAAAATAAATTATATATTTTAAATAATTAAGTCAAAAAAATTTAGATCCTTGGATGATGACTGCAGGAGCCTGCAGTTACTTTATGACTGCAGGGAATCCGGGTCCTAATTTTTCATCACCGAAAGAAATAGAACGGGCCACCCCACTCTCATGCTATGAAAATTGCACATACCATGAGATAAGCATGATATGTTTATGTGAGTCAAACTTCTACGAAAGACCAACTTTATGTCTTTAATTTGCACTAATTATTATATTTTATTTCTAAATCGAACAAACATTGTTATTATCACTTCACGGACGTCGACGGTCACGATACGTATGATCTTTATGGAAAATTAGATTAGATAACGTCTTTGGATATGTTTTACAAGTATTTTTAACTTAGGTTGTAACTTTTTTTTTTTTTATTAAATGAAAATATTTTGTTTAATTATATTAGTTGTGTTTGATAAATAGGCCTATTTAATAGTTTGTAACGTTTATTTCAAATAGCATTTTAACATATTGCTTTTAATTTTTATGGTTTATTTATTTTTTATCCATAAAATATATATGCAACAGCCTCTAATTTTAAAACTATGTTTTAAGATTTAAGTTAGTTTATAAATTATTAATTGTTATGAGGCTTTTCCCTACTCAATTAATATTAGAGTGTTTAAACCTCAATTTCTAAAGTAGTTATCTACCCAAAAATGATGAATATGTACCCAAAAAAAGTAGTTATAGTTAGCTTTTCAACTAAGAATAAAATAAAATGTTTAAACTTAAATTAATGATAATAATGATAAGAGTTAGAATTATTTTTTGAAAAAAAAAATTAAGATACATAATTAAATATGCCTATAAAAAAAGACACATAATTAAATAAAATAAACATTTGAATTATATATTTCACATATACATATATGTTGTAAAAATAAAATAAAAAATAGAAGACTGAGACTCTCTCGGAAAACTTAAGTAGGCATCCACGAAAAGCCTAATAACTAATAAGCATAACGTGGGGCTGATGATGGCCAAAAAAAAGAGAAGTGTGGGACTGATGACCTTATAAAGCATGCAATCCCATTTTAGGAATTAAAAAAAAAAAAAAAGCAATTAGGTGAATTGCACGATCAGAGAAAAAAAAGAAAGAAGACTTGAAGAAAAAAACAAGTCAGCAGTGCACGTTGGAAAGAAAAAGAGAAGAAAGAAGTCTGAAAAAGGCGACGAAATAAGGTAGAAGGTGATATATATATATATATATATATATATATATATATATATACATACATACTTTTAGTATAGGTGATATGCATTTTTTTATTGAAAGTAATTCTGTTTGGGTTAGATAGAGTCATTATAGGTGACAAAATTCTCACTTCAAATATTTAATGGATTAATAAAAAACAATCCCATACCAATTGATTCTTACGCTCAGTGGTGGTAGATGAGGTTAATCTAGAAGAAGAAAAATAAAATAAAAAGAAGAAATTAGAAGGTAGGAAGAAAGCAAAGAAGAAAAAGATTAAAAGAAATATTGTTTGGTTATTGAAATAACTAGAACAATTCCCCATACAAAGCACGACCAACACGTAGCATAGACAGTAGACAGATTTTATAAAAGTATTGATGAGTAGGATATTAATAGTATTTTAGATCAAGAGATAATTAGAATTTTAGGCTAGTATAAATTATATTTTTAGTATTTGAAATTTAGGTAGGAATCATGTATGTATACTTTTATTTTTATGAGTATATTTTTTATATGAGTAATGGTGAATGGAATAATTTTAAATAAATTAGGGAGTATTAAAGACTTGTTGGAAAGCTTAAGTTTCATTTGGGATAGTTGTAGGTTACCAGTTTTGGGTTTTTAAACTTAAATTAGAAAACAAAATATGTTTGGATAAAAAATGGTAGTTTTAACATGAATTATAAAATTGAAGTTGTGGTACTAGATTCATTAATGTCTCAATGTCCATCATCACTTCAAAATGGTTTGGAGAAGATGAAAAAAATGTCCAAGCTCTATTCACATGCAATAGCAACTAAGGTTGTCTCAACAATTATCTTTGTTGATGAGATTGACAACATGCTTGAACAACAGACCAGAGTAGGAGAGAATAAGGCCATGAGTAAGATTAAAAATGAATTCATGACACATTGGGATGAGATATTAACATGACCTAATTCGAAAAATTCATAACAAGTGGTTATTTCATCAATTTCTTATAGAAAAAATAACATGCTTTATTTCTTCTCTCTTTGCTCTCTGTCCCTCTTCTCTCCCCCCTTTCTCTATTCTCTCTTGCTACATTCCCTATGTCCTCAACATTGGGTACTGAAGTGCTACTGAATTAGGTTTGTTACTTTCAACTTTGTACTTCTTCAATCTACTTTGTTGCATGGGTGTCAATGGAGCTACATGACCACCCAATTTTAGCTTACTTGTACTCATAGTATTCATAAGGTAACACCTTATGTCCCCAGCCAAAATCAATGTTGGCTTTCCCCTACACTTCAATATTCTTGAGTTAAAGCCTCATAACAATTGTTGCAAATGTTCTCAACCTTAGGCCATTCACTAAAATACTCTAGTAGAAAAATGTCATTTTTAGACAGATTTTAGACGAAATTTTTTTAGATACTTTTCCCACAAATTTCAGACGAAAATTAATTTGGGACAAATTTTGCATGGAATATATTCTATTCGAAAAAGCCTCATCGCAAATTTAAAAAAAAACATCGTCTAAAACTCCGTCCGAATTGTTTTGAGATGGATTTGGGACATCTTTTCAAGATTTGTATTATGTTGTTTTACTTTGGACGACCAATATTTTCAAACAGATTTCAGAGAAAGTCTTTTTAGACCGATTTTAGACAAATTTTTTTCAAACAAATTTCGGACGAATTTGTTTTAGACCAATTTCAAATGAAATTTGTAATCTTGAAGAAGTGTTAGAAGGACACTTTTTTACTATTCATAAGAAATATTCTTTTTTTATTTATGTGGGGTCCTAACACTAAACAATGGATTCTTTAAACAACATTTTTAGGATCATCATTTTTTGGAGTAACCATGATTTTGTATATTGTGTCCGTAGAGAATAGCCCTTGTATACCATGTTCTAGCTCTAATAGAGACATACACCACCAAGCTTAGACCCTCTACCTTGAAGTCAAGAAACTTATCCATTATTACTGCCTATTGATGGCAATGGTGAGAAAAGCAACACATTTTATTCTCAAAACTCAACTAAAAATATGAAAAAAGTTTAACTATATTCTTGGTGTTTAAAAATGATTTTTTTAGCCTCTATTTTAATATTTTTTATTTTTAGTCTTTAAAAAAAATAAAAAAAACACCCCTTTTTAGTTTTTATTGAAAGTTTGTTGAAATACTAAAAGGTACATTACTTTTATTAAATACTTAAGAACTAAAACAACATATTTTCTTTGAGTAAAACAATGTAGTATAACAAAAGAGATTGTGAATTTGCTTTAACTAGTGCCAGACATATATGTGTTACAAAGGTTTAAGGGTCTTGTGGCATTTGTCATTTACATGGTCACAACCTCCAGCCTCTACTTTCCAAATTGGAGTTTTCGTGGATTATGACAATGATGAACCAAAGAAATACACAGTACATAATCTCTCTCTCTCTCTCTCTCTCTCTATATATATATATATATATATGTGTGTGTGTGTGTGTGTGTGTGTAATAATAATAGCCCAGAGGATTCATGGATTGAGGCGTTGTCTCTGCTAGGGTTTGAAAACCCTTGATTTCCAAGACATCTTGTCTTCCTCTATGGAGACAGAATCTCCCATTTGCCCATGGGCTTTCCTAGAGTCGGTCATTCCTTCTCCTTCTCCACCTATTTTAACCAAAAAAAACCTAGCCTTTGCATAAGCGTTCCTTTGTGCAAGCTCTTAATAACTCATGTGTTATTCCTATTAGCCAACTTTCCAAGCCTTGTTTAACAGGGGATGCTATTTCCATAAAAGTTTTCGAGGATGAATATCAACAAGGATTTTAGAGTTGCAAAAATAACTTACATGTTCGTCTCATCTTAGCCAAAGGATGTAACCTTGTCAAAGTTGAAGAGCTATGTCAAAAGCTTACAAAAATGTGGAAGCCCATTGGCCAATGGAAGATGGTACCCAAGGTTTTAAATATCGTTGTGTATCGGCTGTATCGTCCGAAATATCACTGTATCGGAGGGCAACGTTACCGTTTCAGACCGATATTGCGTTGAGAGCATAAATCGTGTGTAACGGCCGCAATGAAACGCCGTTACGGCTGCAACAGAAGCAAACAGATGCAACACAATTGCAACAGACGCAATGCAACCCTTTACTAGATCTTTTTTAACCCAAAACACCGTGACAAACCAAGAATAAACGAAAGATTCAAAGAACTGCCACAATCATGCCATCTACTATGTTCCGATCTTCACTTAAATAATTAGATTTTGACGACTTGAGAAACAAAATGAAATTGAGAGAAGGAAGGGGCTTATGTTGTGTGACTTTACGAGTGAAGAAGAATTGGGAATTGAGGGAGAAATCTGAATTTGGGATTATTAGTGAGGGGGAGTGAGACGTGTGAAGTGAAGAAAAAATTGGGAATTGAGAGATAAATTAAAAGTTAAAAATTGAAATTTGAAATTTATTAATGAGTGATAGTGAGTGGGACACGTGAGAAGTGGGGAAAAAAATTGGGAATGGTGGAACCGTGGAAGAAAGTGAAAGTTAAAATTTCATAGTCATAAGGAATTGAGGGAGGGAGACGTGGGAAATTTTAAGGAATGTAGTGATATATGTTTTATTTGCAATTAATTACTAAGTAAAAAATATGTCTTTTAATGCTAATAAAATATTTTTTTAATATTAATGAATGCTTTTTAATGTAGTAGCTACTGATTTAATTTAATTTTAATATTTTTAATTAGTTTCTTTTACTTTGGATATCTTATAATAATGAAAAAATATTTATTATAGATGGTTATTAATTATATAATGATACAAGACATTTTCATATAATTTTGAGTATAATTATAAAACATTCACACCGCAACCACCGCAATCCACATCACAAGATTTGCAATATCCGTAATCGTGAAAACTTTAACGCAACCGTAACCATGATTGCATCGCAATTTAAAATCTTGATGGTACCTTTAGGCAGAGATTATTTTGAGTTCAGTTTTGCATCCGTAAAGGACCTTCACAGTGTTTGGAAGGTGGGAACGTGGAGACTTCAACTTGGTTTGCTCATACTGTCCCAATGGAGTGTTAACTTCAATCCAACAGTATGAAGTAGACACACATTCAATGCTGGGTCCGTATTCAAGGACTCCCTTATGAATACTGGTGACCCAAAATACTTTTCGAGACTGCTGGGATAGTGGGCACCCTGATAGCTTTGGACGAATCCACTAGGTTGAGGACTTTTGGCCACTTTGCTAGAGTGTTGGTTGATGTCGATCTTTCAAGTAATTTGCCAAATGAAATCTTAGTTGAAAGAGATTCTTTCGCCACCTTCGTTGGCATAAACTTTGAGAAATTACCTTTGTTTTGTAACTTCCGCAAAAATATTGGTCATGTACTGGACAACTGTAACAAGAAAGAAGGCTCATTATTAGATGATAAGATGAAGAAAGATAAGAAATCAGTAGGCAAAGATCCTGTTATCTCTGAATATGTTGCGGGAAATGCAAATAAACAAAAATCAGAGGATGTGGGAATACTTTGAACAGTAGCTCTCACATTTTTGATGCTCGTCAACTTATTGCAGACAATTTGTTTGACAAAATGCCCGAACAAAATGGCCCTCTTGAGGATCAACCAGAGCCTATTGGGGCTCAACCAAAAACTGTTGGGGCTAAGGAAAAGCATGTAGATGTTCAAATTGACCCCTCAGCTGTTTGACAAAAGTCCCCAGAACAAGTTGTCTTTGACATAGAACAAATCAATGAAGCAGAAAATAATCCAGCTCCTAAGGCTATGGAAGTATATCAGTTAGTGCACTGAAGTTGTTCAAGTTAACTCAGAAGAAGTGCAGTGTACTATTGTTGCTCCAAATATAGAGTCTAGAATCTCAATCGATGTTTCTTTACATGACTATGCTTTGCAACCTATAGTTCAAAATGACATCAGATCCCTATCCAAGTCTTGGGTAGATATGCCTGACAATGATTCAAAGGATGATATATCAAACCCAAATAATATGAAGGAAGAGTGTGGAAATTCTCATAATTTCCAATTAGTTCTTTCTAAGTCTATAAAACAGAAACTAAAAAAAACAGGGAGGAGGGACGTCCTTGAATCGACTTTTCAAAAAGTTGTCCAAAAAGATCTTGAAATCCTCCCAAAATTTTGGGGACAAGTGGAGGATGATGAAACATATATGGCAAAAAACAACCACAACTTTGCATCCACAACAAACAACATTACAATGACCCTTCCAACAACTCAGCGAAAGAGGACTGCCAGAAAAAAAAAAAACATACTATTAAAGCTCAGTTTCGAAGTGCCTGTTTGCAGGTCGGTCCAACAAGTATTGCTTGATGAAGACGATCCTATGGATAGTTAGGGATGTGGAATTGATCATCTCTTTAAGTCCACTTTTTTATCTAGCCGAGGATTGCAAACTCTGTTTCTATTTTAGAGAATGTAGTTTTGCAGCCTACTCGTGCCTTTACTGTTTTTTCAACAGCTGAGATATCATTTTGATGTAGCCACACAAGCTTGTTGACTTTAGCTTTTCTTTGATTGTTTTCAAGGAGCTAGAACTCTAACAGTTGGCCTTTTTTTTTTGCTGGTATAGGACACATCATTTTCTTTTCATAGACAGTTTTTTTAGTTTATAGTAGTATACAACATCATAGTTCTTCTTGGTGTTATCCTACTTCCCCTTTTTGTTTGGAGGAATTCTATAGCAATAGCTTAGGTTTTCCTGACTATAGGTCCTCTTGCTTTTACCTTCATGGGTATTGGTTTGGTTCCCATGATTTGTTGTTTTTTTTCTTTTATATATTTTCTATTTTGCTAAATATATATATTGTTATTAATATAATTAATGCTTTATAATATACAATTACAAATATTTTATATAAAATTTTATACACATATATTGATTAGATAAAGTGATAAACTATAAATTTTGCCCCCCCTCACCTCAAGTTTATTGGCTCCGCCCCTGCCAATATATATATATATATATATATATATATATATATATATATAGAGAGAGAGAGAGAGAGAGAGAGAGAGAGAGAGAGAGAGAGAGAGAGGAGAGAGAGAGATCCACTTACTCCAAGAGTAACACTAAGAGAGTTACTTCTGACCTTCACTATTATTTTCTCTAAATCTTAAGAAAATGAAAATGAATGGTGAGGATGAGGAGTAACTCTCTTGGATACTACTATATGTGTGTGTATTATTATTATTGTGTCTCCATTCAAATATATTCTCAAATTTTTACTAGGACACTGTGGTTTCTGTTCTTTGGTTGATGTTACTTCCTCTTACTAGGTCCAATTTGGAATGTGAGGACACCTAGGTCCTGCATGTAACCCAGTTGGTTAAGTGGATAGACAAGTTTAGGGCGTTAATAATCTTTATTCCCAACCCGTTTGGACAAGCTTGAAGGTGAGGTGATATAGTAAGAGTGACTAGTCAGTGACGACTACACATTTTGAGTCATAACATGCGATCCTTAATTTTGGTGAATTATTTATCAAATCATTTATTTTAAACTGTTTTTACGCTATTCTAACTGAAATGACTTTAATATTGCCCTTTTCTGCTTTTTTTTTCTTTGTTTCTTTCACCAAACATTTTACAGGCTAGCAAACACAATATAAAAGGGCTATTCAATCTGCCATGCAGACACTATCTTACTTAGCAATTATATTGAAGAAATTGTAGTATCTGCAATATCTTACCATTTGATTAATACCAAGGATCTAGAATACCGAAATGGAAAGCTAGTTATATCAGCCAATAGATAAATATCTTGTCTAATGACTGTGTGTAAGCAATTGATTACGTGACAAAATTTCTAGTGGATTGAGTCTGTTCCAGGAAGGCAAGAGTAGTGGGAATCTGAAGACTAATGAATCTAACAAGGTGTGCTTGTTTACATCTATTTATCAGCACAGGAATAGCAGATAAACATAGGAAAAAACAATGACGAAGAGTGCTTATCATTATATATTTTCAGTTTTTATTTATTGATGTGTATTCTGTTACATTAGGAAAATGCTGGAGAAGATATTACAGGTGCAAAGAATGAAGTGAAATGTGACAACCAAGCACCTGAAAACAAGAGTGAGACAGAGAAATCCATCCCAGTAACAAAGAAAGATGGCAAAAATCCTACAGCTGCAAAAGCGGTAAGATCAATTTTCTCAGCACCTAGGCTAAGACTGTAAAATGTTTCTTACCTGCTTATTAAATCCTACCCATGTAGTAATGAAGATAAGAAACAACAAATGAATAGGAAATTTGCTGGTTTATACATGGACAATTGGTACACTATAATCAACATTTTACTAGCCATCTAGCTGAAGCTGTGTGATCCAAATTTATTTCCTTTTACTTTTCCCCCTTTTTTATGTTACTATATACTAATTGCTTGCTTGCAGGAAGTTCCTAACAACGAGTTTGAGAAGCGCATAAGACCAGAGGTTATCCCTGCAAATGAGATAGGGGTTACATTTGCAGATATTGGTGCATCGGATGAAATCAAAGAATCACTTCAAGAGTTGATAATGCTTCCCCTTAGAAGGCCAGACCTCTTCAAAGGTGGGCTTCCAAAGCCATGCAGAGGTATATTGCTTTTTGGGCCTCCTGTTACTGGAAAAACAATGCTAGCAAAGGCAATTGCAAATGAAGCTGGTGCAAGTTTCATTAATGTCTTAGTGTCCACCATCACATCAAAATGGTTTGGATAGGATGAAAAGAACGTTCGAGCTCTGTTCACACTGGCAGCTAAGGTTGCCCCAACTATTATTATCTTTGTTGACGAGGTTGATCACATGCTTGGACAGAGGACTAGAGTAGGAGAGCATGAGGCCATGAGGAAGATTAAAAATGAATTCATGACACACTGGGATGGGCTATTAACAGGACCTAATGAGCAAATTTTGGTTCTCGCAGCAACCAACAGGCCATTCGACCTTGATGAAGCTATCATGAGACGGTTTAAGCGCAGGTAGGACCACACCTTTGTCTTATTGTTTGCATGATCATGTGTTGCTTCTTTTCAGCCACAACATTTTTGCCATCATAGCAATGACTGCATTTTCTTCATCATTATGATGATGAAAATTCATAACAAGTGGTCATTTCATCAATTTCCTTTTGAGGTGTCCATTCTTATTTTTTATGTAGCTAACAATACCATATGACTCCCTTTAGAAGACAGATCTTTCTGTAGCTTGTCTCAACTCTTTTAGCAACAGTTCCTGCTCTTTGGCATTTAAATTGTTCACAAATTGAGTCTGTCAGATGTCTAATAAAATCAAGTGTTGTTTTCAACTGTGCAATATCAATATCAATATTCAATGCTTTTCAGTTCCTTATTATTGCTCTTGTAACTTGTGAATCATAACTCTTTTACCTTTTTATTGTTTAGCATGGTCTTGGTTGGTCTTCCATCTGCTGAGAACAGGGAAATGATCTTGACTTTTGGCTAAAGAAAAACATGAAAACTTAAGACTTCAAAGAGCTGGCAACCATGACAGAAGGATATACTGGAAGTGATCTTATGGTGAATTTTGGTAGCGATTTACTGGTTTTATTTTTTTGGTGAAAATATGTTGATCTTAATTTCTGTGAGCAGAATTTGTGCATCACTGCGGCTTATCGACCTGTTAGAGAGCTAATACAGCAGGAGAGAATGAAGGACATGGTAGTTATTAAACAACTTCTACCATTTTAAGTTTAACTTCTTTATGCATGCAAACTTAGGTATGAGCTGAAGATCTAACTAAATATCAATTGCATCATATTTTAGGAAAAGAAGAAAAGAGAAGCAGAAGGCCAAAGCTCTGAAGATGCTTCAAACAATAAAGATAAGGGAGAACAAGAAATTACCCTGAGGCCTTTAAACATGGAAGACATGAGACAGGCTAAGAGTCAGGTAGGGTGAACTTAAAATTTCACTCAAATGGCTATGGAGTACTTGATTTGGGCATTTGTACTAAATACTGCATGAAGTATTTAAAAGTGGAGTTGTTAAAATCTAGGAATTCAAAAACGATGGTTCAATTGAATACGGTGATAGATATATTATGGTAACTTGTACATGTAAGTTGTAACTAAGGATTTCACATCAACAATGTCACACAAGTGGAAGAAGGAAAGTGTGTTTTCCAATAGAATATCTTTTCCCATGTACATGAACTTACAGATATCTGATTAAATGCAGGTGGCTGCAAGTTTTGCGTCAGAAGGATCTGTAATGAATGAGTTGAAGCAATGGAATGATTTGTATGAAGAAGGAGGTTCAAGGAAGAAACAACAGCTCACTTACTTCCTTTAGATTGTGGAATGCTACTTTTATTTTGGATTTGTGACCATTCATCCTCAATGATACATTTTAACAAAGGAAGGAGTCCTTCACCAGAGATGTTGAACTCAAAGCATGCCAAAGTGTCTCACTACATCCCAAATGTCAGAGATCTTATGATTCCCAGAAGAGCATAAGTTCTGGCACACACATCTATTTCATAAGGATGTGTAGATCATCATGCATTATGTTTAGGAAAGGGTTCTCGGTTTTCGTTTGGGTTTTCTACAAACAAATGAGCACCTGTATTTGGGGATTTATATTCTGTTATGCACGGTTTTGGAAGATGCAAGTCTTTGTAGGAAGTAGGAATATTTTACACCAAACATTTTAGGTATGCTGTATTATATATGATTAGAATTTTTAGACAGTAGAATTTTGTAAATTGATTGTGCAACTTTACTGCTTATACAGTTTGGCTCAATTATTCATGTGAATTGTCTTTGCATTTCATAATATGATAAATTCATCTTTAAACTGAAATATCTAGGTGAAAGCTTTGATAAAGAGAGGGAAATCCTGAAAAAGTATTAATATTTTGAAGAGGATCATGTAATAACAGGCTACCTAATGGAGTTTGAAACTTACGGTTATGCTATGAGTTAGGAGCCAATATGGATAAAGCCTTAGGCCCTCAAATTTGACAAATCTTGAATTATCATATGGCTTACATTGTGCATTTGCCCTTGAAGTTGATGCATGGGAAAACTGGCATTTTGTACTTTCTAATATAAATTAATTTTAATTAGTTTTACTAACTTAAAAATATATCAACAATTTTCTTTATTTTTCAAATAATGATACAGCCAAATGTTATTTATCCCTTGTTTGGATGAGAGGAGTAGAAGGGAAAGGAAGGGAAATTCTTAAATTTTAATGTAGGTCCCACACCTTTACCACTCTACTTTAATTTAAACATTTCTTCTCAATTTCATTTCATTCTTTTTCATTCCACACAACCAAACTCACCCTTAGTTATTTCATTTCCAAGTTGGAAAGTGTTGTACACCACGAAACTAGGCAAGCGAAAACCAAGACAAACAAATAGATTAAACTTGGCAAACACTAATACCACAAAACATTTATGCTTTGTCATGTAAGAGCTACTAATAAAGAATCAAAGATAACTAAAAATTTGAAGTAGAGATTGGGGGATATCTTTTTTTTTTTTTTATCAGCAAATGTTATTTGTTAATTTGTTAGTTTTTGTTAGTGGGAGGGATTCAAACCCACAACCTCTTCGAGGTCCCTCCTCCCTTCTCCCTTCAACCACCAAGCCAACCTTATAACTCTGGGACTGGGGGGAGATCTATTCCTCAAACTATGCCAAAGGAAGAGAGTTCAAAAATAAAAGACTTGGAAAATTAACATACCAAGGATTACAATCACCCATTGTTAACAAGAGCCTTGCAAAAAGTTAAAAAGTTAATTATGTATGTTCTTATCCATTTCTAACATCCTATTATATATGTGTAAAAAGAAGAATTCGATGAATGAAATATATGAGAATTGATAAGAAAAAAAAGAAGCAAAAAAACAAAAAGAAGCTGTTTGTGTAATTTTGAATTCCACTAAATTGAAATTTTGACACATGAAATTTTTCACTCAATAGTATAGAAGTATATTAGACAGAATTTGTTTTACTAGCGTATAGTTTGTTCAAGTGAAGCTAAGCTTAGTTTCAATAAGCATAGTCTTGGGTTCAAGTGTTGTAGATGAAAACAATGTGGATAAGAAGATAAACCCCAATAATGATTATTGGTCAAGTTTTTTTTTTGGCAAAGATCGAGTAAAAATAAGAAATGATGAAAAGAGGAGACTAAACTTATAAAAAGTCTCCCCTAAGTGCACTGAGCCCAACAAGTAATAAAATGGTAAATAAAATATCATTTAATGAGGAGTAAATTTGATACCTATTGTTTTGCTAAATCAAACTAGTTTTTTTTTTTTTGACGGGTAAATCAAACTAGTTGAATGCTATTGAAATTGAAGAGACTTTATGAATTTAAGTTTGTAATTAAGTTAAATACTAAAAGAAATTAAAATGAATTATCAAGAAATTGAGTCAATTAATTTAAATTCTTTCACAAATTAATGATCAAAAGGGTTAATTTTTTATTATAGGGATTGTTGAAGTAACAACCTAACTTTCACCTAACCTAAACAACTTTCACTACAAGAAATTTCAGTATTACCGACTGTCAAAATCCGTCGGTAATGCTTGAAATCCGTCGGTAAAACAGTTTTAATTCTGTCGGTAATTACCGACAGATATTTCTGTCGGAAAATCCGTCGGTAATTACCGACGGATATATCCGTCGGAACAGCATCAAGTAATTTTTGTGTAATTTTCCACAGATATTTCCGTCGGTAATTGTTACGTTTTTTAAAAAAATATTTTTTTTTCTTTATATATATTTCGTGTTTAAAATTCATATATTTCCTATTTAAAAATAGCTAAATTTAAATATTAAAACAATAGTGCATATATAAACAAGAAAGGAAACCATTCTAAAAATGCAATAGTCAACTAGACACAATGTATATAATAAAAAAAATTGTTCTAAAAATTCAACAGTCATAACATTATGTTTGGACAACAAACATTTGGAGAAGTAAACGATAAATTATCTCGTAATTAATATCTTAATACAATTTAATAATAGAATATCCCAGAGAATCATGTTGCTGGTCGTCATCCTGTTGCTGGTCGTCATCCTGTTGCTGCTGCTGCGGGATGCCATCCTGTTGCTGCTGCTGCTGCGGGATGCCATCCTCCTGCTACTGCTGTTGAAAAATGTTCTGTATATTCAAAATAATTTGATATATTAGCCAATTTTTATAGATAACTCAAAAAGATGCTACAGTAGTGAGAGAAACTAACCGCAAGCAGTTGCTTGCCAAGAAGGCTCACGAGCTCACCAGTAACCAGAAAGTGAGCTCCTTCCAACACAAACCACAAACCAAAACTTCAATTTCACAATTATTTAGTTCACTGTTAACTTAGTTGTTAAAATAGATATAACAATGCAAGCTTGACTGCGTAAATAGAAGCTTTCACAATATTTAAAATTTAAGCAATTAAAGGTCACAATTAATTACTGGAAATAAATTGAAGTTCACAAAATTTTTAAAAAAAAAATGCTTGGAAAAACAAGCCTATCCCAAAAAATATCTATCTTCTATCTAAGGACTCTAAAGCTATGCTCCAACCAAATGTACAGCCAGCAGTCCAGTTAAAAGAACATAATTCCAGCACATTTGACTCTCCTTTGTACACACAAAACCTTTAAAGTGGATTATAAAATTAAGAGAAAAAATAGAAATCCAAACTAGGAGAAATCCAATGTTATCCAAACATCGTCCTCCATAACTGCCAATCTATCTCGCAATGCAATAAGTTTTACCAGGTTTAAGCTCTTTTTAAAAAAAATCAGAATATACATATTAGTCTTCAGTTTGATCTAAATTGAGAACTTACGAAGACATGTGACCAAATTAGTAAGTAGTTGCTGGTTACCATAAATCAATCCATATAGAATGTATACATGCGAAGAAAACAACAAGGGGACATTAATATATGATAACATGAACACCAAAACTCAAGAATTCAATTCGGCTATTGCAACTATCATTACCTTAGATTGAGAGAAGCTAGATTCAGCTATTTAGAGCGAAAGCATGGAGAAGACAAAAAAATTATCAAATTATCAAACCTGCACAGAGTCAGAGATACAAAATTAGGCAAAAGATAAAAAAAAAAAGTAAAAGAGAATAAAATAAGCAAAATAGAATAAAAGCATTAGGCGAGGGCCTAACATTCCATAGAGTTACTTATCAGTAACTTTTTAGTCCTCCTAGCCCATGCTTTGTGATATTAAGAATAGTAAAAGCAAAACATAAGAAAAACACTTAGTTCAAATCTTCAGAGAATTAGTTTTACTCTCTCAATCGTCAATGATTAGCAATGTCCCTCTCCATTGATATTTTTTTCTCTAATCACTATTTTAACATCATGACCACAAGGACTAGCATTTTTTCACACTGCACCAATGGTTGATCCTCTTCCTCTATAGGTCATCCTATTCCATTTCCACGAGTGCTACTAAATTGCCAAATTCCCAAATTTTATATAAAAGAAAAGATTAAAAAAAAGAATTATTTACTTTCTTAAATGTTATAAAAACCAAATATGAAATATCATATAAAAGTACAATAAAATATATCTTCACCTTCAAAATTAAAGACTGTGATTTATGATGTATAATAAAAGGATCTCCTATTTATATAAAAGAATCACCTTCAAAATATATCTTCACCTTCAAAATTAAAGACAGTGAAGTCTTTAACATCTTCAAGGCTTTGACACTTTGCCATTTTCTATACTTTTCTTGGCTATCTAGTTTCGTCTTCAAATTCAAAATTGGCCCATCCTCAAAATTCAAAATTTCATAAAAAATACTATTTTTCAACCCACTAGTCAAGAAGGTGCAGCAACCCATCTCTTATTTTTTTGTAACCTCTGTCAACCAACCATTCTAAGCATTTTCCCAATTCGCTCCAATTAATTTTCGTGTCTTCCAATTAATTTCAAGATCAATATAAATAAATAAATAAATAAATATGAATAAACATAAACTACTTTTAAAGTAGAAAAAGAAGAAAGAAATGACGCTTACATACACTACTTTTCAACCAAACAACATGAAGCCAGAACACATACGCACACATCATCAGGAATGGCACTTACATTTACTAGCAATTGATCCTATTAACTTTGACGCAAAGGAACTTGTGATAAATCTAGAATCTTACCGAGCTCTAGCAGTCTCCCAAAGAATCAGATGAAAAGCACAGTGAAGAAGCAACAAAAACCCAACACCTTTTATTCACAGATAATTAGTTAGTTAGCTATAAGAATTTGAAAGGAATCAAAAGCAGTATGGTACTACGCACTCTCTCAATTTGACTAAATTGATTGAGATTGAGAATATATTCAAGAAGACCAATTAAAAAAAGAAAGGGAAAATGCAAAATTGAAAGGGAAAATGCATCAAATAAAATGTAGATAGTGTGAAAGACAAATTAGAACTTGGAAGTTGAGGAGAAATCAGTGCTAGACTCAACTCTTTAAAGCGAAATCAATGAGAAGACAGAAAAATTATCAAATTATCAAACCTGAACAGAGTCAGAGATATAAAATTAGGGAAAATCTGGGCACAACAGTGGCATTAATGGGCTAAAATATGGTAAGAAAAACAATAAGCTAATTGAAAGAAACACGAAATGGAAATTAAGAATAAAAGCATTAGGGTTCATCCAACTCACTGAGAAGCAAAATAGAACGATTGAGAGAGGCACAAAGCAAAGCACGATAGAATACAGAAACCGCAAAGCACGGTTCTGAGCGTCGAACGAAGCAAACGGAGGGGTCACGGTTTCTGAGTCGGAAACTGCAAACGTGACGGCTCACGGTTGCGCCGATGAGGGTGGCTGCGCGGTTGAAGGTGGATGCGCAAGTGAGGGAGGCTGCGCGGGTGAGGGAGTGAGGCTGCAGAATAGGGTTTCGAGTGAAGGGTGAGGAATGAGGTTTTCACTCCTTTCCTGATTCTTAAATGACGCTGTTTTGGGGGATTTTTTTTTAAAAAAAACTTATATATATATATATATATATATATATATATATATTAATATGTTTAATTACTTCCATATTATTTAATAAAAAATACTTCCATAATATAAAAAGTGGGTTCGGTTTGGTTCTATGAAAAAAAACTTTTTTATGTACATATTATAAAAAAATATAGGTTCAATTTTGACTCATTCTTAAATGTTATATTATTAAATTGAGTATTAATTTTGAATTTTTAGAGCAACTTAATTAATTTTGACTCAATTATAACATTTACGATAATTATTAATACCAATAATTAATAATATACCACATTATATTTTAATATCATGGCAATATATTATAGAAATTAATTATTATAAATGTTATATTATTAAATTTTGATATTAAATTTTGAATTTCAGTATGTCATTATTTCATTTGTGACTTTGTGGCATATGGAAATACTAGGGTTAGAAAATGAATATAAATTTTAAAATAGATGGAAATTATTTAATGTTATTGATGGCAATGAAGTTGATTTTGATATTTGGTGCTGAAATAAGCAATTCAACCAGGGAAAAATATTAAGAGTGATTTTAGAATGAATTAATCATGCTTGTTGTGATTTGCTAGCCAAAAAACACGTGCATCAAGTAAGGTTTAAATATTAATTAGAGGTGAATTACATATTAGAGGCATTAAAATGGATCGAAACTCGTGGACTAACCCGGCCCACCACGGGTTTAGGCCAAGTTGGGTTGAAAAAATAGCCATTTTTAGTAATCACAAAAAATTGACCCGACCCACCCATGACTTGGCCCATTAGGTTGAACCTGTACTGTGCCGAGTTACCCCGCAAGTTTGCCTAAGTACTAAAAAAAGAAACCCACTTCAATCCCTCACTCACTTATTGTGCTACAATTTGTAAAACAAAGAAACTCACTTTAGTCCTGTGAGTTTGGCCCTCACTTATTGTTTTGCATTTAAAAGAGAGAGAGAGAGAGGATTGTCTTAGATTTTTTTAAAAAAAAATTGATTTTTCTTTATTTTTTTATTTTAGTTGGGCCAACCTGTTTAACCCACCAATCTGTGGTGGCAGGGCCAGGATAGCATTTTATAGACTCACCAAGAAGTGAGCTGGGTTGGGTTGGTCCACCTATTAAGCGAGCTGTGGTGGGGTAGGTCTAGTGGGTGAGATTGACCCATTTTGACAGCTCCATTACATAACAAAGAAACTCACTTTAGTCTTGTGAGTTTGGCCCTCACTTATTGTTTTGCATTTAAAAGAGAGAGAGAGAGAGAGAATTGTCTTAGATTTTTTTTAAAAAAAATTGATTTTTCTTTATTTTTTTATTTTAGTTGGGCCAACCTGTTTAACCCACCAATCTGTGGTGGCAGGGCCAGGATAGCATTTTATAGACTCACCAAGAAGTGAGCTGGGTTGGGTTGGTCCACCTATTAAGCGAGCTGTGGTGGGGTAGGTCTAGTGAGTGAGATTGACCCATTTTGACAGCTCCATTACATATATGTTAATAAATAATAAAATTCAGGTGCGTGTTATATATATATATATATATATATATATATATATATATATATATATATATATATATATATATATATATATATATATATATATATATATATATATATATATATATATATATATATATATATATATATATATATAGTAATTTATTTAAAATTATAATTAAGAGTAGAAATTAAAAAACCAATTAAATTATATATATATATATATATATATATATATTATATTTATCAATTTATCTAAATTTCTATATATTAATATATCTATTTAAAATTTTCTATTTTAAAATATATTTTATAAACTTTTTAAATCAATAATAAGAATAATAAAACTTTTAATATATATATAAACATATTTAACAACGTTAAGTATGCAAATTTGTTTGGGCATTTAAGGATTTCATTCTTTATTTTTATTTGTTGGCATCACCATGGGATTGTTCTCTCTCACTTTTTTTTTTTTTTTTTTTTTTTATCATTACCTACGGATTTTTTTATGTTACCCACGGATTTTATTACCTACGGAAAATCCGTAGGTAAATTCCGTCGGTAACCATCCATCAGAAAATTTCCATTACCGACGGACCATATCCGTCGGAAATATCCGTCGGAAATTTCATATTACCGACGGATCCAAATCCGTCGGAAAAAATTTGTCAGAAAAATCAAATTACAGACAGATTCAAATCCGTCGAAAAATATCTGTCGAAAACGTCAAATTACCGACGGATTTATTTCCGTAGGTAAATTTCCGTCGGTAATCAGCCTTTTTCTTGTAGTGTTTGCTCAAGTTTAAGATCATTTTTTGCTCAATTAGTTCACATTCAATTCCTTGACAATGAAATCTTTTAATCTTATACAACTTACTTAATTCCTTAAATGAAATCATACGAGACTAAGGTAAAAAGCACAACAAAATCTGTAGATCACACACCAATTATTTTCTATTTCTACATAATCAAAGAACATGGCCCAAAAATCTAGAAGCAATAATCAAACATCTCATTTCCCAATATTATGAACATTTATGAACTTCATACAAAACAGTAAGTTCAGATTTAAAGGCCAAACTATAAACAAAATTCTTAGAAAAAGGAAAACCAACTAGATCACAATCACAATTGGCACCCTCAAGCCCTAGCCTAAAGAAGTTTAGCAACCCATTATTAAATCAAAATCTATAAGAAAGAAGATCCTTTAGCCATCCACTTTTAAAGAAAATAAATCTACAAGCCTTCCTTAATTCTCCAAATCCAATTGAGTGATGCCTTCTCACCTCCAAAAATGGCTCTTTGCATTTTTTCACATCAACAAGTTGACACCTAGAATCCATAATATTTCTGCCAAAATTTAAAATATCCTTCAAAATTGGTCCCCAAAATAGAAACAATAAAAGAATAAAGAAAAAACTGAATTCCCAAGAAAATTACAAAGACTAAAAGCTAAAGAAGTAGAAAACGAGATACAAAAACTTATGCTCTATTTGACACTTAGTAACTTTCAAGGAGGAAAATGATATAAGAAAAAGGAAGAAAAAATAAACATTGTTAGTATGTAGTAATTATTTTGCGATCAGAAAATAGGTAAAAGTTTTTTTTTTTTTTTGAGTTCAGGTAAAAGTATTTTAATTTGTTTAATATGAAATGTTAGTTTAAATAAGTTTTATGACCTACTGAAGTTTTATTATAATCATATTTATTACATTTATTTAACTAATACAAAATTATATAAAAAATAAATAAAATTAAATATATTAATATTAATTGATGTCACTGTAAAACTCCAATACATTGAAGTTAATAAAAATTAAAGGCTAAATTTTTTATATGGTCCCTTATCTTTATTTTAAGTTACAATTTGGTCCTTTATTTTTTAAAAGTTGCAAAATAGTCCCTTATATTTATTTTAGGTTGCAATTTGGTCCTTTATTTTTTAAAAGTTGCAAAATAGTCCCTTAAGTAATTTTTTTACAGCATGTTTATCCCAAAAAAAATTAAAAAATACATTACTTCAAGGGTAAACATGCTATAAAAAAAATTACTTAAGGGACCATTTTGCAACTTTTTAAAAATAAATGACCAAATTGTAACTTAAAATAAAAATAAGGGACCAACAAAATAATTTAACCAAAATTAAACTCTTTCAACTTATTATATACTTTTTAAACAAATCATTTATCAAAAAAATATTGTCTTACGTCATTAACAAAATCACAAAAGATTATTTTGTAGTCATTTTAAAAGACATTTTGAGGTAAGAAAATATCAAGATTTAGATTGGAAATCTTTCCTCAAATGTATATGTACAACGATCATTCAATATATATTTTCAAGCATCCTATCATTATTGAATACCTAATAACAAATTAGTATTTAATAAACAATTAATTTAATCTAGATTTCGGAAATACAATTAAATTATGCATGTTCCTCTTTTCTTTTTCATTATTATATAACTGCTTGTTCATCTTTTGTTAAAAGTAGTTCATAGTTCATTCAAAGATATATTTCTAGTCTTCTTTTAAGAAGAAAATCGGACTACAGCTCGTCAATAATTGTTTTTTTTTATTAACTGAGAGCCTATAGGCCAAAACACAAGAGAAAAAGGCTATCTAATTGTAAACTAAGGCTATCTATTTATCATATAAAGGAAAATGAAGTATTGTGGGAAGGATAAAATATTATTACCAGCTATCCTCTATGCCGCCACTTGAAAACATTCACTGCTACCATGACATAAATAGCGTCTGATAAATTGCTTAAGAACTTGAAATAAGCATGTCTCCAAGAACGCTTTATTAAGATTGAGCCACACACTCCCCAAAAGCTTATAACAAATCCAATTGTCATACTTATGTAAAATTCATGAGTGAAAAGCAATTCATCTTGATGAAGTTTAACAATTGGTTCTTGTGTTGACTCCCAATTAATACACAATTTCTGAAGTGGTGGTCCACAAAGGTCAAGATTATCTTCATAACTCGAGACATTGAAACTCTGTAATTGTGTACCGGTTGGAATTTCTCCAAATAGATTGTTATGTGACAAATCTAACATGGAGAGTTGATCAATTTGAGTAAGACTCAAAGGAATTAAACCAATAAGCTGGTTTCCTGACAAATCAAGAAATTCAAGTGATGTTAACTTTCCAATATTTGAAGGAATTTCCCCAATCAAATGGTTTCTTGATAAATTCAACAAAACCAATTCCAATAAATTCTCTATTTCTCTTGGAATTTCTTTTGAAAGTTGATTGCTTGAGAGATCAATGCTTTTTAAAAGTGACAACCCCTTATTCTTGAACACCTGTTCTGAACCTTTCCACATCAAGAATGCATTCAACTCATATGACAGACTCTTAAACATCTTACCAGTGTAGACAAAATACGAATGATCTCCATCTCCTGAAGTTTGTTGAGCCATTGAAGTGAAATTTTTTATGCATTTTGGAATTTGCCCGTATAAGTTGTTTAGTGAGAGATCCAAGAGTTGAATGCTACTTAGATAACAAATTTGTAATGGTAAACTTCCATGGAAATGATTCCTTCCCAAACTTAAAATTTGCAACCATTGCATTTCACTCCCAATCCAAGCAAGGATAGGCGCTGATAATCTATTTTCTGCCATATCTAACATTACTAGATATGTGCAACTCCTCAAGGAGAAAGGGATCTCATCTGTTAAGTTGTTGTTTCTCAATAACAATGCTTCAAGATCAAGAAGTGATCCAATTGAAATAGGAATCTTTCCGAAAAAATTGTTCTGACTCAAATCTAAATAAACCAATGACTTGAAATGGCTCCAACAATCTGGAATCTGTCCATATAACTGATTATCTGAAAGGTCTAGCAGGTATAATGTTTCAACTGTACTAGCAACCCATAAAAAGGAGAGAGAATTTGAGAATTTATTTTTGGATAGGTCAAGAGACATGGAACCTAGTAGGAATGGTGAAATAGGGCCTTCAAATTGATTTGATCTAATGGACAAGGAATAATAAACATGCTTTTGTGGAAAATTTGGAATAGTACCTCGTAGATTGTTGTATGAAATATTCATAGTTGTCCATTCTCGTAATGCCAAATTTTCCCAAAACCCCTCTGGAACAATATCTGATATTCCAGCATTTGAGATGTCAATATTGTCAAAATCATTTTGTGTCTGCAACCATTTAGGAAATGTTGGACCTAGCTTGCAAGATCTCAATCTTATGTTGCGCAATTGAAAACGTGGGACCCAATTTTGGGTAAATGCTAAGGTCAATGAGTTATCAGATAAGTCCAATGACTTTAACTTAGACATATTAGCAAAGTGGGAGTCTGTGATTACACCTTTAAAAGAGTTTGAACTCAAATCTATTTCCTCTAGTTCAGTTGGAAATCGAACATCTTCAGAAATTGTCCCATTTAGCATGTTTCCACCTAGATATAATTTTTTTAGAGATGGGATCATTGAGAGGAGGTTGGCCAAACTGCCACTGATTTTATTCCCACTTAGACGAAGTAGTCCTAAAGCACATGCATTCCCAAATGATTTTGGAAGTCCACCTTTTGAAGAGTTTGAGCTAATTAACAAAAGCTCCAACTTAGACGGCAATCTGATGACTTCAGGTATCTTTCCACTTAATTGATTTGCATGGAGAACCAATGTTCTTAGAGATGAGAATACTGAAAGGTTAGGCAAAGAGCCAGTGATTTGACTATATGCCAAATCCAATTCTTGTAATGAGTGTCTAACACAACCATTAGACAAATTATGAAGAATTAATGGAAGGTCTTCAGTCAAATTGTTATTGTACATGTATAAAGAATATAAGGTGCATATATTCATGAAGGATTTCAAATCCTCACCCTTGAATTGATTATTGGAGAGGTCAAGGTGCTCAAGCGAATTGATCATGACCATGCCAAAATGATTTGATGTGGAACCCCCTAAGCTGTTACCGCTAAGATCAAGCTCAACAAGGTTGGAAGTGACGTTTGACAGCCACTGGAATATCATTGACGAGGTGAAGGTGTTCCAAGAAAGATCAAGGACGGAAAGGGAAGTAGAAAAATTGAACATAGAAGGCCTCAATGAAAGGATAAAATGATCGGAAAGGTTACAAAAAGATAAACCTAGTTCTCTTAGTTTTGGTATCTTGGCAATCATTTGCAGCCCATTTTGAGAAGTGTCAAGATTAGGTATGGACTACAAGTAAAGATGGGTTAAAGAAATGAGATTAGAGAGATTACCATCGTCAATTTTGACATCACTTAGATAAAGCTTCTGCAAGTTTGACAGGTTCCAAAGTTGGGATGGTATATTTTCTTCAAAAGAATTGTGCCTGAGATCAAGATGCTGCAACTTGGAGTGATTTCCAAGTTTGGATGGTATATTTCCTTCAAAAGAATTGGCCCTGAGATCAAGATGCTGCAAGTTGGAGAGATTTCCAAGTTTGGATGGTATATTTCCTTCAAAAGAATTGGCCCTGAGATCAAGATGCTGCAAGTTGGAGAGATTTCCAAGTTGACCTGGGATTTCCAAGTTGGAGAGAATTGCGAGCAAGATTTAAGTATTTCAAATGAAAAAGAGACCCAAACTGACTTGGAAAATTTCCGCCATAATCAGAATGTGACAAATCAAGGTATCTCAAGTTGCTCAGAGAACCAAGAAACCCTAGGATGTGTCTGTGATTAAAATTATTCGAACCGAGGTTCAAATACTGTAATTGTTTCAACTCCATCAACGACTTGTGAATCTCTCCACTAATAAAACATCCCGAGAAAATTTGATAATTCTCATTAATCTCACCGTGAAGGTCGAGCATTAGAATATGGCGAGTGGTGTTGCTGCAACGAATCCCCTGCCATTGGCAACAGTCGGCAGTGGTCCAAGATGAGCGCATGCCATAGGGATCCACAATGGCAGCCTTGAATTGGAGGAGTGCTTCCCTCTCCCTTTCTATGCACCTTATTTCCTGTTCACCACAAATAACCTGCATCACCAAACACACCGTAAATATTATCAATTTGAAATGAACTGGATTCATCATTGACATTTTGGTGGTTATCATCACAAAAGCAAAGTGATCGATCAAATGATTCAAATCTACTAAATATTTAGATTGATACTGTTTTTTTTTACTGGATTTAAATTGATACTTGATAGTGATGAGTTTAGCACTGTCAATAGCCATATATATATACACAGGGATGATTAAAGTTTCTCATGAGTGGGCTCATTCTGGAATAGTTATTGTTCTCACTGTACTTGATCATTTCCCGGTAATTTCTTCTAAGTCATCCTCTGTGATATATTTATGATATAAACTCATTTTGCAGTACGCAATAAAAAAAATATATGGCTCAACATGGACCATTTTTTAACAATTATACAACTGAATGGATTTTAAATTTAAAACTACCATTAATATACATGGACTATGTATATATATATGAAATTTCTCATCAATTTGAACCTAATTAAGAACAAGGTGTAGTAATTTCATCCATACTTAAATCTTCCTTAACCGTAAAGAAATTTGATGGCGGACATTATTTTTTGAGAATCTAAGAATTTCACATGCACCTTACAAATATTGTCCATATTAATTTTTTAAGGAATTACAATTATTGCCCATATTAACTTTTGGAAGTAAAATATATCTGATTCATAACAACTACCATCAGTGCTGCTATGATTTTTAAGAACAAAATCTAAAATTAAGAGATTAAATACAAAACTGTGCAATTATATTTTATTTGTGAAAGTAATTATATGTGAAAGTCTGA
This sequence comes from Pueraria montana var. lobata, assembly GCA_026413185.1. NCBI lineage: Eukaryota > Viridiplantae > Streptophyta > Magnoliopsida > Fabales > Fabaceae > Pueraria > Pueraria montana. The sequence goes on from CM048648.1 coordinate 78,233,448, forward strand.
AAAACACGCACACACTCTGAAAGTCTGAAACCGCACACACATATGGGTTCATAGTCTGAAAGTCTGAAAAGCACACACTCTCTGAAAGTCTGAAAAGCACACACTCTCTGAAAGTCTGAAACCACACACAAACATATATACATGCAGTCACACACCGTCGTTCACGTTGTGTTTGATTGTGAGGAAGAAAAATAGAGTGAAAATAGAGATCGTTTGGTTGAAAAAAAAAAAGAGTGAAATAGAAAGGATATATTTAAATTAAATTTGTTTAATAGGTAAGAAAAAGAAAAGAAAAGAAATTAATACTACTATTGAAAATAATAATAATAATAATAATAATAATAATAATTATTATTATTATTATTATTATTATTATATAATGTAACAAAATCAGACAGTTTATTGTTACTACCTCCATTCCTAAATATAAGATTTTTTTTAACTAATTCACATCTTTTAAGAAAATTGGTTAATTTAGTTAATAACATTAAATTTGTTAACAATTTGTATTATTTTTCCAAAATTATCCTTACAATTATTGGGACTCATTATTTCTCTTTTTCACTTATATACTTTCTACCTAATTAATTAATGAGTGCGACTCATCTTCTCCAATCTTCATAAAAGAGAGAATGTACTTATCTTATTAATTTATAGCATTCATTGTAAAGTGATTAAGGGTATTTTAGTATAAAAAAAAATTAATACAAGAGACAACATGAAAAGAGTCTTATAAAAAAAAGACAATTTTTTTTATAGAAAAGAGTCTTATATTAAGGGATGGAGGTAGTATAATATTAAAATGTAAGAATCGGTAGAATAAACATGCCTAGGAGCTATAAGGTTGGTTTGGTGGTGAAGGAAGAAGGGAAGGAGGGAGAGGTCATGGGTTTGAATCTCTCCGCTAACAAAAAACTAACAATTAACAACTAACATTTGCCGATCGAAAGAAAAAAAGAAAAAAAAAAAACATGCCTCAGCCTAACCGATTATAGGACCAATTTGTTTAAACTTAAAAAAATATTCTAAGAAATAGTAATTTTTTTAAAAAATAATCTTTTAAGAAGCAGGATAAGATTTGCTTCTAAAAACAAAAGCAAAAAAAAAATGTTTTATGGGTTATTATTTTGACTACTATTATTGGCTTTGAGAAAAGTAATTTGAAGTTTCCATAAAGTAATTATATGACTTCAGGAACAAAGCAAATAAAAATAAAAGTCTCTAGTCATCACCTAATATAAAACGATAAATGACTAAAGTTGGGAGTTCATACATATGTCTAAAATGTATTATGCACCAATTATTCCCCGTGTAATCTGGATCAAAGATCAAATCAGGTAAAAGACGGATTCACCGAATCAAGTTGTGTTCACCCCAAAAACTCTATAAAAGGAAAAAATTAAAGTGGCAAAAATAGAAATTAGTACCCTTAGTTTTGAGTTATGCATGCATTTATAAAAGAGGAGCTCAAAGTAGCACAACATATACCAAGAAGACGTTCTCAGCAATACAAAACAGAATGTGGTACACGGTTGAAAAGCCCAACACATTTATTGTAAAAGTAACAATTTTCTAGCAAGCATGTGTATGCAGTGTGAAATGTGAAAAACCGAACTGATCAGAATGTGAAACCCCAAAAAACGGTCCTAAATACAAATCATCTAGCAGTAACGCAGCAGCCGTATGGCTCCACCAAACTTGGAAGTTGCAATCATGACATGTTTTAAAACCTTCTGATTTCAACAAGCAAACCTCTGTACCAGTAACACAAATTGCTCGACAAGAGGACGAATGGACAAAAGAAATTGATTTTTGCTAAGAACAGATGGACGAAAGGACGAGAAGGTGGGCACACAATTCATATTCGACTTGATAAGAACAGATGGAGGTTCACACTATCTCCTAGTGGGGTCTAGTTCAGTTTGTTGAGCATGGTGCATGAGTTGTTGTAAATCCCCTGGTACCTGTCTTCGATTCCTTCGGATAAAAAAAAACACTATCTCCTTGTTAACTGCACATTAGAACTTTCTTTCAATGCTGAGCCTTTTCATTCAACATTTAATATGCCTTCACGATGTGTTTAACATCTCCGGCATTAACAAGAGAGCGGGGAGTGGTCATCAGTACAAAAGGAATGAGGTACAAATTGAGCCGTTTTAAATAATTATTATTAATATGTTATGAGATGACTAAGGGTGAGGATGAGAGGGCTGGCGAGATCTTCAACAATGGACTACGAGCACACCACAAACTTGACACCACCTTCAACCTAAAACTAAGCCATTAGAGTTGTGGGTTTTCTTCACATATATGTTATTCAACTTGTCCATTTCTACCCAATGTGGGACTTCACCTTCAACATCTTAATTTCAACTAATTTTTCAAATACCAATTAATATTTAGGTAACTATCCCTAAGACAACGTACAACTAAGTTTGGCAAATAAATGCTATGAGTAATAGGAAGATTTTGGCTATATTCGGCAAGTCATTTCAGCTAGTTTCTAACTTTTTTTACTAGCTGAAAAGCTTGTTCGAGTGTTCGGTAAACAAACTTTTTTTAGTAGCTTCTAACGTTTTTTGAAACGCTACTTCAATGATTTAAACGCATACATGATTTTATTATTTTAGCCGTTGTACTATTAATTTTCATACTTTTTTTATATTACACTATTTATTTTAACTATTGTACTATTTATAATATTTAATTTATTATTTCAACATTATACTTCACGAAATTGACAATGATATATAAATGTTAGATTTATTTTATTTTTCTATTATTTTTTGAATAATTTTATATTAGAAGATTTATTTTAACTAATACATTAATTAACATAATAAAAATATAATGTCTACTTAAGTGTACTATTTTACTTTATTTTAAACTTGATTAAAAATATTTTAAGATACAATATAATTAGATTAATAGTAAAATACTTAATATGAAAAAAATATAATAATTGAAATAAAAAAGGTAATAAAAATAATTTATCAATAAATAAAAATTACACGAGTTTAAAATTAATTGAAAAACTAAAATTATAACACCTCAAAATATATTTTTGTCCATAAAATAAAATTGAATTTTATATAAAAATATCATATAAATATGTCAATTTCTATCATTTTACAATTTTCAGCTACTTCAACAGGTAGTTTTACCAAATACTTATGATTTAATAAGCTCGCTTAACAACTTTCAGCTACTAGTTTTCAGCCAGCTAGCTATTCAGCTTTCAGCTAGCTGTTTAGCTTCTAGCTAGCTTTTCAGCTAGTTTTGCCGAACATAGCCTTTGTGCACTAATCACTTGACCTTTTGAGTGAAAAAATTTGAAGTTTGAAAATGCTAAATGGCACGATTTTCTTCTTAATTAAAGTCAAACATTACAAAACACCGCAGCATAATTCTTGCCTATGACGCTTTAAGCGATTTATATACATACCAAAACTAAGGATATCCAAGTCAATAACCCAAGCTTAGCATTAAGCTTATTCCCTATATATAGAAAACTTGCCTTGACCAAGGACATACAAGCTCAAATAATGGTGACACGAGGATGGGGGTTCTCAAGGGCCTGAAAATTAAAAAAAAAAAAAAAAAAAAAGAAGAAGGAAGTGTGAGTCTCCCAAACTTGAATGAAATGAAAATATGGTTGAGATGAACAAAATAAAAATAAAAAAGAACAAAATTAATCCAAGAATTAGAAATAATAAGAATAAAAAAATTGAATTCTTATTTTCTAACAAAAACATTCAAAATAGTAATAATTTGATCATTATAGATTTTTTTCAAAGACCATAAACTATTGTGAGTCGAAGCATTTTTATATTTGTATGTTGTATTGTCATGGAAACTTTTCATCCAAACTTTCCAAGGTTTCCCAGGATAAAGTCTATTTGGAATAATACTAATTAAACTATATTATTTACATAAGCACTACCATTCTATATTTTGTTAGTAAATCATGATCCTAAATTAACTTGCATACTACATGCATACAATTTGATTGCATGTTCTTGCACAACACAACTCATATTTATTTATGTAATTAGTAAAAAAAAAAAAAAGGCTTAATTGAAATTTTTACTCCTAACTTTTTACTTTTTGGTGAATTTTACCCCCAATAAATTAATTTGGCGCATTTTACCCCCAACTTTTTAAAAAACTTGCAAATTTTACTTTTCACCATTTTGCTGATGTGGCATGCTAAAATAATTGTACTTTTTACCCCCAAACTTTTTAATTTTTAGCGAATTTTACCTCTAACTTTTTACTTTTTGGCAAGTTTTACTCCAAACTTTTTAATTTTTGGTGAATTTTACCCTCACTTTTTAAGCTTATGTCAGCATGCCATTTAGATAACAAAGTTGCAATGGCAAACTTCCAGAGAAGTGATTCTTTCGCAAGCTTAAGATTTGCAACTCTTGCAATATGCCCCAAAACCAAGAAGGGATAGGTCCTGATAATCTATTTTCTCCCAAGTCAAGCATTACTAACTTTATGCAACTCCTTAAGGAGAAGGGGATCCCCTTAGTTAAGCTATTGTTTCTCAATAGTAATGCTTGAAGTTCAAGAAGCGAACCCATTGAAGTAGGAATCATTCCTGAAAAATTATTATGACTCAAATCTAAATAAGCTAATGATTTGAAATGGTTCCAACAATCTGGAATTTGTCTAGATAACTGATTATTTGAAAGGTCTAGCTGGCCTAATGCTTCGACTGTGCCATTAGCACAAAGAAACGAAAAAGAATCTGAAAACTTATTTTGGGATAGATTAAGAAATGCAGATCCTCTAAGAAATGGTGGAATAGGGCCTTCAAACTGATTTGATGCAAGGATTAGGAAATGGGGAGTAATCTCTAAGGGAAAATTTGGAATTGTACCTTTGAGATTGTTAAATGAAATATTCATGCTTGTCATTCCTTGTATTGCCACTTTAGCCCAAAACCATTCTGGAACAAAATATGATATTCCACAATGAGAAATATCAAGAGTTTCAATGTCATTTTGTGTTTGGAACCATTTAGGAAAAGTTGGACCTAACTCGCAAGATCTCAATCCTATATAGCCCAATTGAAAAGATGGGCCCAGTTTTGGCTAAATTACAAAGCCAATGGATTGTCGGATAATTCTAACAACTTCAACTTTGACATGTTAGCAAAATGAGAGTCACTGATCACACCTCCCAAAGAGTTTGAATTCATTTCTAGAGTCTCCAGGTGAGTAGGAAAATGAATATCTTCAGGAATCTTTCCATTTAACCTGTTTTCATACAGAGATAAATTTTTAAAGATGGGAATATTGAGAAATCAGGTAGTGTCCCATCGATTTGATTCATGCTTAGTTCCAACTCTTGCAGTGAGGATCTTGAGCATCCTGACAAGTGATGGATTATCACTTGAAGCACATCATTCAAACTGTTATTGGATAGATGCAACGAACGCAAAGTACATGTGCTCCCAAATGATTTTGGAACTCCGCCTTCCAATGAGTTTGATTCAATTGATAGAGACTGGTATCTTTCCACTCAATCTGTTCACAGAAAGATCCAATATTTTCAAAGAAGAGAATATTGAAAAGTCAGGTAAGGATCCAGTTATTTGATTGTAACTTAGATACAACTCTTGCAATGAGTATCTAACACAGCCACCAGATAAATTATGGACAATTGATGGAAGGTCTTCAGTAATATTGTTTCCATATATGTTTAAATATTGTAGGGTGCATATATTCATGAAGGATTCCAACACCCCACCCTTGAGTCTATTGGAGGAGAGATCAAGCCGCTCAAGAGAATGCATCATCAAGCCAAAATGATTTGATGTAGGAGCCTCCAAGACGTTATTACCACTGAGGTCAAGCTCAACAAGATTGGAACTGATATTTGACACCAATTAGAATATCATGGATGATGTAAAGGTGTTCCGGGAGAGGTCAAAGACAGAAAGGGAAGTAGAAGAATTGAACTTTGAAGGGTTCAATGAATGGATAAAATGATCAGAAAGGCTACAATCAGATAAACTTAATTCTGTAAGTTTTGGTAACTTACCATTGATTTGCAGCCAGCTATGAGAATTGTTAAGATTAGATATCAAACTTAAGTCAAGATGGGTCAAAGAAGTGAGATTAGATAGCCAAAGACCTCCATCATCAATTTTGAGAGCCCCACCATAACCAAGATAAAGTTTTTGCAAGTTTGACAGGTTCCCAAGTTGAGAAGGTATATTTCCTTCTAAAGAATTGCCCTTGAGATCTAGATGTTGCAACATGGAGAGATTTCCAAGTTGATAAGGGATTAAACCCTCCAGGGAATTCCCACCAAGATTTAAGTAATTCAAATGTGGAAGAGACCCAAATTGGCTTAAAATTCTTCCACCAAAACCAGAATTTGATAAATCAAGGTATCTCAAATTTCTTAGAGAACCAATGAAATCTGGTACATGACTACCTTGGAATTGATTCCAACTGAGGTTGAAAACCTCTAAGTGCTGCAACTCCATTAGTGACTTGTTGATCTTGCCACTGAGAAAAAACTCGTCCATAGCAAACCAATCACCATGAAGCTCTAGCATTAGTATGTGGCCAGTTAAGTTGCTACAGACAATACCATTCCATTGGCAACAATCAGCACTGGCCCAAGATGAGAGCATGCCATATTTATCGACAAGGCCAGCCTTTAATTGGAGGAGTGCCTGCCTCTCCCTCTGCATGCATCTGACACCTTTTGCACAAACAAGGTCTGCCTGAAATAGCAAACACATAAAAATTAAGGCTGGAGTGAATTTGAAATAAATTGCCATCATCATTGAAATTGTAGTCATGACAAGTTGTGAAATCCACAAACTATTAAGCTGACATGGTAAGGAATAACAATGCCAATAGCCATATATATAACATCCTCTAAGAACTAAAACTTAAAAACAGAAGAGTTAGAGAATTTCTTGTCCAAAACTAAGAAAAAAGAAAATTAAAGAAGACTTGGAAATTAACGTAAGCCAGTCAAATTTTTTTTTCATGATATATTAAAATTTCCATCTTTTATAGATATGTAAAATATATTGCCCTTCCTTTATTTTTTAAAAAATTGTTATTCTCCATATGATATTAAATGTGTTAATTTTTAGTTAATATTAGTGTATGTGAAGTAAGAGTGGTGAATCAGTATGATTTTTTCTTTTCTTTACTTCTTTTACTCTTTAAGTTTCACCCATAGGAATCACTATTGTTGATTTTAAAATTTTAGAAAATAAAATAAAGTTTCTAATAACACCACTATTTTTCATTTTGAGACTTTAGAAGATAGAACGAAGTTTCAAATGTCCCTATTATCGATTTTAAAACTTTACCCAAATCTTTTTCAAACTCTTATTTTGTAGGGAGATATAAGGTTGGCTTGGTGGTTGGAAAAGGAACTTAAAGGTGAAAGGAGAAAGGAGGAGGCCCTCAGGGATAGGTCGTGGGTTGAAATCCTTCTCATTGACATTTCTAACAAACTAATATTTGTTTATAAAAAAAAAACTCTCATAAGCTAAACCAGTAGCAATGATTAAGTTTTTAGCGAGAGAAAAAAAATATATTTCTAAAGCTAGGTAAATTAAATTAAATTAAAGTATGTGGATGGGATGGGAGGTGAAAGTGTATGTAAAATAATTTAACTTGAATTTAATGATAAAATAACCGTTTCTAAAAAATGATGGATTGAAATTCTTACATATTGCTAACGTGGTCATATGTGTCAACAAATGATCTCATTTTTAGATTATTCTCTTCCCAAATAATAAAATCCCACCAATTATTGCTAATGATGAGGGTGTCGGCAGCAGTTTTGAAGTTGAGAACGATATAATGGAAACGGACCCTTATTGTGGGGGACAAAAAAAGGAAAGTCATTAATTCTCTAACCAACCAACCACTGTCGTCCATAATTCTCCTTCCACCGCAAATATTTCAACTTACACCACCAATACATTTATTCCTACCTCCCATATTCCTTATCACACCACCATTACACCTATGCCCATTAACCATAATCCTACCCACACCATCAATTCTTCTATTCCCACCAACATTAACCCTACACACAGTACCAGTACCCTTATCCCCACCACCAATATTCCCATCCCCACCACAAATAATCCCATCCATACTACCAATCCTAACACCAATATTTCTTTAACCACTCAAGTCCAAAACAATATAACTCTCAGCTACCAAACAAAGAGCATTTTTTAATGGCGGGTCTTGCCAACCAGGTCTGCCAGGAAAAATAAATTGTTTAAGCTGGAACTATCGGGACCTAGGCAACCCAAGAGCAGTTCAATCTCTCCATTACCTCATCCGGACATACCTACCGGATGTCATTTTTCTCTGTGGGACATTGGTACACTCAAGGAGGATTGAAGAAATAAAGTGTCTACTTGGTTTTGACTGCAGCTTTGTTGTTGATTGTTTGGGGCGAAGTGGCGGTTTGGCTCTTCTATGGAGAAAGCCTTTGGACTGTAATTGTATAAATTTCTCTCAAAACTTTATAAATATGGAGGTCCATCATCCTGGTAAACCTGCTTGGTGCTTGACTGGTTTCGAAGTGAAATTATCATGTGCAAGAAAAGAATTGAAGCTGTTAGAAATAAGAATGATCCGGAATTAGTTACAAGTTTTTTGAGATTGTGAGAAGATCTAAATAATCTTGCACATGAGGAGGCGTTTTGGAGGCAGCGTGCTAAGGCTTATTGGCTTCGTGATGGAGATGCCAACACTAAATTTTTCCATGTATCTGCTACTTCAAGGGAAAAAAGGAATTTAATTTCACAATTCTCTGGAGATAATGGTGAATTGGTGTCCAATCAAGTTGATTTATGTGATTTAGCAAGGCAATATTTCAATGTCTTAATTCTATGAGTGGAGAGTATGATGACTCAACTATGAACCTAGTTCAACAAAAAAATCAGTAGTGCGACAATGAAGTTTTACTAGCGCCTTTCTAGAAATGGTAGTTCAAAAATGTTGTGTTTCAAATGCATTTAGATAAGTCTCTTGGCCCTGATGGTTTGAATCCGGCTTTTTACAAGCGCTTTTGGGACATGTTGGGAGATGAAAATTTTCAAAATGGTGTTGCTTGGCTTGAACAAGGTTATTTTCCTCCTAATCTAAATAGCACTAATATTGCTCTTATTCCAAAAGTTGACAATCCATTTTCAATGAAGGATTTGAGGTCAATATCTTGTGTAATGTCTTGTATAAGACCATTTCAAAAGTCCTTGCTAATAAACTCAAAATTGTGCTCCATAAGTGCATTTCTCAGGAACAGTCGGCTTTTGTGGAAGGAAGATCAATTCTAGACAATGTTCTGATTGCTATTGAGACAATTCATCACATGAAGTGTAAGGTGAGGGGAAAATATGTGAATTTGCTCTCAAGATTGACATAAGCAAAGCCTTTCATAAAGTTGATTAGAGGTATTTATCAGTATGTTACTCAAGATGGGATTTGTGTCAAATGGGTTGGATGGATGAATATGTGTGTAGAGACAGTCGATTTCAGTGTTTTGGTTAATGGAGAAGGGGCGAGACCTATCTTTCCAGGGAGAGGACTCAGATAGGATGACCCACTATCACCCTATCACTTTATTTTATGTATAAAGGGCCTCACTACTCTTCTAATAAAATCTGAGAGAAGGGGAGATATTCATGGAGTGAAAGTGTGTAGAGGAGCTCCTCTCCTAACACACTTACTTTTTGCTAAAGATTGTTTTCTTTTTTGCAGGGTCACTCAGAATGAGGCAGAATTAATTTGTGAAATTCTGGGCAGTTTTTAGAAGTCTCTAGGGTTAGTTGTGAATTTTGGCAAATCTGAAATTTTTTTCAGTAGGAACACTTCACAAGATATCAAGGAGCAAATTTATTTCAGCTACTTTGGGAGTCAAGCAATGTCTAGGCACTAGAAGATATCTTGGCATGCCTTCCATGATTGGACGCAAGAAGATATCTATTTTGAACTATCTGAGACACAGAATTTGGAGAAAGATACATCATTGGTCTGGAAGGCATTTGTCAAAAGCTGGTAGGGAATTTTAATTAAATCAGTTGCCCAAGCAATCCCTTCTTACTGCATGAGCATTTTCTTGCTTCCATCCACACTTCAAGAGGAGATACAAAGGATGCTAAATTCTTTTTGGTGGAGCTCAAACAAAAATTCTGGAAGAGGGATTAATTGGCTTAGTTGGGATCGCCTATCTATGAGAAAGGAAAATGAAAGTATGGATTTTAGACATCTTTATGCTTTTAATTTATCCATGCTAGAGAAGCAATGTTGGAAATTTATTTTTGAAAAGGATGCTCTTGTTACACGTGTTTTCAAAGCTAAATACTATCCTAAGGAGGATTTTTTGGTTGCCTGTTTGGGTAATAACTTAAGTTTCACTTGGAGAAGCATCTACACTTCACGGGTTATGTTTAAAGAAGGCATAAGATGGAAGTTAGGGGATGGCAAGCAAATAAAATTGTGGAAAGATCCATTGCTGCATTCAAAGGATAGTCCCTTCATACAAACAAATATTGTTCTTGGCTTAGAAAATTTGAAGGCATGTGATTTGATAGATTCTGCAAGTGGAAGTTGGTATTCAAGCTTTATTTCTAATGTTTTTAGCTCTCGGGATGCAACTCAAATTTTATCTATTCCTATTTTCATGACAAGTGATGATTACAAAATTATTTGGAACCTTACAAAGGATGGTAACTACTAGGTCAAATCCATGTATCGCACCATATCATGGAAAATTTAATTGACAATGAGAATTACCATGAAGATAGGGATTGGATGTCTATATGGGGTATGAAAATTCCTCAAAAAATGAAGATTTTTATGTAGAGAATATCTAGGCAATGTCTTCCCTCTGAAGTGAGTAAAATAACACAAGAAGGGGGGTTGAATTGTGTTCTCAAAAACTTTGATTCCTCTTTTTGAGGTCTGACATGAGTTCAAAAGAGATAAATTCATAATGCATATTCGTTCTGAGCTCAGAATGAAATTTGTAATAGTTTCTAGAAAAAGGTGTTTTACTCATAACGAATCTTCAAGTTTTATGTGTATTAAATGATCTTTCCTAAAATAATTTCTATATGAAAATACTGTCTTAAAGAAGGTTATTAATAAGTATAAACCAAGAGTTATAAAGCTCAACCAACTAAAATTGTAAGAGACAGAGTAAGAGGAAGATCACACAGGTAATTTTTATACTGGTTCACCCCAAACCCAGGGCTACATCCAGTCCTCATTCTCCAGTGAGATTTTCACTAAAACAACACCACAACCAGCCACAACTAGCTTACACAACAACCTTAACAGGTTTACCACACCACAAAGCTTAACACAAGCTCTTTGCACAACAACAACAGTGTCACCACACTGTTACAGTACTACTCCTTCACCACAGCACCACACCTTGGTCTTGGCTTGGAGATTTCACCACAATACAATAAGGATATCTGTGAATCACTGCACACATTACAAATTCTCCCTAACGGGGGATTTCCACTCAAGAAATACAAACATACTTCTCTCTTGTTTACAAGGAATTGCTCACTAAGACTAATGGAGAAGTGGGTCACTCTCACTGAGAGGCTTGAAGTAGGAAATACAAAAAACCTCACTAAGGAAGAAAGGCTAGAGTTGCTCTCTTTCTTGCTTGCTTCAAGGTGCTTTGAAAGGTTTCCAAGGGGTCCCTTTTATAGTGTTGAAAAAGGTAGCCATTGGACTTTTGGCACAGTTGTTCCTTGGTAGAAATTTGAAATATGCCAGCTGTATATGACCTGTCATCATTTTGAATCTATTCTGAAGAAACCATTATGATGGGTAGATTCTGATGAACTTCTGAAGAAACATCAGAATTGTATTTTGATGTTTGTTGAGGAAGGACCTATTCTGATGTATGTTCCTTCTGATGAAGACTTCATGATGAGGCTTTGAATATGAGCATATCTTCATCCCAATGATCAACTTTTCACAGCACTAATCATTCTGAAGTAGCTTGCTTCAGCATATAGAAAGTGTAGGTTATTGTTGGTGTTGAAAACATTCTATCCTTGGTGCAGATTTCTGGAAAGTCTTCTTAGTTTATTTCTGATGTCCCACACCATATTCTTTTCAAGGACACAACTCAGCTATCAAATTCTTGCATCTTCAGTTTCTGTTAACATCAATCTTCTAATGAACGCTCAATGATTGTGGTTCGTATGGAAGATGTGATGTTGTTAACTTCAATCTTCTGATGAGTCCTCTGTGTATGTGATTGCATATGGAAGACATGAAGTTACACTTCAATCCATTATAATGTCAACCTTAGTCTTCTGATGAGCCCTCTATGATTGTGGCTGCATATGGAAGACATGATGTTACTCTTCAATTTGTTTTGATGCACAACCTTTAACACATCATGCAGATGTGATCGTCTCATAATCACTCTGTCTTGATTCTGGATAGTATCATTCTGATGCTTCTTCTTCTGCAACTTCATTCTGATGATGTAATCTCTTATCTGTCTTTGATTGAGACTGTCTTGATGTTTCTTCAATTTGCTAATCTTAGAGGTCTTTAGAGTAAGCACTGACTTCATCATGTAGATGGGGCTTCAATCATCTTTCTGAGACTTCGTATAATACACAGTTAAGACATCCATTCTGAGCTTGTTCTGAACTCACTAGAATGCTTGCTTTCATTATGCTCTTTATGTATTTTCAAACACTTGGCAAATTGTTAGCTTGCAAAGCTTCATCCTTCAATTTGCAAACACTAATGGTTTGTCATAATTAAAACACTAAGGGTTCTGGATTTAACACCCTCTAGGTTGCATCTATCAATGAAAGGAGTCCAATGTCCTATTACATGTCATTTTTATGATAAATGTATTAAAACTGATTGGCATGTGTTTTTTGAGTGTTAGCAAGCAAAAACAGTATGGTTACAATCTGGAATATGGTCTTCGATCCAACAATCAGCGGATACTACAGAGGAGTTAAAGGATTATAATTTTTTACTTGCTGAAGACTCTCTCCACTGAACAATGTGAGAAACTGGTTTCAATCTTCTGGTGCATTTGGAAAAAGAGGAATATGAAGCTTTGGGAGGGTATACAACGGCCAGAAAGTATATCATTGTCCATAGCCATGCAGAACCTTAGTGATTGGCAGCGTGCTCACTGATAATTGCCTTATATTCCTACTTTTTGTAGTAGTTTAGGGGCAATTATTCGATATCTTTCATGCTTTTGAGCTTTGTTTATCCTCAATTTAGTTGAGTTTTGAATAAAAGTTCGGTTTAGTTAGAAATTTTAATTTTTACCCTTTTAGACTTGATCTTTTGGTTGTTTAGTGTGTTTTTAGGAACTTTGTTGAAGCTTGGAGAAAGCTTTGGAGATGTCCCAAGAGGAATGATGCGTCAAGGATCAATTGGGTTGAAGTTAAGAGCTTTAAAGGTCTTGCGGGAGCAAAAGAAGCTTGTTGGAAGCCTTGGAACATCCTTGTGCAACCAAACTGTGCACCTGTGCAAAGTCTGAAATTCTGAAGTCAGAGCTTTGCATAACCATGCAAATCTGTGTGTAAAAATTGCACAGCCTATGCACGAGTAGCTGCGAGAAAAACCTTTATTTTTCTGTTTTGTTTTCTTTTGGGCTTCAACTCTTTTTGGCCCATAGTCTTAAATAGGGATTTTTTGTCCTAGTCCAGGGTTCTGATACTTTGTGCATAGAGAGAAACAAAAGGTCTGACGATGGCTTAGAAGGTGTTTGGCTAGATTCTCCATGCTTTCATCATCTCTTGCTTCTTCCCCTATGGCTATGCATAGCTAAGTCCATTCTTCGTTGGGGTTTAATGTAATCGAGTCTACTTTCATGTAATTACTCTTTTATTATTCAATTAAACATCGTTATTGTTTCTCTTTTATGCGTCATGCTTATTTTTGGCTTAATCACCCAAGTGCATGATTATATATATTCAATTATAATTGGGAAATTTGATTGAATTGCAAACTAGAGAGAATACCCAATGCTTTTATGCCTAGGGATAGGGTAAAAAGGATTAGGCATTGTTAGAACTCCTGTTCCTAATGCAAGTACTTTGGTTACACTAATTCAAGGAATTGATAGTGAAATCAAAGGACTTAGGTTCTCTCACTTAAGGAATTAAGGTTTGAATATAAATTTGTGGGTTGATGATAACAAAAGTTTATTTGAATAAGAAAATTAGTGATTGCATGTTAGGATGACTTGACGAAGTTAAACCCCAATGTAATTCTTCCATTAATCTAAACCCAATTTTCTGCGCACGCTACGTGTTTGGTGAATTTACCCAAATTCAAATTCTCTTCTTTTACTCATTTAATTTATGCACTTATCTTAATTTTGGTTACCGCAATTCTCAATTTTCATATTCCATTTAATTTTGCTATTAATCACCCAATTATTGTACAAGTCCATGTGAATACGATACTCTACTTACCCTTTGTTACTTGAACGATTTGGTACACTTGCCAAAATCGTAACACTCACACATCCAATTTCCAACAGCAGAGTCATCAACTTTGTCATCATAGTACCTGAGTTGTTTGGATGCCACCGGTCAATGGTCACCTAAAATGCAATGTTGATGCCACAATTTATCATGATGTTGGTTGTTATGGAGTTGCAACTTGTCTAAGGAATCATGATGGACACTTCTTCTCAGCAATGACAACATGGTTTCACGGTTCAACAACACCACAAGAAGCATAAGCTGTTGCACTCTTTACAGCAATATCTTGGACCTTGCCTAGGCACTCACATAATATCACCTTTTATAATTGTTAAAATTAAATTTTATGATTTAATCAAAATTAAATAGTAATCATTCATAATTAAAACCATTAAGTAAACTCAAGTTTTGTAACTTGAATACAATAGATAATACTGATTTAAATACAATAGTTAATAATGATGATAAAATATTTAAAAGAGAAAAAGGATTAATTAGATGTGACATCTTCTTGACTTTTGATAGGCTTGAAGACACAAGTTGTGAGAATTTGATGTGTTCAAAACTCTTTCTTAATTAATATAAATTATTATCAATAATATTTTTTATAATATATTATAATAATAAATTATTAAAACAAAGAATTTGGTATTTCCTTACCAGAAAAGTATCTGTAATTTAATTAAATTAATGATAAAAAAAATCAGCAATAAAAAATGGATTAATTAGATGTGACATTCTTTTAACCCTAAAGTTTTGGGGTACAAGTTGCGACAACTTGATTTCTTAAAAATGTTCTCTAAGAACAAAATCTTTCTAAATAAAATCTAAACTCCTTCAGGAAATCGACTTGGGTGTGACACCTCTGTTGATTCTACAATGCTTAGGACGTATGATCTATGACAACTCAGAAATTCTAAAGTGATAATGATAAATTAACTAACACGTAAATCAAGAACTACGTGGACTCTGATTCTTTATTGCACCAGGAGATACGTAGGAGCAGATGACCACCCTTGTGGAGCCCTATAAAATAAAACATAAAATTTCCTCAAATGTAAATAATTGAATAAATAAATTCTCATTTCCTGTTATAATTAATTCTTAATTGTGTTTTAGAGTGAGATAAATATTTTAGAGATTATTAATAATTTGCTTAGTTAATTAGAGGTAACCGTTATAGGACGAATTCCATATAGTGCTAATACATTCCCTACACGTAATTGACTCCCAAACCTAAATTTGGTATTCGAAGACTATTTTTCTTTAAATGGGTTTTCCAATGTTTTCCCAATAAAAAATATTGGTGGTGACTCTACTATTTTTCAAAACATATTGTTTTGAATTTTCGCCATCCCGCCTAGACCTTGGTTGTGAAAGGAACTTTTAATCCAACGAAACTTATGGATCATTTTTCAAAACATATATATTGTAATCATATATGTGAAAGGAACTTTTAATCCAACGGTGGGTTTAAGAAAATATCATCCAATTGAAAGTTATCGAATTGTATAATAGTTTATCAAAGTTACACCATTGTAATTTGATCTCTCCTCATATATATATGAGGAGGGATCCACTTACTCCAAGAGTAAATCTATGAGAGTTACTCCTCATCCTCACCCTTCATTTTCATGAAATCTAATGGTTGTAATGAGTAACTAATCATAACCATTAGATTTCAAGA
This sequence comes from Pueraria montana var. lobata, assembly GCA_026413185.1. Classification (NCBI taxonomy): domain Eukaryota; kingdom Viridiplantae; phylum Streptophyta; class Magnoliopsida; order Fabales; family Fabaceae; genus Pueraria; species Pueraria montana. The sequence goes on from CM048648.1 coordinate 78,249,641, forward strand.
AAATAAATGATTAGGATGAAGAGTAACTCTAGTAAGTGGATCCCTCCTCTCTCTCTTTATTGACCACTAAATCTTATTTGAATGGTCAAGATTAAAACACACTAAGTCATGTGAGTTTTTTTAAAAAGTCAAATGACTTTTTTAAGTAGTCACATAACATTAAATCTTGACCTCCATGTATGGTTATATGGTCTAGATTAATCTTCTCACTCTCATATAAGATGTCTTCCTCTCATAATATATGTCATATATATATACATACTAGTATTTTAGCTTGTGCATTGCACTAAATAAATGTTTATTTTATACAACTAAAATTTATAATTTATAATAAATAAATATTTTTAAATATATAAATTATGTTATAATTAAATTTTGTAATAAATAATTTTTAACATATAAATTATATTATAGATTTATGATAAATAATTTATGTTGTGATATATTGTTACTTTTATTTATTGATAAGTTTTAAAAAAAATATTCAAATTCAAGTTAGAATTAAATATATTGAAAATGATAAATTTAAAGAGATAAGAAGTTAAATTTTTCAGTTGATATTAAAAGTATAAGATTATATATCAGATGCATGTTAGGAGTGTATTTATATTTTGAAGATCATATGTGTGTGTATTGGTTTATGATATTTAGTTACAAATTGTTAAACCATTCAATTGATATTAAAATTTAATTATAATATACCATTTGCAAGTTAGGAGAGTGAAGTTCACTACTTCATGATAGGAGGGTATTTAAATGAAAGTGAATGTAAAGGAGAGTGGAGGCATGAGAATGCAAATAGATTAAATCAGTGTTATTAAAATCGGACCGGTCATCGACCCGTTCAAGGTACTGGATTGATGGATTAGTGATTGAACCGGTGGGTCACTAGTTGAATCGCATGAACCGGTATAAGTTATATAAATACTAAAATATGTAAATATATTTTAATTTTTGTAAACATTAACTAAACAAGTACGATGGTCTGGTGGTAAGATGTAGTACAAAAATCATAAGAAAACTGTTTGTTCCAGTGTTTTAAAAACTGGACCGGACCGGCCGGTCCGACCGGAACCCGGTGGTATAACCGATTAGGTTCGATGATAGGATCGGATATGTATCTGACCCGGTACGACCCGGGTTGAACCGGCCGGTTTTTGCAAAAAACCGGTGACTCGAGTTGAACCTGGTTGTGATATGATTTTATTTTTTTTTGAAAAAAAAGTGCTGAAATGGTGTGTTTCAATTTATTTTTTATTTTTTTTGTGTATGAAACTTATTTATGGACTTGTATTGTCATGATTATTGGTTGTTATTTCTTATTTGGAATATTAGGTACTTTATAATGACAATAATTTAAAATTTGAAGTGTTAAATGATTAAATTATGTTAGCTATATTATATTTTTTTAATTTTTTAATATATATCGAGTCAAACCGGTCCGACCAGTGATCCACCGGTTCGACCAATGACTCATTAATCCAGTACCTCGACTAGTTTGATGACCGGTCCGATTCTTAAAACACTGGTCTGTTCAATTCCCACTTGTGCAATTTTTGTGCTTTTATTTATTAATTGCATGAATTTAAGCTTGCTGCTTGATAGCATAGTTTTAAAAACCGACCCGGTGACCGACCCGATCAAGGCACTGGGTCACTGGGTCAGTGGTCGAACCGGTGGGTCACTAATTGACCCGCATGATCCGGTCTGTATTAAAAAATTTGAAAATTTTATACCTGTCTTAAAAAAGTAAAAAAAAAAAAATCACATAACAAATTAATATAATTCCATAAGCTCATTTTTCAAGTTCAAATCTATTGATATTCATAGTAATAAAATCACATTATAAATTACTTATTAAACTTTTTTAAAGTTTAAACAGAATTTAAAATAATAGAATCACACTATCAACTGTACCATCACTTCTTCAAACAAAATCACAGTGATAGAATCACAGTATCAATTACCTAAGAATCACTACTCATAAATAATAAAAACAGAATTAACTAAAAATAACATTCAAGTTGGATTAAATAGAATCATGTGGTGTGGATCGATGTGGTTGAAATGATGGCATTAGGGTTTATGTGTGTGCACTTTGAAGTTTGAAGAAGAAAATTCACAGACTCACAAACACGACACAACAAGCAATGTTTTGACAAACGGTCACAGTCACAAAACCTTTCTTTCTTTTGATTTTTTATCCAAATAACGTCGTTTCAAGAAATTTAAAAAAAAATTAAAATTAAAATTAAAATTAAAATTTAAAAAAAAAAAATTTAAAATTTTTTTAAAAAAAAAGGCGACCGGGTCGATGACCGGGTCGGGTCACCGGGTCAACCCCGGGTTTGACCGGGTCACACCGGGTTTGACCGGGTCGATAGCATGACCGGTCCGATGACCGACTCGACCCGGTCTGACCACCGGTTCCCGGTCCGACCGGTCCGACCGGCCGGGTCGGTCCGGGTTTTAAAACTATGCTTGATAGCTCACGTTCAGCCAGGTGCAGGATGAGAGAGAATGTGGTTAAACAAAAGTAAAAAAGATATTAAATAATAATAATTAATAAATCAAAAGGCTGAAAAAATGCTTGGGGCAGTGTGCGCTGTTTGAAAAACGGAAAAGTAAGCACTGAAAAATTGCTAGGAAATAGTTAGGGATGATAAAGTGTATCCGAATCTTATGAGTATCGCAAAAATATCTGTAAGTAGATTGGATAAATACCCGTTTATTGAGACTGGAACATGATATTTATCCACATTTTTTCACGAGTGCCTGATACTATAATACCCACCCCACACCTATCTCTCTCTCTCTCTCTCTCTCACACACACACACACACACACATATATATATATATAATTAAAATAACTTAAATAAATAATTATGTTATATATATACTTTTATGTAAAAAAAATTATATTTTTCATAAACTAACACTAACAATAAAAGATTTATGTTATAACTTAGAATAATTTTATATTTTTAATATTATGTGTGAATATTTTTAATGTTAAGTTTGAATTATTTAAGAGTGAATTTTCAATTTATTTATAGTAATTTTTTAATTAATATTTTGGCTAAAATATAATTTTGGTCTCCCTAGTTTGATTAATCCACGATTTTGGTCCTCTTCAAATTTAATTGAGACATTTGGTTCTCCTGATTTTAAAAATTGAGAATTTTGGTTCATCTGTCAAATTGATTCCGTTGACCATCAATGTTAACGTTGACCCGTGTAAGGCATCTATATTGGTTGATGGTTAGGTGTCTCATTAAAGACTAATTAACATTTTTTTTACTGCAAAGACTAATTAACATTAATAACCAAAATTAAACAAATAGAAAATTAACAAGGTTCGTAGAGAGGGGTTGGGGGCAACGAAGATTGGCAACCACCACAATCGGCAACCACAGCAACCCACTCAAAGCAAATCACCTCCAATCCATCCACAACAAAGAAAGAATAAACAAAGGAAGAAAAAGGCACTGCGGCTCTGAGTTTCCGCTGCCAGGATCGAAGCCGTGGTCAATGGTGGCGCGGATCTGAGTTTCCGCTGCCGGGATCGAAGCCATGGTCGGTGGCGGTGCAAATATGAGTTTTCGTTGCTCATCCACTCTCAATCCTTTCGTGGTCGGTGGCGGTCTAGATCTGAGGCTCGCGGCATGGACGATTTGGAAGCGCCGCGAGCCTTCTCCGTGGACGAAAGCTGAGAGGTTGTCGTTGAGTTTGCAGAAAGCACCCACATTGCCCAATATAGGAAATTCTCCTCCTCGCATGATTTTTCCTCCATTCCCCCCAGTAATGGATTGGCCAGATTATAGGTTGCCTTCACCCTTAATTCACACACTTCCACCCTTCTCACCAACTCCCTTAAATACCAACCCTTGAGTAGTAGCAATATTTGATACAAGTATATATGCTCCACGTTAGATTAATCACGCACAAGCTTTCAATTCCCATCATATTTATTTACTTTGTTTGCTATCCTTTGATTCAGTGAATATGCCATGTAGTAGCATGTAATGAGGAGGGTGTTGCTCCGGTTGCTATGGTTTCAGTTTCGGAAAATGGCGGTGGTGGATTGTTTTTGATTTGGATTTTTGTGTGATTTTTGGATCTGAATGTGAAGAGGAAAACCAAGAGGTATTAGTTTTGGAGTTACATAAACTTAATGAGAATTAACTTAATTTTTGGTTTTTAATTAATAATTAGGCTTAATTGCAATTTTGGTCTCCCTATTTTGCACAATCCGTAATTTTAGTCCCCCTATTTTAAAATAAAGACATTTAGTCCCTCTATTTTGCACAATCCGCAATTTTGGTCCCTCTATTTTAAAATAGAGACATGTAGTTCCCCAATTTTGTAAAATCCGTAATTTTGGTCCCTCTATTTTAAAATAGAGACATTTAGTTCCTCAATTTTGTAAAATCCGTAATTTTGGTTCTTCCATCAAATTGAAAGCATTGACCGTTAAAAGATTAACATCAGTGACGTGACCCAAATATAGTGATGTGATACAAATTTATTTGTTTAGTTTTTAATTATTCTAAATACTGAGTAGAATAATTGATGAAAAACATATTTTAAAAAAAGGTAAAACCATTTATTTTAATGGCCAATAGTAATCGTAAGTCCTAATATGAAAATCACGAGTCTTAATAATTTATTTTAACAAATTCCACGTCACTAAAGCACATACCACATCGTAGTCAACGTTAATCTCTTAATGATCAACGCACGGATTTTACAAAAATTGAGGGATTAAATGTCTTTATTTTAAAATATGGGAACTAAAATTGCGAATTGTGCAAAATGGAGGGACTAAATGTCTATATTTTAAAATAGGGGGACTAAAATTGAGGATTGTGCAAAATAGAGGGACTAAATGTCTCTATTTTAAAATAGAGGGACTAAAATTACAGATTGTGTAAAATAGAGGGACCAAAATTGTATTTAAGCCTAATAATTAACTTAATAATTCTATTAATCACAATTAATACTTAATAAACAAAAGCTTAAATGTGCCACATCAGTAATTTACTTGGTCAACGTTTATATACTGACGGTCTACAAAAGTAATTTAATTGAAGGACCAAAATTCTCAATTTTTAAAACAAGGGGGACCAAATGTCTCGATTAAATTTGAGGGGGACCAAAATCGTGGATTCATCAAACTAGGGGGACCAAAATTGCATTTTAGTCTGGCTTAAATGCAATTTTGGTTCCTCTATTTTAAACAGTTCACAATTTTAGTCCCCCTATTTTAAAATAAAGACATTTAGTCCCCCTATTTTATACAATCCGCAATTTTGTTCCCCCTATTTTAAAATAGAGACATTTAGTCCCCCAATTTTGTAAAGTCAGTCATTTTGGTCCTTCCATCAAATTGAAAGCGTTGACTATTAAGAAATTAACGTTAACATTAACGTGGTCCAAATATAGTGATGTGACACGAGATTATTTATTTAATTTTTAATTATTTTAAATACTTAGTAGAATAATTGACGAAAAATATATTTTAAAAAAATGTAATATCATTTATTTGACTATGACATGCTATGTGTTTCAACAACGTATAACTAGTTTAAAATAAATGATTAAGACTTGTGATTTTTATATTAGAACTCACGACTACCCCAACCATTAAAATCGATTTGACATGTACTTTAGTGAGGTAGATAAAGAAATAATTATTACCTAGTATTTAAAATAATTAAAAAAATAAATAAATAATCTCATTTTCACGTCATTATATTTGGGTCACGTCAAGGTCAACGTTAATCTCTTAACTGTCAATGCTTTCAATTTGATGGAAGGACCAAAATTATGAATTTTAGAGACTAAATGTCTCTATTTTAAAATAGAGGGCCCAAGATTGCGGTTTGTGTAAAATAGGGGATCAAAATTGTATTTAAGCCTATTTTTTTTTATTGATTTATTAACTTCATACATAAGTAAAGTGCGGATAGTGGGTGTGGGTATGGGTATATAGGTACCCAGCGGGTATGGAGATGGGGATTAAAGTTGCTACCCGCGTAGGTATGGAGCCGAGTACGGGTATTTTTTTAAACATAGGTATTAGGACGAGTACTATAAGACCCTACCCAAACCCTATCCATTGCCATCCCTAGGGGTGGTGTGCCATTTGAATTTAAAAGGCTGTGCAAATGCATTTACTGGTTAAACCGGCCAAGCCAGATGATCGGTTTTTACCGATTTAATATCTAGTTGACCGATTTTTACCGGTTCAACTGTATGAATGGTCTAAATAAATGACCAGACCGGGCATGGTTCCGGTCTGATCCAGTTTTTATAACACTAAATTTAACGTTTATATATAGGGGATATGAGGAATATAAGCGACACTCTCTCTAGAATTGACTGAAATTTATTGGAAATCACCAATTTTGATGTGTCTTAATTCTCATTTAATAATGCTATCTCTCTTGATTTAGAAGTGGACCAACCAAAATTGGTAACTTCCAATAAGTTTCAGCCAATCATAAAGATAGTGTTAGAAAAAGAGTGTTAGAAAGTGTCACTAGTATTTCTCTCTCTCTCCCTTTTTCTCTTTCTTTGTCTTTTACACTGACTATTACACCATTCACTATCTTTCAATTGGATAAATTTATCTCAAAATTTGTCATTGGATTGAAAGTTCCTTTCATATAGATCATATATACCAAATTTTATATTAATAAAAAAATTATTTTATACATCATTCATATAAATCAAAATTAACGTAATACTCCCTCCGTTCCAAAATAATGATCTTTTAAGGTTGTGGCACACTGATTAAGAAACATTCAATTGATACAAGTTTAGGCGAAAATACCCTTACTTTTTCAACTATCCTTGTCATAAATTATCTCACTATATACCAATAACAAATACATCATACTATCCACTAACTTATTTTTATGACATATGTCTCTTTCCAATGCAAGTATTAATTGATCTTCTTAATTATGTCTAAGGGCATTGTTGGAAAAAATAGTTAAAAAAAGCTAAAAAGACCATTATTTTGGAACAAAAACAGAAAGCTAAAAAGACCATTATTTTGGAACGGAGGGAGTACATATTTTTCAAAAAATATACTAAAATATGAATCACTTGATCACTTTTTTTTTATTGATGTTCAACTTCCATAGAATTTGACACAAATAATCAAGGTAATATATAATTATAATTCAACGATTGAATTGATTAAATTCACATGTTATATAAAGTTATTGAATGATGTAATAGTTGGTGTAAGTTACACCGGTATCATTTGCTCCCTCATATATATATATATATATATATATATATATATATATATATATATATATATAAGATTAACCATTTTTCTCTCTTGTGAGGATTAGGAAAAATAATTAACCATAAATTAATATGATAAATGCCATAATAGTTATTCTCTCTCCATACTAGGGATGGCCTAAAAAGCTCCACCCATAGATATCTGTGGATAAAACTTGCTTTAGGTTGAAAATAGATAACTTAATGGGTATCCGCTTATTAACAGGAAAGAGACAAATAGAGTGTATCCGTGGGTAACCGCAATTTGAAATTACTTAAATGTCTTTATTATATATAAAGTAAGTTACTCTAATTTATTTTTAGTATAAATATATATTTGAAATTAATTATTTATTTTTAGTATACATATATATTTCAAAATTATTTATTTTTAGTATAAATTATGTTTCAGAATTGGTTATTTTTTAATTTTATTTTATTTGTTACTTCTTTATAATTTTACATTTTTACAAATGTCCATAGATATACTTGTGAATACTCACGAATACTTATAAAATTCATGGATATCCACATAATGGATATATGTGCGGATACAAACAAGTGAAGTGATGGGGGCTACTAATCGTACCTTTCCTACTCCATTGTCATCCTTATTTCATACATTAATTAATTAGGTGCAAAGTAATTGATTGAAAAGAATTAGATGATACTCCCTCTGTTCCTTTTCAATTGTCTAATTTTTAAAAGATTTTTGTTTCTATTTATATGTCATTTTCCAATTTGAACATAATATTAATTACTCTTTTGTCAAATATATCTTTCATTGTCATCTAATCTTTAATCAATTTACACATATGTATTTATTATGAAGTAAAAATGAAAAGAATAAAATAAGAAACCTCATAACTATTTTACTAAGATATAAAAAATTTATTATATTTCTTAGTTTCAACATATAAAAAGTACTCTCTTTGTTCATTTTTAAGTGTCGTTTAAGATTGTTATGTAGAAACCAAGAAATGAAATAAATTTTCTTGGTTCTAATAAAATAATTGTGGAGTTTCCTATTTTACCCCTCTTCTTTTACATTTCACAATAAATGCATGTGTAAATTAATTAAAGATTAGAAAATAAATAAGGGTATAATTGATAAAAGTGTAATTAATATGATCTTTTGCAAATGACAGATAATAGAAGCAAAAATTTTTCAAAAATCCAACACTTAAAAAGGAATGGAGGGAGTATAATTAAGCATTTATTTTTAATTATTATACACACGCATACACACACAATGTTTTTTATGCAACACACAACATTTTTATTTCAAATAATTTTTCAACTACCACACAACATTTTAATTTCAATTAGTTTTTCAACTATCACAAACACACACCAACAACATTTTTATTTCAACTAATTTTTCAACTACCAATTAATATTTAGGTAATTATCCCGAAGACAACATACAACTAAGTTTGGCAAATAAATGCTATGACAAACACAAAGATTTTGTGCACTAATCATTTGACCGAAAATTTGCTATGCATTTTGAGTGAAAACTTTTTAAGTTTGAAAATGTTAAATGGCACGATTTTCTTCTTAATTAAAGTCGAAAATTACACAGCACCGCAGCATAATTCCTGCCTATGATGCTTTAAGCGATTTATATACATACCAAAACTAAGGATATCTAAATCAATAACCCAAGCTTAGCATTAAGCTTATTCCCTATATAGCTTGCCTTGACCAAGGAGTTACAAGCTCAAATATTGGTGCATTGCACGAGGATGGGGGGTTTTCAAGGCCTGAAAATTAACAAAAAAAAAGTTTGAGTCTCCCAAACTTAAATGAAATGAAAATAGGTTGAGATAACCAAAATAAAAATAAAAAGAACAAAATTAATCCTAGAATTAGAAATAATAAGAATAAAAATATTTTTTTTACAGTAATAAGAATAAAAATATTAAATTCATATTTTCTGACAAAAACATTCAAAATATTAATAATTTGATCATTATAGATTTTTTTCAAAGACCATCAACTATTGTGAGTCGAAGCATTCTTTTATTTGTATATTGTATTGTCATAGAAACTTTTCATCCAAACTTTCCAAGGTTTCCCAGGATAAAGTCTAATTGGAATAATACTAATTAAACTATATTATTTACATAAGCACTAGAATATTGTGCATACTACATGCATACAATTTGATTGCATGTTCTTGCACAACACAACTCATGTTAATTTATTCATGTAATTAGTAATAAAAAAAAAAGGCATCTAGACAATTCACTTGTGAAAATAATATTTCTCATAATAAGTTATTAAATTAATAATGCATTCATATCATTTTCAAAATAAGTTAAATTAGTATAACGAACCTTAACATTATATTAAATATATAACGGTCTGTTCTAAAATTTTAAAAACTAAAATTAGTTTTAAATTTTATGATTTTAGTTTCAATTTTACGTGATATTTATATTTTAAATTCAAACCATGAAAATTATTCACTACTTCCTTATTTGAGCTGAGTTTGTTGGTGACCACATGCACACTAGTGATAGTGGACGAAGTGGTGAGGACATTAATGGAGGAGGGAACAATGGAGATAATGATGACAGTTGTGAGAAAATATAAACAATGTATTGACAACAATTAGTTGTGATGATGGTCACGATAATGATGGTAATTAACAACAACGATGGTCTTGACAACTTTGTTCCTCTTTTAAATTGCGAGACTATTGTTGTAAGTCTTGTTAGATTATTATTGTGTAGTGAGACTAGAGAATCTACAAAACTTAAAACAAAAAATTAATGAGTTGTAACAGGTGGAGTATTTAGCAATGACCTTTGGAGGCATTTTTTTTCCAGTTAAGTGGCAAAAGGGAGACAATTAATATATTTTAGCCCATGGTAATACTTGGTGTATTTTTGTTCTATGAAGTTATAGAAATGTTGTGCACCTATTTCATTTCATTTACTATCTCAATAGTTTGGAAAATAATAAACAAAATTGACAAGTAGATAGAATATCCATACAGACAACTTAACAATCTAATCAATCTATATTAGGTGATTATTACATTACTGAACAAAATTTTTAAGAATTAATTATTACTTTTGCTTAATTTTTTTCAATAATTGATATCTTATGTACTATAGAATTTTTTTTATCTTTTGAAATAGATTTTTTTTTTGTAATAGAAAATTTTATTATGTTTTATTACTTTTATTATTTGAAATAAAAGTTACATAAACTAGTAAATATTTTTTGTAGAAATTGTTATTTGTTAGAAGTTGAATATTTAAATAAATAAAACAACAAAAAAATTTAGCCCCCCTGATGAATTTCTGGATCTATCCCTGAGTAGCGGGGGAGTTTCGATAATGATCAATGGTTGGTAGGCAAACATTGACATTAATGGTGGTGTTGTGCTGGGAGATGGTGAGAAGTTGGGGAGAGTGCAACAGAAACAACGATGATAATTACAGTGACAACCATATTGGTGGTGACAAGAATGATGGTAACGACAATAATGATTATATTACGTGATTAACAAAATCACAAAAGTTGATTTGTAGTCATTTTAAAAGACATTTTGAGATAAGAAAATATCAAGATTTAGATTGGAGGTCTTTCCACGAATATATATGTACAACTCATTCAATATATTTACAGCAAAAAAAAAAAAAAAACTCATTCAATATATATTTTCAAGCATCCTATCATTATTGAATATTTAATTAGAAATTACTTTTTTTATAAACAATTTATTCTAAATTTCGAAAATGTAATAAAATTGTGCATGTTCATTTTTTTTAATAACTGCAAGTTAATCTTTTGTAAAAACTAGTTTATTCAAAAATGTGTTCTAGTCTTCTTTTAAAAAGATAACCACCTGGCTACAACTTGTTTACACTTTATAGTATGACGGTAAACTAATTCTTTTTTTTATAAAAAGAAAAAAGAAAAAAGAAAACTGAGGGTCTAAAGGCCTCAACACAAAAGAAAAAGCCTACTAATTATAAGCTAAGGTGTGACAGCCATTTATTATCATATAAAGTTAAACCAATTAACTATGTGAGCTGGGAAGGCTAAAGTATTATTACCAGCTATCCTCTGTGCCACCACTTGAAAACTTTCATTGTTGCCATGACATAAATAGCGTTTGATAAATTGCTTATAAACTTGAAATAAGCATGTCTCCAAGAACACTTTATTAAGATTGTGCCAAACACACTCCAAAAGCTTATAACAAATCCAATTGCCATACTCATGTAAAATGCTTAAGTGAAAAGCACTTAATCCTCATGAAGTTTAACAATTGGTTCTTGTGCTGGATCCCCATGAATACACAATTTTGTAAGTGGCGGTCCACAAAGATCAAGATTATCTTCATAACTTGAGGAATTGAAACTCTGTAATTGTGTGTCAGTTGAAATTTCTCCAGATAGGTTGTTATCAGACAAATCTAACATAGGGAGTCGATCAATTTGAGTAAGACTCGAAGGAATTGAACCAACTAGCTGGTTTCTTAACAAATCAAGAAAGTCAAGTGATGTTAACTTTCCAATATTTGAAGGAATTTTCCCGGTCAAATAGTTTCTTGATAAATTCAATGAGACCAATCCAAATAAATTCTCTATTTCTATTGGAATTTGTTCTGAAAAGTGATTGCTCAAGAGATTAATGCTTTTTAAAAGTGATAACCCATTATTCTAGAACATTTGCTCTAAACCTTTCCACATCAAGAATGCATTCAAACTATATGATTCATTTCCTTTAGTATAGCTGGTGTTGAAAAAATACTAATTACCTTGATAATCTCTTGAAGAAGTCACTTGAGCCATAGAAGAAAAGTTTTTGATGCATTTAGGAATTTTCCCAAATAAGTTGTTTAGTGAGAGATCCAAGAGTTGAATGCTTTTTAGATAACAAATCTGTAATGGTAAACTTCCATAGAAGTAGTTCCTTCCTAAACTTAAAATTTGCAACTCTTGCAGTTTGCTCCCAATCCAAGCAAGGATAGATCCTGACAATCTATTTTCTGCCATATCTAGCATAACTAACTTTGTGCAATTCTTCAAGGAGAAAGGGATCTCACCTGTTAAGTGATTGTTTCTCAATAACAATACTTGAAGTTGAAGAAGTGGTCCCACTGAAGTAGGAATCTTTCCTAAAAATTTGTTGTGACTCAAATTTAAATAAGCTAATGACTTGAAATGGTTCCAGCAATATGGAATTTGTCTGGATAATTGATTATTTAAAAGGTCTAATTGGTATAAAGTTTCAGCTAACTTTGGATGATTATAGTCATTTTACTTGGATAATTCTTTTAAAATCAAAGGGAGAAGCAAGGGAGCAAGTCCATAATCTCATTAGAATGCTTGAAGTTTGTTGCCAGCTGTATGTCTATATTAGGAATTAATTAGACAGCTGGATGTTTATTTTTGAAATTAATTTTCTAGAAGATTGAATAATTAGGATCAAGATCAGATTATTCTAATTTGATCTGATTTGTTTATTATTTTAGGTCAGAATCAAATCTCTTTGATTTGATCTGATCCCTTTTTATTTACTTTCCTTTCTGCATTTATTATGTAATTGGCAGCCTTGCCTATATATGTAAATCTTTTATTCCTGAATAATATACACAAGAATTATTCTTCCTCTCCTATTGTTTTTCTCCCCAGCAGTCCCTAAATCACATGGTATCAGAGCTTCAGCTCTGATCCTATGGTATCCCACCATGGAAAAAAAATGCTACGACTGGAGAAAATTCCTCCACCACTTCTTCTACGAATTCTGGTGGTAATGAAACTATATCATCCCCTATCATTTCTGATTCTCTATCCACGGGTACCAATTTACAGCTTGTGATTCAAAAGCTGAATGGTAAAAATTATGTTGAATGAGCTCAATTCGTGAAACTGGCCCTTAATGGCAAGGGAAAGTTGGGCTACCTGACAAGAGACACCTCTCAACCAAGAGTGACCGACCCCTCTCTCCCAAGATGGAAGTCAGAAAATTCACTAATCATCGCATGACTGATAAACTAAATGGACTCTTCCATTAGGAAGCCATACTTATTCCTCCCAACTGTGAAAGATGTATGGGAAGCCGTCCGCGATTGCTATTCTGACCTAGAAAACTCTTCTCAGATTTATGAACTTAAGACTCAACTGTGGCAGTCCAAACAAGGAGACAAGGATGTCATAACCTTTTACAATCTTATGGTTACTCTCTGGTAGGAGCTGGACTAGTGCTATGAGGATGATTGGGAAAATCCCAATGATGCAACCAGGTTCAAGAAGAGAGAAGAGAATGATAGAGTTTACATGTTTCTAGCAGGCCTAAATCAAGAACTGGATAAGGTGTGCGGCAGAATTTTGGGTAGAAAACCACTGTCGTTAATGTGAGAAGTGTTCTCTGAAGTTAGGAGGGAGGAATCCAGGAGGAAAATCATGTTGGGAAACTCTGATGGTACAAGGATGCAAGAAGCTGAAAGTTCAGCCCTGGTTGCAAGGGGACATGAACCAGAAGGAGAAAAAAAAGAAGCGGCCTTGGTATGATCATTGTAGAAGGCCATTGCACACTAAGGAAACCTACTGGAAACTCCATGGAAAACCACCCAACTCAAAAAAGAAACCAACTGGAGACTGTCGAGCTTTCCAAACCTCAAATGTTGAAAATGTGGAGCAGAAAAACAACTCCAAGTCATCTCCGTTCACTAAGGAACAGCTAGAGCACCTGTATAAACTCTTTACCACAAAAATGTCAGTGACTCCATCCTCTTCTCTAGCTCAAAAAGGTATCGCTTTCTTTACTGCTCTCCTTAGTTCCAAACTTGATTCCAAAGCTCCATGGATCATCGATTTTGGAGCCTTTGACCATATGACAAACTGTTCAAAATTGTTTTCCACATATAGTCTTTGTTTAGATCACAAAAAGGTCAAAATAGTTTATGGTACCTTTTCTACTATAGCTGGTGTTGGTTCTATTCCTGTATATAAAACTTTAACCCTTCACAATGTCCTCCATGTTCCAAATTTATCATGTAATCTGTTGTCTATAAGTAAATTAACACATGACTTAAATTGTTTGGCTATTTTTTATTCCTCTACATGTAAATTTCAGGAGTTGAGTTCGGGGAGGATGATTGGAAGTTCTAAAGAGGTTGATGGTCTCTATCTCTTTGAAGATGAGTCTAGTCCTAAGGAGAAACTCCAGAAAAATTGTCTCAATTCAATTCTGATTCATGAAGATGAACAAATAATGCTATGGCATTATAGGCTAGGTCACCCCAATTTTTTGTATTTGAAGCATTTATTTCCTGACCTCTTTAAAAATAAAAATCCAAATTTTTTTTCTTGTGAAATTTATCAATTTGCAAAACATCATCGTTCCTCTTATTCCCTTAAGGATTATAAACAATCTAGTTCATTCACCTTAATTCATAGTAACGTTTGGGGACCTTGTCGGGACCTTACACCGAATGGAAAAAGATGGTTTATAACCTTCATAGATTATCATACTCGGATAACATGGGTTTACTTGATGAAAACAAAATCTGAGGTTGAAAGCAGATTCAAAACTTTTTTTCAAATGATACAAACACAATTTCAAGTGAAAATAAAAGTTTTCCTTAGTGACAATGGAAGGGAATATTTTAACAAGCACTTAAGCAAGTTCTTTCTTGAAAATGGCATAATTCATCAAAGCTCTAGTGTTGACACTCCACAACAAAATGGAGTGGCTGAATGGAAAAATAGACACCTTCTTGAAGTTGCTAGGGCATTATTGTTTCAAAATAAGGCAATATCTTTGGGGTGAAGCAATTCTCACCGGAACATATTTGATAAATAGAATGCCTAGCAAAATCTTGAATTTCAGAACTCCATTAGATGTTTTCAAAGTGCTTTTCCAAATAACAGGCTCTCGTGTACTCTACCTCTTAAAATATTTGGGTGCACTATTTTTGTACATATTCATGAACCAAACCAAAGGAAAGTTGAGCCTAGAGCAAAACAATGTGTTTTTGTTGGCTATGCTCCCAACCAAAAAGGATACAAATGTTTTGATCCCACTTCTAAGAAAACCTTTGTTACTATGGATGTTACCTTTTTTTGAAAAAACTCATTTTTGTAGTGATCATCTTCAGGGGGGAGACAAGAGGAAGATGTTCAATATTTTCAAACACAAAATTTAGATATCTCAGAAAGTTTGGATTTTTTTGGAAAATTTAGAAGAGGCAGACATTGGAAAAGCAAAAAATTTGGGTGAATCAAGCCAGTCAAGTCAAGATAGGCATGAAAATGATATTTCAGAAACTGTATTGTCAAAACTAGAAGTTGAAAATGAGATAATTAGAGTTGGTAACAAAGGTATTCAACCCTTTGATCGTGTTTACTTAAGGAAAAAAAGACCTCAAAGAATAGAACCAAATTATTCTCGAAACTACCAGTCATTCAAGGATCCATCAGGTAAGAATTCTTCTAGTTTTATTCAACCCATTCAAAATACTGTTGAATCTGAACCTGTTCTTACTGTTCCTGACCTTGTTGAACTTGTTTTTGACAATTCTGACCTTCCTATTGCTGTTAGAAAAGGTGTAAGGTCCTGTACAAAACGTCCTATTTCTAATTTTATATCTTATGAAAAATTGTTTCCTACCTTTAGAGCTTTTACTTGCTAACTGACAAAAATAGAAATACCAAGAGATATACAGGAAGCTCTAAGGGTTCCTAAGTGGAAGTAAGCTGTCTTGGAGGAGATGAGAGCTCTAGAAAAAAAAAATCAGACTTGGAAAGTGGTGGAGCTACCAAGAGGAAAAAGAAGCGTGGGATGCAAATGGGTGTTGACTATCAAGTATAATGCAGATGGGCCTGTTGAGAGGTACAAGGCTAGGCTAGTTGCCAAAGGCTTCACCCAAACCTGCGGTATTGATTACTCAAAAACTTTTGCTCCTGTTGCAAAACTTAACACCATTAGAGTCCTCTTATCTTTGGCTGCAAATTTAGATTGGCCATTACAGCAACTTGACGTAAAGAATGCCTTTTTAAATAGGGACTTAGAGGAGGAAGTCTACATGGACTCACCTCCTGGTTTTGAATCTCAGTTCAATCAAAAGATTTGCAAGCTTCAAAAGTCTCTCTATGGCTTGAAACAGTCACCTAGAGCATGCTTTGAGAGATTTGCCCAATTTATTAAGAAGCTGGGATATTCTCAGTGTCAGAGTGATCACACCATGTTTGTTAAACACTCTTCTGAAGGAAAGATGGTTGTATTAATTGTCTATGTGGATGATATTGTAATAAATAAATAATTTGAAGGCATCTCTTGCGGCTAAGTTTGAGATTAAAGATCTTGGATCCCTAAAATATTTTTTGGAAATGGAGGTTGCAAGATCAAAAAAGGGGATTGTGGTGTCTCAACAGAAGTATATTCTGGACCTACTCAAAGAAACTGGGATGATGGGTTGTAGGCCAGCAAATACTCCAATAGACCTCAACCAGAAACTTGGAAGTGAAGGCAAAGGAGACCCTGCAGACACAACCTGATATCAAAGATTAGTGGGGAGGTTAATTTATCGATCCCATACCCGTCCAGATATAGCCTTTGCAGTCAGTTTAGTGAGCCAATTCATGCAATCACCACATGAAGAACATTTGGAGGCTGTCCACCGAATTTTAAGGTACCTTAAAAGTGCTCCAAGCAGAGGATTGTTTTTCAAAAAAACTAGACAACAAGCTATCGAGGTATTCATAGATGCAGACTGGGCAGGATCTATTACTGATCGAAAATCAACATCCGGTTACTGCACATTTGTTTGGGGAAACTTGGTTACTTGGAGGAGTAAAAAGCAAGATGTTGTAGCCAGGAGCAGTGCCGAGGCTGAGTATAGGGAAATGGCCCAAGGTGTTTGTGAGATTCTAGGGCTTAAAAGGATACTAGAAGAATTGCAGCTTCCTATGACTCTTCCAATGAAACTGTATTGTGATAACCAGGCTGCAATCAGTATCTCCCAAAACCCTGTTCAACATGACCGAACCAAGCATGTTGAAATTGATAGACATTTCATAAAAGAGAAGGTGGACGCCGGCCTAATTTGCATGCCTTTTGTTCCTACTTCACAGCAAGTTGCTGACATTCTTACAAAAGGATTGTTTAGGCCCAACTTTGAGTTTCTTGTAAGCAAGTTGGGTATGCTGGACATCTATGCACCAACTTGAGGGGGGTTGTTGACAGCTGTATGTCTATATTAGGAATTAATTAGACAGCTGGATGTTTATTTTTGTAATTAATTTTCTAGAAGATTGAATAATTAGGATCAAGACCATATTATTCTGATTTGATCTAATTTGATTATTATTTTGGGCCAGAATCAAATCTCTCTGATTTGATTTGATCCCTTTTTATTTACTTTCCTTTCTGCATTTATTATGTAATTGGCAGCCTTGCCTATATATGTAAATCTTTTATTCCTGAATAATATACATAAGAATTATTCTTCCTCTCCTATTTTTTTCTCCCCAGCAGTCCCTAAAATCACAAAGTTCAACATGATGCTAAAATTGTAAGGATTGACAATGGTCCAGAATTTTCAATGCATCAATTTTATAACTCTAAGGGAACAATTCATCAAACAAGTTGTGTCGAGTCTCCACAAAAAAATGGGAGGATTGAAAGAAAACATCAACATGTTTTGAATGTAGGAAAGGCTCTTTTGTTTAAATTTAAATTACCAAAACAATTTTGGTCCTATGTTGTTTTACATGCCACTTTTATCATCAATCACATTCCAAGTCCTTTGTTAAAGGATAAGAGTCCTTTTACTTTGTTACATGATCACACACCTAACCTACATGATCTGAAAGTGTTTAGGTCTCTTTGTTATGCATCTACACTGGATGGACATAGAACTAAGCTGGAACCAAGAGCAAGAAAATGTGTTTTTCTAGGTTATAAGAGTGGTATGAAAGGTTCAATTTTATTTGATCTTAATAACAAAGAAATTTTTATTTCAAGAGATGTCATACATCATGAACACATACTACCTTACTCAAAATCACCTTCATTTTCTACATGGCATTACCATTCTTTTCCATCATAGGAACCGAATAATCCTCATCCATTACCACAAACAGATTTAATCTCTCCTCAAGAAACTCCAGCTTCTATTATTCTCAAGGGGATGAAGCAAGATAAGCACCTCCAGTTTTGAGAAGATCTAATAGGCAGAGGCATCAACCATCACACTTCAAAGACTTTGTATACAGCCTCTCCACTTATTCAACTAGACCAATCACCTCAGGTGCACCTTATCCTATCTCTTCATTTCATTCTTTTTCTAATTTGTCCCCTTCACAACAATGTTTTTCCTTGTCTATTTTACACTCCATTGAGTTGTAGTCCTATCAAGAGGCATGAAAGCATGAACGTTGGAATAATGCCATGAAAGATGAGTTGGCAGCCTTGGAGAAAACTGGTACATGGGTTTTAGTTGATCAACCTGCACATGTAAAACCCATTGGCAGCAAGTGGGTTTACAAAATAAAACATAGAGCTGATGGTACTATTGAAAGGTAGAAAGCTAGATTGGTGGCTAAGGGATACAATCAAGTGGAAGGCTTATATTTTTTTGACACATTCTCACCAGTAGCTAAGATGACAACTGTGAGGACTTTGTTGGCACTCGTATCCACTTTCAATTGGTACCTACACCAATTAGATGTGAACAATGCCTTTTTACACGAAGACTTACAAGAAGATGTTTATATGTCTATTCCACAAGGAGTTCATTGTTCTAAGCCTAATCAAGTATGTAAGTTGTTAAAATCATTGTATGGACTTAGGCAAGGCAGCAGAAAGTGGTATGAGAAGCTCACTGCTCTTTTGTTGGCACAAGGATATCAACAATCAAGTTCAGATCACTCCTTGTTCACTCTTAGTCATGCAACTCATTTTACTACTTTATTAATCTATGTGGATGATGTCATATTAGCAGGGAATTCGATGGAGGAGTTCATTCAAATTAAGAGCATTCTTGATTCCACCTTCAAGATTAAAGATCTAGGCACTGTGAAATATTTTCTTGGCATAGAGGTAGCCCACTCAATCTCGGGTATCACTCTTTGTCAGAGAAAATATTGCTTAGACCTCCTACATGAGACTGCATTACTTGGTTGTAAGCCTGCAAAATCTCCACTTGATACTTCAATTAAATTATAGCAAGATGGTGGAAGTCCCTATATTGATGTAGCGGGTTATAGGAGACTAATTGGAAAGTTGTTGTACCTTACCTCAACTAGACCCGACATTGCATTTTCCATGTAACAACTTAGTCAGTTTTTGAGCAGTCCTACAATGACACATTATAATGCAGCTTGCAGAGTGGTTTAGTATCTAAAGGGAAGTCCTGGAAAAGGCTTGTTTTATCCCAGAAAATTAGAATTACAGCTACTTGGTTTTTCTGATGCAGATTGGGCTGGATGCTTTGACACTCACAAGTCTATTTCAGGTTATTGCTTCTTTCTTGGTTCATCATTAATATCTTGGAAAGCTAAGAAGCAGCAAATAATTTCTATATCCTCTTCAGAAGCTGAATACCATGTTTTTCAATTGCTGCATGTGAACTTCATTGGTTATTGTATCTTCTTTAAGACCTTCATGTTACCAATGTGCACCTGTGTTGTATTGTGATAACCAAAGTGCCATGCACATTGCCACCAATCCCGTGTTTCATGAAAGAACTAAGCATCTTGAAATAGATTGTCGTTTTGTTCGTGAGAAGGTGCAAAGTGGTGTTTTTCACTTGCTGCCTGTTTCTTCCAAGGACCAACTAGCTGATTTTCTTACTAAAGCATTGTCTCCAAAGTCTTTTCTTTCCTCCATTTCCAAGCTGGGCAAGCTAGATATCTACAATGCTCTAGCTTACGAGGGGAAGGTGTTAAGTTCCTTTAATCCTACGGGCTGCAGTGAAAATGATCTAACAGAGGAAGGACTGCTAGGCTGTCATAATAAAATTTTCCCCAGTATTGTTATGTGATAACAGAATTGGGGATAGTATTGGAAATATATATTAGGTTGTAGCTTTTCCTTTTGCAATGGTTTTTCTTTTTGTATACTCTTGCTACCTCACATAATTGGTGAATGCTAGAATCAATTACCTCATTCACTCAGATTCTTTCTCTGCTCTTTTACTGCTAATACGATTTCTTCAATTTATCATATGTGTTTAATTTCTTAAGAATTTTGATAACATTGGTTGGTATATTTCATTTTTATCTGAGGAGGGAGTTGGATTAATTAAAAAACAACAGGATAGGATAGTCACTCTTCCTCTCTCCCTTACACCGTAGTCTTATCACCATCGCCATCATCATTGTCATCACCGTTGTAGCAACCATCATCATTGCCACCACCACCACTATTGACACTACTATTATCGCTATCACCTGTCACCGTCGTTGTTGACATCATCACCACCACATGCATCACCATCGTTACTTGTAGGGATGTTCCTGAGAACAAGCATAAGACCTGAGGTTATCCTTGAAAATTTGCAGATATTGATGCATTGGATTAGATCAAAGAATCACTTCAAGAATTGGTAATGCTTCCCCTTAGAAGACCATACCTCTTCAAAGGTGGGCTTCTAAGGTCATGTAGAGGTATATTGCTTTTTGGGCTTCCTGGTACTGGAAAAACAATGCTAGCAAAGGCAATTGCAAATGAAGCTAGTACAAGTTTCATTAATGTCTCAATGTCCACCATCACATCAAAATGGTTTGGAGAGGATGAAAAGAACGTCCGAGCTCTCTTCACACTGGTAGCTAAGGTTGCCCCAACAATTATCTTTGTTGACGATGTTAACAACCTGCTTGGACAAAGGACTAGAGTAGGAGAGCATGAGGCCATGAGGAAGATTAAAAATGAATTTATGACACACTGGGATAGGCTATTAACAGGACCTAATGAGCAAATTTTGGTTCTCGTAGCAACCAACAGGCTATTCGACCTTGATGAAGCTATCATAAGACGGTTTGAGTGCAAGTAGGACCACACCTTTGTCCTATTGTTTGCATGATCATGTGTTGCATCTGTTCAGCCATAACATTTTTGCCATTAGTACAAAGACTGCATTTTCTTTCTTCATCATGTATGATGAGCAGCTTTGTGACCATAAGAAAATTCATAACAAGTAGTCATTTCATCAATTTCTTTTTTCTTATAAAAAAGAAACATGACATCTTGTTAGCAATAGCAACCAGAATTCTAAAGATCAGAGTAATCACACACACACACAGAGACACGATATTTAATGAGGTTTGACAAGTGTGCCTATGTCCTCAGGAGCAGAGCGACTGTTTCTATTATTGTTATTTGGCCAATAGGGTTACATCAGTTTATATAGAATAAACCACGATACAGAGTTACAATATTACCCCTATACCGTACCGCTGGGCTAAACCCCTGCACCCCCAACCCACTTATTTCGTAACCCAACAACAAGTGGCCCAAGCCCAAACTGCTCACTTATAGAATATGAGTCATGCACAACAATATCCACCTTGGCGAATATTTGGCCTCGTGGAAGATAACAGCAAGTCCACCTCATATCCTCATATGTCTCCTGGGTTGGGGGGTCTAGTCACGTTTAGCATCGAGCAACATTCAACAAGTCCAAGCAATGCTTGAACTTGTCAGCTGTGACAACCTTGGTTAACATATCAGCCGCCTTCTCTGAAGTGTGAACCTTCCTGAGCAAAATTTGACCAGATGCCAGCAACTCCCTGATCTTGTGGAACCTCACATCAATATGCTTTGTTCTAGCATGATACACCTGATTCTTTGCCAAATCGATAGCACTCTGACTATCATAATGCAACTGAACTCCACCTTGCTCAATGCCCAGCTCCTTTGCTAGCCCTGTGAGCCACACAACTTCTTTACTAGCCTCTGCTACTACCATGTACTCTGCTTCAGTTGTTGACATTGCCACAGTAGACTGAACAATGGACTTCCAACAAATAGGCCCACCTGCAAGAGTAAAAACATACCCTGTTGTAGACTTCCTGTCATCCAAATCACCAGCATAGTCAGAATCCACATAACCCATAACTGAAGGATCACCCTGTTGACTGCCAAACATGATACCATGTCCTGTTGTACCCTTTAGGTACCTGAAGATCCACTTCACTGCTTCCCAATGCCGCTTCCCTGGCTTCAACATAAACTTACAGACTTGGCTTATAGCATGTGCCAAATCTGGTCTAGTGCAAACCATAGCATACATCAAGCAACCAACTGCATTGGCATAGGGAACCTTTGACATGTATTCCACCTCTTCATCTGTCTTTGGGCACTAATCTACAAAAAGCTTGAAGTGGTTTGCAAGTGGAGTACTCACTGACTTAGCATTACTCATGCTAAACTTGTCCAACACCTTCTCAACATAGCCCTGTTGTGAGAGCCATAGTCTTCTGGACCTCCTGTCCCTGTGAATCTCCATCCCAAGAATCTTCTTGGCAGGACCCAAGTCCTTCATGTCAAACTCCTTGCCCAGCATAGATTTCAACTCATTCACATCATGCAAATGGTTACCAGCAATCAACATATCATCCATATAAAGTAGCAGAAAAATAAAAGAGCCATCATCAAGGCTCCTCACATAAACACAGCAGTCATACTCACATTGCCTATAGCCAATCCGAAGCATGTAAGAATCAAAACGCTTGTACCACTACCTTGGAGACTACTTCAATCCATACAGAGACCTCTTCAACTTACAAACTAGCCGACTCGGTCCATTTTTACTGAACCCTTCTAGCTACTCCATGTAAATCTACTCCTCTAGATCACCATGAAGAAAAGTTATCTTCACATCCATCTGCTCCAAGTGCATATCTTGACTGGCTACCAAGGCTAACACTGCCCTGATAAAAGTATGCCTCACGACTAGGGAGAAAACCTCATCATAGTCAATCCTCTTTTTCTGTGAATATCCTTTTGCTACTAGGCGAGCCTTAAACTTTTCCCCTTCTATTTCTAATACTGGAGGTTTCCTCTTGTACACCCATTTGCACCCTATGGCTCTCTTGCCCGGAGGAAGCTCAACTAGCTCCATGTCTGATTCTTTCGCAAAGGCTCCATCTCCTCCACCATAGCACCCATCCATCTATCTTCTCCTAGCTGTTCATAGCCTCTTGAAAGGTAGATGGGTCTCCTGAACTGGTGAGAAGTGCAAAAGAAGCCAACTCTTCAAACCCATATCGGACAACAGGTTTAATAGTGCGACGTTCTCTATCTCTGACAAGAGTGTCCTCATGCGGTCCTGCTGGACTATCTGGTCTAGGCTCAGGCTTAAGTGTGGCCCCAGGTCTTGGACTACATGATTCTGCCTTCTCAGGAATCACCGACAGATGCTCAAAGTCCACTTGAACCTCCACGGAGCTAGGGGAAGCTCCATCTAGCACTGGCTCATGTGTCTCAACTGTCTGTGGCATCATGGACTACTCATCAAACACTACATCCTTGCTGATCACCATCTTCTTGGAAGCTAGATCCCAAAACTTGAACCCCTTCACGCCTTTGGAATAACCTACGAAAGCACACTTTTCGACTTTGGATCAAGTTTAGATCTTTCATCACTGGATATATGCACAAAAGAAGGACACCCAAATATTCTTAAATTATTAAAATCAATCGGGTTACCTATCCAGACTTCCTCTGTAACTTTCCCATCCAATGAAGCTCGTGGTGATCGGTTGAGTAGATAACACGCCATGTTCACCGCCTTTGCCCAAAAGCCTTTGGAAAGGCCAGCATTCAACCTCAGACACCGGGCCCTTTCAGTAAGGGACCTATTCATCCTCTCTGCAACACCATTCTATTGTGGTGTTTTTCGCACTGAGAAGTGTCTTTGAATGCCATGTTCCTCACAGAATTTCTGAAACCGTGAGTTTGTGTACTCCCTGCCATTATCAAACCTCAAGTACCTGACTTTTCTGCCTGTCTGGTTCTCCACCTCAGTCTTCCATAGCTTGAACTTCTCAAAGACTTCAGATTTATGTTTCATGAAGTACACCCAGACCTTGCGAGAAAAATCGTCAATGAAGGTGACAAAATAATGGGAACCACCCAAGGACGAATCTCTAGTAGGACCCCACACATTAGTATACACATAATCAAGGATCCCCTTGGTGGTGTGCTTCGTAGCTTTAAACCGCACTCTGGACTGTTTCCCAAGCACACAGTACTCACACAAGTCTAACTTGCAACTCCGAACTCCCTTCAAGAGTCCTTTCTTATGAAGCTCCACCATCCCACACTCACTGAGATGGCCCAAACGCATGTGCCATAATCTGGTAGCATCATCATCAGACTCAACAGATGCAAAGCGGCCTACAACTGTGCTCCCCAACAGTCTGCAAATATTGCCTACAGTCCGTTGTGCTTTCATCACAGTCAACGCATCCTTACACACTCTGAGGGTATCCCGATCTCCATCAGTCCTGTAACTGAAACCATTGGCCTGCAAAGTACCAAGTGAGATTAGATTCTTCCTCAACTCAGGGATATGCCAGACATCACACAACGTTCTCACTCCATCATCATCCATAGCAATCTGCACTTATCCCATTCCAACAACAGCACAAGCTTTGTCGTCACCCAAATAGACACTGCCAAAATTGCCTGACCTGTATGTGGTGAACCACTCCTTATTGGGAGTCATATGGTAAGAACATCCGAAATCAAGAATACATGCATCTATAAGCTGACTACATGAAACCGAGAGAACATCTCCCTCACTGTAGTAGTTTGAGTCATCAGTCTCTGCCACATTCGCAGAGCGGGATGCCCCTTCACCAGACTACTTCAACTTTGGACAATTATTTCTGAAGTGCCCTTGCTGTTTGCAATTGTAGCACAAAACTGATTTGTCGTGTTTGGTTTTGGACTTATTCCTCTTCCTAAAACCCCCTTTGCCTTGTGTCCTCCCACGTTCTTTATTCTCCTTCGCATACAGACCCTCACCTTGAGAACACTCCCCTGCATTCTGTTTCTATTTACAGTGGGACATAAGTGCAGTCGTGATCTCCTCCAGACTAATGGTGTCTTTCCCGTACGTTAGGGTGGTCACTAAATGCTCATAGGAATTAGGCAAAGAACACAACAAAATTATTGCCTTATCCTCGTCCTCAATCTTCACATTAAGCCTCAGTAAATCACTAATAATCTGATTGAAGACATTGATATACTTTTGCAAATCAGAACCCTCCTGCATCTTCAGCCCGTACAATTTTTGCTTCATGTACAACTTGTTCGTCGGGGATTTGGACATATACTGACTCTCCAATTTCATCCATACTTCCCCCGGAGTTGTCAGCTCCATTATGTGGTACATGACCTCATCTGCCAAACACAACCTTATGGTAGCCACATCCTTTTTCTTCAACTCCTCCCAATCCGCATCCTCCATGTTTGTAGGTTTCGTTGCGCACAGTGCCTTTTGAAAACCTTATTGTGCCAACATATCCTTAATCCTCCTCTGCCACACTGCAAAATTCTCAGTTCCATCGAACTTCCCCACTTCGAATTTCACACTAGGGTTAAGCACCATCTGATACCAGTTGTTAGCAATAGCAACCGAAATTCTAAAGATAAGAGTAATCACACGCACACACACAGACACGAGATTTAACGAGGTTCGGCAAGTGTGCCTACATCCTCGGGAGCAGAGTGGCTGTTTCTATTATTGTTATTTGGCCAATAGGATTACATTAGTTTATATAGAATAAACCACGATACAGACTTACAATATTACCCCTATACCGTACCACGGGGCTAAACCCCCGCACCCCTAACCCACTTATTTCGTAACCCAATAACAAATGGCCCAAGCCCAAACTGCTCACTTATAATATGAGTCATGCGCAACACATCTTAATATTTTTGACCTTTCATTTATGTAGTTTAGGGGTTGTTTGGTTTGAGAAAATATTATCTGTTTTCTTTTTCTATTTTCACTTTTAATTACAAAAACGTCACCTTGCTTTATTTTGTTTCTTGTTTTTAAAAGTTTGTATAGAATAAAGTGAAAACAATATAAAGTTGTTTTCACTGTTTCTTAAATAAATATTAGAAAGTAGAAAGCAAAATAAAAACAGAAAATATTTTCACAAACCAAATGGCCCTTTATTTTTCCTTTTGAAGAGGTGTACATTCTTATTTCTATGTAGCTAGTAGAAATTTTGGTAGTGAATTACTGGTTTTATTTTTTTGGTGAGAATCTGTTGATGTTAATTTCAGTGGTGAAAATCTGTTGATGTTAATTCAGTGAGCAGAATTTGTGCATCACCGCGGCTTATTGACCCTATTGTGCACCGAGGGGGATGAAACACCAGGGAGATCTTCACTAATGGGCCACGAGCAAACTACATAAGTGAACTTGACACCACCTTCAACCCAAAACCTTAAGGCGTTAGGTTTGTGGGTCTTTCCACTTATATGTTGCTCAATTCGCTCATTTCTACCCAATGTGGGACTTCACTTTCACACTTGTACTCCAACAATCTCCCCCTTAAGTGTGAGTCTCTTCAACATGGTAGCTCCCCCTCAAGTCAAGTGGAAGCCATTTTCACCACGAGTATCCAATGATGGCGCCTTCATAGCCTTAATGCTCTAGTACCTTGAACTGTCGTTCCACCGTTTTACGGTGCGGGACACATTGCCTAGCCTCCATGTATGGACCCACCGCCAGGAAGACTTTCGACACAAGGGATCCCTATGTCCATGCCCGGATCCATCGTCAATCCATCTTATTCGTTCGAGCCGATAACCTGGTCGAACCATCGGCTCTGATACCAATTGTTGGGAACTAAGGGGGGTTAAACACCGGGGAGATTTTCACCAATGGGCCACCAGCAAACTACATAAGTGAACTTGACACCACCTTCAACCAAAACCTTAAGGCGTTAGGTTTGCGGGTCTTTCCACTTATATGTTGCTCAACTCACCCATTTCTACCCAATGTGGGACTTCACTTTCAAACTTGTACTCCAACAGACCCGTTATGGAGCTAATACACTAGGAGAGAATGAAGGGCATGGTAGTTATTAAACAATTTCTACTATTTTAAGTTTAACATCTCTATCCATGCAAACTTTGGTATGAGCTAAAGAACTAACTAAATATTAATTGCATCATATTTTAGGAAAAGAAGAAAAGAGAAGCAGAAGGTCAAAGCTCTGAAGATGCTTCAAACAATAAAGCTAAGGAAGACCAGGAAATTACCCTGAGGCCTTTAAATATGGAAGACATGAGACAGGCCAAGAGTCAGGTAGGGTGAACTGAAAATTTTTCACTGAAATGGTAGCTAGTATTTGATTTGGGCATTTGTACAATACTACATAAAGTATTTAATAGTGGATTTGTTAAAATCTAGTACAATGATAGATATCTGGCACTCTAGGGTCATGTGATCCATTTTTATTTCCACTTAAAATGGTAACATGTACATGTAACTAAGGATTTCACGCTAACAATGTCAAACAAGTGGAAGAAGGAAAGTGTTATTTCCTGTAGAATATCTTTTCCTATGTACAATAAATGGTGAATTTACAATATCTGATTAAATGCAAGTGGCTGCAAGTTTCGCGTCAGAAGGATCCGTAATGAATGAGTTGAAGAAATGGAATGATTTGTATGGAGAAGGAGGTTCAAGGAAGAAACAACAACTTACTTACTTCCTTTAGATGGTGGAATGCTAATTTTATTTTGGATTTGTCACCATTCACCCTCAATGATACATTTCAACAAAAGGATGTAGTTCTTCACAAGAGATGTTGAACTCAAATTAAAGCATGCCCAAATGTCTCTCTATATCCCAAATGTAAAAGGGATCTTATGATTCTCAAAAGAGCATAAGTTATGGCACATGCATCTATTCTCTAAAGGATGTGTAGATCATCATGCATTATGTTTAGGAAAGGGTTCTCGATTTTCATTTGGGTTTTCTACAAACAAATGAACACCTTAGTTAGGGGATTTATATTCTGTCATGCATGGTTTTGGAATATGCAATGGCTTTGTAGGAAGTAGAAATATTTTACACCAAACATTTTAGGTATGTTATAATATTATATATGATCAGAATTTTCAGAAAGTAGAATTTTGTAAATTGATTTTGCAACTGTACTGCTTATACAGTTTGGCTCAATTGTTCATGTGAAATGTCTTTGCATTGCATAATATGGTAAATTTATCTTTAAACTGAATTATCTAGGTGAAAGCTTTGATAAAGAGAGAGAAATCCTGAAAGAGTATTAATATTTTGAAGAGGATCATGGAATAACAAGCTACCTAATGGAGTTTGAAACTTACGGTTACGCTATGAGTTGGGAGTCCATCTGGATAAATAAAACCTTAAGCTCTCAAATTTGACAAATCTTGAATTATCATATGGTTTACATTGTGAATTTGCCCTTGAAGTTGATGGGAAAACCGACATTCTTGCATTACATTTGGTACTTTCTAATATAAATTAATTTTGATTTGTTTTACTAACTTAAAAATATATCAACAATTTTCTTTATTTTTCAAATAATGATACAACCAAATGTTGTTTAGTTATTTCATTTCCAAGTTGGAAAGTGTTGTACACCACGAAAGTTCCTTGTCACGAAACTAGGCAAGCGAAAAGCAAGACAAACAAATAGATTGAACTTGGCAAACACTAAAACGACAAAAACATTTATGCTTTGTCATGTAAGTGCTTAGAAAAAGGAAAATCAACTAGATCACAATCCCAATTGGCTCCCTAAAGCCCAAAAAAGTTTAGCAAGGATTGCCTCCAGTGGAGGATATGTGATCTAGACCAATATATATAACAGAAAAGAAGATCCCTTATTAAATATATAAATATATATATATATATATATATATATATATATATATATATATATATATATAAAAGATCCCTTAGCCATTCACTTTTAAAGAAAATAAATCTAGAAGCCTTTCTTAATTCTCTCTCCAAATCCAAGTGAATGATGCCTTCTCACCTCCAAAAGTGGCTCTTTGCATTTTTCCACATCATCAAGCTGGCACCTAGAATCCAGAATTTTTCTGCCAAAAATTAAAATATCCTTCAAAATTGGTCCCCAAATAGAAAAAATAAAATAATAAAGAAAAAACTAAAATCTCAAGAAAATTACAAACACTAAAAGCTAAAGAATTAGAAAATGAGATATAAAAACTACCTCTGATACTTAGGAGAGTATAAACTTCTTTTTTATAAAGATAACCGGGCTACAACATGTTTATCACTTTTTTACCAAAACGGGACAATTTTTTGAAATAATTATAGAAATAAGTAGATTCTAAAAAAATTATGGGACCATGGATAAATCGTGTTTTAAAACTCGACTTCTTATGGTTTCAGTTTTTTTTTTTTTAATTTTATTTTAACAGAAATCATATTTTCAATGTCAACTTCCGTATTTTTTTTTTTTTTGTAAACTTAAAACAATGAAATTGTACATTACGTTACGACTTTAGCTTTTTATTTTTATTTTTATTATTTTTAAATACTAAAGTCGTGCTGCTAATCACGACTTTAGTCTCTCTGACTCGCAATGCCTCGTACACACTTCACTTTCTCTTTTGGATATGTCTCTTCCTTTCCAACGCGATCTCTTCCCTAACTCCACAATGCACCTCTGATCCCTTTCTTTTAGGTCAATATTATTATTCCATTTTTAATTCTTATCTTATATTTACCTCGCTTTGTTTTGTTTCTTTACCACACGAATTTTCCCACATTATCATTCTCTTGTTACCTGTGTACAGAGTAAGCTCGGTTTGGATTTTTAATAGGCTCACCGCTCATCTCACTCACAGATTATCATTTTCTTCTTGCTAATTTTCCGTTAGTTCAACAATTTTTCCAGAATTTGTGTTTAATGCTGAATTGAGATGACACTGTTAACTGTTAAACCTTATTTGTTGTGTTGATTGGTGAAGGTTTGAGAAGTGCCAATGGCAT
Source organism: Pueraria montana var. lobata (assembly GCA_026413185.1). Lineage (NCBI taxonomy): Eukaryota > Viridiplantae > Streptophyta > Magnoliopsida > Fabales > Fabaceae > Pueraria > Pueraria montana. Next base: position 78,279,961 of record CM048648.1, read on the forward strand.
CGAAGCAAGGTGTAAAATCAAGAAGGTTTGGATTGATTATTGCTTTTAAAAATAAAAAAAAAACAAAAACAAAAAAAACTAAAGTCGTAATGTAATGTACAACTTCATTGTTTGAAGTTTAAAAAAAAAAATGGAAGTCAACATTGAAAACATGACTTCTGTATTTTTTTTAAAAAAAAAAAAGCTAAAAGCAAAGTCGTGTTTTAAAATATGACTTACCTATAATCTCATAATTTTTTCAAAAACTACCCATTTTGGTAATTATTTCAAAAAATTGTCCCATTTTGGTAAAAAAAAAAAAAAAAGCCCTTGTTTATAGTATGATGGTAAACCAACTGTTTTTTTTTTTTAATTTTATTTTATTAACTGAGGGCCTAAAGGCAAAAACACAAGAGAAAAAGCTTATCTAATTGTATGCTTAGGTGTGACTGCCATTTATGATATAAAGGAAAATCAATTAAGTATGGGAATTGGGAAGGCTAAAATATTATTACCAGCTATCCTTTGTGCCGTCACTTGAAAACTTTCACTGCTGCCATGACATAAATAGCGTTTGATAAATTGCTTATGAACTTGAAATAAGCATGTCTCCAAGAACGCTTTATTAAGATTGAGCCAAACACTCCCCAAAAGCTTATAACAAATCCAATTGCCATACTCAAGTAGAATTCACGAGTGAAAAGCAATTCATCCTCATGAAGTTTAACAATTGATGGTTTTTGTGTTGGCTCCCCATCAATACACAATTCCTTAAGTGGCGGTCCACAAAGATCAAAATTATCTTCATAACATGAGGCATTGAAACTCTGTAATTGCGTGCCAGTTGGAATTTCTCCAGATAGATTATTATGTGACAAATCTAACATGGAGAGTCGATCAATTTGAGTAAGACTCAAAGGAATTGAGCCAACAAGCTGATTTCTTGACAAATCAAGAAATTCAAGTGATGCTAACTTTCCAATATTTGAAGGAATTTTGCCTGTCAAATGGTTTGTTGATAAATTCAATGAGACCAATCCAAATAAATTCTCTATTTCTATTGGAATTTCTTCTGAAAAGTGATTGCTTGAGAGATCAATGCTTTTTAAAAGTGATAACCCATTATTTTTGAACATTTGTTTTGAACCTTTCCACATCAAGAATGCATTCAAATTGTATGAACGATTACTTGTGGTATAGCTAGTGTTGACGAAATACCAATGACCTTGATAATCTCTTGAAATCATTTGAGCCATTGAAGAAAAGTTTTTGATGCATTTAGGAATTTGCCCAGATAAGTTGTTTAGTGAGAGATCCAAGAGCTGAATGCTTCTTAGATAACAAATCTGTAATGGTAAACTTCCATAGAAGTAATTCCTTCCTAAACTTAAAATTTGCAACTCTTGTAATTTGCTACCAATCCAAGTAGGGATAGATCCTGATAATCTATTTTCTGCCATATCTAGCATCACTAACTTTGTGCAATTCCTCAAGGAGAAAGGGATCTCATCTGTTAAGTTATTGTTTCTCAATAACAATACTTGAAGTTTAAGAAGTGATCCCATTGAAGTAGGAATCTTTCCTGAAAATTTGTTGTGACTCAAATTTAAATAAGCTAATGAATTGAAATGGCTCCAACAATCCGGAATTTGTCCAGATAATTGATTACTTGAAAGGTCTAATTGGTATAAAGTTTCAGCTATACCACTAGAACATAAAAATGAATGAGAATCTGAGAATTTATTTTTGGATAGATCAAGATGCACTGAACCTCCTAGAAAGGGTGGAACGTGGCCTTCAAATTGATTTGATCCAAGAGTTAGGGAATAATAATTATTCTTTACTGGAAAATTCGGAATCATACCTTGTAGTTTGTTGTATGAAATATCCATTACAATCCATTCCTGTAATGCTACTTTAGCCCAAAACCACTTTGGAACAAAATCTGATATTCCAGCATTTGAAATGTCAATATAGCTAAAATCATTTTGTGTTTGCAACCATTTGGGAAATGTTGGACCTAGCTTGCAAGATCTCAATGCTATTGTGAACAACTGAAAAGGTGGTGCCCAATTTTGTGTAAATGCCAAGGTCAATGAGTTATTAGATAAAGCCAATGAGGTTAACATAGACATATTAGCAAAATGCGAGTTAGTGATCACACCTTTCAAAGAGTTTGCATGCAAATATAAACTCTTAAGTTCAGTTGGAAATCGAACATCTTCAGAAATTGTCCCATTAAGATTGTTACTGTGAAGGTATAATCTTTTCAACGATGGGAACATTGAGAGGGTGTTGGGCAGAGTACCGCTGATTTGATTCATGCTCAGATCTAATATTTGCAATGAGTATCTAGCATATGTAGATAAGTGATGGATTATCATTGGAAGGTTTTCACTCAAACTATTATTGGATAGGTCCAATGAGCGCAAAATACTATCATTTTGAAGTGATTTTGGAACTCCACCCTTTAGTTGATTCCCTGATAGATCCAATCTTTGCAACTTCATAAACATTGAGAAGTCAGGCAGAATGCTGTTGATTTTATTCTGAGCTAGATTCAGTTCTCGCAAAGAGTATCTAGAACATCCAGACAAGTGATTAAATATTAGTGTTAGTTCTTCACTCAACTTATTATCAAAAAGATCCAATGACTCCAAAGTACATGTTCTCCCAAATGATTTTGGAACACCACCTTCTAAAGAGTTTGAGCTAATTGACAAAATCTCCAACTTAAACGGCAATCTGCTGCCTTCAGGTATCGTCCCACTCAATCGATTTCTAGAAAGATCCAGTGTTTTTAAAGATGAGAATACTGAAAGGTCAGGCAAAGGGCCAGTGATTTGATTATATGACAAATACAGTTCTTGCAATGAGTGTCTAACACAACCACTGGACAAATTATGAAGAATTGATGGAAGGTCTTCAGTCAAATTGTTTCCATACATGTATAAAGAATGTAAGGTGCATATATTCATGAAGGATTTCAAATCTTCGCCCTTGAATCTATTACGGGAGAGATGAAGGTGCTCAAGAGAATTCATTACCCTGCCAAAATGATTTGGTGTGGAACCTTCCAAAAGGTTATCACGAAGGTCAAGCTCGATGAGGTTGGAAGTGATGTTTGACACCCACTGGAATATCATTGATGACGAGAAGGTGTTTCCAGATAGATCAAGGACCGAAAGGGAAGTAGAAGAATTGAATTTAGAAGGCCCCAATGAAAGGATGAAATGATCAGAAAGGCTACAATAATATATACCGAGTTCTTTTAGATTCGGTAGATTGCCAATCATTTGGAACCAGCTATGAGAACTGTTAAGATTAGATATGTAGCCTAAGGAAAGATGGGTTAAAGAAATGAGATTAGACAGCCACTGACCTCTGGCGTGATTCCCATCGTCAATTTTGAGAGCATCATAATATCCTCCAAGATAAAGCTTCTGCAAGTTTGACAGGTTCCCAAATTGGGACGGTATATTTCCTTCAAAATAATTGTGGTGGAGATCAAGATGCTGTAACTTGGAGAGATTTCCAAGTTGAGACGGTATCTTTCCTTCAAAAGAATTGTAGCTGAGATCAAGATGCTGCAACATGGAGAGATTTCCAAGTTGACGAGGGATTGAACCCTCCAGAGAATTCCCAGCAAGATTTAAGTATTTCAAATAAGAAAGAGAGCCAAGCTGACTCGGAATTTTTCCACCAAAAGAACATGATGACAGATCAAGGTATCTCAAGTTGCTCAGAGAAAAAAGAAACTCTGGCATTTGTCTGTATCGAAAAGAATTCCCACTGAGGTTCAAATAGTTTAATTGTTGCAACTCCATCAGTGACTTGTGGATCTCTCCGCTGATATAACGTTGCGAGACAACTTCATAGTAACGATGGAAAACTTGTTCATAATTAACCTCTCCATGAAGGTCGAGCGTCAGAATATGGCCAGTGAGGTTGCTGCAGCGAATCCCGCTCCATCGGCAACAGTCTGCAGTGGTCCAAGATGAGAGCATGCCATAGCGATCCAGAATGGCAGCCTTGAATTGGAGAAGTGCTTCCCTCTCCCTCTCTATGCACCTTATTTCCTGTTCACCACAAACAAACTGCAACACCAAACACACCATAAACATGACTTGTATGAATTTGAAACGAACTGGATTCATGATTGACATCATCACAAAGGCAAAGTGATTGATCAAATCCACTAAATATTAGAATGAGATTGATACTGGTGAGTGATGGCTTTAGCACTGCCAATAGCCATATATATAACATTACATAGGGACTGTTAATGGAAGACACCTTTCTCATGAGTGGGCCCACTCTCCAATAGTTACTGTTCTCACTATACACCAGTCATACTCATTTCCCCGTAATTTCTTCGAAGTATCCAAGTCTTCTTGGATATCTGAAGTCATCACAGTCATTTTCATACTTTTTTGTATCCACACCTAACTACCCACACAGTCTCCTCCATTTTATGAATTTTTTTTACCAAATAGAACCTAATTAATAACAAGGTGTAATACTCAGGAAATTGGAGCTAATAATCTGACGCATAAGACTTAATTAATATAATTACACCATTTGCAGTTCTATTAAGATTCAGGGTGAAATTTTTGCTGAGGTACTAACACAACACTTTATTATTTGTGCTATTTCTTGGTTCAGTTCAGTACGTTACTTCGATCCCCTTTAAAAGTCTAGTCACTGATCTTCAATCAATCTTTTTTTTCCCCTTAATGTATTGTCTGTTGGTTATTCTTTCGGTACATCGGTACATGTTATAACTAACATGTTTCAATATCTTTTTTTTTTTTTTTTATCATTGTCAAATAATATATGTAATTTTTCTTATTTAGTCCTTCTAATATCTATTTTTTCATTTTACTTTTTATAATATTTTGTTTATTTTGAATTAGTTTCTTTAAAAAATATTTAATAGAGACTAAAAGCAAATTATCTACATATTATAGGGACCAAAAAAAATAGATATATTAAAACACTAAAATAAAATAACAAAAACCAAAATCAATAAAAGAATTTTATAGGGACCAAAAGTCATACAAATTTTTTTTAGGGACCAGAAGCAAAATACAATTATCTTTGAGAGATAAAAACATATTTAAGATTAAAAAATATTTATGGAAACATGCTCGAAATGATAAAATGAAAAGCACTATATATCCATATCTTTATTGGGACAATAAAATATATCTTTATATATTAGGACAGAAAAAAAAAAGTGTTAAAGATAATATTTTAATTTTAAAATTGGATAAATAACCAGTTTCATTAACGAAAATACGAGGATCTGTCATTTTAATCTCTGAAAATACGTAATAATATTCAAAAAAGGCCCCTAAAAGTCTCTACGTTGTAACTTTAGTCCCTAAACTAGTAAACTTAATTACTTATTATCATTTTACTCCCCAAAAGTATGTTAATATTGTCACTTAAAATCCAATAGGTGCAGCTCAGTTGGTAACACTCGTTGATTTTGTGGGGAAGGACCTGGGTTTGATCCCACAGAATACACTCTTGAGAAGGAGCGATGAGCTTTAAGTGTGACTAAGTCTCAGACCGAAGATTAATCCCATAATTGGCCCAAAGGACCGAAGCTTGTGGGATACCTCGGGATCCCACAGGGAGCCAAAGGCCCTATAATTACCGTGGTTGATAAAAAAAAATATTGTCACTTAAGTCACATGACTTTTTGAACTTTGGATTAAAATGAGCAACGAATTGCACTTTTAGGAAACTTTTTTTAATTTAATTTATTATTTCTAGGGACTAAAATGACAACACCTCATATGTTTCGAGTAAAAATGGTCATTTACCCTTTTAAAATGATTGCTATATAAAATTTTAATTTACAAATCTCTCTATATATAAACGTGTAAAACTATTTGTTTCTTCATGTCTCTACTCTCTCTCACATTCACTCATAAATACTTACCCCTCATAAAGTAGTATATTTCACTCTCCTAACATGCATATACTTATACTTTTAATATCAATTGAACGGTTTAACAAACTGTAATTGATTATCAGAAATTAATTTTAAATAAATATATTTTATCTTCAAAATTCAAACACTCAATATGCATCTAATATATCTTCTCATGCTTTTAATATCAACTAAATGACTTAACAAATTATAATTGGATATCAGAAATCAATTTCAAACATATATAATCTTTAAAATTTAAATATTCTCCTAACATGCATATGATATATCATCTTATATTTTTAATATCAGAACCGTTTAACTTAACTTTTTATTTCAATCTAATATTTTCAAAATCTTTAGTTTTAATTTGAATTTCAATATTTTTTTAAAAAAAATATCATTAATTAAAGATAACAATATATCACAATATAAATTATTTATTATAAATATAAAATATAATTTCTATATTTAAAAATAATTATTTATTACAAATTTTAATTGTAATATAATTTATATATTTAAAAATATTTATTTATTATAAATTTCAATTATATAAAATAAGCATTTATTTTGTGCAGTGTATATATTAAAATACTAGTTAATTACATTAAATTAACAATTAATATATTAAAAAGAAAATATTTAAGCGGCAGCCTAAAAAGTGATTACATATCTAATTGAATTTTAGTTTTTCGTCACCGAAAGAAATAGAAGTATAGAACGGGGCCACCCCACTCATGCTATGAAATAATGCACATACCATGTGATAAGGATGATATGTTTGCGTGACGCAAACTTCTACAAAAGACCAACTTTATGTTTTTATTTTTATTTTAAGAAAGACCAACTTTATGTCGTTGCACTATTTAAAAAAAACTAGTCTTATAATAACAAATGACTCTGAAAATGTTAATAAGAAAAAATGCCAGCAAAAATAGCACAGGATTTCATACATTTTCACAGGTCACTCATTTTCATGCATGTTTGAAATACACATACTTATAAAAATTAAATTTTTATATTGACACGAAAGTAATTATCTATTTAGGTTTTCCAAAAATGTAAAAAGAGTAAGAGTACTCAGACAAAGAAAATATATTTATAATCCCATAGATATCTTATTTCATTTAAAATATTTATAAAATTGTATAAAAAATTTATGTTTAAAAATTTAAAAAGAATCTAACGTATGTTTAATTAAAATATTTTTTTAATTTTAAAATATGAAATTATAAAATAATCCAATTATTTTACAACTATATTGCGAATAAAAAATGATTAATTTTATAATTTTTATAGTTTATAAATAATACTTTGAATAATTTAAAGTCTAATAATTAATTAAATTAAATGCAAACTTTTGAAATCAAATATTATTTACCAATACGTCGTTGATTCGAGGATAATTAAGATTGGATCCCTTAAGCAAAATTTTAGATTCAAAACTTGTGATTAAAAGAGATCTTGCTAAAGTTTGACCCATGAGAAAAAAATGTATTAAGTTAAAAAAGAATAATATTTTTATCTAAATATTTCAATCAGTTTTTTATGAAAAATTTATAACGATATTATATGCCATAACTTGTAAGCATGTTAAAAATATATTTAATAAATTTATTATAATATATTTAGAGTAAATTACAGCAACACCCTCTGAGGTTTCGTGTAATTACACATGCACCCCCTGCTTTTTTAACCATTACTTTGGCACCCCTGTAGGGGGTGTTAGTGTAAGGTTTGAGGGGGTGCCACTGTAATGTTTACAAATATATCAGGGGGTGTTAGTGTAATGTTTTCAAACTTAAAGGGGTGCTAGTGTAGGAAAATAAAAAAGAGTGAGGTTATGTGTAATTACATGAAACCTCAGGAGGTGCTGCTGTAATTTACTCATATATTTATTATAGATTTTATGTAAAAAAAGTTGACATTATTATAAATATGTTAACAAACAAACTGCAACACCAAACACACCATAAATATGACTTGTATGAATTTGAAACGAACTGGATTCATGATTGACATTTTGGTGGTTATCATCACAAAGGCAAAGTGATTGATCAAATCCACTAAATATTAGAATGAGATTGATACTGGTGAGTGATGGCTTTAGCACTGCCAATAGCCATATATATAACATTACATAGGGCCGGTTAATGGAAGACACCTTTCTCATGAGTGGGCCCCCTCTCCAATAGTTACTGTTCTCACTATACACCAGTCATACTCATTTCCCTGTAATTTCTTCAAAGTATCCAAGTCTTCTTGGATATCTATATCTGAAGTCATCACAGTCATTTCCCCGTAATTTCTTTGAAGTATCCAAGTCTTCTTGGATATCTCAAGTCATCACAGTCATTTTCATACTTTTTTGTATCCACACCTAACTACCCACACAGTCTCCTCCATTTTATGAATTTTTTTTTTACCAAACAGAACCTAATTAAAAACAACGTGTAATACTCGGGAAATTGGAGCTTATTTGATGAGAACATATAAAACCTCCTCTTTTTATATCCATACTTAAACCTCCCTCTTGACCGTAAAGAAATTGGATGGCTAACATTATTTTTTTGAAATATAGACCTTAATCTCTAAGGAATTACAAATATTGTTGATATTAATACTTTATGGACTAATGTCTGACGCAATAAGACATATTGTAACATAATTATACCATTTGCAGTTCAGGGTGGAATTTTTGCTTTATGAGAGGTACTTATGCATCTATTCTGCTATAATTTTCTAGAGCATACTTCAGAGTTTACTATGAAAGAAAAGACAAAACTAGTCCCTGAAATTTAAATTTTTTTTAGTCTTTAATTTCAAAAAATATCTTTTTAGTCTCTCTCCATAAAAAAAATAAAATGAACATATCAGTCACTCCAAAATCAATCTGAGAAATTTCTTTTATGGAAAGAGACTAAAAAAAATATTTTTTGAAATTAAGAGATTAAAAGAAACAAATTTAAATTTGAGAGACAAGAAACAAAGTGACACAAATTTAAAGATAGCGACGGTTAATGGAAGACATCTTTCTCATGTTCTCACTATACTCGGAGTCATTTCCCGGTAACTTCTTCCAAGTATCCAAGTCCTGTTTTACTAGCCGTATCTGAAGTCTGAACAGTCATTTTCATACCTTTTCGTTTGTACTAGTTTTCTCGAGGAGTTTTCTTCTATCCACACCTACCTAACTACCCGCACAGTCTCCTCCATTTTATCATTTTTTTTTACCAAATAGAACCTAATTAATAACAAGGTGTAATACTCAGGAAATTGGAGCTAATAATCTGACGCATAAGACTTAATTAATATAATTACACCATTTGCAGTTCTATTAAGATTCAGGGTGAAATTTTTGCTTTGAGGTACTAACATAACACCATTTTATTATTTTGTGTTATTTCTTGGTTCAGTTCAGTACTTTACTTCGATCCCCTTTAAAAGTCTAGTCACTTATCTTCAATCAATCTTTTTTTCCCCCTGAATGTATTGTCTGTCGGTTATTCTAATTCGGTACATGTTATAACTTACATGTTTCAATATCTTTTTTTTTTTTTATCATTGTCAAATAATATATCTAATTTTTCTTTTTTAGTCCTTCTAATATCTTTTTTTTTATTTTACTCTTTATAATATTTTGTTTATTTTGAATTAGTTTCTTTAAAAAATATTTAATACAGACTAAAAGCAAATTATCTAGATATTATAGGGACAAAAAAAATAGATATATTAAAACACTAAAATAAAATAACAAAAACCAAAATCAATAAAAGAATTTTATAGGGACCAGAAGTCATACAAATTTTTTTAGGGACCAAAAGCAAAATACAATTATCTTTGAGAGACAAAAACATATTTAGGCTATGCTCTGCAAAACTAGCTGAAAAGCTAGCTGAAAGCTGAAAAGCTAGCTGGTAGCTGAAAGCTGGCAGCTAGAAGCTGTTAAGCTAACTTATTAAATCATAAGTGTTCGGTAAAATTATCTATTAAAGTAGCTGAAAAATATAAAATGAAAAAAATGGACATATTTATATGATATTTTTATATAATTTTAATTTTATTTTATTGATAAAAATATATTTTGAGGTGTTATAATTTTAGTTTTTTAATTAATTTTAAACTCTTGTAATATTTTATTCATAGATAAATTATTTTCATTACATTTTTAGTTTCAATTATTACATTTTTTTTCATATTTAGTATTCTACTATTAATCTTATACTATATCTTAAAATATTTTTAATCAAGTTTAAAATAAAGTAAAACAAATACGCTTAAGTAAACATTATTATATTTTTATTACGTTAATTAGCATAATAGTTAATTGATAATAAAAAATACACTTAAGTAGATACTCAAGTAGAATACAATAAAGAATAAAACATAATTAATAAAAAATTAAAAATAGTTTACATGGACAGAAAAAAAAAAGAGTGAGCAAGAAGATTGGAGAAAAAAAAAAGAGTGATGAGCAGGTGATACATGTGAATGAGTGAAAAATAAATAAATAAATAATAGAATCCTCATTTATTTAAAAAGGATAATAAGGAAGTTTAATAAATATTTTAAGGATAAAAGGAGAATAAAATATAAAAAGCTAGAAGCTAGAAGCTAGCGTTTTAAAAAACGCTACTTCAAGTAGCGTTTCAAAAAATACTAGAAGCTACTAAAAAAAGCTTGTTTACTGAACAGTCAAACAAGCTTTTCAGCTAGTAAAAAAAGCTAGAAGCTAGCTGAAATGGCTTGCTGAACATAGCCTTAAGCTTAAAAAATATTTATGGAAACATGCTAGAAATGATAAAATGAAAAACACTATATATCCATATCTTTATTGGGACAATAAAATATGTCTTTATATATTAGGATAGAAAGAAGAAAAAAAGTGTTAAAGATAATATTTTAATTTTAACACTAGGTAAATAACTAGTTTCATTCTCGAAAATACGAGGAGTTGTCATTTTAGTATCTGAAAGTACATAATAATATTCAAAAAAGGCCCCTAAAAGTCTCTACGTTGTAACTTTAGTCCCTAAACTAGTAAACTTATTACTTATTATCATTTCAGTCCCCAAAAGTATGTTAATATTGTCACTTAAGACCCAATGGATGTAGCTCAGTTGGTAACACACGCTGAGTTTGTGGAGAAGGACTTGGATTCGATCCCGCAGAATACACTCTTGGAGAGGGGCAATGAGCTTTAAGTGTGACTAAGCCCCGGACCGAAGATTAATCCCATAACCGGCTCAAAGGACCGAAGCTTGTGGGATACCTTGGGATCCCACGGGGAGCCAAAGGCCCTAATTACGGTGGTTAATAAAAAAAGAATATTGTCACTTAAGTCACATGACTTTTTGAACTTTGGATTAAAGTGAGCGACAAATTGCACTTTTAGGAAACTTTTTTTAATTTAATTTATTACTTTTAGGGACTAAAATGACAACGTCTCACATGTTTCGAGAAAAAATGGTCATTTACCCTTTTAAAATGATTGCTATATAAAATTTTAATTTACAAATCTCTCTATATATAAACGTGTAAAACTATATGTTTCTTCATGTCTCTACTCTCTCACATTCACTCATAAATACTCACCTCTCATAAAGTGGTATATTTCACTCTCCTAACATGCATATATTTATACTTTTAATATCAATTAAATGGTTTAACAAACTGTAATGTTAAACTGTAATTGATTATAAGAAATTAATTTTAAGGAAATATATTTTATCTTCAAAATTCAAATACTCAATATGCATCTAATGTATCTTCTCATGCTTTTAATATCAACTAAATGACTTAACAAATTATAATTGGATATCAGAAATCAATTTCAAACATATATTACCTTTCAAATTTAAATATGCTCCTAACATGCATATGATATATCCTCTTATATTTTTAATATTAGAACCGTTTAACTTAACTTTTTATTTCAATCTAATATTTTCAAAATCTTTAGTTCTAATTTGAATTTCAATATTTTTTCAATGAAATTATCATTAATTAAAGATAACAATATATCACAATATAAATTATTTATTATAAATATAAAATATAATTTCTATATTTAAAAATAATTATTTATTACAAATTTTAATTGTAATATAATTTATATATTTAAAAATATTTTTATTATAAATTTTAATTATATAAAATAAACATTTATTCTGTGCAGTGTATATATTAAAATACTAGTTAATTACATTAAATTACCAATTAATATATTAAAAAGAAAATATTTAAGCGGCAGCCTAAAAAGTGATTACATATCTAATTGAATTTTAAATTTTCGTCACCGAAAGAAATAGAAGTATAGAACGGGGCCACCCCACTTATGCTATGAAATAATCCACATACCATGTGATAAGCATGATATGTTTGCGTGAGGCAAACTTCTACAAAAGACCAACTTTATGTTTTTTTTTTTTTTTTTTTCTATATATATATATATATATATATATATATATAGATAGATAGAAAGACCAACTTTATGTCTTTGCACTAGTTATATTTTATTTCTAAATCGAATAAGCATTGTTATCAATGTTATCAGACTTGGACTGATCATCGACTCGGTCGGGATACTAGATCACTGGGTCAGGGATCGACATAGTGAGTCGCTAGTTGACTCGCATGAATTGGTGTAGATAAAATAAAATTAAAATATATAATATATATTATATTTTGCATATATTATCACAAGATGTTTATATAGTCTAGTTGTAATTTCCTTCATCAGTCTCTCTTATGTCACAGCTTCACATCGGTTGGATCCTCTCATGTGACATTTTTATCATGTGAAATCTTAGCTATTAAATTAAAGTAAGAGAGAGAAAATTTAAATAATAAAAAAGGAAGACATAAGGTTTGGATGGTAAAGATTTTCACATGAGAGAATTCAAGTGAAAATCTCACATGAGAGGATCCCAGTCACAACACGTATGATCTTTATTGAAAATTGGAATAAATAACGTTTTGGATATGTTTTACAAGTATTTTAAGTTAGGTTGTTACTTTTTTTCTATTAACTGACTATTTTGTTTAATTATATTAGTTGTGTTTGATAATTAAATTGGCTTATTTAATAGTTTGTAGCGTTTATTTCAAATAGCACTTTAACATATAGCTTTTAAGTTTTTGTTTTTATTTATTTTTATCCATAAAATATGTAATAGCCTTGAATTTTAAAAATATGTTTCAAGATTTAAGTTAGTTTATAAAATTATTAATTGTATTGAGACTTTTCCCTATTCTATTAATATTAGAGTTTTTTAAACCTCAATTTCTAGAGTAGTTATAGTTACGTTACCCAAGGACGGATCCAGAAACCTATTAAAAGGGGGGCTGAATTTTTTTTTCTTCCTTTATAATTGTTTAAATTTTAATAAATGATAATTTTTAAAAAATATTTACTATTTTTACACGTAAAATTGAAATTAATTTTTATTTTAAATGATAATAACCTTAATTGTTATCATAATAACAACAAACACAAATAGTTTTACATAATTTTACATTAGTTATCATCTTAACTATTGTAATAATAATAACAAATACAATTAGTTTTACATAATTTTACACTAGTTAACCTTAATTAGCTATATAATAACAACATATATAATTAATTTTACACTAACTAATTTAAAAAAAAAATATATATATATATATATATATATATATATATATATATACACACGAAAAATCCCGAGGGAGGGGGGGCTGGCTCCCCTGCCTGCCCCCCATGTATCCGTCCTCGACGTTACCCAAAAAAAAAAAAGAGTAGTTATAGTTAGCTTTTCAACTAAGAATAAAATAAAATGTTTAAACTTAAATTAATGATAATACTTATTAATTTAGCGGAAGAATTCATGTTCGATTCCTCCGCATGCAAAATTTCCTTGGACCTGTGACAGTCATGCACTGTGAGCGGAATTAATCTTTAACCCAAGGATTGGAGGACACTTATGGTTTCTGACCTAGGACAAAAAAAAATTATAAGAATTAGAATTATTTTTGAAAAAAGAAATTAAGATACAAAATTAAATAAAATAAACATTTGAATGAGACTGTGTCCACCGTGGACCAATTTTACATATGATCTACCATTAATCACTTTAAAACACCGTTAGATTTATCTTATGTCTACATTAATTCGGTGCACCTTCATCACCATATTTTTTCTTCTTTCTCCCTTTCCCTCCTTCGTTCTCCAATAGGTTCATCGTCACTCGTCACAGCCGGAACCCTCTCAGTTCTCCGACTTGTTCGTCGCCGTTCACTGCTGTCGGAATCGATTTCTTTGATGCCTTCTTCTTACCCGAAAAACTAACCACGGATTCATCCTCACCAATTAACCCAAATTTCTTATTTCCCCCATCTTCTTTCCCGCAAACAACTTCAGGCACATCCTCATCATTAGCATTAACACCATATTGTTCCCAACACTAAAAACAATAATTATTGTTTTCCAACATTATAAACAAATCGGTACAAAAAAAAAAGCCACATAAAGAAACACAAAAATCAAATAGTATTCACAGAATGAACCAATTAAAAATGAAGAAAAGTTCAATAAAAATACAAAAAAAATCGTATATCTGTATGCACACTCTACATCCCATTCTCCCTTTTCTGGCGCGGGTGTCGGCTCCTTGAAGAGCTTTGTTCCGATTCCGATGGAGTACTCGTCGTCGATGACCCTATCTTTTTCTTCGATTTCCTACCGCCGCCGTGCTGTGACACGTTCTCGTCATCCCTCACCGTTCCTCGCAATTGGCTTCTTCCATCCCATGTCTGATTCCAGTTTTCTCTTATTCCGCGAACTGAGTGTAAACAACACTGCGTTCAAATCACGGAACTGGGGAATCAAAAGGGATCGATTCACAAGAGGAAAAGCAAAATATCGATTCGGAAGAGGAAAAGGAAAAAAGTGGCACCGCTGCCAGAAATCGCCTTCGGCGACAGTGCACGACGGGGAGGGGTTGTGGAGGAAGTGGGGAAAGGGATCTGGTACATAGGACTCAGGATATGACTATGAGTCTTAAATGAATCTAGGACTATTAAAAGTGGTCCACGATAAAATACCTACAAAAGTGGTCCACCGTAGCCACAGTCTTTGAATGATTATATTTTACATATACATATATGTTGTAAAAGAAAAATAGAAGACTGAGACTTTTTCGGAAAGCTTAGGTGGCGTTTACTTGCAACTCTGTTTTTTGTTTTCAGTTTTTAATTACAAAACTGCCACCTTGTTTTCATTTTATTTTCTGTTTTCTAAGATTTGTACAGGAAACAGAGAAAATAAAAAAAAAGTTGTTTTCAGTGTTTCCTGTACAAATCTAAGAAAACAGAAAATAAAATGAAAATAAAATTACAGTTTTATAATTAAAAACTGAAAATAGAAAATGAAAACAGAAAACAGAATCGCAAGTAAACATCCAAAAGAAAATTACCAAAAGAAAATCTAATGTAACATATTAGCATTATCTTAAGGACTAAGGAGGCATCCACGAAAAGCCTATTAAGTATAACATGGGGCTGATGACGGCCCAAAAGAAAGAGAGGTGTGGGACTGGGACCGATGACCTTTTAAAGCATTCAATACCATTTTTTAGGAATAAAAAAAAGCATTTAGGCGAATTGCACGATGAGAGAGAAAAAAGAAAGCACGTACTGCACGTTGGAACCAAACAGAGAGGAAAGAAGTCCAAAAAAAGAAACGAAATAAGGTAGAAGGTGAGTTTTTTTTTATATAGACCACACGTGTGTATTTTTTTTTTTTATTGAAGACACTCTTATTCGAGTTAGATAAAGTTATTATGGATGACAAAACTCTTCATTCGAGTATTTAATGCAGTTACATACTCAAGACTTGAACTTAAGATTACTGGTTAAATTTTTATATTGACACAAATGTAATTAGCTATTTAAGTTTTCCAAAAATGTAAAAAGAGTTAGAGTATTCAAATAGAGAAAATATATTTATAATCCCATAGATACCTTATTTCATTTAAAATATTTATAAAATTGTATGAAAAATTTATGTTTAAAAATTTAGAAAGAATTTAACTTATGTTTAATTAAAATATTTATGTAATTTTAAAATATGAAATGATAAAATAATTCAATTATTTTACAACTATATTGCGAATAAAAAATGATTAATTTTATAATATTTATAGTTTATAAATAATACTTTGAATAACTTAAAGTCTAATAATTAATTAAATTAAATGCAAACTTTTGAAATCAAATATTACTTACCAACACGTCGTTGATTCAAGTAGAATTAAGATCGGATCCCTTAAGTAAAATCTTAGGTTCGAGACTTGTGGTTAAAAGAGATCTTGCTAAAGTTTGACCCATGAGAAGAAAATGTACTAAGTTAAAAAAGAATAATATTTTGTCTAAATATTTCAATCAGTTTTTCATGAAGGATTTATAATGATATTATATGTCATAACTTATAAGCAAGTTAAAAATATATTAATAAATTTATTATAATATATTTATTATATATTTTATGTAAAAAAAGTTAACATTATTATAAAAATATTAATCAAGAAAATTTTCGTAACTGAAGTTATTAAATATAGAGTCAAAATATTATTTTATAATAAATATATTAACTAATTAGATTTAAATTAATTTTTAGTATAAATAGTTTAACCTCATAAAATAAATATTATTCAACAAAAAATTTATTTGTGAAATTATTTAAAATTATTTTATACGATTTTCAAATAAAAATGATTTTATAGGATTTAAGAGTAACAAAAGATTGTTGAGTCTTGAGTATGCAATTGTGTTAAATACTCAGTGAAATAAATTTGTCGCCCATAATGATCTTATCTGATTCGAGCAAGATTGTCTCCCATGAATGATACACGTGGACTCTAACATAAAAAAAAAATAAAAAAAGTATTTAATTTATGATATTATTGATTAAGTAATTTAAAACAATTTTTTGTAATAAAAATATATTTAATAAATTAATATATAAATCTAACATTATTATGAATCAACAAAATTTTCATATATGAAGTTATTAAACATAGAGTCAGAATACTATTTTGTAATAAATATATTTACTACTTTGATTTAATTACTTTTTGGTACAAAAATTTTGACCTAAAAAGATAAATATTATTCAAAAAAATATTTATTTATGAAATTATTTAAAATTATACTCCCTCCGGTCCTTTTTATAAGAAACAAAATAATGTTCTTTTTTTGTCCTAATTATAAGAAACATAGACCCACTTTAAGCTATATTAATTGCTAGTTTTCTTTTTTACCCTTCATTTTGTGAAATCCATTAATGAGACACCTACTCATTTCTCATGCATTTATTGGTTTATTAACCATACAAGTTAAACTTATTGGTGGAGGTGCAATGTCATTAATGTAACCACTATTTAAACCAATCAATTTAAGGGGTATTTTTGGAATAAAATTAAAATTTATGACATTATTAATTATAACTAACTAACTAAACTATTTTATTGGTCTTGACGATTTAGTTATTTGTTTCTTATATAAAGGACCGGAGGGAGTATTATATAATTACTAAATAAAAATGATTTTATACGATTTAAAAGTAAAAAAAAATTTGAGCCTTAGGTATGAAGTTGTGTTAAATACTTGAAGAAATAGATTAGTCGTCCATAATGGTTATACCTAACGTGTGCAAGATTGTTTCCCGTGAATGACACTTGTAGTATCTACCATTAAAAAATTAAAACTAATTCAATTTATGATATTATTAATGAAGTAATTTAATATTTTGTAATGAAAATATATTTAATAAGTTAATGTTAATATATTTATTATATATATATATAAATAAATATATTTAACATTATTATATACATATAAATCAACAAAATTTTCATATACGAATATACGAAGTTAGTAAACTTAGAGTCAAAATATTATTTTATAATAAATACATTAACTAATTAGATTTAAATTATTTTTTAGTATAAAAATTTAAACCTCATAAAACAAATATTATTTTGTAATAAATATGTTAAATAATTAGATTTAAATTAATTTTTAATATAAATAGTTTAACATCATAAAATAAATATTATTTAACAAATATTTTTTATGAAATTATTTAAAATTATTTTATACGATTTCTAAGTAAGAATGATTTTCTAGGATTGAAGAGTAAACTAAAAATTGTTGAGTCTTAAGCATGCAATTGTGTTAAATACCCGTAGAAATAAATTTGTCACCTATAATGATTTTACCTAAATCGAGCAGGATTGTCTCCCATGAATAATACATGTGGACTCTAACATAAAAAAAATTTAATTTATGATATTATTTATGAAGTAATTGAAAACAACTTTTTGTAATAAAAATATATTTAATAAATTAATATATTATTTGTTGAGTCTTGGGCATGCCATTATGTTAAATATTCGGAGAAAGAGATTTGTCGCCCATAATGGTTGTACCTAACTCGAGCATGATTGTCTCCCATGAATCATAATTGTCCTTTGCCTTAAACAAAATAAAACTAACTCAATTTATTTATGATATTATTGATAAAGTAATTTAAAACTGTTTTGTAATAAAAATATATTTAATAAATTAATTTTAATATTTTTATTATATATTTGTGTATAAAAATTTGACATTATTATATAAAGACTAATCAACAAAAATTTTGTATATGAAGTTATTAAACATAGAGTCAAAATATAAATATTTATATTTATAATATTATAAACAAATAAATTTATGTATCATTTAATATAAAAAGAAAGAAAGAAATAAGCATAAAATGAAAAAAAAAAAAAGAAATATACGTTTAAAGAAAAAAACTAAAAAAGAAGAAAGAAAAAAATTGAGTAGAATAAATAATAAAAGAATTTATTTTCCTATATAGAATAGATATATAATAGAATAGAAAAATAAAAAACAAAAAGAAATTTAAAAAGAAAAAAGTTAAAAAGAAAGACAAAAAGAAAGAGAGAGAGTTTTTGGAGAGAAATTTTTTTCCTAAATGGTGACATGTGTCACCCCAAGGGTTCTCTTTTCTATTAAAGAAATAAATAGATTAGGGACATATTTTTGGTTCCTAAAGCGCTATCTAAATCACTTTATTTCACTATTTAAAGTACTATCTAAACAAATTTAGGGACAAAAATAAGATTTTAAATTTATTAGGATCAACAATGAATTTTTTTTATTAGGGACCAAAAACAAAACTCAAACATTTATTAAGGAAAAAAAAACATATTTAAGCTTAAAAAATTATAATTCAAAATTTGTCAGATATACCTATCCATTTTTACTGCCTGTCGATGGCAATGGTGAGAAAAGCAACACATTTCATTCTCAAAACTCAACTAAAAATATGAAAAAAAGTTTAACTATTTTCTTGGTGTTTAAAAATGTTTTTTTTAATTTATTTCAGTCTCTATTTTAATATTTTTATTTCTAGTAGTCTTTAAATACTAAAAAGTTTGTTGAAAGTTTTTATTGAAAGTTTGATGAAATACTAAAAAGTACATTGCTTTTATTAAATATAAAGACTAAAATAATTTAAGTAAGAACTAAAAAATCATATTTTCTTAGAATAAAACAATGTAAAATATACCAATAAGGTACAGTACAATTGGTAGATAGTTGGATTCCTTAAACATGCTAACAGGGGTTTGATTTCTTGACCGTGAGTATGGAAAAGACTTTGTTGAGAGAGAAAATACCCACTTTGGTGACCTCTATGCCTCAAGATTAATTTTATGGTTTCCAGCTATAGGGATACCTTGCTTTTAGCCAAAACAATGTAAAATACTACTTTTATTCTTATATATAAGAAACAAATACCTATTTCATCAAGACCAAAAAAAGTAGTTAAGTTGGTTAATTTTAATTAATATATAATATCATTAATGTAATTTTTATTCCAAAAAAACCATAGAATTAAATGGTTTAAGTGTTGGTTGTATTTGTCAAAAAAAAAAAAAAGTGGTGGTTGTATTTAATTACACTACTTATATTTCAAAGGGATAATTTTTTCAACCAATGAATATAACTTATATTGTCAATAGTTCAATAAATGCATACACTTTCATTGGAAATGAGTGAATATCTCATTAATAAACTTTCAATAAATTAAGGGTATAAAATGAAATTAACAATTAATGCATTTGAAAATAATCATGTGCTTCTTATATTTAGAAACAAAAAAAAATGCTGTGATTTGCTTCTTATACACAAGAAGGAAGGTAATATAACAAAAGAGATTGTGAATTTTTTATTTATTTATAGGAATCGAACACAGGTAGAAGAGATTTACAACAACTCATGCACACTGGTCAACCAAATGATTCGACTAATGGCATACATATACTACCCTTGTTTATTTTTATCTGTCTTTTAAGGTTTTTTATGTAAAAAATAAGAAATGTAATAAATTTTCTAGAACCTAATAAATTTCTTGAACCTAATAAAAAAATCTTCTAAAAATTGGATAATTAAAAAAAGGAGAGAGTATGTGTTACATAGGCACGGGGCCTTGTGGCATTTGTCATTAACATGGTCACAACCTTAAGCCTCTACGTTCCATATTGGAGTTTCGTGGATTATGGCAGCGACGAACCAAAGAAATACACAGTACATAATCTCTCTATATATTTATGCATGTATTATTATGTACCTCGGTTCTAATATTTTCTCAAATTTTTACTTGGGACACTGAGGTTTCTGTTCTTTTGTTGGTGTTACTTCCTCTTACTTGGTCCAATGTGAAATGCTAACGCGGTTGGTTATGTGGACAGACAAGTTTGGGGTGTTAATCATATAGTAGTAGTGACTAGTGAGTGACGACTACACATTTTGAGTCATAACATGCTATCCTTAATTTGTTGAATTATTTATCAAATCATTTATTTTAAACTGTTTTTATGTTGTTATATATTATTATTCTAACTGAAATGACTTTAATATTGGTTGCCTTTTTCTGCTTATTTTTTCTTTGTTTCTTTCATCAAACGTTTTACAGGATAGCACACACAGTATAAAAGGGCTATTCAATCTGCCATGCAAACACTATCTTACTTAGCAATTATATTGAAGAAATTGTAGTATCTGCAATATCTTACCATTTGATGAATATTATGGATCCGGAATACCAAAATGGAAAGTTAGTTATATCAGCCAATAGATAAATATCTTGTCCAATGACTGTGTAAGCAATTGATTACGTGATAAAATATCTAGTTACTGATCGATCTTGGATGTGGACAGTTTGTCCCGTGGATTGAGTCTGTTCCAGGAAGGCAAGAGTAGTAGGAATCTGAAGATAGCGGATAAGCATAGGAATTTATCAAAATCTATAAAAAAAAATCTATCAGAATCTTATCTTATCAAAATTTATTAAAAATATAAATCTATCAAGATCTAAATCTACCAAAATCTTAACCTATTAAAAATTATATCTATTAAAAACTATCAAAATCTAATTAAATCTATCTCTAAGCTATCAAAAACACTATTGTGTCACTTAATTACAAAACAAATCCCAAAAAAATAAATATGAAAATTCCATGTGAAGGACCGCAACTTTGTAGCTTGATTTTTACCCCTAAAACGTCCAAATTAGGCTGAGCTCGTGATATGTAAAATTGTAGAGCTTCCTCTTAGCTTTCAAACGGGACCAGAATCACCTAAATCGAAGCTCTGTGCAGAAAGTTATGGCCTTTACATGAATACAATGTCAATATGAAAAAACTAGCGTAAATTAACAAAACTTAACACTTGAGCCCAATGAAACCCAATCTCACAAAAGTCAATTAAAAGGGACAAAAACAACACGAAAGTATGTCAATTATGAACAAAATGAGCCACTAATAAATGGTAAATAATACTCTATCAAAGGGATGCCAATAATGGAGTGGAATTAATTTATCAATTTTTGCCCTATGGATATTGGAGGAAACATTGAACTTGGACTTTTGAATATTTACCTTAAGGCCAGAGGCAAGGCAACAAGAGTCCAACACCTCTTTGATAAGATGAACTTGATTAGACTTAGCTTTTGCAAAAAGAAGGCAGTCGAACGCAAAGAAAAGATGAGACCAAAGGACCATCTTTAGAAGTTTTAATAGGGACCCATTTCCCTTCATTAACCTTCTCTTGGATGAGCAAAGCTAACTTCTCCATGCAAAGAACAAAGAGGTAGGGGGACATAGGGTCCCCTTGACGAAGCCCTCTATTGGGAGCAAAGCTATCCAATTTCTCACTATTCCACTTCAAAGTCAGAGAAGAAGTTGTTGAGCAATTCATGATAAGATTGACAAAAGGGGGAGAGAAGCCAAATTCTTGAAGAGTAAGGCGAAGAAAATCCCAATTGACCATATCATGGGCTTTTTTAAAGTCAATTTTAAACAGAATGAAGCCTTTCTTCCCTTGTTTCTTCTTATGTATCAGATGAACAATCTCTTGAGCAATCAAGCCATTATCAGAAGTACCTCTATTAGGAACACAACTACCCTGAAGAGGCACAATAAGGTTATCAAGATGAGGCCTTATTTTGTTCACCAGAACCTTAGAAATAACTTTGAACAACACATTGCAAAGGCTAATGGGTTGAAACTCTTTCAGATTAGAAGGAGAGTCAACCTTAGGAATGGGAACAATCAGAGTCTCAGCAAGAACATGATTAACCATTCCTGTAGAAACCACAGAAGCAACTAAACTCCAAACCTCCTCCTGAACCAAGTCCCAATAAGAACAAAAGAAAATAGGCTGGAACCCATCTGGGCCTAGAGCTTTGTACAAATTCATAGAGAAAAGGGCCTTCTTAACCTCTTGTCTAGTAACCGGTGTAATCAAATTCACCCTGGCTTCCTCATCCAGACAAGGAATAGAAGACAACCTGAGACTGAGAGGGAAACAAGGATCATAATTTTAAAAAAGCTTCTTGAAGAAAGACAAGGCTTATGCTTTAAGAGTATCTTCATCATAGCACCAGATACCATCAATGCTGAGAGCAACAATTTTATTTCTTCCTCTCCTGATAACTGTCTGGGTGTGAAAAAATTTGGTATTTTTGTTACCAAATCTTACCCAATTCTCTCTGGATTTCTGGTACCATAGAAGCTCCTCCTGAGCTAGAACCTGATTGTATTGCTTCTGGAGTTCTCTTTCAAAAATGATAAGAGATGATGAGGGAAGAATATCAAGTTGTCTGTAAATTCCTCTAATCCAAGCCTCAAGTAAACATTTCCTGCGAAAGATATTTCCAAAAACCTCCTTGTTGAAAATGATAGAATCTTGACGAACCTTATCCAATTTTGCAAGAATAGTACCATTCAACGAATTCTAGGAAGATATCTAGGTGAAAGCTCTGAGAAAGAGAGGGAAATCCTGAAAGAGTATTAATATTTTGAAGAGGATCATGGAATAACAAGATACCTGATGGAGTTTGAAACTTACGATTATGTTGAGTTAGGAGCCAATCTGGATAAAACCTTAAGCCCTCAAATTTGACAAATCTTGAATTATCATATGGTTACATTGTGAATTTGCCCTTGAAGTTGGTGGGAAAATCGACATTCCTGCGATAAATTTTGTACTTTCTAATATAAATTAATTTTAATTAGTTTTACTAACTTAAAAATATTTCAAGAATTTTCTCTATTTTTCAAATAATATTATACAACCAAATTTTATTAAGTTATTTCATTTCCAAGTTGGAAAGTGTTGTACACCACAAAAGTTCGTAGTCACAAAACTAGGCAAGCGAAAAGCAAGGCAAACAAATCGATTGAACTTGGCAAACACTAATACAACAAAAACATTTATGCTTTGACATGTAAGAGCTACTAGTAAAGAATTGAAGATAACTAAAAATTTCAAGCAGGGACAAGGGGATGATCTATTCCTCAAACTATACCAAAGGAAGAGAGTTCAAAGTAAAAGACTAAAAAAATTAACATACCAAGGATTCCAATCACCCATTGTTAACAAGAGGCTTGCAAAAAGTTAATGATGTAGAGTTTTGATTATCATACATCACACTCTTTTACAACTCACTTTCATTCCATTTTTCTCTTTATCTCTTTCTACATTTTTCATCATATCACATATGACATCTATTACTCTTTTTTTTTTTAATCTTCCACCCCAAAATGTGGTGGACAATTATCATTTTTCAATGATGTATATTCCTATCTATTTCTAACATCCTATTGTATCTGTTAGGGGTGTGAGTAAAATTTTCTAAGTAAGAAAGTTATGTTTTATACTTAGAAATTGATGTGGTTCGATTTGCAAAATGTAATATTGCTTTCGATTGGTGATTTGATGAATGTTATAATTTTGATTGAGTCAAAAGCATTTATATATGATGATTTCTTGATGATTGAAGTGATTTGGTTGTCAATTGAGAAAAATATTTATTATTCAAGGATTTGCTTCAAATGGCTTATCGAAGCCAAAAAATCGAATAAGGTTCTGCAAGGAAAGAATACTTAGGAAATTTCTAAGTATTAGTGAAGGTTTCGATTTGTGGATCGAATACACAGAGCATTTGAAGATGGTTACTGACGGTTTTTAGACAGAATAGATGTGGACGTTCGATGTTGCAATCGAAGACAGTTACCGACAGTTATTGACGGTTTTCGGGCAGAATCGATGTGCACGCTTGAGATTGCAATCGAAGATGGTTACTGACGATTTTCAGATAGAATCGATGCAAAAGACAGTTGTCAACATCTTAGTTAGTCTAGTTTGAATAATTGCACACGTGTAATCATCTTGTAAATCGATCGTTATGTCGATAAACCTATAAATAGACGCATCGGTAGTCATTTTCCTTGGTTAGAACATCTGCACAAGTTCTGTACACCATCACGCCGCACGAAAATGGCTACCGTTCTAGGAACAACGTGTACGTTCGAACCTATATTTTTATGTAATTTATCTTTTCTGCCATTTACTTTTCTTTTGTTTGATTTACTTTACAACAATTCTCTTCTATATTTCTTCTCCAAACTTAAACTTTTTCCAATCACCATTTCTTCTCCAAACTTAAACTCTTTCCAATCACCATTTCTCAAGATATTTGTTTCACATAGTTTTCTGATTGTGAACGCGTTCGAAGACATTCTGTTTCAAATTGAAATCTGATTATATCTTTATTTTTGAAGATATATGCTTCGCA
This sequence comes from Pueraria montana var. lobata, assembly GCA_026413185.1. Lineage (NCBI taxonomy): Eukaryota > Viridiplantae > Streptophyta > Magnoliopsida > Fabales > Fabaceae > Pueraria > Pueraria montana. The sequence continues at coordinate 78,305,079 of CM048648.1, forward strand.
TAGTTTTCTGATTGCGATTGTATTCAAAGGTTTTCTGTTTTGAATCTGAATTTGATTATATCTTTATTTCTAAAGATATTTGTTTCACATAGTTTTCTGATTGTGAACGTGTTCGAAGGTTTTCTGTTTCAAATTGAAATCTAATTATATCTTTATTTCTGAAGAAATATGCTTCACATAGTTTTCTGATTGTGATTGTATTCGAAGGTTTTTTGTTTCTAATGAAAATCTGATTATATCTTTATTTCTGAAGATATTTAACTTTGCATAGTATTCTGATTATATTGATTACTTGATCGAGGAAATTCTGTCTCAATTTGATATATGATCGAATTGTAAGTATTGATACTTGTTGATTTCAATTTAGATTTAACAGACATTCGAATTACCATTTCGATTAGCAATACAACGGCACAAATTTGCATTGATTCGAATGTGCATTTTAAATGATATTTTTGATTAATCCCATTATTCTCCAAGTTGAAAGTTATCACACTGCTGGTTTAACCAAAAAGAACACATAATCACAATTCTAAGTCCCACTATTAAAAATAAGTTATTTGTGGTTGACTAGAATCAAAGTGGAAATTGAGTAAAATTTGAAACCAAACACTCGATCGAATTTCCAACATAAACAGTATCCCGCTCAAAAGAAACAAAAATAAACTATTTCTATAATTTTGGATTCCACTAAATAGAAATTTTGACATTAAAATACTCAATAATATAGTATATCAAACAAAATTTGTTTTACCATCATGTGGTTAGTCTGAATGAAGCTGAACATAGATTCCTTAAGCATGGTCTTGAGTTCAAGTATTGTGAATGAAAAAAAAAACGTCGTTAAAAGGATAAACCCCAATAAAGGTGGTTAGTTAGGTTCTTTGACAAATCAAGTGAAAATGAGAGATTATGAAAAGAAGAGACTAAACCTATAAAAACAGTCTCCCCCAAGTGCATTGAGCCCAATAAGTAATAAAATGGTAAATAAAATATCATTTAACGAGGAGTAAATTTGACACCAATTGTTTTGCTAAATTAAACTAGTTGAATGCTATTCAAATTGAAAGAGATTCTACGAATTTAAGTTAGTAGCTAAGTTAAATACTAAAAGAAATTGAAATGAATTGTCAAGAAATTTAGTCAACCAATTTAAATTCTTTGATGATCAAAGAGGGTTAAATTTTGATTTTATGGATTTCTGAAGTAACAACCTAACTTTCACCTAATCCAAACAACTTTGATCAAGTTTAAGATATTTTTTTGCTAAAGTAGTTCAAATTTAGTTCCTTGACAATGAACCATTTTAATCTCATACAACTTACTTAATTCCTTAAATGAAATCATATGAGACTAAGGTAAAAAGGCACAATGAAATCCATGGATCACACACCAATTGTATTCTATTTCTACATAATCAAAGAACATGGCCCAAAAATCAAGAAGCAATAACCAAACATCTCATTTCCCAATATTATGAAGATTCATCAACTTCATACAAAATAGTAAGTTCAGATTTAAAAGCTAAACTATAAACAAAATGCTTAGAAAAAGGAAAATCAACTACATCACAATCCCAATTGGCTCCCTCAAGCCATAGCCCAGAGAAGTTTAGCCAGCCATTATTAAATCAAAATATATAAAAAAAGAAGATCCCTTAGCCATTCACTTTTAAAGAAAATAAATCTAGAAGACTTCCTTAATTATCTCTCCAAATCCTACTGAGTAATGCCTTCTAACCTCCAAAAGTGGCTCTTTGCATTTTTTCACGTCAACAAACTGGAACCTAGAGTCCAGAATTTTCCTGCCAAAAATTAAAATATCCTTCAAAATTGGGTAAAATATGTTTTGGGTCCCTATAAAATATGCAAAATATTAATTTCATCCTCCAAAAATTTTTCATATTAATTTGGTCCCTCTAAAATTGAAACCTATTTTTGTAGGTCTTCGTTGGTAATTTCCTTAAATGCTAATTTGACGTGGCTATGGATTTACACATAGAAATGAATTGTAAATTTTATATTTATCAAAATTTCATGTTTTGTTTATTGTAAATTTAGAAAATAAAAAAAAGAAAAATTAAGCTATTGGTATTCATAGGGACCTACAAAAATAGGTTTCAATTTTAGAGGGAACAAATTAATACGAAAAATTTTTAGGGGACAAAATTAATATTTTGCATATTTTACAAGGACCCAAAACATATTTTACCCTTCAAAATTTGTCCCCAGATGGAAATAATAAAAGAATAAAGAAAAAACTGAAATCCCAAGAAAATTACAAAGACTAAAAGCTAAAGAAGAAGAAAATGAGATAGGAAAACTACCTCACACTTATGCTCTATTTGACTATTAATAACTTATTACAAGGAGGAAAAAGATATATATAAAGGAAGAAAAATAAACATTATTCGTAAGTTGTTATTATTTTGTGATCGAAAAATAGGTAAAAGTATTTTAATTTGTTTAACATGTAGTGTTAAGAAGTTTTATAACCTGCTAAAATCTTATTACAATAATCATTTGTTACATTTATTTAACTAATACGAAGTGATATGAAAATAAATAAAATTAAATATACATTTTTCGGATAAGCCAAAGATTTTATTTACCTAAGTGAGATCACAAGAAATATATTAATAATAATGGATGTCAAGGTAAAACTCCAATACATTGAAGTTAATACCAATTAAACTCTTTCAAATTATTGTATATTTTAAAAAAAAATCATTTGTAAAAAAAATGATTATATTACGGGATTAACAAAATCACAAGAGATGATTTGTAGTCCTTTTAAAAGACATTTTGAGATAAGAAAATATCAATATTTAGATTGGAGATCTTTCCTAGAATATATATGTACAACACATTCAATATATATTTTCAAGCATCCTATCATTATTGAATATTTAGGTTATATTCGGCAAAACTACCTGAAAAGTTAGCTGGAAGTTGAAAAGTTAGCTGGAACCTAAAAAGCTAGTTGGTAGTTGAAAGCTGTTAAGTTAGCTTATTAAATCATAAGTATTCAGTAAAACTACTTGTTGAAATAGCTGAAAAATATAAAATGACATAAATGGACATATTTATATGATATTTTATATAAATTTTAATTTTATTTTATGGATAAAAATATATTTTAAGGTGTTATAATTTTAAACTCTTGTAATTTTTTATTTATAGATAAGTTATTTTCATTACATTTTTAGTTTCAATTATTACATTTTTTCATATTAAGTGTTATACTATTAATCTTATACTATTAAGTAAAAAATATATACAATTAAATAGATATTATACTTTTATTATGTTAATTAGCGTGATAGTTAAAATAAATTGTCTAATATAAAATTATTTAAAAATAAAAAATCTAACATTTATCATTGTCAATTTCGTGATGTATAATGTTGAAATAATAAATTAAATATTATAAATAGTACAATGGTTAAAATAAATAGTGCAATATAAAAAAATGTAAAATACAATAACAAAAATATAATAAAACAAATAAATAATAAAACCATGTTTATTTAAAAAGGGTAACATGGAAATTAATAAATATTTTAAGGATAAAAGGAGAATAAAATATAAAAATCTAGAAGCTAGCGTTTTAAAAAATGCTACTTCAAGTAGCGTTTCAAAAAACGCTAGAAGTTACACCATTTGCAATTCTATTAAGATTCAGGGTGAAATTTTTGCTTTGAGGTACTAATACATTTTATCACAACACCATTTTATTATTTGTGTTATTTCTTGATTCAGTTCAGTACTTTACTTCGATCCCCTTTAAAATTCTAGTCACTGATCTTCAATCAATATTTTTTTTCGCCTTAACGTATTGTCTGTTGGTTATTCTTTCGGTACATGTTATAACTAACATGTTTCAATATCTTATTTTTTCTTATCATTGTCAAATAATATATCTAATTTTTCTTTTTTAGTCCTTCTAATATCTATTTTTTCATTTTACTCTTTATAATATTTTGTTTATTTTGAATTAGTTTCTTTAAAAAATATTTAATAGAGACTAAAAGCAAATTATCTATATATTATAGGAACGAAAAAAATAGATATATTAAAACACTAAAATAAAATAACAAAAAACCAAAATCAATAAAAGAAATTTATAGGGACCAAAAGTCATACAAATATTTTTAGGGACCAAAAGCAAAATACAATTATCTTTGAGAGATAAAAACATATTTAAGCTTAAAAAATATTTATGGAAACATGCTAGAAATGATAAAATGAAAAACACTGTATATCCATATCTTTATTGGGACAACAAAATATATCTTTATATATTAGGATAGAAAGAAAAAAAATGTTAAAGATAATATTTTAATTTTAAAATTGGGTAAATAACCAGTTTCATTCTTGAAAATACGAGGAGCTGTCATTTTAGTATCTGAAAGTAATAATATTCAAAAAAAGGCCCCTAAAAGTCTCTACATTGTAACTTTAGTCCCTAAACTTGTAAACTTAATTACTTATTATCATTTTAGTCTCCAAAAGTATGTTAATATTGTCACTTAAGACCTAATGGGTGTAGCTCAGTTGGTAACACGCGTTGAGTTTGTGAGGGAGGACCTGGGTTTGATCTCGCAAAATACACTCTTGGGTAGGGGCGATGAGCTTTAAGTGTGACTAAGCCCTGGACTGAAGATTGGTCACATAGCCTGCCCAAAGAACCGAAGCTTGTGGATTACCTCGGGGTCCCACAAGGAGCCAAAGGCCCTAATTACGGTGGTTGATAAAAAAAATATTGTCACTTAAGTCACATGACTTTTTGAACTTTGGATTAAAGTGAGCGACACATTGCACTTTTAGAAAAAAATTTTAATTTAATTTATTACTTTTAGGGACTAAAATAACAACGCATCACATGTTTCGAGAAAAAATGGTCATTTACCCTTTTAAAATGACTGCTATATAAAATTTTAATTTACAAATGTCTCTATATATAAACGTGTAAAACTTTCTGCTTCTTCATGTCACTACTCTCTCACACATTCACTCATCAATAGTCACCCCTCATAAAGTGGTATATTTCACTCTCCTAACATGCATATGCTTATACTTTTAATATCAATTGAACGGTTTAACAAACTATAATTGAATATCAGAAATTAATTTTAAATAAATATATTTTATCTTCAAAATTCAAACACTCAATATGCATCTAATATATCTTCTCATGCTTTTAATATCAACTAAATGACTTAACAAATTATAATTGGATATCAGAAATCAATTTCAAACATATATTTTATCTTTAAAATATAAATATGCTCCTAACATGCATATGATATATCCTCTTATATTTTTAATATCATAACTGTTTAACTTAACTTTTTATTTCAATCTAATATTTTCAAAATCTTTAGTTCTAATTTGAATTTCAATATTTTTTCAAAGAAATTATCATTAATTAAAGATAACAATATATCACGATATAAATAATTTATTATAAATATAAAATATAATTTCTATGTTTAAAAATAATTATTTATTACAAATTTTCATTGTAATATAATTTACATATTTAAAAATATTTATTTACTATAAATTTTAATTGTATAAAATAAACATTTATTCTATGTAATGCATATATTAAAATATTAGTTAATTACATTAAATTAACAATTAATATATTAAAAAGAAAATATTTAAGCGGCAGCCTAAAAAGTGATTACATATCTAATTGAATTTTAATTTTTCGTCACCGAAAGAAATAGAAGTATAGAACGGGGCCACCCCACTCATGCTATGAAATAATGCACATACCATGTGATAAGCATGATATGTTTGCGTGAGGCAAACTTCTACAAAAGACCAACTTTATGTTTTTTTTTTTTTTTGATAGAAAGACCAACTTTATGTCTTTGCACTAGTTATATTTATATTTTATTTCTAAATCGAATAAGCATTGTTATTATCACTTGTCGCAACACGTATGATCTTTATTGAAAATTGGAATAAGTAACGTCTTTGGATATGTTTTACAAGTATTTTAAGTTAGGTTGTTACTTTTTTTCTATTAACTGAAAATATTTTGTTTAATTATATTAGTTGTGTTTGATAATTACATAGGCTTATTTAATAGTTTGTAGCGTTTATTTCAAATAGTACTTTAACATATAGCTTTTAAGTTTTTATTTTTATTTATTTTTATCCATTAAATATGTAATAGCCATGAATTTTAAAAATATGTTTCAAGATTTAAGTTAGTTTATAAAATTATTAATTGTTATGAGACATCTTCATTGTTTATGTGTTCTAAATTACAGAAGAAAAAAATATTTAACGAAATCTGCTTGAATTGATAAAATGTAAACACTTTTCATAAAGTCATCACATTTCCCAAAACAATAAATGCAAAATTTTTGTACAGTATGCATGGCCACTTATATGACCTTGTTGGAACAAAACACATAAAAGAAAAAGACTCCAGTCATCGCATCACGTAAAAGTTAAATATGGAAATTTTTATGAAGTGACATTGGCCCTTATATGACTTTATAGGAATAATACCAAAAAACTTAGAAAAGATTCCAGTCATCGCATTAAGTTAAACAATAAATGTGGAAATTTTTTTATCAAGTTGCATGTCCCTTTATATGACTTTGTAGGAACAAAACAAAAAGACTTAGAAAATCCGCAATACTTAGAAAAATAAACGAATAAATTTGATATTTCATACATCAGGTATAAAAAGTTTTTTCACCAATTATTTTTAATTTAATTAGAATGTACAAATAATGTAATTTTTTTTAAAACTATCAAGTAATAATAATTATTGCATATGATAAAATTATTCACTTTTATAATAATTATTTTAAAAATCGTACTTAAAGTGATTCTAATTATTTGACAATATAAAAATCCTTATACCAACAATCCACATGAAGTAGCTGCATTGGGTGATGCAGAGGAAGTAGAAGAAATTCCAAATGACAGTGTCTTTGTTAATTTTTCTATTAAAATCTGATAGACTCAGTCGTGTAATAAATACATGAATAATTTTTTTTCAAAATTATCCCTAGGAAAACAATGTAAATTAACATTTTGTAACAAAAAGGAAAGACTAATTAATCAATCAGTTTTTTTTTTAGTTTTCCACAAGTATCCTCCTTTAGAGGCAATCATGTTGGAGGTACAGTCGGACACTAAATATAAACACCTATTTTAGCAAGAATTTAAACCTTGGTTCGTTACATTATGAGGGACTAGCCATTTTTGTTAGTCTCAACCCTCGTTGGTAAGAAATCAATCATTTAAGAAAAATAATTTTTTTATTCTTGCTTTATTTTTTTTCTTCTACATGCGAAACTTATTAATAAACCTTCACAAATTAATATTTTAATAAATTTCACATGTAGGATATCAATAATGAATTGAGTTCAACGACATCAAGTAAAATTTGTAAGTTTTTAAAAGTTTGGGTAAAATGCGCCAAATTAATTTGTTGAAGGAAAAATTTGTCAAAAAGTAAAAAATTGGGGATAAAAAATGCAATTAAGCATATTAAAAAACTAACAAAACATATAAATAATAATTCTTATAGAAATAATCCTTATAATAATTATATTATAAGATATAAAGTTTGAAAAATATAACAATTCTTACATATAAATAACTTTAAAAGTAATAATAATAATAATAATAATAATAATAATAATAAAATCTCATTGTACTGATCTGAAGCATTCAATTTATGTCGTGGTGAATTAACCATCTCAAAACTTCAATAATATAACATAATCAAAATTAATATCTTCAAAATGAATAAAAATACCATTTTAAAATGATTAACAACTATATATATTTTAAAAAAATCACACAATTTCAACAAATTTAAATTAAATTTTAATTTTTAATATAAATACATTTAAAATTATTAATTATAAACACACAAAATATCAAGTACATGTTAACATAATTATCCACAATAAACAAAATGGACAATCAAATTTAAATAATTATATATTATATATTAATATTTATTATATTTACATTCTTTTTGTATTTATACTTTTGATATAGGTATTGTATCACTATTATTATTTGGAGAAAGAACAAATCATAAAAAAATTCAATAGACTTAATATTTTTGAAGACTTAATATTTTTGCTTTCGTAAGTGGATATCATAATAAGTTTTTTTTTTTTTAAAAAAAATTTGATGGTCGTTGCATTTCAAATACGATATACTATTTTACCAAGTCCCCCCCACCCCCGGGACTAGTTTACCAAGTCCTCCCCCCAAGTATCATTGTATTCTTCACCTCCTAGATAATGATAGAAGGACTAGTTTACCAAGTCCTCCCACCAAAAGTGTAACTGTAGTCTCCACCTCCTAGATAATGATAGAATAATGGGATTTTTTTTATAAAAAAAAAAGTAATAATGTAATTAGTTATATATGCAGCTTATATCCACCCATTGTATAACTTGTAATTGTTATATCTTCTATACTTTATAATGATATAATGATTAGCATGATGAAATTATAGTTAATTACAAATTTTAAAAATAATATGAGAAAAATAAATGAATTTAATGTTGTCACTTGACATAAATTACATAGACAAAATCATATTTTGTATAAAATTAAATTGAAATTATAATAAATATATTCAAGACTAGAAAAAAATATTATATATATATATATATATATATATATATATATATATATATATATATATATATATATATAGGGTCTTGCTAACTAGTGCCCTAAGGACACTGGTTAAGATATTAAAATGAGAAAGTATTTATTATGGAAATTATAGGAGAGTACACAGCCAAACATACAAGTCGCAGAAAAATAGCAGAATACCACTTGAGGGTATTCGGATAACCGAATGCAACGCCTCCCAAGATAATCAAAGCGTCAGAAGGAGATTAGTAACTGTGATTAGTAGATAATTATGGACCATCAAAGGTTGATCAAAAGGCCTATAAGTCCAAGGCCTAATAAAGTAAGTATAAAAAGGGAACAACTCTCGAGGTACGATTCTCGTTTTTACTCTCATTAAATGTTCTGAGCCGAAAGCTGACTTGAGTGTAGGTACCGCCGCCTCCTTTTCATCAAGGATGATTCTAACATTTGGAAAAGATCTTGGACTAGAAGTATCAACATAGAGTGATTTATCCTACTATCCTCAGATAGGAACAAAAGGTAATAAATGTGTATTTGGTCACAGAACCAATACAAAAACTAGGTAGTCCAAAAATGTGTAGTTGGAGTTCCTTTTGTCGGTACTGCCGTCCCCTTTTCACCAAGGAGGATTCTAACATTTGGAAAAGATCTCGGACTAGAAGTATCAGCATAGAGTGATTTACCCTACTATCCTCAGACAGGAACAAAACGTAATAAATGTGTACTTGGTCACGGAACCAATACAAAAACTAAGTAGTCCTAATTCAAGTCTCAGAATATTTAAGATTGAAAAATAAATTCACTTGACTTTTCTAAGTAATCATTTCAATTTTTTTTTTTGACAGAAGTAATCATGTCATTATTAACTAATAGTTTTAGCTATTCATATATTGTATAATCTAGATTTATAAATTTTAAAAAAATGAGAATTATTGTCATTATATATATCCCCAATATGCTATATGATATTTAAGGAGAGAAAATGTTTAGGTGTCAAAAAGTTGTCTCTTATTATTAGTTATTTGCATAGCTAGAATTCATTTTGGTTTGAAGGGGTATTGTTGGGTTGCTTATTATTTGTTTGGTATCAGTGGTTAAATTTAATTTATACTCATCCTATTGGTATAAATAGGAATTAACTATTGGGAGATAGGTGAATGTGTACATGTGCTCCGTGTATGTGTTTTTTTTTTCCTGGTCAAAAACCATGGTGTCCCCTAACCCACTATGTCAAAGACTAATCCCGCTCACGGCGCGTGACTGTCGCTGGCCCAAGGAAATTTTGCACATATGGGTTCTCTTGTTAAATAGATTGTTCTCTCACATGTGAATACAGTGGAACCTTATACCACTGTGCCAACCTTATGAATTAATCCCTTGTATATAGGATTTTGGTACTCCTTGTACATAGTATTAATATAATATTTTATTTGCTGACAAAAAAAAAAAGGGTTGTCTCTTTCCCTGCAGGGAATTGAGATAAAATAAAGCATGTGTTTGGTTGTTCTATCCTTGTGAACTATGCCTTCAAGTGAGTGACAAATTGAACATAAATCAATGAAAATATTTTTGCATTCTTACCCATAATTAAAGGCGGGAGTAGCAACTCCAGAGGCTTTTCTGGTGCCCCAACCGTTACTAGTTTCCCATGAGACTTCAATAGATCAATCAAAGGCATGATAGGATGGACTGCAGAAACAGTATCAATTATACCATCCAAGGTGCCCATTGCAGCCTACATATATAGTTACAAAAGAACATTATAAGCTATCCATTTGTGAAGGTCCGAGTGGATAGATCGAATCACTCCATTCATTCTTCAACTTGTGAAGGTCCGAGTGGCATATTCCACAGTAAAACACTTTGAATGTCACATCTTTTTCTCCTGTTTTCCTGTGATTCAAAAAGATCATTAATAAATAAATAATACACTTTTAAAGCATATAGCTCCTAGAACTATGAAATTGCTCAATTGGGAATTAAACTTAATGGAAAATTACTAACATAAGATGAGTAATATCTTAAAAATGAAACTTTTGGTAATAAATGTAAAAATTGACTAAACTTCTAGTGGTTACTTGCAAATGTTTTTATTTTTCAGTCTAACACCCACTTTGATAGTTTCATAATTTAACAAAGTTCGAGAACATTTTGTGTTACAAATAAATTTTGAGCTCCCAACATGAAAATGAACTAAACTTCCTTTACAAAAAACTAGTGCGGATATCCTGTGCGACGCATGGGATGAATTTTTCTGATGAGAGACAAAGTAAATTTTTTAATTTGTATGTAATAATATATAAACAAATTTATATACTCAATTTAATAATATTGGATATATGAATCATATTTTAAGAAATTGTTTATTAATAATAAGATTTTATAATTACTAATTTAACTTCAACTATTACCAACTTCAAAAAGTATTTATAATAATTTTAAAGTTTAAAATTTCAAGAACTCAGTTATAACAAATTTTAAAAAATTACAATTAGTAAATATAAATTTAATTATTTAATTACTAATTTCTTTCTTTGAATAATTTTTCTGTGTTTAATAGTATATATATTGAAATTAAATGATGAAGGAACAAACACTAATCCACGTACACAATTTTCTCTTTTTTAATTATTATTGTGTGTAATTTTAATAGTATATATTGAAAGAATATAGAAATCAATAATTTAGATAAGCTATAATTAGGAAAGAGAAGTATTATTTGTTTCTAAAAATAAAAGTATGACTTAATAATAAATGGCGGATCTAAAAAATCACTTAGGAGAACTACAAAATCAAATAATTTTTATCATATATTAATAAAAAAATTCATGCATTTTATCTGTATTTATAAAAATAGATAAGTTTAAAATATAAATTAAAAATATTACCATTTTAAAATTATTAATTTATTAATAATTTTAATAAGAGACACTCTTTTATTAAAGAGATAAAATATAATAAGAATAAATTAAAGAAATAAAGTAATAATATAAAATTGAATATATTAAAACACAATATATTAAAATTAAAATTCATGAATTATATAAAAAAATTAAATTTCTTTCCATGATTTTTTCATGAATCTATAGTATATATTTTCCTTGAAAATTTTCTTTCCTTGAATAACTTTAATGAATATATATATATATATATATATATATACATATATATATATATATATATATTAAAATTGATCAACATTTAATATAATAAAATATATTAAAGTTCAAATTCATGAATTATATAAAATAAATAAATTTCTTTCCTTGAATAGTTTATATAAATCTATAGTATATATTTGCCTTCAAAAATTTTGTTTCCTGAAGTTGATGAATAAATTTTAATGGTATATATTGGATTTAAATAATTAAGGTACAAATACTTATCCAAACTAAATAATACATTTAATTCATCAAATTTTTTTAATAATTATTTAAAGTTTTCAACCAATCCTTTCAGGATTGCATGTTAATTGAGAAATAAATATTCCTTTTATTACCTTGAATATTTTTTTTTTCTGATTTTAATAGTATATATATTGATTTTAAATAATTAAGGTACAAACACTAATCCGAAGTAAATAATCCATTTAATCTTTCCAAATAAATTTGACTAATTATTTAAAATTTTCAGCCAATCAAATCATGATATTCGTAATTGAGAAAGAAATTTTCAATTTTTTACCTTGAATAATCTTTGCTTTTTAATATATATCATAATATATTTAATCTATATTAATCTTTATTTTATAATTTAGAAATTATTATAACACCTTTACTACTTTTAATAAAATAATTTTCATCACTTGTAATCTACTTTCATTAAAACAATGTTTCAGAAATATTCATTTTCATATATATATTAATAGGTATTATTTTAATATAGTTGACGTGCAATTTTTTTTTCTAACTCACAAACTTCACGTAAATAAACTTTTAAAGTTAAAATTTTAAACCAATCAATTTGCGATATTCATAACCAAGAAAGAATTTTTCAATTTTTTACCTTGACTAATCTTTGCTATTTAATCTATATTAGTTATTATTTTTTTGACAGCATCTATATTAGTATATATTTAATCTTTATTACAACACATGGTAATATTTTTATTAAAATAATTTTAATCACCTTTAATATTTTTATTAAAATAATTTTTCAGTAATATTTATTTTAATCTGCATTAATAGTTATGATTTTAATATATTCTAAATCACAAAAATCATGTAAGTAAACTTTTAAAACTCAAGTTAACGTGCAATATTTCATAATTATGAAATTTCGTGCAATATTTAACGTGCCATATTTAAAAAATGTGTACACCATTGAATTATGAAATTTCATTAATTTTAATAATTATAAAATTATTAAGTAAATTTTTAGAATTATGAAATATCAATTAGTACAAAAAGGACATTTCAATATTAGTAACTTTATAGCCTGTAACTGTTAATTTAGTTTATTTGGTTACTAATATACATGAACAGAAACGTTGAAATTATACAACTTCAAAAATTAAAAGTCCTAATTTTAAATATTTAAATATTCGTAACTGTGGAATAAAATAATGAAATATAAATATTTTAATTTTAATTTTTTAAATTTTAAATATTCTTGGACTAAATCTTTTAATTTAAAATATTTCAATTTTAAGTATAATGAATAATAATAATAATTATAAACTATTTATAAACAATTTATAAACATGAAAAAAAAATTTAATTTTAAATTTTGAAATTTTCAATATTATAAGTACATATTAATTTTTAGAATTTTTTTTATGTAAAAACAATAATCCGGCTGCCAAGTTACATTTTATAATTATGTGTTCATGAAATAATCAATATTGCCTTACTTTGACAAAAAAATGTTTCTCATTTTCTTTCTCTGACAACTTTATATAATATTATAGAATTATAGAAGATTAAATAATCAAATCAAATCAAATAATCAAATAATAATACTAATAATAATATTGACAAAAAAATTGATTTGATCAAATAATAATAATAATAATAATAATAATAATAATTGGATATTGACAATAATAATAAAGATCACATTTAACATTTTATGTTTGACTATTATTATAATTGCAAATAAACTTTAATTGAATCACCGTGGTATTTACCTACGTGACATCTAGATTTTGAGCTGAAAAAAAAAAAATCTTCAACCTCAATTACTTTATTTGATATAGACTAATCAAGTAATTTTTGTAAAACATTCAACTAATTAATTAAAATGTTATTTAACTGGTGTTATTTTGGGTTAATTGGTGGAATATATGATTTATGATCATGCTACTATATAAAAATATTAGGTGGTAATTGGTTTTGCTAAAGTAATGAATGGTCATTAATTAATAATTAGTGAGGTTTTAACGATTTTAATTTTATGAGTGTTTGCCATTAATACAAAAGCTTTTTTCCATTCATTATTTTAATTTAGTCCGTTTAAAGAAAGTGCTTGATTAATTCAATTAAAAATTTGAAATGTTCAGAAAAAATAATGATAAATATTTTTAATTTTTAATTTTCATTTTTCTTTTATTCAATTGATAGAATTAAATTGTCCGATAAAATAATTTTTCTAAAAAATTCAAATAATCAATTAAGATGCTTTAAAAAAATCAATTAAGATGTTATTTATTTTTTTGAAGGGAAATTAAGATGTTACTGTATTTATAAAGAGTTTCTTTTGGAATTCTACCATTTATTTTGAATTAATTAGTGAGATACAGTTACTATTTTATAGAACAATATTAGGTGATCATAAATTGGTTTTGTTTTAGTAATTGGTAACCATTAGTGGGACATTGGGTGACAATGATGTTTAAATATCATTTATTCAATATTTATATTTCTATTTAAAGAGAATATTTTATAACATATTCATATTAATTATTATATAAAATTTCGCGGATTACTTACATAGATAATTGAAAAAAATAAAATAAAGTTTTCACAATTCTAATTCTAAGTAGTAAGAAAACAAAACTTTTCACGTACAGTAGTGTCGTCTCCACCTACAGCAACTCGTACAAAATCATCTCTACATTTCACTGTCTCTCATTCAACTCCTATATTTGTTACATCCACAAACTGCAATGCAACCAATCCATATAAAGTCCAAGCCTCAGGACATGCACAGTAGTGTCATCTCCACCACAACAAATGCTCAACTATCATAGAAATGCTCAACTGTCATCATATGGGTTAAAAAAAGAAGAAGCAAATAACACTAAGCATCGATCAGTACACATAATTTCCTCGCATGCATTTGCTCATTACAAAACAAAGAATTAAAAAGAAATTAAATTTTTTTATGTGACTGCTGATTCTAATTTAAAATTAACAAATAAAAAGTTAAAGTGAATTATGAGATTTCAAATTGAAAAACAAATCTTATTGTTATGGTTTAGTTGAAAAAAACATTGAATAATATGAAGAGGAACCAGAAAGTTGATAAGATAAAAAAAAAAAAAATAGATGAAGAGCAAGATAAAATATAACAATAGATGATGAAGAAAAATATAACAAAATAGATGAAGAAGAAAAAAGACACGTAAAAGCAAAATAATTTATGAAAAATAAAAATGAAACAGAACAAAGAATGAAAAAAAAATGATTTATCAAAGCATAAATAAAAAAAAATGAAGCAGAACCTTTTTTTTAGTAGAGTGAGTGAAAGTATCTTTCTTTCCTTTGTTAATGATAATTGATTTTAGTGTGAACCATATAAAATAATTACTAAAAACATATTTTTTTCATTTCAAAAGTGGTGATATTTTATCATTTAAATAAAATTACTTTTTTTAAACTTTTTTTTCTTCAAAATGTTATTTTAGATTTAAATTACCTTTTCAATGCTTTTTTTTTTATAATTTAATTTACTCTTATATTTTAAATTAGAAGTAAAGGTGAAAATATTTTCTCTTCTCACAATTAGGCTCTCTCAAAAAACATTTTCTACAGTTTTTTTTTTTCTTATTTAGAAGTGCATTTTGCACACTACTTCCGCAAATATCCAAAAAAAAAAAATCTCTTTCAACTATCTCCAAAACTACCATTCTTTTGTCTTTATCTATATATTTAATTTTCTTGGTTTGTGTATTTCTTTTAATTTACCTTCTTTTATCTTTATATATAAATTGAACTTCAATAGTTTATTAGAAGTGTACCCTCCGGTCTCCATTGGGCCGACCACAATGGACCGAGTCCATTACCTAACCGGACTAGTCGGATGCCGACCGACCCAACCCAGAGCGTGGAGCTCGCCCACTGTTGGTGCGTTATCTTATATCTTGAATCCTAGAGGATCTAATCATATTCTAACTATATCCTAATCTTATCTAATCATATCTTACTTGATCATATCTTATCTAAGAGCAAGGCAGAATACACTTTATCATCTGGCTGACAACCTCTACTCAGGAGGAATCCTAGACCAGAACAAGAAGAAATTGTCGATGGTTAAAAATAACTTTATATCACAATTTAAAATATTATTTGTAAATCTTAAATATAATTTATATATTTTATATCACATTCATATCACAATAGCATTTTTCCTCTAAGAATGGAAAATTCTCATTATTGATTGGTTTATAAATAATTAAAAGCGAATTAGATTACATGATTAGATTTTACCTAAAGTACAATACTATTTTTAGATTACATGATTAGATCGATACATATCTATGGATATTTGGTTTATTGTCAATTTAAAAATATTTACCGAAAAACTTTAAAAGTTTGTATTATTTCATACATGTTTATCAGCATTCTAACTAAAATCAATATAATTTACTTTAAATTATTTGGATTTTCTTTTACTTTAGTTTTATTTTTTTGGACAGAATTCATTTACTTTAGTTAATTAGAATGCAATGTGGGGACCTAACTTCTAAGGTGGCTTTAGAAGGGTCTTGGAATGGTGGAAAGTACATAGGCTGAAATTGACGGTTAATATTGAATAAATTCATTACTAAAATAATATGATTGATTTAAAAATCAACGGTAACAAACCTCTCAAAATCCTTCCCATATATTTGATTTTAATTTTCATCATTGTGACTTTTTTTAGGATAGAAAATTACATGATTATCCTGAAATTTTTGGGGGGAAAATCTTTATGCTAGGTGTATATTCCTTTAAGTAATAAAGGATATAATTTATTAATGAATAAAAAATGTTAAGCATTAGGAATGTCTCTATTGATATAATCTCTGGGTATCATAAAATAAATTATTAATATAGATATATATCATACTAACATTTAATGTGTTGATAGTATATTTCAATTATTTATACCAATAAAATTGTCTGTTAGTATTACGTATTTTACTACATGTATAAATTTGCAACGTTTATACTAATAATTTAATTTCTATAAGATAAAAGGCTATATCAAGGAAGGCGATACTAAACCTTTTTAGTGTGTGACATTTTTTTTTTTTGACGTGGTGTGTGACATTTCTTTTTATAGTATTTATAATGTAATAACTTTACCCTGTTTTATAAAATAAAAAAAAACTTTACCCTGTTTTAGGTAGTTTGTATAGTGGTCAGGGTTATTTTTGGATAGAGATGCGTAGCGTATTTGTACTCGTAAATCGTAATTATTCTGATGATCCCCTCAAGAAAAAGAAACACAACACGCGAGAGAAATTTTGCCGCAAATTTGAAATTTAATCCAAATAACAGAAAAAAATATTTTAATTAGACAGGAACTAGATTGATTTAATCCAAATTTAATCCAAATATATAATAAATTCATTTCTAAAATAATATGATTGATTTAAAAATCAACGGTAACAAACCTCTCAAAATCCTTCCCATATATTTGATTTTAATTTTCATCATTGTGACTTTTTTTAGGATAGAAAATTACATGATTATCCTGAAATTTTTGGGGGGAAAATCTTTATGCTAGGTGTATATTCCTTTAAGTAATAAAGGATATAATTTATTAATGAATAAAATATGTTAAGCATTAGGAATGTCTCTATTGATATAATCTTTGGGTATCATAAAATAAATTATTAATATAGATTTAATCCAAATTTAATCTTTGGGTCTCTATTGATTTAAAATAAATGTATTCTAGAAGTATAATATTTGGGTCTCTATTGATTTAATCCAAATTTAATCCAAATATATAATAAATTCATTACTAAAATAATATGATTGATTTACGGTAACAAACCTCTCAAAATCCTTCCCATATCAATTTCCGATACTGAATATCCGATACTGATAATCTGGTGAGCTTTAAAATGGAGACCATGAAGTCGAACTTGTCTCAAACCATCACTCACATTCACACCTTCAAAGACCAACGAGCTAGGGTAGAGAGAAGAAGAGATGGCGGGAACTCCAATTAATGGAAGAACAAGGCCAGCTTTTGGTGTTGTGAATGGTGGCCATGATCTTGGCCCCAATAGTGCTCCACCAAGCAATGCTGGCTCAGATTATGGCATTATAGAGTTCACAAGAGAGGATGTGGAGGCCTTGCTGAATGAAAAGTTCAAAAGGAAGGACACATTTAATTATAGGGTTAGTTGAAGTTTTTTGTCTTAATGGTATTTTTGTTTCTATGATTTGTATTGTTTTCTTGGTACTTGTTTTGGCTATTTGTGTTTGAGATCCAAGGGGGTGTAAAGTTCTATGTGCAGGTTTTTGGTTCTTAATTAGTTTGTACTTAATTATGTATAGCACATAGTGCTGCTTGGTTGGTTACTATTGCGTTATGTTAACATCAGATTTTGTGTTTTTAGGAAAGATTCGAAAATATCATGGATTATGTGAAAAGGCTGATGGTTTGCCTCCGGTGGTTCCTAGACCATGAGAGTAGCTACTCAATAGAGCAAGAAAAATTGAAGAGTTCGTTGGAATTGGCCCAGCAAAAATGCGCGGAAAGAGGTTGAGATTGTTTTTCGTTTCTTTTTTAGGAAAGTCCTCATCAAGTTTGTGGACTAATGCGGTAAGTTTCATTAAATTGCAGAGCAGCTACTCAAAATCAAGGAAGAAGAGCTAAACTCATTTATTGTGGAAATGAGAAGGAATTGCACTTCTTTACAAGAGAAATTAGTGAAGGAAGAATCAGAAAAAACGGTAAGTGAGATCTTCAAGTCAGTGGAATTTCAAGGGTGAATTTTTTGGTGCAAAATGCAAGGGAAAGGTTAATGGTTGATAATAAAATTATACCTTTTATTATCTTTGAAAACACTAGGCGGCAGCGGAATCTCTTGTTAAGGAGAGAGAGGCCAGGCTTAACTTTGAGAGGTCACAGAATACATTACAGGAGGATCTTGGGCGAGCACAACGAGAGCTCCAAAGTGCAAATCGGAAGGTAAGATAACGGCACAGTCTCAATTCAATATTTTTTATACTTGTTATCTGATGATGTTAGTCGTGTCAGGAATTATTCTTATAACTAAATGTCTGCATCAATGCAGTTATCATCACTCGATGACGTTTATAAGCGGTTACAAACTTTAACATCTGAATTAGAGAAGTCTAAAGATTCTACAGAAAAGTTCTGCTCTGAACTGAACGACTTGACTGTAAGAACAAATGAACTGGAGGTTGGTTTATATCTTTTTTCTTTTTGGTAAATGTCACATCACATCACATCCCCTTGTTATTATTGTAAGCCTGAGATCGATGATGACTTTTCGGCACAGGCAAAATGTGCTTTGCAAGATGAGCGGATAATGGTACTACAAGAGCAGCAAGCTACTGCAGAGGAGAAACTGCAGGTAATGAACAAGGCGTAAACTTAGAAGAAAAAGGAAGTCTCATTGGACTTATGATATGATACGTTGATTTTTTGTTCCTTATCAGGTTTCTGACATATTAATTGGTTGTTTTATTAGTCTTCTCAAGAAGAGGCCACAAAACAGAAGGATGCCTTGGCTGGTGAAGTTACATCTCTTCGAGTAGAGTTGCAACAAGTGAGGGATGATCGAGACCGCCAATTATCTCAAGTGCAAACTTTAACATCTGAATTAGACAAGTCTAAAGATTCTACAGAAAAGTTCTGCTCTGAACTGAACGACTTGACTGTAAGAACAAATGAACTGGAGGTTGGTTTATATCTTTTTTCTTTTTGGTAAATGTCACATCACATCCCCTTGTTATTATTGTAAGCCTGAGATGATGACTTTTCGGCACAGGCAAAATGTGCTTTGCAAGATGAGCGGATAATGGTACTACAAGAGCAGCAAGCTACTGCAGAGGAGAAACTGCAGGTAATGAACAAGGCGTAAACTTAGAAGAAAAAGGATGTCTCATTGGACTTATGATACGTTGATTTTTTGTTCCTTATCAGGTTTCTGACATATCTGGTTTAATTGGTTGTTTTATTAGTCTTCTCAAGAAGAGGCCACAAAACAGAAGGATGCCTTGGCTGGTGAAGTTACATCTCTTCGAGTAGAGTTGCAACAAGTGAGGGATGATCGAGACCGCCAATTATCTCAAGTGCAAACTTTAACATATGAATTAGAGAAGTCTAAAGATTCTACAGAAAAGTTCTGCTCTGAACTGAACGACTTGACTGTAAGAACAAATGAACTGGAGGTTGGTTTATATCTTTTTTCTTTTTGGTAAATGTCACATCACATCACATCCCCTTGTTATTATTGTAAGCCTGAGATCGATGATGACTTTTCGGCACAGGCAAAATGTGCTTTGCAAGATGAGCGGATAATGGTACTACAAGAGCAGCTAGCTACTGCAGAGGAGAAACTGCAGGTAATGAACAACGCGTAAACTTAGAAGAAAAAGGAAGTCTCATTGGACTTATGATTTTTTGTTCCTTATCAGGTTTCTGACATATCTGCAAGTGAGACAAGAACAGAATTTGAAGGGCGGCAGAAACTTGTACTTGAGATGCAAAGACGTTTGGCAGATGCAGAATATAAAGTTATAGAAGGGGAGAAGCTGAGGAAAGAATTACACAATACCATTTTGGTAATTCCCTGTGCCAAAATTTGTTGCTGCTGAAAGATAAAATAAAATCCACACCATACTAATCTCCATTTTAACAGGAACTAAAAGGGAACATCCGTGTGTTCTGTAGAGAAGGTTCTAGCACAGAAGGAAAGATTATATCTTATCCCACATCGATGGAAGCTTCTGGACGGAGCATTGAATTGACACAAAATGATACTGACCTTGAAGCTTTTCTTTTTCTAATATAAATGATGTATGTTTGTTATAGTTTATTATTTAACTATGGTGTAACTTATCTTGATATTGTTGTCTTAGGCCAAAAACATTCTTTCACATTTGATAAAGTTTTTGCACCTGATGCATCACAAGAAGAAGTTTTTATTGAAATTTCACAGCTTGTGCAAAGTGCTCTTGATGGTTATAAGGTAATCTCTTAAGTTCATCTTTTGTTCCTTCTATATCATTACAAATTATATTATATTATATGCATACTATTGCATAGCTGCGAGCAATCGAACAATTGCTAGTCAGATATAGAACAAAATGAAAGATCGAAAAGGCTTTTGATTTATAATGTGCATGTTTTACCAATTTGTATGCATAAAATTTTAACACCAATGAAATATGATGGACATTTTCTTTCCTTTTCCAGGTTTGCATTTTTGACTATGGTCAGACAGGGTCAGGGAAAACTTATACAATGATGGGCAGGCCTGGACATCCAGAAGAAAAGGGTTTGATCCCTCGTTCGCTAGAACAAATATTTCAAACGAAACAATCTCAGCAACCCCAAGGCTGGAAATATGAAATGCAGGTGATATAGAGTATAGTCTTCTTTATTCACAGATCATAAATTGCGGCGTTGAGGTCTAAGAAGGTTTTTCCTTCTTAAAAATTAACAGGTGTCAATGTTGGAAATATACAATGAAACCATTCGTGATCTGTTATCTACAAATAAGTCATCTTCAGATGGAACACCAACTAAAGTGGAAAATGGTACTCCTGAAAAGCAATACACAATCAAACATGATGCCAATGGAAATACACACGTTACTGACCTCACAGTAGTGGATGTACAGAGTTTAAAAGAGGTTGCATTTCTTTTAAATCAAGCTGCAAATAGCAGGTAATTACTTCACAAGGTTCCTTCATAGGCTTCTAGTGCTTATTCTATGTGGTTGTGTCCACTACATCAATAAGACACAGTGATTGACATTTTCTGGCTACATTATGTTTCACTTCCTAGTTCTTAATGTATTCATAGTATCTTTTTGTTACTTATATATATAGGATCAAGATGAATTGGCTGCTAATTTTGGAAAAATAAAATTTGACATAGTTCTCTGTCAAAAAAAAATTTGACATAGTTCTAGTGCAATAAAATATTTTGATTTATTTACTTCTAGAAGTTAAAATCCTTTGACTTTGGATGTTGAATTTAACTGTATTTGCTTTCTTTTTGTTTTCTTTTAGATCTGTGGGAAAAACTCAGATGAATGGACAATCTTCTAGAAGTCATTTTGTATTCACTCTTCGAATATCTGGTGTAAATGAGGTATGATTGTTTCTCCTCTGACAATAATTGAACCATGTTTCATACACTCAATAACAATCTAACATGCATTCAAATTGCAACCTATGTTGTTCTGCTAGAGCACTGACCAACGAGTACAAGGCATTCTAAATCTCATTGATCTTGCTGGGAGTGAGCGTCTTTCAAGGAGCGGGTCAACTGGGAACCGATTGAAAGAGACTCAAGTATGTAAAGCCGTGATGTTTTCTATTTCATGTAGTTATGCTTCTTTGATTTCTATTAATCTAAACTTTCTGTCATTGCTAATTAGGCAATAAACAAAAGTCTGTCATCATTAAGTGAATATTTCAAAAGGTTCCAAGTCCTACATTGGGTGGTTTAGCCTATCTTCAAGGGTATAGATACCTACATGTTTTAAAAGGATTAAAATAAGCTAAAAAAAAGTAGGTTTGCATCCACATAAGAGCGGCCCATGTTTAATTTATTTTTCAATTAAAAAAAGTAGTAGAGTTTCAATTTATTTTTCCTCTGTGTGTTTTATAAATTTTAACTATAACTAAATACCGATATGTTATTACTATCCTTCTTGAAATTTCAGAAACCCATTCTTCTTAACAGGCCACCAGTATCTTACATAGTTTAATTGGTTGTTTTATTAGTCTTCTCAAGAAGAGGCCACAAAACAGAAGGATGGCTTGGCTGGTGAAGTTGCATCTCTTCGAGTAGAGTTGCAACAAGTGAGGGATGATCGAGACAGCCAATTATCTCAAGTGCAAACTTTAACATCCGAATTAGAGAAGTCTAAAGATTCTACAGAAAAGTCCTGCTCTGAACTGAACGACTTGACTGTAAGAACAAATGAACTGGAGGTTGGTTTATATCTTTTTTCTTTTTGGTAAATGTCACATCACATCCCCTTGTTATTATTGTAAGCCTGAGATGATGACTTTTCGGCACAGGCAAAATGTGCTTTGCAAGATGAGCGGATAATGGTACTAAAAGAGCAGCAAGCTACTGCAGAGGAGAAACTGCAGGTAATGAACAAGGCGTAAACTTAGAAGAAAAAGGAAGTCTCATTGGACTTATGATATGATACGTTGATTTTTTGTTCCTTATCAGGTTTCTGACATATCTAGTTTAATTGGTTGTTTTATTAGTCTTCTCAAGAAGAGGCCACAAAACAGAAGGATGCCTTGGCTGGTGAAGTTACATCTCTTCGAGTAGAGTTGCAACAAGTGAGGGATGATCGAGACCGCCAATTATCTCAAGTGCAAACTTTAACATCAGAATTAGACAAGTCTAAAGATTCTACAGAAAAGTTCTGCTCTGAACTGAACGACTTGACTGTAAGAACAAATGAACTGGAGGTTGGTTTATATCTTTTTTCTTTTTGGTAAATGTCACATCACATCCCCTTGTTATTATTGTAAGCCTGAGATGATGACTTTTCGGCACAGGCAAAATGTGCTTTGCAAGATGAGCGGATAATGGTACTACAAGAGCAGCAAGCTACGGCAGAGGAGAAACTGCAGGTAATGAACAAGGCGTAAACTTAGAAGAAAAAGGATGTCTCATTGGACTTATGATATGATACGTTGATTTTTTGTTCCTTATCAGGTTTCTGACATATCTGGTTTAATTGGTTGTTTTATTAGTCTTCTCAAGAAGAGGCCACAAAACAGAAGGATGCCTCGGCTGGTGAAGTTACATCTCTTCGAGTAGAGTTGCAACAAGTGAGGGATGATCGAGACCGCCAATTATCTCAAGTGCAAACTTTAACATCTGAATTAGAGAAGTCTAAAGATTCTACAGAAAAGTTCTGCTCTGAACTGAACGACTTGACTGTAAGAACAAATGAACTGGAGGTTGGTTTATATCTTTTTTCTT
Organism: Pueraria montana var. lobata; assembly: GCA_026413185.1. Classification (NCBI taxonomy): domain Eukaryota; kingdom Viridiplantae; phylum Streptophyta; class Magnoliopsida; order Fabales; family Fabaceae; genus Pueraria; species Pueraria montana. The sequence continues at coordinate 78,329,120 of CM048648.1, forward strand.
TTTGGTAAATGTCACATCACATCACATCCCCTTGTTATTATTGTAAGCCTGAGATCGATGATGACTTTTCGGCACAGGCAAAATGTGCTTTGCAAGATGAGCGGATAATGGTACTACAAGAGCAGCTAGCTACTGCAGAGGAGAAACTGCAGGTAATGAACAACGCGTAAACTTAGAAGAAAAAGGAAGTCTCATTGGACTTATGATATGATACATTGGTTTTTTGTTCCTTATCAGGTTTCTGACATATCTGCAAGTGAGACAAGAACAGAATTTGAAGGGCGGCAGAAACTTGTACTTGAGATGCAAAGACGTTTGGCAGATGCAGAATATAAAGTTATAGAAGGGGAGAAGCTGATGAAAGAATTACACAATACCATTTTGTTAATTCCCTGTGCCAAAATTTGTTGTTGCTGAAAGATAAAATAAAATCCACACCATACTAATCTCCATTTTAACAGGAACTAAAAGGGAACATCCGTGTGTTCTGTAGAGTGCGGCCTTTGTTATCTGACAAAGGTTCTAGCACAGAAGGAAAGATTATATCTTATCCCACATCGATGGAAGCTTCTGGACGGGGCATTGAATTGACACAAAATGGTATATCTCATGATACTGACCTTGAAGTTTTTCTTTTTCTAAATGATGTATGTTTGTTATAGTTTATTATTTAACTATGGTGTAACTTATGTTGCTATTGTTGTCTTAGGCCAAAAACATTCTTTCACATTTGATAAAGTTTTTGCACCTGATGCATCACAAGAAGAAGTTTTTATTGAAATTTCACAGCTTGTGCAAAGTGCTCTTGATGGTTATAAGGTAATCTCTTAAGTTCATCTTTTATTCCTTCTATATCATTACAAATTATATTATATTATATGCATACTATTGCATAGCTGCGAGCAATCGAACAATTGCTAGTAAGATATAGAACAAAATGAAAGATCGAAAAGGCTTTTGATTTATAATGTGCATGTTTTACCAATTTGTATGCATAAAATTTTAACACCAATGAAATATGATGGACATTTTCTTTCCTTTTCCAGGTTTGCATTTTTGACTATGGTCAGACAGGGTCAGGGAAAACTTATACAATGATGGGCAGGCCTGGACATCCAGAAGAAAAGGGATTGATCCCTCGTTCGCTAGAACAAATATTTCAAACGAAACAATCTCAGCAACCCCAAGGCTGGAAATATGAAATGCAGGTGATATAGAGTATATTCTTCTTTATTCACAGATCATAAATTGCGGCGTTGAGGTCTAAGAAGGTTTTTCCTTCTTAAAAATTAACAGGTGTCAATGTTGGAAATATACAATGAAACCATTCGTGATCTGTTATCTACAAATAAGTCATCTTCAGATGGAACACCAACTAAAGTGGAAAATGGTACTCCTGAAAAGCAATACACAATCAAACATGATGCCAATGGAAATACACACGTTACTGACCTCACAGTAGTGGATGTACAGAGTTTAAAAGAGGTTGCATTTCTTTTAAATCAAGCTGCAAATAGCAGGTAATTACTTCACAAGGTTCCTTCATAGGCTTCTAGTGCTTATTCTATGTGGTTGTGTCCACTACATCAATAAGACACAGTGATTGACATTTTCTGGCTACATTATGTTTCACTTCCTAGTTCTTAATGTATTCATAGTATCTTTTTGTTACTTATATATAGGATCAAGATGAATTGGCTGCTAATTTTGGAAAAATAAAATTTGACATAGTTCTCTGTCAAAAAAAAATTTGACATAGTTCTAGTGCAATAAAATATTTTGATTTATTTACTTCTAGAAGTTAAAATCCTTTGACTTTGGATGTTGAATTTAACTGTATTTGCTTTCTTTTTGTTTTCTTTTAGATCTGTGGGAAAAACTCAGATGAATGGACAATCTTCTAGAAGTCATTTTGTATTCACTCTTCGAATATCTGGTGTAAATGAGGTATGATTGTTTCTCCTCTGACAATAATTGAACCATGTTTCATACACTCAATAACAATCTAACATGCATTCAAATTGCAACCTATGTTGTTCTGCTAGAGCACTGACCAACGAGTACAAGGCATTCTAAATCTCATTGATCTTGCTGGGAGTGAGCGTCTTTCAAGGAGCGGGTCAACTGGGAACCGATTGAAAGAGACTCAAGTATGTAAAGCCGTGATGTTTTCTATTTCATGTAGTTATGCTTCTTTGATTTCTATTAATCTAAACTTTCTGTCATCGCTAATTAGGCAATAAACAAAAGTCTGTCATCATTAAGTGATGTTATATTTGCCTTGGCCAAGAAGGGGGATCATATCCCATTCAGGAACTCAAAGCTTACATACCTACTTCAGGTAATTATTTTTTGTTAATATTTTAAAATATCCTGTTATTTACTATATTAAATTCATAATAATCCCAGAATTTTCTTACCTTGATGAAGCACAAACATTTCTAACTACTAATAAAACAAAACTAACGTGTTATCCTAAAGCCATTTATTTGAATGCACATGAGGGACTTATATGCTATGCATTGTTAGTATCCCTTTATTGGAAAATTATATTACAAGAGATCAAAGATAATTCATGTAGCTGGGATATTACTATATTATATAGGCAATCAATCAACTGATTTTTAAACAAGAATTGCAATGAACAATATTGATTGCATCTTTGTTGCTGTCTTCTAATCATTTGTTTTGTTGAACACAGCCTTGTCTAGGTGGGGACTCAAAGACATTAATGTTTGTGAACATCTCTCCTGACCAAGCTTCAGCTGGAGAGTCACTGTGCTCACTCCGGTTTGCATCAAGAGTCAATGCTTGTAAAATTGGGACACTTCGCCGTCACACCAATGGACGTCCTATAGAATCTCGCTTGACCTAGTTCTAATCTCTCCAAATCCAATACACGAATGATTATATTGTTTAACCTATTTGTGTCATCACTACTACAACCAAAATAACTCCAATTCTAACATCATGCGTATAGATTGCAATGTATTGTAAACAAGTTACTAAGTATGCATTTAGGCAAGTAAAAAATATCTAATTATCATAGTTCCATTTGCAATTCTTTATATTTTCATAATTTCATACTATTATTCTACTTTATTATCAGTAGACATATTTGTCAGTCTCAGAATATTTAATTTAGTCAAACGTGTAAGAGTCAAAGTGATGGTCATTATTATCTCGAGAATGTTTTACAAATCAGACGCACTAAAACCACCCTCGAAATTGTTAACATACTCTACTATTGAGATAATCATGTGCTTCTATACTTTTTTTTTTTTAAGTGTTGGATTGGTTTTCACGCAAGCATCGACTTGGCCATTCAGCTATCATGTAGAACTAGTGTGTTTCTAATGTTGCATGCATCTGCGTGGAAATTAATCGGTCAATTAAGCTGTACCTTTTGGTAAGAGACTATAACTTTTTTCCTGGCCGTGTATATTTAAATTTTGGTTATCTATGAGTTTCATTTTGATTTTGATTACATTTATAACCGATTTAAATAATAATTTTTTTCCGAAAGATTTAAGTAATACTCTTTGTAGCTTCTGTTGGATCATCATTCACTTATAAAGAAACGTGTTACCAAACAGACTATACTATTAATATGAATGACCTTTAAAATATAATTCTATAAAGTTAAGGTTTTTAATAATATAATAATATATGATTAGTTGATACTGTAAATTAAATTTTAAAACTAATATGATATTTTTCAAGTCAAATTTGTGGGACTTCCAAACCGGTCCAAACTCCTGAGCATGTACCTTACATTTTTAGTAGTAAAAGATCTGGAACATAGTATAGTCAGTTTTAAAATGTTATGCGCAATAGCCGCTGCACCAACTCATGGTCATGCGTGCCCTCAGGAATGGCTCTGGTATGCAACAACCCATCTGCAATCGTAAACATCATCCGGTACCGATCCTACATAAACGAAAATTAAAATTAATAATTTCAAATCGAAAAAAATGTAAACAATTATGGAAAAAGTGTTTGCATTACATGACCTCACACGAGTAATCTACACCATCTACAAACTCTGGCAGAGGGTCACTAGGCTGAGGCTGAGGCTGAGGAATGGGGTCGGACATACATATTAGGCTTCGTGCTGCCTCTCCTTCCCCTGGCAGAATCACATATGAATGTGAATGCTCATAATACCACGCCAAGTAGTCAGAGGTGCAGGCCCATGGAGCATCCTTTGGCACATGCTTACCCAGCTGCACTCTATGCTTCTCCCACTCGGCCCACATTTGAATGGATGTCTCAAATGGAGAACGAGGAGGTGGTGGTGGAGGGATCCCCTGTACGTAGCCGAACTGCCTCAAAATCCTATTTGACAGATAATGTTGCATGTCTGTGCCACACCTTATGTGGCCAGAATAATATGTCTGCTCCAAGAAGGGTCTTTCAGCGATAGCCCTGTATCCATCATCATATAGGGACCAGACGACCTCTATCTGCAACATATCTAGCAATCGCCTGGTCCCCCAAGCCTTGCCAGTACCCCTCGTCATCCTCTATCTGGCAGCAAAGGGAAGCCTGGGGTCATAAGTGACATGCTCCCATCCGCCAACTAATGGCAGATGTGCAAACGCCCATGCCTGTAAAATAAAGAAAACAAATTATGTTAGCATTTGTATTAAAAATTACACAAACAAATATGTAAACAACAAATAAATAATTTCTTACCATTAGTAACGTCATACAACCTCCACACTGCTTGCTCTCCCGCAAGCTCGCATAGGAGAGATGGTCGTAAAGATACGCCAATGCATATACTCCCCAAGCGTATTGGAAGCAGTTGGACAGATCGCTGAGGTAGCATAGATAGAAAATGTTCACATGTGTGGAGCTCTTGTCGGCGAAGATGGTATAGCCGAGCAAGTGCAACAAGTACGCCCTTGCGGCCCACATGTAACCCCCTTCTAATTAATTAATTTTACCTCTAATATATATATAAAAAAAAAATATAGTTTCCAAGGAAAATAAATACAATCCATTAAGTTCAAAGTTTGTCATTATAATTTACATTATTAAAATTTACAGAAATACTATTACAAAATTATTTCTAATTAATACAAAAGTATCTAAAACCAAAAACCCATATTCCTATAGCTCTGGAACATGTCTGCATCTGTGACTTCTAATTATTCTTCTTTATACCTGCAATCACACTCCCCTAGTATCTGGGGACAGCATTACCGGATCAGGCATTTAATTTCTCATAGAATAAAACAATTTCAAACAATTACTCATCATAACAATTTAATTAATTACACACATAATTAAATGCAGTATGATTTATGCAAATGCAATTTTTGACTCAAATTCAGTTTTGACCCTGCTCCATGGAGACTTCCCCTTTGAGTGTTTAGTAAGTAACTGGCCTACCATTACGTACAGCAATTCAGCCATCAGCCCCTACTAAACGCGAATAAACTAAACAGAATTAGGAGATCAGGATACCCAGGAAGGCCACCACGACCGCATCTCTGTCCAGATTACAGCCACATATGGAATTGCCAATATCCTTATCCCCACAGACTATATAATCACAGATTATACGGTCCTGTTTAACAAATTCTACTCACCCCAAAAATCCTTTCTCAATCATTTTCATTTCACATGACTACCGCAGTCCCGGTTAGTCAACAATTCATTTCTCAATCAGTTTCATTTCACATGACTACCGCAGTCCCGGTTAGTCAACAAAAGTCATTTCTCATAGATCAACTCAATTCTCATGACTACCACAGTCCTGGTTAGTCAACATAATTCTTTCTCATTTGATACTTTTATAAATTCCCCAAAAAGACTCATGCTAATGAATTTTGTTCATGATCACAATCAAATAAATAATTTGTACACATTAACATACAAGGATACAAAGATTTAAGCAATTTACATTATAACATTAGTATTTTTAATAATTTCCGAAAATGCCCTCAATCTTTTTCCAAAATACCCAATGTGTCCCTACATGTAAAATGACCATTTTGCCCTTGGTTTTATAAAAATTTCCACATAATATCCCTTGCATTTAGGGCTGGCCGAATGGTCTACAAGCCATTCTCAACAATTCTTCCAAAGCTACAAACTCCAATTCCAACCAATTTCAATCAAATCACAATTTCAATCAAAATTCAACAAACCAAATTTCAACCATTACAACACCTTAAAAATTCAATCAAACATCATTCCAATCCATGAATTTCAATCACAAGCATCAAAAACACAAAACCCCTAAATCAATTTCAAGTTTTCATGATTCTAGGCCAAAATTTTAATTTAACCCTACAACATGTTTTCTTCTAATTCCAAGGGTTCTAATTGAAATTAAATGCCTAGATCCTTACCTTAGACTCTTTAATTGAAGAAAAAGCCTTGAATTCCTTTCTCCCTCACTCCTTGGTCTTGTAGGAATTTTTGAGATTTTCTCCAATTCTTTCTCTACTAGCCGAATTAGCTTTGTGTTTTGGAAGTTTGGATGGTTTGGTTTCTTAATTTGAGTTGAAATGGTGAAGTTAAGATGAAATTTAATGAAGAACTGCAGCTGCTGGGTTAAGAACTCACGGTTCTGTTTTTTCAGAAAAGCTAGCTTTGTGCCTTTTACTTTTAGCTTAAGTTTTAAGGCTTCATTTAACACTTAATTCACCAAATTGAATTTTTTCTTCAAGTCCACTGCCCTGCACGTCCAGCAGCCTCTATTGGCCAAGGGAGATCAGTTCTCCAAGCTTCCCCATCCACTTGGACAGCCAAAGGAGTGCAGCAAGTGACTTGCCTTCCAAAAGGTCAAAAGTCAACATTTGTAGGTAATTTAATATAATTTTTTAGAATAATTTAGGGCTGTTAATTATCTTACAAACTAATTAGAATTTGAAGAAAATAACACCACCATTGGATTCCTCACTATCAAAAACCTTGGGGTAGTGTCTTACTTATCTCTTAATCCAAGCCTAATTAGCTTAATTTAGTGATCTTAGAAAAGCCTAAGTTGTCACTTTTTGATTGGTTAAGGTTCTAAATTAAATTTTTCTTGGTTAAACATTTTTAATAATTATTCTAAGTATATTACAATTATTAAATAATTCTATAGATATCCTATGAATTTTCTCTAAATTTTCTGTCTTAGAATTTTACCGTAATAATTTCTCAAAGTTCTAACTTTCAGAAAATCCTAACAATTCTGAATAAGCATTTTAATTCTTTATCTGTATATATTTTTAATCTATATTCTATTACCTTTCTTTTAAGTTATAAATGAGTTCAAAATTCTATACTTGAAAATTTATCCTGGACAGCTGTCTGACATAGCAGTCCAGTCAACAATTAATTTCAGCAAAAACGAAGACATTTAGAAATTCAGAAAATTCTTCTGAGTAGAACTGTATTAATTTCGTTAAGAAAATATGTTCATAGAGTTTTATAAAATACAGTGCATAAGTGTTCATAATGTACATATATAAATGCGTACAAATAGTAAAAATGGGGATGTTACACCACACATATGAACCAGACTGCACATACCTCTCATATAGCTTCCTCAGCCATGTGAGACGTACCCTAGCTCCTACTGTTGTAGCAGCATCAGCCTCATCGTCAGACACCAGGCCTAGCATGGTCCTCAGCAACATCCTAATGTCAGCCTTTGAAATGGTGGTCGCTGGGTCGGCAATCTGCAAGCCTGTAATAGGCAACTGCAATAGACATGGCACATCATCCAGAGTGATGGTCATCTCTCCAATGGGCAAGTGGAAGGTGCATGTCTCCTAATGCCACCTCTCAATAAAGGCATTGACGAAGCCTTTATTCGCGATATATCGTGCATGATAAAGGCCCGTCAAGCCAGACTGATCCACGTATGCTTGGACCTGTGGCTGGGTAGGGTAGGGAATCAACTTCCTAGTGTGGCTGACCACCTTCAACTCCTCCCGTCGCTGATCAATACAAATATGTCCAGCGACGTGGTCCTTGTAGGACCCCAGCAATGTATCAACTACAGGACCACCAGGAAATGGCGGTCCAATGATCTAGTCAGCAAACAGGATCACTGGGGCTGCTGGCTGTGGTACCTCCGCTACCTCTGCATCTGGCTGTGGCACGTCTACCTCAACATGTACATGCTCTGCATCCTCTGGCTTTTCGTGCTATACTACTCCAACAACACGAGTATCATCTGCTCGACGACGGCGAGCAAATGCTGTCACACATCGCTGGTCTGCCCTAGATGGATAGGCAGGCTGACCAGAACAACATCTTCCACCAAAGTGGAGGGATCCTGTCGGCGATCGTACGAAACATACTTCGCCCGAGCCATAATAAATCTGCAAAAAATTAACTAAAATACTTATAACTCGATAAACAAAAAATAAAGTCAAATATAACTAAATAAACAAATAAATAAACAAACTTACACTGTAAATATAATACATTTAAAAATATAAAATTTTTATTTTAATATTTTTTAATTAAAAAAAATTATTCAATTAAATAATTATTTTAATTTAAAAATTAAATATTAAAAATAATACTGTAAATATATAATACAAATATAATTAAATATTTTTGTTTTAAAAAAATTTACTTTACAAATTCAAAATTCAAAATTTAAAAAAAAATTCAAACAACACAACGGAATCAAACAACACAACAAAATCGTGATTTCGTTGTGTTGTTTGATGTTGAAAAACATCACAACGGAATTACGATTCTGTTGTACTGTGCCAAACTGGAAAAAAAAAAGCAAGGGGAAGAACACGAACCTGGTTCGACGGCATGAGGAGAGGAACATGTCTAGCGAGGTGAAGGGGTGAGAGTGGGTGTGAAGGAGAATGTGAAAGGAGGAAAGGAAGAAGGTAGAAAGAAGATGGAAGAATGAGGAGCGACAGGGGGTGTGAAGAAGGAGAGGGAAGGGGTGCGGGGAAGGTGAAGGGGTGGGGTAAAGAGGGAGAGGGTGGGGTGGGAGGGAACTGATAGGGGTAAGGGGTAAATTCATCAAATTTAGGGTGAAAATAGCAAAATGAAAGGGTAAGAATAGCAAATCCCTTATTAGAAAGTCCAAAGAATCATTATGAGGTATTTCTTTTTGACATTTTAGGTAGAGCTGTCAAAATGGGCCAGCCCGTTCCACTGGGCCCGGCCTACCTCGACCCACCTAATAGGTGGGCCAACCCAACCCGACTCACTTCTTAGTGAGCTGTAAAAATGCTGGCCCGGCCTGGCCCACCACGGGTTGGTGGGTAAACGGGTTGGCCCACCTAAAATAAAAAAATTAAGAAAAATCAATTTTTTTATAAAAAAAAAAAATCAGCTTTTATTTTCTTTTGTCATGTAAAAACAGCAACCAGAAGTTGCCAAAATACACCGAAAATAACACATTTTCAAATTCATTAACATTTTTAAATTCAGATTCATATATTCATTAACATCATACATCCCCTAACAAATTTGGATCTATCAAACATTATACATCCACTAACATTTTCAAATTCAGATTAATATATCATCAACCTCAAGGGAACTAAGACAATGTAAAATTTCCTAAGTGGTCTAGTGAGGCATGTGATGTATGTGAGGGAGGGTAGTTTTTTTTTTTTTTTAAATAAGTGGGCAACTCGCGGGCCAACCCGGCCCACCACGGGTTGACCCGTGGTGGGCCGGGTTGTAGGTGGGCCGGGTCAAGTTTTTTAAATAATTGGAAGGCACATTTTTTTCAACCCGGCCCGGCCCAAACCCGTGGTGGGTCGGGTTGGCCCACGGGTCATGGCCCATTTTGACAGCTCTAATTTTAGGGTGTTTGGACTTGCAACCCATAGTCTTGGGCTAAGAATGCAATGGGCTTCCTTCAAATACTTTAGAGCACTTGCTATTTACACCCGCATGTTTGCTAAGTACACCTCCTCCATTCTCTTTATCTTTTTATTGCCAATTAAATCCTTGTATTTGTTTAAACATAGTTTCCAAAATTATTTTTTAGAACAACATATATCAATTTTGAAAAGTAATTTTTGGAACTATATTTTAATAAAAACACATAATTTTGGAAATTATTTTCCGGAACAACATATATCAATTCCAGAAAGTAGTTTATGAAATTATGTATATTTTGTTAAAACATAGTTCCATAAATTACTTTCCAGAACAACATGTATCAATTTCGAAAAGTAATTTCCAGAACTACGTTTTAACAAAATACACATAATTCCAGAAATTACTTTTCAAAATTGATATATGTTGTTCTTTGGAAAGTGATTTCCGGTAATCATAAACAAAATCAAATACGAAATATCAAATGTACCTTCCTTTAGGATCCGCAATAATCGCTAATTGCAGGATGCATACTATTTTGACGCTAGATATTGAGATATTGATAACCCGTATCTAAAATTCCCAATGGACTAAATGTGAGGAGACACTTGATGGTATATAAGCAGCTTTGATTTGTAATTATTGTTAAACGAGTTTCAAATAAATAAGACTACTGGAAATCACTTTTAGGAACAACATATATTAATTATGGATAATAGTTTTTGGAACTATATGTATTTTGTTCTCTTCACAAGCGAGGTCTTCACAATTTTTTTTTCATGAAGAATTTTCATTCAAGTGAATTGATTACAATTTTGTAGAGAAGACGCCTTCTATAAATAAAACTCTCATCCGAAGAAAGGAAAATTTCCACCCTTAATCTCAAACCAAGCCTCAACTCTTTTTTCAACCAAAAATGAACAAAAATTAAATAAAATAATGAAAGCAACTGGTTAGAAGCAATTGCTCATTAAATGTTAACACTTGGGAAGATCAACTGGCGGTGGAAATAGCTTTTGATTTGGGAGTTTTCCATCCAAGACAACCCATGCCATCTTAAGACCCCAGCTTGTGTGCACTTCCAAGTGACAATGCATGAACCATACCCCTGCATACACAATTATATAAGATTGCATGCTTCATTCTTTTTTTTAATTTTTTTTATAATTTTTCAAAATGAAGCACAACATTTTTTGAACCAAAATGTGAATTTAATAATGTGAACAAACTATGCACTAAAGTTGCAAATCAATATGAAGCATTAATGTAACCAACCTGGATTATCTGCTAGGAATCTGATAGCAACCCATCCACCAGATAGGACACCAACTGTGTTTCTCTCAATTAGATCAACAAGATTGAAGTTTGCAGGGTCCTTATTTGGATCGAAGTTACCAAAACCTTGACCAACAACAAAGAAGTTAAAGCCATGCAAATGGAGAGGGTGACTTTCAGCACCAAGAATGCTTGTGTCCTGCATCACAAGTTCTACACTTGTGTTGAAGGGAGGAATCACCACCTTTGTCCCATTGCTCACCATGGTGTTGTTTGGTGGGGTGCCTGTATAGTTGAATGGAACCAATGGTTTGGTTGGGAAGTCAGGGGTGTAAACCCCATTGGATTGCCCAAAGAAGTGGGCTTGAAGAAGTGCAGTGGTTGGTTGTATAAAAGAGACATTGTTCACTGATTCTGAAAACATTGTTCTATTGGTGGGTCCTTGACAAGTTTGGTTTTGCTGGCAGGGAGTTGTGCCAAGGCCTATTGTGAAGAAAAAGTGCCTATCAACTTTCTGAGGAACATTTGCAGGAAACTGAGCACTTGCTAAGCTGCGGAATTTGTTGCTGAATTCGGTGGCAAAAGAAGTGTCATTGAGTGCAAGGAGAATAGGTTTGAGGAGTGGAAGCTTTTTCAGTGAAGCAGCTGAATGATGAGTATTTGGTGGGATTTTGTATTCCAATATGCCAGCCACAATTGTGTTGTCAAAAGTACCAAGGCCAGTAGTATATGGTCTAGCAGTCATGAGAAATGTGGCATTGGGATAGTGAGACTTGGTTTTGAGAAGAACATTAGTGGTTTGGCCAGGGGTAATAAGGATGGTGTTGGTTGCAAAAGGTTTTACATAAACCGCGTCTGCTTCAACAACTGTGAGGGTGTGATTTGCAATGCTGAAGAATAGCTCATCATTGAGAGCAGCATTGATCAGACGTAGAAGGTAAATCTTCCCTGGCTTCACCTTCAGCTTGAATGTATCTGTGAACAATGACATCTTACATTGAATCAAGACATATTGCTGATAGTTTGATAGATAACATTTCGTACCAAGTCTATAATTTCTTATAGTGAGTACTATGCTAATGTCCAAATTGGTGCCAAAAATAGTTAATGCTTTCTTTAAGGCAGTTCTTGTTGAGTGCCATTTTTTCTCCTATTGGCTATTGTGTTGTTCTGATTGTTGTAAATTAATTATTTTCTTTAATCTTCTAGCATCTAGTGACTATATATTCCTAAAACATTTATGTTGATTAGCACTTGATACCTTTGTGAGAGCAGTTATACAATGGCCCTGGAAGGCCATTAATAGTGTAGGCATCAGACACATTTGGTCCTCCACCAGTTTGAAGGGCTTGGGTTATGACTGCCTCAGGATCTGCATTCCACCATTCTTCTGAAAAAATATTATGTGAAAGCATGATTAGTTTATGAAAATTAAGAAATGGGTGGACCAAGGTTGATCTCTCTAGTAATTTGCTTACCAAATATGATAGGAACTTCCTTGTGGGGTTTAGCAAAAGGATATTGAGCATTGAGCTTGGGAAGAATGATGAGAGGACCATACAAAGTTGATCTTAACCATGAAATGTAGGCATGCCACCAGAGAGTGCCTCTCTGGCCAACAATGGTGTAATTGTAGACATAACTTTGGCCTGTTTGAATGGGGCACTGAGTCACATAGGCAGGTCCATCAACCCACCCTGATTGAAGCTGTCGAATGCCATGCCTATTTCAAACAATGACAAGTTTTTGACACATTATTGCTATGTTCAAATCATAACAAGGTCACTACAATTATTCTTCTAGCAACTTTTTCTTTTTTAGTCTCAAAACAAAATGCTATTTACCAGTGAATGGAGATGTTGTTCTGCACATGGTTAGTCACTTTGATAAGAAGACGGTCTCCCTCTCTGGCTATAATGCAAGGTCCTGGAAACTGGCCATTCACTGTCACCATGCTCTTTGTGTGGCACAGTGTTAACTGATTGGCAAGCGCACCAGTCGCACAAGTAGTAAATGGATAAGTCCAAGTATCGTTTTCCCAAGGGATTTGCTTGATATAGGCAATGATCACATAAACACTAGCTAGACTAAACTGGTTTTCACAAGAAAGCAATAAAAACACAAACTTTGGTTGGTTTTGTGGGACTTTAAAACAGATTTAGTGCAGAACAGAAACAAAGGAGATGTTTTTGTGGTTTTTAAAGATAAAACACAACAGTAGAAAGATGTTAAAACAGATAAATGAAGATGTTGCAGGGGTTAGATCTCACCATTCTCTACTCTCTTCTTGCATTAACGCATAATATATATTCTATTTGCATTTAAATGTTAAAATTAGTCAATAAAAACATTCTCAGCCTAATTCCTTAGGTGCAGAGAGTCTTAGATTACTCCCCCAAGCCTTGATTCCTCAACAACTTAACGAAGCAACTAGCTTTAAGTCTAGAGACCATAAGATAACCCATGAACTAAGCTCCATTCCTAGACACGAAGTTCATGAGGTATATTGCTTCAGTTCTAGACAACGAAAGTGTTTTCCAACAACAGTCATGTCCAAGGATCATGCTATGGGTGATCAAGCCACAACAAGCTTTAAGAAAAGAAGCAAAATACTAACTTTAAACACAAATATGCAGAATATATATAGATAATATCAAAAGATACAAGAGAGTTTTGAGAATGGTTACATCTAACCCCTAACAACTACAGAACTCAGCCACTCATGGGAATGAGCAGCTGGAAATTACACATGGAGGGGAAGGAGGGAGAAGATGAACACTAAGAACTAAGGAGAGAGTTCTTCTCTCCACTACAACAGTGCAAAACGAGCTACAGAGACTGCTACTGCAAAATGTCCAAGCTTCTTGAACTTCTGAGGGTCAGTCCTTTATATACATGTGCAGAATTTCTCCAAAGTGACATTTGGCTAAGCCTGGAATTTTGGCTTGGCTGATTTGAAATTTCTGCACTTCAACAGATTTCTCTTGCAAAGGACCTTCCACTGCTTCCAAAGCTCAGAATGCAGCTCCCAAACGTGTTCTTCAACTTCAATCTCCAATTCCTACAAAAAGTGGGGCAAAACACTAAGATATAACCATAAAACTAGAAAAACTAAGGAACTTCTAACTAAAATGCAATATTAACAGAAATTGAGTAAAACAACACTCCAAATGAGAGAAAAGGATAGATAATTGCCTCAAAAACTACTTGAAAAGTAAGTAATTATAGCAACTAACAACTCCCCCAAACTTGGAGTTTTGCTTGTCCTCAAGCAAAAGATAAAGACAACAATTAAATAACTAAACCGAAAATGACTACCACTAAAACAGAAACCATGGATCAAGATCAATCCCATCCTAACAAATCCAAAACATGCTTCCTTCTAAGAATTGAAAAGGACTAAACCAATGATTCGAATTTCAAACATGGTGCCTTAAACCGAAACCATAACAAGGATGCAAGTACCTAATTTCTCAAGAAATGAACCAAGCATAACAATCAAAATTTGGCAAAGTCCAAGAATGTTTGATTCTTTTCACTCAAGTGTCTCACTCAAGCACCAATTGATTTAGGTGCTGAATTCTCTCACAGTCCACACACAATGGAAACCATAATTCAGTTTTCCTTTCCTTCTCAAAGTAACAAAATTATGCACAAAAATTAAGATCACAAGGACTTGATCAAGGGCTGAAATGTGGCCAGGCTTGAAAGGAAATTGGTTTTTCTGGATAGACAAACACCATGAGATAAAGAGAGCAACCAATGCATTTCACAAAGTTTTCCCCAATCCTTATTTCTCACAATGACAAAGATACCAAAACCTTACATTTCTCAATTTTAAGCTCAAAATTATGCCACTATAATTACAACAAGTATCATAGCTTTTATTTCTTTTTGTTTTCCTTGATCTTCTCTTTTTTTTTTAAACACAATTTACAGAATCATAAGACAACCACAAATGTGACACTTCTTTAATTTCAATGACAGTGACCCATAATTGTTCCCTAGTTCTTCATTTCATGCAAGATTTCCCCCAAACTTATTCTAAACCCAACACATGCAATTGCTCTCCTATCCAATGGTAAGGAAAGTGAATTGTTTTACATTTAGGCTCTTGGGTTATCATGACAGAAATTAATTTCAATTAAGGCTCAAAGGGGCTGCACAAAAAGGAAACAGGGACGGCTTTTTGGCTCTAGGATTCACAATCATCAAACAAAATTTTAGCCTTGATCATTTCTTTATTAACATGCAACAATCATCACAAGAGAATTGTTCAAAACCAACAGTGGTACCAAAGGTGGCACTCATTATCATTTGAGACAACACACAACTCACAAGAATCATTTCTCAAACATTCTCAAATCTGTCCTCATAATCAAATCATGCTTGAAACTTTTCTCAAAAACATACATGCATCCAAGCTATGCTGACGAAACGCGCAGCCACAAAATTGATCAAATCAAGGTTTCACAAATGCATTTTTCTTTTAAAAAGCGTGGGGAGCAAGCAAGGATAATGCACGATGGAATTTTTCTAAAACCATGAACAACCACAACATAAACATTAAACTTGCAAACACAACAAAAGTACCAAGTTCAGCAAACAATAAGGCCTTGGCCAACATCACCAAATTAACAACTAAACTAACAACACCTAACTAACAGCAAACCCACAAAGTACTAACCATGCACTGAAATTAAAATACTGAAATGTAAAAACAGAAAAGAAAACAAAATAATTTGTCCTGTTGCAATGGGAATTAAATCAGCAAATCCCCCATCAAACATCATCATCTTCTTCGGCCTTCGAACTGCCGAATTCTTCATCCTCCTCTTATGTTCCTTCTTCCTCCACTTCAGTTTCCTCCTTCTCTGCTACAGCCTCCTCCTCTGCTCCTTGGTCAGCAGCAGCTGCATCATTTCCAGCAGCAGCACCATCTGGGGCATCAGCAGCTCCAGCACCCCCCAAAAAAGGAGGCCTGTCCCCAGGCCAGGTAATGATAGCTTCAAACTCAAAAGGTGATGGCCAATGGAGACGACCATGAGGTCGTGGTGCTGCAGGGGTCAGATAATAATAAATGGATGAATTTAAAGTTTGTTGGCCGTGATGAACCGCTGCCAACTGCTGGAAAAGGAAAATAAAAGCAGAAGCAAGTTGGGATCTGTTGAATGGCTCCACTGCAGGAGGAATGGGAGGTTGAGGGGCCTCCACTTCCACAGGGTTGCGGCAATGCTGGTCAATGAAGCGCATGTTGAGTGGTTCCCGGAGGTTAAGGAGGGGAGGACGGCGGACATTCACTCCGCAGCTCTCACATAATGCCGTGATAAGGGCCGGAAAGCCAAGAGGCCTTGGAAGGGAGGTAGGAGCCTTTGCAGTCACAAATTTGTGCAGTTCTCTTGATATTATCCTCCCAATGTTGATGTCAATGTCATTCATGATGCAGTACATAATGAAGGCTCTGGTCATGCTTAACTCAGAGGTATGAGTTGTAGGTGTGATGTTGGAGAAGAGGAAGGAGGCCCAAATTTGTGAAATGGTTTTCAGAGCAACTCTCTTGAAGCGTAAGGCCTTTCCAACATCATTTTCTACAAAGGATCGCCCTGGAATGCAGAGATTGTTGCTCACAGCAGTGTTGGTAACAGGGGTTCTCCTAGTAGACATCAAGAAATAGCCACAGTCTTGGCTGTTGGGGTCGGTGAAGTCATTGACCAGAAATCGGTTGATGGAAAGAGCATCATAGTAGACAAAGCAACCCTTCACCCAAGACCTTCGGGTAGGATCGCTGGTGCGCCTGGGAATAGCATTCGCGTAGAATTCGCGCACCACTTCCTCATTGATCTTGAGGGGGAAGTTGGTAATTTTCTGCCACTTCCTTCGGACGATTTCATCTTGTATTTCCTAGAAATCTCCAGCCAGTAGTTGCACTTCTCGCTCCTTGATCAAGTCTCTATTGGCATTGTTCTTGAAACGCTCTTGGTTAGGAGGAGCAAGGAAGCGGTTCTTCTGGAGGGGCTCACGAGGAGTTTGAGGTTGCGGTGGTGGAGGTGGAATCTCCTGCACTTCATCATCCTCTTGTGAAGCTTGAGAGGGAGCCCGAGAGGAAGAACCTCTCCTTGTGACCCTTTGTTTCTTGGCAGAGGGGGTTCAAGCATCAGCAGGTTGCTTTTGCTTTGGAGCCATGCTGGAGATAGAGAAGAAACAAAACAAAATATAGAACAGAAGACACAATTGAGATGGGTTAATGGCCAGAATAAGAAACAAGAAACAGAAAAT
The DNA here is from genome assembly GCA_026413185.1 of Pueraria montana var. lobata. Taxonomy (NCBI): domain Eukaryota; kingdom Viridiplantae; phylum Streptophyta; class Magnoliopsida; order Fabales; family Fabaceae; genus Pueraria; species Pueraria montana. The sequence continues at coordinate 78,346,487 of CM048648.1, forward strand.
AATTTAAAAACCCAAGTTACAAACATAATTAAATCACAACGCATAAGGAAAGAAAGGGAAACAGAAAAAGAAATTAATGAAAAACTAAAAGGAGAACTGATAATCCACATAATAGCAAGGAATTTTTTTTTCACACACAAGTGCAGGAACAGAATATGCACTCAGCAATGTGCAGCAGTTTTGGCTAAGCATCTGCAGGGTGGCTTCGCCAAATTCCACTAATCTGGTGCTTCTAAAATTTTGCAGAAAGATGAGGTTCCAGCACTTATGGTTGACAAATCCAACAGAGAGATACAGTGGTCCCAGTTCTTAGGTAGTGAAAAACACACGTGCAAAAACTAGAAGAAAAAGTAAAAGAAAGAGAAAAGGACAAAGGGGTGCTTTTTTTTTGGTTAAAACAGGGACTTAATAGAAGGCCATGTGCTCCCCTTAAGCACACAGAAGCAGCAGCAAACAGAAAAATATTAAACAAGATACAACAGCATAGGGACCCAAACGTGGTCCCAAAATAACGAAAAAGATAAGATCTACACAGGTTCAAACATTAAAAACAAGAACAGAAACTGAAAAAGGAAAAACAGAAAGGGAATAACAGCAGATTTCCTAAAAGATGAACAGCAAAACACAAAAGGAAAAAGGGAGAACAAACACGTGACTACCTCCAATAGGGAAAGATGTCCCCAAAAGGCACAAACAACAGAAAACATACAAAAAGGTTGCACTTTTTCAATAACCAAAAATTGAAAAAGACATACCACTTAAGGAAAACTTCAAAACAAAAGATAGAAAAGAAGGTTCTAACAAAAACTTTGACCTTTGTCAACAAAAAGGGAAGAGAACAGAAAACTCACAACAAAAGGTCAAAGCTTTAACATGAAAAGACAAACATAACCCATAATGCAAATGCTTCCAAAAATTGCAACAGAGAAAAGTAAAAAGAAAATAACAGAAAAACACATTCATGAAAAACAAAGGACCCTAGGATCTTTTCCAGAAAATAGATGAAGATGACAATAGGCAAGGAAGCAGAAATCGTGGAAGAAGGACTCACACGTGGACAGCAACGGTGGTGCTCGAGGTGGTGATGGAGAGTAGACCGAGAGGTAGAAGTCATAGTCCTAGTGATGGATGATGAGTTTAGGGATGAAGGAAGTTGCAAGCTTAGAGGTATGATGGGATTGTAAGAGTAGGACTGAGTGGAAAGTTGAAGAGTTGGGAGACTAGGGGCAGACGTGAGGGTGTGGGGAAAGAGTAGGAAAAGGTGAAAAAGTGATTCTGATTGGAGAAGGTAGGTAGCTGTAATAAAGTGTCAGCACTTTCTGATTGGAGGGGAAGGAGATGAGGCGACGTGATTGGAGGGGAAGAGAGGTGAATAGGGAAAGGTAACAGTAGTGGGTATAGGGAAACGTGATTGGGAAAGGTGGAGACGTTATGGGGTAAGTCAAGGGTCTTGGAACGCGGGAAAAATTTGAAAAAGATCAGAGGGTCTGAATAAGTGGAAAATCGCTTGGCCCTGAGGCATGGCTTGGCAGAAAGCTCAAATTTGGAAAGGGATCACAAAGTGGCTTTTGGCTTAACCATGGAACGTGGCTAGACTAAAAAATGCATGGAATTGAATTTATTGCTTCCAGTGGTTTTGGCTTGGAGCCAGTATCAGTGGCTTGAGCCAAAAGTCACTTACGAGCAATAATTCTTGCACATATAAGAATTATGTAGAACAGAACCTAAGCACTGCACTGTAATAGCTAAATGGGACATATGCAACTACAGAATGATGCTTCTCAATGATCACATTACAAAGAAACAAAATTAACACAAACAGCACACAAAATTCACACAAGGATAGAATACATGAATTCTAAATTGTCAAAGCACACAACTAACTAAAATTAACAATTCAAAAATGCAGAATGCAGAAGTAAAAGGGTGAGAAAACTGGGTTGCCTCCCAGGTAGCACTCTTTTACTGTCATTAGCTTGACATTTGGTGACCTCAAGGATCACTTAGATGCAGAATTGTGGTTAGCCTCTCAATTTCACCCCCCAAATAGGGCTTTAACCTTTGACCATTGACTGTCCAGTTTCTTCCTGTTGAAGGATCCTCCAAAATAACAGCACCATGAGGCTTCACCTCCTTAATGATGAAAGGGCCAGACCATTTGGACTTAAGCTTGCCTGGAAATAATTTCAGCCTTGAGTTGAATAACAGAACTTTTTGATTAGGCCGCAAGTCTCTCTTCACAAGCTTTTTGTCATGGTAGGCTTTTACTTTCTGCTTGTAGTGCCTTGAAGAATCATATGCATTGAGTCTCATCTCCTCTAACTCATGAAGTTGGATCTTCCTCTTCTCCCCAGCCAAGGACTGATCAAAATTAAGGAACTTAAGAGCCCAATAAGCTTTGTGCTCCAATTCCACAGGGAGATGACAAGCTTTGCCATAGACCATTTGGAATGGAGATAGGCCAATTGGAGTCTTGAATGCAATCCTATATGCCCATAGAGCATCATCAAGCTTTACAGCCCAATCCTTTTTTGAAGAAGCAACTGTCTTCTCAAGGATCCTCTTGATTTCTCTATCTGAAACCTCAGCTTGACCATTGGTTTGAGGATGGTAAGGAGAAGCTACTCTATGTTTGACTCCATAATGCTCCAAGACTTTCTTCAATTGTGCATTGCAAAAATGGGAGCCTCCATCACTGATTAAAACTCTAGGAACACCAAACCGAAAGAAGATATTCTTCTTGAGAAATTTAATGACTGTTTTGGAGTCGCTTTTAGGGCAAGCAACAACTTCTACCCACTTTGAAACATAGTCAACAACCACCAAAATGTATTCATTGGAGAATGATGAAGGTAAGGGGCCAACAAAATCTATACCCCAGCAATCAAAGACCTCCACTTCAAGAATGTTTTGAAGTGGCATCTCATTCCTTCTTGATATCCCTCCGGTTCTTTGGCATTTATCACAGCTTTGCACATGCTCATGAGCATCTTTAAAAATTGTAGGCCAATAGAATCCAGACTGGAGGACCTTTGCAGCAGTCCTTTCTCCACTGTAGTGCCCTCCATAAGGTGAATTGTGGCAGTGCCACAGGATGTTCCTTGCTTCCTCCTTAGCAACACACCTTCTAAGTAAATTGTCAGCTCCAATTTTGAATAAATGAGGATCATCCCACACATAAAAACGAGAATCCTTGAAAAATTTCTTTCTTTGGTGCCAATTCATTTCTGCTGGAATAATTCCACCAGCTTTATAGTTAGCCATATCCGCTAACCATGGCCTTTCTTGCACCGCAAGCAATTTCTCATCAGGAAACTCTTCAATAATTTCTTTCTCAAGAGTGGTAACTTCATCATTCACAAGCCGTGACAAATGATCAGCTACTTGGTTCTCACTTCCTTTCTTGTCCCTAATTTCAAGATCAAATTCCTGCAGCAACAGAACCCAACGAATGAGTCTAGGCTTGGAATCGGGTTTGGACAGCAAGTATTTAATTGCAGCATGATCAGTGTACACAACTACTTTGGAACCAATTAAATAAGAACGAAATTTTTCCAAAGCATACACTATTGCTAGCAACTCTTTTTCAGTTGTTGCATAATTTACTTGGTGTTCATTGAGCACCTTGCTAGCATAATGTATGGGATGGAAAATTTTGTTCTTTCTCTGGCCTAGAACAGCCCCTACTGCATAATCACTAGCATCACACATTAGTTGAAAATCAATTTTCCAATTAGGTGCAGTGAGTATAGGAGCAGAGACTAAACTAGACTTCAAAAATTTAAAAGCATTTAAACATTCAGCATCAAAATTAAATGGTGTGTCTTTGTTCAGCAAATCGCTCAATGGTTTGGCAATTTTGGAGAAATCTTTGATGAAGCGCCTGTAGAATCCAGCATGCCCAAGGAAGCTTCGAATTCCTTTCACATTTGCTGGTGGTGGAAGCTTTTCAATGACATCTACTTTGGCTTTGTCAACTTCAATTCCTCTTGCTGAAATTTTGTGGCCAAGAACAATTCCTTCGGTCACCATAAAATGGCATTTCTCCCAATTAAGAATGAGATTTGTCTCAGCACACCTCTTCAAAACAGTTTCCAAGTTGGACAAGCACAATTCAAATGATCCACCAAAAACAGAAAGTCATCCATGAAGACTTCTATGCATTTCTCCACCAAATCCGAGAAGATAGCTAGCATACACCTTTGGAAAGTGGCAGGTGCATTGCATAGCCCAAATGGCATTTTCCTATATGCGAATACTCCAAAAGGACAAGTGAAGGTTGTCTTCTCTTGGTCTTTAGGATCCACAACAATTTGATTATAGCCTGAGTAGCCATCTAAAAAGCAATAGAAAGCTTGACCAGCCAGTCTCTCCAACATTTGATCCATGAAAGGAAGGGGAAAATGATCCTTCCTTGTTGCTTTGTTGAGCTTTCTATAGTCTATGCACATCCTCCATCCTGTGACAGTTCTTGTAGGAATTAATTCATTCTTCTCATTGCGGATCACTGTCATGCCACCCTTTTTAGGAACAACTTGCACAGGGCTCACCCATGCACTATCGGATATAGGGTAGATCAATCCAGCTTCCAACAACTTTAAGACTTCCTTTCTCACTTCTTCCTTCATCACAGGATTAAGTCTTCTTTGAGGTTGAGCCACTGGTTTAAAATCATTTTCCATGAAGATCCTATGCATGCAATAAGAAGGACTTATCCCTTTGAGATCTGAGATAGACCATCCAATGGCTCCTTTGTTAGCTTTCAAAACCTCAATTAATTTTTCCTCCTCTGCAGTAGATAAGGAATTGCTAATGATGACTGGTTTGCCACCATTTTCTTCAAGGAACACATACTTCAAATGTGGAGGCAGCATCTTCAATTCGGGTTTGGTTTCCTCCACCTTCTCATCTTTCTTCAAAACTTCAGCAATTTCTTCATGTGGAGGGATTTCCTTCAAAGTATCAAGGCTTTTCAAGCATTCATCAATTTCCTTCTCTTCCTCCTCATTGAGTAACTCAAATGCATCAATTAAAGCTTTCTCGAGAGGAGTGGAACTAGGCACTTGCTTTCTAGAGGTGGTGTAAATTTCATCAAGAATATCCACTCTAAAGCATGATTTATCTTCACTCGGGTGCTGCATAGCTTCAAACACATTAAAAGTGACTTCTTCATCTTGCACCCTCATCTTGAATTTGCCATCACTAACATCAATCAAGGCACGGGCTGTCATCATAAATGGTCTTCCCAAAATGAGAGGAACTTCAGCATCCTCTTCCATATCCATAATTACAAAGTCAGCTGGGAATATAAATTTGTCCACCTTCACTAGCAAATCTTCAACAACTCCATATGGAAGCTTAATGGTACGGTCTGCTAGTTGAAGTGTCATCCTTGTAGGCTTGATTTCTACATCCCCCACCTTGCTAAGCATGGACAGTGGCATAAGATTGATGCTTGCTCCCAAATCTAACAAAGCTTTTCCAATGGACAGATTTCCAATGGTGCAGGATATGGTAAAGCTACCAGGATCTTTGTGCTTGAAAGGCAATGGCTTTTGAATTATAGCACTACATCCAGCTTCTAATTCAATTGTATCTTTCTCAATGTACTTTTTCTTCTTGGTGAGGAGTTCCTTCATGAACTTGGCATAAGTTGGAATTTGCTCAAGTGCATCCGAGAAAGGTAAATTGATTTGCAATCTCTTGAAGATGTCTAAGAAATGTGCAAACTGCCTTTCTCTGTCCTTCCTTGTTGGCACATGAGGATAGGGTAATCCTTGTGGAGGAACAGAATTTGACTCCTTTTTCTTCTTCTCTTCTCTCACCCTCTGGTGTTTAGTCATTTTTGGCTCAGCCGCCTCACTGATTTCACTTTTTTCTGCATTTTTCTCACTGATTTTCTCACTCTCACTCAATTCTTTTTCACTCAGCTCATTTTTTTCTTCCTCATCATCTTTTACATCCTCTACAACTATCGCTTGCTCACTTTTCTCTCTACTCAAATCTCCCATAATTGTACCTCTCCTTGTAGTTATAGCCTTACATTGCTCCTTTGGATTTGCTTGAGTGTTGGCTGAAAATGCTCCACTTTTAAGTTCTGCCAAATCTTTAGCAAATTGTCCCATCTGCACTTCAATATTTTTGATAGAAGAATCCGTGTTCTTTTGATTGGTTAGAGAGACTTGCATGAATTGATTGAGAGTGTCCTCCAACTTAGAAACGCGGTCTTGATGAAAAGGTTGGTATTGCTGATGACTCTGGTAAGGAGGTCTGCTCGAAGGACCAGCTTCTTGCTTCCAACCAGCATTGTTATTTCTCCAACCTTGATTGAAAGGTTGAGCATAAGAATTGCCTTGCCGGTTTTGGTTCCCCATATAATTGATTTCTTCTTGATAACCCGGTGGCATGATGCATTGGCCACTTGAATGACCACCTCCACAAAGTTCACAGCAAAGAACTTGTTGAGTGTTAGACTGAATAGCTTGTAAGCTCTGAAGTTGTTGAGGCATCTTAGCAAGTTGCTTGGTGAGTGCATCAAGTTGTTGTGTGAGAAGCTTGTTTTGAGCTAGGAGGGCATCCTGAGAATTTAATTCAAGAACTCCTCTCTTCTGCACTTGCACAAGAGTTCTGTCATACTGCACCTCATAGTCATTAGAGGCCATATTTTCAATAATTTCCTTAGCCTCATCCGGTGTCTTGTACATGATTTTGCTTCCAGCTGAAGCATCAATCATAAGCTTTGTTTGAGGTCTAAGTCCAGCTAAGAAGGTGTTGATTTGAGCTGCCTCATTGAAACCATGAGCTGGACATTTCCTTAACAAGCCATTGAATCTCTCCCATGCTTCACACAAAGGCTCATCTGCTCCTTGAGTGAAAGTAGAGATAGCTGTCTTCCTTTGGTTGATCTTGGATTGAGGAAAGAAACGGTTCAAAAATCTGTCAACCAGCTCGTCCCAAGTCAGGGGAGTGTTAGGAGGAATGGCTCTGTACCAATCATTTGCCTTTCCATCAAGAGAGAATGGAAAAAGACTGATCCAGATATAATCATCATTAACTTGATGTAGCTTCACTGTGTTGCAGATATCAACAAAAGTAGTCAAATGAGCATGAGGGTCTTCTTGGTCAAGACCATGGAACTTGTTTTGCTGAATTAAGTGGATGAGAGATGCCTTCATTTCAACATTGTGAGCCTGCACCTCTGGTCTAGCAATGGTATTGAAGAACCTCGGCCCTGTGTTGGCACAATAATCATTCAAAGTACACCTTGGTTGATTCGCTTCCCCTTCTTCTGCCATTATAAATTCTTCTTCTTCAGGAATGGATGTCAAAGACAGATCTGGTGAAGCAGGAGAAAGTGGTTCTTGGCTAGCAAGTCTTTCTAGAGCCTTCCTCTTCCTTGTCCAGCTGTTGGTAAGCCTTGCTGTCCTCTCAATCTCCGGATCGAAATACAAAGGATCAGCTGAACTTCTTGTGTGCATAAACAAAGAAAAAGAAACAGAGCACTAGAACAGAAAGTTAGCACAAGAAAACAGCGAACAAAACAGAAATAAAAACACAAAGAATAAAAGAATAACGAATAAAGCCTAGGATAATATGAATGTGAAGTTGCCTAATATTCATATGTAAATCCCCGGCAATGGCGCCAAAAACTTGTTAACTGATTGGCAAGCGCACCAGTCGCACAAGTAGTAAATGGATAAGTCCAAGTATCGTTTTCCTAAGGGATTTGCTTGATATAGGCAATGTTCACATAAACACTAGCTAGACTAAACTGGTTTTCACAAGAAAGCAATAAAAACACAAACTTTGGTTGGTTTTGTGGGACTTTAAAACAGATTTAGTGCAAACAGAAACAAAGGAGATGTTTATGTGGTTTTTAAAGATAAAACACAGCAGTAGAAAGATGTTAAAACAGATAAATAAAGATGTTGCAGGGGTTAGATCTCACCATTCTCTACTCTCTTCTTGCATTAACGCATAATATATATTCTATTTGCATTTAAATGTTAAAATCAGTCAATAAAAACATTCTCAGCCTAATTCCTTAGGTGCAGAGAGTCTTAGATTACTCCCCCAAGCCTTGATTCCTCAACAACTTAACTAAGCAACTAGCTTTAAGTCTAGAGACCACAAGATAACCCATGAACTAAGCTCCATTCCTAGACACGAAGTTCATGAGGTATATTGCTTCAGTTCTAGACAACGAAAGTGTTTCCCAACAACAGTCATGTCCAAGGATCATGCTATGGGTGATCAAGCCACAACAAGCTTTAAGAAAAGAAGCAAAATACTAACTTTAAACACAAATATGCAGAATATATATAGATAATATCAAAAGATACAAGAGAGTTTTGAGAATGGTTACATCTAACCCCTAACAACTACAGAACTCAGCCACTCATGGGAATGAGCAGCTGGAAATTACACATGGAGGGGAAGGAGGGAGAAGATGAACACTAAGAACTAAGGAGAGAGTTCTTCTCTCCACTACAACAATGCAAAATGAGCTACAGAGACTGCTACTGCAAAATGTCCAAGCTTCCTGAACTTCTGAGGGTCAGTCCTTTATATACATGTGCAGAATTTCTCCAAAGTGACATTTGGCTAGGCCTGGAATTTTGGCTTGGCTGATTTGAAATTTCTGCACTTCAACAGATTTCTCTTACAAAGGACCTTCCACTGCTTCCAAAGCTCAGAATGCAGCTCCCAAACGTGTTCTTCAACTTCAATCTCCAATTCCTACAAAAAGTGGGGCAAAACACTAAGATATAACCATAAAACTAGAAAAACTAAGGAACTTCTAACTAAAATGCAATATTAACAGAAATTGAGTAAAACAACACTCCAAATGAGAGAAAAGGATAGATAATTGCCTCAAAAACTACTTGAAAAGTAAGTAATTATAGCAACTAACACACAGTCGTGTCACATTTTGGTGCCTTATCTGTGTCAGTAAATAAACTCTATTTATTACTCACAGAGCCAACAGAGGAACAAAAGAACCAAAAACAAGGAAATGTAAATTTGAAAATGGTAATGAGTGTTATAAGGAAGTACTTCAAAATGGTAGTGTCTAGTAGTTCCCGCTAGAGCATGCTCAAACATGCAAAAAATGATCAATGACAAAAGGAATAATGGGATTTTTACAAGGGAAACACCCATATTTCTCTCTCAATGTGTGAATTTGATCTTGAAAGTTGAAACTCTTAGTTAGTATATTAGACTAGGAGTTTGAACTGAGAGTTGATGTAATGGGACAAAATGGTGGGCTATATATATAGGAGTGGATCAGTGGAAGGATGTGATTAGGTGTTGTGTTTTAACGAGTACAGTTGTAAGAACAACTTTAGAGTAGTGTCAAAGACATTCAAATTAGTTTGACCTCCTTCTTGTGCAAGTTTAGCTCCTTAACCAAACAATTTGGTGTTGTAAAACCCATTAGTAATGTTGTGTTTGCAAGATGGCATCTGAAAGGAACTGAAGTGAAGATTGAGAACATCATTGGTCACATGTAACTCTCTCGACAAATGTTCTTGTTCCCAAAGTAAGATTGTTTCTATCTATATGTCACTTTCTAAGTTGAAGACCAAATGTTGGTGTTAGATTTTTTTTCATTATTATTACATTTAAACAGAGATCTAATTTGCACGGAATGAATATAGCCGAAATTTAGTTGAAGCTATTTTCTTCAACTACACACATTCATAGACATACAACAAGCCTTATTAGGTGTGGCCTCGTGTGCATGGAAACATAAAACAAAAGGAAAAAATAAAAAGATTAGCATTACCAATTTACCATTTTTAGATTGTTCTCATTTCAATTAAATGATTAGTTACATCGTCACTAACAATATACAAATCATATGCCTCCATCCTAATCATTTCTTTCATTCCATTAATTTTCTCATTCTTCTCACTCAAATTTTCTCCTCTCTACCATGATTTCAACAATAAGTTTTGCAAATATGAAATTAATACATTGAAGGGACAAATCAAAAGCCATGTGTCATTTTTAAATTTACTATTTTTTTTTTACCATGTTATTGGTACGGAGTATCCACCGGCAAACTAATCTTCGTCGGGAAACCTGACTGGCCACCTTTAATGGGGTTCTCCCCTCCCAATCACATTTTTTCCGAACTTGAGACCTTGCTTAAGGGAACCGAGTCCAGCACCACTCGGACCAACGACTTGTTGGTAGATTAATTATTTATTCAATTCGTACGACTTGTTGGTAAATTAACTATTTATTCAATTCGTGGATACTGATGTTCTGTTTTGATATATATGATTCACAACAGGTCGTGTATCTTTATGTATTGTTTGTGTAAATTATTTTACTGCCCATCATTTGAATCTGGTTGGCTTGGTCTGATTAAATAACTTTTTTTTTTTTTGAGAAAGACTAAATAACATTAACAAAGAGATTTTGTGTTCAAATTTTGTTGGTAGCCTTTTTTAATAATTCATCTATTAGCATTATAGTAAATTCTCATTTAGGTGGGCATTTGTAAAAGCTTATTAGAAATTTGTTTAAACTTATGAAAAGAGTTTATTATTTTATTAGCTTTTAATTTATTTTTAAAAAATTTAAAAACAAATTTAGGATATATTTTATAAAATAAAAATTTACTAATTATATTTTATATAAATTGTTTGATAAAACGCATCCATAAACTTACAGTATGCCGTTAATTTTAAATTAATGCAACAAAAACTACTCTTGAAACATTGAGCATTAGAAAACAATGACGCTTCCAACATGACTAGAAAATTAATGCAAATCAAACTAAACCCAAACTAGCAACATCTACAAGATATAAAGCCACTACGCCACTACCCCAGCTTGGTACGACTAATTAGTATTTTTAAAAAATGTGATAAAATGCTTATATTATACAACCTTCTTTTCTTTTTTGAGTTTCAAATCACTATTTCATTACAGAATAACCATGCCAAGCAATATAGAAAGCAACCGCTTTATTGAGATGTCCTTTACCTAACAAAAACTTTATTTAGTATATATTTTTCGAATAAATAAAAAAGTTGGCACCAAATTAGAATCAACTTCTCCTCTTTCTTTCAAAATAATTATTTAATTAAATTAAATCCTTAAAAATATATACTACTAAAGTAGATTATGTCATTTAGCATGAACAATAATTGTTTTAGACTTGATTAAACAGGGCCTCAAGTCAAATACGTCTCAGTGAGTTAGCACCACATGACATCATGAGTTGCCAACTTGGGGGCTACTATTCTAGACCTGTTTAACTCAGGCCCTAAGTCGGATACATCTCAGCAAGTTAGCACTTTATGACATCATGAGCCATTGACTTGGGGGCTACTATTCTAGACCTAGCCCAACCTAGGCCCAATAAAGTCCAATCCCCCTATTGTAATACTCTATAGGGCATTATCATAACTTAATCTATATTACTTTTAAATGTGAAAGTTTTAAACATGAAAACATAACCCACTACTATTGACACCACCACCATTATTACCATCACCATCATCACCATTGGCACTGCCACCATCAACACTGCCACCATCACCACCACCACCAATACCATCGATATCGCTACCACCACCATCAGCATTGCTAACACCACTGTCATCATCAATCATCACCATTGGCACCACCACCGGCACACCACCAACCACCACCACCTCCAACATTGCCACCACGACCACCAACATCGGCACACCACCACAACTAGGCCTAGGTATATGGGTCAGCTCGGTCTGCGAATTAAATGAACTTAAATTTTGAGTCTGCGTCCACCCTGCAAAGCTCTCGGTTAAACGGGCCAGCCCATGGACCCAATAAAAATGCTGAAAAAAATTTTGTTTTAATAAAAAAATCGTAAATCTGTCAAATAATGGATTTTTTTTCCTTTCATTTTTTTAAGCCGAGGAACCAGATATAGAAAATAAGAATACATAAAAAAATATATAAATATAAGCATCCAATTAAATATTAAACATTCAACTCTAAATAAAATATCAAACATTCTCAAGACTAATACCTAATAATAAATTATAAAAAATAAAAATAAGAAAAACATCTCTTAAGTAGGTTATTATATTTCGGTAAGAATTGAAGCTTTATACTTTATATCAAAGAAATTAAAATCACGTATGGTGAAAAAAGATTTTTAATTTTAAGCATTAATTTGCTTTAGTTGGAGAAAATATTTTAAGATAAACTATCTATTACCTACTTAATAGTAAGACAAAATTATAGAGGATGGTTCAACATAAGATTTGGATTAATTGGTGTTTGGAAATTACAGTTTGTAAAGGACATTAATGATATTTTAGTATCTAATTAATGCTATGTATATGAATGTAGAAAAGTAAGAAAATTTATAGTCAAGTGTTGATGCGGGCTAGCCCGTGGGCTTCGTAGATTAAGCCTGCAAAATCTGCGGGCTACAAGCCAGGCTAGAAATCCTCTATAATTAGACGAATTGGTTTTTTTTTAGGCCCATATCTTCACAGGCGGCGAGCTAAACGGACCGATCCACAGCCGCGAGCCCATATACCCACCCCTAACCATAACTACCGCCACCACCAACATTACCATTGACTTTGCCACCACCACAATCATCATCACCATTAGCACCACAACCATGACCACCACCACCATCATCACCATTGGCACCACCATCATTGATAGTGCCACCACCACCACCATCACCGCTATTGGTACCGCCATTGCCACCAACCACCATTACCAACATTGACATTGCCACCACCACCACCACCAACAATAACACACCACCACCATCACTGGTACCAACACTGCCGTCGCTGCCACTGACACAAGCATTCGCATCGTCACCACCATCACTGGCATCGTCACCGCCATTGTCATCTCATCATCACTATCACACAAACACACCCTTAAACTAATTTTAATATGATAAGAAACTTTCAAAATAAATTTATTTTGAAACTGAACATTAGAGAAAAAACTAAACATAAATTTTAAAAACTAAAAACTGATTGTTGTTTTTTTTTTTAATTTTTTAAACTTATAACTAAAAACCACCTCAAACAAGCCTAAGTTTCTTATATTTTTACTACAAAATGTTAATAAAAAAAATACAATAACATAAGTTATTTTCATATGAAGACGTTATTTTTAATATATAAATAAACAGATATTCATTAATTATACAGATAAGTTCAGAATCAAAATTATATAGATGAATTAGTTAACTTATTCTATTTACCCGTCATTTCAACATAAATATAAAGATAAATGCGACCCTCGCATGTCAACATAATAGTTTTCTACTAAACTCTTCATGCGGAGATATTAAAAATGATGAAATTACACTTGATGAACAAGAAATGCTTAATTCAATGAATCATGTAACCAGAACTATCTGTCCATATGTATGCATGCTTCAGAGAGAAGGAGATTGCATGATAAAGACAGCAGGCAGCAGCTAATGCAACTTAAAAGTTCAATTTGGCTAATTATATTGTTTAAACAGTGCGCCTACAAATTTTAAGTAAAATAGAGGAAAGTTAGAGGGAACTGAGGCTTGTTGAACTTTCTGAAAGTGATAGGTGTATGGTGCATGTGTAGGGGAGGGGATTAAGTGTAGAAAGGATAAAATAGTTGTATCATGTTTTTCTAAGAATATGATGCAGTGGAATATATTACTTTGCTCCTTCTGGATAGTGCTTACACATTAGCATGCTTTCTTGAAAACAAATTGCATTAATTGAAGTTTCCTTACCAAGCATGAGTGTTATCTGTGATGTAGTTTATGATAATGTAAAATAATATGGCAAACAACTCGTCTACAGTGACTACCTGATAGATCCCCCTTCTCAATTACTTTGGCTCCAAGAACATCGGTTGTGAGAGTTACATCTCACCAAAATTGTTTAAGGTTTATCTGCTAGTAATGAATCCTCATTGGTAATGGCATTGGAGTTTCAAAACAATTTAAACTTGTGGTAAAAAGACTCCAATCAAATTGATTTGAATATCATAGATAAGGAATATATATATACCCTTTTATCAATTCAAGAAAACAACTGATAGGAAACAGCAGTTAAGAATTGCATAATGAATTGAAAAGTTTATAACCTTTTCTTTGATGTGCAATGAGTTTTACTTATTTCACTTTTCACTTTTTCTATTAAACTAAATTTACTAACAAGTTCTTTTTTACTTGAACACCCTTAACATGACTCTTTAGGATATGTCATTTTTGATGCACTAAAAAGTGTGTCATATATATTGGAAATGAGTTTTGCAAGAACAGTATTAAAAGAGGCAAATCTCAAAACAAAGGTTTGACTTCTACAAGAAGGAGGTCAAATGGTCAAGTGAAATTGACTGTCTTGGACACCACTCTAGAGTTGTTCTAACAACTGATCTCATTAAAAAAATGAGAAAGGAACACCTGAAGATCTTATAGAGATTTTGTACATTGCAACAACCACATGGTATCATTCCTCTATAAATTACCTACGATTGAGCTCTGTTGCATCCACACTTCAGACTCAAACAAACAGTGTTTAAAGATTACATTTTCTGTCTTGCACTCTCTAGAACAAAGAAATATGGGTGTTCCTCCTCTTCAATCATTTGCATTGCCAGCAATGCTTCTCTTCTCATTTATCATCATCCCTCAGCTTGCACTAGGGGGCACTACCAGGCACTACCATTTTGATGTACATCTCAAATGGACTTGATATCTTCACCTAAGCTAGCTTACTTTTTTGGAAAAAAAAAAAAAAAACATTTCTATTGCACATTCTTTTAGTATAATTTACAATGTCTGTTTGCATTGTTTCTAATAATGGCTTGGCTTTGTGATGTAGATAAAGTACCAAAATGTATCACGACTATGCCACACAAAGAGCATGGTCACAGTGAATGGTCAGTTTCCTGGGCCCCGCATTGTAGCTAGGGAGGGTGATCGTCTTCTTATCAAAGTGGTTAACCATGTTCAGAACAACATCTCCATCCATTGGTAAAATTACTTTTTTTTTTAAAAAAAATAGTCAAACAGAATTTGAATATATAACATAGTTTGTAAATTGAACTTTCATGTGTTAAGAAAATTCGGTTACTTTCCAAATAGGCACGGCATTCGACAGCTTCAATCAGGGTGGGCTGATGGACCTGCCTATGTGACTCAGTGCCCAATTCAAACAGGCCAAAGTTATGTCTACAATTACACCATTGTTGGCCAGAGAGGCACTCTCTGGTGGCATGCTCACATTTCATGGTTAAGATCAACTTTGTATGGTCCTCTCATCATTCTTCCCAAGCATGGAGGTCCATATCCTTTTACTAAACCTTACAAGGAAGTTCCCATCATCTTTGGTAATAACAAAGTGATTGTGACATAATACCATAGCCATAGGGTTACTGTTTACCTGCATGTACTTAGGAATGACCTTACTTTGACATATAACAAAAATTTTCAGGAGAATGGTGGAATGCAGATCCTGAGGCAGTCATAACACAAGCATTGCAAACAGGTGGAGGACCAAATGTGTCTGATGCCTACACTATTAATGGTCTTCCAGGGCCATTGTATAACTGTTCTGCTAAAGGTATATATCAAGTGCTAAAAAATAGTTACCCAAGAATACTCCATGTTATGTGATTACTAGTGGTCAAATTCCCAAGATTATGAAGAAAAACACTTTACCATATCCTTATAAAATAAAATTAAATATGTTGTGAATCCATATGAAAATATTGGTCTTTTGCAGATACATTCAAGCTAAAGGTCAAGCCAGGGAAGACATACCTTCTCCGTTTGATCAATGCTGCACTCAATGACGAACTCTTCTTCAGCATTGCAAATCACACCCTCACAGTAGTTGATGTAGATGCAATTTATGTTAAGCCATTTGACACTGACACTATTCTCATTGCTCCTGGACAAACCACCAATGTTCTTCTCAAAACCAAATCCCACTATCCTAATGCCACATTCTTCATGAGTGCTAGACCATATGCCACTGGCCAGGGAACTTTTGACAACTCAACTGTTGCTGGTATCCTGAAATATGAAGTTCCACCACACTCTCTTCACTCAACAACTTCAATCAAGAAGCTTCCACTCCTCAAACCTATTCTCCCTGCACTCAATGACACTTCTTTTGCTACCAATTTCTCCAACAAACTCCGCAGCTTAGCAAGTGCTCAGTTTCCAGCCAATGTACCACAGAAAGTTGATAGGCACTTTTTCTTCACAATAGGCCTTGGCACAACTCCCTGCCAGCAAAACCAAACTTGTCAAGGACCCACCAATGGAACAAAATTTGCAGCATCAGTGAATAATGTATCTTTCACACTCCCAACAACTGCTCTTCTTCAGGCCCATTTCTTTGGTCAATCCAATGGAGTATACTCCCCTAAGTTTCCTATTAGTCCCTTGATTCCATTCAACTATACTGGGACCCCACCAAACAACACCATGGTGAGCAATGGGACAAAGGTTGTGGTTCTTCCATTCAACACAAGTGTAGAGCTTGTGATGCAGGACACCAGCATTCTTGGTGCTGAAAGTCACCCTCTCCATTTGCATGGCTTTAACTTCTTTGTTGTTGGTCAAGGTTTTGGTAACTTTGATCCAAATAAGGGCCCAGCAAACTTCAATCTTGTTGACCCAATTGAGAGAAACACAGTGGGAGTCCCCTCTGGTGGATGGGTGGCAATTCGTTTCTTAGCAGATAATCCAGGTCAGTGAAGTGTGATAAGTATCTATAATATGGCTTTATATCTAATTAGTAATTAGCAATAATCTGGCTTGTAATTCTCTGTTAGACACTGAGTTGAACCTTTGGATTTTTCTATAAATAATGTATGCAGGAGTATGGTTCATGCATTGTCATCTTGAAGTGCACACCAGCTGGGGTCTGAAAATGGCCTGGATTGTGTTGGATGGAGAACTTCCAAATCAGAAGCTGCTTCCACCACCAGCTGATCTTCCAAAGTGTTAAATAGTCACTAGGAATTGCGGTCATAACTTTTTTTTGTCTCTGTTGTGTTTTTATCTTTTTCCGCTTTGTTTTTTCTCCTTTAAATGGCCCTTTTTGGTATTCTTCATGGGCTAACTGACTGTCCCTACTGCAATTTTTTTCCTTCGGGAGAAGAGGTAAAAGGGTGGAATGTATCAAGATGTGTCAAAAAATAACAAATTTGTTCTCAATATTGTAATTTTCTTTTTTCATTTCAATGAGGAATCTATGGTTTTAATTGTCCGGGTATTCTAAGCTACACAATCATATGTTGTCATGTTACTCTATATTACCAATCTTTGTCACATCAACATAATTGCTTATGTATCATTCCTTCTACAATTTTATTTTTTATTTTTTTTACCAAACAATTTTATTTTAAATCCTTAATATTTTTTTGTCCCGCACAATCATATGGTTTTTATTGTTTCAATAATTTCACTTATTTCTCCAATTCTGCTTTTTGTAAGTTCTTTCCTTAACCCATAATTTAGAGACCCTTTTGTAAAAAGAGGTCTTCTTTGCTGCAATTATCTTTATTATCCACACAGGTTTCTTGGGTTTTGTGATGTTGTATTGTAGTTAGATTCATGGTGGTTAAGGTTGTGAAATCTGAGGTTCAATTATTTTCTTTTTAAGAGGTACATAACTACCGATTCATAATTTTTTTCTTTCAATTTGTGCTCCTTGTATGTTATAAATATCATGAATGACTCTTCATAATCTTTTTCCTTTTTCCTTTTAGTTTGTGCTCCTTGTCTGTTGTGAATATCATGAATCACAACACCTTCACTCCTTGTGCCTCATGTGTTCATGGACAATTGAGTAATAAAAATATTGGTGATAGGTGTTATTTCATATGTTACTCTTCAATTGTTACCTCCCCTTTCTCTTCATACCATTTATAAGTCATATTTATTTTTTAGTCTCTCTCTAATGTCTATTGTCATTTCTCTTCCCTTTTAAATTCATCTAATTTAACATGCTATTAATTAGTTCTTCATCTACCAATGTAACATGTCAATTTGTTGGACCTTAACTTAAGTCGTACAAGAAGGGATGGATAGGACAAGAGGAATTGGCCATCATGTTAATACAATTAGCAAAATTTTAAAGTAATACTAATGGTGCCTTATACATCATTCTCAATCAAATGTGTATTACAGTACATGTTTTGTCATTATAAGCACGGATTGCTCTGTAAAGTCAAAGACTTCTTTTTCAACAAGTAAGAAAGATGCACTATTGGATAGAGATGAGGGGGCATTGCATGAGGTCATGGGAAAGAATTATAAAAATTAAAAACTGAAGTTAGAAAAAACAAATTAAATTATTTGCCTTTTCATTATTTGCTAAACTAAATTATAATCAATATCTCTTAATTACAAATTAATAATAACTACTAATTAAATACAATTAAAATTATTTGTTACTGATTAAAATTGTAACAACATTTTATTATGATTAAAATATCAAATTATCAGTTACTTCATACAAATTTTAATACAATTATAATGTTTTATTATGACAAAATTATAATTATAATTTTATCATCATTTTTTTAATGTATGATACTCTAGACATATATTTAAATTAATTTAAATCAATTAATAAATTTAAAATAATATTTAAATTTATACTTTTAAAATATATCTAATGTAAAAGAATCATGCATAACCTACCAATACACTTCAATTTCAAATAACTCTTCAATCATATATAACAGCTCGATAATGCAAGATTAAAAATGTTCTTTGTTTTTAATCGTACATTATTACTAGATTTTAGGCTTAAATACATTTTTAGTCATTGTAATTTAACATTTTTTTAATTGTTCAAAGCGCTATCTAAACTGCTTTAAGAACGAAAAACAAAACAAACATAATTTGCAAAGACTAAAACCATTTTTTTTGCAAGGACGAAAAATAAAAAAAGTGCTAAATTACGAAGACCAAAAAGGTATTTAAACCTAGATTTTATTTTATTTTTATTTTATAAACTTCTCAATATTTTTTTTATCCGTAGGAATCGAAGATAGTACCAAGGAATTTACAACACTCATGCATCCTACTCAACCAACTGAGCTAGACCTCTTTGATACTTCTCAATCATTTTCAACTCATGCATAATGATCATACTGATAAATAGTTACCTTTTAATTACTTGAAAATCATAATAAAAAAAGTCACATATTTTAATCAAACGATTATCTTTTCATTTTTAGATTTAGTATTTTAGTATATTATTTTATATTTTTAATTTATCTTATAATACATAAATTAAAGTATTTTTAAAAATTAATGTGATAGGCAAGTTGATATTGAAAAAGATTAGAATATCCAAGCTTTTTGCGTGATTAAGAGTTGTAATATCCCTTTTGAAGTATATTGGTAGATTAGACATGAGTCTTTTAAATTTAGAAATATTTTAAATTTAAAAGTATAAATTTAAATATTAATTTAAAATTATTAATTGATTTAAATTAATTTAAATATATATCTAGGGTATATTTCAATTATAATGATTAAAATATCTTTACTTATATTTTAAAATAAAAAAATAAAAAAAATACAACAGTAAATTAATTTTTAAAACTCGTCTCTTCTTGTAAATTACAATAAAGGAAAAAAAATAAAACATAGAGGTTAATTTTTTAATAAATATTTTCACTTATTTTGACATTTTTAAATAAAATATGCTATTTCAATTTTTCCATCATTAACTTCACTTTTTCTGTAAAAAAAAAAAAAACTTCACTTTTTATATAATATATATTAGTTTTTTTTTTTAAATTATTCTTGTAATACTACATGAAAATTAAAAACACAACTTGTTATACACGAAGGTATTTTTCTTTTGATAATTTTTTTTAAAGCTCCATGGTAATTTTTTTTTAACTGAGCTCCTTGGTAATTTTTTTTTTTTTTGAAAGAAAGCTCCTTGGTAATTGTTCCTATTTGAGGATGTTGGGGTGATCTTCTACTGCTTACTCCAAAGTCTTCTGTAAATGTCCGAATCCTCCTATACGAATGATGGGGGTACCTGCAAAAGGCACTTCAACGCTCAAGTCAGGTTTCGGCTCAGAGCATTTAATGTGAGTAATAAATGAGGGTCCAAAAGTCTTTTACCTTGAGGGGTGTACCCCCTTTTATACTTATCTTGTTGGGCCTGGACCTTTATGGGCCCTGATCATTCTTTAATGACTGATCCATATTGATTAAGGTGGCTTAATTATCTCCTAATCCCCGATTTATCTTGATAATAGTCACTTAAAGGAATATGTGTCGTCCGAGTGCTATGCTTAGTATTTAGCTGGGGTGGCGCCGAATACCCCCTATAATGGTATTCGGCGATATAAGTAGTTGTTCGTTAGAGACAAGTGTTCGGCCATATTTAGGTCGAACACCTGTATTCGGCTTCTCTGTGGTAGAAGGTATTCGGCTACTCATATAGTCAAATATCCCACCAGTATACATGCCCCCCAGCCTCGAGTAATTACTGATGACGAAGAGGCTTTGATTCGAAACGCGCATCTCGTTGTGCCGTTTCAAATCCTGCCATTATAACTGAAAAAGCCATTTAGGTGATGGGATCGAGGAGTTGCGTTTTTATGAACCGTTAGATCGTGGTTAATCTAACGGTTGGCAACACTTGAACCCTTTGGACCGTTATGGGCTTGGGCCCTATAAATAGGATGAAGGATGTCGTCTTTGCATCCCTTATTTACAATCCATCAAACATTTCATTTTTCGCTCTTCGCCGAATACTTCTTTCTTGCTTCTTCCTTTTTCGTCTTAGCCAAGGTACGAGAGTTCGGCTTTTTCTCTTTCATTTATCGTTACCATGAGTTCGTCTGGTCATAAGCTTTCTGGGGGAACCGAGGTGGTTGACCTTCGGTCATCTGCCTCGGCTAGTGAGGAGTCTTCGGCTTCTTCGTCTTTATTTTCGTCTTGTCCATCGTCCTCCCCCTCTTCGCCTCCTGTCGGAGAGGGGGTGGGTGATAACATAGTGTCCCATTCGGCTGGGAACGATGATTCCAGCCAAAAACCGAGGCGTAAACCTCAGGTTACACAAGGAAAAAGGGTGTTCCCGCCGATTACCCTTGAGGGGTACAAATGGGTACACGGGGAGGTTGGGTCCTATTGGTCTCGGTATGATGATAAGCGTAGTGTTTCCAACCTTGTAAATTATGTCTATATTTCTTCCATCGTTGAGGATGAGTTATGTCCTATAGCTTTACAGTGTTGTCGGCATGAAACGAATGCCGAATTTGTCTTCATGGGAAAGGGTCTGTCCCCGAGGGATTTCTTTTATATGTATGATTGTGTGTTCCACAACCTACATGTAATAGTTCCTTTTGATGATTTTACTATAGGGGTGCTTCGGGTTTTGAACGTGGCACCCTCTCAGTTGCATCCGAACAGGTGGGCCGCGATCCAGGCCTTTCGTGCCCTTTGTATTTTTAATTTTATAGAGCCTTCGGTGAGTGTATTTTTGTACTCGACCTAAGAGTAGTTTGTGGGTATCCCTAATAAGGAAACCGAAAAGGCCTTTATTCCAATCTTTCACCACCTCTTACAAAAATTTCAAAACCGGCTTCTTTAAAGTGGTAGTGAAGCCGAATATAGGGGCTAACCATTTCTATGATAGGGATGGGAAGCCCTTATTTCCTTTTTATTGGGAGAGAAACCCTCGGTGTTATGATAAATTTCCGAAATCTATGATGACCGAAAGGGAACGCGAGGATCTCCTCTTTCTTGAGTCCCTCCCCCGAAAGCTTCCGGCTAGGCAGCTCGTGGCCTTGTTTAATTCTTCAACTGTTATAGCTGATATGTGTGGTAAGGCCTCGATTCTTTCTATTCTGTTATTTGGTACTTGGTTCTTATGGCTGACTAAGTGTTTTGTGGGGTGTAGGTATTATGGCCGATGCGGGTGGTGATGTCCTTTCCTTCTGAAATGTTAGGAAGAATAGGGCTCAGGCTGCGGGGAACACCTCGGGTGTTGCTTCTGTTCCTCTTGTTGTGAAGCAACCAACGCCGAGGCCTTGTTCGGTGGATACCTTACCCCCTCCGGCAGGGGAAAAGAAAAGCAAGGACAAAGATCATAAGAAAAGGCACCGAAGCCGTGAGGCCTCGGAGGAGGAGAAATCAAAGAAGCTGAAATAGCAAACATTGGACTTTTCGGCTTCGGGGTCGCTGGCTTCTATCCCTGCATTGACTGCCGAGGGCTTTTTCTCAAGGGATTTTCGGCAGAAGAAAATGGTTAGCTGTAGCGACATTTCCGAGGCTGGAAAGCATATCCTGAATAAGGCTGACGTCGCCTCCAACTGGTCGGCTTACTGTGAATTTCAAGCAAGGGCTTCGGCCATTGCTTATCATATGTTCACGACTCCGTTGAAGGAGATCGAGAAGCTGAAGAAGAGTCTGAAGGAATCCCAAGTTTCTAACCAGCAAGCTCTGGAGGCCAACATAGCTCTAGCAGACGACAACGCTCGTTTGAAGGACGAGGTGAAGCACCTTTCGGTTAACCTTAACGACTTGAACACCAAGATCCTAATGGCCGAAAAGGATGCTAAACTTCAGGTTGAAGAGATTGAGGGTTTGAAGGTGCTACTGGCTCAAGCTAGGGAGGAGAGGGACGCCAAACACTCTGCCAAGGAGCAAATTATTGGTTCGGCACAGGATAAAATAATTGTCGAGCATGAAGCCGGGTTCCTTTATGTTGTTCGGCAAATGTTGTTTTTCTATGACGTCCGAAACCCTACGGTTTTTGACATGGACAAGGACATCTTCCAAGGCTGCCTACTTCCTATTGATGATATTCCTGAGGATGCGGTTCTTGAGAATCCTCTACACCAGTCAGCTTCGGATGATGATGGTAACGCTGGGACGAACGAGGAGAATAGGGAAGACGTTGCCGATGCCGTGGTCCAAGAGGATCTGGCTGAATGAAAGATTTGTTACTTGGGCCGTTCGAGCCCATTTTTTGTTTGTTTTTCAAGAGAATTTTTTGTAACCTTCTTTTTTGTGATCAATGAAATAGTATTTACCTCTCGGCCTTCGTTTCATGCATTTATACTTAGAATGTTTTTGCAAACTTAATTGCGATCTATAACTTCGTAAGAATAGATTCCTCTTCCTTTATTGAATATGGAGATCATCGCTTGAGTTTTTATGTAAAGTTAATCCGAGTGGTACGTCCTTAGCCTAGTGGGAGCACTCGGGAGGGAAACCATTTGTGAGGAAATCTGAATGGTACATCCTTAGCTGAGTAGGAGTACTCGAGAGGGAAACCATTAGTGAGGAAATCCGAATGGTACATCCTTAGCCGAGTAGGAGTACTTGGGAGGGAAACCATCTGTGAGAAAATCCGAATGGTGCTGAAAAAATAGACATATAGTAGTTAGGGAAGATAAGCTTCATTGATTTAATTGAAAATGTGAGCCTCGTTAAAACCTCCTCAGTAAAAACCCTTTCACATTTTTTAGGGATAAAAAATCGAGTAAGGAAAAAGAGTACAACACCCGATTACATAATCAACTAAAATAATACTTAAGATGTGTCGAGTTCCATGTTCTCGGCACCACCTTTCCTGAAAGCTCTTCTAAATTGTAAGCACCGTTGTTGAAGGTTTGCCGGATTCTGAATGGGCCATCCCAATTGGCGGCCAGCTTCCCTTCTCGGGTATCTCTTCGTGCCTCACCTTGCATTCTTAGGACTAAGTCTCCTTCTTTAAAATCCCTTGGCTTCAGCTTCGAGTTGAACCTTCTGGTCATTCTCTGCTTCCATGCTTCGACATTGAGGCATGCTTGGTTGCGTACCTCCTCAACCTGATCGAGTTCCCATCTTAAAGAGTCTTCATTTTCGGCTGCTTCAAAGTGTTGCTTTCGGAGTGAGGGTTCCCCTATTTCTACTGGAATCATGGCTTCGGTTCCATACACCATTCTAAACGGTGTTTCTTTGATCGTTGTTTATGGGGTGCACCGGTAAGCCTACAAGATTTCGGGTATCTCTTCTGCCCATGCGCCTTTAGCCGCACCCAGTCTCTTCTTCAATTCTCCCAACATGACTTTGTTAGCGGATTCAGCTTATCTGTTCTTTTGTGGTTGCTCGACTGAGGTCATCCTGTGTTTTATTCCCAAGCCTTCCAAGAAGGTATTCAATTTCTTGTCTGTGAACTGCAAACCGTTATCGGTGATGATTACGCAAGGAATGCCGAAACGTGTGATTATGTTTTTCCATAAGAACTTCTGTACATTTTGGGCCGTGATGGTTGCTAGCGATTCGGCTTCTATCCACTTTGTGAAGTAATTGATGGCTACTATCAGGAACTTGCATTGTCCCTTAGCTATAGGAAAAGGTCCCAAGATGTCGGTTCCCCATATAGCGAAAGGCCAGTGTGACGAAATAGCGTGTAGTTCGTCGGCCGGCTGGTGCATGAGGTTACCATGTTTTTGGCACTGGTCACACTTTTTACATATTCGGTGCAATCAGTCTTGAGGGTCGGCCAATAATATCCTGCTCTAAGTACGCGAGTGGACATTGTTCGGCCACCCGAATGCATTCCGCATATTCCCTCGTGCAGTTCTCTTATGACATATTCGGCCTGCTCCTTGTCAAGGCATTTGAGTAATGGTGTGGAAAACCCTCTTCTATACAACTCCTCGGCGACCAGGACATATCTTGCTGCCGCGGTTCGCAACTTCTTGGCTTTGCCTTTGTCATCCGGAAGGGTGCCTTTCGACAGATATTGCTGGATGTCAGCTATCTAATTATCTTTAGGTGCCGAGATCTGTGGGCACTCCTCGGCAGTAACACTTGGTTCTGGTAATATCTCTTGAATGAACGTCCTTAGCTGTCCGGGCTTCTGAGTACTAGCCAATTTGGCAAGTTGATCATCTTGGTCGTTGTGTTCTCGAGCCACATGTTTTACTCGGACCTCGTCGAACTCTTGTTTTAGTCACATGAAGGCGTGGTAATACTTCAGCAACTGTGGGTCTTTGACTTGGAAAGCACCATTAATCTGTTTGGCTACAATTTGGGAAT
The DNA here is from genome assembly GCA_026413185.1 of Pueraria montana var. lobata. Classification (NCBI taxonomy): domain Eukaryota; kingdom Viridiplantae; phylum Streptophyta; class Magnoliopsida; order Fabales; family Fabaceae; genus Pueraria; species Pueraria montana. The sequence goes on from CM048648.1 coordinate 78,371,547, forward strand.
CGCTCCAACATTCTACTTTCCTAGCTCCCATTTCCTTTGCTAGTCTGAGTCCAGCCAATAAGGCCTCGTATTCAGCTTGATTATTGGATGCTTTAAATCCGAATCTCACAGACTGCTCGAGTCGTATCTTGTTTGGTCCTTCTATCATGATGCCTGCTCTGCTTCCTTTTCGATTGGACAATCCTCGACATGCACTACCCACCACTCGTCATCAAAGTTCTCGGTCGGGTGTAGTTCATTGATAAAGTCTGCCAAAAATTATGCTTTTATAAGGCCTCTCGGCTCGTATTTGATGTCAAATTATGATAGTTCTACGGACCACGCCATCATCCTTCCGGCCAGCTCGGGCTTTTTTTTAGCACTTTTGCAATGGGACAATCGGTTCTGACAATCACTTGGTGGCCTTGGAAGTACTGCCTTAGGCGTCTTGCGGCATTGACTAGTGCTAGAGCTGCTTTCTCTATTGTTTGATACCTGGTCTCGGACTCTTGTAGCACTCGGCTGATAAAACATATGGGAGCCTGACCTTGTTCATGTTCTTGTGCCATCACTACGCTAATTGCTTCTTATGATACTGAGATGTATAGTATCAGATTTTTCTGGGGATCCGATTTCTTGAGTATGGGTGGTGCCGAAAGGGTTTTCTTTAGTTCTTGAAAGGCCTCTTCACATTGTGGGTTCCATGAAAAGTTCTTGTTCACCTTCAACAGTTGCATGATGGGTCTTGCCTTTTCGACTATCCTAGGTAGAAATCGCGATAGGGAGGCGATTCTTCCAGCGAGCCTCTGGACCTCCTTTGGTGTTTTCGGGCTTCTCATTGAAATGACAGCCTGACACTTATCAGGGTTTGCTTCTATGCCTCGACATGTTAACATAAAACCCAGAAACTTCCCCCCTTGTACACCAAAAATGCATTTTTCGGGATTCAAATGCATATTGTGCTTTCTGATTTCGGCAAAGATTTCTTCCAGGTCATTTGTGTGCATCTCGACCTTCGCATATTTGACCACCATATCATCAACGTATACTTCCAGGTTTCATCCGAGCTGTCTTTGGAAAATCTTATCCATCAGCCTTTGGTATGTAGCTCCGGCGTTCTTCAATCCGAAGGGCATGACTTTGTAACAGTAGTTAGCTGATTCGGTTATGAAGGCCATTTTGTCTTCGTCTTGTGGGTACATACGGATCTGATTGTATCCTGAATATGCGTCCAAGAAACTGAGGCAGGAGTGTCCGGCTGCCCCGTCAACTAATCGATCAATGTTTGGTAGTGGATATGCATCCTTTGTGCAGGCTTTGTTCAGATCCGTATAGTCTGTGCACATTATCCATTTGTCGTTCGCCTTTTTTTACCATAACCACATTGGCTAACCAAGTGGTATATTTAACTTCTCGGATGAAGTGGGCCGTTATCAACTTAGCTACCTCTTCTTCTACAGCTTTTCGTCTTTCTTCACCCATTTTTCTTTTCTTCTGAGCGACAGGCCTTGCTACTCGGCATATTGCTAGTTTGTGGCAGTGAAATTTCGGGTCGATACCCGGCATGTCCGAGGCTCTCCAGGCAAATAGGTCGGCATTTTTCTTCACAACATTTTGGATCTGAATCTTGTCTTTTTCTGGCAAGTTGCTGCCGTGGTATGTGATCTGGGTCGCTGTTTTTCCAATCTGAAACGTACCGATCTCCTCGTTTGGTTCGACCCGCTTGCCTTTATGGCTCGGGGATCCAAGTCCAGGGTTGGGGCTGAAGGTTCGGCTGTCGAGATCAAATGTACCACCCTATACTGTTCTTCTTTCAGTTAGGTAACTTTGAGACTGACCAGATAGTACTCCCTAGCTGCCTTTTGGTCAGGATGAATCGTGATGACTGTGCCTCGGCACGAAGGAAATTTCATGGCAAGGTGTGGAGTGGAGACTATAGCTCCGAGAGCGTTCAGAGATGGACGTCCGAGCAGTATATTGTACGAGGAGTTAGCGTGCACTACTATATATTTAACTCTTATAGTTTTGCATTCCTTCTCCCCGTAACCGAAAGTTGTGTCCAGCTTGATACACCCCCTGGTGTTAACCCTCTCTCATGCGAATCCGACTAGAGGTTCGTCATAGGTCATAAGATTCCCTTCCGGTATATCCAGCTACTTGAAGGTACTCCAATATAAGATGTCGGCTGAACTCCCTTGATCTACCAGAGTTTTCTGGACTGTGCAGTCTGCTATGTCTATACTGATGACCATTAGGTTATCCTGTATGGGATTGGACCCTTGAAAGTTCACGTCAGTGAATGTGATGGGTGGCATTTTTAGTTTGCTTATGGCTGACGTCATGTTGACTGACCGGACCAATCGGAGATGTTTTTTCCTGGCCGATGAGGTGTTTCCTCCTCCTACGAATCCTCCCGCAATTGTATTTATGACCTTTCGGGGTTTGGATGGTTTTGTTTCATGCCGCTTCCGGGACCTGCTTCTTGGTCTTTCGGTTCTTTGGTCATGTTCTCGGTTGTAAAAGAAGTCCCTCCTGTAAGTTCTGTCCTCGTCTTTGTATTTTGAGAACTGTGACCTTTCGGTTCTAGGATCTTGGAGGAAATTTTTGAGATGTCCCATCTTAATGAGGTCCTCAATCTTGTCCTTGAGTGCTGTGCACTTTTCGGTTGAATGGCCTATGTTACGGTGGTATCGGCACTGCTTGCTGTAGTCGGCTTTTGGGGGGGTGTTGGCTCTCTTTGGCACCGCCAATATTTCTATTGCCAGGGCCTGTTCAAGTATCCGGGAGTGGCTAGTGTTGAGGGGGTGTAGGGCGTGTATCGGGAGCCATGGTACTCCCGTTCTTTTTGAAACTTTTCCTTACCCTTCCCCGGATTGTCTTTTTCATGCTCCTTCCTCCCTGTGCTGGCTTCCGCTCGAACTTGGTTCTGGTATTCTGACAACTCTTCCATCTGCATGTACTTTGCTGCTCTTCGGTGGAGGTCGTCCATGTCCAGCGCCGGTTTTTTACAGAGACTATTGACGAAAGCCCCCGGCTTAAGGGCCGTCACAAGATGATGCTTGGCTACTGCTGGATCAAGGTTTTGGATGTTTAGGGCAACTTGGCCGAACCTTTCCATGAACATTCTAAGGGATTCCTTCTTCTCTTGCCGAATGTTCACCAGCGCGACTGAAGTCAAGTGATGAGGTCTGCTCGTTGCGAATTGGTTGCCAAATCTAGTCGCGAGCGTCTCAAAACTGTCGATGGAACTGGGTGGTAGCCGTGTGAACCAATTTAGAGCTGTCCCTTCAGGGATGTGGGGAACACTCTACATAGGATGGCGTCTTCGGCGGTGTAGAGGCTAACTTGGGTGACATATACGTCTATGTGTTCGTCCGGGTCAGTGCTACCATTGTACCGATCTAGGCTGAGGCTTTTCCAGTTTGGGGGAAGAGGGGTTTCCATGATTCAGGAAACGAAGGGATGCCTGCAGAGTGTGACTGAGTGTTTGCAGTAAAGATCGAAGGCCGATTGGTTACTCCATGGATACTAAGGTTAACCGCAGATTCAACCTCCTGTTACTTGTCTGGTGTCTGATCCTCAGGTCTGCACGATCGGTTCAAATTTCTCAGCTTGGCGTTTTCCTGTCGAAGGGCCGATATCTCTTATGCGTGTTGCCTTCTCATCATGGATATATCGGCTCTTAGCTGTCTTAACTCCGACGACAAATTCGTTTGATCTTCCACATGCTCCATGTTTTCACTGACGAGGTGTTGTTGTCTGGCTGTTATCGATGGTTCAGGTATGTCCATGTGTGCGTGACTTCGGGTAGTAACCATTCCTTGAGGGGCTATGGGGTAAGTTTTACCGTGCCCCACGGTGGACGCCAAAATGTTCCTGTCTGAGGATGTTGGGGGTGATCTTCTACTCCTTACTCCAAAGTCTTCTGTAAATGTCCGAATCCTCCTATACGAATGATGGGGGGTACCTGCAAAAGGCACTCCAACGCTCAAGTCAGGTTTCGGCTCAGAGCATTTAATGTGAGTAATAAATGAGGGTCCAAAAGTCCTTTACCTTGAGGGGTGTACCCCCTTTTATACTTATCTTGTTGGGCCTGGACCTTTATGGGCCCTAACCATTATTTAATGACTGATCCATATTGATTAAGGTGGCTTAATTATCTCCTAATCCCTGGTTTATCTTGATAATAGTCACTTAAAGGAATCTGTGTCGTCCGAGTACTGTGCTTAGTATTCGGTTGGGGTGGCGCCGAATACCCCCTATAATGGTATTCGGTGATATAAGTAGTTGTTCGTTAGAGACAAGTGTTCGGCCAGATTTAGGCCGAACACCTGTATTCTACTTCTCTGTGGTGGAAGGTATTCGACTACTCATATAGCCAAATACCCCACCGGTATAGTAATTTTAAACTTAAATAAAAAGTTAATATTTAATAATTTAATACACTAAAGCCCACAACGGCTATTTTTTATGACTAAAAGATAGGCAATTACTTAATGCATCCCATTTTTTGCTTGGTCCACCCCAAGACTTATAAAGTTCCCATCTTACCCTTTTCCCCACGTTCACTCTCTTCTTCTCTCCATCTTCCTCTTCACCGCATCGCACCTTCTCACCGTCGCCACTAATCCTTTCACTTACGTCTCTGCGTCGTCGGCACAACCTTTTCACCCTTCAAATACAAGATTCAAAGTTATGGTTTGATTATTATGGATTGAACATTCCGTAATACATTTATATGCATTACGGATTGCTCAATCTGTAATGCATACAATCCGTAATACATTTTTATGCATTACAGATTGAGCAATCTGCAATGCATACAAGTGTATTACGGATTGCATAATCCGTAATACAAATGTGTTACGGACTGTGCAATCCGTGATACATTTATATGCATTACGAATTGAACGATTCGTAATGCATATAAATGTATCATGGATTGAACAATCCGTAACACATTTGTATTATAGATTGCTCAATCCGTAATAATAACTCTCAAATTTGATCTCTGCTTTCATTTCACCATGGCCATGCTCTTCGACTCCTTCACTGTTGTTCGTCTCCCTTTCGCTGCTTCTCTCCCATCATCGCTTGCTGGACTTCCGCCAAGCTCCGGTGCGATACGGTGAAGAGGGAGATGGAGAGAAGAAGAGAGTGAGCATGAGAAGGGTAAGATGGGAACTTTACAAACAAAAAATAGGGTACATTAAGTAATTGCCTAAAAGATAACACACTCAAGCCCACAACGGGTCCACCCTATTGTGTTTATATAAAGATAACAGTGAGATATCTGGTTATCTGTTATCAGAATTTCGGTTGTGGTTAGTTTCGTTCAATAGAGGTTAGAGAGAAAGAGAGTGTAAAACCCTAGAATCAACGGTGCTGATCGTCAGAATTAGGGTTATTGTGATCATTCAGGCCCATTCTCTCTCTCGCTATGTTTCTTTGAATCTGTGTTGGTTTCGTTCAATAGAGATCAGAGAGAAAGAGAGAAAAACTCGAGATCACACAATGTCACTCGTCTGAATTTTGGGTTCTTGTGATCTTTCATGCCTTCTCTTTCTCTCTCTCTCTCTCTTTCTCTCTCTCTTTCTATTATCTTTTAATTTCTTGGTGCCTTCATTAAGCAAACACCACTCTATCACAAAATCGTGTTCGACACGGATGTTTTGTGGCAGTGTATTTGTTTGATACAGTAATATATTCTTTTTTCATTCTTAATTATTCAAAAATGGTCAATTTTTTATGACTGGTGGAATGACCCTAAACTCTATGGCTAGACGGATTCTTTATTTCAAAATTTTGAATTCTTTATGAGTTCAAAAGTGATCCTTGGTGACCCTAATCGGATTTGAATTTTTGTTCATATGTTTGAACAAAAATTGGAATTCTTTATGAATCTAAGATGACCCTCGGTGACCCTAATCGGCAAAAGTGATCCTCAGTGACCCTAATCAAATTTGAATTTTTGTTCATATGTTTGAACAGAATTTGGAATTCTTTATGAATCCAAGATGATCCTCGGTGACCCTAATCGGAGCTACTACTTGAATTTTTGTTCATAACTTTGAACAGAATTTGGAATTCTTTATGAATTCATGATAGCCCTCGGTGACCCTAATCGGAGCTACTATTTTTTGTTCATAATTTTGAACAGAATTTGGAATTCTTTATGAATTCAAGATGACCCTCGACCCTAATTAGAGCTGCTATTTGAATTTTTGTTCATAATTTTGAACAGAATTTGGAATTATTTATGAATTTAACAATGACCCTCGGTGACCCTAGTCGAAATTACAATGTGAATTTTTGTTCATAATTTTTTATTTGGAATTCTCTGTGAATTCAAGAATGACCTTTGGTGACCCAATTAGGAATTCTCTATGAACAAATCTTGTTCATAATTTTGAACAAAAAATTGAAACTCTTGATGAATTCAAAACTATACTGACCCTTGGTGACCCTAATGGCCCTCGGTGACCCAATTCGGAACTATAATGTGAAATTTGTTCATAATTTTGAACAAAATTTTGAATTCTTTATGAATTCAAAACTAACCCTAGGTGACCCAACTCGGTGAAAATAATCAGAACTATAATGTGAAATTTTGTTCATAATTTTGAACAAAATTTTGAATTCTTTATGAATTCAAAAATGGCTATCGGTGACCCTAATGACCCTCAATGATCCTATTCTGAACTAAATGTGACCCTCGACGACCCAAATGACCCTCTATGACCCTAATCAGAACTATAATCGAAGTTTTTGTTCATACTTTTGTATTGGATTATATGACCCTTAATAGAATTCAATATGGATTGAATTCTTTATTTCAAAATTTTAAATCCTGATGGGATATTTGATGACTCTCAATGATGCTAAATGCAATATTTGATGCAAAATCCCATCTTGCAATATGAACTTTTTGTTTAGAATTTTGAATCGGGATCGATGACCTTTATAAATTGCAAGATGAATTGAATTGCAGTATTTGATGCATGACATTGAATTTTAATTTGAGATTCAATGTTAAGCTCTGATGACCCAAATTCAATTTATGAATTATTTTTTTCTTAATGTGAAGCTGGGAAGGTATATTTGAGCCTCGGTGACCCTAAATACAGTGTAAATTCCAAGATGGCATACTTAGTTTTGATGATCCTAAGTTTAAGAATAACCATGAGCTACTGCAATTTTAGTTTGTGTGTGGGACAACTCAATGATTAAGATGTTGTATGATCAATGCATATCATTATATGCTTAAAGTGCATTTCCTCATTATAAGTAGAATGACTGAACTCTTGATTTAAATGGAGTATCATGCTCAATTCTTCTGTCTATTGATTCTATATCAAGAAGAAACAACAGTGAAAATTTTCCCCTAAAAGAGGTTTATGTTTGAATCACCTTGACAGTTAAACACGTTACACTTGTGTCCCTCTTGACAATAGACAACTTATTTTGGTAATAATTTTGTACAGATACTCATCCCTCAGCTATTGTCCTACTAGCTTTGCACTTCACGGGAAATGAGTTGCAATTAGATCTTTATTCATCATGTAAAATGGGATGGTATGTTTGTGCCTTGATGATCCTAAAGTTCAATTACCCATACACGTTACAACTGTGTCCTTGATGACAATAGGCATTCTCTGTGGGCTGCTGTGATTAGATCTAAATATGCAGAGATAATAGCTCTAATTTTTGGAGGGGGTCTGTAAAAGTTGGGCAAATTTAAGGATTGTTTAGTGTGGCATGTAGGGAATGGCACTTCTATCAATTTTTGGCAGGCAGGATGTGCGGTTACCCTTTCAAGGCTGTTTGAAAGACAAAGCCTTGGTCAATTTGGATGAACATGAGCTGTAGGCTACTGTTAGCCATTTTTTAACACGTGGTGAGTGTGATTTTCAAAAATTGCAACAGGTTGTCCCTCGTAATATTTGCCAACTGATTATAGCTATGGCTCCCCCTGTGATCTCGAATTTTGATGACACTATTGCCTGGAAAGACACAACAGATGGCGCTTTTAATATGGGCTCGACATATAGACATATTATAGGTATTTCAGATGCGAAAGATACTCTTTATTGTGCCATTTGGAGATGGCCAAGTCCTAAGAGAGAGGAAGGTTGCTATTAGAAATGGTTTGCTTACAAATAACTGTTGGGTACCAAAGTAACAAAATATTAACTCAACTAAAATAAGAGATGAGAAAAATAGGAATTGACACACAATATTTTGACGTGAAAAACCCTCAACGGATAAGGGAAAAATCACGGGCAAGACCAGAGAAATATTTTTACTAAGTGGAAGAAAATTACAACCTCTCTCTAACTATAAGGAGAGAACAATTACACTCTCTCTTATAATAGGAGAACACACACACCACTAGTGTTGCTAACTCTCTCTCTAAGATTACTACAATTGTAGTGGGATGTAAAGTAGAACAAGATGGCTTGCTATTTATAGGTACAAATCAGAACGTATGCATTAAATGCCACCGCAAGATTTCTACCTTTCAACTAATTTGCAAGCACAACCATTTCCTTGTTGATTTTTCCATCGTTTCTTTAACTTACATGCCACAAAAAGTGGCTTTACGGTTCACAATCTCCCACTTAAAGCTACATTTGTGAGTTTTCAAATATCTCTCTATCTTGCCATTTCCTTGCTGCTTACGTTTCTGATAGGCCAAATAAGGATCGACACCCTACAAACTTGTTTGTATTGATCGACTTCGTCGTAACTTCTGCTAGGTTATGTTTGGTGTGAATCTTCTGCATGTCCACACTTCCTTCCTCTACTACTTCTCTGACAAAGTGATATTGAACACCTATGAGCTTTGTCCTGGAATGAAAGGCTGGATTCCTTGCAATGTGCAAGACACTTTGACTGTCACAATACACATTAGTCTTCTGCTGCTTGTGCCCAAGTTCTTCCAATAGCCTTTGAATCCAAATAGCTTCCTTGCATGCCTGGGTAGCTGGCATGTACTCAGCTTCTATAGCAGACAAAGCTACAACAGCCTGTAATTTGGATAACCAGCTTACCACCACTCCTGCAAGTGTAAACACATAGCCAGTAGTAGACTTTCTTTTATCAAGATCACCTGCAAAATCTGAATCAACATAGCCCTTGACAATAAATTCCGATCCTTCAAAACATAATGCAACATCCGAGGTTCCTTTGATGTATCTAAGGGTCCTCTTAACAGCATTCCAGTGCTCTCTACCAGGATCTGCCATGAACCTACTAATCGCTGCCACTACTTGTGCAATGTCTGGTATTGTACAAATCATGGCGTACATAAGGCTTCCCACCGCTGATGCATATGGTACTTGAGACATTTCCATCCTCTCTGCTTCATTGCTAGGACTCATATTTGAGGATAACTTATAATTGACAGAAAATGGGGTAGAAATTGGCTTACAATCTTGCATGTTAAAGCGCCGCAAGACCTTCTGTAAGTAATTCTTTTGAGAAAGCCAAAGTTTCCTATCTTTTCTGTCTCGGTGAATTTGCATCCCTAAAATCTTGTTTGTTGGTCCCAAGTCCTTCATATCAAACTCCCTAGCCAACTCTTCCTTCAATTCTTGGATTCAATCTTTGTTGGGGCCTACCACCAACATGTCATCCACATACAACAGCAAAATGATGAAATCACTATCATCAAACCTATTATAGTACGTACAATGGTCTGAACTCAGTCAGTTGTAACCAAGGCTAATAATGAAGGAATCAAATCTCTTATACCAACATCTTGGCGCCTGCTTTAGACCATACAGAGATTTGGTCAACCTACAAACCAAGTTTTCCTTTCCTTGTTCTTTAAAGCCTTCCGGTTGGAGAATATATATCTCCTTTTCAAGTTCTCCATGGAGAAAAGCAGTCTTTACATCAAGTTGCTCAAGATGTAAATCAAATGCAACACACATAGCCAGAACAACTCTAATTGTTGTCAATCGAATAACTGGCGAGAATATCTCATTGAAATCAACACCTTCTTTCTGAGCATATCCTTTGACCACCAGTCTTGCACGATATCGTTCCACTTGATCATTGCCATCTCGTTTGATCTTGAATACCCATTTGTTTTCGATGGCTTTTCGACCCTTTGGAAGTTCAACAAGTTCCCATGTATTGTTTCTATGCAAGGCTTCCATTTCTTCATGCATTGTTGCCATCCATTGAGAAGCATCCGAACTACTTAGGGCCTCTTGAAAGGTTGATGGTTCTCCTTCTTCAGTTAGAAGATAATATGCATCATGGCTTGCCATGACAAACTGTGAGTGCCAACTTGGTTTAGATTTTTGTCGTGTTGATCGTCGAAGACCTCATTCGTCATTGACCTCTTTTGGCTCTTGTTCTTCGTGCTTCTATTCTGCTTCGGAAAAGTCATCTTCTCCAGATATCTTCTCTATCTACACTATAGTAGTGTCTTTGGTAGTGCTGTCATTTTTCTGCTCACTTTGCAATTCATTTTCTCCAAAACTACATCTCTGCTAACAACAACCATGCGGGCAGTGGGATCCCACAAGTGATACCCCTTAACATTGTCAGCATAACCCAAGAATATACATTTCCTGGATTTTGGATCCAACTTTGTTCTTTCTTGGAAGTTGTACATCACGTACATAGGACATCCAAACACATGTACGGAAGAATAATTACCTGGTTTGCCTTTCCACATCTCCATCGGCGTCTTTAAACCAATCACTGTTGATGGTGATCGATTTATCATGAAACAGGCGGTTTTAACTGCTTCTGCCCAGAAAGATTTGGCTACTCCCGCTGTTTTCAGCATAGCTCTTGTTCTATCTAGGAGAGTTCTGTTCATCCGCTCTTCCACACCATTCTGCTGAGGTGTATGTGGAACTGTGAATTATCTTAAAATACCCTTTTGTTTGCAGAATACTAGAAAGTCACCATCTACATATTCTCCTCCATTGTCTGTCCTCATGCACTTAATTCTTTTTCCAGTTTCAAGCTCCACTTGTGCTTTGAATTCCTTGAATACCGAAAACACATCTGACTTCTTCTTGATTGGGTACACCCACAATCTCCTAGAATAATCATCAATGAATGATACAAAATACTTTGCTCCTCCCAAGGATACTTCTGGTGATTCCCACACATCCGAATGGACGAAGTCAAGTATGTGTTTGCTTCTAGTAGTTACTTTAGCAAACTTCAATCCATGTTGCTTACTTATCACACAATGCTCACAAAATGGTAAATTGACCATTTTAAGCCCAAGCAGGAGATTACGTTCCGCAAGGAATTCCAGACCTCGCTCTGACATATGTCCAAGTCTACGATGCCACAACATCATTGCTTCTTCTTGACTTGTTATAGCAACTAATACATCTGCTTCTTGCAACGTATCTCCTAAAAGCATGTATAGATTGGATGTGATCTTCTCAGCTTTCATCACTACAAGATTGCCTTTCACTACCTTTAAGATCCCACCTTCAGTATGGATCTTGCACCCGAGATCATCTAATTGCCCAACAGACAATAAGTTCTTCTTCAAGCCCTTCACATGTCGTACCCCTTGAAGTGTGCGAATAGTACCATCGTACATTTTTAATTTGACAGTACTAACTCCAGCAATTTCAAAGGCATGATCATTTCTCATGAATATGGATCCTTCGGAGATAGGCTCATAAGTGCAAAACCAATCTCGACGTGGAGTCATGTGCCAGGTTGCACCTTAATCCAATATCCAACAAACATTAAGTTGTCTTCCGCCTTTAGAACTAATTGCTGCTTCACTATACAGGATTTCTCCTTTATCTGAGGTACTTGCAACGCAACCTTGAGAGGTTAATGCTTCAGAATTCTTTCCTCCATTCTTCTTATGCCAACAATCTTTCTTCAAGTGCCCTCTCATGCCACAATTGTAGCATTTGATGTTCTTCCTTCTTCTAGACTTTGATCTACCATGATTTTGACTCCCACCGAAGCCACATTCCGTTGATCTGCCTTTCGTCATCGTTAAAGCTTATGCTTGCTTGGAATTTTCCAGCCTATCTGCCTTATTCTTTCGCCTAGATTCTTCTTCAAGAATAGCTTCGGCAACATCATCAAAGGTTAGATGGCCAACAATATTAGTTCATTATGTTGATGATGAGTTAATCATACGAATCTGGTAAACTTTGAAGTAGAAGCTTCGCCCGCTCATTTTCTTCTACGTTGAAATCTGATGTAGAAAGTTGAGCGTATAGAGTATTCAGATTGTTGATGTGGTCCGTCATCGAAGTGGACTCACTCATTCGAAGAGTGTAAAGTTTCCTCTTTAAGAATATTCTGGTGTGAAGTGACTTGACCTCGTACAATTTATGGAGAGTATCCCAAATCTCCTTTGCGGTCTTTTTCTCTGTAACATTGGACAAAACCGAATCTGCCATTGCTAAGTGCAAATTGGCAACAACATTGTCATCCATCTCTTTCCACCTTTCATCAGTGATCTCCGTAGGTCTGCCTTCAATTGCATCTTTCCTCAAAATTGCCTTTATCCTCAATTTCCATAGGGAGAAATTATTCCCGTTGAACTTCTCAATCTCGTATTTTGCTGCCATGGTTTCACACTAAAGAACTGACTTACACAACTTCCACCGTATAGTACTGCCTACTGGAACAGTGACTGTAGACCATGAACTAGTACACCAGGTAAGTTCCCAGGAAAGAGAGGTGGGTCACCAACGGACACGCTTAAATACCAAGTTTTTCCTTAGCCATAACTTTCCTAGACATGCACTTTCACACTACCTCACTCTATATCCAGTAACAAGAATAATTCTTTTCTGATGTGGTAGATAAGACTATACCACAACCACAGAGCATACTACGAATTTTCTCCGGCACTATACTAGCGTACCAGCGTGTATCACAGCGGAACAATATCAGAACCTATTGGCTTTGATACCACTGTTGGGTACCAGAGTAACAAAATATTAACTCATAACTAAAATAAGAGATGAGAAAAATAGGAATTAACACACAATATTTTAACGTCAAAAACCCTCAACGGATAAGGGAAAAATCACGGGCAAGACCAGAGAAATATTTTTACTAAGTGGAAGAAAATTACAACCTCTCTCTAACGATAAGGAGAGAACAATTACACTCTCTCTTATAATAGGAGAACACAAACACCACTAGTGTTGCTAACTCTCTCTCTAAGATTACTACAATTGTAGTGGGATGTAAAGCAAAGCAAGATGGCTTGCTATTTATAGGCACAAATCAAAACGTATGCATTAAATGCCACCGCAAGATTTCTACCTTTCAACTAATTTGTAGGCACAGCCATTTCCTTGTTGATTTTTCCACCGTTTCTTTGACTTACATGCCATAAAAAGTGGTTTTATGGTTCACAATATTTGCATACAAATAACCTCTGTTTTGAAAAGGGGTTTACTGATTCAAATATTTGCTCTCAGTGCAATTAGAGTCTTGAAACTATTATGAATGTCTTGAGGAATTGCCACATTGCTCGATAGGTTTGGATCCTTCTGTTAAGATTGATGATTGTCAATCTTGGCTCCTTAATAATATAGTACAACAAGTAGCTTTTGAGACAAATCATTGGGCTATCACTTTTGTTGTTGCTCTCATGAGTCATGATTGCTATGAAGAAACTGCAATGATAGAATTTTTTCCCAAAAGATTTCATCTGCTATGGATATTGCAGCAAGCATTTCTAATATGGCTTATAGTGTGGTCCAAAGTCTCAACCATGATTCTTTTTTGATAGAGAATGGAGCTAGTACATGTTCTTTGGAAGACATTAGTTGGAAACCTACTCATGGAAAATTCAAGTTAAAAAATTGTGATGGGGCTGTGGCGATGGGGGGTCTAACTGCTTGTGGAGGTGTTCTTTGGGATCAAAATGGTTCAGTTATTTTATCTTGTGCCTACAAGCTCGGTATATGCTCGGTGTCATAGAATTTTTTATTCTGTTCCTTCATTTATTTCCTTTCAGGTTTTGGTTGATGTAAGTTTGATTAAAACATGTAAAGAATCCTCAGGCAACTGAATGCATATTGGGCACAAGTTGCTATTTACTATGCCATGGTACTACCTTAAAAATTTAGTAGGCAAGACATCTCTACCCACTTTCCAAAGGAAGGCTATAATTCTCTCTGAGTCAGGCCAATTCCACATTAACCGATAAAGTTGATTCTTTTGTCAATTCATAAAACCAGAACAAAAACTATAAGCTGACGCCACTGTAAAGGAACTATATCCTGGGAATGTTTCCAAGCAAGGGCATCATCAGTGTGAGGGGGAACCATAGCTAACATTCTGTTCCTAACTTCTTGGGGGAGGTACCTACATAATTTAACAATTTCATTCACCTGCATGGTTTATCACTTCACAAACCTTAACGTTCAACTCAACATCTGAGATAGGTCTTGATGCTTTATGGATCAGCAAATCAACAGCAGGGGACTAAACAATGTATCCAAAAGTGAGTTCTCTTACCTATACCAACTCTCCAGCAAATAGAGTCGTTAAACCAATTCCAAAAGATCTCACACCTCCAGCAATTTGAAACAATTTGTCGACTCATGATAATAGGGAGATCTCATAGCTTTAACCCATTACATATCATTCTTCATTCTCAAATCCCAAGCCGCTTTTCTTATATAATTTAGAGAGAAATTAAAATGCAGAGAAACTGTGAATTGCATTTCTGAAAAGTCAATTACAAACAGAAGGGATTCAGCTATTTATAGTTTACCAATGACCCTAACTGACTAAACTAACTCAGTCTAACTAACAGTTAACTAACTATTTACAGTACATAACTCTATTAAATCAAGAGTAAAGGATCAGGGGAGGTGCTGGTTGGACCAGCTAAAACTCTTTTCATGGATGAAATATCCACTGGTTTGGATAGCTCAACTTGTCAAATTATGAATTCACTCAAGTGTCCACTTTCTCAAAGGAACCACAACCATCTCACCATGCAGCCAGCACCAGAGACTTACAATCTTTTTTATGACATTATTCTACCCTCTGATCGTCACATTGTGTATCAGAGTTCTCGTGAACATTTGCTTGATTTTTTTGAATTAATGGGTTTTAAATGTCCTGAGAGTAAAGGTGTGGTAGACTTTTTGCAAGAAGTAAGTTTTCCTATGTCTTGTCTCAAATCTCAATATTTAATCTGCCTTCACTGGTAAAGGAGAGCTTTATACATTTATTTTTTAGCATTAATTTATTATGTTACAGGTAACATCAAGGAAAGATCAGGAGAAGTATTTGCACACAAAGATCAGCCTTATAGATGTGTGACAGCCAAAGAGTTTACAGAGGCACATAAGTCAGTTCATGTTGGGAAAAGCCTTGGTGAAGAACTTGCTACTGAATTTGACAAGTCTAAGCCACCCAGCCGTGTTGATAACCAAAAAGTATGGAGTGGATAAATGGGAGCTGTTAAAAGCTTGCTTATCCAGAGAATATTTACTTGTGAAGTGCAATTCATTTGTCTACACCTTCAAGCTCTGCCAAGTAGGTTAGGAAATTGGAAAGTTTTGTTTTATTGTCTTGATAAGCTTCTTCTTTGGGAAGCCGTGAGTAATAAAATTGTCCTGGAAAACATGGTTAAGGTGGCACTTTGGTGTATATCCAAGATGAAGTTGTTCTGTGCCCTACAATGACGAGTGTGGTGTTGATGTTAGAAGGGATCACCAATATAGCAATTATTCCTTGTCCCAATTCTAATTCCATGTGAATTTTCTCCATCAAGTAAATGTTGTAGTGTTCATGTCCATGAATCATGTGCTTTTCCTTGCACATGGAGGGTATTCAGTTTGTTTATTTGTCTTTTTTTTTCCTGATTATATGTTTGTTTGTCTTATGTTACGCACGATTGTATTCCTCTCTACTATGTCATGGGTTTTGTTGGAAGTTGGAAGGTAAAAAAGCTATGTTTTTACGCATACTCGGCAAACTATTTCTCTAGTCTCATTTTCTATTTGAATCCTACTAATAACTATGATATGGTTATATATGTCAACCTAATGCAGATTGCTTAGGCAATACCTTATTCTTGTACTAGTAAATCAAATGGCTTCGGCATTGTTCCTTATTAATTGCAATAGTTGGGAGGGAAATGACAGTGGCTCTAACACTTCAGTGTCGTTTACACTGGTAATCCTTTTTGCTATGAATGGTTTTCTTATCAAAAGGTATCATGGATACAAAACAAAACATTACCAGTCTGTCTCCTGTCATGTTCTAGACTAACAATGCTCCTTTGTTCCCTTTATTCCCCCAAACAATATAAAAAAAATGGTGGCTAGAGAGGGCCTTTGGATCTCACCTATGATGTATCATGTATGGACCAAATGCCATGGTTAATGAGTTCCTCAGGAAGAGATGGAGACATGTAAGTTTTTAACTAATCTATATGTTTATTTTTATGCCTTCCTTATATAGAAATAATTTGATATTTGGATGTATTTTCATATGGTAGGTTCTACCTAACTCAACGGAGCGACTAGGAGTTGAAGTTTTGAAATCCTAGGGATTCTTCACTCAGTCATACTGGTACTGGATAGGGGTTGGGGCTTTGATTACTTTTCAACTTTGGCTACATCCTTGCTCTCACATCATGAGTGTTTTTACCTTTAATATATAACAAACCAGCTAAGGTAGGCCTATGTACTAATATCACAAAATTGATTAAGCAGCTTTTGTGGGAAACATCAGGATGTTATATCAGAGGAACTTCAAAGCAACAAGCAGAATGGTGGTAGTAAAAAAGGAACTATATTTTAAAGAACATAAAAATATAGCTTTTCTCAGCACTCAAATAGAGGTAGTTCATCTCGTAACATCTAAAAATGAAGTAATGTCTAGATCTACATGAGTAATAGTTGATTTTCAATTCACATGACACCTTACGGCTAACATTGGAGCTACTTCACAGTGAGAAATGGTGAAAGTATAAGTGGAACACCTCTCCTCGTACTTTTTTCTACTAGGCATGAAGTAGTTGCTGCAGAGACAAATCATAACAGGAAAAGAGGAACGGTTCTTCCTTTTGAACCTCATTCTGATGATGTAACATATTCTGTCGACATGATGCCAGTGGTAATGTAGAAGCAAAACAAACAAATTGAAAAGGCTTGTATTCAATTTTTATATCATTTTTGTGACATAAAAAATATTAAATACTTGCAGGAAATGAGGAATAGAGGTGTTGTTGAGGATAAATTGGTTCTTTTGAAGCGTGTTACTGGAACTTTCAGGCCAGGTGTTCCCACTGGCGCTGGAAAAACAACTCTGATGGATGTACTTGCTGGTAGAAAAGTTGGGGGGATACATTGGGGGAAATATAAATATAAATATAACAATCTCTGGTTATCCGAAGAAGCAAGAAACATTTGCACAGATTTCTGGATATTGTGAGCAAAATGATATCCACTCTCCTCATGTTACTGTATATGAATCCTTGCTTTATTCAGCATGGCTTCAATTGTCCGCATATATCAATGATGAAACCAGGAAGGTTAGTACTGTATCTCATGCATTTTCTTGATTTTTATGTTTATTGTTTTTAGTTTAACATAAGATGTTAACTAGTTTGAACAATTGAGATTTGCTTGAGTAGCCATTGTAGCTTATTCAAAGTTTACTGCACTTCCCTTCTACAGATTGAGATGCTATGACAAATATTCATATTAGTTCAAGTAAATTTTCTTAGCAGCCGAGTGTGTAAGCACCACAACTAGTATTATTTTCCATTCTTGGTTGGAATTATTAAGTCATCAAGTAACCCAGGAAACAAAAAAGATAAGTGTTATAAGGAAAAAAAGAACTTGTTTGTTAAATCAAAGTTACCAAGTTTAAGTGTTTCATTGTTGCAGATGTTCATTGAGGAAGTTATGGAACTGAAACCACTAAGGCACACGTTAGTTGGATTGCTTGGTGTTAATGGTCTCTCAACAGAGCAATGCAAAAGGTTGACTATTATAGTTTGAACTTGAGCCAACTTCTGGGCTAGATGTCATGGGAACTGGTTGGAACACAGTAGAGATGGGAAGAGCAGTTTTCTGTACCATCCATCAGCCAAGCATAGATATATTTGAATCTTTCGATGAGGCGAAATAGGCAGAATTAAGAAAGTAGCAATTTCTAATCTTTTCGTCACAGCGAAATGCAGCTTTTGCTAATGAAGCAAGGAGGGCAAGAAAGATATGTGGGGTCACTTGGACATTGTTCCTGTCTGGGGGTACTGGAGTCTTCAGTGGATGTCCTATGTTCAAGATCTTTTATATCTGTCCGAAAGGTGGGGGTACTTGCAAAAGACACTCCAACGCTCAAGTCAGGTTTCAGCTCAGAGCATTTAATACACGTAATAAATGAGGGTCCAGAAGCCTTTACCTTGAGGGACATATCCCTTTTTATAGTTATCTTATTGGGCCTGGACCTTGATGGGCCTTGACCTCTTCCTAATCATAGGTCCGTGGTAATTAAGGTTGCTTAATTACTTTCTAACCTTAAGTTTATCTTGCCATGAGTCGCCTAATGGCGTTTATACAATTACTGGTATTCGGCCCTGGTGGTGCTGAATACTACTATTGTGCCTTATGAGGTGTAAGGGGTCGAGAGTGTTCGGCTATATAAATGTCGAATACTTCTGTTTGTCGAGTGTACCGGGCTGTGTTGGAGGGTGTTCGGCTATACGATAGACGCTGAACACTTATCTGTTTACGAGAGTGTGCCAAGTTGTGTTGGAGGATATTCGGCTTTACACGTTGCCGAATGCCCCACTGGTACACATGCCCCCCCAGCCTCGAGTGAGAAGGGGTGACAAAGAGGCTTTGTATTGGGATTGGCGTCTCGTTGCTATGCCATTTGAACTTACTGCCATTATTGCAGAAAAAAGCCGTTAGGTGTGAGGAGATCGAAGTGTCGCATTTTTTATACCGTTAGATCTGAATCGATCTAACGGTTGACAATGTTCAGATGCTTCTGGACCGTTATGGGCATGGGCCCTATAAATAGGGTGAAGGATGTTGTCTTCGCACCCCTTATTTACCATTTACCTAAATCTTCTTCTTTTGCTCTCGGCCGAATAGTTGCTTCTAGCTTCACTCCTCTCGTCTTAACCAAGGTACGAGAGTTCGGCTATTTCTTTTTCTTTCCATTATTATGAGTTCGGCTGGCCGTGAGCTTTCTGGGGAGATCAAGGTAGTTGACATTTCGTCCGCTTCCTCGGCTAGTGGGGATTCTAGTGAGGGGTCTTCAACTTCCTCGTCTTCTTCGTCGTCGTCCTCGTCTTTTTCTTCTTCCCCTTCGGCGTCCCCCTCTTCGTACCATGTCCAAGAGGGGGTGGGTGAGAGCGTCATGGGCCCTTCGGCACCTTCAGCCTCTTCGGCTGGGGAGGCGTCTGGTACAAAATCGAAGCGTAAACCCCGGGTTTCCCGAGGGAAAAGGGAATTTCTGCCGATTACCCTGGAAGGGTATACCTGGGTTGATGGGGAGGTCGGGGCCTATTGGTCTCGATATAACGATAAACGTAGTGTGTCAAATTTTGTAAATTATGTAGATGTGTCTTCTATTCTTGAAGATGAGTTTTGCCCTATAGCGTTACAATGTTGTCGGCGAGAGCCGAATCCTGAATTTGTTTTCATGGGGAAAGGTGAGTCGAAAAGGGACTTCTTTTACATGTATGATTGTGTATTTCGTGATCTACATGTAAAGGTTCCCTTTGACGACTTCACAATGGGGGTGCTTCGGGTTTTAAATGTGGCACCCTCGTAGTTGCACCCGAATGGGTGGGCTGCTATCCAAGCCTTCCGAGCTCTTTGTATTTTTAACTTCATAGAGCCTTCGGTGAGTGTGTTTTTGTATTACTTTTGTACTCGGCCCAAGGATGGTTTGTGGGTTTCCTTAATAAGGAAGCCAAAGAGGCCTCTATTCCAGTCCTTTACTACCTCTTACAAAAATTTCAAAACTGGCTTCTTTAAGGTAGTTGTTAGGCTGAACATAGGGACTAACCATCTTTTCGACATGAGTGGGAAGTCCCTGTTTCCATTCTATTGGGAGCAAAACCCTCGGCATTATGACAAGTTTCTGAAATCCCTGATGATCGAAACGGAATGCGAGGATCTCCTCTTTCTTGAGTCCCTCCCCCGAAAGCTCCCAGCTAGGCAGCTTGTGGCTTTGTTAAATTCTTCCACTGTTTTAGCCGACATGTGTGGTAAGGCTTTGGTTCTTTCTTTTCTGGTGTTTCTATGTTTAGATCTTGTCAATGACTGAGTGTTTTGTGTAGGTATTATGGCTGAT
Source organism: Pueraria montana var. lobata (assembly GCA_026413185.1). Classification (NCBI taxonomy): domain Eukaryota; kingdom Viridiplantae; phylum Streptophyta; class Magnoliopsida; order Fabales; family Fabaceae; genus Pueraria; species Pueraria montana. Next base: position 78,391,839 of record CM048648.1, read on the forward strand.
GCTGGTGGAAATGTCCTTTCATTCTGAAATGCTCGGAAGAACCAGGCTCAGGCTGCTGGGAACAAGTCTGGTATTGCGTCGATGCCCCCCGTTCCCAAGCAACCGACCCCCCGGCCAACCCCGATGGATATTGTGCCCCCCCCCCCCGGCGGGAGAAAAGAGAAATAAAGACAAAGATCACAAGAAAAGGCACCGAAGCCGTGAGGTTTCGGAAGAAGAGAGGGCCAAGAAGCTGAAGCAGCAGACTTTGGATTTTCCGGCTTCGTGATCTTTATCTTCAATTAACGCCTTGACTGCCGAGGGATTTTTTGCCAAGGATTTTCGGCCGAAGAAGATGGTGAGTACCAGTGACATCTCGGATACTGGGAAGGCCATCTTAAATAAAGCCGACGTTGCTGCCAACTGGTCGGCTTATTGCGAGTTTCAGGCAAGGGCTTCGGCCATTGCTTATCATATGTTCGCAAATCCTCTTAGGGAGGCCGAGAAGCTGAAGAAGAGTTTGGAGGAGGCCCATGTGTCCAACAAATAGGTGTTGGAGGCAAATATGGTTTTAGCCGACGATAACGGGCGACTGAAGGAGGAAATTAACCACCTTTCGACCAATATAAATGATTTAAATACTAAAGTAATAATGGCCGAAAAGGATTCCAAGCTTCAATCTGATGAGATCGAGCGGTTAAGGATGCTGCTGGCCGAGGTCCGAGAAGAGCGGGACGCGGAGCGTGCTACCAAGGAGAAGATTCTTCCTTCGGCTGAAGATAAAATTTTAGCCGAACACGAGGCTGGTTTTCTCCACGGCATGCAGCAAATAATGCATTATTACAATGTCCGTGACCGCAGTATTTTTGACATGGAGAAGGATGTTTATCAAGGGCAGTTGGTGCCTATTGATGACATTCTGGAGGATGCTGTTCTGGAGAATCCTCTTCATGCTTCGGACGTTGAAGGTTGTGTGGACCCCGGGACCAATGAAGATGGGAGGGAGGATAATGCTATTGATGCCGACGTTCGGGAGGATCCGGCAGAATGAAATATTTGTAGGCTTAGGCCATTATAGCCTTTTTTTTTTTTTTTTTTTGTTTTTAAAGAACGCTTGTAAATGATTCTACCCCTTTTTGGTGATTAATGAAATATATGTTTATCTTTCGGTATTTACTTCTCTAGTTGGATTAATTTTGCAATTTCACTCGTATCCGATTACCTTGTGATAATTGCATTTTTAGTTTGAACAAGGTATGGTTGTATGTGTTCTTCCGGAGAGTACCTTCGAGTGATGCATCATCCTTTGTTATCTTCGGCGTCTTTGGAAAGAATTGAAATTCTTGTTCGTAACATTCAAAAGGTGCGAGGATCCGAATGGTGCTTCCATAGCTGAATAATCCTACTCGGGAGGGAAAGCATTTTGAGGAAAATCCAGATGGCGCATCCTTAGTTGAGTAGGAGTACTCGGGAGGGAAACCATTTTGAAGAAAATTCGAATGGTGCATCCTTAGCCGAGTAGGAGTACTCGGGAGGGAAACCATTTTGAAGAAAATTTGAATGGCGCAACCTTAGCCGACTAGGAGTACTCGGGAGGGAAGCCATTTTGTAGGGAGATATTATGCTGCACTTTAAACAATAATAGCAATGCACAAGGTGTTCCATTAAAATTCATTTGAGGTGTGCCTGATTAAAACCTTATCGGAAAAAACCCTTTCACGTTCTTGTAGGGATAAAAAGCCGAATAAGGGAAAAGAGTACAACACCCGAATACATAATGAATTGATACATTAACTGAAGTGATATTTAAGGTGAGTGGAGTTCCAGGTTATCGGTATTACCCTTCCTGACAGTTCTTCCAACCTGTAAGCTCCATTGTTGAGATTTTGTCGAATTCTGATGGGCCATCCCAATTGGCTGCTAGTTTTCCTTCCTTGGTGTCTCTTCGGGCGTCACCTTGCATCCTTAGGACCAGATCTCCTTCTTTAAAGTCTCGTGGCTTTAGCTTTGAGTTGAATCTCTGGGTCATCCTTTGTCTGCATGCTTCGACATTGAGGCGTGCTCGGTCGCGTAGCTCTTCGATCAGGTCGAGTTCACATCTCATGGAGTTTTCATTTTCGGGAGCCTCGAAGTTTTATCTTCAGAAAGACGGTTCTCCTACCTCAATCGAGATCATTGCTTCTGTCCCATAAACCATTCTGAAGGGTGTTTCTCTGATGGTTGATTGTGGGGTACATCTATATGCCCACAAAATTTTGGGTATCTCTTCGGCCCATGTCCCTTTGGCAGCTCCTAACCTTCTCTTCAGCTCTCCCAAGATGACTTTGTTTGCTGGTTCTGCCTGTCCGTTCGTTTGGGGGTGTTCGACCGAAGTCACTTTGTGCTTTATTCCCAATCCTTCAAGAAAAGTGTTCAATTTTTTATCCGTGAATTGTAGACCGTTGTTGGTGACAATTACATACGGAATGCCGAATCAAGTGATGACATTTTTCCACAAAAATTTCTGTACGTTTTGAGCCAAAATGATCGCCAAGGGCTCGGCCTCTATCCATTTTGTGAAGTAGTCGACAGCTACTATCAAGAACTTGCGCTGCCCTTTGGCTATAGGAAAAGGACCCAAGATGTCGGTTCCCCAAACAGCAAAAGGCCAAGGTGACGAGATGGAGTGCAGTTCATTTGCTGGTTGGTGGATAAGGTTGGCATGTTTTTGGTACTGGCTACATCTTTTGACGTATTCTGCACAGTCAGTTTTGAGGGTCGGCTAGTAATACCCTGCTCTCAAAACCCGAGTTGCCATCGTTCGAGCACCTGAGTGCATGCCACAGATTCCTTCGTGCAGCTCCTTCGTGACGTATTCTGCCTGATCTTTTTCTAGACACTTTAATAGGGGTGTGGAAAACCCCCTTCTGTATAACTCTTCAGCGGTCAAGATCTACCTTGCAGCATTGATTCGTAACCTTTTGGCTTTTTCTTTATCCTCCGGAAGGGTTCCCTGTGTCAAATATTGTTGTATTTCGGTTATCCAAGTATTTTCGATCGCTGAAAGTTGCATGCATTCCTCGACAGTTACACTCAGCTCCGGCAACATCTCCTGGATGAATGTTCTCAACTGTTCGGGTTTCTGAGTAGTAGATAACTTAGCGAGTCGATCTGCCCTGTCGTTTTGTTCTTGGGCTAAATGGTTTACTCGGACTTCCTCGAATTCTTGTTTTAGTTGCATGAAAGTGTGGTAATACTTCAGCAACTGTGGGTCCTTGACCTAGAAACCACCATTGACCTCTTCGACAGCCACTTGCGAATCACTCCAACATTGAACTTTCCGGGCTCCCATCTCTCTTGCTAACCTGAGCCCAGCTAATAGGGCCTCATACTCGGCCTTATTGTTGGATGCTTTGAAACCGAACCGTAAGGACTGCTCTAACTGTACCCGATTGGGTCCTTCCAGTATGATACCTGCTCCATTTCCCCTTTGGTTTGAAGAGCCATCGACATGTACTACCCACCACTCTTCTTCGAAGCTCTCAGCTGGGTGTAGCTCATTGACAAAACCTACTAGACACTGTGCTTTGACGGGACCCCTCGACTCATATTTTAAGTCAAACTCGGAGAGTTCTACTGACCATGCCATCATTCTTCTGGCCAGTTCTGGTTTCCTTAATACCTTTGCAATTGGGCAATCAGTTTTTACAACCACTCGGTGCCCTTGGAAGTATTGTCTCAGGCGTCTTGCTGCATTAACTAATGCTAGAGCCGCCTTCTCAATTGTTTGGTATATAGTCTCAGTCTCTTGTAGTACTCGGCTGGTAAAGTATACGGGTGCTTGACCACCTTCATGTTTTTGTACTAACGCCGCGCTTATGGCTACTTGAGATACCGAAATGTAAAGCATTAGATCTTTCATAGGCTCCGGTTTCTTAAGTATGGGCTGGGCTGAAAGGGTCTTTTTCAATTCTTGAAAGGCCTATTCACATTGTTGGTTCCATGAGAATTTCTTGGTTGTTTTCAACAAACGCATAATGGGTTTTGCCTTTTCGGCGATCCTTGGCAGGAATCGTGATAGAGAAGCAATTCTCCCTGTGAGTCTCTGGACCTCCTTTGGGGTTTTCAGGCTTTTCATATGAATAACCGCTTCGTATTTGTCAGGATTGGCTTCTATACCTCGGCACGTTAACATGAAGCCCAAGAATTTTCCTCCTTGGACACCGAAGACACATTTTTCGGGGTTTAGGCGCATGTTGTGCTTCCTGAGTTCGGTGAAGATCTCTTCGAGGTCCCTTGCGTGGTCGTCAGGATTGGAGGATTTAACAACCATATCATCAACATACACCTCAAGGTTTCATCCTAGCTGCTTTTGGAAAACCTTATCCATCAACCTTTGATAGGTGGCTCCCGCATTTTTTAGGCCGAAGGGCATAACTTGGTAGCAAAAATTGGCTGATTTGGTTATAAAAGCGGTATTGTCTTCATCGGGAGGGTACATTCGAATTTGATTGTATCCTAAATAAGCATCTAGAAAACTAAGACAAGGGTGTCCGACAGCCCCATCAACCAATCTGTCGATGTTTGGTAGTGGGTAGGCATCCTTTGGGCAGGCCTTGTTCAAGTCAGTGTAGTTTGTACACATCCTCCATTTTCCATTTGCCTTCTTTACCATGACCACATTGGCTAACCAAGTGGAATACTTGACCTCTCGGATAAAGTTGGCGGCTAGCAACTTGGACACTTCTTCTTCTACGGCTCTCCTCCTCTCATCCCCCATCTTCCTTTTCTTTTGAGAAATCGGTCTTGCCTCTCGGCATATTGCCAATTTGTGACAATGGAATCTTGGGTCGATGCCAGCCATGTCTGCGGCCTTCTAGGTAAAGAGGTCGACATTTTGTTTTACCACCCTTTGAATCCGAAGCCTATTATTTTCGGATAGGTTGCTTCCGAGGTATGCCGTTTGAACTTTTTCTTCACCGATTTGAAATGCATGGATTTCCTCATTTGGTTTTACCCGCTTGTCCTCTTCGACTCTGGGGTCAAGATCCAAAGTTTGGTCCAAAGGCTTTTCTGCCGAGACCATGTATACTGACTTGCACTCATCTTCCTTTAGCTGAGTAACCTTAAGGCTGGCCAAGTAGCATTCTCTGGCTGCTTTTTGATCCTTATGAATCGTAATGACCGTGCCTCGGTTTGATGGAAATTTCATGGCCAGATGTGGAGTGGAGACTATGGCCCCGAGAGTATTCAATGAAGGGTGTCCGAGTAGTATGTTATACGAGGTGTTGGCGTGCACTACAATGTACCTTACTCTTATGGTCTTGCACTCCTTTCCCTCATATCCTAAGGTCGTGTCCAACTCTATACATCCCTTGGTGTTAACCCTCTAACCCGAGAATCCAACTAAGGGTTCGTCATACAGCATAAGCTTCCCCTCCGGTATGTCCAATTGTTTGAAAGTGTTCCAGTATAGGATGTCGGCTGAGCTTCCTTGATCTATCAGCATTTTCCGGACTGTGCAATCGGCAACATCTATACTAATGACCATTGGATCATCTTGCATTGGGTCGGACCCCTGAAAGTCCGCGTCGGTGAATGTGATGGGTGGCATTTTGAGCTTGTTTATGATCGACGTCATGTTGACTAACCGGACTAACCGGAGATGCTTCTTTCTGGCCGACGAGGTACTTCCTCCTCCTGCAAATCCTCCAGCAATCGTGTTGATGACTTTCCGAGGATTAGAGGGTTTTATGTCTTGCCGCTCCCGGGACCTGCTTCTTTGTCTTTCGGCCCTCCTACCGTGGTTAAAGTCCATTCTATAAGTTCTGTCATTGTCTTTATACTTTGAAAATTGTGACCTTTCGGCCCTTGGATCATGGACAAAGTCTTTGAGATGCCCTATTTTGACGAGGTCCTCAATCTTGTCTTTAAGTGTGGCACATTCTTCAGTGGAATGGCCTTTATTGCGGTGGTATCGGCATTGCTTGCTATAGTCGGCCTTAGGAGGAGTATTGGCTCTCTTTGGCATGGCCAATATTTCTATCGCCAAGGCTTGTTCGAGTATTCGGGAGCGGCTAGCATTGAGCGACGTGTAAGTCGGGTACCGGGAGTCACGATACTCCTTCTCCTTGTGGAATTTTTCTTTCCCCTTTCCTTGATGATCCTTTTCTTGTTCTTTCTTTCTCAGGTTGGTTTCTGCTTGGACCTGGTTCCTATATTCGGATAACTCTTCCATCTGCATGTACTTTGCTACTCGTCGCCGGAGGTCATCCATGTCGAGTGCCGGTTTCTTGCAGAGATTGTTAACAAAGGCTCCTGGCCTAAGAGCAGTCACTAAATGATGCATGGCCACCGCTGGGTCTAGGTTTCGGATGTTCAAGGCGATTCTGCCGAACCTTTCCATGAACGTTCTTAGGGATTCCCCTTTTTCTTGCCGAATATTTACTAGTGCCATCGAGGTCAAATGGTGAGGTCTGCTAGTTGCAAACTGGTTGCCGAATTTGGTCACCAACGTCCTGAAGCTATCAATGGAGTTGGGCGGTAGGCAAGTAAACCAATTGAGGGCGTGTCCCTTGAGGGACGTGGGGAAAACCCTGCATAAGACGACGTCTTCTGTTGTGTATAGGCTGATTTGGGTTACGTAGACATCTACGTGTTCATCTGGATCCGTGCTACCATCGTATCGGTCTAGACTGAGGCTCTTCCAATTTGGAGGAAGGGGAGTTTCCATGATTCTAGAAACAAAAGGATGCCTACAAGGGTGCAACTGAGTGTTGATGGTAAAAAATGAGGGCCGATTCGTCGCACCTTGCATGCTAAGGTTGGCGGAGGGCCGATTCGTCACACCTTGCATGCTAAGGTTGGCTGCTGACTCGTCTTCATGTTGCTTGTCTGGTGCCTGATTCTCTGGTTTCCAGGATCGGTTCAAGTTTCTCAACTTAGCATTCTCTTGGCGGAGGGCCGATAACTCCTGAGCATGTTGTCTCCTTATTGCTGATATGTCAGCCCACAATTGTCTTAGTTCCGAAGACAGATTTGTTTGATCTTCCACATGCGCTATGTTTTCGTCGACGAGGCGTTGTTCTTCCATGTGTGCGTGACTTCGAGTAGTAACCATTCCTTGCGGGGCTGCGAGGAAAGTTTTATTGGGCCCCACAGTGGGCGCCAAAATGTTCCTGTCTGGGGGTACTGGAGTCTTCAGCCGATGTCCTATGTTCAAGATCTTTTATATTTGTCCAAAAGGTGGGGGGTACCTGCAAAAGGCACTTCAACACTCAAGTCAGGTTTCGGCTCAGAGCATTTAATACATGTAATAAATGAGGGTCCAGAAGCCTTTACCTTAAGGGACATATACCTTTTTATACTTATCTTATTGGGCCTGGACCTTGATGGACCTAGACCTCTTCCTAATCATAGGTTCGTGGTAATTAAGGTTGCTTAATTACTTTCTAACCTTAAGTTTATCTTGCCATGAGTCGCCTAATGGCGTTTATACAATTACTGGTATTCGGCCCTGGTGGTGCCGAATACTACTATTGTTCCTTCTGAGGTGTAAGGGGTCGAGAGTGTTCGGCTATACAAATGCCGAATACTTCTGTTTGTCGAGCGTACCGGGCTGTGTTGGAGGGTGTTCGGCTATACAATAGACGCCGAACACTTATCTGTTCACGAGTGTGTGCCAAGTTGTGTTGGAGGGTATTCGGCTTTACACGTTGCCGAATGCTCCACCAGTACACATCATTCTTCCCATTTAATTGGTTACTTTGAGGTAGAAAATACATATGCAGTGAAAAATAAGGAATATTGAATTCATGTTTTGCTTCAAATCATTATTAAACATTTCACTCATTGCATACTTTTATCTTGAAAGGAATCAAAGGTGTCAGTAAGATATGGCTATAATCCGGTAACATGGATGTTGGAAGCCTCAACTTCAGCAAAAGAAATGAATTGGAGATTGATTTTGCTAAGGTGTAAAAGATTTAGTTATACAGGTATTTTCAATTGTGTGAAGTCTAATCAAACTATATAACTCGAAAATAATCCATTTGAAAGAACTTAAATGCCAAAAGGTCAAGAAGATTTTTGTTATACGTTGTTATTCACAGTATGGAATGCTGATATTTGGTCTTTGGCATTTTGTTTAGGGGAAACAAAGCACTAATAAAAGAATTGAGTACTCCTGCTCCTGGTTCGAAAGACCTTTATTTTCCTTCACAGTACTCAACGGTCCTTCCTCACTCAATGCATGGCTTGCTTATGGAAACAACATTGGACTTATTGGCTCAATCCACCATACATTGCCATAAGATTTCTATACTCAACCGTTGTAACTGTCGTGCTTGGTAAGCATGTTTTGGAACCTTGGCTCCAAAATGTAACATCAAACTCTTACAAACAGTATCTTGTATTTGATTTAACAGTAAATTTTGACACCAATCTTTGCAGTGACAAACAACAAGATCTTTTTAATTCCATGGGCTCCATGTATGTTGTTCTCCTTATTGGCATTAAGAATGCTAATGCAGTGCAGCCAGAGGTTGCTGTTGAGCAAACAGTCTTTTATAGGGAAAAAGCAGCTGGAGTGTATTCAACTTTGCCATATGCTTTTGCTCAGGCAAACAATTCCTTATTTTAAAAACTAGTCTTTTGAGTGTTGCTATATCCTCACAAAACATCATCCTAATAATCTTTTCAATACTTAATAAAGAAAATATTAAATAAAAAATAGATGCTTTTAATATCTTACAAACATAACCTTTGCATTCTTTCTAATTTATCTTCTTTTGCAGCTTCTAATTGAGCTACCATATCTTATAGTACAAACTGTGATATATGGAGTTGTAATTTATGCCATGATAGGAGATTGGTTTTGAGTGGACTGTTGCTAAACTTTTCTGGTACTTATTCTTCATGTGCTTCAGCTTCCTGACCTTCACCTACTATGGCATGATGTCAGTGGTAGTGACCCAAACCAACACATTTCTTCTATAGTTTCCTCTTCATTCTATGCAGTGTGGAATCTCTTCTTAGGATTCGTAGTCCCACGACCTCTAAGTTTTGGCTTCTTTTCATATTTATGCATTGTAGATCTGTACTTTCCAATTGTAGAAGTAGATCCTGTTTTATTTTAATTTACCCTTTTCTTTATATATAATAACAGAGGATCCCAGTGTGGTGGAGATGGTATACTTAGGCAAATCCAGTAGCATGGAGTTTGTGTGGATTGGTGGCTGCACAATTTGGAGATATACAGCGAACCATTGAATCCAGTGATGGGAGAACAACAATTGAAGGCTTTGTAAGAAGCAACTTTGGGGGATGCTTACATGAAGTTTGTGATTGTTGCATTTCTTGTAGTTTGATCCAGATATTGATGCCTACATGAAGGTAAAGAAGAGGTCATCTTTTGTAGGGGATGTGTTTTTCATATTTGACATACATCCATTAGCCTTCATTTTATATTATTGGATAGTTGGTAGCCTTTCAAACCAAAGAGAGAAAAATATGTCAGCTTTACAATTTTAAAATTATAATATCAATAGCTGTTTGGTTTTAGAGATTCCATACTTCTTGCTATTTATTTCAAAATTTCTCACCAGTTCAAGAAACTTGTAATGAAGAAATTGCAGATGATAAATTAGTTGTAACAGCAAACAATGCAGCTAAGTCTAATCTAAGTTACACTGGCAGTTAGTTATCTTGAAATCAAGTGGATCATCAATTTCTCTTCCATACATAATAGAAATGACTGATAATCAAGTGGTTGTTCTTTTGACTCATAATGCATAGAATATAACTTCTGAAGGCCAGAACCAGAAAGCAATTTTGATAACAGATTATGCCTTAAGGGTAAGATTTATAATTTAGAAGTCATCTCTGATCTTCATGAATTCATCGTAATATTTTGTTTAAAAGTCTCTTGCTTCTTTGCAGGGGTGATGCTGGTTGGACCAGCTAAAGCTCTTTTCATGGATGAAATATCCACTAGTTTGGATAGCTCAACAACTTTTTAAATTGAGAATTCACTCAAAGCAATATGTTCACATTCTCAAAGGAACGGCCAGATGGGAAAAGATACTGTGAAGCCAAATGCCATTAAGAATGATTCCAAACAGAATGGACCACGATCTATGATTAGCACTTTTGAATAAAAGGTTTTCCATGAGCCAAGTTTGGAGATTTTGAGAACAAAAGGCAGAAAGTTTATGTTGAGGGACAATCTTACACCAAATAGGAAGCACAGCTACAGAGTCCCTTAAAACATGTAAAGAATCCTCAGGCAACTGCATGCAGATTGGGCACAAGTTGCTATTTATTATGCCCTGTTACCACCTTAAAATATTAGTAGGCAAGGCATCTCTATCCACTCACCCAAAGGAAGGCTCAAATTCTCTCTGGGTCAAGCCAATTCCAACTGATGAAGTTGATTCTTTTGACAATTCATACTTCATAGAACCATAACAAAAACTATAAGCTGACACTATGTAAAGGAACCATCCTGGGAATGCTTCCAAGCAAGGACATAATCAGTGTTGCTATGGTGATGGGGAACCAAACCATAGCTAACATTCTATTCCTAACTTCTTAGGGGCGGTACCTGCATAAATAATAACAATTCCATTCACCTGCATGGTTTAACACTTCACAAACCTTAATGTTCAACTCAACATCTGAGATAAGTCTTGATGCTTCATGGGTCAGCAAACCAACTACAGGGACTCAATAATCCAGCCAAAAGAGAGTTCAATATAGTTCATATTTTATTAAAATTTTATTGATATAGGGTGTAAGCCATATTGATATAGGTCATATCTTACTAAAATTTTATTACATGTGTCAAATCAACAACTTTGACCGACTGTTATGTAGCTGGAAAGTCCCTCTGAGCAGTATACCTTAGCCTAGCTCTAGCAAACATTTCTTGTAGTTTGGGGGTTTCATATTCATATGTAGGTTTTATCTCAGTGTTTACCTCATTTACTTGATACTGGCTAGTGCCTATATGTAAGATTCATTAAGCCCAAGAACCAAGGACATGATTAGAAGGTTATAGTAATATGCAGGTAAATAGTGATCTATTATGTCAAGGATTTAGACCACCTTGGCCAGCATTTCTGCATAGGAGCATTTCCCTGTTCTGTTATGTTATCATGTTTGGGCTTTTTATCCAATTGAAATGTTCTAGTTTCCTGTATTTTGTAAAATGTATTTTAGATTAGGCTATAAAAGAGGAGCTTGGTGATAATGATGAGGATGACCAGGCTGCTGTTCAAAAGGAGACATATGATGATGTATTATTAATTTTACTTGGTTTAGATAAATGTATGGGTTAGCAATAAATTTTATAGTAATCATTCATTCATTCCCGTTGATCTCTTTTCTCAGTCCGCACAATCTTGGAAAATTAGTGGTTTCTATGTTTTGGACTTGGGCCATACATTTGTAGATTGAACATTAAAATTCTCTTTTCTAGTCCTTGCAATTGCAGCCTTTCCTTCTATAATGTCCATTGTACTAAAAGGAAACAATAGAATAGATTAACTGAAGAAAATATGAGCCATAATAGTCACACTGAAATAATTTAATGCCATTTGTACTTTAGAAAGCAATTTTGTTGTATAGAATTCTAATTAAAAATTATCTTGATGTAGGAAATGATAAAGTGTCATTTGGATATATATTAGGGACGCAGGTGTACAAAGTTTGGAGAGGAACCTAGCAGTCCTGGCTCGTGCTACAATAGTAAGTATTGTAGAGAGAGAATAAATAGTTCCATCAAACAAAGGGATGCAGGGACTGGTTGCACACTTCAAGAAAATAGATGTGATGTTTGAATTGAAGTGATAGCAATGGATGTCAGTTGCTAAAACACCTCAAATGTTTAGGATTGCCTCTCCATTGCTTGAAAATGTTCTTGGGGTAACTAACATGTGTAACACCCCAAATTACTATTAAGGAATTTAATATTAGAAAATTTTATTATTAGTGAAAATGATGCAATTGCAATTTATAAAATATCCTTCGGACGTGGAAAATTTGTTTTTTTTTTCATTCTTTTTACCTCAAAACCTTATTAGTTTTAATTCTAAAAGATGATTGTCCTTATTAACTTATCGTTCATTTAAAAGCGTCCTTGAATGAAATATCTTCTTAGTAAAACAAACTCCATTTGTAAAACATTAGATCCACAATGAACCATTTAAGACACAATTAAACTTTATTTACACATCCTCGATTCCATCCCTAACCAATTTTATTACACAAATATGAATGCACTCTTACATCCTTGAAAATAATTACACTTTACATTTGAGTCACATACAAGAGGATGATATATCATAAAATTAAAGGCTAGTCTACCCTCTTTTATATAAGAAAAGACTGGAACTCAGAGCAGTGACTCAAAAAGAAATTCAACCCTTATATACCCCCTTTAACCCATGAGACATCCCCAGGGAAATCTTCTGTTTCCTTGAACCAGTCCATCCACATCTTTAGCACTTGTCGTAGTCATTCCATTCCATTTTCGATGATCGCACAGAATCATTTGTCTCTATCTGAAAAATAAGGTGTATGGAGTGAGTCTCCCGCCTCCAAGCCACAAACAAACGACCTTACGATCACATACACATAATCGAACCACACAATAGGGTTCTCTCATGGTCTCACTCATGACCCTAATCACACTTATTGACTAATTCTTAATTCATCAATCTCGGGCCTGCTGCCACTGGAACTCTCAGAACTCAATGGTCTTACACATTTAAGTTGGATGGCTATTGGGAGTACACCCTCGTCACGGTATAATAATGGGGCTCTCACCAACATGATAATGGCTCGCATTTAGTTGAGGTTGCCAAGTCGGTTATGTGACCCAAAGTCACAACTCGACCCTTACCCCCAAGGTCGACCACGCCTGCGATCATTTCCCAGGTACCACTCTATGGTCATCCAATCTCTGAGGACTGACTCCTCAATGACTCTCCCCACTGGGATTGTCCTTACAAGTTTGTGTGGACTCCTCTATTAAAGGTACTAGACGACGATCAATTTAATATCATAAGCTCATCCTGTATCACACAAAGATCTCGTCCTTCACAAATGACACAAGTCACAGTCGGAGCTCCCCACACAACCTCTCCAAGTTTGCTTCCACAGCTAACCATCACGGAGAATCACGTTCCATGAACATCGCATCACCTATATCGCCATTACGTCGTACTAAACGACCTCACCACGTTGGGAGTGGAAAAGGTTCCTCTTTCTCCTCCCATTCACATCGCAAACAAACAAACATACAACACTACCAATCCCATCATGAACCCATTCATGATTCTAAACATTTTTTTATTAAATTTTATGCAAATCCTTACCCTCTCTCAAATATTATGCTAAATTTTATTCTTTAGTCTACAACTCCAAGCAGAGGTCCTAGTTTATTTTCTAAGTCCAAGTTTAAGAATTGATGCCCACATGTCAAGGTGCCTAAAATTTACTAAGTCCAAATAATTATAATTATTCACACTCTTTTTCTTTAAAAGTTTATTTATTGTTTTCACAATAAATCAAAGTTAAGTGCTAGAATCCATTTTCTAGCCTACAAATGCACTCTTACATAGAGTCCATTTGTCCCTTTCCTACAATCACATATCATTCAATACATACAATACATCATGCACAATCAAATTCCAACACACAGATTGTCCGGGGATCACATTCCTCCCGATCTCCAATTCAAGTCAAGTAAATACATTGAATAAAGCAAGAATAAAAATTAAATTCACAAGTAATCAAATATACAAATGATAAAGTGCAGAGGTCTTCCCTTTGGAGTAAAACCACTCATTCATAGTCCAAAACAATTAAATGACATAGTTAAAACAATCAATTTAACCAAACTCTAACACAGACCAATTTCTACACTCTAAGAATTATTTGACATATCATTTCAATTCAGAATAGTATAGAAATTTCAGAGACATTATTCATCATGCAAATAGTTACACAAAAATTTAGCTACTTAAATTTCATTCCAAAAATATGATTTTTAATTTATTTTCCAAATCTGGCTGCACACTGGAAAACAGAGTATAGGAATTTCGAAAATATTAAAAGTCATTATTAATTAATGGAAATTTACAGGGACTATCTAAAACAAGTAAATTACAATATTTATTTTTCCCAGAATTTAATTCCCATCCCAAATATCACTTTTCAATTTATTTCCCCCTGTTGTCAGAAATTCATTTTTGCAATAATAAATCATCTATAAATAGTAAAACCACTTCATAAATTCTGATAAAATTAAATTATACTTAAAAGAGGTAAATTATAATCATATATTTTTCCCACAAGAAATTTCTTACTAAAAATAATTTTCCCCTATTTAAAAGTGACCATACAGATTTTCTAGAAACTAAAATAAAATTTATTTATAAATACTAAATCTAACCAATAAAATCTGAAAAAATTCAGTAACATCACTAATACCTAGTAGCAAGGTTTTGTGGTCTTACTTTGTGAAAATATCACTCCAAAACAGATCAAATACTCGAAACAGTGGGCTGAACAGATTCAGAGCATTCACAAAAAAATTCTATTAAAAATACTAAATCAACTCAATAAATTACGAAAATTTTTATATGCATTAAAGAGGCATAAAAACAGTTATTCATTGTCTCAACTCATCATAAAGTTCAACGAAAATATTAAAATAAAATCGTAACAGCCAACAGCCACCATGAACAAAAATGGTGCATTTAACCAAAATTTAAGGGGGAAACTCCTCCATACCTCAATGTAGCTCAAGAAAATGGATTAGATGAAGAAAATGAACCTTAAGAGAGTCTTTAAGTCCCTAAATATCAAAATTAAAATTTTAAACCATACACTTGCAGAGCTTGAAATTCTAAGCACTTGTATGGAATCAAAATTAAATTTTGATAAAAATTACCTAAGCTTTGGAGGTGAGGAACAATGGAGACCAATGGAGAAAATGAGAGGAAACTTCTCCTCCCTTGCTGTGCAATTCGGTCAGCAGAGGAGAGTGAGGAAGAGTGTGAGATTTTTTTGAATAAAAAGAAAGTTAGAAGCGGTTTATGAGCCAAAGGATAAATGGGGTTTTAATATCCCTAGTATTAAGGCTTCATGAGGTGACTTGGAGTGTTTAATTGAGCAAAATTTTGGGGGAAACCAGTCCCATTTGTTCGGCCAGCAGAGAACCCCTTTTATGGGTTGTTTAGCTTTTTGAAAATTGGCTTAAAATGGTTAAAGTGAGATTAAGTAAAAATGGTAATTTTACTTTTATCAAAAATAATTAATTTCTAGCTAATTAACATAGAGTATTGTGCTAATTACCAAGAACATTGTGTAATTCAAATTAATCCTACACAGTATTAATTTACACAGTGTAAATTTATACAGTCTAATTTTAAATAGTACAATTTCACACAGTGTAAAAATTAGATTTTAATTAATTTCTAATTTCACTAAATTTGTCACATGAAATAGCATACATATAATCTAATTTTTCTTAATCAATTAAATTAAATTTCACTTGTGAATAATTATGTTAGGGGAACATGTAATTGAATCATCTCTACACAGTATAAATTTACACAATGCAATCACGCACAGTATACTTAAATTTTAGTTTAATTAGGATTTTACCAAAATTTGCCACATAAAATCATACAAAGTTTTTAGATCTTTCTTAATTGACTAAATTAAATTTTCAATTGTAATTAATCTCAATATCTATTTAGTTATCACAATATATATACTAACACAGTATCTACTATATCTTTAGTTACAAATTTTTAGGGTGTTACAACATGCAATACTACAAAGTTTCCTTGGTTATGATGCTATCATGAAAGATTTTTCATAAGCAAAGAGATCTAAAAGGAAAACTAATTTGACTATATGCTTAAAATGCAGTTTCCAAGATTTGTTGGTAGGAAAGATGCAGAATATGTAGCTACCCTCTGTAGTATCTGTTGGGTGAGTTTGGGCTGCTTTTGGTGAAGTTCTTTGGTGAAGTTCAATCTTTAAAGTCTACAGCAAACGGTAGAGGGGCGAATGGCATCTCACTGGACAACTTGGTGATGAAATGAAAGAATCAGCTCGGATTGCACTACCATGGGTAAAAAATCATATCTAATTGAAAAGTAAAATCTTTCTTCTTTTGTTAATGATAAGTATAAAAATACCAAATTTCCTGAAAATATCCTTAAAATATTTTTTATGAATTCTTTTTAGTATTTTAAAAGTGTAATAAAGTATATAAAACTAATATAATGCATACATGTTGGATTATCAACATGAAAATTTCCTTAAACTATCTAAAGTAATTTAATTTTATCTGACCATGAGTTTCAGAATTTGATAAGTAAACATAAACTTTAATAGGTTGTTCCACTTGACATTTGTACATAAAATTAAGGTAAAATATGTTTTTGATTCCTGTATTTTCAGAAAAACTTGGTTTAAGTCCATGTACTTTCGAATCAACCATTTTAGTCCCTGTACTTTCAGAAAAACTTGATTTTAGTCCCTTTCCTCTAAGGGCATTACTTCGGTATAGGTTGTAAATAACCCACTTTGGAGTAGGTTGGTAGTTCATCCATTCAGTTGTTGACACGTGGCTCCTTTGTCATATCATATAATAAACTTCAAATCTAATTAGATATTATCTAATCAATTTTGAATTAATTTAAACAAATCTAATAAGATATTATTTAATCAGTTTTGAATTAATCAAATTTAAAAAGATGTTATTTAATTGATTTTGTATTAATCTAATCAAATTTAATAAGATATTATCTAATTAGTTTTGAATTAATTTAATAAAATATTATGAGCTAATTATATTTAATAAATAATTAAATTTCTTGCATTAATATATTAATTTTATAATTTCAAAAATAAAAATTAAGCTTATAATAATATATATTACGAAATCAAGTTCATACATAGTCGTTGATTAGACTTAATCAAATTTAGCATACCTATTTAGAATTAATGATGAATTTAATTACTCAAATATTTATTATACAATTTAAAAATATTCCTAATATAAATTTGAAAAAATATTTCATAAAAAAAATGTTCATAAACAATATTTAAAACCTAAACATGATTAAAAAAAATTATGAACGTTATTAAATAAAGTTAATTATTCCTAAATTTAATAAATTTAACTGTATGTGGTGGTTTTTAGCCCGCCAATGATGAGTTTAAATACATGAAGAATGTGTATTTTGTGACAGTTTATAGCCATCAGAAACTGTATTTTTGTTAACAGTATTAACACTATTAGAGAAGAGGGACTAAAACCAAGTTTTTTTTTTTCTGAAAGTACAAGACTAAAATAGTTGATTCGAAAGTACAGGGACTAAAACCAAGATTTTCTGAAAATACAAGGACTAAAAACATATTTTACCCTAAAATTAATTTATCCAAATGTATTAAACTAAATTTGTTCATGATAATGGTCATTTCGGTCATGACACTGTTATTTCAACAGTAACCAAATAGCCATGAACATGATATCCATGGTTGTTGGAGTATAGATTTCAACAATAGCCATGAACCTGAATGGTTGTTGGAGTATAGATTGGACAATTGAAATAAAGGGTATAAGGGCCAAACTAATATGTAAAAAAATCTATTGCATCTTGTGCATATAAGATCATTTTAGTGTTGTCATTTGCTAATAAGCATTGTATTTTAAGGATCCTTTGTTTCCTTTAAGAACAACAAGATAAAATAGATCTCAGCATGGAATCTATTAAGAGTGAATTTTGTTTTACAAAATAAAAATAGAAAAAAAAATCTTTAAATTGTGTCTCACTGAGCATAAAAGTTGAGGCTACATGATATGTTTCATTACACATTGACTATCATATTTGTTTGCACTGAACACCTGCCATCTGATTGTCATATATGCCCAACACGTGGATTAAATGATTTATTTTATTTTATGGTTACATTATAATATATAAATATTAATATTTAAAATAGTAATATTACAAAGAGATATTGTAAAAATAGACTCTAAAAAGAGTTAATAGTGAATGAAAATACTATCTATTTATTCAGTCTCTAAATTAGTTTCTATAGTGACTGAAAATATTTAGTCTCTAAATCTTCTTAATTTAATGAATTTCTTGTAGTGGTAATTGATGAAAAATAGAATTAAGAATAACATATTGAATTAAGAGACATTATAATTACCTTGTTCTTTTAATTGTGTTGTTAATCCTTCATTAACTAGTCCTTCATGAATAGATTAGAGGGATTAAAAGGATAATTTATTAAAAAAAAATTACAAGCAACTATCCGTCTAATTTTTTATGACGTGTGACAAGTTATTGAGTTATCAGCATTGTTATTACGTCATTCTTTTACTTGATAAGATACTAAAAGTGATAATGGAAGAAAAAATTTAAGAATTTTGACCTATCAAAATTTAGATTAGAGACTAAAAGCATAAAATAAAAAAAGATTAGGGACAAAAAATAATAAATCTGAAAAGCAAGATAAGAAAGATACTGAGAGTTATTCAGGGAAAAAAAAAAAAGATACTGAGAGTTGGAGTTATTTTATCTTATGTGGTTGATTTCCCCATGTGATCTTTCAAACTAGTAATTCACAACAACGGGTATGCCAAGCTAGAAGCCAACATATACAATACACTAACGTGGGGTTAAAGTTGGTGATTAATTCATTATTTGATAGAGACTGATATTAGCTTCTCCCTTTGATTCATTGTAATTGTTATCCTAGATTTATATATCTTTTTCGTGGCAGAAAGGAAGATGAATGTGTCTTCTTTGGTATCATTAAGGAAAGTAGTGAGTACCATTCCAGAATATCTTTTTGTCATAATCTATATCACTCACCGTGCAATATCAGTACTGCAGGGATTTTATTGTAAAATATTGAAAATGACTTTTGATTGAGACTTCTTCAATAGTTAATTCATATATCATGTTCATGAAGTAGAAGCAAAATCTCATTTTATGTTTATAATTTTTATTTATTGACTATTGTTATTATTTGTCAGAAATACTAGTGTACATTTAGGTACGTCACATACCACAGATGAAAAAATAAATAAGATAAATTTATTTATTATAAATAAATTTTCAAATGAAGTAAATACTGATAATATAATAAATATAATATAAATAATAATTTTAAAAATATATTACTATTTTTTAATAATGTAATATGATATAATAACATGAAATTGAATAAGCGATAGTTTACTTTTTTATTATTTAAAAGAAGCTGATGACACCTGCTTGTTAAGTATCATCATTGTTTTTTTTTTTTTTTTTTTACCTTTTTACATTTTTAAGTATAATATAATATAACATAATATAATATAATATAAAATTTAAATTGTTAATACCATAAGATAATAATACATAAATATAAATTCTAAAATATTAAAATAAAAATATAGAAATTATAAAATAAATAATAATTATAAAAATATATTAGTACATTATAATTTTTAACAAATCGAAACAGTTAAACGCTAAAACAACAGAGATTCCTAAGAGATTCTTGATAACTAGCTGCCTAGCTGAGCATGCTACAAAATATTATGCATTTTATTTTTTTTTAAACTTTAAATGAATTTTAGAAAATAAACTCCCCCTTTTTTTTTTCTATTTTTCTCTCGAAAAAAATAAAAATTGAGATTTTGTTTATTTTCCATTTTTGAAAATTATTTTGTTTTTAAAATAAAAAAACAAAAATAAACTAATCTAATACAAGTAAATTTAAAAAATTGTTTGAAAAATAATATCTCTTTTTCAGTTTTAAAAAAAATAAAAATTGCTCTAAATTATTTAGATTTTTATTTTTGTTTTTTATATTCATGTTTTCTTTGTATTACCATATCTTTTTTTTTGGGGGTACAGTTACCATATCTTATTCTCTCATTTCTATTCCCTAAATTTAAATTTTAAAACAATCACTTTGCGAAGAAAGTGCGCTTTTATCAATTGAAT
Organism: Pueraria montana var. lobata; assembly: GCA_026413185.1. NCBI lineage: Eukaryota > Viridiplantae > Streptophyta > Magnoliopsida > Fabales > Fabaceae > Pueraria > Pueraria montana. The sequence continues at coordinate 78,411,830 of CM048648.1, forward strand.
TGCAAATAAAGATCGCCACAAGTGGAGTCCAAGAATGATACAGAGTATCTATTAAATGGGTATTTATGATTTTTTTTTTATATATTTGCAGGTATTTCATGTGTTTTCATAGATATTTGTTAAAATATAAATTTTTAAAATAAAAATAAAAAAATATTTTTAAACATATATTTATACAAAAAATAATTTTTTTAACATATTTTCTTTAACATATATTCATGTGTAACATATATTTTTAAACATAATAAATAATTTAAAATACATATTTATATTAAAAATAAATTAAAACAATTTACTTTATATATAATTAAAGATATTTAAATAATTTTAAATTGTGAATACTCATAGGTACGTACGGATACCTTACAACTTGTCCCCATCTCATTAATAAGCAAGTATCTATTTAATTATTTATTTTCATTCCATAGCAAATTTTTCCTATGCATATTTGTGGATATGGTCTTTTTTTTTTTTTTTAAATCCCTATTCCCTAATATTGTGTTTGGTATAAGTGAAAAAGCAAGAGAAAAGAAAGGAACGAAAAGAATACATTCTTATAAAAAATCTTTCCCTCCTTTGGTATACTAGAAAATAAGAGAGGAAAGAAAAGAAAAGAAAAAAAAAGTGGTAGACCCCTTCTAAAATTCTTTTCTTCCAATTTGAAAAGAAAGCTACATGAAAAAAAGAGAAAAACTAAAAATATATTTGTACCTTTTATGATTATGCAACATATGCAAATAAAATTACTATATCTTATTTTTATTTAAGAATATTTATGTCGTTTTATAAATATGTTACTTTCCTTCCTTTTACTATTTTATTCTCTTTTCTCTTCAACCAAACAATTAAATAATCATGTCATTTTCTTTTTATTTATCACTTTCTTTCCTTTCAATTTTTTTTTAATGTCGCTTTTGTAAATCAAACAAAACAAAAGTCCAAGATAGTCAAGAACTTCTAAAAAAAAATAATAAAGAAAAAAGAACGAAAACCAAAAGGCAACGAAAAAAACAATAAAACAAAGAAAAAAAAAAACAAAAAAGCAGAAAAGATAAGTGTAAGCAAATTGCAAACACCACATCAATTTTCAAAAGTTGCGGCATTGCTTTACTTAACTCAGTGGGTTTTAATCACAGTGGAAAAAATTAACTAAACCAGTTCTTTTAATTAAATCACACCCACCTTTTTGGTTTTCCATCCCTTCAAGTCCTAATCACTACACTTGCCCCCTCCTCCACTCTTTCCATAAATGTTCCACTCTTTAGTTAGAATACAATAATACAACACAATCCTAGATTAGATAAACACCATCACCATGTTGCTGCCTCAATCTCTATGTTAGACTAATGTTTTAAGAGTTGGCTTAATTGAACTGAGAATCCAAAATGGAAGGCTTTCATGCTTTAAACTGAAGAGTGAACTTTGTTGCAGCAATGAAGTGTGTTGTTCCCTCTACTGTGTTTCATTTGCTCTTCTTCATCTTGCCTCTTGTAGTCTCTGTTCACTTAATTTCAGCTTCTTCTCGAAGTGGGTGTGCTAAACATCCCATAAAGTTTGTCCTAGGTTGGTGCCTCTTGCACATGTCTCTGTAACCTTGAATATGGTGAACGTGTTAATAATTATGGATCTTGTCTTCTGACAATAGTTTGGTTTCTTTGAAAGATGGGAATGTAAAGACAAACAAATATATGAGACAGTACCAACTAATGTTTCATTTCATATTTAATATCTAGAAAATTCGATCACATAAGCTGATCAAATTGACAATTTTATTGATAAATGCTTACCTGAATTTTGACATCTTCCACAGTGGGAAAACATGGCAGCTTTTTTCATTCCATAATTTATGCATTTGGATTATGTGTATTTGTGCAATGTTTAGATGCTTTTCTTTAGTTACTTTTTGGTATTGTTCTCTAATTAGAATTCAAGTTTCACCTGTATAATCTGTGAAATCCTTAATGCAGACATTTATTATGCTAATTACCGAGGTGAAACTCGAATTCTGATTGGAGAACAGTAACAAAAGTATCTAAGGATCTGCATCTAAATTTTGTCCATATAAACATACTATGTTTTGTTCTTACCTTTCGTCCTTTTTGTTTTAAGGGGGAGAGAATTTGGGTCCATGGAGGAATGAAGTCACACAAGTAGCTCAAGCAGCACGTCCTAGAACTAAGGGTACTCTTGTGCTAGCAGGAAACAGGACCAATAGGCCTGACATTCTACGCAGATTTCGACGTTACCAAGGTGGCTGGGACATTGCAAATCGACATTACTGGGCTGTAAGTAAATAATTCATTTTCATCATCTTCTTATCCCAATTATATTTGATATTCTAGTATGTTTCCTCCTTGCATCTCCTACTGACCACTCTGCATCTTTGGTCTGTTGGGTTGAATTGGACTTGGAGGATGTTCTGGTTCAACTTGTTTTATTTGTTTGCCTATTTATATTTTTCATTTTTTCTTCTGCTTTTATGATACAAGGGTCAATCTGTAGATGTAATAATTGAGCAAAAGAAAAAAGGGAATTGTTATAGTTAGGCAATGTTACTTTACTCTCAGTACATTTGTATTTCTACATGCCACACTAGTATAGTTCTTTGCACATTACAATCATAACCACTTGAAATTTCGTTGCATTTTTTTTTCTACTCTTGTTCAGTTATGTTGTTCTTTCAGCGAATTTGTTTTCCCTCTTGTTCCTAATAGCCTCCAAATTCTGGTGTTCACTTCAACTAAATTAATCAGTTTTTAACTATTATTTGTTCAGTCAGTTGGATTCACTGGTGTGGCTGGTTTCACCCTTGCTGTCCTATGGTTTATTTCATTTGGCTTGGCACTTGTGATTCATCTATGCTGTGGATGGGGAATTAACATCAAGGATAAAGGTTCAAATCGTTTGCAAAGAATTTGGCTTGTGTTGCTGTTGTTATTCACCTGTGTTGTAACGTAATTCTCTGAACTTTGGTTTTATGTCTCTTTGCTAAAAACTTCATTTGAGTGCTTTATTTCCTCATACTCGCCTCTTTCCCCTGCTTTTTAACCGTAAACATATAAAGTTGGTTGTTTAATCGTTTGATGATAGATTGGTGTGATAAAATCATTTAATTGCTATGAAAATTTTAGAATCAGCAAACAGACACATTTAATTTTAGCTTATGGAAGAAGCTTATTTTATTTTTCCTTTTTATTTTTTTCTCCTATAAGTTATCCAAAGAGGGGCATATTTTATATCTGTTAGTTTATTTCCTGTAAATACATTTTTTGGAACTCAAAAACACAGGTAATGATGGAAAAGGAAAATATTAAAGAGAAATCTAGGCCCAAGAAGTACCTTCACTATCTTGTTTTACTTGTCTCTTGTGTAGTTACTAGTTAATTTTGCATTTAGCCTAAATTTTTTAAGTTGACACTTGAAAGAAGTCCATTGACAAAAATCATCAAATTCCAATCCCTGGAACCAGAACTTAAAATCATTGATTATTCCATTCAAGCTTTGCAGGTAAATGTTGCCTAGTTTAACATTTTGTATCCTCTCTTAATTCCGCAGGACTGGATGCATCGTTCTTTCTTTTGGGCAGGATAAATTCCATGGTGAGGCAGTGGATACCCTCCATTATGTTGTCAATCAGTCAGACTACACAGTGCAGACTCTAAGAAATGTTACAGAGTATCTCGTGCTTGCCAAAACTATCGTCGTGGCACAGATGTTTCTTCCATCTAATATCATGGATGATATTGACAAATTGAATGTGGATCTAAATTCTGCAGCAAATACACTTTCTGAGCAGACAAATGAAAATTGTTTTAAAATACGAAAAGTATTCAATGCTGTGTATGCTTTCATAAATTTCACACTGTTCATATTGGCAATTGGCATTTGGCATCCATATATATAGTAAACTGATCCATTTTGCAGGCGTCTAGCTTTGATTATGATGGCAGCAATGATGCTTCTACTGGCTCTAATTGGGTTAAGTATGTATTGATTGATGATAACATCCATCTTAAATACCTTGAGCAAATTTTATAATTATATTCTTTCTTTCTCATAATTTACTTATATGTTTTCTTCAGTCCTGTCTATCCTTGGATATCAACACGCAATCCTCGTGTAAGTTATGATTAATGATAATACCTTTGCTTATGGCTTCTGTCTCAAGGATCCTTTTCATATTTTGATATTTCATTGCAGATTTGTTATCAGTGGATGGCTATTGGTTGCAACCACATTCATTCTTTGTGGAGTGTTCACAATCCTTAATAAGTAAGGGCATTGGATGTGAGATCAATGTTATGTAACTTGCTCATTAAGAATGAACTAGCTATACCTTTTCTTAACTTCTTGAAATTCAATTATCTGTAATTTATTTCTTTTGTCATCTATTATAGTGCAATTTGTGACACCTGCATGGCCATGGGAGAATGGGTGGAGAATCCACATGCAGAATCTGCTCTTAGCAATATCCTTCCATGTGTTGATCAGAGAACCACAAACAAGACACTCTTTCAGAGTAAACAAGTTGTTACCAATATTGTTAGTATTGTCAATCGGTTCATCTATGACACTGCAGATGCAAGTCCATCACAAGGTAGTATGAATTATTACAATCAATCTGGACCTGCAATGCCCCCTTTGTGCTATCCCTTTGACTCTCAGTTTCGAAAACGCCAGTGTACGCCTCAAGAAGTTTCCTCGGCCAATGCTTCATTGGTATACTTTTTCTCTGTTCACTTTTGAAATTTGAGAGGGAAATGAACTTGTGTGTAGATCAATCACTTTTTTTAATGAAAATTGATCTAGGCACTTATTATAGGAAGTTAAAATTATTTTCAAAATTGATCAATCACTTTTTGAAAAGGAAGTTTTAAATGAAAAAAGAAATTATTGAAAACATGACATGCACTCAATATTACATGGGAATGTAGAATTATTCATTTTTTGTTGGTGGTTGTTTAGTCCAATAATCAACTTTAAGTTTCATTGCCCTTTTGGTGATTGAAAAGTTCTACTGGCAGTCTTGCATTTTAAACCTAGGCTTGTTGGTGTTTCTATAGCAGAGCATGATTGAGTAAGAAATAATACTTAACAGTCAAACTACAAATGTGTTATATAATTCTGATTTCTTCATGTCATTGAACTAAACTTATGTTATTGATGAGAAGTGGTATCGCCAAAATTACTCTTGTAAGATTTGAATTGTTTTTATATTTATGTTATAGTTTTTATTTGGACAAAACTTAGATCTAGTTATATGCTTTTGGTGTTGTTCATCAATCAGAATTAGAGTTTCACATCAGGAACATACGCTGACCTTTAATGTAAAAATTTATTATCCGGATTATCAAGATGAAACTCCAATTCTAATTGAAGAACAACATTAAAAACACCTAAAGAATTGATCTAGGTTTTGTCTCTTTTATTCCTTCCAATGGCCTACAGGCAATTCATCAAATTCTTTTTTTGAACTTTTTTTAGGTTTGGAAGAGGTATGAATGTAAGACATCTGAATATGGTCTTTGCACCACTATTGGAAGGGTGACCCCAGAGATTTACTTGGAGTTAGTACAAGTAGTTAACGAAAGTTATGCATTGGAACATTATACTCCACTTTTACTTAACCTACAGAATTGCAATTTTGTGAGGCATACATTCAAAGAAATCACTTCACGTTACTGTCCTCCATTGAACCATTATCTTGAGGTTATCAATGTAGGATTGGGCCTAATTTCAATTGGTGTCTTGCTTTGTCTCATTCTCTGGATACTCTATGCAAACCGCCCCCAAAGGGAGGAAGCGTTTGTTAGGCTCTACATAGCTAAAAATCTAAAGAACAAATTTAGCAAGAACCCCAACAGAAATTCGTCTTTGTCAATAGCAATGAGTGAAGTATAGTTGTACAATGGAAAGAAAATTAATTGGAAAAAAAATAATCAAAAGTAGTGTTTCACTGGACCCCATAACAGAGAAAAAAACAACCAAGGTGAAGCGAAGCTACATCTTGATCGAGTTAGAAGACAATATAGTCAAACCTAGTGTACTATACAAAATGATTCATAAAAGGAAGAAATCAATTTGTGTTCATTGAGTACATAGTTGATGCAATTACAATGTAAAAGATTTTTACACTTTCGTCTAATCATAAATCAATATGTATAGTAAGTTTATTGACTTTTACAAAATAAATTGCACAAACATCATCCCATAAGTTCTCCAATTGGTTACTAAATAAATTGTCCTTTAGAAAATTCTTTTTGTCACTAATTTAGTCTTCCATTTAGTTATTTGAGAGAATAATTTGGTGACAAGTTAATTTTTGAGCAAATTATACTAACTAGCTATTTATGAGATTTTGTGAAATTATACAAATTCTTCCTACTTTTACGTGCTCCTACATTAATCTTTTCTTAATTTTTGAAAAATACACGCTGACCTCCCTTTATACATTACACTAACTCCCTTAATTATTTGCAAAACATTACATTGTGCTCCCTTATAAGAAAGGTTACTGTAAATGTTAAAAAAGTAGGAAGTGAGTGTTTGTGTAGTTTCACGAAATTTCAGGAGTAGTTAGTATAATTTACTCTTTTTTTTAATAAATTAATGTATTGATAAAATCTTAGAGGACTAAGATGATGACACTTTAAATCTTTAATTTTTTTTTTTATAAAAAAAACATAAGCCAACACATATAACTTTGAAGGACTAAGTTAAGAGTTTCTTCTAATTTATATGTTATATGATAACATGATATCACACATGGAAATTAGTAAATGCAATTATTCAATTCCTTTTATTCAAAATAAAAATGGAAACAAAAGATCTATCAGGCAAATCGCACAAGGAATACGAAATATTCTTAAAAGTACTTTGCATTATTGTAGTGTCTTCTTGCCCTGGTCTACGGTCACTCTCTATTTTCTGAGTCACCTAAAACTAATAGTGTGGCTTCAATGTGTTTCCAATGTCAATCACAAATCGATATTTAACGTCAGCTTTCTGGAGACGCTCCATCGCTGTGTTCACATAATCCATAGGAATTACCTCAATTTCTGGTCTAACATTGTGTTCAGCAGCAAAATCAATCATTTCTTGTGTCTCCTTGATTCCTCCAATGTAACTACCGGCTATACTTTTTCTCCCTGCCAATAATACGAAAAAGCTTTATAATTTGGTTTTAATCTTCAAATGATGCAACAGTGCATTCTATATTAAAAACATCCTCCTCTTACAACAAAGAAAGAAGCATATGAAAATGATAGTGAAAATTCCACAAGTGAATTTCTCTGTGTCAATGTTTTATTAAAACTATTTTTATGAAAAGAAGAAAGTATGTAAGCTCCTTGCCAGCATGATTATGATTAAAATAGCCAAACCATTGTAGGATATATAAGCTATTGAAAGGTATACCAGATAGGTATTCGGCATAACCATAACTGAATACCCTTAAGTCTTTTCGACCTTATACACAGCCAAACATACAAGTCGCAGAAAAATAGCAGAATACCACTTGAGGGTATTCGGATAACCGAATGCAACGCCTCCCAAGATAATCAAAGCGTCAGAAGGAGATTAGTAACTGTGATTAGTAGATAATTATGGACCATCAAAGGTTGATCAAAAGGCCTATAAGTCCAAGGCCTAATAAAGTAAGTATAAAAAGGGAACAACTCTCGAGGTACGATTCTCGTTTTTACTCTCATTAAATGTTCTGAGTCGAAAGTGTAACGACCCGCTATCGTCACAAGACAACTTAACTACTATATTGCGAAAAGATTTAACTAAAAACTTATTATAAGTTATTTAGAAAAATACGTGTAAATTTTTTTTTTCGCGCAAGATCACTAATCATTCATAACATTCATCATTAAGAAATATACATAACTACATCTGAAAATTATCCATACATAAATACATATATCAGAAGTACAAATACCAAGTCATATGGTCATATACAAAATGCAGACCAAAAGTCTGATATATCTCAAAAGGTTCGGAATACGTATATACCAGTACAAAGGTGCCCATTTCCTACTAGCTGGCCACAACTACATATTACCCTTAGCTAGAAACTAGGATGATATAAGAAAAGATAAGGAATAGATGAAGTAGGTCTCCTGTGACTTCAGCCGCGTATAGCCTGATCTGCGGGTAGTTCGCCGTCTGCTCCCGCGAAGAATCGCGATCATCACAGTCAAACACATACAAACAAACAGCGCAAGGATAAGCTTACAGAACAAACATCCATTTAAAATAAGGCATTAAATTTATACTAACATATTCACAAAGTTAAATAATAACAATATACAGTGAAATCCAATTCAATAGGTAAATTACCAACATATCCTCAAATAATATGTCCTAGTTATGCACTATATGTAGACACGACTCCATGGAGATTTTCACTAGTCGAGCGACCAGCACAGTCAAATCCCTTAACATAGTCCAATTTGACCATTGGGAGAAACGCCGATACTGGTCTTGGAAATAATTAGTGGCTTTGTCAGGATAGGTGTACGTGGGTAGTGGCTCACCATAACACAAGATCTGCAGAAATCTTGGTCTCAATATGGAATCGCCCGTCCATCCCATCCCCCGGGTCCATGTACACGACCCCACCAATCTTTCCGACACTAGGTTGAGAACCTTCTTAATTAGCATTCTCAACTTACGTGTCAACTCGTATCCACAGTCACGATCCACTGTGGACTTATGCATGTATGCACACATAATTCAACACAACAACATATCCACAGTCATCGTCCACTGTGATCAACAACATAAATCCACAGTCATCAACCACTGTGATTAATAACATATATCCACAGCCATCATCCACTGTGGTCAATAACAACATATCCACTGTGGTTTCAAAGTTAAAGAAAACATCGAAGTTAACCGGACACTAGTCAAAACCTTAAAATTTTTAACTTTTAAAACTGTTTAGAACACTATGGAGTTTTTCTAAAATCCCTTAAAAACATTCAAAATAATAGAAATTATAGAAATTATCTTTAAAACTTTAGAAAGATTTCGAAAGGAAGTTAAAAGATAAAATAACAATACGATCTCCTGGGTTTTGAAATCAAAACACCAACAAGTATATTTTCAAAAGAATAAAATCATAAGCAAATCAAAGATTTACAAAAACAACATTAATCATTTTAGTGAGTAAAAACCAAAACTGTCTTTATTACAAAACAGTCCACTTTTATGTTTAGAAATTCAACTCATCTCAAACATATTGTATAAAACTTGATTCCATATTGTAACAAAATGGAAATATATTTTCAAGAAAGAAAATAATAATTCCTAAGTCATCTTATATAAAGAGAACCAAAATTTTCCGAAACATATAAAAATCTCGAAAACAGATTTCTTCACTGCACATGGGTCAGTTTCAAGGAAACTTTTAAAATAGAAATACAATGAATTGGAAAGCATATCATACATCGTTAGAAAGCTTGAAATGTCTATTTTCTAATCATATAACTCGTTTTTGAATACGATTTTTGTAGAAATACAGAATTGCAAAACCAGATACTATGTTCAGTCACGTTTTTCTGACTGGACATTCAAATTTCGAGGGCCATAACTCCTTCGATTTTCAATATTTTTGGGCAGTTCTTGTGCCGAAATTGTAGCCCCAGATGTCTATGTTCATCTCCAACAAATGAAATTCAATTTTGTTCACCACAATAAAAGTTATCACAAAAATACTAGCACATGTTCAGAAAATAACGTACCAGGCAGCAAGCACTTTATTTTCAGCTATCATATAGTTCCAATCAATCAACTTATATCACAAACAAATTATCAATATATTACTTTCAGAATCAATACACATCACAACATATCCATACATCAAAGAATACATGAAAACTGTAAACTTTCCTTACCTCGAGAAGATGCTAAAATAAGAGCTTTGAATAACGGAGGAGTGAAGTAACTTTTAGTTTTCTGGAGCACGAATATTAAACCACCACTATGAACCAACAACAGCTCATAGTATAAAAACTTGGGACTTAGAAATTTTGAAAGAGAACTTTTAGAGGAGTAGAATTACTCAACGGTGAGGGGTGCCGGAAATAAAATGACGTTAGATAGAGAAAAAGGGGTTGCAACTAGCAAGTTTCACAATTGAAATTGAAATTGAACAGAATGACACGAGAATTGGAGGCTGTGCAGAGTGAATAAGTGAGAAATCCTACTTCTCATGCTTTATATTTATATTAGCAAAGGTTCCTTCGATTTCTTTTCAATTAATTTTGGCCAAATCTTTGAAATTCAAAGCAAAGAAAATGGCTTCCTGACATAGAAGGAAACGTGAGTTTTTCGTTGCGTTTTGTCAACAAGCGCCGCCTCATACGACGATAAGAGTCTGCATTTAAAATTTTGCATATCTTGTAGTTTGAAAGTAAGGAAATATATGGATAATATAATGATGATCTTTGAAAATTTTTCGTCGCAACTAAACGAAGAAAATGTAAGGTCGAGGTTTAAATCCATGTACTGCTTTTGTCAACCAAAGTTAAGGAAATTGAACCTTTAAATTTTTGTGACTCTTTACATGAGAAAACTGACTATGGTTATACATCTAAGAAATTTTAGAATGTCTCATAAAATTTTCTTAACTGCTGAAAAACTTTCAAAATTACACTATTTGGAACCACGTTAAAATATTATTATTTTAATCAAGTGTAACAGAATAACATAAAAATTTTATAGAAACCTAATTATAATTATTAGAGGCTAATTATAATTAAATTATTTTAAATTCTTGACTATTTTCTCACTTTCACAGTGTATTCTTACACTGCCAGTGTATAGCACAGTCTCGATTTCAGTAAAATTTTCTACTAAAATTTACACAGAAAAATCACACATTTTTATTAATTACATTTTCTCATGAAATTAAATTTAATTATCTCTTGTAATTATTTTCAATCCAAGAGAGAAGGAAGAAATGAGAAAATGACGGAAAGAAAGAAGCGCAGGAAAATAAAGTTTTTGACTTTTGCTATTCGTAACCATGTATTTTCTAACCTCACACCCCCTTTTCTATAACAAAACTTACGTAAAGTTGAAATTGTTACGAAAACTACTAAACACACTATAATCACATAAACAAAACAATCTATTTTGTTTATATAGTTCATTAAATAACCTAATTTAAATTTAATTTATCTTGCATTTTAAGTAAGTCACTTATCATACATTATGAAAATTCATAGCGTTACAGAAAGCTGACTTGAGTGTAGGTACCGCCGCCCCCTTTTCATCAAGGATGATTCTAACATTTGGAAAAGATCTCGGACTAGAAGTATCAACATAGAGTGATTTATCCTACTATCCTCAGATAGGAACAAAAGGTAATAAATGTGTATTTGGTCACAGAACCAATACAAAAACTAGGTAGTCCAAAAATGTGTAGTTGGAGTTCCTTTTGTCGGTACTGCCGTCCCCTTTTCACCAAGGAGGATTCTAACATTTGGAAAAGATCTCGGACTAGAAGTATCAGCATAGAGTGATTTACCCTACTATCCTCAGACAGGAACAAAAGGTAATAAATGTGTACTTGGTCACGGAACCAATACAAAAACTAAGTAGTCCTAATTCAAGTCTTAGAATATTTAAGATTGAAAAATAAATTCACTTGACTTTTCTAAGTAATCATTTCAATTTTTTTTTTGACAGAAGTAATCATGTCATTATTAACTAATAGTTTTAGCTATTCATATATTGTATAATCTAGATTTATAAATTTTAAAAAAATGAGAATTATTGTCATTATATATATCCCCAATATGCTATATGATATTTAAGGAGAGAAAATGTTTAGGTGTCAAAAAGTTGTCTCTTATTATTAGTTATTTGCATAGCTAGAATTCATTTTGGTTTGAAGGGGTATTGTTGGGTTGCTTATTATTTGTTTGGTATCAGTGGTTAAATTTAATTTATACTCATCCTATTGGTATAAATAGGAATTAACTATTGGGAGATAGGTGAATGTGTACATGTGCTCCGTGTATGTGTTTTTTTTTCCTGGTCAAAAACCATGGTGTCCCCTAACCCACTATGTCAAAGACTAATCCCGCTCACGGCGCGTGACTATCGCTGGCCCAAGGAAATTTTGCACATATGGGTTCTCTTGTTAAATAGATTGTTCTCTCACATGTGAATACAGTGGAACCTTATACCACTGCGCCAACCTTATGAATTAATCCCTTGTATATAGGATTTTGGTACTCCTTGTACATAGTATTAATATAATATTTTATTTGCTGACAAAAAAAAAAGGGTTGTCTCTTTCCCTGCAGGGAATTGAGATAAAATAAAGCATGTGTTTGGTTGTTCTATCCTTGTTAACTATGCCTTCAAGTGAGTGACAAATTGAACATAAATCAATGAAAATATTTTTGCATTCTTACCCATAATTAAAGGCGGGAGTAGCAACTCCAGAGTCTTTTCTGGTGCCCCAACCGTTACTAGTTTCCCATGAGACTTCAATAGATCAATCAAAGGCATGATAGGATGGACTGCAGAAACAGTATCAATTATACCATCCAAGGTGCCCATTGCAGCCTACATATATAGTTACAAAAGAACATTATAAGCTATCCATTTGTGAAGGTCCGAGTGGATAGATCGAATCACTCCATTCATTCTTCAACTTGTGAAGGTCCGAGTGGCATATTCCACAGTAAAACACTTTGAATGTCACATCTTTTTCTCCTGTTTTCCTGTGATTCAAAAAGATCATTAATAAATAAATAATACACTTTTAAAGCATATAGCTCCTAGAACTATGAAATTGCTCAATTGGGAATTAAACTTAATGGAAAATTACTAACATAAGATGAGTAATATCTTAAAAATGAAACTTTTGGTAATAAATGTAAAAATTGACTAAACTTCTAGTGGTTACTTGCAAATGTTTTTATTTTTCAGTCTAACACCCACTTTGATAGTTTCATAATTTAACAAAGTTCGAGAACATTTTGTGTTACAAATAAATTTTGAGCTCCCAACATGAAAATGAAGTAAACTTCCTTTACAAAAAACTAGTGCGGATATCCCGTGCGACGCACGGGATGAATTTTTCTGATGAGAGACAAAGTAAATTTTTTAATTTGTATGTAATAATATATAAACAAATTTATATACTCAATTTAATAATATTGGATATATGAATCATATTTTAAGAAATTGTTTATTAATAATAAGATTTTATAATTACTAATTTAACTTCAACTATTACCAACTTCAAAAAGTATTTATAATAATTTTAAAGTTTAAAATTTCAAGAACTCAGTTATAACAAATTTTAAAAAATTACAATTAGTAAATATAAATTTAATTATTTAATTACTAATTTCTTTCTTTGAATAATTTTTCTGTGTTTAATAGTATATATATTGAAATTAAATGATGAAGGAACAAACACTAATCCACGTACACAATTTTCTCTTTTTTAATTATTATTGTGTGTAATTTTAATAGTATATATTGAAAGAATATAGAAATCAATAATTTAGATAAGCTATAATTAGGAAAGAGAAGTATTATTTGTTTCTAAAAATAAAAGTATGACTTAATAATAAATGGCGGATCTAAAAAATCACTTAGGAGAACTACAAAATCAAATAATTTTTATCATATATTAATAAAAAAATTCATGCATTTTATCTGTATTTATAAAAATAGATAAGTTTAAAATATAAATTAAAAATATTACCATTTTAAAATTATTAATTTATTAATAATTTTAATAAGAGACACTCTTTTATTAAAGAGATAAAATATAATAAGAATAAATTAAAGAAATAAAGTAATAATATAAAATTGAATATATTAAAACACAATATATTAAAATTAAAATTCATGAATTATATAAAAAAATTAAATTTCTTTCCATGATTTTTTCATGAATCTATAGTATATATTTTCCTTGAAAATTTTCTTTCCTTGAATAACTTTAATGAATATATATATATATATACATATATATATATATATATATATTAAAATTGATCAACATTTAATATAATAAAATATATTAAAGTTCAAATTCATGAATTATATAAAATAAATAAATTTCTTTCCTTGAATAGTTTATATAAATCTATAGTATATATTTTCCTTCAAAAATTTTGTTTCCTGAAGTTGATGAATAAATTTTAATGGTATATATTGGATTTAAATAATTAAGGTACAAATACTTATCCAAACTAAATAATACATTTAATTCATCAAATTTTTTTAATAATTATTTAAAGTTTTCAACCAATCCTTTCAGGATTGCATGTTAATTGAGAAATAAATATTCCTTTTATTACCTTGAATATTTTTTTTTCTGATTTTAATAGTATATATATTGATTTTAAATAATTAAGGTACAAACACTAATCCGAAGTAAATAATCCATTTAATCTTTCCAAATAAATTTGACTAATTATTTAAAATTTTCAGCCAATCAAATCATGATATTCGTAATTGAGAAAGAAATTTTCAATTTTTTACCTTGAATAATCTTTGCTTTTTAATATATATCATAATATATTTAATCTATATTAATCTTTATTTTATAATTTAGAAATTATTATAACACCTTTACTACTTTTAATAAAATAATTTTCATCACTTGTAATCTACTTTCATTAAAACAATGTTTCAGAAATATTCATTTTCATATATATATTAATAGGTATTATTTTAATATAGTTGACGTGCAATTTTTTTTTCTAACTCACAAACTTCACGTAAATAAACTTTTAAAGTTAAAATTTTAAACCAATCAATTTGCGATATTCATAACCAAGAAAGAATTTTTCAATTTTTTACCTTGACTAATCTTTGCTATTTAATCTATATTAGTTATTATTTTTTTGACAGCATCTATATTAGTATATATTTAATCTTTATTACAACACATGGTAATATTTTTATTAAAATAATTTTAATCACCTTTAATATTTTTATTAAAATAATTTTTCAGTAATATTTATTTTAATCTGCATTAATAGTTATGATTTAAATATATTCTAAATCACAAAAATCATGTAAGTAAACTTTTAAAACTCAAGTTAACGTGCAATATTTCATAATTATGAAATTTCGTGCAATATTTAACGTGCCATATTTAAAAAATGTGTACACCATTGAATTATGAAATTTCATTAATTTTAATAATTATAAAATTATTAAGTAAATTTTTAGAATTATGAAATATCAATTAGTACAAAAAGGACATTTCAATATTAGTAACTTTATAGCCTGTAACTGTTAATTTAGTTTATTTGGTTACTAATATACATGAACAGAAACGTTGAAATTATACAACTTCAAAAATTAAAAGTCCTAATTTTAAATATTTAAATATTCGTAACTGTGGAATAAAATAATGAAATATAAATATTTTAATTTTAATTTTTTAAATTTTAAATATTCTTGGACTAAATCTTTTAATTTAAAATATTTCAATTTTAAGTATAATGAATAATAATAATAATTATAAACTATTTATAAACAATTTATAAACATGAAAAAAAATTTAATTTTAAATTTTGAAATTTTCAATATTATAAGTACATATTAATTTTTAGAATTTTTTTATGTAAAAACAATAATCCGGCTGCCAAGTTACATTTTATAATTATGTGTTCATGAAATAATCAATATTGCCTTACTTTGACAAAAAATTGTTTCTCATTTTCTTTCTCTGACAACTTTATATAATATTATAGAATTATAGAAGATTAAATAATCAAATCAAATCAAATAATCAAATAATAATACTAATAATAATATTGACAAAAAAATTGATTTGATCAAATAATAATAATAATAATAATAATTGGATATTGACAATGATAATAAAGATCACATTTAACATTTTATGTTTGACTATTATTATAATTGCAAATAAACTTTAATTGAATCACCGTGGTATTTACCTACGTGACATCTAGATTTTGAGCTGAAAAAAAAAAATCTTCAACCTCAATTACTTTATTTGATATAGACTAATCAAGTAATTTGTGTAAAACATTCAACTAATTAATTAAAATGTTATTTAACTGGTGTTATTTTGGGTTAATTGGTGGAATATATGATTTATGATCATGCTACTATATAAAAATATTAGGTGGTAATTGGTTTTGCTAAAGTAATGAATGGTCATTAATTAATAATTAGTGAGGTTTTAACGATTTTAATTTTATGAGTGTTTGCCATTAATACAAAAGCTTTTTTCCATTCATTATTTTAATTTAGTCTGTTTAAAGAAAGTGCTTGATTAATTCAATTAAAAATTTGAAATGTTCAGAAAAAATAATGATAAATATTTTTAATTTTTAATTTTCATTTTTCTTTTATTCAATTGATAGAATTAAATTGTCCGATAAAATAATTTTTCTAAAAAATTCAAATAATCAATTAAGATGCTTTAAAAAAATCAATTAAGATGTTATTTATTTTTTTGAAGGGAAATTAAGATGTTACTGTATTTATAAAGAGTTTCTTTTGGAATTCTACCATTTATTTTGAATTAATTAGTGAGATACAGTTACTATTTTATAGAACAATATTAGGTGATCATAAATTGGTTTTGTTTTAGTAATTGGTAACCATTAGTGGGACATTGGGTGACAATGATGTTTAAATATCATTTATTCAATATTTATATTTCTATTTAAAGAGAATATTTTATAACATATTCATATTAATTATTATATAAAATTTCGCGGATTACTTACATAGATAATTGAAAAAAATAAAATAAAGTTTTCACAATTCTAATTCTAAGTAGTAAGAAAACAAAACTTTTCACGTACAGTAGTGTCGTCTCCACCTACAGCAACTCGTACAAAATCATCTCTACATTTCACTGTCTCTCATTCAACTCCTATATTTGTTACATCCACAAACTGCAATGCAACCAATCCATATAAAGTCCAAGCCTCAGGACATGCACAGTAGTGTCATCTCCACCACAACAAATGCTCAACTATCATAGAAATGCTCAACTGTCATCATATGGGTTAAAAAAAGAAGAAGCAAATAACACTAAGCATCGATCAGTACACATAATTTCCTCGCATGCATTTGCTCATTACAAAACAAAGAATTAAAAAGAAATTAAATTTTTTTATGTGACTGCTGATTCTAATTTAAAATTAACAAATAAAAAGTTAAAGTGAATTATGAGATTTCAAATTGAAAAACAAATCTTATTGTTATGGTTTAGTTGAAAAAAAAATTGAATAATATGAAGAGGAACCAGAAAGTTGATAAGATAAAAAAAAAAAAAAATAGATGAAGAGCAAGATAAAATATAACAATAGATGATGAAGAAAAATATAACAAAATAGATGAAGAAGAAAAAAGACACGTAAAAGCAAAATAATTTATGAAAAATAAAAATGAAACAGAACAAAGAATGAAAAAAAATGATTTATCAAAGCATAAATAAAAAAAAATGAAGCAGAACCTTTTTTTTAGTAGAGTGAGTGAAAGTATCTTTCTTTCTTTTGTTAATGATAATTGATTTTAGTGTGAACCATATAAAATAATTACTAAAAACATATTTTTTCCATTTCAAAAGTGGTGATGTTCTTACCAGATTTTGGTAAGCCTTCTGGTGCGGTGGCTCCGTCGAGATCACCTCCGTGACTGGTGGGGGGTGTACCTGCAAAGGCACTCCGACGCTCAAGTTAGAGGCGCAGAGGGAGAGACAGGTATCACAAATTGGGATTAGAAATTCGTACCTCGATTGGGATGGGTTGTTCTGATTTTATAGGGTGTAAAGAGATAGATTTGATAGGGTTATTTTCCTATCAAATCTCCTCAAATCTCGTAATGAAGATAAAGATAATTCTATCTTCTATCTTTATCTTATGACCTGATCTTTCTATATCTTATCATATAGTAAGATCTATTCTTTCCGTTATTATCATCCGAGTCCGAGTGATAGTTTCTACTCGGCCTTCTAGGCTACTCGGTGTAGTGCCGAGTCCGAGTAGTACACATGCCCCCCAAGCTCTGAAGTAGGCTGTAAGAGCTTATAAGATGTTTTTACATAGCCGAGCTTCATTATGCCCTGACAACTGATCATACTAGTCGAGTTGCAGGTGCTTTGAGCTCGTGGTTGATCTGAGGATGCTTAAGGTGTCTGGCCGAACTCAAGATTCTCTAAGCGTGAGGCCGAGCTGAAAATGCTCTATAGGCTCAAGGCTTAAGGCTGAGCTAGAATCTCGAGTAGCGAGGCCGAGCTGAACATGTTCAAAGCACAAAATCGAGTCGAAGATGCTCAAGGCGAGTGATCAAGATGAGGATGCTCTAGGCACGAGACCGAGCTGACAATGCTCTAGGCTTATGACCCAAGGTTGAGCTAATGATACCCAAGATGGCATGGCCAAGCTGAACATGCTAATGTCTCGAGATGCAGATGAAGACTCATAAAGTGCGAGGCTGAGTTGAGCATTAGATAATTGAGGCTAAGTTCGTTGAGTTGAAGATACTCTAAGCGGAACTGGCCGAGTGTAAGGTACTTAAGGCCGAGTTGAAGTCACTCGAGGAAGAATTGGCCAATGGCATTGGAAATGCTCAAGGCATTTTAAGATGCTCGAGGAATTTGAGTGATTTCCAATTAATATGCCTTTTGTTCTACCAACTAGTCATAGTGTATTTTCATTGTTCACCATTGAAGGTGATTTTGTCCATGTTTGGACATGATAATTCAAATGTCAGTGACCTACTTCCTTCTTTTGCGTATCGCAAGGTTGGATGGTATTCGACTCTGGGTCCCTTGACTCGAGTGCCATTTGGTAGGTCCCGATTATTAATCAGTCAAGTACCTTTTTGAAGGGCCTTGCCAAGACTGAGTAGTGTACATGCCCCCAAAGCTTCGAGTCATGACGAGAAAGCTGATACAAGTAGAAGTACCCTGCCTGAGTGTTGGTCGTTCAATTTGTGTTGGGATGTTTAAGCGGTTAACCTGGGACGCCCTTAGGGTCAATCCGAGATGTTGAGTGAAGGTCAGACTCAGCTAGTTGTTGGGTCAAGCTGGTATGACTAGGTGGTTAAACCGGATGTCATGGAATCAATTTAGAAAATCGAGGATATGCCAGACTCGGCTTGTCGTTAGATCAAGCTAGAATGTCCAAAAAGGTCCAACTGTGATGTTGAGAGGTCAAACTAGTGCCGATATGTCAAGCTGGAATGCTGAGGTCTTTAATCGCGGGGCCAATCCATAACACCGCGTGGAGGTCAGACTCAACTTGTCTTTGGATCAAGTCGGACTGTCGAGTCGTCATCAAGTTTGATGAATGGTCAAACCAAAAAGACGGGTAGGTCTAGTCAGAATGCCAAATCGTCAACTGTCATTTTTAGATCAAGTTGGATGAATAATCAAACCGAAAGCCGAGTGAGTCTAGTCGGAATACCGAACGGTCAAATTGGAATGCCGAAAAGGTCAAATCAAAATGTTGAGTTAGGTCATTTCTCAGCTTGTCGTTGGATCAAACTGAAATGCCTAAGTGGTCACCCTGAGGGAAAAGTCGATAGGTCAAACTGAAATATTGTGTGTTTCTCAACTTGTCTTTGGATCAAGCTGGAACGCCTAACTGGTCAAACCGAAATGCCAAGAGGTCAATTCGGAATGCCGAGTTGGCTTGGTTCTCAACTTGTCATTGGATCAAGATGGAACGCCTAAGTGGTCAAACCGAAATGCCAAGAGGTCAATTCGGAATGCCGAGTTGGCTTGGTTCTCAGCTTGTTGTTGGATCAAGCTGGAATGCCTAAGTGGTCAAACCGAAATGCCAAGAGGTCAATTCGGAATGCCGAGTTGGCTTGGTTCTCAACTTGTGGTTGGATCAAGCTGGAACGCCTAACTGGTCAAACCGAAATGCCAAGAGGTCAATTCGGAATGCCGAGTTGGCTTGGTTCTCAACTTGTCGTTGGATCAAGATGGAACGCCTAAGTGGTCAAACCGAAATGCCAAGAGGTCAATTCGGAATGCCGAGTTTTAAGAGATACTCAGGACGTGAAAGACTGAGCTAAAAATGCTTCAAGCCAAGTGTAAGGTATTCGAGGTCGTGCTTGTCAGGTTAAAAATAGACCATGAGCACAACAAGCTCAGAGCTTGAGAAAGCGAAAGAGTTTATAACCTCATATTGTGGAGTTTGATCATACTCAGATGGGTTGCCATAGTTTAGGATGCTCAAGGCCAATTTGGCCGAGTTTGAGAGATACTCGAAGTGCGAGATCAAGATAAGTGTTCAAGGTATGAAGCTGAGCTGAAAACGCTTGAGTCACAAAGCTAAGCTTTAGATGTCAGTCTAAGATAAGTTGAGCTCCTAACATGAAGTGTTGTCGAAAGTTCAAGGTGTGGAGCTATGCAATAATGCTTAGTTCCTGGTTTTGCCAGCTTGGTTTGGTACTGAGGGCTTGTACTTGGTCTCTTGGTGCATGATAGTGCAAGGATTTGCCCCAGGCCAAGTCCTAGTCGACAGTGCAGGAAGTCGATCTTGCATAGTCATCTCTGAGGTGGGCTAAGTAGTACGACCCTCGAGGGTTGACAAAGCACATCCTGCAAAATTATGATAGTATATATCTCCCAGAAGTCGGTCTGCAAAAGTTGTTAGGCAAGTTGATCTTTGGGGTTGGGTCAAAATCATCTCTAGTCCAGTTACAAGTCAGCTCAAGCCTTATAATCTTCATGACAAGGCTTTGGAAAGCTTTTCGAATGCCGCTATTATAGAGCATAGTAATATCTTCGATTTAATTTTCTGCAGTGTATGTCTTGTCTTTCAAGGTATGATAAGCCGCTATGGCAACATATACTACGGAAGTCATGTCCGAGTCTTGTACCATTGCTGGGTCAGGTGTTATTGAAGTCTTTGTTCAATGGGCTGATGCCGCCAAGTAGAAGTCTCGCCAAAATCATTATGTGGGCATCCATGATTTGGTTACAGTGTGCAAAGATAGTATAATGTGATAATATTATAGTAATGGAGTTAGATTGGGCTTTGCGGATAGCTGCCTTGTCTTCCGCTAGCCTCACCTCTACCCCAGCCTCCTGTGTCCATCTTGTGTCATTGAAGACTCCTGCAAATGCACATTTTCCAAAGGAAAGAGCATGTATGCATGCCATGGCAATTGCATGGACCATGATGTAATTGTAAGATAAAATTGAAGTATATGAAATTTAATTCAGCCAAAATCAAGGCATGATCTCATGCATAATTTTCACTAATAACCGCCTTTGAACTCTTACGATTCAGAATTGGCATTATAATAGAGGAAGATTGGATAAAGTGATGTATTCTCATTCACATTTTGATTTCAATCAAAGGTGCAGGCCACACATGACAAGTGATAATAACTCTTCAAGGCATGTAATTCTTAACATGTCCTAAAATATGGATGCATATCAAAATGAAAAGCCTGACATGGGTGTTTCCCAGTTTAAAGGAAAATCAGTGCCATGTTTTCAGTGTATGCGATAGGCATCAATGATACATATAATATGCATATCGAATTGAATTTTGGGTGCACTTCTCCCCGCAATGCATGTAATATAAATAATTTTGTTTTTATGTACGACAAGCCAAATCCTCAACTTGTGAGTGTCTAAATGGCGAGTTGACTAGGCCTAGTGCAAGGCGTAATGTTTCTCATGACATATTCACATGGCAAAATTAGTTTCCAATATTTAAGCTTTTAGGTGTGCCAAGTAGGCCATACCACCTCTCAACATTTATAAAATGGCATAAAATGACATGGTGTCATGGTGATAATATTATTCATGGTCATGATAATATTTAGAACTCATGCACTTTTGTCTAAGCCGTTAAGAATCATGCCTTTTGCATATGAGTATTTATTTATTCTAGGATTTATGCTCTCAGCAATATGACATTACTATACAAACTTGTAATTTCTTAAGCCCATGTGTCCTTATGTCATGCACAGGTTAACTTTTTTCCAAGTAAATACTAATTTTCAATTTAGCATATATTAGTTATGGTATTGCCTATAGCTTTTATGAAGGCATACTATGGCATGATGATATTTGAATCCAAGACAAATGCAATGGTCCAGCACGTGAACTCAAATCTCACAATTATCTTAATATATTAACGGAAATCGTACCTTTATGGACGAAGCTCACTAATATATTATTTTAAGGCTTGTACCTTTTTTCATTTTGCACAATCTTTCACGATTGTTTGACCAGGCCCATCCCGTGTCGTGATATGCGGTGTGAGGGTTGACTTCGTAATGCGGAGGTTCTCTGTAATTCGGAGACCAGCTTGGTGCGCGTGGGCCACACGAGTCTAGTATGCCGACGTCCTTGTGTGGGTTACCAGGTACGTTCACCTGCTCCTATCGTATTGTTTGCACCGATATCCGCATGTCGTGCTTTTTGCAACTAAATCTACATCCGCAAAGGTAGACTCTGGCGCGGGGGACACCATTGTTTTCGGTGGCACCGACAACTAAGATCAACTTGTGTCGGCCTTCATTCCTCTTTTATTGGTTCGTTTATCTCTTCGGTGTATTATATTGGATGTGCGGCTGGGAAACGTTTTACCGAGCCCCACGGTGGGCGCCAAATG
This sequence comes from Pueraria montana var. lobata, assembly GCA_026413185.1. Taxonomy (NCBI): domain Eukaryota; kingdom Viridiplantae; phylum Streptophyta; class Magnoliopsida; order Fabales; family Fabaceae; genus Pueraria; species Pueraria montana. Next base: position 78,434,458 of record CM048648.1, read on the forward strand.
TTCTTACCAGATTTTGGTAAGCCTTCTGGTGCGGTGGCTCCGTCGAGATCACCTCCGTGACTGGTGGGGGGTGTACCTGCAAAGGCACTCCGACGCTCAAGTTAGAGGCGCAGAGGGAGAGACAGGTATCACAAATTGGGATTAGAAATTCGTACCTCGATTGGGATGGGTTGTTCTGATTTTATAGGGTGTAAAGAGATAGATTTGATAGGGTTATTTTCCTATCAAATCTCCTCAAATCTCGTAATGAAGATAGAGATAATTCTATCTTCTATCTTTATCTTATGACCTGATCTTTCTATATCTTATCATATAGTAAGATCTATTCTTTCCGTTATTATCATCCGAGTCCGAGTGATAGTTTCTACTCGGCCTTCTAGGCTACTCGGTGTAGTGCCGAGTCCGAGTAGTACAGGTGATATTTTATCATGCTAGAAATGATAAAATGAAAAACACTATATATCCATATCTTTATTGGGACAATAAAATATATCTTTATATATTAGGATAGAAAGAAAAAAAGGTGTTAAAGATAATATTTTAATTGTAAAATTGGGTAAATAACCAATTTCATTCTCGAAAATACGAGAAGCTGTCATTTTAGTATTTGAAAGTATGTAATAATATTCAAAAAAGGCCCCTAAAAGTCTCTATGTTGTAACTTTAGTCCGTAAACTAGTAAACTTAATTACTTATTATCATTTTAGTTCCCAAAAGTATGTTAATATTGTCACTTAAGACCCAATGGGTGTAGCTCAAGTTGATAACACACGCTGAGTTTGTGGGGAGGACCTGGGTTTGATCCCGCAGAATACATTCTTGGGGAGGGGCAATGAGCTCTAAGTGTGACTAAGCCCCAGACCAAAGATTAGTCCCATAGCCGGGCCAAAGGATCGAAGCTTGTGGGATACCTCGAGGTCCCACGAGGAGCCAAAGGCCCTAATTACGGTGATTGATAAAAAAAAAATTGTCACTTAAGTCACATGACTTTTTAAACTTTGGATTAAAGTGAGCGACGAATTGCACTTTTAGCAAACTTTTTTTTTAATTTAATTTATTACTTTTAGGGACTAAAATGACAATGTCTCACATGTTTCGAGAATAAATGGTCATTTACCCTTTTAAAATGATTGCTATTTAAAATTTTAATTTACAAATCTCTCTATATATAAACGTGTAAAACTATCCGCTTCTTCATGTCTCTACTCTCTCTCACATTCACTCATAAATACTCACCCTTCATAAAGTGATATATTTCACTCTCCTAACATGCATATACTTATACTTTTAATATCAATTGAATGGTTTAAAAAACTGTAATCGATTATCATAAATTAATTTTAAATAAATATATTTTATCTTCAAAATTCAAACACTCAATATGCATCTAATATATCTTCTCATGCTTTTAATATCAACTAAATGACTTAACAAATTATAATTGGATATTAGAAATCAATTTCAAACATATATTTTATCTTTAGAATTTAAATATGCTACTAACATGCATATGATATATTCTCTTATATTTTCAAAATCTTTAGTTCTAATTTTAATTTCAATATTTTTTCAAATAAATTATCATTAATTAAAGATAACAATATATCACAATATAAATTATTTCTTATAAATATAAAATATAATTTCTATATTTAAAATAATTATTTATTACAAATTTTAATTGTAATATAATTTATATATTTAAAAATATTTATTTATTATAAATTTTAATATATAAAATAAGCATTTATTCTGTGCCGTGTATATATTAAAATACTAGTTAATTACATTAAATTAACAGTTAATATATTAAAAAGAAAATATTGAAGCGGCAGCCTAAAAAGGGATTACATATCTAATTGAATTTTAATTTTTCGTCACCGAAAGTGACATAGAAGTATAGAACGGGGCCACCCCACTCATGCTATGAAATAATGCACGTACCATTTGATAAGCATGATATGTTTGCGTGAGGCAAACTTCTACAAAAGACCAACTTTATGTTTTCTTTTCTTTTATTTTTTTTTATAGAAAGACCAACTTTGTGTCTTTGTACTAGTTATATTTTATTTCTAAATCGAATAAGCATTGTTATAAGGGTTAACTAAGTTTTTAGTCCCTAAACTTTTTTAAAATTCGATTTTTAGTTCCTAAACTTTATCTTGACTGGTCAAGGTCCATAAACTTTTTAAAAATTCGATTTTTAGTCCCTAAACTTTAGTTTGAGTGGTCAAGGTCCCTAAATTTTTTAAAAATTCGATTTTTAGTCCCTAAACTTTTTAAAAATTCAGTTTTTAGTCCCTGAAATCTCATTAATTCTGGGACTAAAAACAGAATTTTGAAAAAGTTTAAGAACTAAAAATCGAATTTTTAAAAAATTTAGGGACCTTGATTAGTCAAAACAAAGTTTAGGGACTAAAACCTAATTTTAAAAAAGTTTAGGGACTAAAAACTTAATTAATCCTTATTATTATTATCACTTGACACGAGTTTGGATCCTCTCATATGACATTTTTATCATGTGAAATCTTAGCCATTAAATTAAAGTAAGAGAGAGAATATTTAAATAATAAAAAAGGAAGACATAAGGTTTGGATGGTAGAGATTTTTATATGAGAGAATTCAAGTGAAAATCTCCCATAAGAGAATCCATTCCCCAAGTCACAACACGTATGATATTTATTGAAAATTGGAATAAGTAACATTTTGGATATGTTTTACAAGTATTTTAAGTTAGGTTGTTACTTTTTTTTATTAACTGAATATTTTGTTTAATTATATTAGTTGTGTTTGATAATTAAATAGGCTTATTTAATAGTCTGTAGCGTTTATTTCAAATAGCACTTTAACATATAGCCTTTAAGTTATTATTTTTATTTATTTTTATCCATAAAATATGTAATAGCCTTGAATTTTAAAAATATGTTTCAAGATTTAAGTTAGTTTATAAAATTATTAATTGTTATGGGACTTTTCCCTAATCTATTAATATTAGAGTTTTTAAACCTCAATTTCTAGAGTAGTTATAGTTACGTTACCCAAAAAAAAAGAGTAGTTATAGTTAGCTTTTCAACTAAGAATAAAATAAAATGTTTAAATTTAAATTGGTGATAATACTTATTAATTTACCAGGATAATCCGTGTTAGATTCCTCCGCATGTAAAATTTCCTTAGGCCTGCGGCAGTCACATATCGTGAGTGGGATTAATCTTTAACCCAATGGATCGGGGGACACCAATGGTCTTTGACTTAGAAAAAAAAATTATAAGAGTTAGAATTATTTTTTGAAAAAAGAAATTAAGATACAAAATTAAATAAAATAAACATTTGAATGATTTTATTTTACATATACATATATGTTGTAAAAATATAAATAGAAGACTGAGACTTTTTTCGTAAAGCCCAAGGACTAAGGAGGCATCCATGAAAAGCCTATTAAGCATAACGTGGGGCTGATGACGGCCCAAAAGAGAGGTGTGGGACTGGGACCAATGACCTTTTAAAGCATCCAATCCCATTTTAGCAATAAAAAGAAGCATTTAGGCGAAGGCAATTACTTAAGGCACCTCTTTTTTTCTTGGTGCACCCCATTGGAAATAATAACCCCCCTGCACAGACTATTTTGCCCTTTTTCCCTTTTAATATGAACCCTTGCCTTTATTCCTTACCTCCAGTGCACCCCATCCTCCAAATAACACTAACATCTCTCATTTTCATTCCTTTTCCTTCCAACGCTGTCGTACCCCATCTTGGTACTACACCTCAAATTGTTTTTTGCTTCCATGGCCCCTCTCCCTACTCCGTTCGAACACATCACACCCCATTCTTCACTGGAGCTGGTGCGTCTTCGTAGAGTTGTCTTCGCGTCCTCAACCTCCGCCATTGAAGCCACGAGGTAAGTGGTTTGTTTGTTCGAAGATTGGTATTTTTTTTTGTTATTGACAGATTGCATAATCCGTAAAAGGAAAATGTGTTGGTGTATTACGGAATAGGCATTCCATAACATAATAACATATATTACGAATTATGCAATCCGTAATATATGTTGTTATGTTACGGAATGCCTATTCCGTAATACACCAACACATTTTCCTTTATTGCGGATTATGCAATCCGGAATACATAGGGAATTCTGGAAATGTATTATGGAATACCCATTCTGTAATACATTGTTGTATTACAAAATGGGTATTCCGTAATACATTTCCAGAATTTCCTATATATTCCAGATTTGATAATCCGTAATAAATGAAAATTGTATAATTTAATTTGTAATCCGTTAGAAATTAAAATTGTATAATTTAATATGTAATTGTACAATTTAATTTGTAATTGTAAAACATGATATTTAACATAATTTAATTTGTAATTGTATAGGAAAAAATTAATGAGGGGTGTGATGCCTTGTTCAAAAAAAAATGCAAAGGTCTAATTAGGATTCCACACTTAATATATAGCCATTAGATAATGTTAAATTATTTATGTGTGACAAAATTTGTATGTAATTGTTCTTATATACATTTAGACGTCATTTAGTTGTGGTTGTTATATATTTGATTTGATATTTGTGCAAAAATGTCACTCACTAGAGGTGGGAGTGTCAATTGATCCCAACGTGGACGAGCAGTTGATGTTGTTCAACATGAGGAGATGAAGCAACAGGAGGACCCAAAAGCAGCTGATGTTGTTGAGTTTGGTGCAAGCTTGAGGACACATCAATCCTCACATTATATGCTGATCACGTAGCCCAAGATTTGTGGCAAGGATTGGTATACATCTTTCCATAATTTATTTTAATAAATAATACATGCTTTTTTTCATTGATTCGTTAATTTTAATTATTTATCATTTGTAATTACTTGTAGGATTGGGGTGAGTTAAAGGTGGGTGAGCTGTCATGCATATAATGTAGTGTATCCACATGCTCAAAGTACGAAGGGTCACGGTTAGTTGACCTTTCCAATTTAGCTGCACGCCCCTTTTGTGAACCCTTAGTCTTGACCTTCTCAGTAAGCGGACACATTAAAGTCATCTCACGTATGCAAGTTCGCGAAGTTTGCTTTTTATAGTCAATTTCCCACCAATGTCAACCTCTTTAAAATGTTTAAGTATGACATCAACTTCTTGCTGCACAGACAATTCTGCATATTCCTCATTAGACCCCGTGTCATTAAAGCCGAGTCTGGTCCAAAAAATATGAGCTGCGTTTAGTGGTATGCTACCCACGACATACCTAGCTAGTTCACAAGCACATGGGAGACCATGCGTGGTTCTTACTATGCATCCACAACGAGCACTGTCAACACCAACAAACCTAACTCGATCAAACTTATCTACAATATGATTCAACGCATACCTTGAAACAAATCCGCACACTCTCTTATACAATGTCACATTGAAACTATGACCGACAACATTAATGCTATTCTCAAATGAGCCTTTTATTTAGGTATATTGTAATATTATCAAGTTGTTCATGGCATCCCAACAATTACACAAGTCCCCCATGCTAGTTTGAAGCAACATTTTAAAGCTCCAATGCGCAAACTCAACTCTGACAATAAATAAAGTTCTCTTTAGAATCTTATACTTGCATATTTGTTTCAAAATTATATTATGTATAACAAATTCACATACCTGTTGCTTGTTGTATTCCCTAAGTGCATAACTTTATCTGTCTATGCCTTTACAAATCTTTCCTTGTGAGGCAATAACCACGTATTTTTCACATAGTTGACAAAGAATGTCCATGGTGAACAAACAACTTCGAACTTTGTGACATGGTCTTCATACTCAGATTTAGTCGGACAATCCATAACACTACCCCATGCATCCATCACTTGGTCCCATGCCTCTTTGGGAGTCATGTATGTCTTGCACTTCGCTTTCACATTCTTGTCAATGTGAAAATGGCATAATAGATTAATAGACTCAGGAAAGACAATTTTCACTGCATTCATAAGGGCTATATCTCTGTCAGTCAGAAACACTTGAGGCAATCCATCAAGTCTCAAAAAAAGTCCTTTCAGTCTCTCAAGTGTCCAAACAAAGTTATCTTGTCATTTAGCCTCTAAATACACAAAAGCTGCAAAAAAGCTCAACCCAGTAGGTGTCACACCAACAATCTCAAGTAATGGTAGTCTATTTCTGTTTGTTTTGTACATACTATCCATCATAAAAACTATGTTAAATGCATTCACCAACTTCACTGCATCAAGATGTGTCTAGAAAATATCACGCACAACTTTCGATGTTTCATGAATTCTAAGCCAATGAATATACATATCACGCTCAAGTAGCTTCATCAAATGTTGCATTTGTGTCCTTGGGCCTCTTTCACCATTCTGATACGTACTCCTTGCATTATATACTTGTTTTATTGTAGTCACATTATTTTCATTGTGCTCTTTCAATGTGAGGAGAATATTTCTTTATTTGACCATACTCTTCATCATACCAACGAGCATTGTCTTCTCGTTAGATGTTAGACGACCAACATATGGATGGCCAACCAATGTCTCAGCTAAATCATGATTATGAGACCCACACAATAACTTCAATGTCCACCTTCACCATTCTTAAGTGGTGTTCCTCTCAATCTAAAGGGACTATCACACTTTCTAGTCCCAGTCACCATGCCCACTACATCCTTTTTCTTTGGCCTATACTTTCCACCCCTCTCATAACCCAACAAAACAAATGTCTTCCTTCCTGGTATCCCATTTGATGTGTCTGACCTCAAAATCACAATGACAAAACCCATCTTAAATGCAACCGCTTGAGCCCATTTCAGTAACTTATCACGAGTGGGAAACACCTGCATAATAAAACATACAACATCAGTATGCCTATTCACCTTTCCAATTATTTCACTAAATAATTAAACAAAACAATTACCTTATTTGTGAATACAGTAGTACAATCATCATCTTTTTTAATGTCTAGTCCATATTGCATCATTATATCTTCAATCAGTGTCTGATCAACATCCATGTCCACTTCATCCGACATCTTGCTCATATAATGGTCCTCCATAAAATCTAATATTTCAAAAAAATAATAGTCAACTGAATAAACACAAAAAATCATCCAACAACTTGCCCACATTGTTACAAACAATAATTTAATTACCATTAACTAAACACGCATTAAAAAATACAATTTCAACTCATTGAAGTTAAACAGGGTAATCATAGCAGATGGAAATTTTTTTGCAAAATTCCTAACTATATTACGGATTGTGTAATCCGTAATGTATAATGTATAATACATTATACCTTACAGATTACACAATCCGTAATTCTATTACAAGACTTACGGATTGTGTAATCTATAATTGTTGTGATAGAATTACGGATTGAGCAATCCGTAATGTAATATAAATTATGGATTGCTCAATTCGCAATTCTATTACAATAATTATGGATTGAGCTTTCCATAATGATCCGTTTACCATTAAAAAAAAACCTTTCCAGATGAAGAACTTGAACAGAAACCTCGTCGTCTACGGAGGAAGGAGGATGACAGAAGAACCTATGCCACCTTCTTCACCTTAAATGGAAGCTTCGTGGAAGTAAACACATCAACCATGAAGGCGGTAGAGCAGCAAGAAGAGAAGGAGAATTCGGAGGAACCACAGCACCTCGGAGTCGCAGTGAAGAAGAATGGGGTGCGAAGGAGATACAGCCACATAAAGAAATTTGGCATAAGGGAATTATTGGAATATTTAAAACTATGGGGTGCACCAAGAAAAAAAGGAGGTGCCTTAAGTAATTGCCTTAGGCAAATTGCACTATGAGAGAGAAAAAAGAAAGAAGATTCGAAGAAAAAAACGAGTAAGCATGTACTGCACGTTGGAACGAAAAAGAGAGGAAAGAAATCCAATAAAGAGACAAAATAAGGTAGAAGGTGAGTTTTTTTTTTTTTAGTACAGACCACACGTGTGTATTTTTTTTTTTATTGAAGACACTTTTATTCAAGTCAAGTAAAGTTATTATGGGTGACAAAACTCTTAATTCGAGTATTTAATACAATTGTATACTCAAGACTTGAACTTAAGACTACTGGTTAAGCTAAAATAATCTAGCTTCAATTGATTCACGTGCTCAATGGTGGTAGAAGGTGAGGTTAATATAGAAGAAGAAAAATAAAAGAAAAAGGAAGGAATTTAGAAAGTAGGAAGAAAGTGAAGAACAAAGAGATTGAAAGAAAGGAAGATCATAAACTCTTAGGTGAGATGAGAAATACTGTTTAGTTATTGAAATAATGAGTAAGATATTAATAGAATATCATATTAGTAGGTTGGAAATTTGATTTTAGTTCAAGAGATAATGAGAATTTTAGGCTAGGATAAATTATATTTTTAGTATTTGAAATTTTTAGGTAAGAATCATGTATGTATACTTTTATTTTTCTGAGTATATATTTTTTATGAGTAGTGGTGAATGGAATAATTTTAAATAAAATAGGGAGTACTAAAATCTGTTTGCAAAGCTTAAGTTTCATTTGGGACTCAATTTTGGGTTTTTAAACTTAAACTAGCTAGTTAGCCGTGCATTCGCACAAGTCATTTTGATTTTTATGTATTTCTTTAAATGATTTACGTATATCACAACTTGCTTAAAAATAAATATTAGATATACATTTGTTGTTCAAAGACAATAAGAAATCAAACCATGAATGTTTAATAAGAATGATAGAGCAAGAATAGTTGATCTAGTTAATGTTGTATAAATTGTATTAAAATAGTTATTTGAAACATATTAAAAAAAATTAGTCTTACAATAACAAATGCCTCTGAAAATGTTAATAAGAAAAAATGCCAGCAAAAATAGCACAGGATTCCACGCATTTGCACAGGTCACTCGTTTTCATGCATGTTTAAAATACACATGTTTATAAAATTAAATTTTTATATTGACACAAATGTAATTATCTATTTAAGTTTTCCAAAAATGTAAAAAGAGTAAGAGTATTCAAACAGAGAAAATATATTTATAATCCCATAGATATCTTATTTCATTTAAAATATTTATAAAATTGTATGAAAAATCTATGTTTAAAAATTTAGAAAGAATTTAACGTATGTTTAATTAAAATATTTTTGTAATTTTAAAATATGAAATGATAAAATAATCCAATTATTTTACAACTATAATGCGAATAAAAAATATTAATTTTATAATATTTATAGTTTATAAATAATACTTTGAATAATTTAAAGTCTAATAATTAATTAAATTAAATGCAAACTTTTGAAATCAAATATTACTTACCAACATGTTGTTGATTCAAGTAGAATTAAGATCGGATCCCTTAAGCAAAATCTTAGGTTCGAAACTTGTGGTTAAAAGAGATCTTGCTAAAGTTTGACCCATGAGAAGAAAATGTACTAAGTTAAAAAAGAATAATATTTTTATCTAAATATTTCAATTAGTTTTTCACGAAGGATTTATAACGATATTATATATCTTAACTTGTAAGCATGTTAAAAATATATTTAATAAATTTATTATAATATATTTATTATATATTTTATGTAAAAAAAACATTGTTATAAAAATATTAATAAAGAAAATTTTCGTAACTGAAGTTATTAAACATAGAGTCAAAATATTATTTTGTAATAAATATATTAACTACTAAGATTTAAATTAATTTTTAGTATAAATAGTTTAACCTCATAAAATAAATATTATTCAACAAAAAAATTATTTATGAAATTATTTAAAATTATTTTATACAATTTCTAAGTAAAAATGATTTTATAGGATTTAAGAGTAAAAAAAGATTGTTGAGTCTTGAGTATGCAATTGTATTAAATGCTCAGAGAAATAAATTTGTTGCCCATAACGATCTTATCTAACTCGAGCAAAATTGTCTTCCGTGATTGATACATGTAGACTCTAACAAAAAAAATATTGAATTTATGATATTATTGATTAAGTAATTTAAAACAATTTTTTGTAATAAAAATATGTTTAATAAATTAATATATAAATCTAACATTACTACGAATCAACAAAATTTTCGTATATGAAGTTATTAAACATAGAGTCAAAATATTATTTTGTAATAAATATATTAACTACTTTGATTTAATTATATTTTGGTACAAAAATTTTGGCCTAAAAAAAAATATTATGCGACAAAATATTTATTTATGAAATTATTTAAAATTATATTATATAATTACTAAAAAAATGATTTTATACGATTTAAAAGTAAAAAAAAATGTTGAGCCTTAAGTATGAAGTTGTGTTAAATACTCGAAGAAATAGATTAGTCATCCATAATGGTTCTACCTAACTTGGGCAGGATTGTGTTCCGTGAATGATACTTGTAATCTCTACCATTAAAAAATTAAAACTAATTCAATTTATGATATTATTAATGAAGTAATTTAATATTTTGTAATGAAAATGTATTTAATAAATTAATTTTAATATATTTATTATATATATATAAATAAATATCTTTAACATTATTATATACATATGAATCAACAACATTTTCATATACAATGTTAGTAAACTTAGAGTCAAAATATTATTTTATAATAAATACATTAACTAATTAGATTTAAATTATTTTTTAGTATAAAAATTTAAACTTCATAAAACAAATATTATTCAAAAATATTTATTTATAAAATTATTTTAAAAAAATTTATACAATTTTTAAGTAAAAATGATTCTATAGGATTTAAAGTAAAAAACACATATATTGTTGAGTCTTTGGTATGAAGTTGTGTTAAATACTCGGAGAAATTGATTTGTCGCCTATAATTGTCCCACCTGACTCAAGTAGGATTTTCTCTCTTGAATGATACCTAAAATTGTCTTCCGTGAATGATACTTGTAATCTCTATAATTAGAAAATTAAAAATAATTTAATTTATGATATTATTAATGAAGTAATTTAAAAATAATTTGTAATGAAAATATATTTAATAAATTTATTATAATATATTTATTATATATTTATGTAAAAAAAGTTAACATTATTATAATAATATTAATCAAGAAAATTTTCGTATCTGAAGTTATTAAACATAGATTCAAAATATTATTTTGTAGTAAATATGTTAACTAATTAGATTTAAATTAATTTTTAATATAAATAGTTTTAAATCATAAAATAAATATTATTTAACAAATATTTTTTGTGAATTATTTAAAATTATTTTATATAGTTTCTAAGTAAGAATGATTTTCTAGGATCGAAGAGTAAACTAAAAATTGTTGAGTATTGAGCATGCAATTGTGTTAAAAACACATAGAAATAAATTTGTCACCCATAATGGTTTTACCGAACTCGAGCATGATTGTTTCCCGTCATTAAAACATGTGGATTCTAACATACAAAAATAAAAAAATATTTAATTTATGATATTATTGATGAAGTAATTTAAAACAACTTTTTGTAATAAAAATACATTTAATAAATTAATATATTATTTGTTGAGTCTTGGGCATGCCATTATGTTAAATATTTGGAGAAAGAGATTTGTCGCTCATAATAGTCGTACGTAACACGAGCATGATTGTCTCCAGTGAATGGTAATTGTCCTTTGCCTTAAAAAAAATAAAACTAACTCAACTTATTTATGATATTATTGATAAATTAATTTAAAACTATTTTGTAATAATAAATATATTTAATAAATTAATTTTGATATTTTTATTATATATTTATGTATAAAAATTTGACATTATTATATAAAGACTAATCAACAAAACTTTTGAATACGAAGTTATTAAATATAGAGTCAAAATATATATATATATATATATAATATTATAAACAAATAAATTTATGTATCATTTAATATAAAAAGAAAGAAAGAAATAAGCATAAAAAGGAAAAAAAAAAGAAATATACGTTTAAAGAAAAAAAAACTGAAAAAGAAGAAAGAAAAAAATTGAGTAGAATAAATAATAAAAGAATTTATTTTCCTATATAGAATAGATATATAATAGAATAGAAAAATAAATAAAAAATTTAAAAAGAAAAAAGTTAAAAAGAAAAACAGAGAGTTTTTGGAGAGAAAATTATTTCTCAAATGGTGACATGTGTCACCCCAAGAGTTCTCTTTTCTATTAGAGAAATAGATATATTAGAAAACAAAATTTGTTTGGATAAAAAGGGGTAGTTTTAAAATGAAGGCTTAAATATTTTTTGTTTCTAATAAATGATTAAATTTGTTTTTGGTTCTTAATAAAAAAAAATTGTTGTTGGTTCCTAAAGCACTATCTAAATCACTTTATTTCACTATTTAAAACACTATCTAAACAAATTTAGGGACAAAAACAAGATTTTAAATTTAGCAGGATCAACAATGAATTTTTTTTATTAGGGACAAAAACAAAACTCAAACATTTATTAAGGAACAAAAACATATTTAAGCTTAAAAAATTATAATTCAAAATTTGTCTGATACCTATCCGTTTTTACTGCCTATCGATGGAAACAATGAGAAAAGCAACACATTTCATTCTCAAAACTCAACTAAAAATATGAAAAAAAGTTTAACTATTTTCTTGGTGTTTAAAAATGTTTTTTTTAATTTATTTTAGCCTCTATTTTTATATTTTTATTTCTAGTCTTTAAATACTAAAAAGTTTGTTGAAAGTTTTTATTGAAAGTTTGTTGAAATACTAAAAAGTACATTACTTTTCTTAAATATAAAGAATAAAATAATTTAGGTAAGAACTAAAAAATCATATTTTCTTAGAATAAAACAGTAAAATATATCAATAAGGTTCAGCACAATTGGTAGATAGTTAGATTCCTTAAACATGCTGACAGGGATTTGATTTCTTGACCGTGAGTAAGGAAAAAACTTTGTTGAGAGAGATAAGACCCACTTTGGTGACCTTTATACCTCGAGATTAATTTCATGGCTTCCAGCTATAGGGATGCCTTGCTTTTAGCCAAAACAATGTAAAATTCTACCTTTGTTCTTATATATAAGAAACAAATACCTATTTCATCAAGAGCAAAAAAAGTTGTTAAGTTGGTTAATTTTAATTAATATATAATATCATTAATTTAAATTTTATTCCAAAAAATCATAGAATTAAATGGTTTAAGTGGTGGTTGTATTTAATGACATTACTTATATTTCAAAGGGGTATTTTTTTCAACAAATGAATATAACTTATATTGTCAATAGTTCAATAAATGCATTCACTTTCATTGGAAATGAGTGAATATCTCATTAATAAACTTTCAATAAATTAAGGGTATAAAATGAAATTAACAATTAATGCATTTGAAAATAATCATGTGCTTCTTATATTTAGAAACAAAAAAAAAAATGCTGTGATTTGCTTCTTATACACAAGAAGGAAGGTAATATAACAAAAGAGATTGTGAATTTTTTATTTATTTATAGGAATCGAACACAGGTAGAAGAGATTTACAACAACTCATGCACACTGGTCAACCAAATGATTTGACTAATGGCATACATATACTACCCCTGTTCATTTTTATCTGTCTTTTAAGGTTTTTTATGTAAAAAATAAGAAATGTAATAAATTTTCTAGAACCTAATAAATTTCTTGAACCTAATAAAAAAATCTTCTAAAAATTGGATAATTAAAAAAGGAGAGAGTATGTGTTACATAGGCACGGGGCCTTGTGGCATTTGTCATTAACATGGTCACAACCTTAAGCCTCTACGTTCCATATTGGAGTTTCGTGGATTATGGCAGCGACGAACCAAAGAAATACACAGTACATAATCTCTCTATATATTTATGCATGTATTATTATGTACCTCGGTTCTAATATTTTCTCAAATTTTTACTTGGGACACTGAGGTTTCTGTTCTTTTGTTGGTGTTACTTCCTCTTACTTGGTCCAGTGTGAAATGCTAACGCGGTTGGTTATGTGGACAGACAAGTTTGGGGTGTTAATCATATAGTAGTAGTGACTAGTGAGTGACGACTACACATTTTGAGTCATAACATGCTATCCTTAATTTGTTGAATTATTTATCAAATCATTTATTTTAAACTGTTTTTATGTTGTTATATATTATTATTCTAACTGAAATGACTTTAATATTGGTTGCCTTTTTCTGCTTATTTTTTCTTTGTTTCTTTCATCAAACGTTTTACAGGATAGCACACACAGTATAAAAGGGCTATTCAATCTGCCATGCAAACACTATCTTACTTAGCAATTATATTGAAGAAATTGTAGTATCTGCAATATCTTACCATTTGATGAATATTATGGATCCGGAATACCAAAATGGAAAGTTAGTTATATCAGCCAATAGATAAATATCTTGTCCAATGACTGTGTAAGCAATTGATTACGTGATAAAATATCTAGTTACTGATCGATCTTGGATGTGGACAGTTTGTCCCGTGGATTGAGTCTGTTCCAGGAAGGCAAGAGTAGTAGGAATCTGAAGATAGCGGATAAGCATAGGAATTTATCAAAATCTATAAAAAAAAATCTATCAGAATCTTATCTTATCAAAATTTATTAAAAATATAAATCTATCAAGATCTAAATCTACCAAAATCTTAACCTATTAAAAATTATATCTATTAAAAACTATCAAAATCTAATTAAATCTATCTCTAAGCTATCAAAAACACTATTGTGTCACTTAATTACAAAACAAATCCCAAAAAAATAAATATGAAAATTCCATGTGAAGGACCGCAACTTTGTAGCTTGATTTTTACCCCTAAAACGTCCAAATTAGTCTGAGCTCGTGATATGTAAAATTGTAGAGCTTCCTCTTAGCTTTCAAACGGGACCAGAATCACCTAAATCGAAGCTCTGTGCAGAAAGTTATGGCCTTTACATGAATACAATGTCAATATGAAAAAACTAGCGTAAATTAACAAAACTTAACACTTGAGCCCAATGAAACCCAATCTCACAAAAGTCAATTAAAAGGGACAAAAACAACACGAAAGTATGTCAATTATGAACAAAATGAGCCACTAATAAATGGTAAATAATACTCTATCAAAGGGATGCCAATAATGGAGTGGAATTAATTTATCAATTTTTGCCCTATGGATATTGGAGGAAACATTGAACTTGGACTTTTGAATATTTACCTTAAGGCCAGAGGCAAGGCAACAAGAGTCCAACACCTCTTTGATAAGATGAACTTGATTAGACTTAGCTTTTGCAAAAAGAAGGCAGTCGAACGCAAAGAAAAGATGAGACCAAAGGACCATCTTTAGAAGTTTTAATAGGGACCCATTTCCCTTCATTAACCTTCTCTTGGATGAGCAAAGCTAACTTCTCCATGCAAAGAACAAA
The DNA here is from genome assembly GCA_026413185.1 of Pueraria montana var. lobata. Classification (NCBI taxonomy): domain Eukaryota; kingdom Viridiplantae; phylum Streptophyta; class Magnoliopsida; order Fabales; family Fabaceae; genus Pueraria; species Pueraria montana. Next base: position 78,449,761 of record CM048648.1, read on the forward strand.
GAGGTAGGGGGACATAGGGTCCCCTTGACGAAGCCCTCTATTGGGAGCAAAGCTATCCAATTTCTCACTATTCCACTTCAAAGTCAGAGAAGAAGTTGTTGAGCAATTCATGATAAGATTGACAAAAGGGGGAGAGAAGCCAAATTCTTGAAGAGTAAGGCGAAGAAAATCCCAATTGACCATATCATGGGCTTTTTTAAAGTCAATTTTAAACAGAATGAAGCCTTTCTTCCCTTGTTTCTTCTTATGTATCAGATGAACAATCTCTTGAGCAATCAAGCCATTATCAGAAGTACCTCTATTAGGAACACAACTACCCTGAAGAGGCACAATAAGGTTATCAAGATGAGGCCTTATTTTGTTCACCAGAACCTTAGAAATAACTTTGAACAACACATTGCAAAGGCTAATGGGTTGAAACTCTTTCAGATTAGAAGGAGAGTCAACCTTAGGAATGGGAACAATCAGAGTCTCAGCAAGAACATGATTAACCATTCCTGTAGAAACCACAGAAGCAACTAAACTCCAAACCTCCTCCTGAACCAAGTCCCAATAAGAACAAAAGAAAATAGGCTGGAACCCATCTGGGCCTAGAGCTTTGTACAAATTCATAGAGAAAAGGGCCTTCTTAACCTCTTGTCTAGTAACCGGTGTAATCAAATTCACCCTGGCTTCCTCATCCAGACAAGGAATAGAAGACAACCTGAGACTGAGAGGGAAACAAGGATCATAATTTTAAAAAAGCTTCTTGAAGAAAGACAAGGCTTCTGCTTTAAGAGTATCTTCATCATAGCACCAGATACCATCAATGCTGAGAGCAACAATTTTATTTCTTCCTCTCCTGATAACTGTCTGGGTGTGAAAAAATTTGGTATTTTTGTTACCAAATCTTACCCAATTCTCTCTGGATTTCTGGTACCATAGAAGCTCCTCCTGAGCTAGAACCTGATTGTATTGCTTCTGGAGTTCTCTTTCAAAAATGATAAGAGATGATGAGGGAAGAATATCAAGTTGTCTGTAAATTCCTCTAATCCAAGCCTCAAGTAAACGTTTCCTGCGAAAGATATTTCCAAAAACCTCCTTGTTGAAAATGATAGATTCTTGACGAACCTTATCCAATTTTGCAAGAATAGTACCATTCAACGAATTCTAGGAAGATATCTAGGTGAAAGCTCTGAGAAAGAGAGGGAAATCCTGAAAGAGTATTAATATTTTGAAGAGGATCATGGAATAACAAGATACCTGATGGAGTTTGAAACTTACGATTATGTTGAGTTAGGAGCCAATCTGGATAAAACCTTAAGCCCTCAAATTTGACAAATCTTGAATTATCATATGGTTACATTGTGAATTTGCCCTTGAAGTTGGTGGGAAAATCGACATTCCTGCGATAAATTTTGTACTTTCTAATATAAATTAATTTTAATTAGTTTTACTAACTTAAAAATATTTCAAGAATTTTCTCTATTTTTCAAATAATATTATACAACCAAATTTTATTAAGTTATTTCATTTCCAAGTTGGAAAGTGTTGTACACCACAAAAGTTCGTAGTCACAAAACTAGGCAAGCGAAAAGCAAGGCAAACAAATCGATTGAACTTGGCAAACACTAATACAACAAAAACATTTATGCTTTGACATGTAAGAGCTACTAGTAAAGAATTGAAGATAACTAAAAATTTCAAGCAGGGACAACGGGATGATCTATTCCTCAAACTATACCAAAGGAAGAGAGTTCAAAGTAAAAGACTAAAAAAATTAACATACCAAGGATTCCAATCACCCATTGTTAACAAGAGGCTTGCAAAAAGTTAATGATGTAGAGTTTTGATTATCATACATCACACTCTTTTACAACTCACTTTCATTCCATTTTTCTCTTTATCTCTTTCTACATTTTTCATCATATCACATATGACATCTATTACTCTTTTTTTTTTTTAATCTTCCACCCCAAAATGTGGTGGACAATTATCATTTTTCAATGATGTATATTCCTATCTATTTCTAACATCCTATTATATCTGTTAGGGGTGTGAGTAAAATTTTCTAAGTAAGAAAGTTATGTTTTATACTTAGAAATTGATGTGGTTCGATTTGCAAAATGTAATATTGCTTTCGATTGGTGATTTGATGAATGTTATAATTTTGATTGAGTCAAAAGCATTTATATATGATGATTTCTTGATGATTGAAGTGATTTGGTTGTCAATTGAGAAAAATATTTATTATTCAAGGATTTGCTTCAAATGGCTTATCGAAGCCAAAAAATCAAATAAGGTTCTGCAAGGAAAGAATACTTAGGAAATTTCTAAGTATTAGTGAAGGTTTCGATTTGTGGATCGAATACACAGAGCATTTGAAGATGGTTACTGACGGTTTTTAGACAGAATAGATGTGGACGTTCGATGTTGCAATCGAAGACAGTTACCGACAGTTATTGACGGTTTTCGGGCAGAATCGATGTGCACGCTTGAGATTGCAATCGAAGATGGTTACTGACGATTTTCAGATAGAATCGATGCAAAAGACAGTTGTCAACATCTTAGTTAGTCTAGTTTGAATAATTGCACACGTGTAATCATCTTGTAAATCGATCGTTATGTCGATAAACCTATAAATAGACGCATCGGTAGTCATTTTCCTTGGTTAGAACATCTGCACAAGTTCTGTACACCATCACGCCGCACGAAAATGGCTACCGTTCTAGGAACAACGTGTACGTTCGAACCTATATTTTTATGTAATTTATCTTTTCTGCCATTTACTTTTCTTTTGTTTGATTTACTTTACAACAATTCTCTTCTATATTTCTTCTCCAAACTTAAACTTTTTCCAATCACCATTTCTTCTCCAAACTTAAACTCTTTCCAATCACCATTTCTCAAGATATTTGTTTCACATAGTTTTCTGATTGTGAACGCGTTCGAAGACATTCTGTTTCAAATTGAAATCTGATTATATCTTTATTTTTGAAGATATATGCTTCGCATAGTTTTCTGATTGCGATTGTATTCAAAGGTTTTCTGTTTTGAATCTGAATTTGATTATATCTTTATTTCTAAAGATATTTGTTTCACATAGTTTTCTGATTGTGAACGTGTTCGAAGGTTTTCTGTTTCAAATTGAAATCTAATTATATCTTTATTTCTGAAGAAATATGCTTCACATAGTTTTCTGATTGTGATTGTATTCGAAGGTTTTTTGTTTCTAATGAAAATCTGATTATATCTTTATTTCTGAAGATATTTAACTTTGCATAGTATTCTGATTATATTGATTACTTGATCGAGGAAATTCTGTCTCAATTTGATATATGATCGAATTGTAAGTATTGATACTTGTTGATTTCAATTTAGATTTAACAGACATTCGAATTACCATTTCGATTAGCAATACAACGGCACAAATTTGCATTGATTCGAATGTGCATTTTAAATGATATTTTTGATTAATCCCATTATTCTCCAAGTTGAAAGTTATCACACTGCTGGTTTAACCAAAAAGAACACATAATCACAATTCTAAGTCCCACTATTAAAAATAAGTTATTTGTGGTTGACTAGAATCAAAGTGGAAACTGAGTAAAATTTGAAACCAAACACTCGATCGAATTTCCAACATAAACAGTATCCCGCTCAAAAGAAACAAAAATAAACTATTTCTATAATTTTGGATTCCACTAAATAGAAATTTTGACATTAAAATACTCAATAATATAGTATATCAAACAAAATTTGTTTTACCATCATGTGGTTAGTCTGAATGAAGCTGAACATAGATTCCTTAAGCATGGTCTTGAGTTCAAGTATTGTGAATGAAAAAAAAAACGTCGTTAAAAGGATAAACCCCAATAAAGGTGGTTAGTTAGGTTCTTTGACAAATCAAGTGAAAATGAGAGATTATGAAAAGAAGAGACTAAACCTATAAAAACAGTCTCCCCCAAGTGCATTGAGCCCAATAAGTAATAAAATGGTAAATAAAATATCATTTAACGAGGAGTAAATTTGACACCAATTGTTTTGCTAAATTAAACTAGTTGAATGCTATTCAAATTGAAAGAGATTCTACGAATTTAAGTTAGTAGCTAAGTTAAATACTAAAAGAAATTGAAATGAATTGTCAAGAAATTTAGTCAACCAATTTAAATTCTTTGATGATCAAAGAGGGTTAAATTTTGATTTTATGGATTTCTGAAGTAACAACCTAACTTTCACCTAATCCAAACAACTTTGATCAAGTTTAAGATAATTTTTTGCTAAAGTAGTTCAAATTTAGTTCCTTGACAATGAACCATTTTAATCTCATACAACTTACTTAATTCCTTAAATGAAATCATATGAGACTAAGGTAAAAAGGCACAATGAAATCCATGGATCACACACCAATTGTATTCTATTTCTACATAATCAAAGAACATGGCCCAAAAATCAAGAAGCAATAACCAAACATCTCATTTCCCAATATTATGAAGATTCATCAACTTCATACAAAATAGTAAGTTCAGATTTAAAAGCTAAACTATAAACAAAATGCTTAGAAAAAGGAAAATCAACTACATCACAATCCCAATTGGCTCCCTCAAGCCATAGCCCAGAGAAGTTTAGCCAGCCATTATTAAATCAAAATATATAAAAAAAGAAGATCCCTTAGCCATTCACTTTTAAAGAAAATAAATCTAGAAGACTTCCTTAATTATCTCTCCAAATCCTACTGAGTAATGCCTTCTAACCTCCAAAAGTGGCTCTTTGCATTTTTTCACGTCAACAAACTGGAACCTAGAGTCCAGAATTTTCCTGCCAAAAATTAAAATATCCTTCAAAATTGGGTAAAATATGTTTTGGGTCCCTATAAAATATGCAAAATATTAATTTCATCCTCCAAAAATTTTTCGTATTAATTTGGTCCTTCTAAAATTGAAACCTATTTTTGTAGGTCTTCGTTGGTAATTTCCTTAAATGCTAATTTGACGTGGCTATGGATTTACACATAGAAATGAATTGTAAATTTTATATTTATCAAAATTTCATGTTTTGTTTATTGTAAATTTAGAAAATAAAAAAAAGAAAAATTAAGCTATTGGTATTCATAGGGACCTACAAAAATAGGTTTCAATTTTAGAGGGAACAAATTAATACGAAAAATTTTTAGGGGACAAAATTAATATTTTGCATATTTTACAAGGACCCAAAACATATTTTACCCTTCAAAATTTGTCCCCAGATGGAAATAATAAAAGAATAAAGAAAAAACTGAAATCCCAAGAAAATTACAAAGACTAAAAGCTAAAGAAGAAGAAAATGAGATAGGAAAACTACCTCACACTTATGCTCTATTTGACTATTAATAACTTATTACAAGGAGGAAAAAGATATATATAAAGGAAGAAAAATAAACATTATTCGTAAGTTGTTATTATTTTGTGATCGAAAAATAGGTAAAAGTATTTTAATTTGTTTAACATGTAGTGTTAAGAAGTTTTATAACCTGCTAAAATCTTATTACAATAATCATTTGTTACATTTATTTAACTAATACGAAGTGATATGAAAATAAATAAAATTAAATATACATTTTTCGGATAAGCCAAAGATTTTATTTACCTAAGTGAGATCACAAGAAATATATTAATAATAATGGATGTCAAGGTAAAACTCCAATACATTGAAGTTAATACCAATTAAACTCTTTCAAATTATTGTATATTTTAAAAAAAATCATTTGTAAAAAAAATGATTATATTACGGGATTAACAAAATCACAAGAGATGATTTGTAGTCCTTTTAAAAGACATTTTGAGATAAGAAAATATCAATATTTAGATTGGAGATCTTTCCTAGAATATATATGTACAACACATTCAATATATATTTTCAAGCATCCTATCATTATTGAATATTTAGGTTATATTCGGCAAAACTACCTGAAAAGTTAGCTGAAAGTTGAAAAGTTAGCTGGAACCTAAAAAGCTAGCTGGTAGTTGAAAGCTGTTAAGTTAGCTTATTAAATCATAAGTATTCAGTAAAACTACTTGTTTAAATAGCTGAAAAATATAAAATGACATAAATGGACATATTTATATGATATTTTATATAAATTTTAATTTTATTTTATGGATAAAAATATATTTTAAGGTGTTATAATTTTAAACTCTTGTAATTTTTTATTTATAGATAAGTTATTTTCATTACATTTTTAGTTTCAATTATTACATTTTTTCATATTAAGTGTTATACTATTAATCTTATACTATTAAGTAAAAAATATATACAATTAAATAGATATTATACTTTTATTATGTTAATTAGCGTGATAGTTAAAATAAATTGTCTAATATAAAATTATTTAAAAATAAAAAATCTAACATTTATCATTGTCAATTTCGTGATGTATAATGTTGAAATAATAAATTAAATATTATAAATAGTACAATGGTTAAAATAAATAGTGCAATATAAAAAAATGTAAAATACAATAACAAAAATATAATAAAACAAATAAATAATAAAACCATGTTTATTTAAAAAGGGTAACATGGAAATTAATAAATATTTTAAGGATAAAAGGAGAATAAAATATAAAAATCTAGAAGCTAGCGTTTTAAAAAATGCTACTTCAAGTAGCGTTTCAAAAAACGCTAGAAGTTACACCATTTGCAATTCTATTAAGATTCAGGGTGAAATTTTTGCTTTGAGGTACTAATACATTTTATCACAACACCATTTTATTATTTGTGTTATTTCTTGATTCAGTTCAGTACTTTACTTCGATCCCCTTTAAAATTCTAGTCACTGATCTTCAATCAATATTTTTTTTCGCCTTAACGTATTGTCTGTTGGTTATTCTTTCGGTACATGTTATAACTAACATGTTTCAATATCTTATTTTTTCTTATCATTGTCAAATAATATATCTAATTTTTCTTTTTTAGTCCTTCTAATATCTATTTTTTCATTTTACTCTTTATAATATTTTGTTTATTTTGAATTAGTTTCTTTAAAAAATATTTAATAGAGACTAAAAGCAAATTATCTATATATTATAGGAACGAAAAAAATAGATATATTAAAACACTAAAATAAAATAACAAAAAACCAAAATCAATAAAAGAAATTTATAGGGACCAAAAGTCATACAAATATTTTTAGGGACCAAAAGCAAAATACAATTATCTTTGAGAGATAAAAACATATTTAAGCTTAAAAAATATTTATGGAAACATGCTAGAAATGATAAAATGAAAAACACTGTATATCCATATCTTTATTGGGACAACAAAATATATCTTTATATATTAGGATAGAAAGAAAAAAAATGTTAAAGATAATATTTTAATTTTAAAATTGGGTAAATAACCAGTTTCATTCTTGAAAATACGAGGAGCTGTCATTTTAGTATCTGAAAGTAATAATATTCAAAAAAAGGCCCCTAAAAGTCTCTACATTGTAACTTTAGTCCCTAAACTTGTAAACTTAATTACTTATTATCATTTTAGTCTCCAAAAGTATGTTAATATTGTCACTTAAGACCTAATGAGTGTAGCTCAGTTGGTAACACGCGTTGAGTTTGTGGGGGAGGACCTGGGTTTGATCTCGCAAAATACACTCTTGGGTAGGGGCGATGAGCTTTAAGTGTGACTAAGCCCTGGACTGAAGATTGGTCACATAGCCTGCCCAAAGAACCGAAGCTTGTGGATTACCTCGGGGTCCCACAAGGAGCCAAAGGCCCTAATTACGGTGGTTGATAAAAAAAATATTGTCACTTAAGTCACATGACTTTTTGAACTTTGGATTAAAGTGAGCGACACATTGCACTTTTAGAAAAAAAAATTAATTTAATTTATTACTTTTAGGGACTAAAATAACAACGCCTCACATGTTTCGAGAAAAAATGGTCATTTACCCTTTTAAAATGACTGCTATATAAAATTTTAATTTACAAATGTCTCTATATATAAACGTGTAAAACTTTCTGCTTCTTCATGTCACTACTCTCTCACACATTCACTCATCAATAGTCACCCCTCATAAAGTGGTATATTTCACTCTCCTAACATGCATATGCTTATACTTTTAATATCAATTGAACGGTTTAACAAACTATAATTGAATATCAGAAATTAATTTTAAATAAATATATTTTATCTTCAAAATTCAAACACTCAATATGCATCTAATATATCTTCTCATGCTTTTAATATCAACTAAATGACTTAACAAATTATAATTGGATATCAGAAATCAATTTCAAACATATATTTTATCTTTAAAATATAAATATGCTCCTAACATGCATATGATATATCCTCTTATATTTTTAATATCATAACTGTTTAACTTAACTTTTTATTTCAATCTAATATTTTCAAAATCTTTAGTTCTAATTTGAATTTCAATATTTTTTCAAAGAAATTATCATTAATTAAAGATAACAATATATCACGATATAAATAATTTATTATAAATATAAAATATAATTTCTATGTTTAAAAATAATTATTTATTACAAATTTTCATTGTAATATAATTTACATATTTAAAAATATTTATTTACTATAAATTTTAATTGTATAAAATAAACATTTATTCTATGTAATGCATATATTAAAATATTAGTTAATTACATTAAATTAACAATTAATATATTAAAAAGAAAATATTTAAGCGGCAGCCTAAAAAGTGATTACATATCTAATTGAATTTTAATTTTTCGTCACCGAAAGAAATAGAAGTATAGAACGGGGCCACCCCACTCATGCTATGAAATAATGCACATACCATGTGATAAACATGATATGTTTGCGTGAGGCAAACTTCTACAAAAGACCAACTTTATGTTTTTTTTTTTTTTTTTTGATAGAAAGACCAACTTTATGTCTTTGCACTAGTTATATTTATATTTTATTTCTAAATCGAATAAGCATTGTTATTATCACTTGTCGCAACACGTATGATCTTTATTGAAAATTGGAATAAGTAACGTCTTTGGATATGTTTTACAAGTATTTTAAGTTAGGTTGTTACTTTTTTTCTATTAACTGAAAATATTTTGTTTAATTATATTAGTTGTGTTTGATAATTACATAGGCTTATTTAATAGTTTGTAGCGTTTATTTCAAATAGTACTTTAACATATAGCTTTTAAGTTTTTATTTTTATTTATTTTTATCCATTAAATATGTAATAGCCATGAATTTTAAAAATATGTTTCAAGATTTAAGTTAGTTTATAAAATTATTAATTGTTATGAGACATCTTCATTGTTTATGTGTTCTAAATTACAGAAGAAAAAAATATTTAACGAAATCTGCTTGAATTGATAAAATGTAAACACTTTTCATAAAGTCATCACATTTCCCAAAACAATAAATGCAAAATTTTTGTACAGTATGCATGGCCACTTATATGACCTTGTTGGAACAAAACACATAAAAGAAAAAGACTCCAGTCATCGCATCACGTAAAAGTTAAATATGGAAATTTTTATGAAGTGACATTGGCCCTTATATGACTTTATAGGAATAATACCAAAAAACTTAGAAAAGATTCCAGTCATCGCATTAAGTTAAACAATAAATGTGGAAATTTTTTTATCAAGTTGCATGTCCCTTTATATGACTTTGTAGGAACAAAACAAAAAGACTTAGAAAATCCGCAATACTTAGAAAAATAAACGAATAAATTTGATATTTCATACATCAGGTATAAAAAGTTTTTTCACCAATTATTTTTAATTTAATTAGAATGTACAAATAATGTAATTTTTTTTAAAACTATCAAGTAATAATAATTATTGCATATGATAAAATTATTCACTTTTATAATAATTATTTTAAAAATCGTACTTAAAGTGATTCTAATTATTTGACAATATAAAAATCCTTATACCAACAATCCACATGAAGTAGCTGCATTGGGTGATGCAGAGGAAGTAGAAGAAATTCCAAATGACAGTGTCTTTGTTAATTTTTCTATTAAAATCTGATAGACTCAGTCGTGTAATAAATACATGAATAATTTTTTTTCAAAATTATCCCTAGGAAAACAATGTAAATTAACATTTTGTAACAAAAAGGAAAGACTAATTAATCAATCAGTTTTTTTTTTTTAGTTTTCCACAAGTATCCTCCTTTAGAGGCAATCATGTTGGAGGTACAGTCGGACACTAAATATAAACACCTATTTTAGCAAGAATTTAAACCTTGGTTCGTTACATTATGAGGGACTAGCCATTTTTGTTAGTCTCAACCCTCGTTGGTAAGAAATCAATCATTTAAGAAAAATAATTTTTTTATTCTTGCTTTATTTTTTTTCTTCTACATGCGAAACTTATTAATAAACCTTCACAAATTAATATTTTAATAAATTTCACATGTAGGATATCAATAATGAATTGAGTTCAACGACATCAAGTAAAATTTGTAAGTTTTTAAAAGTTTGGGTAAAATGCGCCAAATTAATTTGTTGAAGGAAAAATTTGTCAAAAAGTAAAAAATTGGGGATAAAAAATGCAATTAAGCATATTAAAAAACTAACAAAACATATAAATAATAATTCTTATAGAAATAATCCTTATAATAATTATATTATAAGATATAAAGTTTGAAAAATATAACAATTCTTACATATAAATAACTTTAAAAGTAATAATAATAATAATAATAATAATAATAATAATAATAAAATCTCATTGTACTGATCTGAAGCATTCAATTTATGTCGTGGTGAATTAACCATCTCAAAACTTCAATAATATAACATAATCAAAATTAATATCTTCAAAATGAATAAAAATACCATTTTAAAATGATTAACAACTATATATATTTTAAAATGATTAACAACTATATATATTTTAAAAAAATCACACAATTTCAACAAATTTAAATTAAATTTTAATTTTTAATATAAATACATTTAAAATTATTAATTATAAACACACAAAATATCAAGTACATGTTAACATAATTATCCACAATAAACAAAATGGACAATCAAATTTAAATAATTATATATTATATATTAATATTTATTATATTTACATTCTTTTTGTATTTATACTTTTGATATAGGTATTGTATCACTATTATTATTTGGAGAAAGAACAAATCATAAAAAAATTCAATAGACTTAATATTTTTGAAGACTTAATATTTTTGCTTTCGTAAGTGGATATCATAATAAGTTTTTTTTTTTTTTAAAAAAATTTGATGGTCGTTGCATTTCAAATACGATATACTATTTTACCAAGTCCCCCCCACCCCCGGGACTAGTTTACCAAGTCCTCCCCCCAAGTATCATTGTATTCTTCACCTCCTAGATAATGATAGAAGGACTAGTTTACCAAGTCCTCCCACCAAAAGTGTAACTGTAGTCTCCACCTCCTAGATAATGATAGAATAATGGGATTTTTTTTATAAAAAAAAAAGTAATAATGTAATTAGTTATATATGCAGCTTATATCCACCCATTGTATAACTTGTAATTGTTATATCTTCTATACTTTATAATGATATAATGATTAGCATGATGAAATTATAGTTAATTACAAATTTTAAAAATAATATGAGAAAAATAAATGAATTTAATGTTGTCACTTGACATAAATTACATAGACAAAATCATATTTTGTATAAAATTAAATTGAAATTATAATAAATATATTCAAGACTAGAAAAAAATATTATATATATATATATATATAGGGTCTTGCTAACTAGTGCCCTAAGGACACTGGTTAAGATATTAAAATGAGAAAGTATTTATTATGGAAATTATAGGAGAGCGCAAAAAAAATCATGGGCAGCGCAATTTTGCGTTTCCCTATAAAAACATTTTTCCTTTTAGTTCCTTAACCAGAGACACTGGTTAACATTTGTCATATATATATATATATATATATATATATATATATATATATATATATATATATAATGATCAAGGGGTTCATGGGGTATTTCTTGAGGAAGTTTTTGAGATTTCTGAGGAATTAAGGGGGTAAACCTATTTGAAGTAACTGGAGTATTTAAGGAGGAGGGTAAAATTCTAGAATTCTGGGGAGATTTTACTGCTTTTTGTGAGTAGGAGGGTGCAAAATCATCAAGGGACAACCCTCTTGATCCAGATGGAGCAGTAGATCGTAGTAGTTTTCTCTGAAGTTTCTTAATTCATTTTGGCCAAAGGTTTCAAAGAACCATTGTCTTTTTTCTTTATTTTCTTCTTTTAAAAATTCTTTTCTAAGTACTTCTTTGTCTATTTCAAAGGCTTTTATTACATTTAATTGATTTATTTCTGATTGAGTGGGAGAATTTGGATTTTGTGTCGATTCATACTGTAATGAAGTGGCTACAGATGGTTCAACTTCGTATTCTGGGTTAGGTATTACTAGGTCTCTTCTAATTCCGTTTATATACAATCCTCTTGGGATAGTATAATTAGAGGGATCTATCGATTTTCTAGAAGGTATTGGTAATGAGTTAAGGGGAATTTTTAATGAATTGCTTCTTCTAAGTGGAGTAAAAGCTACTTCCACTATTCCTGATTTATATTCTATTATATCTTCTAACACAACAGGTTCAGGCTTTTCTGGAGGAAGGATATATTCTAATTTCCATTTTAATCCACTAGTTATTTCTTCATGTTTTAATGTTTTAGGTACAGATGCATTTACCTTTTCGGAATTAACTAAAAGTAATGTGGTTTCATCTGTAGGAGACATTAGGAGAGCTCCTGGAGCTAATTGAGTTTTCATTACCTTGTAATATAATCTATAAATTATAGTAATTGGTATGGAATTCGGATTCCAATCATCTCTTAACATTTTAACATCCAACATAATATTATGTGGAGTTTTATGTAGACTAGAAAGGGCTATTGAATAATTAGGGTAATTAAAGAATTCCAAAACATAATGAATTCAATAATAAATCCTTATAGCCAATTTGCATTAGTTTATCTAGATGATGTGTTAATATATTCAAACTCGTTAGATCAACACTACAAACATCTAAGAATTTTTAAGAATATAATAAAACGAAATAGGATTGTCATATCACAAAAGAAAATGAAATTAGCTCAGGTAAGAATTAGATTCTTAGGTCATGAAATATACCAAGGACAAATTACACCTATCACTAGAAGTATAGAATTCGCCTCTAAATTTCCTAATGAAATAAAAGACAAAAATCAATTACAAAGATTTTTAGGATGTCTGAATTATGTATCCAACTTCATTCCCAATATTAGAATTAACAAATTGTCAGATACCATTCTGGTGCTTGGATGGAAGCCCAATCGAAATATAGTACTATTAAAAAAGAAGTTTTATCTACAGTACTATGTATTATGAAATTTCAAAGTGATTTAATAAACAATTTTTTTTTATTAAGAATCGATTGCCAATCAGCAATAAATGTTTTAGAAAAAGATGTTAAGAATATTGTTTAAAACAAATCTTTGTCAGATGGCAAAGTCTTTTGTCCTGTTTTGAATTTGAAATTGAATTTATCAAAGGAAAAAATAACTCTATTCCTGACGGAGGGATCAAGCTATTCCGATATTAACTTTTTTAGAGTTACTTTTCATTCTTACTATTTATTTTCTTGAAATCTAATGTTTATAATAAGTTATTTTTTTCTATGACACCTTCCCATCCTTAAACCCTCTTGAGCTTCTTCCCTAACGCCACTCTCCCCTCAAAAACATCCACTTGGTTTGTCTGCTTCCTCGTAGATATTTTCTACTTTTTTTTAAAAAAAAAATCGTTATTTTTCATTTTGGCCAAAATTACATTAACAAACAAGCAACATTTGGTATGAATTCACAATTTATGCAGAAAACTTTAAACAATGTTTATTTCATCAAACATGCATAATTAACTTTAAATAAAGTAATGCAACCAAAAATATATTCAACATAAAACACACATAACATATATAAGAAATATATAAATGTATAATTCATCAAACACATAAATAACCAATTACATATTATATTGCATTAAATACCAATATGTCAAGGGGGACTTCAAATTACAATGACATTTCTAGGGGAGGACTTGGAAAAGTCTCCAGTCAACCTATCACATTAACAATAAATGATTAACATTGAAAGCTAATAATACATCGTTCACATAAATAATAAATTACTAACATTGAAAGCAAATAATATATCATACTTGAACCTCAACGACATTCAAATTTAGAAAAAAATCAGAATAAAAAAAAAGGGTTATTTAAGTTTTTAGTCCCTAAACTTTTTCAAAATTCAGTTTTAGTCTCTAAACTTTAATTTGACTGGTCAAGGTCCCTAAACTTTTTAAAAATTCGGTTTTTAGTCCATGAATTAATGAGATTTCAGGAACTAAAAATTAAATTTTTAAAAAGCTTAGGAACTAAAAACTTAGTTAACCAAAAAAAAAACTATCATGTTCTGTTAAGAAATTAATTATTAAATAATTTAGATCTACCACTTGAATATAGGAAAAAACTCCTCTCCAATAAGGGGAAGATTCCAGTAAGTACTTTGTGACTTTCTCTCCCCTAGTGGAATCTTCCGGTTACCAGAGAGAATCCAAACCTTATATATATATATATATATATATATATTAAAGCTTAAAAAACACTAATTAAGATATGAAGAATTATTTTAATTGTTAATAAAGATATTATTTTTTGTTGTAATGAAAATCATTGTTTATAAAAAGATTGACTGCAAGATGTTTCAATTTAGAAACTATGTATAATTGTTAATAAAGTGTATTACTTACGGCAAAAGTTGTCGATATATGCCTAATACCATCGATAAAATAAGTGTTCTGATATTACTCATGAACACATATCAGTAAAAAATACAGGCATGATAACTTTTTCCAACAACCAAAGAAAAAAACCATCAATACTTAGCGACAACAAAGCTATCAATATTGTTTCTGGTTATCGACAATTGAAACCCGTGTCTGATTATCGATGATCAAGCTGTAAGTAATTAGTTGATATTAACTAAAATGTTATTCTAAAAAATAAGTTAATCTAATAATCCTCATTAATCATAAAACGAGTAAAGATAAATACGATACATAAACCATAAAAAAATCAAAATAATCTAATATTCATGGTAGTGCTCATAAAAAAAATCATCTAGTGATGCATCCTCCACTCCGGTGCATTGTTAAGGCTAAGGCTATAAGTCATACAGCACGAGTTGCTGCTGCGGTGTTGCCAAACTCTACAAGATATGGTCTTTTGTGCAAGCATCATCCACATGAGCTCCATCATCTCCTTCTAGCGTGTCACTCTCTACCTCAACTCATCAATCTTGGTGGACTTTTTAGTAAGGCTTACATGACACTTGTCTTATACTTGAAAATACTAAGTAATTTTTTCACAAACATCATGAGTTGTATATACAAAGATAATTCAAAACAAAGTTACAACTTTCTAAAGTTGGTCATATCTAGTAACAATAATTTTTCTTTTACATATGTAGAAATAAATTGGTAGAGATTTGCCACTGGAAAGGAACACAAAGGAGTCCTACAAAGCTTGTGTTGCATCACTTTAATGTCAATTGTTGCCTTCTAACGGGGTAGGACACAATAGACAATTTTTTTTTTGGTCTTGGGTCAGAGACCACGGGTGTCTCCCAACTCACTTAGTCAGAGACTAATCCTGCCCGCGGTGCGTGGCTGCCGCTAGTCCAAGGGAATTTTGTACACAGAGGGTATCGAACACGGGTTCTCCCGCTAAATAGATCGTTCCCTCTCATGTGAATGCAACGAGGCCTTACACCACTGCGCCAACCCTTTGGGTTAGGACACAATAGACAATAAGCAAAAAGAAACAACACATAAACAAACAAATAGGAAGGTAAGTATTTACCTAAAGCATCATGTGGTAACAATAAACAATAGGACTTAATCTAGTAGATAATCAATTCAAACAATTATATCAATTTACAATAAAAGTCAAATACAATAGATATATGCACGAATGTTGACTCGTCTTTATGAAGAACTTTCCAACAATAAAGTAGCAGGATCAAGAGCTCGTACTCCACCAACCCTAGTTTCAATATCGATACACATAAAATTCACCGACCATAAAGTGATTTCAAGTACATGGCAATACACTACATTGATCATAGATAAATTATAGTGATTTGTCAAAAACATTAGTGCATAAACCACCTTAAACATGACCTAGAATCGTGACCTTCTGTCTACATGTGGAATGATGTGCACTAAATGCCCTTAAGGTCTCCTTGGTTTCTACTACAAGATTCACACCCCATCATAAGGTATAACTACTTTAAGATTAGGTCAGACAACAATGATATGATCACAATTAGCCTTATTAGAGTTTATATCAATCCAGAATTACACTAGGGGATCTCTATTTCCATCAATACAAATTTCCAATTCGCCAATAATAGATTTCTCCATAAATCCTCTTTACTCGATATCAACTATGATATAAAAGACTAAGAGTTGAGCATATGACAAGATGAATAACTTATCAGTGAAATCAATTTGTTCTCAATCAATTACAATAATAATAAAGAATTAAATCAAATTATGAGAAGGAATTTCATATGTATCAACTTGTCCCTTCTTCGTACTTTTACTCATCTCTTAAGGATCTCAAATTTCCAATTTTGTTCTCTTTATTAAGTCTTATGTTAAGACTTCATCAACATTAAATGAATTTAGGCTTAATTGCAATTTTTACCCCCAATTTTTTTATTTTTTGGCAAATTTTACCCCAACAAATTAATTTGACGCATTTTACCCCAACTTTTTTAAAAAGTTACAAATTTTACCTTCCACCGTTTTGTTGACGGGACATACTAAAATAATTGTATATTTTACCTCCAAAATTTTACCCCTAACTATTTCACTTTTTGACGAATTTTACCCCTAACTTTTTATTTTTTGGTAAATTTTACCCCCACTTTTTACGCTTATGTCAGCATGCCATGTCAGCAAAATAGTAGAAGGTAAAATTTGTAACTTTTTCAAAAAGTTGGGGGTAAAATGCACCAAATTATTTTGTTAGGAGTAAAATTCACCAAAAAATTAAAAGTTGGGGGTAAAAATTACAATTAAGCCATGAATTTAATCTCAATCTTTTTTACATCTTATGGAAAACACAAATTAAACTCAATTTCACTTACTTTATTTTATTAAAATAATTAAAATTATTATTATTATTATTATTATTATTATTATTATTGTTGTTGTTGTTGTTGTTGTTGTTAAGTCTGATTATTATAATGTTAGTAAGTCTGTTATTCTTCTAAGTCCGAAGATGAATTCATTCCAAAAAAAAAAAGAAAGTTCTATTCACATAATATAACTCTTAGGTTATCCGAATGATTCTTTTCTCAATAATTGAATTAATTATTTATTACCCATTTATCTTTTCTAGCAAAACTTAGTTGATTTTCTTCAAAACTTAATTTTCTAAACTTTATTAGCATCATTACCATTAAATTATTATTATTATTATTATTATTATTATTATTCTTTAATCTATTATTCTGTTACACACACATATATGAAGAACAATTAGTTCTTTTAATTTTTAAAAAGGAAATGAGGTTTATAAAGTAAAAATAGGGAGTACAAACAGCAAATGCCTTATTATTACTGTCTCTTTTTCTTTTCGAAGCCCGCTTGCAGCCCATTCACTAACCACACATCAAAAAATGAACTTCCGCAACACGTAGCCAAAAGCCTTCTTCCTTCTGTCGTGTATCTACTTCCAATGCTTTTTTTTTTTTTTAAGTGAATATATATTTATTCAGACAGGTCACGAAATGTGATCCTGCAAAACAGAGAAAACATAAGCGTATAGGCTGCCAAAGCAAGCTATCAGACCTGAATCCTATCTAATAGCTCGAAAACAATCATAAGAGCAATTACACCAAAACGCATATAAGAAACTCCTACTGAAGGTGGAACTCTATACTTAAACCATGTCCAAGACAAAGCTTTGATATGTGACACAACACTCAGAACATCTGCCTGAATATCATGAAAGACTGTTTTATTTCTCTGCTACCATAAACACCAACATGTAGCATTGAATGCCAGATCATATACCAGAATTTCTTACAACCTTGATTCCTCAAAAGCGATCCATGTTGTACATAATGCATATCACTCTGACTATGCTGAACCTGAGAAACACCAAACCATCTATAAACATAGCACCATACTTGAAATGAGAAATAACATTGAAAGAACAAGTGATTTACTAGAGTTATAAGGTTGACTTGGTGATAAAGGAAGAAGAGAGGGAGGAATAGTTTGTGGGTTCGAAACCCTCTGCTAACAAAAACTAACATATTAACATCTAATATTTCACCTACCTCCACACCCCGGACCAGTGGGGGCAAGCTATTTAAAAAAAATAATAATAAATATTATTACCATTCATGAGTAAAATAGGAGGGTAAAATAACATATTTATTTGTAATTTTATTAAAATGAGAGAGTATATTTACACACCCTTATGTCAATATATGGGTCTATCACTTAATAGTGGGTTCAATATATAAATTTAAGGGTGCAAAATATAAAAACTTAATATATTTATTTGTAATTTTATGAAAGTGAGGGGTGCAACTGTCCACCCTCAAATAGCTTTGGGTCCGCCACTGATTAGAGTGAACCCGATCATATCTAGCACTTAACAACAAATGCCAAATAGCTGAGTGTGATCTGTTAAAAACTGGTTCCCATGTGTTGATATGTCTGGGATTGGCACCAATGGGAATGCCAAGAAATTTAAAAAGGTAGGACAACCAAAGAACAATGTAAAATAGATGATGCTCCTTGCAGAAAATGTTGAGACACATTAACTTCCAATGCAAGGTTGTCTTCTCCCAAGCCACTGTTCCAGTGAAACAATACCAACCAAGCATACAATGCTTGATTTCCCACGTGCAACAATTTCTGAATGAAATTTCATGAGTTTCTCGACGCAAAGTAGTGGAGGAAAGGGAAAGGGGTATGTGTGTGTGGTCATGTGTGTTCAACACTTGGACCATGCGATCTTCTCCTTTGCAAGGTCTGATCTAAAGGTAATTGCAGCCCAACAAAAATTGAACTTAATAACGAAATTTTCTAGGTTGACAAAGGGGCAAAGTGCTTATGAAAATCTCATCAGCCAGTAGTAAGAGATTCCGGATTTTTCTTCTCTTATAAAAACTTAAAATTTTAAAATCTATTAGTTAAGATATTATTAGAGAAATCACTACCAAAAATTAACTCAATTGAAGTTTTAGAAAATTGCATTAATTATATTTTAGAAGAGTAAAACTAATTATCTTCTCTAAGGTTATGTTTGAATTAACGTAGATGGTGGAGCTGAGAGAGATGAAATAATTATCTCCTTGTGCAAACATGTTTTCTTCTCCTCTAATACACTCACAGGCCAACATCCTTAGGCCCATTTCCATTTCCCTGGACCCTCTTTCCTTTCTCCTGTAAACTTGCATAATGGGCCTACAATTTTCTCACAGAAAATTTGTTAGGTCTTTTTTTCGCAAGAACTTCTCAAGGTAGGAAATTGTCTACTCATATGAAGCGGTTTCCATTTATTGAGGCTGGACCCATACTGGGATTATTGTTGACTTTAATCGTACGGATATTAATTATTATTATTGACTTTCATCGAATGTGTAAATAAGTATTTCTTCTCATTGATCAAAGAGAGGATTCAGTCTTAATTGTTTAAGGAGTTGTTGGTTTCTCTTGCTTTGGCGGCATTGTTCTTATGGTCCAATGCACCCACTTTTATTAACTAGTGAAGTGTTAATACTGTAATTTGATTTGACTTTCTGATATTCAATCTAGTCGGCTAGTTAATTAATTTGCTTGTTTTGATCTTAATTAATAATTATTAGTAGACCACCAAGGATCCCACAACTGCGCATTCTAGAATGTTATTGGTTGTTGAGCTGATTTCCAACTTCCTTGCTGTTATTTATGGTTTTTGTTTGTATATATATAAATATAAAGATAAAGATTTATGTATGTATAAGTGATTGCTGGATTATGGGTTTGTCTATTCTGCGAAGTTGGGCCAACTTGTCTTGTTGTTCTAGAGGTGTCTCTTTCTCCTTTGACCTTTAGTGCCATGAAAGTCCAAATATTAACTTGAATAGTATATTGTGATGTGACGAGTTTCTACAATTTCGTGAAACAGCTTAAGTTTTTGCTTCGCACTGTACCTATGCTTTATGAGAAGAGAAATTGTACACGATCACCACATTTGGGGGTGTGCAAAAGAGAAATTAAAACAAGAAAGGAAAAATATAAAGATAAATTATCAATGTGATATGCAATGCAAAGAGAATTATAAAGAGATAAAAAGAAAAAAAAGGATCATAATAAAAAAAATTGGTAATTTATGGCAGCCACTTTTTGTTATTAAGAAAACTATTACAATAATTAATGTGACTGAGAAAAAACTTTATCGTAACGACTATAGTTGATGATAAATAATGTTTTATAGCAGCGACAACAGTCTTTAAGACACGTAAAATACGATAACGACATTAAATGTCAATAGTTACCACAAATTACTTATGTGGTAGGGATATTAAATGTCACTGCAAAACTTTTCGTAACGACCGTTTAGGTAGTGACCTGCAACGACATTTTTTTCGCTGGTGAAAATTATTTTCACAGCAACATTTTAGATTTGCCAACGATAAATATTGTTTCAAATAACCTTGTTTCTCGTAGTAATTCTCTAGATTAAGAAGCAATATATTGTATGTTATTTTT
Organism: Pueraria montana var. lobata; assembly: GCA_026413185.1. Lineage (NCBI taxonomy): Eukaryota > Viridiplantae > Streptophyta > Magnoliopsida > Fabales > Fabaceae > Pueraria > Pueraria montana. The sequence continues at coordinate 78,470,558 of CM048648.1, forward strand.
ACACTATATTCATTTATGATATAAAAATAGAAGCAGTATATATTAAAATATATTTCTGTTATCCAAAATTTGACAAAATTAACCGTAATAAGTTTCTATCAAAATCTCAAATTCATATTCTAAATATTATGGCGTCCCTACATCAATAATTTAACGACAGAAAATCTTAAAAATTAATGTTTGATCTTATTTTTTACAAACTAAATTAAGGGAATTTTTAGAATCTCTCTGTCGCACAAACCCCCCCACACCCCATTACAAACTAAATTCATTTCAGACTTGTGCTCAGTCCAACGATCTGTATCTATATTCGGCTTATAGGGGCAAGGCTGCAATCTCATATTGACTAGGGTGTGGCTATAGTGGAAAGTTTTTCTGTTTGAGAGATAAGCCTTTTTTTCAAGCTCATTGATCAGCCAAGCCAATGTTCACAACAAATTCCTTTTTTCTTTGGGAGTTTTTTTTTATTTTTTTTTATCAATAAAGGTTAGTTATTAACTGTTAATTTTTAGGTTTAAATATCTTTTTGGTCCTTGCAATTTAATGTTTTTTTACTTTTCGTCCTTGCAAAAAAAAAAAATTGTTTCAGTCCTTACAAATTATGTTTGTTTTGTTTTTCATCCTTATAGTAGTTTAGATAGTGTTTTTTTTACTGTTCAAAACGCTATCTAAATCACTATAAAGACGAAAAGCAAAACAAACATAATTTATAAGAACTAAAATAAAAAATAAAAATTTACAAGGACAAAAAGCAAAAAAATACTAAATTACAAGAACCAAAAAAATATTTAAACCTAATTTTTATTAATAAATATTAATTGTTAATTATTAATTCATTTGTTCTATTCCCTTCAAAGTGGCATGATTCTTATGTGACTACCGTATTGTTTTTGGCACTTTTATATGTTGTTTGACGGTTTGCAGCAGGGTGGGTTTTGCCGTGGTCTGCATCACTTTTTTTTATTTATCTCTTTATGAGAGCATAGGTAACAGACTATATATATATGCTGAATTATGACACTCCTTGTGTTAATATTTAGCTTTCTTATGCTGTTTTTTCAATTTTTATAATACTATTTTATAACTTATTTTATTCTATCTCTTTGCATTATATCATAAATTTTATTTTATATTTTTCAATTTTTTTAATCTCTATTAGCTTTAAAAAGTATAGCTGTCAAATGGAGTTTTTAAATTTGCTTTGTTTTTTATGGTGTCCAAATATTATTTCTTATATTTAAATATATATGAATACATTATTGTCTAGCAAAAAAAGAGCAACATACACTCTAGAGTTTCATATATATACGGTCTCCATTTAGATATACGTGATCAATTACTTGTATAAATAAACTTAATTTTGTCTTATAAGTGATTAACAGTATATGAACATAATTATCAATGGGCTAAAATATATCTTTAGTCCATTATGTTCTTAATTATATTCATTTTGGTTATTTATCTTTTAAAAAATTTAATTAATCTTTATGTTTTTAGAGTAAATCAAAATAATCCTTTTGAAACAATGGTCTTTTTTGATTTTGCAACACGATTTTGAATAATTTTTTGACTTATTTGAGACATGAAACTTGTCTCATTAGATTTATGTGCATGAAAACTATAGAATTCAACTAACGTTCGAATCAAAAAGAGTCATAAACATGATAAAAATCACGTGAAAAATTAGTCTCATGAACAACCGAAAAAGAATATCTGAATAATATTAAAATGTATAATAGTGGTTAACTTTATCTTAAAAGTGATTAACAGTGTTATAAAATTGAAAAGTTTAATAATAATTAAGTCTTAAATAACCTTTGGTCCCTATAAAATACGGTGTTTTTTTTTTTAATTTAGTCCTTTGAAGCTTTTTTTTTTTTGCTTTAGTCCTATAAATATTTAAAAATTTTGGTTTTAGTCATGTGATGACTTAATAGCGACATTGACAATCCATTAACTTGTCATATCAACAAGGAGTCTGACAGAGTAGTCACGTGTAATTTGTTTTAATAAACTATGTTTTAAATCCCTCAACTAGTTTGACGTCATCAACTATTTTGAACAGATAAAAATTTAAAGATACAGTTTACCAAAAAAAATACACACAACTATCATGTCATACTCCTTGATGATGTGGTAAGGCAAGTCAATGGATTATCAATGTCTTTGTTACATCAAATTTAACATTGTTACTTGACAGTAAGAACTAAAATAAAATAAAAAATCTTTAAAGGACTAAAATAAAAATCATAAATCTTTAAAGGATTAAAATCAACTAAAAGGTTATTTAAGTCAATAATTAATAATATCTTAAAAATTAATTAATATTGACCATATTAATAATTACATAAATCACATTTTATTTTATTTACTATTAACTATTCATAAAAAAGGACTAAATTATTTTGTTGATTCCTTATCTTTATTTTATGTTTTAATTTGGTCCTTTATTTTTTAAAAGTTACAAATGATCAATTATCTTTATTTTAAATTATAATTTGGTCATTTATTTTTTAAAAGTTATTAAATGGTCTCTTAAGTAATTTTTTATACCATATTTATCCATGAAGTAATCTATTTTTTAAATTTTTTTTTAATAAAAAACAATTTTTACATAATAATTAAAAAAAAAAAAAAAAAGCGCCGAAAGTTATCCATGTAGGAATGTGGACCCTTTTTAGACTGGTAATATCCAAAAACGTTAAAAATGGGCATTGAAATTGAGGACGTTTTCCACACGGTCACCTGACTAACCGTCATCACTTTCATGCGTACGTTTTCCACACGGTCACAGGTAGTAGCCAGGAACAACTCGTCTTCATCACACGCAGAGTAATGAACGGGGCAATTTTGAAAATACAATTTTAAATATGAAATAAGCTGATTCAACATAATCTAATAGTTGGGTACTCAAGATGCTACAAAACAGTTTATTTTTCATTAAAAAAAACTTTTTCTAATTTCAATCTAATATTCTCAAACATATAACCTTTTTTTTTTTTTTTATAAACAGTTTAAATGAGACAAAAAAAGATAAAATTTGAAAGAAAGAAAAAAGCTATTCCAAACATATTCTTAATCATAATTAATGAGTGGCTATCCCTACACAAACTTCTTGGCTATCAAATGTCCAAGAATCTTTTTTCCAGTAAATATGACCACATCATTGTCTAGCCTAATGTTGCACCCTGCCCTTAAATAGAACCACCCTCTTACTCTTACTCTTACTCTCACAACACATATTCCTTTCTTCATTCCAAGAAACCATTCATCTTAGTGATACACAATGAAGGACACCATAGTTCTATACCCTGCTTTGGGGAGGGGACACCTAGTCTCCATGGTGGAACTAGGCAAACTCATACTAACCCACCACCCTTCACTCTCCATCACTATCCTCATCCTCACTCCACCACCCAACACCCCTTCCACACCCAAGGGCTGCGACTCCACCACCTCCCAATACATCGCCGCCGTCACCGCCGCCGCACCCTCCATCACCTTCCACCACCTCCCTCCCGCCCCAGTCCCCACCACTCTCCCTCCCCACATTCTCTCCCTCGAACTCTCCCGCTCCACCAACCACCACCTCCGCCACGTCATCACCACCCTCTCCCAAACCCTAACCCTCAAAGCCATAGTACTAGACTTCATGAACTTCTGCGCCAAACACGTCACTAACACACTCCACATCCCCACTTTCTTCTACTACACTTCGGGAGCTTCCACTCTGGCAACCTTCCTCCAACTCCCAATCATTCACCAAACCACAACAAAATCCATCAAAGACCTCAACACGCATTTAATCATCCCAGGGTTACCGAAAATTCACCCCTTGGAGCTTCCAAAAGAAGTGCACGACCGCACGTGTCAAAGCTATAAGCTTTTCCATGACATAGCAACGAGCATGAGGGACAGTGATGGGGTTATTGTAAACACGTGTGACGCAATTGAAGGGAGGGTTATCAAAGCGTTAAGCGAGGGTTTGTGTTTGCCCGAAGGGACTACGCCGCACGTGTTCTGCATAGGGCCGGTGATTTCTGCCACGTGCGGAGAGAAGGACGTGAAGGGGTGTCTGAGTTGGCTCGACTCGCAGCCGAGTGAGAGCGTCGTGCTGCTGAGTTTCGGAAGCCTTGGAAGGTTTTCTAGGGCTCAGTTGAAGGAGATGGCTGTTGGGTTGGAGAAGAGTGAGCAGAGGTTTTTGTGGGTTCTGCGGAGCGAGTTGGAGGGGGATGATGACTCGGTGGAACCGAGTCTGGACGAGTTGTTGCCGGAGGGGTTTATGGAGAGAACGAAGGGGAGGGGGATGGTGGTGAGGAACTGGGCCCCACAGGTGAGGATTCTGAGTCATGACTCGGTGGGTGGGTTCGTGACTCACTGCGGGTGGAACTCGGTGTTGGAAGCGGTGTGTGAAGGGGTGCCAATGGTGGCGTGGCCACTTTACGCGGAGCAGAGGCTGAATAGGGTGATAATGGTGGAGGATATGAAGGTGGCTTTGGCGGTGAATGAGGACAAAGATGGGTTCGTGAGTGGGACCGAGTTGGAGGACCGAGTTAGGGAACTCATGGACTCGGACAAGGGAAAAGAGATTAGACAGAGGGTTTTTAAGATGAAAATAGGTGCAAAGAAAGCGAGAGCAGAAGGAGGGTCTTCGCTTGTTGCTTTCGAAAGGTTGGTTCACTTGTGGAAGGAAAAAAGTTACATAGATATCTAATGTGCTACTTAATAATTGGTGAGAGAATAAAAATTAGATTTAATTACTTATTTGAACTCTAAATTTATTTATTTAAGTTAATATAATTTTGATATTTTTAAAATTGTTAATTTGATCCTAAATTATTAAAAATATGTTAATTTGGTCACTAAATTATTAAAAATGGATCAATTTGATATTTATCGTCAGATTTCGTTAATTTGATTGATGGAGGTGTATGACGTAGCACGACGGTGGGAAGTCATGTGTATAATATATTAATGGCATTAACACGAAATTAATTATGAAGATTAAATTGATTCATTTTCAAAAATTTGAGAATTAAATTAATGATTTTAAAAATATGAGGATCAAATTGATATAAATAAATAAATTTAAGAACTAAATTGGTAATTAAATCTAAAAATTAAAAAAATATAGATATAATAAAATTTATAATGTAATAAAAAGAAAAAGATAAAAAAATATAAAATATTAATAAAATATTTAAAATAATAGATGATTTGTGTATTATTACTCCTTGTGGAAGCAATAGTGATGATTACGTGTGAAAGTTAAACTATGGATCAGAAATTGACCCCGAGTCACACACGTCTTTTTCTTTATGAGTAGTTATATTTTGAATTTTTTTTTTTTAATACTCTATTAATATTTCTGATTTTTCTCTTTCTATCACATCATATCATCTACTATATCTATATTTTTCTATATTTTTTTCTTCTCTTTCTAGGTGTAAACTAGCATTTTTTGCGTCTATAAAACATTATTCTTTCTTTATTTTTGCATTTTTGGATCTTGTGTTATATTATTGTACTACAGTACTATGCATGTTTTATAGTATTCATACTTATAAAAAAAAAAGGTGAACAGTCATTTTGGTTTCTAAATATGTAATTTACTATCACTTATCCTTAAAAGTATCAAAATGTCATATAAATCCTTGAAAGTGTATTTTTTTTTGTCATTTAGTCCTCCTATTAAAAAAAACTTTTGTTAAAATTAATATTCATGTCTACGTGACATATTATTTACCTACGTGGTAGTTGACAATGCATATATAGATGACAATTAGTAATTCAGTGCACACATATTTTATACTTTAATGAAGGTTTTTTTATCGGTAGGACTAAAGTGACAGAAAAATTACACTTTCAAATACCTATATGATATTTTGATACTTTTAGGAATTAAAGTAACAGTGGATTACACTTTCGAAAGCAAAAGTGGTAGTTTACCCAAAATAATAATGTAGTGCGATGATATATATAAACAATTAATTGCTATTTCTATAAATTTTAAATTAATTATTTTAAGAGTTTATAAACTTATCCTATATTATATTAATTTTATAATTAAATAACCACATAAAATACCTTTTAACTGTAGCATGTATTATTATTATTATTTATATTAATAATATATCTTAAATGAATATCATCCACCCATTTGTCACCACTTCCAAAAGGAAATGTTATCGCAAAACCCATTTTTTTATATAATATATTTTTGAGTAAATTACACGGATCTCTTGAATTTTACTTATATTACACCGACATCTCCTACTTTTTGAATCATACAAAAAACTCCATATTTGTTGGTTCTAAATTACACGGACCCCCCTTAAGTTTTACTTATATTACACGGATCCTTCCTGAGTTTTACTTCAACACCCCTCCTTTTTTGAATTATAAGGGATCAAAAGTAATGTTTCAAAGTGTCGATGTAATATAAGTAAAATTTAAAGAGATCAGTATAATTTACTCTATATTTTTATATCTTAGTTAAAATATTATTTTAATAATTCTCATCCAACAAGACGTCATATGATACGAGCACTGGGTTGACCAGGATAGATCGTAAATGGTAACACTTGATGCGTAAAAATGCGTTCGCAAAGGGCAAGCGTACCCTACGCAGTAGTAACAGTGGACTCTAGGAGTCCGGATATCGAACCCAAAGGACCAGTCGCGTTCCCAAATAATCAATCTCGCAAATAACTAAGCAATCCAGAATATAAAAATCAAATTGAGAAGAATGTTGGTCAATTATTCTTTTCAAAAGAAAGAGAATCGGAGCAGAAAGATTACTGTGAGAACAATTATGATAAAGAAGCCTAGGATTGTGATTTCACATGTATCCCTTTTCCCCCCAATTCTAATCTTAATAAAATTCCTAAATGTGTTACTTGCCAGCGACCTCTTAAATTCGTTAATTAACAATTGATCATAGTTAATAACGCTATTTCCCCTAATTTAATTCCCAATTGATCATAGGTGAATTAATTTAGAGCAAATGATAATTCTCAGAGAGGTTGATTAACAGGTTAATCTACTGGAAATTCATACAATAAGTTTGATCATGCAAATTGTACAAATCCAATCACTTCACAGTTCAGTTAATCGCAAGCAATTGATCATAGACAAGAGATTACCTTATGTTTAGACTAATCGGTCCTAAAAGCAATAAAAGTAGTGAAGAGATACAAATAACTGAATAACATCGAGGTTTTATTAAAATTAGAACCGGGGTACAAGGGTACAGCTACATCACAATCCGGGGCTAAGAGAAACTAGCCACTCATGTTCATGATTAAGCCAGAAAACTCAAAAGAAGACATAAAGATTACAAAAGGGAAGAAACTTTACAGTGATGATCCCCAATGGTGTTCTCTACGTCCTCCCGCAGCTCAGAGTCTCTCACAGGACCCCTTTCTCACCCACAACCCTCAGTTTTTGAAATAGAACCAAAAGATAAAGATAAAAGGGTTTCCTATCCTATTTATAATAATTCAAAATTTAAATGGCTGACAGCGCAACTTACCACGGCCGTGGTAAAATGACCACGGCCGTGGTCCTTGCATAAAAGTCCAATTCTACTACGCAACCAGCATGGCCATGGTAAATTTACCATGGCCATGGTAATTTACCATGGCCATGGTCCTTGCGTTACTTCAATTCTGGCCTTTTTTCTTGGTCCTCTAAACAGTGGCATTTTTGCTCCAAAAAGTGCAATTTTCAACTCTTTTCCTCATGAAGCCTCTTGAGTACCTGTCTTGCACCAACTAACACCAAACAGTGAGTTTTGCCAATAAAATATATTCAAAATGTATGAAAATGACATCTAAACTCACATCAAAATACAATCAAAGTCCGGTTTATCAACCTCCCCACACTTGAGCATTGCTTGCCCTCAAGCAATTATTCTGAGTCAAATATCAAAACCAATTCCCTATAGTCAAGAACTTGTAACAGAACCCCAATTTATTTTGAATGGAAAATGAAACATAAGCAACAATAAAAGCAAGTGCAGCAGAATTTTTCCAAAGAATCCATTAGACTTAAAACACCCACATAAATGACCAATATCCCATGAGCCTGGTTCACTCATCTCTCATTCTCTCAGTGTTTCAGGGTCAACAGAAATTCTCTCAAATCACACTTAATTGAGCATGTTCACAAATCTATTCATCAATCAACTCAACTCAATCAACTTTTCACAAACAGAACAAATGAGGCATGACAGGGTGTAATGGGGCCCAGTTTATAATGATAGGTAGATGTTGAAAGGAAAGGACAACAAAGGGCTCTAATGGCAGTTCACACTCAGTGATCTAAAATCAAAAGGGAGCCAATGCCTTCCTTCATCCACTTTTTCACTACCCATATTTCAGCTCTCACTTCGTCTCCTGTTATTCTATTTTTCTTCTCTTTTTTTTTTTCTTCTTTTTTTTTTTTGAACTTTTTGACCTTATTTTATTCAATTCACAGGAGAAGTTGAGAGACACTGAATTCTTTTTTTTTTTTTTTAACTGGATGCTCTGCATTACATTGGTTTTTCCCCCATCCTTCAGATCACCAAGCATAAACAAATATACATAATTTCACAGAGTAAGGTGACAAATGAATATTTAATTAGGCTCAAAACAGGCAACTAGATGGGGATGTAACACAAAATCTGAATCTAGAAAAATGCCTAATCAATGCCTCAACAGTTTCAGAAAATAAAAAGCCAATCAAGGATATGTATTTCAGGATAGAAAATAGAACATGTCACCTAAGGTGGATCAGAATCACACACTAAAAGAAACAAAAGCTCAAAACTCACATTTCTATGGCTAAGCTCAAGGGAAAACAATTTATTCAATTATGTTTGGTGCTAATGTTCATTTCCTTGAAGAAAATCCCACTGCAATGCTGCAAATTTTTTTTTTTTTCAAAGGGGTTCTGAAAACAAAATTTCATAACTATCAAGAATTCAAAAATAACACAGAACAATGTACTGGCATAATCACAAATCACAGCAATTCAAAGCTGGGGAGAAAAACCGTGACCCCCTCCCCACACTTAAAGTATGCAATGTCCTCAATGCATCCAAAAGCATAAATCAACAAGACATGAAAATAAAATCTACTGAAGCGAAACATAAAATAAAGTACTGAAACAAGAAAACAAAAAAATAGAAAAAGAAATAGAAAAACCTCCTCAAAAGTGGGTCTCTAAGGTATCTAGTAATGCTTCTGGTGAGGAGAGACCATGAACCTGAAAAAGAAAAGAAAGAATTTTTTTTTTTTTTTTTAATTTTTTTTTTCAGTTTTTTTTTTTTTTACCATGGCCGTGGTAAAATTTACCACAGCCGTGGTCGGAAAAATTTGACGCTGATTTTCACAAAAATTGAAAATTTTCTACTTCCAGGGTCTATTTACCCAACCCGTGGTCATTAACCACGGCCATGGTCAATTTAGCACGGCCGTGGTCGTAAATGACGTTGATTTTCACAAAAATTGCAAAATTTCCACTTCCAGGGTCCATTGACCACGGCCATGGTAAATTTAGCACGGATGTGGTCGTAAATGACGTTGTTTGGGGATGCTGGGAGCACAGCTGTGGTCAAATATAACCACAGCCTTGCTTCTACCACCACGGCTGTGCTCAATTTAGCACGACCGTGGTCCCCACATGCGAGAACAACCAAAAAAATAAAACAGTTCCTAAGCTCTAAGCTCTAGAATGCAAAATAAAATAATTAAAAGGATACAGTGGGTTCATGAACCCACTCTTCTCAGGTTGCCTCCTGAGCAGCGCTTGTTTAACGTCCCGAGCCTGACGGGTGAAAAGGAAATCAACCTCCCTCAAACAAGGTGATATTCCCTTCTTGCAGTAAACCTTCAGCATGCCCATCCACTCTATAGCCAGGAGCTTCCTTCCCCACATTTGGGTGAAGCTCGGTATCAATCATCTTCACCTTGTCAATGGCTTGCACAAAATTACAGGAAGCGGAAGAGGAGGAGCTTTTTGCAGTATCATACACTTTAATCACTTCCTCCTCATCACCTAGCCTCAAAGTTAATCTCCCTTTTCTGACCTCAATCACAGCATCTCCTGTGTTGAGGAAGGGTCGTCCCAAAATAATTGGGATTTCCTCATCCTCCTCAATGTCCAAAATAACAAAGTCAGCAGGGAAAATAAATTTCCCAACCTTAACCAACAAGTTCTCCACTATTCCTCGCGGATAGGTGAGAGTCCTGTCTGCAAGCAAAATAGAGATGTCAGTGGGTTGAGGTTCTTGTAACCCCAACTTCTTATAAACAGAATAAGGCATTAGATTAATGTTAGCACCCAAATCACATAATGCTCTATCAAATTGCAAATTGTCAATAGTACAAGGAATTGAAAAACTCCCGGGATCCTTAAGCTTAGGAGGCAATTTCTTTAAAATCACAGCAGAGCATTCTTCGTTGAGGCCAATTGTAGCAAAGTCCGCCAGCTTTCCTTTATATGAAAGAATTTCTTTTAAATACTTGGCGTACTTTGGCATTTGAGCAATTGCCTCAGCGAAGGGGATATTAATATGCAAACTTTTCAGCATCTCTACAAATCTAGCAAAATGCCTATCCTCACTCTTGTCTTTCAACCTTTGGGGGAAAGGAACACTTACCTGAGGAGGTGTCAGTACCTCCTTTTCCTTCTTCTTCTGCTCAATAGTTGGGTTCTCTTCAGTAAGAACCTCCTCTTCTAGAGTTGGAGCTGACTCTTCTTTCTTCTTCTGCCCCTCTTTAGCCTTCTTGCTCCTAGTCATCACAACATTCGCCTCCTCCTTCTTAGGATTAGTTTCAGTTTGAGAAGGAAGGGTACCAGGAGCTCTCTGGGATAGCAAAGCTCGCATGCTAGAAAGCTGAGACTCCATAGTCTTCATGCGCTCATCACTCTTGGCTATATATTGCATCATGACATCCTCCAGTGATGGCATTCTCTCTTCTTGTCTTGACCTCTAATTTTGCATATGTGGAGGCCTATACACATTTTGATTCAGCTCCTGCCTGGGACCTTGGTCCCTCTGGTTTCTCCAAGAAAGGTGAGGATGATCCCTCCATCCTTGGTTGAATGTGTTGGAGTAGGGATCATATTCTGCACTCTTCCCACTGGCATAATTTACCTCCTCCATAGCTTGAGCAAGTGCATTATTCACAGGGCATTCTCCTCTATGGGCTTCCCCACACTTATCACAAGTGGGTGGTGGAAGAGCTGCAGTCAGAAGTTGTACCTGTGCTTTCATCACGGTCTCCATCTGCTTAGATAACTTCTCCAGCTTCTGATCAATGCTTGAACTAGATGTTCCAGCTTCCACTAGGTTCACCGGTTTCATCAGAATACGTCTATCTGCAGTGTGGTTGTAGGCATTGGAGGCCATGGCTTCAATGATTCTATTTGCCTCTGCTGGTGATTTAGCCATCAGGGAACCTCCACAAGCAGCGTCGAGGCTAGTCCTGTTATGGCTGGACACACCTCCATAAAAAATTTGGATGATTCTCTGCTGGCTAAACCCATGATGTGGGCAACTACGAAGTAGCTCCTGAAATCTGTCCCAGGCTTCTGACAGGCTCTCCTGCTCCCTCTGAGCAAAATTGCCTATATCTCTCTGTATCTGGTCTGTCTTCACTACAGAATAGTATTTCCGGAGGAATTTGTTGGTGCACATCTCCCAGGTAGTGATGCTGTTGGCCGGAAGTGAGCACAACCAATTGAGAGCTTTCCCGTTGAGTGAGAATGGGAAAGCAGCCAGTCTGATATATTCAGCAGACACCCGAGGATATCTTACAGTACTGGCCATCCTCATGAATCTTCTCAGATGTTCCACTGGGTCCTCAGTAGCCAGCCCATGGAACTGGTTACTCTCTATCATCTGGAGGAAGCCATGTTTCAATTCAAAATTGACATCCCCCAGTGCTGGCAATAGGATGCTGTTAGCTACCCCAACTTGAGGAGTGAGATAGTCTAACAGAGACTGCTCCATCGGTGGGTCATTTTCTTCAGCCATTACTCTTCTTCTTTGTTCCGCTCTGTTCTTCTGGGCAAGCCTTTCAACCTCAGGTTCGTTCACAAGCTCTGGCCTCTGGGATCTGGTTAGCATAAACTGTCAACACAGAAAAAGGGATCAAAACGCAACTGGCAAAAGAGAATGACTAATTAAAATAAACAGAGTTTTTTTTTTTAATAAAATAAAATAAAATAAAATAAAAATTCAGAAATTAAATAAACAAAAAAAAAATAGATAAAAAAGAAAATTAAAAGGAATGAAAACTATGAACAATATGAACAAGAATTGCTTAATTTTCACAAAATAAATTATCTAGGAACTACACAACTAGTCCCCGGCAACGGCGCCAGAAACTTGATGCGTAAAAATGCGTTCGCAAAGGGCAAGCGTACCCTACGCAGTAGTAACAGTGGACTCTAGGAGTCCGGATATCGAACCCAAAGGACCAGTCGCGTTCCCAAATAATCAATCTCGCAAATAACTAAGCAATCCAGAATATAAAAATCAAATTGAGAAGAATGTTGGTCAATTATTCTTTTCAAAAGAAAGAGAATCGGAGCAGAAAGATTACTGTGAGAACAATTATGATAAAGAAGCCTAGGATTGTGATTTCACATGTATCCCTTTTTCCCCCAATTCTAATCTTAATAAAATTCCTAAATGTGTTACTTGCCAGCGACCTCTTAAATTCGTTAATTAACAATTGATCATAGTTAATAACGCTATTTCCCCTAATTTAATTCCCAATTGATCATAGGTGAATTAATTTAGAGCAAATGATAATTCTCAGAGAGGTTGATTAACAGGTTAATCTACTGGAAATTCATACAATAAGTTTGATCATGCAAATTGTACAAATCCAATCACTTCACAGTTCAGTTAATCGCAAGCAATTGATCATAGACAAGAGATTAACTTATGTTTAGACTGATCGGTCCTAAAAGCAATAAAAGTAGTGAAGAGATACAAATAACTGAATAACATCGAGGTTTTATTAAAATTAGAACCGGGGTACAAGGGTACAGCTACATCACAATCCGGGGCTAAGAGAAACTAGCCACTCATGTTCATGATTAAGCCAGAAAACTCAAAAGAAGACATAAAGATTACAAAAGGGAAGAAACTTTACAGTGATGATCCCCAATGGTGTTCTCTACGTCCTCCCGCAGCTCAGAGTCTCTTACAGGACCCCTTTCTCACCCACAACCCTCAGTTTTTGAAATAGAACCAAAAGACAAAGATAAAAGGGTTTCCTATCCTATTTATAATAATTCAAAATTTAAATGGCTGACAGCGCAACTTACCACGGCCGTGGTAAAATGACCACGGCCGTGGTCCTTGCATAAAAGTCCAATTCTACTACGCAACCAGCATGGCCATGGTAAATTTACCATGGCCATGGTAATTTACCATGGCCATGGTAATTTACCATGGCCATGGTCCTTGCGTTACTTCAATTCTGGCCTTTTTTCTTGGTCCTCTAGACAGTGGCATTTTTGCTCCAAAAAGTGCCATTTTCAACTCTTTTCCTCATGAAGCCTCTTGAGTACCTGTCTTGCACCAACTAACACCAAACAGTGAGTTTTGCCAATAAAATATATTCAAAATGTATGAAAATGGCATCTAAACTCACATCAAAATACAATCAAAGTCCGGTTTATCAACACTCATCTAATAAAATAAAGGGTAAAATATGTTTTTGTTCCTCATTTTATTTTGATTTCTATTTTTAATCTTTCAAAAAAAATTTAAGTATTTTTAGTCCATCATAAATTGTTCTGTTCTATTTTTAGTCCCTTATAAATTATTTTGTTCTGTTTTTAGTCCCCAACGTTAATTTCAACTGTTAAGTGATGACATGACAGATATAAAGTGTATATGTGAAAATTTCCTAATTAAGTTTCTAGTGACTTTTAATCGCTACAAATTTTTTGGCGGTCAGAAATGTTTACTTTTGTAATATTTCTCGTGATTTCAGAAAATCTGGTGTTCGAGATTGTGATTTTTTTAATTAATTTTTTTTAACATTTCTGACAGTTTTAGTTTGTCAGAAAATTTGCAGTAGTTAAAAATCCTTAGAAACTTAAACAGAAATTTTTCAAGCACAAATTTTGCTCGTCACGACATCACTTAACAGTTAAAATTAATGTCAGGGACTAAAAACAAAAGAAAACAATTTTTTAGGGACTAAAAACATAGAAAAAATTTATGAGGGACTAAAAACAGAAATTTAGATAAAATGAAGGACAAAAAACATATTTTACCCTAAAATAAATTATACTTAAATTAAAGTGCACGAGCCATGAATATTTTTTGCTTTTAAATTTAGCAAAATTAATATGATAATATATTCTAGAGTAAATTATATTAAGATTTCATGAGTTTTTTTTGAATTACACAAAATACTTCTAATTATTTAATGTTTACAAAAACTTTTTTTTTTTATATATATAGGAGATGTTAGTGTAATATTTTTTTAAACAGGGATTAATGTAATATATAAGAAGATGTTAATGTAATGTTTTTAAATATTAAACTGTATTAGTATAGGAATAGAAAAAGTAGTAGTGTTACGTGAATTCTAAAGGTGCAAATATAATTTGTTCAATATTCTAAGTTAAATAAATGCTAAGTATTCTTTAATTGGAGTTTATTCGATTTGCCCCTCTCGTATGTGTGGTTCTTGTTCTCTTCTTAGTGTTCTTGGTCTTTAATTGGTGTCAACCATGGAGACTAGGCATCCCCTCCCAAAAGCTGAGTATAGAACTATGATTCAAGAGAAAGTCTTCTTTGTTTTTTTTCCTCCCTTGATTCAAAGTAATTATGGGGAGGATTGGTGTGTGGAGCGAAATGTTCCTGGCTCAATTTATCGCCAATGTGGAAAGTAGCATGGTGCTTAATTAAAAAAAAATTATTCATGGACATGACACTTAATATGCTAATAGGTATATAGTGAGAAAAATATAGGTATTATAAGTAATATAATGTGACATGAAGAGAGATATAGAGAAAAATTATGGGTATTTGTTAGGTGTTTAAAAAACATGGGTGTCCAAATATCATTACTTGTGCTTAAAAATTACTCTCTTCATCTCATTTCTTTAGTTATTTTAGCTTTCTATTTTTTTTTTCAAAACAATTGTGGTTTTAGAGTTTCAAAAGTTTAATTTTTTTTAAATATAATTCATTTAATATTCACTATTAGTGCTGTAAGCATAAAGTATTAAATAATAACATTTTAGTCAAATATTCTATTAAATATTTCTTAATCTATGTTTTAAACAAAAAAAAAAAAGATGAAGGAAGTATTATATCTTCTGATACGGTCATGTGCGAATTTATGATGTTAGTTAATTAGTGGTGTAAGCATCAAGTATTAAATAATGACATTTTAGTCAAATATTCTATTAAATATTCCTTAATCTATGTTTTAAACAACAACAAAAAAAATAAGATGAAGTAAGTATTATATCATCTGATACGGTCATGTGCGAATTTATGATGTTAGTTAATTTTACGTGATAGTATATAACTGAATTTTATTAATTCTTTCTTTTAAAAAATTTATTAATTCTGTTATAAATAAAAAATTTAACTAGATATAATATAAAGATTAATTAGTTGCAATAATCATAGATATACTATAGTCTCAAATTATATAATAATTTTTTACTTCTTTCTTCTTCTTTTTTCATTATATTATTTATCATATTTATTATTTTTATTAAAATTCTTATTTTAAAATAAACTAAAAAATACTAGTGTAAGGGATTCAGAAATGATAATGTTTATTTTATGCTTGTATGTGTCTGTGATTCTAGACGATTGAATAATTAAGGACAAACTACCACTTTAACTGCCAAAAGTGTAATTTATTATCACTTTAGTATTTGAAAATATAAAAATGTCATATAGGTTCCTGAAAGTATAATTTTTTTGTCACTTTAATTTTGCTGGTAAAAAAATCTTCATTAAAGTGTAAAACATGTTTGCACTGAATTACTACTTACTCCCTCCGTTCCAAATTATATGACGTTTTAGAGAAAAAAATTTGTTCCAAAATAGATGTCGTTTTACAAAACCAATGCTGCATTAAATATCTTTTTCCATGACTACCCTTAATTAATACTTAGTGGGAGTAGTGTACTATGAGTAATTAATTAGAGAGATAAAGGGTATATTAGGAAGTTACCTAATATTTTCTAGGAAATTCAATAAATTAATTGCATTCCTTAATACCTGTGCCAAAACCTTAAACGTCATATAATTTGGAACGGAGGGAGTATCATTTACATATGTACCGTCAACTATCACGTAAACAAATAACATGTCACGTGGACACAAATGTTAACTTTAATAAAAGGTTTTTTAATAATAAAATTAAAATAACAGAAAAATTACACTTTTAAAATTCTATATAACATTTTTATATTTTCAGAAATATAAATAATAATAGATTAATGATGAAAGTGACTGTTCACCCAATAATTAATGCCTCCATGACTTTGTGTTCCCTTGAAGTGGTGTGATGTGATCTGTCATTATTTGAACCCATATGTATTGACTTTAACGCTATTAATTGACTTTGTAGTTTGTAACTTAGTATAGCTCGATTTCGCACCACTGAAAACGGGTCCCCAGTAGGTTGGATTTAACACGCTTCCTAGGATAATAGTATTATTTAATCTAATTGAAGATGATTTTGTATAATTTAAATTAAATTGACTATTTCAATTTTTGTTTTTATTTTTTAAAGTCTAATATTTATTTTCAAAATAAAAACTAAATAAAATTGTCTTGATTAAAATAATAATAAATTCCAAATGAATATATAAATTTCTCTAATTGTTAATTTTTTATATAAAGAATAATACATATTACTACTGGTTGGTACAAGTGGTAGTTGTTTGTGTCTCTTAACTATGTGATATAGGATTCGAATCTTGACCCTGAGTATGGAATAAATTATGTTGGAAGGAGAATATCTATCCTTATGTGCGTTCACGGTCCCTAACAAAGATTAGTCATTCCTTTCGACGGTGAATATTTATATTTGAGACCAAAAAATAAGTGATTTTTGTTGTTTATATTCGATATCGGAGGAAATATCTCACTAGGTGAGATCAAGTTATATAGATTACACAATGTCATTCAACTTAATTAAAGACCAAAGTTTTTTGAGATGTTATTTAATATGAGATCCTTCTCGACAATTTCTAATATTATTTTTAGTCTCTATTTTTCTCTACGTAGAATTAAAAACTTTACAATCTACTTTTGTTATATGCCTTCTTTATACAAATCATCTTACGCAATTGTTTTTGTCATCTTTTACTTAATCGAAATTACAACAATCTCTATACTTATATACAATCATTTTGTATAATGTGTTTTCTTGTGTAACCATACATTAATCATATCTATCAAACACAAAATAATTAAAAATAACAAATATTTAAAACATTAAATTTCATCCAAAATCAAAATGTAATCTGAATTACACATATCATTATTCAAGATAAATTTACAATGTAAAAGATTATATATTTAATGACTATTTTTTTTATCAGCAAAATAAAATGTATTCATAGCTACTAGGTACAAGGGTACCAAGAAACCCATTTACAAAAAATACATCCATTGGTTAATTTCTATTTATACTAGACATAGCAACAAATAAAAATTAACTATGGTGTATGCTAAAAGTACCCTACGTATAGTGAGCTCACTTTAATGAAACTACAAATTGATACTCCCTCTGTCCCAAAATGAATGTCGCATTTGGAAAAAAAAACTTGTCTCAAAATTTGTATCGCATTTAATTTTTTAATGTAATATTAATTACTTTTTTCTACTAATATTTTTAATAAGTGTAACTTTAACTTTTCAATGCAATATTAATAATAAGGTTAGTTTTATAAAATTACTTATATTTTTCATCTATTTAATAATTTTTTTTAATTTATGTAAAAAATTCTAGGACGACATTCATTTTATAACGGATGGATTACATAAAGTCACCCACCATCCAACCTCATTAAATATCATTACTTAATTCCCACGCAGAGCCTCGGGATTCCTTCCTCCATAATCTCAAGTGCCTTCACGTTGTTAATTCCACCAAAAAGCCACGTTCTCTGCATGCATACCAAATTCACATATTCTAAAATAATCCATTTTCCAACAGCAAAAATACATGCTCCCCTTCTCAACATGCTAACGAACCAACCACATACCAAACAGATACAAGCTGCAGGGTTCATTTGCCATTGAACAAAAGAATAACTAAAAGCCGATGTATACAATGTTTTAGCCAGGCCCACGCAGAGAAAAAGATATCTTGCAGCACCACCACTTTGTCAAAAACTCCATCCTTAAAGACACAATTGTTCCTGACCATACAATGCTCCAGCATTCCTTTTATTGTTTGTTCTTACACATCAAGCTATGCTGAAGAAAATGCAAATGTGGATCCTCACGTAAAATAGTAGCCAAATTGACCCAAGAATAACATACGATGTCTTGCACCTTGGAACATGAGAACATAATATGGGCAACTGTTTCAGATTCCAAGTTACATAAAGGACATAGTAAATGAGACTCTCCCAGTTGAATGTTTCTCATAACTAGCCAATTATCCATGCGTTCACACGGGTCGCTTTGATTTTTAAGTATTTTTTTAGATAATTTATATATAACAATTTATTTATAAATAAATAATTATATATATATATATATATATATATATATATATATATATATATATATATATATTGCTCAGCGATAATTAAAAACCAAAACATGAATATTCAATAAGAATAATAGAGCAAGAAAGATTGACCTAGTTAATGTTTCATAAATTGTGTTAAAATAGTAACTTGAAACAAATTAAAAAATTTAGTTTCACAATAATAAATGCCTCTGATAAGAAAAAAAAAAAACACCAGCAAAAATAACACAAGATATTCGTGAATTCTCACGGGTCACTCATTTTCACATATGTTTGAAATACAAGTATTTATAAAATTAAATTTTATATTGAGACAAATGCAATTAGCTATTTAAGTTTTCCAAAAATGCAAAAAGTGTTAGAGTATTCAAGCAGAGAAAATATATTTAGTTATAATCTCATAGATATTTCTTATTTCATTTAAAATATTTATAAAATTTTATGAAAATTTATGTTTAAAAATTTAGAAAGAATTTAACTTATGTTTAATTTTTTTTTTGTAATTTTGAAATGTGAAATGATAAAATAATTTATTTATTTTACAACTATATTGCAAATAAAAAATTATTAATTTTATAATATTTATAGTTTATAAACAATACTTCAAATAATTTAAAGTCTAAGAATTAATTAAATTAAAAGCAAACTTTTTGAAATCAAATATTACATACCACCATATTGATTTGAGTGAAATTAATATTGAATCCCTTAAGTAAGGTCTTAGGTTCAAGTCTTATGATTGAAAGATCTTGCTAAAATTAATGGATATATAAATGACAGAACTTTAAAGTTTGTCAAGTAACTTTATCATATAGAAAAAGATAATTTCAGTCAACAAAATAATGAGTTATTAAACATAGAGTCAAAGTATTATTTTGTATAAATATATTAACTAATCAAATTTAAATAATTTTTTTTAGTATAAAAATTTTAACCACATAATATAAATATCATTCAACAAAATATTTATTTATGAAACTATTTAAAATTATTTTATACGATTTATAAGTAAAAATATTATTTTGTAATAAATATATTAACTAATTAGATATAAATTAAATTTAGTATAAAAATTTCAACCCGTAATGTAAATATTATTAAACAAAATATTTATTTATTAAATTATTTAAAATTATTTTATACAAATTCTAAGTAAAAATAATTTTATAGGATTTCAAAGTAAAAATAAATATTGTTGAGTCTTTGATATGCAACTATGTTAAATACTCACAGAAAGAGCTAATAGAAAATTAAATATGTGGACTCTAACATAAAAAAATAAAAAAAATTAATTTATGATAATATTGATGAAGTAATTTAAAACAATTTTTTGTAATAAAATTTATTTAATATATATATATATATATATATATATATATATATATATATAAATTTAACATTATTATACAGTTATGAATCAACAAAATTTTCGTAATAAAGTTATTAAACATAAATTCAAAATATTATTTTTTTAATAAATATATTAACTAATTAGATTTAATTGTTGTAATAAAAAAATTTAATTGTTTTTTAGTACAAAAATTTCAACCAAATAAAATAAATATTATTCAACAAAATATTTATTTATGAAATTATTTAAAATTATATTATATAATTACTAAATAATTGTAGGATTTAAAAGTAAAAGAATGTACTTTGAGTCTTATATATGAAGTTGTGTTAAATACTCGAAGAAATATATTTGTCGCCTATAATAGTTATACCTAACTCAGACAAGATTGTCTCCCGTGTATGATACCTTGCAGTTTCTACCATTAAAAAATTCAAAATAATTCAATTTAGGATATTATTAATGAAGTAATTTAAAACTATTTTGTAATGAAAATATATTTAATAAATTAATTATAATATATTTATTATATATTTATGTTAAAAAAGTTAACATTATTCTATAAATATTAATCAACCAAAATTTTAGTATATAAAGTTATTAAACGAAAAGTTACAATATTATTTTGTAATTAATATATTAACTAATTACATCTAAATTAATGTTTAGTATAAAAAAATTCAACTTCATAATATAAATATTATTCAACAAAATATTTTTTATGAAATTATTTAAAATTATTTTACATGATTTCTAAGTAAAAATGATTTTATAGGATTTAAAAGTAATATATATATATATATATATATATATATATATATATATATATATATATATATATATATGTATGTATGTATGTATGTATGTATGTATGTATGTCTTGGATATGCCGTTATATTAATATTTGGAGAAAGAGATTTGTCATTCATAATGTCGTACTTAACTCGAGCAAGATTGTTTCTCGTGAATGATACTTGTCGTCTCTATCTTAAAAAAATTAAAACTAACTCAATTTATTTATGATATTATTGATGAAGTAATTTAAAACTATTTTGTAATAAAAATATATTTAATAAATTAATTTTAATATTTTTATTATATATTTATGTATTAAAAATTAACATTAATATATAAAGATTAATCAACAAAATTTTTGTATATGAATATATTAACTAAACATAGAGTCAAAATATAAATATTATTATTTATAATATTATAAACAATTAAGTTTATGTATCATTTAATATAAAAAAGAAAGAAAGAAGCATAGAAAGGAAAACCTAAAAAGAATAAAAGAAAAAAGAAGAAAGAAAAAAATAACGTAAAAAGAAAAAAGAAATGAAAAGTAAATGGAAAAAGGAAAGAAAGAAATGTAAAATGAAAAAGAAAGAAAAAACATAAAAAGAAAAAAAAAGAAATATATATTTAAAGAAAAAACTGAAAAGAAAGAAAGAAAAAAAATGAGTAGGATAAATAATAAAAGAATTTATTTTCTTATATAAAATAGATATATAATAGAATAGAAAAAAAATTAAAAAATAAAGACAAAAGAAATAGAGAGAGTTTTTAATGATGCATTACTTACAAAATGGAGATGGGCTCTTTTTCATCATGAGAGGTCTTTGTGGATAGAT
The DNA here is from genome assembly GCA_026413185.1 of Pueraria montana var. lobata. Classification (NCBI taxonomy): domain Eukaryota; kingdom Viridiplantae; phylum Streptophyta; class Magnoliopsida; order Fabales; family Fabaceae; genus Pueraria; species Pueraria montana. The sequence continues at coordinate 78,492,301 of CM048648.1, forward strand.
GTGTTGGAGTCAAAATGGGGGTTGGAAAAGTTTAGAAGGGGGAGAGTGAAGGGGTAGGGTGTTCTTTGTGGTGGAAAGATTTGGTAAAGGTGTGTGAGGGGCATCGTCAACCATCTTTGTGGATATGGACTCTTTTTCATCATGAAAAGTCTTTATGGATAGATGTGTTGGAGTCAAAATATGGGGGTTGGAAAAATTTAAAAGGGGGGAGTGAAGGGGTAGGGAGTTCTTTGTGGTGGAAAGATTTGAGAAAGGTGTGTGGGGGGCATCATCAACCATCTTGGTTTGATAACATGCAAGAGTGGAGGGTGGGTATCGGGAATAAAATGAGGTTTTGGTTGGATAGGTGGGTAGGGGACAATTCTTTGGCGGTTTCATTCCCTAGAATTTATCTAAATTCCAAACAACAAAGTGAGTTGGTTTCTAACATAGGATTTTGGGTGGAGGGGAAGTGGAAATGGAACTTTGAGTGGAGAAGAGGATGGTTTGAGTGGGAAAGTGAAATGGTATCCAATTTTGAAATGATTTTGGATATTGTTGGTTTTCATAATAATAATAGTGACAAATGGATGTTGCTGCAAGATAGCTCAAGGGTGTATACAACAAAATCCGCATACAAAGCTTTACACACCCAAAGATTTAATAGTAATTTTGATGAACTTATGAGCTTGATCTGGAAAGCAAGAGTTACTCCAAAAGCTTCTATTCTGTTATGGAGAATTGTGTTAGGAAGAATGCCAACAAGGGATAATCTAGTAAGTTAAGGAATATTGCTCAGTAGGAGGAAGAACAAAAATGTCATTTTAATTTGTATTTCCAAGGAGGAAACAATGGCACACATATTTTCCATGTGTGATAAGGTACATGGTGTGTGGAAACAAATATATATGTGGTTAAATTTTCACATTGTCATGCATGAATCTCCTATCATAAACTTTTGGCAACATTCAATTGATTTTCTTCGAAAGGATGAATTGGAAATTTGGAGAATGGTGTGGTTCTCGACTTTGTGCTGTATTTGGTTACTGAGAAACAAATGTATCTTTGAAGAAGGAAAATTTGATGGTAAAAATCTTATACAGGATAGCTTGCTCACTGCTTGGTCGTGGTTGAGAACAAAGAATCCTAATTTTATTTATCCTTTTGTTCAATGGTCGTTAAATCCTGGTAGTTGTATTCATTCGTTTTGATTGCATGGTTCTGGTGGGGGCATTTATGACGCGCATGCAGTGGAGGTGTTGGCTTCGGGTGACTACTTGGCCGAAGTAGATGTAAATTTTCTTGAATTGTTGGGTTACTTTGTTTCATTGTGGATTTTGTGGGTAGAGTGGATACATAGATCTTTCCTTAATGATTTTTTGGCTAGTTAGTATATATACTGTCCATTTTCCCTTAATATTAGGGGTTAGAGGATATGTTTGATAATTACCTTATATTCCTACATTTTGTAGTAGTTTAGGGGAAATTGTTTGATATCTTTCATATTTTTGAGCTTTGTTTATCTTCATTTTAGTTAATTTTGAATAAAAGTTTAGTTTATTTAGGATTTTCTAATTTTCTAGTTTTTACACTTGATCTTGGTTTGTTTGTTGATGTTTCGTAGGAAAATTGATGAAGGACCATGTGGAGAAGTGTTGAAAAGCATTATCAATGTTATTGAAGAAAAAGAGAAGAAAAAGAGAAGAAAAAGGCTTAAAAATGCAAATTTTGGATTCCTGACAAGTAAGCACAACCCCATGTTGACTTTCAGCACGGGGCATGCTGATGTGCTCGTGCTCCGTAACTTTTGCACAACCCCAAGCACGAGGCGTGCGGATGTGCTCGTGCTCCGTAACTTTTGCACAACCCCGTGCACAACCCCAAGCACGAGGCGTGCTGATGCAGTAGTGCTCTGAAAGTTCAGCACAACCCCATGCACAACCCTAAGCACTACCCTGTGCATACCCTTGCGACAACTGAAGTCTTTAAATAGATTAGGATTTTATGTTTTAGGGACAACTTTTTCTACATTCAGAATTATTCATTCTTTGAGAACATTGGGGAGCCAATTCCACATGCTTAGAGATTCATCTTCCATTGTCTCTTCTTCAGTTTCTTCTTCCCCTATGGCTATGAGTAGCTAATTCCATCCTTGTTAGGGTTTAATGTAATTAGACTACTACTTCCATGTAATTACGTTTCATTCTTGTTCAATAAAGATTGTTATTGTTCTTCTTTTATGCTTAATGCTTGTTTTTGGCCTAATCAACCAATTGCATGATTCTATAATTTCAATTATAATTGGAAAATTCTTTTGAATTGCGAACTGGAGAAGACAACCAATCGTCTTTATGCCTAAGGATAGGGTAAAGAGGGTTGGTCATCGTTAAAATCCTTTTTCTTAATGCAAGTACCTTGGTTACACTAATTCAAGGGATTGATAGTGGAATCAAGGGACTTAGGTTCTTTCACTTAAAGGATTAAGGCTTGAATAATTTTATGGGTTGATGTTAACATATCTTGATTGAATAGGAATAGTTAGTGATTGCATGTTAGGAACGTCTAATGAAGTTAAACCTTGACGACTTCATCCATTGATAACAACCCAATTTTCTACGCATACTAAGTGTTCGACAAAATTCCTCAACCAATTTTCTTCCTTTACACTCTTTACTTTTATGCATTTGTCTTTACTTTTGGTTACCTCAATTCTTAATCTTCGTTGTCCATTAATATTGCTATTAATTACCCAATTATCGTACAAGTCCCTGTGGAGACGACTTTTCTCACTACTTTGTTACTTGCACGATTTGGTACACTTGCCAAAATTCACCAACAAGTTTCTGGTGTTGTTGCCGGGGACTTGTGTCTCGGTAATTGGGCAAATTTTAGTATTTTTTGTGGACTTTAAACATTCTTTTATTCTTTTGCATTTTAATTTTATTTGTATTTTCTTTTATTTTAATTCTTCTTTCTCTCACCTGGTGCTAACTTGCTTCTTCTAGTTTGTTTGTGATTCTGTTTATGACAGATACCATAGATACAAGGAGAAAAACTAATCCGGAAGACCTCCTTTTCATTCCAGAGATTGAGAAGACCGCTAGGCTAATTAATGGTCAAACTAAAAAAGCAAAGCAAGTTGCATAACAGGTGACATTTGAGGAGATTCCTCTATCCTACCTTTAGAAGAGTCTTCCAGGTCAGACGAAGAAGTCGCTCCATTTGTAGAGGAGATGGCAGAAAAAGAACAGTCTGCCAGGAGAACTCTTACGGATCATGTCATCAATAATGGTCCACGAGTTTTCTCTAGTATTGTCAGGCCAAGGAACACCAACCGCACAGTTGAAGCTAAGCCAGCCTTAGTCATACTTCTCAGTCAACATGCATTTACTGGCTTAGAAAATGAAGACCCCTACAACCATTTGACCACTTTTTATGATTTTTGTGGCACAGCAGAGGTGGCCTAGAATGAAGAAGAGAATTTGTATATAAGGGTGTTCCATTTCTCCATCATAGGAAATGCATTGAAATGGCTCAACAATCTTCCATCTCAAAGTCTTACCACTTGGACTGAAGTTGAAAGAAAGTTCTTAGATCGTTTCTTTCCTGAAGTAAAGAGAAGCCAAGCAAAGATTGATATATTGGGCTTCCGACAAAAAGTTGACGAGTCACTCCATAAAGCTTGGGAGAGATACAAGACTCTCTTAATGAAATGGCCCAACTAGGGGTTTGGACAGGTTGACCAACTCTACATCTTCCTTGCGGGTTTAAAAGGGCAAACAAAGGTGATGTTTGATGTTGCAGCTGGTGGAGGAGTGATCAAGAATAAATCACTGGAAGAAGCCATAGAGTTGATTGAAAATATGGCAGCCAGTGATTTTGAAGCTCAACATGATAGACCTCCACGCAGAGGGGTAATGAAGCTAAATTCTCAAGATTCAATTCTAGCCCAGGTGGAAGCACTCAAGGTGCAAGTGGCCAATCTTCCTCAACAGTTGATGAAAGCTGCTTCTTCTTAGTTACATCACCAAATGCTCAGTTGTGCAATTTGTGGAGGTGACCACCATACGGAGCAATGCCGATATGCTTCCAACACACAAAAGGAAGAGGTGAACTACATTGGGAGACAAAATAACTATGGCCAAGGGAAGCAAAATTTCTATGATAACAATTCTAACTGTAGTGGATTCCAAACTCACCCTGTCTTTGAGAATGGAGCTGCTGAGAGACCTCCCCAACAGAAGCCTAATCTTTATGACCGCACAATAAAGCTGGAGGATACTTTCACTGAATTCATGCAACTCTCTACATCCAATCAGAAGAGGACTGATGCATCTTTCAAGAATTTAGAGACTCAAGTGGGATAGTTGGCCAAGCAAGTGGCATATTTGATGAAGTAAACCAAGATTGGTTTTTCAGCTAATACTCAAACCAATCCTAAAGTCAATTGTAGTGCTATTTGTACTAGGAGTGGTAGTGAGTATGAGAATGTGAGTAAGAAGAAAAAGAAAGCTAAGAAGATGGTGAGATTCAAGGAGGATGAGGAGAAAAATAGTGAAAAAGAAAAAGAGAATGAGGGTGAAGAAGAAGTAGTGGTCGAGGGTGTTAGAATGAGAAAGGCAAGAGATAAGAGTGCCAAAGAGGAGAAGTTGAAGGCCAAGACCCCCATCACTACAAGGCTTCCTTATCCGAAGAGTCCAACCAAGAAGGATAAGGAGTGACAGTTTTCTCATTTCCTTGAGATTTTCAAGAGGCTATAGATTAATATTCCATTCTCAGAAGCTTTGGAGCAGATGCCTACATATGCTAAATTCATGAAGGAGCTCTTTACGAAGAAGATGAGGTACATTGAGAAGGATAATATTGAGTTGGAGGTAGGTTGCAGTGCAATCATTAAGAAGATGTTACCTGCCAAACACAAGGATCCGAATAGTTTCACCATTCCCATCACTATTGGGAATCTCTCCATTGGGCGAGCATTGCTTGATTTGGGGGCGAGTATGAATCTGATGCCTCTATGTAAGTTGGAGAGAGTTAACGATGTTGAAGTGAAGTCAACCCGCATGACGTTGCAGCTTGCGGATCGTTCCATCAAACACCCCTATGGTGTAGTTGAGAACATGCTTGTTAAAGTTGACAAATTTATCTTTCCTGTAGATTTTGTCATCATGGACATGGAGGAAAATGCCAACATTCCCATCATTTTGGGAAGACCCTTTATGTTAATGGCCAAAGCTATAATTGATGTTGGCAATGGAGAATTTAGGATTTCGGTTCAGGATGAGGTGATCAAATTCAATGAGTTTGATGCTATGACTCACCTAACTGACAAGGGTGCTTGCTTTCGGGTGGATGTGCTTGATGAAATACAACAAGATGCTTAGACTTATTTACTTTCTCACTCTCCTCTTGAGCGAGTCTTACTCAATTACCATGATGAGTTCAATGAGGAGGTAGAGGAATGTGCAAGAAGCTTGGAGGTATTAAAGGAGATTCCACTAGAAGAATCCAAGTTTGAAGAGTTGAAGAAGGATGATGTGCCCGTGAAGCCCAAGCTGGAATTGAAGGTGCTTTTATCTCACCTCAAGTATGTCTTTCTTGAGGAGAAAGATGGGAAGCCAATGATCATCGGTAGTTCCTTATCTGCTATAGAAGAGGAGAAGCTTATTGCAGTTCTGAGGTTGCATAAAGGAGCTCTAGGGTGGCATATTTATGATCTTAAGGGCATCGACCCTTCCTATTGTATGCATGATATCCACCTAGAGAATGATTTCGAGCCAGTTGCTCAACCTTAAAGGCGACTCAATCCTATCATGAAGGAGGAGGTGAGAAAGGAGGTATTGAAGCTTTTAGAGGCCGAGATGATTTATCCCATTTCTGACAGTGCTTAGGTAAGTCCAGTTCATGTGGTGCCAAAGAAGGGAGGTGCGACTGTTGTGCGGAATGACAAGAATGAGCTTGTTCCCACAAGAACAGCCACTGGTTGGCGGATGGTTATTGATTATAGAAGACTCAATCAAGCTACTCGACTTCCCATTTCCTTTCATGGACCAGATGTTGGAGAGGCTTGCAGGGCAAGCCTACTATTACTTTCTAGGTGGATACTTCGGGTACAACCAAATTGCGATTAACCCGACTGATCAAGAGAAAACATTGTTCACTTGTCCCTTTGGGATATATGCTTATAGGAGGATTCTATTTGGCTTGCGTAATGCACCTGTCACATTCCAGAGGTGCATGTTGGCTATATTTGCATACTTGGTGGAAAAATGCATCAAGGTATTTATGGATGACTTCTTAGTTTTTGGCACTTCCTATGAATTGTGCCTCACCAACTTGGAGCTTGTATTGAAGAGATGTGTTGAAGACAACCTTATTCTGAACTGGGAGAAGTGCCATTCAATGATCCAAGAAGGCATAGTTCTTGGTCACAAGATTTTTGCTCATGGCATAGACACAAAGCAAAGATATACGTCATTGAGAAGATTCCTCCTCCCGTTAATGAAAAAGGTATTCAAAGTTTCTTGGGGCATGTAGGATTCAACATGAGGTTCATCAAAGACTTCTCTAAGATAGCCAAGCCCCTCAGCAATTTGTTGGTCAATGATACTCCTTTTGTGTTTGATGTCGAGTGTCACAAGGCGTTTGATACCTTGAAGAAGAAGTTGATTTCAGCTCCTATTATCATAACTCCAGATTGGAAGCAAGAGTTTGAGCTTATGTGTGATGCTAGCAATTATGCAGTTGGTACAGTATTGGGGCAAAGGAAAAATAAGGTGTTTCATGCTATATTCTATGCTAGCAAGTGTTGGGTGGAGCTTAACTCAATTATGCCACCACAGAGAAAGAGATGATTGCCATTGTCTATGCCTTGGAGAAATTCCGTTCTTACTTGATTGGTGCCAAGGTAATTATCTACATAGACCACTCTGCCATCAAATACCTTCTCTCCAAGGCTGATTCTAAGCCTAGATTGATAAGACAGATCCTCTTACTATAAGAGTTTGATATTGAGATTTGGGATAAGAGGGGGAGTGAGAATGTAGTTGCTGACCATCTTTCAAGATTGAAGAATGAGGAAGTGACTGTGAAGGAGAAGGAGATTAGGGTGAGTTCCCTGATGAAGTCTTATTCTATATTGAAGAGAGACCATGGTTTGCTGACATGGCTAATTTTAAGCCAGGGGGTGATATGCCTAAGGATTTGAACTACCACCAGAAGAAGAAGTTTCTTAGAGATGCTAAATTCTATGTGTGGGATGACCAATACTTGTATAAAGTGGGTGTTGATAATCTTCTCAGGAGGTGTGTGACTCAAACTAAGGCAAAGGATATCTTATGGCATTACCACAACTCTCCCTATGGTGGTCATTGTAATGGGGGAGAGAACTGCTGCAAAGGTTCTCCAATCAGGCTTCTATTAGCATTCTTTGTTAAAGGATGCACATAATCATGCCAAGAGCTGTGATAATTGCCAAAGGACTGGAAACATATCCAGAAGACATGAGATGCCACTGCATAACATGATTGAGGTGGAGGTATTTGACTATTGTGGGATTGACTCTTTTGGTCCCCTCCGTTCTTCTTTTTCTAATGAATACATTCTTGTTGCAGTGGACTATGTGTCCAAATGGGTGGAAGCAGTGGCTACATAGAAGGATGATGCTAAAACTGTGATTAAGTTCTTGAAAAAAAATGTTTTCTCTAGATATGGTGTGCCATGAGTACTAATTAGTGATAGGGGTACTCATTTCTGTAATGCACAGTTGAAGAAAGTGCTTGAGCATTATAATGTGAAGCAAAAAGTGGCATCTCCATACCATCCTCAGACAAATGGTCAAGCGGAAGTCTCTAACCGCGAGATTAAGAAGATTTTGGAGAAAATAGTTGCTTCTTCCAGGAAGGATTGGTCCATCAAGTTAGATGATGCATTGTGGGCCTACAGGACAGCTTTCAAGACCCCAATAGGGTTGTCCCCTTATCAGATGGTGTATGGCAAGGCTTGCCATTTACCGGTAGAAAGGGAGCACAAGGCGTTTTGGGCATTTAAATTTCTTAACTTTGACCCTTCTCTATCCGGGATAAGAGGAAGCAGCAGCTGCATAAGTTGGAGGAGATAAGGCTTAACGCCTATGAGTCATCCAGAATCTACAAACAGAGAGCCAAGGCTTGGCATGACAGGAAGGGCTTAAAGAAAGAGTTTAAGTCGAGACAAGTCCTTTTGTACAACTCCCGACTAAAACTATTTGCAGGGAAGCTAAAATCAAAGTGGAGTGGTCCTTACACAGTCAAGGAAGTGAGGCCCCTGGTGCAATAGTGGTGGAAGACCCTTCTTCTCAAAGAAGTTGGCTTATCAATGGCCAAAGACTCAAACACTACCTTGGGGTGAAGTTGAGTGCCTCACTACAGTGATTCATCTCAGTGACCTTTGAGGTCATTCATCCGTCAAGCTAGTGATGCTAAAGAAGCGCTTACTGGGAGGCAACCCACCTCTCTATCTCTTCTTTGCATTTGTTTTCATATTAATTATGTTCTTGCATTTCAAAAAAAAAAAAAAAACTCCCTCTCTTTCTTTATTTTTCCTCCCTTGTTGCATACTTGGCATCCCTTTAAGTTTGGGGTGTTAAGGTGAGTTTGTGACCCATGTTGCCTGGCCAATGAGAGTTGGGGACCAGCACATTCTTGGCCAAGGGGGTGATGTTGGGCCTCTGATGAGAGATGGGGGAGGACTATAATCACTAGTCCTCCCAAGGTTGGTATTTCTTTTCCTTTACTTTTCTTGTTTTTATTGCTTTATGTTTTGAATAATTGTTAATTATTGCTTATTGTGTTGTGTGACTTGGCTTGTAGTAGTTGCCTATTTGTTTTCATTAAAGCAAGAGAAAAGTTGTTATTTTAGTCTAATGCATGATTGTGGTTGCATTCCTGGATTCTTGTGAATTTCTGATTATGGTTAATGTGTGTGACATGTTTGTTTGGATACCTTTGTTTCCTTGATGAGACCTACCTTTGTGAGGAATTTACTGTGATATATGCTGAGTGGCACCATTGATTTTTTCACATATGATTTTGCTTGAGTCTCTTGAGTCCTTTGTTTTGCATGCTAGCTTGGAAATGATCAAGGCCTTGTTTGTTGTTTTAAGCCACTAGCCAAAGAGCCTTTTCCCCTTTAATAAATTCCTTGCACCCTCTTTGAGCCAAATAGAAAATCTTCTTGATGCATGACCCTTAGCCTTAAAAGAAAAACAAATGTTGTCCCTTCCTAGGAATAGGAGAGCAAACTGAGAAATAGCGTGTACATTAAGTTTGGGGTGTTTTACCAAACACCCAAAAGTGATTAAAGAAAGGTACCCCAAGGGAATTCTAGTGTCATAGTTAGTATGACTGTAAAAAAAATAAAAAATAAAATGCCCGTGGCTCACCTTTATCCTACAGTTTCAAAGCTGTCAAAAAAATAAATAAATAAAGTGCAGTAGGACATAGGTGAGGTTAAATAAAGTGGTTTGGTCTGTTGAAGGAACTTGGGGTCCAATTAACTGATAATTGTTGTTGTTGAGATTGAGTTGAGGATTGTTCTCTTTTTGCTCTCATATTCTTAGATGTTTTGAATCCCAAAAAAACAATATTTGTTGTACCAGCCACGTTACAAGCCAAGAAAGTCCTTAGTGATCCTTGTTTGCATGTTTGATGATTGTGAATTATTGAGAGACAAAAAGCAAAATTAATATGTGTGGTTTCAATGTGTGCTTGAGAGATACACTCACCTTTTGTTGTGAGATTGAGGGATACACTTGTAAGGACCAAGGAACATTGGTGGTTCATTGCATTCTTTGTCATTCATATTGATCTCTTAATGAATTGTCACTTGAATCTTTTGCGTGAGCACCACATTATGTTTGGATTGGGTTGTTCTGGAACTTGTTTAGATATTATGCTTGATGATGATGAGTTAGGAAATTATTGCAGGCTATGTCTTTGTGTTTTAGTGTTTCTTAGGATTTTCATTGCTTATTTCTTGTTTTGTTGCTCGAGGACAAGCAAAGTTCTAAGTTTGTGGTGTTAATAATTGCCTTATATTCCTACATTTTGTAGTAGTTTAGGGGCAATTATTTGATATCTTTCATACTTTTGAGCTTTTTTTATCTTCATTTTAGTTAATTTTGAATAAAAGTTTAGTTTATTTAGGATTTGCTAATTTTCTAGTTTTTACACTTGATCTTGGTTTGTTTGTTAGTGTTTTGTAGGAAAATTGATTAAGGACCATGTGGAGAATTGTTGAAAAGCATTATCATTGTTATTGAAGAAAAAGAGAAGAAAAAGGCTTTAAAAATGCAAAATTTGGGTTCCTGGCAAGTAAGCACAACCCCATGTTGACTTTCAGCACGGGGCATACTGATGTGCTCACGCTCCATAACTTTTGCACGACCCCATGCACAACCCCAAGCACGGGGCCGTAACTTTTGCACGACCTCGTGCACAACCCCAAGCACAGGGCATGCTGATGCAACAACAGTCCGAAAGTTCAGCACAACACCATGCACGATCCTAAGCACGACCCCATGCACAACCCCAACCACGGGGCGTGCTGATGTAGCAGCACTCCGAAAGTTCAGCACAACCCCTGCGACAACTGAAGTCTTTAAATAGATTAGGTTTTTATGTTTTGGGGACAGCTTTTTCTACATTCAGAATTATTCATTCTTGGAGAACATTGGGGAGCCAATTCCACATGCTTAGAGATTCATCTTCCATTGTCTCTTCTTCAGTTTCTTCTTCTCCCGCGGCTGAGTAGCTAATTCCATCCTCGTTGGAGTTTAATGTAATTAGACTACTACTTCCATGTAATTATGTTTTATTCTTGTTCAATAAAGATTGTTATTGTTCTTCTTCTATGCTTAATGCTTGTTTTTGGCCTGATCAACCAATTGCATGATTATATAATTTCAATTGTAATTGGGAAATTCTTTTGAATTGCGAGCTGGAGAAGACAGCCAATCGTCTTTATGCCTAGGGATAGGGTAAAGAGGGTTGGTCATCGTTAAAACCCCCTTTCTTAATGCAAGTACCTTGGTTACACTAATTCAAGGGATTGATAGTGGAATCAAGGGACTTAGGTTCTTTCACTTAAGGGATTAAGGCTTGAATAATTTTGTGGGTTGATGTTAACATATCTTGTTTGAATAGGAATAGTTAGAGATTGCATGTTAGGAACGTCTAATGAAGTTAAACCCCGACGACTTCATCCATTGATAACAACCCAATTTTCTACGTATACCAAGTGTTCGACAAAATTCCTCCACCAATTTTCTTCCTTTACACTCTTTACTTTTATGCACACTACTACAAAATATACATTCTACATCATCAAATTGACATCGGTTATAAGAGAACCGATGTTAACAAATACGCGGTGGCATTTTTGTAAATAAATGAAATTGGTTAACGTCGGTTATTTCATAACCTGATGTTATTAGTTTAATTTAACATCGGTTTTCTAGTATAACCGACGTAGTAAAAGAACGTGGTGGCATTAATGTAATATGTTCTCGCAATCCTGAACCCCAAAAGGCACTAATTCTCGTTCTCATTCCCAAATGGCACTGAACACAAAAGGTAACCCTAGCCTCCTCCAACCTTGACGCCTTCCTTCGCCTCTTGCCCTCCTTCCGCCATGCTGCGCCCTCTCGGAGACCCTCTGCTGCTCCGACACAGATCTCGATCATGACGGCGACAACGGTGATTCCAGAAGTGGTGCGGGCTTGAGCATTTCACGATCTCCGCATTGGCTCGAACTTGCGCCTCTTCTTCGCTCCTTCATCCCTCCATTCCCTTCACTCTCCATTGAATCAACAACCATGGGAGAAGGCAATGGCTTGTGAGAGAAACATGGAGAAAAATAAACCTGTCAAATTCTTCCTTCTCATCTTTTCCTTTTCTCTGCGATCCTCTTAGATCTCTCTTTCTATTTCTCATTTTTATTTTTTGATTGTGTAGGTAGCCAATTGGAGACCAACAAGAAGGCCATGAACATCCAGGTACAGTTCTGATTCATTGTTTTTTTTGCTAAATTATGTCCCGATTTTGTTTATCTGCATAATCTAAATACCTAGATCAAAGAGGATAACCCATTTTATTTTAGATTCAATCTTTTATCTCGCTTTATGTGTGTTTGGTTCTGTTTGCTCGAATTTTTTATTACATGGATTTGAGAAAAAATTGTGCTTTCGAATGTGATGTTGTGCGATGGTAGAAAAGGCAGAGGATAAAAAATTAGGTTCAGTAATTAAAGAAAGAAAGAAATTTTTTTGCCAACTATTCTGCTAAGTAAAGAAAATAAGAAAAGGAAATATCTGTCCATGAGTAAATAAAAGTAATTCAAATTTGTATTTAAAATCAGAATAACAAGATACTTAGCTGCCAAATTAATTGGTCCCGTGGAGTTCATTTTAGCAATATCCTTATTTCTATTTGTGGACAATTTACTTTTCTAGATATAATTATAATTAGCCTTAGGACTTTGGTTTTACAAAATTCTGATCTTTATTATGTTTGGGATGCTTTTAATTGATTACATATGTCCCTTGTGTTACTGCATTTCTTCCAATGAAAGTTCTGAATTTCTAAGTTTAAGCATTGTGCTAATCTATCTTTGGGCTTTAGGTACTAATCTAGCTACTAAGGTTTTACGAGCCCATGGAATTAACTCAAGGTGCGAGATGAAACTGTGAAGTTACTTGGAAAAGCTTATTTGTTTTTCTTCAGCCCAGAGCATCCTCTGCTGACTGATGAAGCTCAGAGGGCCCTTGATTGGGCTATTGATCAAAAAATAAAATCTGGTTGGTTGTTGTCATTTTTCTCATTTACTATTGTTTATCCCCAATTGCAGAGGAGTGGAGAGCTGATTGCAAAGCTTATATGACTTTATGCATTACTTAATACTTTTTCTTGTGGTTTAAATTCTCTCTGATTTTTTCTGAGTCTCTCTTCCCCCCTCTAAATTGTTTTTAAATAACGTGAAAACATACAAAATTGTCAAACATGTGGTTACAAGAATCTATGTTATTTGGGTGTGCTAATGACGTCTTGTCTTTTGGTCCTGAAGCTTTTCTTGTAGCAAAAATGATTGTCAAACCTACATTCCAGTTGATGATGGTTTAGTTAGTTTATGACTTTCATTCATATTTTAACAATAAAAAAGACTCAATTCTGCTTTTGGAAATCATGATATATGATAAAAATTAAACTAGGAATTCCAAGATATGTTGTGATTATGCAATCTGAAGTATCGATGGTTCTTATTTGGAATGTGATTATGCAGATATGTTGTGATAACTGTCCATCTACTTTTCACCTAGCTTGTTTGTCCACTCAGGTCTATCTTCTCTTAGGTTTATGCTAGTTTCTTTCTTTTAATTTGTTTTGGGAATTCAAACATGCTATTAGTATTAACTATTAAGTGATTGATATAACATATGCTCCTATGCCATTCCTATATATATATAAGCAAAACACATGTAGTTCTACTCCTCCTGCGTCACACCCTGCTGGTAGTATAATTTTTGTGGTCTGTAGTTAGGAATATTTATTTTGACTTAGTTGATTACTAGAAAATATAGCATATGGCAATTAGGACTTTTTATAGTGAGTGAGTGGGTTCACTTCTGTGAACATGAATAAATGATCAAGGGCGTGGATTGTAATTTACTTGGTTTTTTTGGTACTGTAGCAAATGAGTTAACGAACTTTGTGCTTAGTTTGGCTGTGGTTTGATAAATAGGTTCAGTGAGTATCCTCTCACTTTATAGAGAACTAGATATCCACCTGTGCATTGCTTGGATGCCATAATTGTAGAAGTTATGTAATTTTTAAATATGAAGAAAGCCATTTGGTAATATTTTATTGAAGTAAAAAACAATAAGAAAATTAGATCTGAGATCAAATTGTTAAAATGACATGCTTTTGGTTGTGATGTGATATGAGATAGTATTGTTTTTAAAATTATTAGATTCACGGAAAAGATGACACTTTAAATATATTTAGTCTAAATAGATTTAATGAATTAGAAACATGATAGTATTCACGTAAGGTTTGTAAGGTAGCATATTAGGTTGCTCTTAGTATTATTAGATGATTAGCACTTTGAGATATTGACTATTGCCTAATTTATGCCTAGACTAAAGAAGCAAAAGTTACAATAGTTTAGTTTTAATAATTATGGAAATTTGCCTAACATTTTTAAAAATTCTACTGGTAACTTGGGAAAAATGATTATTTAGCTTTAAGAATTTAATATCTTCTTAGTTCTCACACTAATTTTTGTCACTAATAAAAGACCAAGAAAAAGTAAAATTATCATTCATACATGTTTCATTAATTTACTTTTCATAATATGACAATGTCAATCTTTATTTTTATGATTAAAATATTTAACCAATTTTTAAACCTTTATAACAAAGCTTAATGTGTGTACTCATATATATATATATATATATATATATATATATATATATATATATATATATATATGTTTATTGACCAATCTTAATGCATTCAAGCTTTCCTGAAGGCATTTCTTCTTGGGTTACCAATGGCACTAATGAAGACATCTATTCCACTACCATGACCCAGCTTTAGCCACCACAAACCAGTTGAATGAAACCACCATTCCAGCTTTGCACACAGCCTCTGACATCTTCGGTGACAACATACTCCATTACCTTTTCTATTATTTCATTTATTTTATCTCGCCTTTAGTTTGTTCTTATTTCCTGCTATGTTTAAGTTTGATATCATTGGATCCAATCAGTGCTTAACTGATAGTACTTCTTTCTTTTCTTACATAGATAATTAATTATTGTTCTATTTTTTTAACAGAGATAAGTGACTTCTATAGAAACTCATGAATTCATATTAGTCTTTGAACCAACTTGTTTTGTTCCCTTCAGTGTAAAATACTTTGATACAGTGCAAATGCCATGGTAAGTGAATTTCATGTTTGATGCCTTTTTTTATGAACTTGGGACGTCTAAATTTATTCTCTGTTTTAAAATTGATAACCAAAAGAGAAGACATTTCTAGAATAATGACTATCATTTTTTTACCCAAAAATCTAGAATTAGTTTTCTCGGTTCATATTGTTTAACATATTACTCTGTCCTTTCTTAGGTGGGGACTTGCATTGAAATTGGAATTCTCTGGTGGCAGTTTTCAATTTCACTGTTGAAGTGGATCACAGATCAACTTGCATGGAAGCGCTCTGGTCTTTTAAGTCTATTCGAAGATATGTGAAGAATGCAATATCTAATTACCTAGTGCTGATGCAATTAATTCATACTCTAATTTCTTACATTCTTCTATTCTATTTTTTGGCAGCCATAGATATGTTGTGAGTGCACAATTATTTGAATTATACATAGATAATTAATGTTAATTAATTTTAGGTATTGATATTTTTGGTATAAGTTTATAAGTTACAATAACTAAAAATTATATTGGTACTGAAATTGAGTGTCTATACTAATAAAAACTAGCATTTTTTTTATATAAAAAAATAGCTTTTTACATCGGTTCTAATAAGAACCGATGTAAAAAGTACCTACACAACATCGGTTATTTTCTAGAACCGATGTTGAATAGGTACTTTTTACATCGGTTGTACCCACAATCGATGTAAAAAGTTGGCAGATTTACACAGTCTGGCACACTTTTTACGTCGGTTTCCGCCACAACCGATGTAAAAAGGTATTTTTCACATCGGTTGAAAAATCGATGTTGAAAGTATCGCACTTTCAACATCGTTTGATACAACATCGGTTCTAAACCGATGTTAAAAGGCTTATTTAACCGATGTTAAAGGCCTTTTTTGTAGTAGTGGCACTTGTCTTTAATTTTGGTTACCTCAATTCTTAATCTTCGTAGTCCATTTAATTTTGCTATTAATTACCCAATTATCGTACAAGTCCCTGTGGAGACGACTTTTCTCACTACTTTGTTACTTGCACGATTTGGTACACTTGCCAAAATCCACTAACAATGTTCTCTGGGTTAGACTTTCGAACTTGGGTTACCATTGTATCTGAGGGGTACCACTGGTACCAATATCCTCTTTCTTTTCTACTATATTAATATATATTTTTTGGTAGATAAAAAAATAATTGTTCCTTTTAAATTAGATTGATTATATATTTTGATTTTTTTCTCATTTTTTTAGGGGCGCCGACAATAACTTTTTTATTAACAAATAAATAAAATTTCATTATATAGAATAAAATCTCAAACTAATACATGAATTCGTCTAGTAATTAAATTTTCATCTAGGGGACAATACATATTAGATAAAATATCAAATACATAAACATGAAAAGTTATTTAAAGTATGCAAGCATTGTTCCGATATAGATTTTCTCTAGGGTTTGAGGCGATCTAACCAGAACATTTAAGACTTCAAGTGTATAATATACCTTTCTCCCTAGCCAGAACATTTGATACTCGTCTGTAGTCCCTTTTTCCCTAGCCTTTTGGGATGTTATTGTTATGTGGGATCGGATTTTACATCTTGCCTTAGATCGGGTGAATGTGGTCGGGTCGATTCGGATACCGACCCAGAGAGTACAGGTACAGAGAGCATACAAAAATATACTCCTTAGACCCTTGTTGTGGGGAAGCAAAGGAGTGTGCAGCGCATGCTTCATACAATGTGGAGTAAATGATCATTTTGACGTAGATAGAATTATTTTTTAAGAATAAATAAGTTGCCATGATGAGACGAGTTTGTAATGATTCTAGTTTTATTTTAAAAATGGGATGATAATTCATTTACAAACTCATCTCATCATGGCTAGCTAGTACCTAAAACAATATAAACCAACAATGAGTAAAGTGAAAATTTCATTGAATTGAAATTTAAGAAGTACAAAAAAAAAATCCTAACTTAGAATTATCAAATATATACATAAAAAAAAAAACATAAGGAAAAGATCTTTAAAAGCCAAAAAAGGAGGATCAACTTTCATCTTCATATAGGGCTCTTTTAAGGCTAGAGGTTTGCAACATACTTGGTTTTTGTCGTTTCAAGCTCAACTTGTTTCTTCATCAATTTCCCTAGTTACGGGAAAGTTCTTTACTTGTTACAAAACTGGCCATTGTATTCACACTTTATTGTTGTTCAACTTCAAGGCTAGATCTTTCCCTTTTAACTTGGCTCTAGTCCTCCTTTAATTTTCTGATCTGTTCTTTTTCTTTCTATTTGCATCCTTTGATCTTAGGCTAGCGATTCTAGTATTTCCTCGATCTTGTTGAATTGATCATTAGTAGAATTGAGCTTGTCAGTCGAGATAATCTTGTTGAATTTATTAAGTGATAGCAATTGAAGCATACTGAAAGAATTTTCATCCACATGAACTAGAAAGTCAGCAAGTTCCATTGGATCATATGTATTTATGAGTTGGGTACGTAGCCTATTAGAAATGTGTATGGGTAGGGTAGGGTTGGCGGCGTGTTAAACAAAAATCAATTTTATTTACACGGTGATAGCAAGTTCCCAAGGACCACTTCAATATTTTTGCGTAAAATACGCAGATTGGATTGGCTCAATGCCATTAATGCAAACACACTATAATTCAAGCTAGTGGTTGTGCAAAATGTCAACAAACCAGTAACTAGGGGAAAATTGAGTTTACAAATTGTTGATTTAGTGAAAGTATGTTGAGGTTTATCAAATATTTCTTACATTACTTTACTATTATATTATAAATTAGAAAACAAAATTTAAAGAATATGGCTCTGATTCACTTCATTTTCTCAATATTTTATTTCTTCTTTAAGGCTAGGTATATGCAAAAGTTCGGTTGGCATAGACTTGGTCTCATAAGTTCGTAAATAAATGAGTTAAGTCAGTTGGCTTGCGACATGAATGAACCTCTATAATGGATGGCATGTGTCCACCAAGCCTAAATAAAAATATTTAAAAACCTACAAAAGCTAAAAAAGATATTTTAAAAAAAACTAAAAAATATATTAAAAAAAAACAGTATGAAAAGATAATAACAACTAACAAGCTAGTATTAAATGGTCTTCGTCCTAACTAATATTAGGAATATTTCTACTTCTCAATTGATCGATTTAAGAAATTTGAATCTAGTTCCACTCAGATCAACAACATATTAACTATTTTTATTATTTGCTACTCAATTTTATTAACAAATTATATCTCTATACATATTTATTGTAAATTTATTATATACTTCAATATTTATCAAATGCTAAAAATAAATTATAATATATAAATAAATAAATTATTATTTTCACATGAAAATAAACTTTCCGTGTATCACACGGACCCACAAACTAATTACAATTTAAAATACAAAGATTGAGCTTATCTCACTTAAACTAGGATCCCAAACATTTAACTTAATTTGGAAATAGCTTCTTCTTTTTTTTTTCTTGAAAAACAACTGAAAATGGGAATTATAAGTTGTCTCAAACATGCTATTCTATATATGGTAAACTTAAGATAAGTTCTTTTCTATAATATTTTCACCTATTATAAGAAAAAGCCATATTGATAATCATTAGACATAAATTTTAATTACCAACATGTGAATGAAAAACGTGGTTAGAAAGAAAAATCACACTAAAGATAACAATGAAAGTTTTTCAATGAAAATTAGTCATGAGTAAAACTAGTAAATATTCTACACTAATGTTATGATGATCCAAAAAAAATACATAAATTTTATTTGGTTTAAATATTTTTTTAGTAGCTATAAAATGAGCATGTTTTCATTGTGATTCCTATATTTTTGTTTTTTTTTTCATGATCTTTCTAAAATTCAAAAATATTATTTTTAATCCCTATAAAATGGACGAATTTTAGTTTTAGTCTTTGAAAAATATTTTCTTTAGTTTTAATCCCTCCAAAATATAAAATTATTATATTTAGTTCCTAAAGTCCATTTCAAGGTAGATAAATAATATTTATTTTAGAGATCTAGAAATTTTTTTTGAGGTATCACATGATATTGTACCATAAATACTAGTGGGTGTGTTTGAGATAGTTGCAAAAATTAAATTATTTTGATAATCGATTATATGTATAATCAATTATAATCATAATCAATTTTTCTTTAAGTTTGCTAAAAAGTGGTATGAATATAATAAAAAAATATGAAAACAGTTGAAAGAGGGGGGGGGGGGGGGGGGGAAGCTGTTGGAAATAATCATAAACTACAAATATCTAGCTTCATAAAAACAACTTATTTTTACATAAAAAACTTTTTCCCAATTTAAGCTATGATTTCCAAACATCTTGTTTTTTCTATAAACAACTTAAATGGGCTAAAAACAACTGAAATTGGAAATTTTTTTCCCAAACATGCTATGAAGGATGGATCAAAATAATTTTTTATAAATCAAATATTACTATTGTAGCGTGAATGAAATTGCTAACCAGAATGAGATTCGACTAGCCTTTTGCTCCAACATGATTCCAAAAATGATACTCAAATGAAGACGTCAAAAGGAAAAATTTGTCTCTTAACTATAGGTTCTCAAACTACTCCAAAGTGCATTTAAATTTTTTCTAGGATAAGGTAATTAAAAACGCCAAAGATTTGAACAAACAAAGAAATTAAAAATTTAAAAGAACAATAACAAGAAATAATAAACTGAAAGATGCTAAAAAAATAGTAAATTTGTTGATTGATGGATGGAAGGTCCCTAAACACTGCCTATCTCCCATTCAGCTATCTTCAACTGCCACACTCCTAATTTTTAGGCATGTCCCACAACAGTTTTATCCAATATCTAAAACCAAGTTATCTCCTTATTTTTAGGCCCCATTTGTCAACATCTTTTCAATTTTGTTTGGAAGGCGCATCTTTTCAAATTAATCTTAACCATTATCATCAAAATATAAAATACCAAAAATTTAAATATTCAGACAAAACAAAACCTTACATATTTTTGGGCCAAACTTTTAAATTCGGCTTTACCACGAAATTTTGAGTGTTAGCAATTACTAAAATGAATATAACGAATACTTTAACACTAATACAAATTTAGGTAGGAGATACACTCAAGAACATAAATTAGTCAACAAAAGAACATGTATCTTCTATGTTAAGATACACTCAAATCCAATAATAAAGAACATGTATGACTCTAAATTAAGAAGATAATGGAATAAAAATATCTTTAAGATAAATAGAACATGTTAACATTCGTACATTTTTGCCCAATTATTTTTTATATCATACATCATCACTATTCTATGTTAATAGACTCCATAAGATTAATACACCACAAGAATCATACTAATTTTCCCATATAAGAAGAGAACCAGGCTGAAGCTCTAACTTTAACCAAATAATTAAGAGTAAATTACACGGACCCTTTTTGAGTTTTACTTATATTACAGCGATACTCCTGCTTTTTTGAACCATACAAAAAGCCTCATACAAAAAGCCTCTTATTTGTTGATTCTAAATTACACGGACCCTCCCTGAGTTTTACTTATATTATACCGACACCCTTGCTTTTTTGAACGACAGGGATCAAAAGTAATGTTTAAAAAAGCAGAGGGTGTCGGTGTAATATAAATAAAACTCAGGAGGTCCGTGTAATTTACTCAATAATTAATTATATACACAAATCCACGTACGGTAACATACCTGAATATCACCTTATTTCGAAGCAATCATATCAGATTTCTGCATGCCATATAGAGACTATAACAATGCCAGCAAAACGATATGTTGATGGTACATCTATAGTTAGAAGAACATAAATTATCAAGTTTATATATTATCAAAGTTTCGATGTAGTTTTATTACCTTGCAGATTGCCAGACTTACGAAGTTTGATTTATGTTGTTTTCACCACAAACGGACAATTCCCATGATGCAAGTTTAGCAGAAGCAATTATCAGTTTGGTTCTACGTCAGAGAAGATTGACGTGCATTTTGTTGAATTTGGAAATGTGTCAATTTGTGCATTATTGAAACGCAACCAAGATATACTAATTGTTTTCGTCTTCCATCAGGCACCGATTGAAACATCTTAGACGGAAAATATACATTAATTGAGTCCTGATTTTTGGAATATTTATAAGGTGTTTTTGGTTGTCCAAAAATCAGGACTCTCTCCTAAACGAAATAAATCTAAAATATACTCTATTACATGGACATGTTTAATTTGACATCACTCTTAACAAATTTCTAACATGTAAATTTATTCGTACGTACACAATGGTGTCGTGCCGTGTTCTGCTAAACTTGTTCCAAATTTATACTAACATCTAAGTTCATTCGTATGTTTAACTACATCGACAATTAAGGAAAAAGCTAGGTGGACATGGTTTTCTTTAGTGTAGACATTAAGAGATTTTAAGAAAGAGAAAAAGAAGATAGATAAGTAATTGATGTAGTTGGTTATATAATATGAAGAGAAGAGAGATATAAAAAAAATAAGTGGTACTATTAATTGTTTTTACTATTTAAAAGTCCAAATACCATGATTGAATTCAGAAAATTGATAATTTACAACAACTTAACACCTGCTCATTCTTTACTGAGAAAGAAATTCAGTTCTTATACTACTAAATCACACTTTTCTAAATCATTCTCACAAATCTCGATCACTCTCAAATTCTATACTATTAGTGTTCCCTCCAATTTTCTACCAACCTATTCAATGCAACTACGGAAGATCCACCTTCAGCCATTGCTTCCGTGGCACTAATTTTCATTTTGAAAATCCTCTGTCTAATCTCTTTTCCCCTATCCGAGTCCATGAGCTCCTTGACTCGGTCACCCAACTCGGTCGAACTCACTAACCCATCTTTGTTCTCCTTCACCCCCAAACCCACCTTCATCTCCTCCACCAAAATCACCCTATTCAGCTTCTGCTCCGCGTACAATGGCCACGCCACCATGGGAACCCCTTCACAAACAGCTTCCAACACCGAGTTCCACCCGCAGTGAGTCACGAACCCGCCCACCGAGTCATGACTCAGAATCGCCGCCTGTGGGGCCCAGTCCCTCACCACCATTCCCTTCCCTTTCGTCCTCTCCAAAAACCCCTCCGGCAACAACTCGTCCAAACTCGGTGGCTCCCCCGAGTCACCCTCTTCGAACTCGCTCCTCACAACCCACAAGAACCTCTGCTCACTCTTCTCCAACCCAATAGCAATCTCTCTCAACTGCGTCCTCGAGAACCTTCCCATGCTCCCAAAGCTCAAAAACACAACACTCTGACTCGGTTGTGAATCGAGCCAACTCAGACACCCGTTATCATCGGCTCTACAAGGAGCCGAAGAAATCACGGGTCCAATGCAAAACACGGGTGGCGTGGTTCCTTCCATCAACCCTTCGTTGAACGCTTCCACAACCCTCCCTTCGATGGCTTCAAACGAGTTTACTAAAATCCCGGAACTGCCCCTCATGCACGTGGCTATGTCAACAAAAGCCTCGTAACCTTCATTTTCACGATCCTTCGCCGGGTCTGGCAGGTCATCGGTGTGAATCTTCGGTAACCCGGGGATGAAGAGGTGCATGTTGAGGTCCTTGAGGGACTTTGTGTTGTTTTCGTGAAACACAGTCTGATAGAGGAAAACGGCGAGGGTGGAGGCACCGGAAGTGTAGTAGAAGTAAGTGGGGATTCGAAGCGCGTTTGTGACACGTGTGGCGCTGTAGTTTATGAAGTCTAAGACTATTGCTTTGAGGTTGGAGGTTTGGGAGATGGAGTTGAGGATGCGGCGGAGGTGGTGGCCGGTGGCGCGGCAGAGCTCGAAGGTGAGGGCCATGGGAGGGAGGACGGTGGGGATGGAGATTTGAGGGATGCGGTGGAAGGTGATGGAGGGCGTGGCGGCGCTGACGGCGGCGATGTATTTGGCGGTGGCGTCGCAGGTGAAGGCGGTGGGGGAGGTGGGGGTGTCTTGGTTGGGGGGTGGGGTTAGGAAGAGAATGGTGATGGAAAGTGAAGGGTGGTGGGATAGTATGAGTTTGCCTAGTTCCACCATGGAGACTAGGTGTCCCCTTCCCAAAGCTGAGTATAGAACTATGGAGTCCTTCATGGTCATGATGATTCAAAAGAAAAATGTCTTATTTTTTTCCTTTTTTTCTTGCTCTTTCTGTGTTGATTCTATGGAGGGTGGATTGGTGTGAGGAGGGAAAGTGTTTTTTTTTTGTCTATTTATTGACAGCGTTGGGAGGAGTGGGATGCGTAAGTGTCTGGATTATATGTCGGCTGGTATATATATATATATATATATTTTTTTTAAGATTCGATATCAAGATTGTCTTTCAATTCATTAGATAAAAGACTAATTATTATTGAATAAAAGATTAATTCCACTTATAATATATGACTGCTGATAGTCTAAATTTTTTTTATACATAATAATAAAAATTAAATACAAATTTTTTTACTAAATAGATTATTTCTCACGTATAAATGCAACACAATTCCTTACGCCACTTCATCCATCATATCGGCCGGTATATTCTAACACCGCAAGGGATCGAGAATTGTAATATTTTATGATTTTATAAAGCTATGGTTATGCTGCATGCCTGTGCTTCTAGAAGTTGAATAGTTCATGACTATATTCACTCGATCAAGTCAAGTGTGTGTTAATTGTGTGATGTGTTGGCTATTTAAACCCACATGTATTGAAAAGTGACCTGTCAGTATTTGAACCCACATGTATTGGTTTCAGAAACCAAGTCAAGGTGCACGTAAATTTGATGTGTAGAGGTGAAAAGAAAGAAAAATAAAATAAAATAAATTAAAAGAAGGGAGACATTGATAAGTAGTACTATAACAAATGATATGATAGGAAATAAAATATAAAATTAAAAAAGACAAAAATTGGATGAAAGTGAATTAGAAGAAAAGTTGATGTTATAAATTCTATGGTATCTTTTAAAATTCAAAAGTTTTGGTGTTGTTATTGAGATTTTTTTTTTCTTTAGTATATTTTATTTGACTGTTGGCCTAAAAAATTGAGTGTAGCAAATTTAAACACGAATTTTTCTAAAGATTATTTTTTCTTCTAAAGAACAATCCATATTAGATAAAATATTAACTAAACATAAAAATAATCTTAAATATTAAACCTCCTCATAAATTATAATGTAATCTAAATTACAAACTATAAATTAAAATAGTCTCATTATTTGAAGATACAATAGAAAAGTTAATATAAATTAGTACTTGTGATGAAAATTAAAAATCTATAAGGGGATTAAGTAATGTTTATTTTATGCTTATACATCCATGTGCTTCTAGAAGATTAAATATTTAATGGCTATATCACTTAAAAATGTGTTCACTCGGATTCATGTGATCTGTGATTTGCCATCACTTGAGCTCATATGTATTAATATTAATTCACTTTGTATTAGTTGGATTTAAATGCTTCCTAAAATTTAGCCTATCTAATCCAAGCTTGTTAATTTTTCATAATAATTTAAATTAAATTGATTATATCAATTTTTGTCTTATTTCTTCTTTTCTTACGACAGAGTGGGAGGATTATATATATTTGATCAGTAGACAAAACGAAAGTCAGTACATCCGATTGCAACAAGGAGAATATTTGTTCAGGAAATTTCTCTATTCAAATTCTCTCATGGAATTGAAATTAAACGTTAGCTTAACTAAACTATGACTGAATAAGAGGGAAGCTGACTTTAGAACCAGGGCCATACGTTTTAGTCTCAATTATGGCCTGAAAATAAGTCGCACCTCGTGTAGGTTTACGTTTCCTTGGCTATATGCTTTTTTTCTGTGTACATGATATTTCTAATCCTCTATTTTCAAAATAAATTTTAATAATTTTTTTTAAATGTTAATAATTAAAATTAATATTATATTATAATTTAAATTATTTATAAATCTAAAATACAATTTATTTATTTAAAAATATTTAAAATTTAACTGATAAGCATTATGCAACCACCCGTATCACTCCAAAAAAATATGTCAAGGATTTTAATTTTTATAATCACTTTTTTTTTTATATTTTTATCAAATTTTTTATTACACTTGTTTTCCCTCTTTTTACGAGTACAATATGCTTATATTGGGGGTGTACGTTGGCATTATTGAAGCCTCAGAATATGGGTCAACGTCTCGTCATTGAAAACCGTGCCATTATTTTGTAATTTCATCCAAATTATGAGCTGCATTTGTGGTTGTGCTTCTGCACGGTTCTTTATTAGTATACTTTAACTCGTGCATCATGCCCAATTTTGAAATGTATGGGCGATTGGAAGAGAGTGATGATAGAAAAAAATAAAATAAAATGAGATAGATATTATAAATATGGCAAATGATTTGATGACAAATAAAGAAAGAAATGGAGTAAAAATGAGATAAAAGATAAGTCTGCAAATATAATAACCCTGTCGACAACTATTAGTTTGTTTGAGGAGTGCGTCATGTATAATATATACTTGTGTTATGTGTTGTCTGCAACGTGGTGTGCGTAAGAAGCATACAATTCTTCCATTTTGTTAGGGCTTTTCATGCTTTAATTATTCCCCTATGGTTGTGATTGATTGCTTTGGATCTATTGTTTATATTCTATGTTCTTTTTCCTTTGCATATTATTTCTTTACTGTGCGAAACATTTACCTTAACATGAAATTTTTACTAGTTTTGCTGCATGCAAGCTTTTCTGTTTTGTATTTCGTCCTGTCTATCATTGAAAAGCATTGTGTGTTTATTGTTCTTGCATTTTGTTGTAGCAAGGTGTTTGATTAATCCGCCATGTCATTTGTCTTTATGGTTTTAAGAAAGATAGTTTATCTTGGAGCCGAATTGTAGCAAGCTGCATTTGTCTTCACATTATTGGAATTTTTTTTACTTTCACATATATATGAGATGAGGAATTGTAACAAATTGCATTGCATTTGTCTGTATTTCTAAAAGAAGTTTGAGAATTCGATATCAAGATTTACATGGTTTAGAAAATTACTACAATGCTGTCACTGCAGCACAATGCTGTCATTGCATTTGTCATATAGTAATTAAAAATATTATCTTTTTTTTTTTTATAACTAATTAAAAATATTATCTACAATGCTGTCATTGCAGTACATGACATAAATTCACTATTAATGTTCTGAGCCCTACGAAATTTCAGTGGTAGATCCAAATTAATTTAACCTTGTCCAACTATAATATGAAGCCATTAATTGATTCCATTGGATTTTCCAATGTAGAAATACTATTAATAAGGCAGCATGCACCTTTGATAGGGACTCTGTCGAGATTTTCAGGAAGTAGCTTTGTATTATATGTGTATTAGATGGAACCAAGTGGGATTTTGGATGTTGTGGATTTGTACTTTTGCTATTGGATTACTCGTCCAACAGTAGGTTTTTGTTTTGGTTATTTTAAAGAATCGAAACCTTTAGGTCTATTATTTAGTATCTGTGTTGTCATTACCAGAAATTTGGCAAAGATATTACTTACATGATTCACTATTGTTAGGTAATATAGAGAATATGATTTGCCATTTGCCATTTTTGTTAGTTAATATAACTAGAGAATACATGAGTGTTGAATTTTTGTTTGTACCATGCAGATCATAGAAACAATTACCAGCTATTCAACTTGTTTTGAAGCATCTGATATCGTATACTTATCTATCTATACTTGCTACATGCATGACATCTCTTTATAGTTGGGCTTTTCGCTTCTTGCGATCTATTGTTTAACAATTTATTACTTATTGATTTTTTTTATTTGCTGATTGGTGTCAATAAGGCAATAATCTCACCACCAATGACGTGATTTTTTTTTTCCATTTTCTTGTCATTGTTCCTTTTGCCGCACACAAAACCCATTAAATTAACATATATATTGTTCCTGTCTGGAAATAAAGGGGGACCTTCCGTCGTCTCTTTGTGTTCTGATATCTTTGTAACTTGTCCGAAAGGTGGGGTACCTGCAATAAACACTCCAACATTCAAGTTAGGGTTCGGCGCAGAACATTTAATGTGTGTAATAAATGCGAAATCAGAGAGTTTACCTTGGGGAGTGGATCCCCTATTTATAGATATTCTTATTGGGCTTGGGCCTTTATGGGCCTTTGGCCCTGAAGGGCCTTAACTCTTTTCTTAATCACAAACGTGGTAATTAAGAGTATTTAATTACTTAATGGTGTATATATTTCTACCAGTGTTCGGCCCATTTGCGCCGAATACTATCATTTAGGACCGCGGTGAGGGGGTTTTAGGGGTCTTCGGATTTATAGATACCGAATACTCTGTCTGCCGAACGGATCATATAGCGTTGGGGTGTTCGGCTATTGTGGGGGGTATTTGGTTTGTATGTGTTGCCGAATACCCCAACTAGTACACATGCCCCCCAGCCTCAAGCGAAAGAAAAAGAGCGAAGAGGTTTGTTTGGTTGATACTGGTGTTCTAAGGTTGTGCCTTTTGAAATTACTGCCATTTAAGGCAGAATAAAGCCGTTGGGTTGGAGGAATCGAAGCGTTGCGTTACATGAACCGTTAGATCTTGACAGATCTAACGGTTGGGGGGTTCTGGACCGTTATGGGCCTGGGCCCTATAAATAGGGTAGAGATGTCGTGCTCGTTGCTCATATTTACGATTTCACTAAAACCTTCTTCTCTTGCTCTCGGCCGAATACTTGTTCTAGCTTCATTCTTCTTCGTCTTAATTAAGGTACGAGGGTTCGGCTTTTGCTTTTTTCTTTTTTGTTATGAGTTCGGTTGGCCGTGAGGTTTCTGGGGGAACCGAGGTAGTTGACTTTCCGTCTGCTCCCTCTAACAGTGGAGATTCTGGCGAGGGGTCTTCGACTGCCTCGTCTTCTGAGTCCGTTTCTTCTTCTTCGGCTTCTTCTTCTTTGTTTCCAAACCGAGAGGGGATGGGTGAGAATGTTATGGGTCCTGCGGCCTCTTCTGCCTCTTCGGCGGAGGAGGGTTCTGGAGCAAAACCGAAGCGTAGAACTCGGGTTGTTCATGTGAAAAAAGCTTTTCCACCCATTACCCTTCCCGGGTATACCTGGGTTGCCGGGGAAGTCGGGGCCTATTGGTCTCGGTACGACGATAGGAATAGCGTCCTTAACTTTGTAAATTATGTAGATGTGTCTTCTATTGCCGAAGATGAATTTTGTCCTGTAGGTTTACAATGTTGTCGGCGAGAGCCGAACCCTGAATTTGTGTTCATGGGGAAAGGTAACTCGAAAAGGGATTTCTTTTATATGTATGATTGCGTGTTTCGTGATTTACATGTAAGGGTTCCTTTCGACGACTTCACTGTGGGGGTGCTTCGGGTTTTAAACGTGGCACCCTCGCAGTTGCACCCGAATGGGTGGGCTGCCATCCAGGCATTTCGGGCCCTTTGTATTTTTAATTTCATAGAGCCTTCGGTGAACGTGTTTCTATATTATTTTTGTACTCGGCCTAAAGATGGTCTATGGGTCTCTTTAATAAGAAAACCGAAAAGGCCTCTTTTCAAGTCATTCACTACCTCTTATAAGAACTTTAAAACTGGTTTCTTCAAAGTAGTTGTTAGGCCGAATATAGGGACTCACCATCTTTATGATACGAGTGGGAAGTCCCTATTTCCATTCTACTGGGAGCAAAACCCTCGGCGTTATGACAAGTTTCCGAAGTCCATGATGACCGAAACAGAACGCGAGGATCTCCTTTTTCTAGAGTCTCTCCCCCGAAAGCTCCCTGCTAGGCAGCTTGTGGCCCTGTTAAATTCTTCCACTGTTTTAGCAGATATGTGTGGTAAGATTTTTGTTCTTTCTTTGCAAGTTTTGAAAAGTTTTGGCTTTTGTTATTGACTAAGGGTTTTTTGGTGTAGGTATTATGGCCGACGCCGGAGGTGATGTTTTTTCATACCGGAATGCCCGGAGGAATCGGGCTCAAGCTGTGGGGAACAAGTCCGGAACTGCTGGCGTGCCCTCCATTCCCAAACAACCGACCCCCCGACCACCTCCAGTAGACACTGTGCCTCCTCCAGCAGGAGAAAAGAAAAACAAAGAGAAAGAGCACAAAAAGAGGCATCGGAGTCGTGAGGCTTCGGAAGAAGAAAGGGTTAAGAAGCTGAAGCAACAGACCTTAGGTTTTCCTGCTTCATCTTCTTTACCTGCTATTAATGCTTTGACTGCCGAAGGCTTTTTTTCTAAAGACTTTCGGCCCAAGAAGATGGTGAGCTCTAATGACATTTCGGATACTGGGAAGGCCATCCTCAGCAAAGCCGATGCCAACGGCAACTGGTCGGCCTTTTGCGAATTTCAGGCGAGGGCGACTGCAGTTGCTTATCATTTGTTTGGGAATCCTTTGAGGGAGGCCGAAAAATTGAAGGAGGATTTGGAGGAGGCCCAAGCGTCTAACAAACAGGTGTTAGAGGCCAACTTAGTTTTGGCCGATGATAATGGGCGCTTGAAGGATGAAGTTAAGGACCTCTCGGTCAAAGTGCATGAATTAGACACTAAAGTAATAATGGCCGAGAAGGATGCTAAGCTTCAAACTGATGAGATCGAGCGGCTAAAGGCTCTGTTGGCCGAGGCTCGGGAAGAGAGGGATGCGGAACGTCTTGCGAGGGAGAGGTTTCGTTCTTCGGCTGAAGATAAGATTGTTGCTGAACACGAGGCTGGTTTCCTCCATGGGATGCGGCAAATAACGCATTTTTATAATGTTCGTGACCGCAGCATCTTTGATATGGAGAAGGATGTTTATCAAGGGCAACTGGTTCCTATTGATGACATCCCGGATGATGCTATTCTCGAGAATCCTCTTGAAGGTGTAGAGCATGGGGCCGCTGATGAGGGGGGTGATGAAGAAACCGTAGACGCCGATGTTCATGACAATTAGGCAAAAGTAGAATGATTTTGTAGTTATTTAGGCCGTTAGAGCCTTTTGTCTTTTTGTATACATGGGCTCGGTCCTTTTTGCTAACCTAATGAAAATATATTCTTCCTTTCAGTTTCTTAACTTAGCTTATTTCGCTCTCTTATTTATTTTTGTGATACTTATATTGTTATTGTTGGACAAAGTAGAACTGTAAATGTCTTTCGAGGATGCGGTTCCTTTATTGAATGGTGCATCCTTAGCCGAGTGGGAGCACTCGGGAGGGAAACCATTTCGAAGAGGATCCGAATGGTGCATCCTTAGCCGAGTGGGAGCACTCGGGAGGGAAACCATTTTCGAAGAGGATCCGAATGGTGCATCCTTAGCCGAGTGGGAGCACTCGGGAGGGAAGCCATTTTCGAAGAGGATCCGAATGGGGTGCTCAAATAATAGCGATTTGTACATCCTTTTACATTTTTGTAGGGATGATAAAAATGAGGGAAGAAAGTATCACCTTTTAAATATATAGTGAAAAATATATCAACTGAAGTAATATTTAAGATGAGTGGAGTTCCAGGTTCTTGGTATTATTTTTCCTGACATTTCTTCCAATCTGTATGCTCCATTGTTGAGGTTTTGCCGAACTCTGAATGGGCCGTCCCAATTGGCTGCCAATTTTCCTTCTTTGGAATCTCTTCGGGCATCGCCTTGCGCCCTTAGGATTAGATCTCCTTCTTGAAAGTCTCGCGGCTTCAGCTTTGAGTTGAATCTTCGAGTCATTCTTTGTTTGCATGCTTCGGCATTGAGACGTGCTCGGTCACGTATTTCTTCAACCAAATCTAGTTCGTGCCTGATGGAGCTTTCGTTTTCGGAAGTCTCGAAGTTTTGTCTCCGGAATGAGGGTTCTCCTACTTCGACTGGGATCATTGCTTCGGTCCCATAAACCATTCTGAAAGGTGTTTCTTTGATGGTCGATTGAGGGGTGCACCTGTATGCCCACAATATCTCGGGTATCTCCTCGGCCCAAGCCCCTTTGGCCGTTCCCAACCTTCTTTTCAGTTCTCCTAAGATGACTTTGTTTGCGGCTTCTGCTTGTCCATTTGTTTGGGGGTGCTCGACCGAGGTAACTTTATGCTTTATTCCCAAACCTTCAAGGAAAGAGTTTAACTTTTTGTCTGTGAACTGTAGGCCGTTATCTGTGACGATTGCATATGGAATGCCGAAGCGAGTGATGACATTTTTCCACAAGAATTTCTGTACGTTCTGAGCCGAGATGATTGCCAAAGGCTCGGCTTCTATCCATTTTGTGAAGTAATCGACGGCTACTATTAAGAACTTGCGTTGTCCTGTGGCTACAGGGAAAGGACCTAGGATGTCGGTTCCCCATACAGCGAAAGGCCAAGGTGACGATATGGAGTGCAACTTATCCGCCGGTTGGTGAATAAGGTTAGCATGTTTTTGGCACTGGCTACACCTTTTTACGTGCTCGACGCAGTCAGTTTTGAGGGTCGGCCAGTAATATCCTGCTCGGAGAACACGTGTTGCCATCGTTCGCGCTCCAGAATGCATGCCACAGATTCCCTCATGTAGCTCCCTCATCACGTATTCTGCTTGTTCTTTCTCAAGACATTTTAACAAAGGCATGGAAAATCCCCTTCTGTACAACTCTTCGGCTATCATAACGTATCTTGAAGCATTGATTCGCAATCTTTTGGCTTGTTCTTTATCCTTCGGAAGGAGTCCTTGTGCCAAGTACTGTTGTATTTCGGTTATCCACGTACTTTTGGCTGCCGAAAGCTGCATGCATTCTCCGGCGGTTATACTTGGTTCGGGCAACGTCTCCTGGATGAAGGTTCTCAATTGTCCAGGTTTTTGGGTAGTAGCTAATTTAGCGAGCCGATCTGCCCTATCATTGTGTTCTCGGGCTAAATGATTCACTCTTACTTCTTCGAACTCTTGTTTCAGCTGAATGAAAGTATGATAATATTTCAGCAATTGAGGGTCTTTGACTTGGAAAACGCCGTTGATCTGTTCGGCTGCTACTTGCGAATCAGTCCAACATTGTACCTTTCGGGCTCCCATCTCTTTGGCCAGTCTGAGCCCAGCTAATAAGGCCTCGTACTCGGCCTGATTGTTGGATGTTTTAAAACCGAATCGTAATGATTGTTCCAGGCGTATTTGGTTGGGTCCTTCTAGTATGATGCCTGCACCACTTCCCCTTTGGTTTGATGATCCATCTACATGTACCGTCCACCATTCTTCTTCAAAAGTTTCAGCAGGGTGGAGTTCATTGATAAAATCTGCTAGACACTGTGCCTTGATTGGACCCCTCGGTTCGTACTTTAAGTCGAACTCCGAGAGCTCTACTGACCATGCAATCATTCTCCCTGCTAATTCTGGTTTCCTTAATACCTTTGCAATTGGGCAATCGGTTTTGACAATCACCCGATGTCCTTGAAAGTATTGTCTTAGGCGTCTTGCAGCATTCACTAATGCTAGGGCAGCCTTCTCTATAGTTTGGTACCTGGTCTCGGCTTCCTGTAGTACTCGGCTAGTGAAGTATATGGGAGCCTGACCACTTTTCCGTTCCTGTACTAAAACCGCACTTATGGCTGTTTGGGAAACCGATATGTAGAGCACTAGATCATTTGTAGGTTCTGGTTTTTGGAGTATGGGAGGGGCCGAAAGGGTCTTTTTTAGTTCTTGAAAAGCCTCTTCACACTGCTGGTTCCATGAAAAGTTCTTGACTGTTTTCAGCAGTCGCATAATGGGTTTTACCTTCTCGGCAATTCTAGGCAGGAATCGTGATAGAGAGGCAATTCTCCCTGTGAGTCTTTGGACATCCTTTGGGGTTCTCGGGCTTTTCATGCGAATAACCGCCTCGCATTTATCTGGGTTGGCTTCTATGCCTCGACATGTTAACATAAAGCCTAAGAATTTTCCCCCTTGGACGCCGAATACACATTTTTCAGGGTTTAGGCGCATGTTATGTTTCCTGATTTCCTTGAAGATCTCTGCCAGGTCTTTTGCGTGCTCGTCAGGCATGGAAGATTTAACAACCATGTCGTCGACATATACCTCTAGGTTTCGTCCTAACTGTTTTTGGAAAACTTTGTCCATCAATCTTTGATAAGTGGCTCCCGCGTTTTTCAGGTCGAAGGGCATTACTTGGTAGCAAAAGTTGGCTGATTCGGTTATGAAAGCTGTTTTGTCTTCATCTGGCGGGTGCATTCGGATTTGGTTGTACCCTGAATAGGCATCTAAAAAACTAAGACAAAGATGTCCTG
This sequence comes from Pueraria montana var. lobata, assembly GCA_026413185.1. NCBI lineage: Eukaryota > Viridiplantae > Streptophyta > Magnoliopsida > Fabales > Fabaceae > Pueraria > Pueraria montana. The sequence goes on from CM048648.1 coordinate 78,525,405, forward strand.
CTGCCCCATCGACCAATCTGTCAATGTTTGGTAACGGGTAGGCATCTTTTGGGCAAGCTTTATTTAGATCCGTGTAGTCCGTGCACATTCTCCATCTTCCATTTGCCTTCTTTACCATGACGACGTTGGCTAACCAAGTAGAATACTTAACCTCTCGGATGAAATTGGCAGCCAATAGTTTGGACACTTCTTCTTCTACTGCTTTCCTCCTATCCTCTCCCATTTTCCTTTTCTTTTGGGAGATCGGTCTTGCTTCTCGGCATATTGCCAACTTGTGGCAATGAAATTTTGGGTCAATACCGGGCATGTCGGCGGCTTTCCAGGCAAAGAGATCAGCATTTTGTTCTACTACCCTTTGAATCCGAAATCTACCCTCCTCGGATAGATTGTTTCCGAGGTATGTAATTTGAGTTTTTTCTTGCCCAATTTGAAATGGATGGACTTCCTCATTCGGCTTCATTCGCTGGTCCTCAATTCTGGGATCGAGATCTAAAGTTTGGTTCGAGGGTTCAGCCGCCGAGACCATGTGTACCGACTTTCTGTCGTCTTCCCTTAATTGAGTAACCTTTAGACTGGCTAGGTAACATTCTCTTGCTGCCTTTTGATCAGCGTGGACCGTGACGACCGTGCCTCGGTTTGATGGGAATTTCATGGCTAGATGTGGAGTGGAGACTACGGCTCCAAGGGCGTTCAATGATGGTCGTCCGAGTAGTATGTTGTACGAGGTGTGGGCGTGGACCACAATGTATCTCACTCTTATGGTCTTGTACTCTTTTCCCTCATAACCAAAGGTTGTGTCCAAATCTATACACCCCCCTCTGGTGTTAACCCTCTCTCCGGAAAATCCAACTAAGGGTTCGTCATAGGGCATGAGCTTTTTCTCCGGTATGTCCAGTTGTTTGAAAGTGTTCCAGTATATGATGTCGGCCGAGCTTCCTTGGTCTACTAGGGTCTTCCGGACTGTGCAGTCGGCCACGTCTACACTGATGACCATCGGATCATCTTGCACTGGGTCGGACCCCTGAAAATCAGCATCTGTGAAGGTGATGGGTGGCATTTTGAGTTTGTTTGTAATTGAAGTCATGTTGACTGACCGGACTAGTCGGAGGTGCTTTTTGCGAGCCGAAGAAGTACTTCCTCCTCCCGCAAACCCTCCGGCAATCGTGTTGATAACCCTCCTAGGATTTGATGGTTTTATGTCTTGTCGTTCCCTGGACCTGCTTCTTTGTCTCTCGTCTCTTCTAGCATGGTTAAAGTCCGTCCTATAGGTTCTGTCATTGTCTTTATTTCTCCAAAAATGAGACCTTTCGGTCTTCGGATCATGGACGAAATCTTTAAGGTGTCCCATTTTGATGAGGTCTTCTATCTTGTCTTTAAGGGCGGCACATTCTTCAGTGGAGTGACCCTTGTTGCGGTGGTATCGGCATTGTTTGCTGTAATCGGCTTTAAGGGGTGTGTTGGCCCTCTTTGGCATGGCTAAAATTTCTGTGGCCAGAGCCTGTTCGAGTATTCGGGCTCGACTGGTGTTAAGCGGGGTATAAGTTGTATACCTGGAGCCACGATACTCCTTTTCTTTACTGATTTTGTCTTTTCCCTTTCCTTGATAATCTTTTTCTTGTTCCTTCTTCCTTGGATTGGATTCTGCTTGGACCTGGCTTCTGTATTCGGATAATTCTTCCATCTGCATGTATTTTGCTGCTCGTCGTCTGAGGTCATCCATGTCAAGAGCCGGTTTTTTGCAGAGACTGTTGACAAAGGCTCCTGGCTTAAGAGCCGTTACTAACTGGTGCATAGCCACTGCCGAGTCTAGGTTCCGGATGTTTAAAGCAGTCTTGCCGAACCTTTCCATGAACCTTCTTAGGGATTCCCCTGGTTCCTGCCGAATATTGACTAGTGCCACTGATGTTAGATGATGGGGTCTGCTAGTTGCAAATTGATTGCCGAATTTGGCGACCAACGTCTCGAAGCTGTCAATGGAGTTCGGTGGTAGGCGAGTAAACCAACTAAGGGCGTGTCCCTTGAGGGAGGTGGGGAACACCCTACATAGGATGGCATCTTCAGAGGTGTATAAACTGATCTGGGTTACATACACATCTACATGTTCATCTGGATCCGTGCTACCATCGTATCGGTCCAGACTAAGGTTCTTCCAGTTTGGAGGCAGGGGAGTTTCCATGATCCCTGAGACAAAAGGATGTCTACAGGGACGTGACTGATTGTTAAAAGTAGAAAAGGAAGGCCGATTCGTCGTACCCTGCATGCTAAAGTTGATTATCGACTCCTCTTCATGATTTTTATCTGGTCTTTGATTTTCTTGTCTCCTGGATTGGTTCAAGTCCCTCAACTCGGCATTTTCTCGGCGGAGGGCCGACAACTCTTGAGCGTACTGTTGCCTTATAGCTGAGATGTCGGCTCGCAACTGCCTTAAATCTGACGAAAGGTTTGTCTGATCTTCCACCAGGTTTTCGTTGACGAGACGTTCTTCCATGTGTGCGTGACTTCGAGTAGTAACCATTCTTTGTGAGGCTGCGGGAAAAATTTTACCGGGCCCCACGGTGGGCGCCAAAATGTTCCTGTCTGGGAATAAAGGGGGACCTTCCGTCGTCTCTTTGTGTTCTGATATCTTTGTAACTTGTCCGAAAGGTGGGGTACCTGCAATAAACACTCCAACGTTCAAGTTAGGGTTCGGCGCAGAGCATTTAATGTGTGTAATAAATGCGAAATCAGAGAGTTTACCTTAGGGAGTGGATCCCCTATTTATAGATATTCTTATTGGGCTTGGGCCTTTATGGGCCTTTGGCCCTGAAGGGCCTTAACTCTTTTCTTAATCACAAACGTGGTAATTAAGAGTATTTAATTACTTAATGGTGTATATATTTCTACCAGTGTTCGGCCCATTTGCGCCGAATACTATCATTTAGGACCGCGGTGAGGGGGTTTTAGGGGTCTTCGGATTTATAGATACCGAATACTCTGTCTGCCGAACGGATCATATAGCGTTGGGGTGTTCGGCTATTGTGGGGGGTATTTGGTTTGTATGTGTTGCCGAATACCCCAACTAGTACATATATATATATATATATATATATATATATATATATATATATATATATTTATGTGAATACAGATTTTTTCATGTATGTCTAGGTCATGTCAAGTAATTCTTGGCTTTTGGAAATCAACATGCATATATATAAAAGATGAGAAATTGTAGCAAGGTGTTTGGTTAATCAGCCATGTATCATTTGTCTTTATGGTTTTCACCAAAAAAAAAAAAAATTGTCTTTATGGTTCAGAAAGATACTTTCTCTTAGAGGCAAATTGAAGCAAGGTGCATTTGTCTTCAACTCTTCACATTACTGGATTTTATATACTCACATATATATGCTCCTTGTACACAGCTCCTTGTTATACCTTTTTATCTTTGCTTTGCTTGTTATACCTTTTTATTTAATACCACCTTTGGTCCTATTTATAAGAAACATGTTATAGATAGGACCGGAGGTAGTATGTGATATATATATTTTGCCTTTCGGAAAAAAAAAAGTCACATATATATGCTATATTTAACAATCTTCTTTCGTCTGTGTATATGCCACTAGAATAGTTCTCAGAAGCTAAGGAAATATATAGATATGTAGATGCGTAATTGTTATCTAGAACGTGAAATTATTTTCGGTAATGGTATACGTACTTCTCTCTCATTTCAAACACATTTGATATTTTCATCGTTTTTAATATTCTTGTTTTATCATATTTCTTATTTCATTTACCACTTATCTCTTCTATTACTTTGTCTCTCCAGGGTATCGATAGCACATGAACATGTAAAAACATTATCCCATGAGGCAAGTGACAATGGGTGTTTATAATAAAGGTATCAATGTATCATTACTCCAACTTATTTAATATAAAACAAATTATTAAATATTAGTTGAGTTCATTTTTGTATCAGGGAAAAACTGGATAGTACGAAAAATTTAAGACATTTGATGATGCACGAAGGATGTGATTCATATTTTAATTTTTTTTATTGTTATTTAATTAATTAACAATGAATAAATATCAGCACCGTGAATTCATATCAATTCGTACTGAAAATTTTCCTACTAAATAGAAAATCTCTTTGTGTTAATTCTTACTTTAATATTTTTATGAATTTTAACTTTCATTAATTTTTGTTATTAATTTAATCATTGAATTGAATTTCTTTTTTAGTAAATTGAATTTGCAAAATTTTGTTTTAAAATTCGTTAATACTTCTTAACATAAATTTATTTTCCCTATAATATTTTTATGCTATTGTTGACTCCTCTCACATGCTTTAGTTGACTAAAATATAATTAATCTATTTTTTTTATATATATAAACATAATTAATCTATATGCCTTAATTTTTTAATGAAAATGACATGTTAGATATATATATACATGCCAAATAACATTATATATTTTGACTTTGAAAGGCTTGAAAATGACTTAATTTTTATAGTATGTGGTTATGATACGTTCTAACAAAAATGTAGATGATAAAATGATTATATAAAAACTAACATTGAATATCGCGAAGTCTACTTTTCTTTTTTGCTAAATGTCGCGGAATCTACAGTAAAATAGTACATTAAAGGATTTCATATTGTATATCATTATCAACATACTTTGTCTTTTTAATTTTTCATTAGGAAAATAAAGATAAAAAGAGTATATTAACATGCATTTTTTATTTGTATTAAAAAGTAAAAAAGTTATAATGAAATCGACAATAAATAGCAAAATTATTAAAAAGGTATCAAATCTAAAGACGACATGACGCATTGAATTGAATTAAATTTCAAAAAATACATATGGGATTTTCAAGTAGGCATAAAATAATGCCATATTGCATGCACTCCACTACAAGCTCATTGGCGGCCTAAAAGTTAACGACAAAAATCAACCAAATAAATTAAATAACATATCTACGTATCAAATTTTTGAATTATTTTTAGACTTTATTCATTTAAGACTTAGAAATAGAAATCTACAGGAAATCACAAAATAAACAACGGCCAAAAACCAACACTATAGGCAAAGAAATGTCGACGTTTTCACTAAATTAGTGTCGGCTAAGCGGCAATCACATGGGCGACACTAATAAGGTTGACACTAACTATGTTGTGTTAGCCAAACAAGATCAACGTTTACTAGCGTCGGCTTGGCCATCGCTTAAGTCAACACAAAATTGTAAAAATTGAACAAAAAAAAAAGAGTATTGTCATTGTTAGCGATCTTCTCCATTTTTTCCCAAACTACCACCCAAATCCATCAAACCCCAAATTGCCATCGCACGCCGCCACCACACATCCACCAAACCCCAAACCTAAAATTGCCACAGCCATTGCATAGAGCCACCACCACCTACAAAAAGAAACCAACCACCACCACTACACACAACCAACACTATCCATCTCCATCGCTAATATCCACCATCTCCAAAATCACCTACAACACAGAGAAAAGAACCCCATCAATAAGTGAAAGAAAATAAAAGAAAGAAAACAAAGCAGGAAGGGAGAGGAGGCTCGCATAGTGGAAGGGGAAGAAAAAGGTTGAAGATGAAATAAGGAATATAAGTGATGGCCAAACCAATGCTAGAAATTTACTTTTTTTTCTAGGCTAAAATATGTTTTTCGTCCTTATAAAATTAGAAAAGTTCATTTCCCGTCCCTATAAAATTTTTTGTACGTTTTTCGTCCTCATATAATATAAATGTGCGATTTTTTGGCTCAGAGATAGGCTCTGTAAAAACCGAACCTACGTGGTTGTTGACTGTCCACATAAGTCGATAGATTAGGCAACTAGAGTCCGACACGTGTCTGTAATTGATTGGGTGTAATTGGGTGCACAGTAATTACTCTTTGACTGTCGTTTTACTTGTATTTTGAAAGCCAATCACATCGTATTGTAAGTAGGATATTCATCTGTGTGTGGTAAACCTTTATTCTCATTCTCATCAGTTCCTAATGAAAAAATAGCTAAGTGTTCCATAGTGAGAGAGACGTTTTAAAGGCTATTTGCTTGTTTGTCATCATCAGTAGTCCCAAGCTGTCGAAGTCTACTTGCGTTTTCGTCATCATCAATGGTCCCAAGCTTTTGAAGGTGTTATCACAGTGGTCCCTTGCACGAATGTAATTTTTGCTGATGACTTTTGAAATGGTTTTGGGTATCGCGTTGCAGCAATAGTGGGTTTGGTTTATTTGGGTAAATTGGAATGGGCTTTTAGGTCGAAAGTGGGTTAGGGTTCATGTGGGTTCAAAGTCAATTAGGGTTCGGGTGGGTTCTAACTGTGTTGGGGTTGGATATGGGTAATGGTTACAGTGGTTCAAATTTGATTAGGGTTTTGGGGGTTTCGAATTGGGTAAGGGTTTATGTTGCTTCGAATTAGGCTACGATGTTTGGGGGTTCGAATTTTGTTGGGGGTTCAATTTGGTTTTATGGAGTTTAAATTGATAATTGTTTGTCCATTTTGTTTTTGTTTGTGTTCAACAGGGATGGGTTTTTCTGTTACAATTCATTCAAAGGGTACCTGGGTCCAGAAACCGACATTGCACTGGGAGGGTAAAGAGGATCGTGCCTATCACAATGTTGATATGGACAAATGGTCTTACTTTGAAGTTGTGGGGATGATGAAGGACCTTAAATATGATGTTACTGGGGGGGCTTAAAATGTTGTGGAAAGGGGCTGATGCTACTTGTGAAAGCTTGAGAGACTTGAAGAATGATAAGGACGCATTTGATTTGGCAAACTATGTGTTGAGTCATAGGTGTGGAGTTGACATTTATGTGGAGACTAGGGCATGTCAACATACAGAAGCTACTGTGGTTGAGATGATACATGATACATTAGTTGTTTTTTTATACTGACAAGTGGAATGGGGAGGCCAATAATGTTGACATTCATGTCAATGTTCTTAGTGAGGAGCTGATCATTAGAGACAAAGTTGTTGAGATGAATTTTGAAGGTTATGATCTTGACTTTGGCTATGATGCAGATGATGCTTTTGACTAGTGTGAATACCCAATTTCGTCCGGGCAGACAAAAATAAAAATAAATAAATAAAAAGAAATATAAAAAAAAATTTAAAAATTAAAAATAACAAAAAATAAAGAAAAGAAAGCATCATTTATTTTTATTTTATTTTATTATTTTTTTTTTTGCTTAGGCACATTTGCATTCAAAATCTAATCTTGTTTTTTTTTCCATTATCAATTTGCAACCCAATTGTATTTACAAAAGCAAAAAAAATTAAAATAAAATAAAAAAATACAAAACAATTCAGATAAAAAAAAAAAAGGAAGAAAAAGATGAAGAAGAAAAATGAATTCAGAGGGACATCTGTTACAAACAAAAAGAAAAAGAAAAGAAATAAAAAAGAAAAAGAAAAGAAAGAAACAGGTTCATGTTATATCCAGTTTGCTCCTAACAATCTTTTCCCTTGCCTCCTGCACCACACCATTTTTGGCCCAAGCACGTCAACTTTGCAGGCACTACTCTGCAGCCATGCCATAGCAACGCACCTTACATACCGCTCTCCCTCCCACGCCTATGTCCTATCCTCCATTCTCCACACACAGACAAAAACTACACAGCAGCTCCAACAACTCAGCTTTGCAGAGTGCAGGTCTGGTACCAAAACAATAAAACAAAATGCATACAAAAAAGAAAAGGGAATTTGAAATAAGCAGAAGGAAGAGGATCGTGGATATAAAAGGGGGTAGGTGCAGCAAGTTAAAAGGAGAGGAAAAACACTTTGGTTCGTTCCTTTTTTGTGAGGCAAAAGAGTGAAAATAGTTAAGAGAGTTTGGGAAGTGAAGGCTTACTGGGGAACCTGGATTCATTACTTTCAGTATCCTTGGCTCTTGTTAGAAGACTTGCATAGAGCAGGTAATCTCCTCACCCACCACATTTTCTTGAAGATTTTGTTTTCTTGGAGATGATTGTGTTGTAAGCTCTTTGCTCCTTTAATTTGGTGTTTGTGTGCTTTCATTTTCCTTGTGTTATAACGGTGCCAATAGTATAAGTTCTTTGCTCCCTGCACGTGAAGTTCTTTTGTTATTTCCTTTTCTTTACTGCATGTGAATAGCATTTTTTTTTAATATTTCTTCCCTGCACGTAACTTCTTTGTCCGTGAAAATAAGGTCTCTTAGTTGTTTATTTGTTTGATTGTTATGTGTTATGAAAAGGGTCCAATCCCAGCTTCTAAAAAAAAAAAAAGAGTGAATTGACTAAGCCAACCTTGAGTTCGCAGTCGATTCGGCAACAGGGAAAGCAAAGACTACTGCTAGTTACCCATAGCTGGTCTACGACTCACTAAAGGTTCCATTCTAGTAATTGAATCTAATTTCGTAAAGATAAGATCTTCTTGTTAAAAATAATTTAAATTAATTATACCCCAATCCCGATCAACCAAGTTAGTCTTATGGTTAACTTCGAAAAGAAGGTGCTGGGCAAAGACGAATAAATAACTAACTAGGTAAGCTCTGTTTCTTTCTCTTGCTTTTTGACCGTGGGGGGAGTAAACTTTGTAAAAGTCCTTATTTGGTTGGGAAAAAGAGAACTGCTGACCCCAAGCCTATCCTACCCTAAAACAAGTTTCAGCTTTTGATGTAGCCTTTTGTCACTTCTCTTGCCATTTTTTTTTTTAAATGTTTGTCTCTTCCTTCCCGAGATCACTTCTGTTTTCTTTTTCACTTACTATCTTTTCTTTGTTTATGTCTTTATATTTTCTTTACTTTTATTCTTCTTATCACTTTTTATGTTATCATGTTACTATATTATGATTTAATGTTACTGAACTGAAGATTTCTTATGTTATTGGTTATTACGTGTGTATTTATGTGCAACATTAGAAAAGTTAGTTACATTAAAATTAGATTGACATAGAAGTTGAAATTTCAAAATGTTTTACATGTTCAAATAAGAATAAAAAAAATATAACTACAAAACCTTTTTTACTTATAATATTTTTTTTAAAAAAAAGAGAAGATTAACATATATAGAGAAAGAATTAATTGGATGTGACATCCTCTTAATTTTGGAGGTTAAAAGGTGCAAGTTGTGACAACTTGTTATCTTAAATCTCTTCTCTAAGTTAAAAGCTAATAATACTACAATCTTAAAAATAAGTATTTTATAATTAAAATTAACCTATAATTACCAATGATAGTAAACTCTTTATTAGAGAAGTGATTAATTGGATGTGACATCTTCTTAATCATGAAGTTTTAAGGCACAAGTCGTGACGACTTGATGTTTTAAAATTTCTCTCTAAATGGCACTATTAAATCCTATTTTTACGCTACAACAATAATAATAATACAACCTTAGATATAAGTTTTTTTTTATAATTAGTTTATAGTAATTTATTAATGATAACAAAAATGATTGTTAGAGAAAGGATTAATTGGATGTGACATCTTCTTAATCTTGAGGTTTTGAGACACAAGACGTGACGACTTGATGTTTTAAAACTTCTCTCTAAATTGGCACTATAAAATCAAATTAATTTGCTACAAAAATAAAAGTTTCAGAAATAAAAAAACAAAAATTAATAACAAAATTAAAAAATAACAATACATAACTATTTTCTACAAAAGAACTACATAACTCTGAATTCTCCATTGCACCTGGAGATACGTAGGAGCAGGGGACCACTCCTGTCGAGCTAAAAAAAATATTAAAAAAATATATTAATTCTTTTTTTTCTTCATAATAATAATAATAAAATTAATCTTCATTGAAAAATAAATAAAATAAAGCTTTGTCATAATTTTTCTTTTTAATTAGTTTTGGGTGAGATAAATATTTTAAAAAGTTATAAATAATTTGCTTAATTAATTAGAGGTAACCGTCTTAGGACGGACGTTGTAGGGTGCTAATACCTTCCTTACGCGTAATTGACTCCCGAACCCAAAATTTGGTTTCGAGACCATTTTCTTTTAAAGGTTTTCCTGTAGTTTTCCTTAATAAACTATGGTGGCGACTCTTCTGATTTAAACGTATTTTTCGCCGTCCCGCCGTGACCCCGGTTACGACAGATGGCGACTCCACTGGGGACTTTTGAGAGTCAAGCTTTTCAAAATTAATTAAGCAAATTTGTGACTTTTAATTTATTTATTTATTTCACCCTCTTTTCTTTTCCTTTTTGTGTTAGTTTTGTTTTTATACATCTTTCTATTTCATTATATGTGTTAGTGATTGTAAATATGTTTTGCAATTGTATACCTTACCTTAGGATAAAAGACTTTTTATATGTATGTGAGTTGTTTGTTTTGCAGGTTGGGTAGTTTAGGATTTGCTCCTTTCACACACTTCACTTTACACTCTCACACACTTATGAGTGAGGTCCTATACCCGGACTTGAGTGCAGCTTGGGATAGGCAAGAGGTTGAGTAGTGGTAACTTTCTGGATGTACATCCTGTTTGGTTATCATGAAGGCCTCACTTAGAGTTTGATTCTTTCACGGATATTATCACTTCTAATAGTTTACCTATTGTTGTGGTCAATATTCCTAGAGAGGGTCCTTGGCTCTAAGAACCTTTTTAGAACTATTAGAACCACCTATTGGGAAGAGCACATATTAGAATGACTCATAGAGCTGTCAACCATTAGGAAAACCCTTATAGGATACAATGGGAGCAATACCCTACTACCCCTTGCATTCAAGCATCGTAGCATATGTATAAAGAAAAAGTTTTTCTTTCTCGCTTTTTTTTCTCTCTCCTTTTTTTTTTCCTTCCTTTTTTCTCCCTTCTTCTTACTTTTTTTTCTTTTTTTATTATCTTACTTACCATCTCATTTCAAAATATGAGTCATACATTTCATTTCATGCAATCATATAGTTATAGTTCATCTTTTTTTTTTTTTTATATGAGCATCATGCACTTGTAAAAAAAAAATTATGAAAAGAAAGAAAATAAATCGTCAATGCTCATTCATAGCGTTTTGCATGTGTTAGGGAACCCATAAAGGCATAAGACTCATTGTGAACACTTTTCAGAGAAACATGGGATTAGATTTCAGAAAGACGTTGCAGTTAAAGGTCAAACAACCTAATCTGAAGAAGTTAAGAGAACTTAGCAGCAAGTTAAAGAACGGCCAACGTCAAACTTTTAGTAATAAATATGGAAAAATCCTGAATTTGTTGGAAACAGATGTGCAAGATGGGGCTCTCACTGCCTTAGCCCAATTCTATGATCCTCCCTTGAGATGTTTCACTTTCCAAGATTTCCAATTGGCTCCAACGCTTGAGCAGTTTGAACGAATAGTTGGATATCCCTTGGAGAATAGAAAGCCTTACTTATACATGGGACATTATTCCTCACTTTCCACAATCGCCACGTCCTTGAATGTTAGCACAAGGGAGTTGGCAAGCAGGAAAGAGACGAGAGGAGGCTTTGAAGGTTTCTCAAGGGAATATTTGGAAAAATATGCAGAATGTCTAGCAGATGATGGGAAATGGGATGACTTCATGGATGTGCTTGCCTTCATCATCTATGGGATAGTTCTGTTCCCAAATGTGGAAGATTTTGTGGACTTTGCAGCTATTGATGTATTCTTGGCATATAAAAATGAGAGGAAGAATCTAGTGCCAGCTATTCTTGCTGATATATATCACACTCTTAGCTTGCGTCATGAAAGGAAAGGTGGAACGATCTTATGTTGCTTACCTGCTTTGTACATTTGGTTTACTATATGTTTAAAGGTGGAGGTAAGGTGGAGCCTAAAAGCAAAGGTGATTGGGCCCATAGCATTGTTAGTCTTAATGAAAAGATTATTTTTTGGTATTCATATGAGCAAGAGAGAAAGGAGGTGATTTGCCAGTGTGGAGACTTCCCCAATGTGCCACTCATGGGCACCAAAGGGTGTATCAACTACAACCCAATCTTGGCAATTAGGCAGCTTGGTTATCCGATAAGGGGACCACCAACAGAGGATTCGATCACCCCATTCATTGTTTACGAATTGGACCAAGACTTGGAAATGCTAAAGAAGATTAGGTATGCCTGGGGCCAAGTGATCAGAAAAGGAAAAGATTTGAGAGATGGAATTTATGTTACGAAAGGGAGTTACTGCCAATGGCTTCAAGAAAGGGTTGAAAAGATTAAGCTACCTTTTCGTAATTTAATTCCAATTGTGAAAGAGACACCGATACAAGCCCCCATGAGTCAAAAGGAGATAGAAAAACTCAAGGAAGCACTTACAAGATACGATGAAGAAAGAAAGAAGTTGAAGAGGGAGCTAACAGAGGCTCGCCAAGAATGTAGGGATGCACAAAGGGAAATCATAGAAAAGAAACGGTCTATTGAAACAGTCAACAAAAGGGCAAGGGTCGAGAAAGCTTGCAAACATAGAACCCAAAGTTGTTTAAAAGCTGCCAACAAAGAACTAAAGCTACGAAGACAAGAACGAGACAAAGCCAGGGCTGATATTGGAAAATGGATGGGGGCATGGAAAGAGTCCCGAGCAACTGAGAAAAGCGCACAGAAACAACTTCGGGATCTGAAACAACAGTTGGAAGGAGTAATAGTGGAGTATGAAAGTGAGGTCCAAGTTGAAAGGCAATTGAATGAGGATTTAGCTTTGGAGTATCAAACCATTCTGAAAGGAAAAAATGAGTGCATAGAGGAATTGGATGATCAAGTTAAGCAACTGAGGGGGATTATTGAAGGACATGTGGGGAATCAAAGACTTTGGGCGCACAACCTAATGAGTCGAGTTCTGCAAATCAAGCAAATGCTCAGTGAGGCCTCATATTTACTGCGAAAGGCTGAAGGAATGACAAATCCACAATCAACAGCAGAAGAAATTTATGAGTTTCTTGAATATTGTAAAAACATGATAAGCTAAATGAGAGGGATGGCTAATCGTGATATGTGATTTGTATTTTCCATTTTAAGCAGCAGTTAAGATGTCAGTTTTATTTTGCTTTGTTTCAATCCTCTCAATGTCTTGTCACTTTGTCTTAATTATCAATGAAGATGTCGTTGATGTTTCACCATTATTGTGGATCACTTTACTAGCCTTTTTGTTTCTTGAGACTTAGTACTTAGAATGTGACATTCTAAAGGAAAAGTCAATTTGAAGAATACTCATGTTGTTTCACGTAATGATTTGTAAAGTTAAGTACTTAGAACGTGACGTTCTAGAGGAAAACTTTAAGTAATCCCCAATGGATATGGATAAGACCAAGTACTTAGAATGCGACGTTCTAAAGGAAAAGTTTTAAGTGGAGATACTAATATTTCCTCCTAATCCCATGTTTCATAAAGCTTAGTACGTAGAACGTGACGTTCTAGGAAATGATTAAGCGAAAGGTATTCACATACGAGTCGCATGGTTTATGGTTCTCTAACAACCTTGCATAATAAAACAATAATAAAAGCATAGAGCATTCACATTTTCATTCATTCGCCTTCATCGCATACTCATGACATTTTTACACAGAGCCGTAAACATTGAAGCAAAGAAAGCATTCCTGCGACACCCATACGGGACACGCGCCAAGACAAGGATTATGGAAGGAGTTGTGGAAGATTTGGAACAGAATCATGAAGAGATGAGAGAAGATGTGAATCAACTAAAAGCACAAGTCGGCGAGATCCTGGAAATGTTGAAGTCAATGGAATCAAGGAGAGGCGCAAATGGGAATTCATCTGAAGGGCCTCAAGTTACACCTGCTCATCCCCCGGGATTTACTCCACCTCCACAACCTAATCATAATACTGAGATTTCATTTCCCCCGTATGGCCTACCTCTCGGCTACACCCCCCCATTTGCTACAAATGCTCATACCTCTATTGTTGTTCCTCCAATCCAAGTCCAGAATCTTAATGCCCAAGTTCCACCTCTTTCAAATGGCTTAACTCAAGCAGGCGCAACAATCATAGCCAATAACCATGAAAGTGACCACCATATCTCTATTTCAAACCTTCAAAACCAAACACAAAACTTGAACCTTGAAACTTGTAGCACACAAGTTCTTCCACCACAACCCATCTTCATCCCTACACATAAACCCTCTAATAATGTGAACCCTGGTGGAATCCCAGCAAACCATCAAGCAACTATCATGATGCCAACCACTACCATGCAGGCTCACCAATATGAGGATCCTGAGTCTAGGGAAAAATCACAGTTCTTAGAAGAAAGACTAAGGGCAATTGAAGGGTCAGATTGTTATGGTTTCAATGCTATCGACCTTTGCTTGGTCCCAGATGTTATGATACCACCAAAGTTCAAAGTCCCTGACTTTGACAAGTACAATGGAATTACCTGTCCAAAGAGTCATCTCACCATGTACTGTAGAAAGATGGTTGCATATGCTTGTGATGATAAACTCTTGATTCATTTCTTCCAAGAAAGTCTTGCTGGGGCAGCTTTAAACTGGTATATGAGTCTAGAGAGGAGTCAGGTGCGTACATGGAAGGATTTAGCAGATGCTTTTTTAAAGCAATACAAATACAACATGGACATGGCTCCAGACCGAACACAATTGCAAAATATGGTGAAAAGGATAGGGAATCCTTCAAGGAGTATGCTCAGCGTTGGAGAGGGGTAGCTGCTCAAGTGCAACCTTCACTAATGGAGAAGGAAATGGTGACAATGTTTGTTGATACGCTTCAATCACCTTTTTATGATAAAATGATCGAAAATGTATCATCAAACTTTTCAGATTTAGTTATCATTGGGGAACGCATTGAGGCAGGAATGAGGAATGGGAAGATTGCTCAAGCATTCACAGGGGTAGCCGGTACAAAGAAACCCCCGACAATGATGGATAGGAAAAAAGGAGGAGAAACAAATGCAGTGGTGGCAACGTCAGCTACACCTAATTACACCCTTACTCATTTCCAACCAAGTTACCAATCTAGCTACCAACCCACACCAATGCACAACCCACATGTGGCGACAGTGTCACCAAACCTTTACCCTGGAATGGCTTACGGCCCACCACTTTCGCAACTACCTCACCCTCCAATATCTCAAACAAACCAATCATGGAACCAGAACCCTAACCAAAACCCTAGCCAAAACCCTAGCCAAAGCACTAACCAAACCACAAACCAAACAAAAAATTACCAACAAAAAAAATACATAAACTATACCCCTATCCCTATGACTTACACAAAATTACTCCCATACCTTATCCGCAATGCTTTAGTTGCTATCACCCTTGCAAAGCCTCTTGAACCTCCGTACCCAAGAGGATATGACCCAAACGCGAAGTGTGACTTCCATGCAGGAGTTGTGGGACATTCTACTGAAAAATGTTTTACCCTTAAGAACCAAGTGCAGAAATTGATTGATCGTGGATGGTTGAGCTTTAAGGAAGATAATCCTAATGTAGGAAATAACCCTCTCCCAGGGCATGGGAATTCTTCAGTTAATGTTGTCAATGAATGGTCGAGTGAGCAACTGATAAGGGATGTAAGAGAAGTTAGAACCCCTATGTGGTTTATTTTTGCTGAGTTATGCAAAGCTGGCATAATCTCATGTGGAAACAATGAGATAGATATGTGCGGGTTTCACCCTAAGGCACACCATTCCATTGAAGAATGTCATGATTTTAAGCAGCTTCTGCAAGGACTAATTGACATGAATTTAGTCCAGATAACACATGGGAAAATTGAAGAAGAAGTAGCAATGGTGCAAACAAATGAGGAGTAAGGAACATCAATTCCGAAACCGCTAGTGATTCATTTCACTAGAAATGCAAATACTTCAACACCCTGTGGCCTAAAGCCTGTCATTATGCAAGTGTCGGTACCTTTTCCTTATAAAAATAATAAGGCAGTCCCATGGAAGTATGATGTTAAAGTACATGGGACAAATCAAGAAGATGGGCAAGGAAAAGACATTATCAGTACCGATGCCTCAGAAGTCACTGACATTTCAGGGATTGGTGGAATTACGCGAAGTGGTCATTTTTATTCTCCTCCAGAGTCGAGAAAAGAAAGGGTGACATATCAGGATCCTAGAGGGAAAGAAAAAGAAGATGAGGTTGTGAAGGAGAAAGTCGAAAAAGATATAAAAAAGGACAAGAAGGAGGTTTCTGATGAAGAAGCATGTGAGTTCCTTAAATTCGTCCAACAAAGTGAGTATAAAGTGATTGATCAGCTGAATCGCATGCCTGCTAGGATATCTCTTTTGGGATTATTAATGAGTTCCGAAGCACATCAGAAGCTACTAATGAAGATCTTAAGTGAAGCACATGTAGCACATGACATCTCCTTAGACAAATTTGGGGGCATTATTGGCAACATTACTGCCAACAACTACCTCACATTTACTGATGATGAAGTGCCAACTGAGGGACGGGGACACAATAAGGCCTTGCATATCTCAGTCAAATGTTTAGATCATATTGTGGCTCGGGTGCTCGTGGATAATGGCTCCTCACTCTATGTCATGCCAAAGTCCACTTTGGATAAGTTGCCTTGTGATGGAACTTATATGAAACCTAGCTCTATGGTAGTGAGGGCTTTCGATGGCAGTAGAAGAGAAGTATTGGGAGAGATAGAACTTCCAATTCATATTAGTCCTTGTGTTTTTCAAATAATCTTTCAGGTCATGGACATTACTCCAGCTTATAGTTGTCTACTTGGGCGCCCTTGGATCCACTCCGCTGGAGTTGTGCCCTCTACTTTACATCAAAAGTTGAAATTTGTGATAGATGATAAACTTGTTATTGTCTCAGGAGAGGAAGACTTATTGGTGAGTAAGCCATCCACTACACGCTACATTGAAGCTGCTAAAGAGGCCCTGGAAACTTCTTTTCAATCATTAGAGATTGTGAGCACTGCTTATGTGGAGACTCTGCCAAAGGAGCCCCAGTTCTCAAATGCAATCATGATGGTAGAAAAGGCCATGATTAGTGAGGGGTATAAGCCAGGACAAGGATTAGGAAAAGGACATGGAGGTATCACAAAGCTAATGGAAATCCCAGAAAACAAAGACAGATACGGCCTGGGATACCGACCCACTAAAGCTGACAAGAAAAGGATGGCTGAAGAGAAAAAAGAAAAAAGGCTTGCTCGTCTAGAGAATCGAGAGCCAAAGACCAAGAGAATTCCCATTTGCAACCTCTACCAAAGCTTTCGCAGTGCAGGATTTGTGTATGCAGACCATGTGGCTATGGCCAAGGAGGATCAGGCTACTGATGAAGTTGTCAATTTGGTGTACCCTTGCACCCCTCATGAAGAGCTTTGCAATTGGGAGATCATTGAATTCCCCATTATTTGTGATTCCTTTTCAAAATCCAAAAATACCCCTTTCGAAAATGATAACGTTAATATCTCATCCTACAATTTTGACTTCCCCATTTATCAAGCTGATGAGGATGATGAAGATGACTTGGGAACTCCATCTGAGTTAAGGAGATTGGTGGAACAAGAATCTAAGATAATTCAACCCCTTGGGGAAGAAGTTGAAATAATTAATTTAGGAGCTGAAGATGCTAAGAAGGAAATTAGAATTGGCACATCCATAAAAGGAAATGAGCGTGACAAATTGATCCAACTTTTGTTCGATTATGTTGATGTCTTCGCATGGACATACCAGGACATGCCTGGACTAGATTCTAGCATAGTTGAACATAAGTTGCCATTAAGACCTGAATGTCCCCCAGTAAAGCAGAAGTTAAGACGAATGAAGGCCGAGGTATCATTAAAAATCAAAGAAGAAGTAAAGAAGTTATTTGAGGCTGGTTTCCTTGCAGTAGCCAAATACCCCCAATGGGTCGCTAATATTGTGCCAGTCCCAAAGAAAGATGGAAAGGTCAGGATGTGTGTTGATTATCGAGACCTGAATAGGGCTAGCCCTAAGGATGACTTCCCATTACCTCATATTGATATGCTAATAGACAACACAGCCCAACATGCTTTCTTCTCCTTCATGGATGGCTTTTCAGGGTACAATCAAATTAAAATGGCACCAGAAGACATGGAAAAGACAATGTTCATCACTTTGTGGGGAACCTTTTGTTATAAGGTGATGCCATTTGGATTGAAAAATGCCGGGGCAACATATCAGCGAGCAATGGTGGCTTTGTTCCATGATATGATGCACAAGGAGATTGAGGTTTATGTGGATGATATGATTGCAAAGTCTAGATCAAAGGGGGAACATATAGCCCATTTACAAAAATTGTTTGAGCGTTTGAGGAAGTATAAACTCAGATTGAATCCGGCTAAGTGCACCTTCGGTGTTAGATCAGGCAAGTTGTTGGGGTTTGTGGTTAGTGAGAAAGGTATAGAAGTTGACCCTGATAAAGTGAAGGCAATTCTAGAAATGCCAGCTCCTCTTACAGAAAAAGAAGTTCGTGGTTTTTTGGGGAGGTTGAATTACATCGCTAGGTTTATATCACATTTGACTTCTACTTGTGAGCCAATTTTCAAACTATTGCGTAAAAATCAAGTGGTTGAATGGAATGAAGATTGTCAAAAGGCATTTGAAAATATTAAGCAATACTTGCAAGAACCTCCAGTTCTAGTACCTCTAGTTCCTGGTAGACCTCTCATCATGTACTTAACAGTACTCGATGAATCTATGGGGTGTGTGTTGGGGCAACATGATGAATCTGGACGGAAGGAACATGCCATTTATTACTTGAGTAAGAAATTTACAGAGTGTGAAACAAGGTACTCTTTGTTGGAGTGGACATGTTGTGCTTTGGCTTGGGTTGCTCAGCGATTAAGGCAATACATGCTCTGTCATACTACTTGGTTGGTTTCAAAAATGGATCCAATCAAGTACATCTTTGAGAAGCCTGCTCTTACTGGAAGAATTGCTCGTTGGCAGGTGTTGTTATCCGAGTATGATATTTCCTATGTCACTCAAAAGGCTATCAAAGGCAGTGCCTTAGCAGAATACCTCGCCCATCAACCCATAGAAGACTATCAGTCAATGCAATGCAATTTCCCTGATGAAGACATAATGACTTTGTTCGATGAAGAAGAGCATTCAAATAAAAGGAAATGGAGTTTGGTATTTGATGGGGCCTCAAATGCACTGGGACATGGCATTGGGGTGGTATTAATTTCTCCAGAAAATCAATTTATACCGTTTACTGCAAGGTTAGGTTTCAACTGCACCAACAATATAGCAGAATATGAGGCATGTGCAATGGGGATTCGGGCCGCAATTGAATCAAAGGTCAGGATTTTGGAGGTATTTGGAGACTCAGCATTGGTTATTCATCAGCTCAATGGAGAATGGGAGACACGAGACGCAAAATTGATCCCATACCACTCATACCTCAAGGAATTGATGAAGCAATTTGATGAAATAACTTTACACCACATTCCTCGTGAGGATAACCAGTTAGTCGATGCTTTGGCCACTTTATCATCAATTGTTGACATAAGTCAAGAAGGAGATGTGCCACTCATAAAGATACAGTGTCGGGATCAACCGGCATATTGTCAAGTAGTAGAAGAAGAGCATGATGGGAAGCCTTGGTTTTATGATATCAAGCACTATATCACAGATAAAGAGTACCCTCCTAGTGCCTCAGAAAATGAGAAAAGAACCTTGAGAAGGTTGGCAATGGGTTTCTTTTTGAATGGCGATGTGCTTTACAAAAGAAATCATGACATGGTGTTGCTCAGGTGTGTTGATGCAATGGAAGCTAAGAAGATAGTAGAAGAAGTGCATGAAGGTTCATTTGGAACACATGCAAATGGACATGCAATGGCTAGAAAGATCTGGAGGGCTGGCTACTACTGGTCGACCATGGAATCAGACTGTTTCAACCATGTGAGGAAATGCCATAAATGTCAAACTTATGCTGATAATATTCATATGCCTCCAACATCTTTGAATGTCTTAAATTCACCTTGGCCATTTTCAATGTGGGGAATGGACGTGATAGGTCCGATTGAACCTAAAGCATCAAATGGACATCGCTTCATACTTGTTGCCATTGATTACTTTACCAAATGGGTAGAGGCTACTTCATATGCCAGCGTGACAAGGAATGTGGTGATCAAGTTCATTAAAAGGGAGTTAATTTGTCGTTATGGTTTGCCAAGTCGTATCATTATTGACAATGCCACCAATTTGAACAACAAGATGATGAAAGAGCTATGTGACAACCTCAAAATCCAACATCGTAATTCCTCGCCGTACCGTCCAAAGATGAATGGTGCAGTCGAGGCAGCAAATAAAAACATCAAGAAAATTGTTCAAAAGATGGTGGTGACATATAAGGACTGGCATGAGATGTTGCCTTTTGCCTTGCATGGATATCGTACCTCTATTCGTACCTCAACTGGGGCAACACCATACTCTTTGGTGTATGGGATGGAAGCAGTACTCCCTATCGAAGTAGAAATACCTTCGCTAAGGGTGTTGATGGAAACTAAACTCAAAGAGGCTGAATGGGTTCAAGCTCGGCATGACCAATTAAACCTCATTGACGAGAAGCGATTGATTGCTTTATGTCATGGTCAGCTATACCAGAGAAGAATGAAAAGGGCTCATGATAGAAAAGTTCGCCCTCGAGAATTTCAAGAAGGAGATCTTGTACTCAAAAAGATTTTACCAATCCAAAAAGATCATCGTGGAAAATGGACTCCAAATTATGAAGGGCCCTATGTGGTAAAGACAGCTTTCTCGAGTGGGGCTTTGATCCTTACAAACATGGATGGTGAAGATTTACCGCTTCCTGTGAACTCTGATGCTGTTAAAAAATATTATTCCTAAAAAGGAGAGAAAAAAAGGAAAAGCTCGCTAGGCTGAAAACCTGCAAAGGCGGCTTAGGCAAAATTTAGAGCAACCCGCTAGGTTGAAAACCTGAAAAGGCGGCCTAGGCAAAAGTTAGGGTCATATAAAAAGAAGCTCGCTAGGCCAAAAACCTGCAAAGGCGGCCTAGGAAAAAGTTAAAGCAATGTGGATGGATTGGAAAGCTTATAAGAGGGAATATTGCAATGAAATAGAGGCAGGAAAATGACGAAGAGTATGAAAATGGGGCAATTGATATTTTGAGGAAATGGTCGACTAGTTCCCCAGACATTTTTTATCCTTTGAAGTTAGTTGATGGGTTTTTCAAATTGTGGACATGAGATGTTGGCATTGTCATTTTAAACTTGTGATTTCCTATTCCATTTGTAGAAGGTCCTTTTATTTTCACTTTGTAATAGTCCTTTTGTGTTTACCATTCAAGTTTCATTCCAAAGTGGTTCATGTAATCACAATTTCCCACCAATTAATCAAATGCCATGCTCTGTGTCTATATTTGAGTACTGGTTCAATATGCTATTTCTTGATAAAACGTATTGAATTGTGAAACATGCAAGCTTGCTTAAAGGTCATTACAATTATTATGAAAAAGCTTTAGTTTAACAAGGAACTCGATGCACTCCCAATGAATACATCATCAATTGTTAAATGCTATATGGCATACACTTTATCTGATCTGCAAGGTCCAGAGCCCTCCTTTCAAGAAAGAATGAAATTGAAACTTAATCCTAGTTCTTTTTTATCTTGGTGCATCCTAAACGGAAAGAACTGGGAATCTTTCAAAAGAAAAAAGCAAAAAAAAAAGAGAAAAAAAAGAAGGAAAATAAACTAAGGCATATCATGTCATGCATCCACACGCATTAATGCATCGTTACATTTAGACTGCATCTTGCATTTTCTTATCCTTAAGGCTAAAAAAAAAAGAAGAAGAAGAAGAAAAAAAGAGGAAAAAAAAACATCAATCTTTTGTCATTTCCTTTTATGTTTAGGGCCCATGAATGGCCATTGCCTTTTTATGTTTAGGGCCCTGAATGCCCATTGTCTTTTATGTTTCGGGCCCAGAATGCCCATTTGCTTTTATGTTTCGGGCCTAGAATGCCCATTGTCTTTTTATATTTCGGGCCCAGAATGCCCATTGCCTTTTTATGTTTAGGGCCCAGAATGCCCATTGTCTTTTATGTTCGGGCCCAGAATGCCCATTGTCTTTTATATTTCGGGCCCAGAATGCCCATTGCCTTTTTATGTTTAGGGCCCAGAATGCCCATTGTCTTTTATGTTTCGGGCCCAGAATGCCCATTGTCTTTTATATTTCGGGCCCAGAATGCCCATTGTCTTTATGTTTCGGGTCCAGATTGCCCATCGCCTTTTATGTTTCGGGTCCAGATTGCCCATCGCCTTTTATGTTTCGGGTCCAGATTGCCCATCGCCTTTTATGTTCGGGCCCAGAATGCCCATTGACTTTTATGTTTCGAGCCCAAATTGCCCATTGCCTTTATGTTCCGTGTCTCAAACAAAATTGGGATTCATATCTTTACATATCTTTTACTACGATAATACGAAGATATCAATTATTCATATTATCTAGCAAAAGTCTATGTAAAGAGGGGCAACTGTGAATACCTAATTTCGTCCGGGCAGACAAAAATAAAAATAAATAAATAAAAAGAAATATAAAAAAATTTAAAAATTAAAAATAACAAAAAATAAAGAAAAGAAAGCATCATTTATTTTTATTTTATTTTATTATTATTATTATTTTGCTTAGGCACATTTGCATTCAAAATCTAATCTTGTGTTTTTTCCATTATCAATTTGCAACCCAATTGTATTTACAAAAGCAAAAAAAATTAAAATAAAATAAAAAAATACAAAACAATTCAGATAAAAAAAAAAAGGAAGAAAAAGATGAAGAAGAAAAATGAATTCAGAGGGACATCTGTTACAAACAAAAAGAAAAAGAAAAGAAATAAAAAAGAAAAAGAAAAGAAAGAAACAGGTTCATGCTATATCCAGTTTGCTCCTAACAATCTTTTCCCTTGCCTCCTGCACCACACCATTTTTGGCCCAAGCACGTCAACTTTGCAGGCACTACTCTGCAGCCATGCCATAGCAACGCACCTTACATACCGCTCTCCCTCCCACGCCTATGTCCTATCCTCCATTCTCCACACACAGACAAAAACTACACAGCAGCGCCAACAACTCAGCTTTGCAGAGTGCAGGTCTGGTACCAAAACAATAAAACAAAATGCATACAAAAAAGAAAAGGGAATTTGAAATAAGCAGAAGGAAGAGGATCGTGGATATAAAAGGGGGTAGGTGCAGCAAGTTAAAAGGAGAGGAAAAACACTTTGGTTCGTTCCTTTTTTGTGAGGCAAAAGAGTGAAAATAGTTAAGAGAGTTTGGGAAGTGAAGGCTTACTGGGGAACCTGGATTCATTACTTTCAGTATCCTTGGCTCTTGTTAGAAGACTTGCATAGAGCAGGTAATCTCCTCACCCACCACATTTTCTTGAAGATTTTGTTTTCTTGGAGATGATTGTGTTGTAAGCTCTTTGCTCCTTTAATTTGGTGTTTGTGTGCTTTCATTTTCCTTGTGTTATAACGGTGCCAATAGTATAAGTTCTTTGCTCCCTGCACGTGAAGTTCTTTTGTTATTTCCTTTTCTTTACTGCATGTGAATAGCATTTTTTTTTTAATATTTCCTCCCTGCACGTAACTTCTTTGTCCGTGAAAATAAGGTCTCTTAGTTGTTTATTTGTTTGATTGTTATGCGTTATGAAAAGGGTCCAATCCCAGCTTCTAAAAAAAAAAAAAGAGTGAATTGACTAAGCCAACCTTGAGTTCGCAGTCGATTCGGCAACAGGGAAAGCAAAGACTACTGCTAGTTACCCATAGCTGGTCTACGACTCACTAAAGGTTCCATTCTAGTAATTGAATCTAATTTCGTAAAGATAAGATCTTCTTGTTAAAAATAATTTAAATTAATTATACCCCAATCCCGACCAACCAAGTTAGTCTTATGGTTAACTTCGAAAAGAAGGTGCTGGGCAAAGACGAATAAATAACTAACTAGGTAAGCTCTGTTTCTTTCTCTTGCTTTTTGACCGTGGGGGGAGTAAACTTTGTAAAAGTCCTTATTTGGTTGGGAAAAAGAGAACTGCTGACCCCAAGCCTATCCTACCCTAAAACAAGTTTCAGCTTTTGATGTAGCCTTTTGTCACTTCTCTTGCCATTTTTTTTTTTTTAAATATTTGTCTCTTCCTTCCCGAGATCACTTCCGTTTTCTTTTTCACTTACTATCTTTTCTTTGTTTATGTCTTTATATTTTCTTTACTTTTATTCTTCTTATCACTTTTTATGTTATCATGTTACTGTATTATGATTTAATGTTACTGAACTGAAGATTTCTTATGTTATTGGTTATTACGTGTGTACTTATGTGCAACATTAGAAAAGTTAGTTACATTAAAATTAGATTGACATAGAAGTTGAAATTTCAGAATGTTTTACATGTTCAAAAAAAATATAACTACAAAACCTTTTTTACTTATAATATTTTTTTTAAAAAAAAGAGAAGATTAACATATATAGAGAAAGAATTAATTGGATGTAACATCCTCTTAATTTTGGAGGTTAAAAGGTGCAAGTTGTGACAACTTGTTATCTTAAATCTCTTCTCTAAGTTAAAAGCTAATAATACTACAATCATAAAAATAAGTATTTTATAATTAAAATTAACCTATAATTACCAATGATAATAAAATCTTTATTAGAGAAGTGATTAATTGGATGTGACATCTTCTTAATCATGAAGTTTTAAGGCACAAGTCGTGACGACTTGATGTTTTAAAATTTCTCTCTAAATGGCACTATTAAATCCTATTTTTACGCTACAACAATAATAATAATACAACCTTAGATATAAGTTTTTTTTTATAATTAGTTTATAGTAATTTATTAATGATAACAAAAATGATTGTTAGAGAAAGGATTAATTGGATGTGACATCTTCTTAATCCTGAGGTTTTAAGACACAAGACGTGACGACTTGATGTTTTAAAACTTCTCTCTAAATTGGCACTATAAAATCAAATTAATTTGCTACAAAAATAAAAGTTTCAGAAATAAAAAAACAAAAATTAATTACAAAATTAAAAAATAACAATACATAACTATTTTCTACAAAAGAATTACGTAACTCTGAATTCTCCATTGCACCTGGAGATACGTAGGAGTAGGGGACCACTCCCGTCGAGCTAAAAAAAAAATATTAATTCTTTTTTTTTTCATAATAATAATAATAAAATTAATCTTCATTGAAAAATAAATAAAATAAACCTTTGTCATAATTTTTCTTTTTAATTAGTTTTGGGTGAGATAAATATTTTAAAAAGTTATAAATAATTTGCTTAATTAATTAGAGGTAACCGTCTTAGGACGGACGTTGTAGGGTGCTAATACCTTCCTTACGCGTAATTGACTCCCGAACCCAAAATTTGGTTTCGAGACCATTTTCTTTTAAAGGTTTTCCTGTAGTTTTCCTTAATAAACTATGGTGGCGACTCCTCTGATTTAAACGTATTTTTCGCCGTCCCGCCGTGACCCCGGTTACGACAACTAGGACTTTGGTATGGCATATTTGGAGAATGGTGACTCATCTGAGAAGCATAAGAACCCTAACACCAACAAGAAAGCAAAGAAGAAGATGATGCTTGATGAAGATCCATTTGAGGAGATGCCTGATGACTATGTACCCAACCCAACACATGTGGAGACGCATCCTAATTTTAATGAAATGCATCATCTGGAGACAGGGTATGAAACTGAAGAGTTGTATAGTGATGTTGATTCTAATGATGACAGTACAAAGGCTGGAAAAAAATATCCAATGTACAGGAAAGAAACCATGTGCAAGGCTTTCAAGTGGAAGTTAGGTATGCAGTTTACCTGTTTGAAAGATTTCAAAGAAGGCATAATGGAGTATTCTCTGTTGAATGGTTATCAAGTGAATTTTCCAAAAATTATCACACAAGGGTTATAGCAGTGTGCAAGCAGAAGGAGTGTCCATTTAAAGCATATGTATCCAAAGTTGGAGAGAAAAATACATTTCAGTTGAAAACCTTGGAATTGACTCACACATGTGTCAGGGTATTTTACAACAAAAATGCTAATGCAAAGTGGGTTGCAAAGGTGTTACTTGACAAGTTTAGAACAAGTGAAAGGTTCACACTGACAAAAATAATTCAAGAGATAAAGTCCACTTATCCTGTTGGGATAACCAGATCTTGTGCTATTGCTGCTAGGAAAATAGCATTGGAAAAGATTGAAGGAGATGCCATGAAACAATATTCATTGCTTAGGAGCTACAGTGATGAACTTCTATTGAGAAATGAAGAAAACACATTCAAGATTCAGTGTAACAGACCTAATCTGGCTTTGCTGCCACAGTTTGGGTCATTTTATATGTGTTTGGATGCTTGCAAAAAAGGTTTTTTAGAAGGTTGCAAACCTTTCATTGGGGTAGATGGTTGTCACCTCCAGACCAAATATGGGGGCAGATGCTTGTAGCTGTGGCTAGATATGCTAATGATCAATATATTCCATTAGCCTTTGTTGTTGTCGAAACTGAAATCAAAGAGAGCTGGAAATGGTTTTTATCTCTACTGCTTGAAGACATTGGAGACTTTGAGACCAACAGATGGGTATTCATTTCTGACAGACAAAAGGTAAGTTGTTATAATATTATGCTTTTATTTAGAGTTGTTTTACTTAGAGTTTTAATCTTCTATATTATTCCACAGGGACTTGTAAATGCATTTGAGGAGCTGGATAACAGAATTGAACACAGGTTTTGTGTAAGGCATATGTATGCCAATTTCAAAAAAAAGATTTGGAGGAGGAGCTGTGCTTCGAGACTTGGTCATGGTTGCTTCAAAAGCTACTTATCTGGAGGCATATAAAGAGAAAATGAACCACATAAAAGAGATCAACAACAAGGCATATGATTGGCTAACAAATGAATTTCCAAAGAAGACATGGTGTAAGCGTGCTTTTAGTGTGTACCCTAAGTGTGATGTTGTTATGAATAACTTGTGTGAGTCTTTTAATAGTGTCATTCTGCCAGCAAGAGAAAAGCCAATCATAGCTATGCTTGATTGGATTAGGACTTATTTGATGTCTAGATTTAATGTCATGAGGGAAAAGTTGGGCAACTTTGAGGGTAACATAATGCCAAGACCTATGAAAAGGTTAGATTGAGAGATTGAAAAAAGTAAAACTTGGTTTCCTGAATGTGCTGGTGAGTTGTTGTTTGAGGTCACACACACACTGTTCACAAATAAATTCATTGTGAATCTAGCAAGAACGACTTGTTCTTGTAATTTTTGGGGAGTGGTTGGAATACCTTGTAGGCATGTTGTTTCAGAAATTCAGTATAATAGAGAGAATCCAGAAAATTGTGTTGATGCTTACTATCATAGAGAGGCTTATGCAAAGTGTTATCGTCACATATTGAGTCCTATAAATGGTGAGAATAGATGGCCAAAGACAACTGCTGATCCCATTTTGCCTTCCATTTACAAAGTTGGGTCTGGAAGACCAAAAAAATTAAGAAGAAGAGAACTAGATGAAGATCCAAGACCAACTAAACTTAGAAGAGAAAATACCAAAAATAAACGCAAGACATGCAAAAAATATGGCCACAACACTAGAACTTGCAAAGAGATACCAGTGCCAACTCAAACACCTGAGGTAGCAGATGTAGGATCTGATCTGCCAACAGATGGATCTCAAGTGCCAACTGCTGGATCTACAATTTCAACCCAGAGATCTCAAGTGCCATCTACTGGATCTGCAATTCCAACACATGAATCTGAAGTGCCAGTCGCTAGATCTATAATTTCAACCCACATATCTCAAGTGCCAGCTGCTGGATCTACAATTCTAACACATGAATATGAAGTGCCAACAGCTGGATCTGCAATTCCAACACATGAATCTGAAGTGCCAGTTGTTGGATCTGCAATTCCAACCCATGAATCTGAAGTGCCTGCTGCTGGATCTGCAATTCCAACCCAGGGATCTCAAGTGCCAGCTGCTGATGGGAGTAAATCTACAAAGAAGTAGCCAAAACCCAAAACAAAGGTAAGGACACAAATTAAAATTAGTGTTTTTCATTTTCATTTACTATGTTGGCACATTTTCATTCAACTTTAGACACAGGCAGCGACACAGGCTGAGACTCAGTCTGGGAAATCAATGGCAACTGTTGCAGGGAAACTAAAACAACCATCAAACAAGGTATCATCTGTATTTGTTTACATCATTGTAACAAATTTGTTTACATGATTGTAATATGCTGGTATATCCCATACAGGCAAAGGGGATTTCAAGGCCTGCCACACCTATGACAAATAAGATCAATTTAAAGGGAAAATAATCTATTGTACCTGCCATTCCAGCTTTTGCAAGGAGTTTAACTCCAGCACAAATGTTAACCAAGATGATGTTAGGGGCTAAGGACTTTGTATGTACTGTTTCCTAAATTTTTAAAGCTTTAGATATGTTCCTCCATAGTCAACTTATGATTTTCTTTCATGTTTGTGTAGGTGAACGAAAACAACACACAACAGGGACATATGAAAGGAACTAATGCTACTGATGGTTCTGCTTCATCACGTGCGAAAGGGAATCAAGCTGGGTGATTGATATGTGGACAATATTGCAAAAAGTTTTTTGGGAATGTATAAAGAGGATTGATATTGATGTTGGTTTTGGATGTATTCACTGACCGGGGGGTCTTTTTTAGTCAATATTAAACTATAAGAATCTTATGTGTAGTCTTTTGATGGATACCAAGTACCAAACACTGTCTCTTGTTGCTTTTTGACTAGACAATTGCTTATTGAATTATGGGATTATTACTTAGTTATTAAATATCTATGTTAAAGTTTGTTGGCAAACATTCAATGTGTGAGCTAATTCTACTGAATACCATTCAATACAAGTAATGCTAGTAAATTTCGTGCAACAATAGTAGATAGATAAATCTGAATTCTTTAATGCCAACTGCTAACGTTTCCAGAGTTCCATTTGCCTATTGGAGAGTTCACAATCGTTTAAGTAAAAACAACCTGTTAATTAGTTACCATTCTAATCTGTATCATCTCAACTATTTGCACAACGGAACTTAAAATTCAAATGGGAAATTAAAGTCATATTAACTTCTTAATGAATTAAATAGATATTTAACATTAACATAGAACTTTAAAACTAACATTAACACAGAACTTTAAAACTAACATCATTTCAACAGTGACACCAACGCACTAACACTTAACATTGTCATTTCAACAGAAAAATGAGAACCATAGCCCCTAGCATTGACCAACACATCACCACAACACCCATCAATAAATATATAATTCTTCGTTTAGCAACAAGCTTCTTTTGCAATTTGTTGATCTTTCTTTGAGCCTCCTCCAACGCAGGACAAAAAGGCAAGGGTTCAGAGTAAAAGGGAAAAAGGACAAAATAATCTGCCCAGGAGGTTTATTATTTCCAATGGGGTGCACCAAGAAAAAATAGAGGTGCCTTAAGTAAATGCCCAAAAACTGAACTTCCGCAACACGTTGCCAAAAGCCTTCTTCTTCCTTCTGTCGTGTATCTACTTCCAATGCATTTTTTTAAATTTTTTTAAAATTGAATATATATTTATTTAGACAGGTCACGAAATGTGATCTTGCAAAACAGAGAAAACATAAGCGTATAGGATGCCAAAGCAAGCAAGCTATCAGACCTGAATCCTATCTAACAGCTCGAAAACAATCATAAGGGAAATTACACCAAAACGCATATAAGAAACTCCTACTGAAAATGGAACTCTATACTTAAACCATGTCCAAGACAAAGCTTTGATATGTGACACAATACTCAGAACATCTTCCTGAATATCATGAAAGACTGTTTTATTTCTCTGCAACCATAAACACCAACATGTAGCATTGCATGCCAGATCATATACCATAACTTCTTACAACCTTGATTCCTCAAAAGCGATCCATGTTGTACATAATGCATATCACTCTGACTATGCTGAACCTGAGAAACACCAAACCATCTATAAACACAGCACCATACTTAATATGAGAAATAACATTGAAAGAACAAGAAATTTACTGGAGTTATAAGGTTGGCTTAGTGATGAAGGAAGAAGGGAGGGAGGAATAGGTCGTGGGTAACCCTCCTCTAATAAAAACTAACATATTAACAACTAACATTTGGCTGATTAAAAAAAACAAACAAGTGATTTACTTCCTCAACATCCTAAGAACACAGCACATAATGTCGAACCCACCTCCACACCCCGGCAATGGTTAAGACTTTAAACATGAGTCACCTATCCATTTTTCAGACCAAAAAACAATATCCCTTCCATTCCCTACATTTCTCGATACTGAATTGCGGAACCATCCATTATCAACATCAATATTCATTACATCTCTCCACCATATTGATGAGTTCCTAGAATTAACATCATTAGAGTGAACCCAGCCATATATATCTAGCACTTAACAACAAATGCCAAATAGCCGAGTGATTTGTTAAAAATTGGTTCCCATGTGTTGATACGTTTAGGATTGACACCAATGGGAATGCCAAGAAATTAATTTAAAAGGTAAGACAGCCAAAGAACCTCGTAAAAAAGATGATGCTCCTTGCAGAAAATGTTGAGACACATTAACTTCCAATGCAGGGTTGTCTTCTCCCAAGCCACAGTTGCAGTGAAACAATACCAACCAAGCATACAATGCTTCATTTCCCACGTGCAACAATTTTGGAATGAAATTTCATGAGTTTCTCGACGCAAAGTAGTGGAGGAAAGGGAAAGGGGTATGTGCGTGTGGTCCTGTGTGTTCAACACTTGGACCATTCGATCTTCGCCTTTGCAAGGTCTGATCTAACGGTAATTGCAGCCCAACAAAAATTGGACTTAATAACGAAATTTTCTAGGTTGACAAAGGGGCAAAGTGCGTATGAAAATCTCATCAGCCAGTAGTAAGACATTCCGGATTTTTCTTCTCTTATAAAAACTTAAAATTTTAAAATCTATTAGTTAAGATATTATTAGAGAAATCACTACCAAAAATTAACTCATTTGAAGTTTTTGAAAATTGCAATAATTATATTTTAGAAGAGTAAAAATAATTATCTTCTCTAAGGTTATGTTTGAATTAACGTAGATAGTGGAGCTGAGAGAGATGAAATAATTATCTCCTTGTGCAAACATGTTTTCTTCTCCTCTAATACAGTCACAGGCCTACATCCTTAGGCCCATTTCCCTGGACCCTCTTTCCTTTCTCCTGTAAATTTGCATAATGGGCCTACAATTTTCTCACAGAAAATTTTTTAGGTCTTTTTTTCGCAAGAACTTCTCAGGGTAGGAAATTGTTTACTCATATGAAGCGGTTTGCATTTATTGAGGCTGGACCCATACTGGGATTATTATTGTTGACTTTCATGGTACGGAGATTAATTATTATTATTGACTTTCATCGAATGTGTAAATAAGCATTTCTTCTCATTGAATTAATTGTTTAAGGAGTTGTTGGTGTCTCTTGCTTTGGCGGCATTGTTCTTATGGTCCAATGCACCCACTTTTATTAACTAGTGAAGTGTTAATACTGTAATTTGATTTGACTTTCTGATATTCAATCTAGTCGGCTAGTTAATTAATTTGCTTGTTTTGATCTTAATTAATAATTGTTAGTAGACCAACAAGGATCCCACAACTGCGCATTCTAGAATGTTATTGGTTGTTGAGCTGATTTCCAACTTCCATGCTGTTATTTATGGTTTTTGTTTGTATATATATAAATATAAAGATAAAGATTTATGTATGTATAAGTGATTGCTGGATTATGGGTTTGTCTATTCTGCGAAGTTGGGCCAACTTGTCTTCTTGTTGTTCTAGAGGTGTCTCTTTCTCCTTTGACCTTTAGTGCCAATAAAGTCCAAATATTAACTTGAATAGAATATATTGTGATGTGATGGGTTTCTACAATTTCGTGAAACAGTTGAAGTTTTTGCTTCACACTGTACCTATGCTTTATGAGAAGACAAATGGTACACGATCACCACATTTTGGGGTGTGCAAAAGAGAAATTAAAACAAGAAAGGAAAAATATAAAGATAAATGATAAATGTGATATGCAATGCAAAGAGAATTATAAAGAGATAAAAAGAAAAAAAATGATCATAATAAAAATAAAAAAAGAAATGATAATTTATGGCAGAGACTTTTTGTTATTAAGAAAACTATTACAATAATTAATGTGGTTGAGAAAAGACTTTATCATAATGACTATAGTTGATGAGAAATAATGTTTTATAGCAGCGACAACAATTTTTTAAGACATGTAAAATATGACAACGACATTAAATGTCAATAGTTACCACAAATTACTTATGTCAGCAACAAATGTGAGAAAATGAGAACGACAATAAATATCGTTGCAAAACTTTTCGCAACGACCGTTTAGGTATTTGCAAGGTGGTGACCTGCAATGACATTTTTTTCGCTGGTGAAAGTTATTTTTGCAGCGATATTTTAGATTTGCCAACGATAAATGTTGTTGCGAATAACCTTGTTTCTTGTAGTAATTCTCTAGATTAAGAAGCAATATATTGTATGTTATTTTTACACTATATTCATTTAAGATATAAAAATAGAAGCAGTATATATTAAAATATATTTCTGTTATCCAAAAAATGACAAAATTAACCGTAATAAGTTTCAATCAAAATCTCAAATTCATATTCTAAATATTATGGCGTTCCTATATCTAGGGATGGCAAAGTGGGCCGGGCCAGGCAGGCCGGCCCGCCAGCCCGCTGTCACTTTGGCGGGGCGGGGTGGGGTTTACAGCCCGCCGGCCCGCTTTGGCCCGCCCCGCCTAGCCCGCCAACCCGCCGAGCCACAGGCGGGGCGAGGCGGGCCGGCCCGCCAGCACGCCAGCTTTTTTTTTAATTAATATATATAAAATAATATAAGTTATTAGGGACTATTAATATTTTGTGATGTATTTTTGAAAGACTATTAGTTTGTGGTAAGCCTTTTTAAGATGTTATTCATGATGATATTGAACTTGTGGTGTTAAAAGACTATTAGTTTGTGATTTATTGAAGAAAATGAAACAATATTGCAATTATTTTTAATTATGTTCACACTTCACAGTAACAAAAATATTCTCTATTGTCCTCTTATGATACAAGTGATACAAGATCATTTTATTTATATCTTATTTACAATAATTATAAAAAAAAAAAAAAAAAAAAAAAAAACTGGCAGGCGGGGCGGGCCAGCCCGGCCACGCCCGTTTTCTGCGGGCCACAGGCGGGCCGGGCTGGCCCGTTTTGCCAACCCTACCTATATCAATAATTTAACGACAGAAAATCTTAAAAATTAATGTTTGATCTTATTTTTTACAAACTAAATTAAGGGAATTTTTAGAATCTCTCTCTCGCACACACCCCGACACACCCCGTTACAAACTAAATTCAGACTTGTGCTCAGTCCAACGATCTGTATCTATATTCGGCTTATAGGGGCAAGGCTGCAATCTCATACTGACTAAGGTGTGGCTATAGTGGATAGTTTTTCTGTTTGAGAGATAAACCTTTTTTTTTCAAGCTCATTGATCAGCCAAGCCAATGTTCACAACAACTGCCTTTTTTCTTTGGGAGTTCATTTTTTTTATCCACAAATGTTAGTTGTTAATTGTTAGTTTTTATTGACACATGTTAATTGTTAGTTCATTTGTTACACTTCCCTTCAAAGTGGCATGATTCTTATGTGACTACCTTATTGTTTTTGGTACTTTTATATGTTGTTTGACGGTTTGCAGCAGGGTGGGTTTTGCTGTGTGTTTTGGACACCATGTTTTGGCACTCTAGAGTTTCATATATATATATATATATATATATATATATATATATATATATATATATATATATATATATATATATATATACGGTCTCCATTTAGATATACGTGATCAATTACTTGTATAAATATACTTAATTTTGTCTTATAAGTGATTAAGAGTATATGAACATAATTATCAATAGGCTAAAATACATCTTTAGTCCATTATGTTCTTAATTATATTTATTTTGGTTCTTTATCTTTTAAAAAGTTTAATTAATCTTTATGTTTTTATATTAAATCAAAATAGTCCTTCTGAAACAATGATCTTTTTCAATTTTGCAACACAATTTTGAACCATTTTTTGACTGATTCGAGACATAAAACCTGTCTCATTAGATTCATATACATGAAAACTATAGAATTCAACTGATGTTCGAATAAAAAAGAGTCATAAACATGATGAAAATCACGTGAAAAATGAGTCTCATGAACAACCAAAAAAGAATATTTGAATAATATTAAAATGTATAATAGTGGTTAACTTTATCTTAAAAGTGATTAACAATGTTATACAATTGAAAAGTTTAATAATAATTAAGTCTTAAATAACCTTTGGTCCCTATAAAATAGGGTGTTTTTGAATTTAGTCCTTCAAAGCTTTTTTTTTAGTCCTATAAATATTTAAAAAATTTGGTTTTAGTCATATGGTGACTTAATAGAGACATTGACAATCCATTAACTTGTCATGTCAACAAGGAATTTGATAGAGCAGTCACGTGTAATTTATTTTAAAAAACTATGTTTTAAATCCTTCAACTAGTTTGACGTCATCAACTATTTTGAACATATGAGGATTTAAAAATACAGTTTACCAAAAAAAACATACACGCAACTATCATGCCATACTCCTTGATGACGTGGCAAGTCAATGGATTGTCAATGTCGTTGTTACATAATTATTTAACATTGTTACTTGACAGTAAGAACTAAAATAAAAACTATAAATCTTTAAAGGACTAAAATCAACTAAAAGGTTATTTAAGTCAATAATTAATAATATCTTAAAAATTAATTCATATTGATCATATTAATAATTATATAAATCACATTTTATTTTATTTACGGTTAACTATTCATTAAAAAAAGGGGCTAAATTACTTGGTTGGTCCCTTATCTTTATTTTAGGTTGTAATTTGATCCTTTATTTTTTAAAAGTTGTAAAATGGTCAATTATTTTTATTTTAAGTTGTAATTTAGTCCTTTATTTTTTAAAAGATGATAAATAGTCCCGTAAATAATTTTTTTACAACATGTTTATCCTTAAAGTAATTTATTTTTTAATTTAAAACAATTTTTACATAATAAATTTTAAAAAAAAAAAAGATAAAGAAAAGCGCCTAAAGTTATGGATGTAAGAATGTTGACCCTTTTTAGACTGGTAATATCCAAAAACGTAAAAAAAATGGGCATTGAAATTGAGGACGTTTTCCACACGGTCACCTGGCTAACCGTCATCACTTTCATGCGTACGTTTTCCACACGGTCACAGGTAGTAGCCAGGAGCAACTCGTCTTCATCACACGCAGAGTAATGATTATAATGAACGGGGCAATTTTGAAAATACAATTTTAAATATGAAATAAGCTGATTCAAAATAATCTAACAGTTGGGCACTCAAGATGCTACAAAATAGTTTATTTTTTATTAAAAAAGACTTTTTCTAATTTTAATCTAATAATCTCAAACATATAACTTTTTTTTATAAACGGCTTAAATGAGACAAAAAAAGCTAAAATTTGAAAGAAAAAAAAAAAAAAAAGACATTCCAAACATATTCTTAATCATAATTAATGAGTGGCGATCCCTACACAAACTTCTTGGCTATCAAATGTCCAAGAATCTTTTTTCAGTAAATATGACCACATCATTGCATGTCTAGTCTAATGCTGCACCCTGCCCTTAAATAGAGCCACCCTCATACTCTTACTCTCACAACACATCTTCCTTTCTTCATTCCAAGAAACCATTCATCTTAGTGATACATAATGAAGGACACCATAGTTCTATACCCTGCTTTGGGGAGGGGACACCTAGTCTCCATGGTGGAACTAGGCAAACTCATACTAACCCACCACCCTTCACTCTCCATCACTATCCTCATCCTCACTCCACCACCCAACACCCCTTCCACACCCAAGGGCTGCGACTCCACCACCTCCCAATACATCGCCGCCGTCACCGCCGCCGCACCCTCCATCACCTTCCACCACCTCCCTCCCGCCCCAGTCCCCACCACTCTCCCTCCCCACATTCTCTCCCTCGAACTCTCCCGCTCCACCAACCACCACCTCCGCCACGTCATCACCACCCTCTCCCAAACCCTAACCCTCAAAGCCATAGTACTAGACTTCATGAACTTCTGCGCCAAACACGTCACTAACACACTCCACATCCCCACTTTCTTCTACTACACTTCGGGAGCTTCCACTCTGGCAACCTTCCTCCAACTCCCAATCATTCACCAAACCACAACAAAATCCATCAAAGACCTCAACACGCATTTAATCATCCCAGGGTTACCGAAAATTCATCCCTTGGAGCTTCCAAAAGAAGTGCACGACCGCACGTGTCAAAGCTATAAGCTTTTCCATGACATAGCAACGAGCATGAGGGACAGTGATGGGGTTATTGTAAACACGTGTGACGCAATTGAAGGGAGGGTTATCAAAGCGTTAAGCGAGGGTTTGTGTTTGCCCGAAGGGACTACGCCGCACGTGTTCTGCATAGGGCCGGTGATTTCTGCCACGTGCGGAGAGAAGGACGTGAAGGGGTGTCTGAGTTGGCTCGACTCGCAGCCGAGTGAGAGCGTCGTGCTGCTGAGTTTCGGAAGCCTTGGAAGGTTTTCTAGGGCTCAGTTGAAGGAGATGGCTGTTGGGTTGGAGAAGAGTGAGCAGAGGTTTTTGTGGGTTCTGCGGAGCGAGTTGGAGGGGGATGATGACTCGGTGGAACCGAGTCTGGACGAGTTGTTGCCGGAGGGGTTTATGGAGAGAACGAAGGGGAGGGGGATGGTGGTGAGGAACTGGGCCCCACAGGTGAGGATTCTGAGTCATGACTCGGTGGGTGGGTTCGTGACTCACTGCGGGTGGAACTCGGTGTTGGAAGCGGTGTGTGATGGGGTGCCAATGGTGGCGTGGCCTCTTTACGCGGAGCAGAGGCTGAATAGGGTGATAATGGTGGAGGATATGAAGGTGGCTTTGGCGGTGAATGAGGACAAAGATGGGTTCGTGAGTGGGACCGAGTTGGAGGACCGAGTTAGGGAACTCATGGACTCGGACAAAGGAAAAGAGGTTAGACAGAGGGTTTTTAAGATGAAAATAGGTGCCAAAGAAGCGAGAGCAGAAGGAGGGTCTTCGCTTGTTGCTTTCGAAAGGTTGGTTCACTTGTGGAAGGAAAAAAGTTACATAATATCTAATTAATAATTGATGAGATAGAGTAAAAATTAAAAAAAGAATTAAATATTTTTTTATTTCTTGTAATTTAGTGTTTTTATTTTTATTTTTTGTTCTTGTAAAATTATTTTTTTAATTTTAATTCTTGTAAATTATATTTGTTTTATTTTTTGTCTTTAAAATAATTTAGATAGTATTTTGAATAGTAAAAAAAGTGTTATCTAAATCGTCATAAAGATGAAAAATAAAATAAATATAATTTATTAGGACTAAAATAAAAAGAGTTAATTACACTGACCACCCCTAAGGTTTACTCTTATTACACTTAGTACCCTTCCATTTTTGAACATTACTTTGAGCACCCTAAAGGGGGGTAAGTGTAATATTTTTTAAACCTGAGAGGGGGGGTCAGTGTAATGATTTATGCCTATGAGGGGGGGTTAGTGTAACAAAAGTCCAAAAATTAGGGAGTTTTCTGTAGGGTTCAAAAATGGAGGGGTGCCAGGTGTAATAAAGGCAAACCTCAGGGAGTGTTCGTGTAATTTACTCAAATAAAAAAAGAATTTTGTAAGAATGAAAAATAAAAAAATATTAAATTATAAAAATTATAAAAAATATTTAAACCTTAAAAAGTTATGGATACAGAGTCTTCGCTTGTTGCTTTCGATCCCTCGAAAGAAGGTTGGTTCACTTGTGGAAGGAAAAAAGTTACATAGATATCTAATGTGCTACTTAATAATTGGTGAGAGAGTAAAAATTAAAAAAATATAAATATAATAAAATTTATAATATAATAAAAAGAGAAAGATAAAAAAAATATAAAATATTAATAAAATATTTAAAATAATAGATGATTCATGTATTATTACTTGGAAGCAATAATGATGATTACGTCTTAAAGTTAAACTATGGATCAGAGATTGACCTCGAGTCACACACGTCTTTTCTTTATTTTTGCCTTTTTGGATCTTGTGTTATATTACTGTACTACAGTACTATGCATGTCTTATACTTAAAAAAAAAAAAAAAGGATGAACAGTCATTTTGGTTTTCGAATATGTAATTTATTCTCATTTATATCCTTGAAAATATTAAAATTTCGTATAAGTTCTTGAAAATATAATTTTTCTGTCATTTTAATTCTACTGTTAAAAAAAACTTTTGTTAAAGTTAATATTCACGTCACGTGACATGTTATTTGATTACGTAGTAGTTGATGATACACATGTAGATGACAAGTAGTAATTCAGTACACACATCTTTTACACTTTAATGAAGGTTTTTTTTACCGATAGGATTAAAGTGACAGAAAAATTACACTTTCAGGGACATATATGATATTTTGATATTTTCAAGAATTAAAGTGACACTGAATTACACTTTCGGGAGTCAAAATGATAGTTTACCCAAAAAAAAAATGTAGTGTGATGATATATCTAAACAATTAATTGCTATTTCTATAAATTTTAAATTAATTATTTTACGAGTTTATAAACTTATCTATATTATATTAATTTTATAATTAAATAACCACATAAAATACCTTTTAAGTGTAGCATGTATTATTATTATTATTATTTATATTAATAATATATCTTAAATGAATATCATCCACCCATTTGTCACCACTTCAAAAGGAAATGTTATCGTAAAACCCATTTTTTTATATAATATATTTTTATATCTTAGTTAAAATATTATTTTAATAATTCTCATCCAACAAGACGTCATATGATACGAGCACTGGGTTGACCAGGCTAGACCGTAAATGGTAACACTCATCTAATAAAATAAATTATACTTAAATTAAAGTGCACGGGCCATGAATATTTTTTGCTTTTAAATTTAGCAAAATTAATATGATAATATATTCTAGAGTAAATTATATTAAGATTTCGTGAGTTTTTTTGAATTATACAAAATAATTCTAATTATTTAATGTTTACAAAAACTTTTTTTTTATATAATAGATGTTAGTGTAATATTTTTTTAAATAGGGATTAATGTAATATATAAGAGGATGTTAATGTAAAATTTTTAAATATTAAACGGTATTAGTGTAGGAATAGAAAAAGTAGTAGGATTAGTGTATTCGAAAGATGCAAATATAATTTGTTCAATATTTTAAGTTAAATTAATGCTAAGTATTCTTTAATTGGAGTTTATTCGATTTGCCCCTCTCGCATGTGTGGTTCTTGTTCACTTCTGAGTGTTCTTGTTCTTTAATTGGTGTCAACCATGGAGACTAGGCATCCCCTCCCAAAAGCTGAGTATAGAACTATGATTCAAGAGAAAGTCTTCTTTGTCTTTTTTTCTCCCTTGATTCAAAGTAATTATGGGGAGGATTGGTGTGTGGAGCGAAATGTTCCTGACTCTATTTATCGCCAATGTGGAAAGTAGCATGGTGCTTAATTAAAAAAAAAATTATTCATGGACATGGACACTTTGTGTTCCCTTGAAGTGGTGTGATGTGATCTGTCATTATTTGAACCCATGTGTATTGACTTTAACAATATTAATTGACTTTGTAGTTTGTATAGCTCGACTTCGCACCACAGAAAACGGTCCCCAGTAGGTTGGATTTAAAACGCTTCCTAGGATAATAGTATTATTTAATCTAATTGAAGATGATTTTGTATAATTTAAATTAAATTGACTATTTCAATTTTTGTTTTTGTTTTTTAAAGTCTAATATTTATTTTCAAAATAAAAAATAAATAAAATTGTGTTGATTAAAATAATAATAAATTCTAAATTAATATATAAATTTCTCTAATTGTTAATTTTTTATCTAAAGAATAATACATATTACTACTAGTTGGTACAACTGATAGCGGTTTGTGTCTCTTAACTATGTGATATAGGATTCGAATGCTGGCCTTGGGTATGAAATAAATCATGTTGGGAGGATAATATCTATCCTTATGTGCACTCACGGTCCCTGACAGAGATTAGTCACTCCTTTCGACGGTGAATATTTATATTTGAGACCAAAAAATAAGAGATTTTTGTTGCTTATATTCAATATCGGAGGAAATATCTTACTAGGTGAGATCAAGTTATATAGATTACACAATGTCATTCAACTTAATTAAAGACCAAAGTTTTTTGAGATGTTATTTAATATGAGATCCTTCTCGACAATTTCTAATATTATTTTTAATCTCTATTTTTCTCTACATAGAATTAAAAACTTTACAATCTACTTTTCTTATATGCCTTCTTTATACAAATCATCTTATGCAATTTTTTTTGTCATCTTTTACTTAATCGATATTACAACAATCTCTATACTTATATACAATCATTTTGTATAATGTGTTTTCTTGTGTAACCATACATTAATCATATATATCAAACACAAAATAATTAAACATAACAAATATTTAAAACATTAAATTTCATCCAAAATCAAAATGTAATCTGAATTACACATATCATTATTCAAGATAAATATACAATGTAAAAGATTATATATTTAATGACTATTTTTTTATCAGCAAAATAAAATGTATTCATAGCTACTAGGTACAAGGGTACAAAGAAACCCATTTACAAAAATCACAATCCATCCATTGGTTAATTTCTATTTATACTAGACATAGCAACAAATAAAAATTAACCATGGTGTATGCTAAAAGTACCCTATGTATAGTGAGCCCACTTTAATGAAACTACAAATTGATATTCTCTCTGTCCCAAAATGAGTGTCGCATTTGGAAAAAAAAACTTGTCCCAAAATGAGTATCGCATTTAGCTTTTCAATGTAATATCAATTACTTTTTTCACTACTATCCCTAATAAGTGTCACTTTAGCTTTTCAATGCAATATTAATAATAAAGTTAGTTTTGTATAATTACTTCTCTCTTTCATCTATTTACTCCTTCCGTTCCAAAATAATAGTCTTTTAAGATTGTGACACATTGATTAAGAAACATTCAATTGATACAAGTTTAGACGAAAATACCCTTACTTCTTCAACTACTCTTGTCATAAATTATTCCACTATTCACAAATAACAAATACATCATGCTATGCACTAACTTATTTTTATGACAGATGTCTCTTTCCAATACAAGTATTAATTGATATTCTTAATTATGTCTAGGGACATTGTTGGAAAAAATAGCTTAAAAAAGCTAAAATGACCATTATTTTGGAATAAAAATAAAAAACTAAAAAGACTATTATTTTGGAACGGAGGGAGTAATAACTTTTCTTGGTTCGTGTAAAAAAACCTATAACAACACTCATTTTGTGACGGAGGGAGTACATCAAGTCACCCACCATCCAACCTCATTAAATATCATTACTTAATTCCCACGCAGAGCCTCGTGATTCCTTCCTCCATAATCTCAGTGCCTTCACGTTGTTAATTCCACCAAAAAGCCACGTTCTCTGCATGCATACCAAATTCACATAGTCTAAAATCATCCATTTTCCAACAGCAAAAATACATGCTCCCCTTCTCAACATGCTAACGTACCAACCACATACCAAATAGATACAAGCTGCAGGGTTCATTTGCCATTGAACAAAAGAATAACTAAAAGCCGATGTATACAATGTTTTAGCCAGGCCCACGCAGAGAAAAAGATATCTTGCAGCACCACCACTTTGTCAAAAACTCCATCCTTAAAGACACAATTGTTCCTGACCATACAATGCTCCAGCATTCCTTTTATTGTTTGTTCTTACACATCAAGCTATGCTGAAGAAAATGCAAATGTGGATCCTCACGTAAAACAGTAGCCAAATTGACCCAAGAATTGTTGTCCATGCGTGTAAAATCACAATCAAATAAGTCTGAGACGTGTGTTAGACACACTGTCCTCAAGGATTTATCCGCGTAAAGCGCAAATCCCCCAGGATTTAACAGACTCTTCCCAATAATAGATTGGGGCAGCAGAACTAGCAAGTTCTCTCATAAAAATAACCCAGGATTTGTTCTCTCATAAAAATAACCCAGGATTTACAGTGAAACAGTAGAAACAGTAGAGAGAAAAAGATGTGAGAGAGAACTCTCTAAAACCATCTGAAGCATAAGTATTTATAAAGAAAAGATAGGGTTTCTCAAACCACCAAAGACCAAGTCAAAGATAAGGTGAAACCTAGTCTGTTTCTAAAATCACCCAAAACCAAGTTAAAGATAAGGTGAAACCTAGTCTAATTGACCAAGTCAATAAGACCAAGTCAAATAAAAGAAACTATTTTTAATAAACTATAAATTAATTTAAAAAAGATTTTTATATTTAATTAAATAGACATGTTAACCTTTTGAAATATCAACAAAATATACAACAATCCCCCACATATTGCAAAAGGTTAAATAAAAGTTTTCAGAAAATATAAGAAATTCCTGGGTTCTCTTTCTCTTGGATGTAATGCATCGGACCTGGTGTAGCAAGCTATATGAACCAGACCTAGACTGATAAGACTTAACACATAGTGTAATTGGTGTAGCAAGCTATATGAACCAAAGACACTTGGTGTATGTTAGAGGTCTACCAATCACATTACACCCCCACAATCCTTGCTGTTATCGTTGTTTTGCGCTCCCAGGCCATGCGCGCGCCCGATATTCATGAGTGCTCTAGAGTTCTCGCCAAGATCTCATACAAGCGGCCCCACTTGACACTCATATAGGTGATTTCATCAAGTGTATGCTGCAAATCATACACCACCCATAAGGGATATGAAATTCATTAAAAACTTTATAAGTTGTCAAGCTTTCTCATAACTACATAAAGCTTAAGTATAAAGTTTAACCTCTCATTAATGCAGTATCTAGCACTTTCTCACACCATAGGAAGGGACAAAAAAATTTGATTAAAATCAATTTAGTGCTAGCAGAACTGACAAGTGACTTGTTCTTACCCATATGAACCTTCTTCATGGGATCTCCAATCACAAAGGTTGGGTTACCATCATTTGTTTGTTTTCAAGTGGCTTAATAAAGTCCCATTTCCCTCGATGTTTCATGCATTAATCTTTTCCCTAGGGGTTTAAGTCTGAAGATCGGTCGAATCCATTAATGACTTCACATAATCAAAAGATTTTTATCTTTTAAGCAATTGCTTTATCACATTATTTCTCAATTTATATTCCAAAGGAATAATCGCTTAAGTGATTTTTTCAACCACCGAACCTCATAATCAATCATCTCCAGAGTAATAAATTCTCACTCAATTCTTATTTGTTTGGTTGATCTCTAAGTAACACACTACAACCAAGT
This sequence comes from Pueraria montana var. lobata, assembly GCA_026413185.1. Lineage (NCBI taxonomy): Eukaryota > Viridiplantae > Streptophyta > Magnoliopsida > Fabales > Fabaceae > Pueraria > Pueraria montana. Next base: position 78,568,802 of record CM048648.1, read on the forward strand.
GTGTAGTGACACAATCTCTGGTGGATTTTGTCTCATATGGATCAAAAATCCATTTCACATCACTGTATTTTCTAATACAATGGAAAATCCACTATGCTCAATACCATAACTTGTGGTACCTCTCAAGTGTCTCATATTATGCAAATAGTATAGAGAACTCACACTTGACACTACATCCAAGCAAAATTTATTACTCAGAATATTGCTAATAATTCACACAGTTCCTGCTAACTTATGTCACAAATGACAATTGCTTTTAAAAAGCTAAACTTAGAGAACTCATATCACAAATATTCCACAGAGGTATCTTCTCATAATGAAATAAAGATTTACTCTATCTCAACATAATTATTTCACCAAATTTTTCAGATTCAAAACCAATCCATAAGAATAATGTACCAGCATCAAATCAATTTTTTTTTCTCTTCATAATATGAAAACTCCAAAATAAAATTGTCAGCATGACAATAGCAAATAACAATCCAGAAGCACAATTCAACTCATAACATATTCTTGAATGAAAAACATTACAACAATTAATATCAATTAACAAATTAATGTAACAAATGAATGGCAATTGCAATTGAATAACTCAAACGTTCAAATATAATATTCAAATGCAATTTAATAACAACTTCAAATCATTCAATATTCAATGTTAAAGAAAAAAAATATAAGAGTATGCAACTACAAAACAAAAAAGGTTGGGGGATCTCAGACTCAACCAGCAAAATTTATATGTATTATATAAGCTAACGCAACAGTTTCAAACAAAGTGAAATAATCATGGAGCAAATATTTGCTCAAACTTTTCATCGAACATGTGATGTGCAAACATTTAAATGCATTAATTAAATCAAATAGCCACAAACCTGCTCTTTCTCAATCAATTTTGACATTGCTTTTGGGATAGAATCTCTTGTTTTCTCACATGACAAGTAGATACGGTAATTCAAATTACCGAGCTAATTTATTCTTCTACCAATCCCATAATAAGGTAACATTCGAGTTCACCAAATTGATTTATCTAAATCATATTTTCGTCGGATTTGATTGACTCGAGATTTTCCTGCTTTTGTGATATTACTTTCTCTCCAATAGTCCTATCCCAGACTCTTAAATAAACATCAATTGAAAAATATAATAACAAAAAAGGAGAAATATACAGAGTCATAAAATAGTAAGATCGGTTTAGTTTTAGAGGAAATCTGCAATGTCATAGATAGATAGTAAGATCGGTTTAGTTTTATTTTATATGTATCTGGAAAAGAAGATTACCAACAGATTGAGAATGGATATCATAATGCTCAGGTGATGGATCAACCTTCTACTAGTGATAACGGCGACAATGGTGCAGACCTCGTCATCAGCTTCGAGCGACCTCACAGGTCTCACACACATATCGTTGTCACATTCAGCCTTGAACGGAGAGCACGAGCTTGACGCTTTTTACGATTCAGAATAGAGGCGAGAGTGGATCAATCTAACCCCGGGAGGAGCCAGCACCCAAGTAACAATCACCGATATGCCCCATGTGCCGATTTCCACGGTGGCGTCACGCGCCTCGTTCCCCTCTTCTTCGTCATCGCTCTCGTGATCCACCATCCCCCGCTCCTCACGCGCCCTCACAACGCACTCGATGGCCTCGAACAACTCGCGGTCGAAGCCCCGCGGCAGTGCGCGCCTCGTTCCCCTGGCGCCGTCGTAGTCGGCGAGCAGCGCGCGCCACTTGCGGCGGCACTGCGCGAGGCTCCGCGACACGTCCAGGGCTGCGCAGTTCTCGGCGATGATGTTCCACTGCTGGTACGAGGACAGCTCGACGGAGCAGTCCGCCTCGACCGCCGCGACCTCGTTCACCAGAATCAGCGACTCCGTCAAGCTCCAGTCCGGCTCCGCTTGCGAGGGCGTGCGCCGGAACGCGCTACCGGAAACGGAATCGGTGATGATGTCATCGTCGTTCTCTTTCATTCCTTCCTCGCCTCGATTTGTTCCAATGTGGAAACCTCGACCTTTTTTTTTTTTTCTTCTTTGACCCCGTAAAAATTAGTAGCCGGAACAACAACCAGTACTATATAATTTAGAAGCCCCGCAGTTATTGCATTTAGAATCGGAAAGAAAATTGTCCCCCACGATCACGTTATCCCCTCTCGCCATCAACCATCCACAGGGCACGACCACAACGCAATCTCTGAGAGGAACTCTAGCACGACCGATTACCAAATTTCTAATTATTTTATTTGGTAGAACAGAAAAATTCTAAAAGGATTGTCATGGACAACGTAAGTAAAATCCTTGAGATTGTTGTCCATGCGTGTAAAATCACAATCAAATAAGTCTGAGACGTGTGTTAGACACACTGTCCTCAAGGATTTATCCGCGTAAAGCGCAAATCCCCCAGGATTTAACAAACTCTTCCCAATAATAGATTGGGGCAGCAGAACTAGCAAGTTCTCTCATAAAAATAACCCAGGATTTACAGTGAAACAGTAGAAACAATAGAGAGAAAAAGATGTGAGAGAGAACTCTCTAAAACCATCTGAAGCATAAGTATTTATAAAGAAAAAATAGGGTTTCTCAAACCACCAAAGACCAAGTCAAAGATAAGGTGAAACCTAGTCTGTTTCTAAAATCACCCAAAACTAAGTTAAAGATAAGGTGAAACCTAGTCTAATTGACCAAGTCAATAAGACCAAGTCAAATAAAAGAAACTATTTTTAATAAACTATAAATTAATTTAAAAAAGATTTTTATATTTAATTAAATAGACATGTTAACCTTTTGAAATATCAACAAAATATACAACAAGAATAACATACGATGTCTTGCACCTTGGAACATGAGAACATAATATGGGCAACTGTTTCAGATTCCAAGTTACATAAAGGACATAGTAAATGAGACTCTCCCAGTTGAATGTTTCTCATAACTAGCCAATTATCCATTCGTTCACACGGGTCGCTTTAATTTTAAGTATTTTTTTAGATAATTTATATATAATATAATTTATTTATAAATAAATAATTTTATATATATATATATTGCTCAGCGATAATTAAAAATGAAAACATGAATATTCAATAAGAATAATAGAGTAAGAAAGATTGACCTAGTTAATGTTTCATAAACTATGTTAAAATAGGAACATGAAACATATTAAAAAATTTAGTCTCACAATAACAAATGCCTCTGATAAGAAAAAAAACACACCAGCAAAAATAATACAAGATATTCGTGCATTCTCACGGGTCACTCATTTTCACGTATGTTTGAAATACAAATATTTATAAAATTAAATTTTATATTGAGACAAATGCAATTAGCTGTTTAAGTTTTCCAAAAATGTAAAAAGTGTTAGAGTATTCAAGTAGAGAAAATATATTTAGTTATAATCTCATAGATATTTCTTATTTCATTTAAAATATTTATAAAATTGTATGAAAATTTATGTTTAAAAATTTAGAAAGAATTTAACTTTCGTTTAATTTTTTTGTTGTAATTTTGAAATGTGAAATGATAAAATAATTCATTTATTTTACAACTATATTGCAAATAAAAATTATTAATTTTACAATATTTATAGTTTATAAACAATACTTCAAATAATTTAAAGTCTAAGAATTAATTAAATTAAATGCAAACTTTTTGAAATCGAATATTACTTACCACCATGTTGATTTGAGTGAAATTGAGACTGAATCTCTTAAGTAAGGTTTTAGGTTCAAGTCTTATGGTTGAAAGATCTTGCTAAAATTAATGGATACATAAATGACAGAACTTTAAAGTTTGTCAAGTAACTTTATCATATAGAAAAAGATAATTTCAGTCAACAAAATAATGAGTTATTAAACATAGAGTCAAAGTATTATTTTGTATAAATATATTAACTAATCAGATTTAAATAATTTTTTTAGTAGAAAAATTTTAACCACATAATATAAATATTATTCAACAAAATATTTATTTATTAAATTATTTAAAATTATTTGACACAAATTCTAAGTAAAAATAATTTTAAAGGATTTCAAACTAAAAATAAATATTATTGAGTCTTTGATATGCAACTATGTTAAATACTCACAGAAAGAGCTAATAGAAAATTAAATATGTGGACTCTAACATGAAAAAATAAAAAATATTTAATTTATGATATTATTGATGAACTAATTTAAAATAATTTTTTGTAATAAAATTTATTTTATATATATATATATATATATATATATATATATATATTTAACATTATTATACAGATATGAATCAACAAAATTTTCGTATATGAAATTATTAAACATAAAGTCAAAATATGATTTTTTTTTAATAAATATATTAACTAATTAGATTTAATTGTTGTAATAAAAAAGATTTAATTGTTTTTTAGTACAAAAATTTCAACCAAATAAAATAAATATTATTCAACAAAATATTTATTTATGAAATTATTTAAAATTATATTATATAATTACTAAATAAAAATTATTTTATAGGATTTAAAAGTAAAATAAATGTACTTTGAGTCTTATATAAGTTGTGTTAAATACTCGAAAAAATATATTTGTCACCTATAATAGTTATACCTAACTCGGACAAGATTATCTCCCGTGAATGATACCTTGCAGTTTCTACCATTAAAAAATTCAAAATAATTCAATTTAGGATATTATTAATGAAGTAATTTAAAACTATTTTGTAATGAAAATATATTTAATAAATTAATTATAATATATTTATTATATATTTATCTTAAAAAATTTAACATTATTATATAAATATTAATCAACCAAAATTTTCGTATATAAAGTTATTAAACAAAAAGTTAAAATATTATTTTATAATTAATATATTTACTGATTAGATCTAAATTAATGTTTAGTATAAAAAAATTCAACTTCATAATATAAATATTATTCAACAAAATATTTTTTACGAAATTATTTAAAATTATTTTACATGATTTCTAAGTAAAAATGATTTTATAGGATTTAAAAGTAATATATATATATATATATATATATATATATATATATATATATGTATGTATGTATATATCTATGTCTTGGATATGCCGTTATGTTAAATATTTGGAGAAAGAGATTTGTCATCCATAATGTCATACCTAACTCGAGCAAGATTGTTTCTCGTGAATGATATTTGTCATCTCTGCCTTAAAAAAATTAAAACTAACTCAATTTATTTATGATATTATTGATGAAGTAACTTAAAACTATTTTGTAATAAAAATATATTTAATAAGTTAATTTTAATATTTTTATTATATATTTATGTATTAAAAATTAACATTAATATATAAAGATTAATCAACAAAATTTTTGTATATGAATTTATTAATTAAACATAGAGTCAAAATAATATTATTATTTATAATATTATAAACAATTAAGTTTATGTATCATTTAATATAAAAAGGAAAGAAAGAAGCATAGAAAGGAAAACCTAAAAAGAATAAAAGAAAAAAGAAGAAAGAAAAAAAATAACGTAAAAAGAAAAAAGAAATGAAAAGTAAATGGAAAAAAGGAAAGAAAGAAATGTAAAATGAAAAAGAAAGAAAAAACATAAAAAGAAAAAAAAGAAATATATATTTAAAGAAAAAATTGAAAAGAAAGAAAGAAAAAAATGAGTAGGATAAATAAAAAAAAATTATTTTCTTATATAAAATAGATATATGACAGAATAGAAAAAAAATAAAAAATAAAGACAAAAAGAAATAGAGAGTGTTTTTAATGATGCATTACTTACAAAATGGAGATGGACTCTTTTTCATCATGAGAGGTCTTTGTGGATAGATGTGTTATAGTCAAAATATGGGGGTTGGAAAAATTTAGAAGGGGGAGAGTGAAGGGGTAGGGTGTTCTTTGTGGTGGAAATATTTGGTAAAGGTGTGTGGGGGGCATGTCAACCATCTTTGTGGATATGGACTCTTTTTCATCATGAAAAGTCTTTATGGATAGATGTGTTGGAGTCAAAATATGGGGGTTGGAAAAATTTAAAAGGGGGGGAGTGAAGGGGTAGGGAGTTCTTTGTGGTGGAAAGATTTGAGAAAGGTGTGTGGGGGGCATCATCAACCATCTTGGTTTGATAACATGAGAGAGTGGAGGGTGGGTATCAGGAATAAAACGAGGTTTTGGTTGGATAGGTGGGTAGGGGACAATTCTTTGGCGATTTCATTCCCTAGAATTTATCTAAATTCCAAACAACAAAGTGAGTTGGTTTCTAACATAGGATTTTGGGGTGGAGGGGAAGTGGAAATGGAACTTTGAGTGGAGAAGAGGATGGTTTGAGTGGGAAAGTGAAATGGTATCCAATTTTGAAATGATTTTGGATACTGTTGGTTTTCATAATAATAATAGTGACAAATGGATGTTGCTGCAAGATAGCTCAGGGGTGTATACAACAAAATCCGCATACAAAGCTTTACACGCCCAAAGATTTAATAGTAATTTTGATGAACTTATGAGCTTGATCTGGAAAGCAAGAGTTACTCCAAAAGCTTCTGTTCTGTTGTGGAGAATTGTGTTAGGAAGAATGCCAACAAGGGATAATCTAGTAAGTTAAGGAATATTGCTCAGTAGGAGGAAGAACTAAAATGTCATTTTAATTTGTATTTCCAAGGAGGAAACAGTGGCACACATATTTTCCATGTGTGATAAGGTACATGGTGTGTGGAAACAAATATATATGTGGTTAAATTTTCACATTGTCATGCATGAATCTCCTATCATAAACTTTTGGCAACATTCCATTGATTTTCTTTAAAAGGATGAATTGGAAATTTGGAGAGTGGTGTGGTTCTCGGCTTTGTGGTGTATTTGGTTACTGAGAAACAAATGTATCTTTGAAGAAGGAAAATTTGATGGTAAAAATCTTATACAGGATATCTTGCTCACTGCTTGGTCTTGGCTGAGAACAAAGAATCCTAATTTTATTTATCCTTTTGTTCTATGGTCATTAAATCTTGGTAGTTGTATTCATTCGTTCCGGTTGCATGGTTCTTGTGGGGGCATTTATGACGCGCATGCAGTGGAGGTGTTGGCTTCGGGTGACTACTTGGCCGAAGTAGATGTAAATTTTCTTGAATTGTTGGGTTACTTTGTTTCATTATGGATTTTGTGGGTAGAGTGGATACATAGATCTTTCCTCAATGATTTTTTGGCTAGTTAGTATATATACTGTCCATTTTCCCTTAATATTAGGGGTTAGAGGATAAGTTTGATAATTACCTTATATTCCTACATTTTGTAGTAGTTTAGGGGCAATTATTTGATATCTTTCATACTTTTGAGCTTTGTTTATCTTCATTTTAGTTAATTTTGAATAAAAGTTTAGTTTATTTAGGATTTGCTAATTTTCTAGTTTTTACACTTAATCTTGGTTTGTTTGTTGATGTTTCGTAGGAAAATTGATGAAGGACCATGTGGAGAAGTGTTGAAAAGCATTATCAATGTTATAGAAGAAAAAGAGAAGAAAAAGGCTTAAAAATGTAAAATTTAGGTTCTTGACAAGTAAGCACAACCCCATGCTGACTTTCAGCACGGGGCATGCTGATGTGCTCGTGCTCTGTAACTTTTGCACAACCCCATGCACAACCCCAAGCACGGGGCGTGCTGATGTGCTCGCACTCCGTAACTTTTGCACGACCCCGTGCACAACCCCAAGCACGGGACGTGCTGATGCAGTAGCGCTTCGAAAGTTCAGCACGACCCTAAGCACTACCCCGTGCATACCCTTGCAACAACTGAAGTCTTAAAATAGATTAGGTATTTATGTTTTGGGGACAACTTTTTCTACATTCAGAATTATTCATTCTTTGAGAACATTGGGGAGCCAATGCCACATGCTTAGAGATTCATCTTCCACTGTCTCTTCTTCAGTTTCTTCTTCCCCCATGGCTATGAGTAGCTAATTCCATCCTCGTTGGGGTTTAATGTAATTAGACTACTACTTCCATGTAATTATGTTTTATTCTTGTTCAATAAAGATTGTTATTGTTCTTCTTCTATGCTTAATGCTTGTTTTTGGCCTGATCAACCAATTGCATGATTCTATAATTTCAATTGTAATTGGGAAATTCTTTTGAATTGCAAACTGGAGAAAACAACCAATTGTCTTTATGCCTAGGGATAGGGTAAAGAGGATTGGTCATCGTTAAAACCCTTTTTCTTAGTGCAAGTACCTTGGTTACACTAATTCAAGGGATTGATAGTGGAATCAAGGGACTTAGGTTCTTTCACCTAAAGGATTAAGACTTGAATAATTTTATGGGTTGATGTTAACATATCTTGATTGAATAGGAATAGTTAGTGATTGCATGTTAGGTACGTCTAATGAAGTTAAACCTCGACGACTTCATCCATTGATAACAACCCAATTTTCTACGCATACCAAGTGTTCGACAAAATTCCTTAACCAATTTTCTTCCTTTACACTCTTTACTTTTGTGCACTTGTCTTTACTTTTGGTTACCTCAATTCTTAATCTTCGTAGTCTATTAATATTGCTATTAATTACCCAATTATCGTATAAGTCCCTGTGGAGACAACTTTTCTCACTACTTTGTTACTTGCACGATTTGGTACACTTGCCAAAATCCACCTACAAGCTTCTGGTGCTGTTGCCGGGAACTTGTGTCTCGGTAATTGGGCAAATTTTTAGTATTTTTTGTGGACTTTAAACATTCTTTTATTCTTTCGCATTTTAATTTTATTTGTATTTTCTTTTACTTTAATTCTTCTTTCTCTCACCTAGTGTTAACTTGCTTCTTCTAGTTTGCTTGTGATTCTATTTATGACAGATACCATAGGTACAAGGAGAAAAACTAATCCAGAAGACCTTCTTTTCATTCCAGAGATTGAGAAGACCGCTAGGCTGATTAATGGTCAAACTAAAAAAGCAAAGCAAGTTGCATAACAGGTGACATTTGAGGAGATTCCTCTATCCTACCTTTAGAAGAGTCTTCCAGGTCAGACGAAGAAGTGGCTCCATTTGTAGAGGAGATGGCAGAAAAAGAATAGCCTGCCAGGAGAACTCTTATGGATCATGTCATCAATAATGGTCCACGAGTTTTCTCTAGTATTGTCAGGTCAAGGAACACCAACCGCACAGTTGAAGCTAACCCAGCCTTGGTCACACTTCTCAGTCAACATGCATTTACTGGCTTAGAAAATGAAGACCCTTACAACCATTTGACCACTTTTTATGATTTTTGTGGCACAGCAGGGGTGGCCTAGAATGAAGAAGAGAATCTATATATGAGGGTGTTCCGTTTCTCCCTCATAGGAAATGCATTGAAGTGGCTCAACAATCTTCCATCTCAGAGTCTTACCACTTGGACTGAAGTTGAAAGAAAGTTCTTAGATCGTTTCTTTCCTGAAGTAAAGAGAAGCCAAGCAAAGACTGATATATTGGGCTTCCGACAGAAAGTTGACGAGTCACTCCATAAAGCTTGGGAGAGATACAAGACTCTCTTAATGAAATGCCCTAACTACGGGATTGGACAGGTTGACCAACTCTACATCTTCCTTGGGGGTTTAAAAGGGCAAACAAAGGTGATGCTTGATGCTGTAGCTGGTGGAGGAGTGATCAAGAATAAATCACTAGAAGAAGCCATAGAGTTGATTGAAAATATGGCAGCCAATGATTTTGAAGCTCAACATGATAGAGTTCCACGCAGAGGGGTAATGGAGCTAAATTCTCAAGATTTAATTCTAGCCTAGGTGGAAGCACTCAAGATGCAAGTGGCCAATCTTCCTCAACAATTGATGAAAGCTGCTTCTTCTTAGTTACATCACCAAGTGCTCAGTTGCGCAATTTATGGAGGTGACCATCATACGGAGCAATGCCGATATGCTTCCAACACACAAGAGGAAGAGGTGAACTACATTGGGAGACAAAATAACTATGGCCAAGGGAAGCAGCATTTCTATGGTAACAATTCTAACTGTAGTGGATTCCAAACTCACCCCGTCTTTGAGAATGGAGCTGGTGAGAGACCTCCCCAACAGAAGCCTAATCTTTATGACCGCATAATAAAGCTGGAGGATACTTTCATCGAATTCATGCAACTCTCTACATCCAATCAGAAGAGGACTGATGCATCTTTCAAGAATTTAGATACTTAAGTGGGACAGTTGGCCAAGCATGTGGCAGATTTGACGGAGCAAACCAAGATTGGTTTTTCAGCTAATACTCAAACCAATCCTAAAGGCAATTGTAGTGCTATTTGTACTAGGAGTGGTGGTGAGTATGAGAATGTGAGTGAGAAGAAAAAGAAAGCTAAGAAGATGGTGAGATTCAAGAAGGATGAGGAGAAAAATAGTGAAAAAGAAAAAGAGAATGAGGGTGAAGAAGAAGTAGTGGTCGAGAGTGTTGGAGTGAGAAACGCGAGAGATAGGAGTGCCAAAGAGGAGAAGTTGAAGGCCAAGACCCCATCACTATAGGGCTTCCTTATCCGAAGAGTCCAACCAAGAAGGATAAGGAGTGACAGTTTGCTCATTTCCTTGAGATTTTCAAGAGGCTACAGATTAATATTCCATTCTCGGAAGCTTTGGAGCAGATGCCTACATATGCTAAATTCATGAAGGAGCTATTTACGAAGAAGATGGGGTACATTGAGAAGGATAATATTAAGTTGGAGGTAGGTTGCAGTGCAATCAGTAAGAAGATGTTACCTGTCAAACACAAGGATCCGAATAGTTTCACCATTCCCATCACTATTGGGAATCTCTCTGTTGGGCGAGCATTGCTTGATTTGGGGGTGAGTATCAATCTGATGCCCCTATGTATGTTGGAGAGAGTTGGCGATGTTGAAGTGAAGCCAACCCGCATGACACTGCAGCTTGCAGATCGTTCCATCAAACACCCCTATGGTGTAGTTGAGAACATGCTTGTTAAAGTTGACAAATTTATCTTTCCTGTAGATTTTGTCATCATGGACATGGAGGAAAATGCCGACATTCCTATCATTTTGGGAAGACCCTTTATGTTGACAGCCAAAGCTATAATTGATGTTGGCAATGGAGAATTTAGGCTTTCAGTTCAGGATGAGGTGATCAAATTCAATGAGTTTGATACTATGACTCACCTAACTAACAAGGGTGTTTGCTTTCGGGTGGATGTGCTTGATGAAATACAACAAGATGCTCAGACTTATTTACTTTCTCACTCTCCTCTTGAGCAAGTCTTACTCAATTACCATGATGAGTTCAATGAGGAGGTAGAGGAATATGCAAGAAGCTTGGAGGTATTAAAGGAGATTCCAGCAGAAGAATCCAAGTTTGAAGAGTTGAAGAAGGATGATGTGCCCATGAAGTCCAAGCTGGAATTGAAGGTGCTTCTATCTCACCTCAAGTATGTCTTTCTTGAGGAGAAAGATGGGAAGCCAATGATCATCAGTAGTTCCTTGTCTGCTATAGAAGAGGAGAAGCTTATTGCAGTTCTGAGGTTGCATAAAGGAGCTCTAGGGTGGCATATTTATGATCTTAATGACATCGACCCTTCCTATTGTATGCATGATATCCACCTAGAGAATGATTTCAAGCCAGTTGCTCAACCTCAAAGGCGACTCAATCCTATCATGAAGGAGGAGGTGAGAAAGGAGGTATTGAAGCTTTTAGAGGCCGAGATGATTTATCTCATTTCTGACAGTGCTTAGGTAAGTCCAATTCATGTGGTGCCAAAGAAGGGAGGTGTGACTGTTGTGCAGAATGACAAGAATGAGCTTGTTCCCATAAGAACAGTCACTGGTTGGCGGATGGTTATTGATTACAGAAGACTCAATCAAGCTACTCGACTTCCCATTTCCTTTCATGGACCAGATGTTGGAAAGGCTTGCGGGGCAAGCCTACTATTACTTTCTAGATGGATACTCTGGGTACAACCAAATTGCGATTAACCTGACTAATCAAGAGAAAACATCGTTCACTTATCCCTTTGGGATATATGCTTATAGGAGGATTCTATTTGGCTTGTGTAATGCACCTACCACATTCCAGAGGTGCATGTTGGCTATATTTGCATACTTGGTGGAAAAATGCATCAAGGTATTCATGGATGACTTCTCAATTTTTGGCACTTCCTATGAATTGTGCCTCACCAACTTGGAGCTTGTATTGAAGAGGTGTGTTGAAGCCAACCTTATTCTGAACTGGGAGAAGTGCCATTTAATGATCCAAGAAGGCATAGTTCTTGGTCACAAGATTTTTGCTCGTTGCATAGACACAAAGCAAAGATATACATCATTGAGAAGCTTCCTCCTCCCGTTAATGAAAAAGGTATTCAGAGTTTCTTGGGGCATGCAAGATTCTACATGAGGTTCATCAAAGACTTCTTTAAGATACCCAAGCCCCTCAGCAATTTGTTGGTCAAAGATACTCCTTTTGTGTTTGATGCCGAGTGTCACATGCAAGGTGTTTGATACCTTGAAGAAGAAGTTGATTTCTGCTCCTATTATCATATAGCTCCAGATTGGAAGCAAGAGTTTGAGCTTATGTGTGATGCTAGCAATTATGCAGTTGGTACAGTATTGGGGCAAAGGAGAAATAAGGTGTTTCATGCTATATTCTATGCTAGCAAGTGTTGGGTGGAGCTTAACTCAATTATGCCACCACAGAGAAAGAGATGCTTGCCTTTGTCTATGCCTTGGAGAAATTTCGTTCTTACTTGATTGGTGCCAAGGTAATTATCTACACAGACCACTCTGCCATCAAATACCTTCTCTCCAAGGCTGATTCTAAGCCTAGAGTGATAAGATGGATCCTCTTACTACAAGAGTTTGATATTGAGATTCGGGATAAGAGGGGGAGTGAGAATGTAGTTGCTGACCATCTTTCAAGATTGAAGAATGAGGAAGTGACTGTGAAGGAGAAGGATATTAGGGGTGAATTCCCGGATGAAGTCTTATTCTATATTGAAGATAGACCATGGTTTGCTGACATGGCTAAGTTTAAGTCAGGGGGTGATATGCCTGAGGATTTGAACTGGCACCAGAAGAAGTTTCTTAGAGATGCTAAATTCTATGTGTGGGATGACCAATACTTGTTTAAAGTGGGTGCTGATAATCTTCTCAGGAGGTGTGTGACTTAAACTGACGCAAAGGATATCTTATGGCATTGCCACAACTCTCCCTATGGTGGTCATTATACTGGGGAGAGAACTGCTGCAAAGGTTCTCCAATCAGGCTTCGATTAGCATTCTTTGTTAAAGGATGCACATAATCATGCCAAGAGCTGTGATAATTGCCAAAGGACTGGAAACATATCCAGGAGACATGAGATGCCAATGCAGAACATGATTGAGGTGGAGGTATTTGACTGTTGGGGGATTGACTCTGTTGGTCCCCTCCGTTCTTCTTTTTCTAATGAATACATTCTTGTTGCAGTGGACTATGTGTCCAAATGGGTGGAAGCAGTGGCTACACAGAAGGATGATGCTAAAACTATGATTAAGTTCTTGAAAAAAAATGTTTTCTCTAGATATGGTGTGCCACGAGTACTAGTTAGTGATAGGGGTACTCATTTCTGTAATGCACAGCTGAAGAAAGTGCTTGAGCACTATAATGTGAAGCATAAAGTGGCATCTCCATACCATCCTCAGACAAATGGTCAAGCGGAAGTCTCTAACCGCGAGATCAAGAAGATTTTGGAGAAAATTGTCGCTTCTTCCAGGAAGGATTGGTCCATCAAGTTAGATGATGCATTGTGGGCCTACAAGACAGCTTTCAAGACCCCAATAGGGTTATCCCCTTATCGGATGGTGTATGGCAGGGGTTGCCATTTACCGGTAGAGAGGGAGCACAAGGCGTTTTGGGCACTTAAATTTCTTAACTTTGACCCTTCTCTATCCAGGACAAGAGGAAGCAGCAGCTGCATGAGTTGGAGGAGATAAGGCTTAATACCTATGAGTCATCCAGAATCTACAAACAGAGAGCCAGGGCTTGGCATGACAGGAAGGTCTTAAAGAAAGAGTTTAAGCCGAGACAACAAGACCTTATGTATAACTCTCGACTAAAACTATTTGCAGGGAAGCTAAAATCAAAGTGGAGTGGTCCTTTCACAGTCAAGGAAGTGAGGCCCATGGTGCAATAGTGGTGGAAGACCCTTCTTCTCAAAGAATTTGGCTTGCCAATGGCCAAAGACTCAAACACTACCTTGGGGTGAAGTTGAGCGCCTCACTACAGTGATTGATCTCAGTGACCCTTGAGGTCATTCATCCGTCAAGCTAGTGACGCTAAAGAAGCACTTACTGGGAGGCAACCCACCTCTCTATCTCTTCTTTGCATTTGTTTTCATATTAATTGTGTTCTTGCATTTCAAAAAAAAAAAAAAAAAAAACTCCCTCTCTTTCTTTATTTTTCTTCCCTTGTTGCATACTTGGAATCCCTTTAAGTTTGGGGTGTTAAGGTGAGTTTGCGACCCATGTTGCTTGGCCAATGAGAGCTGGGGACCAGCACATTCTTGGCCAAGGGGGTGATGTTGGGCCTCTGATGAGAGATGAGGGAGGACTATAATTACTAGTCCTCCCAAGGTTGGTATTTCTTTTCCTTTACTTTTCTTGTTTTTATTGCTTTATGTTTTGAATAATTGTTAATTATTGCTTATTGTGTTGTGTGACTTGGCATGTAGTAGTTGCCTGTTTGTTTTCATTAAAGCATGAGAAAAGTTGTTATTTTAGTCTAATGCATGATTGTGGTTGCATTCCTGGATTCTTGTGAATTTCTGAATATGGTTAATGTGTGTGACATGTTTGTTTGGATACCTTTGTTTCCTTGATGAGACCTACCTTTGTGAGGAATTTACTGTGATATATGCTGAGTGGCACCATTGATTTTTGCACATATGATTTTGCTTGAGTCTCTTGAGTCCCTTGTTTTGCATGCTAGCTTGGAAATGATCAAGGCCTTGTTTGTTGTTTTAAGCCACTAGCCAAAGAGCCTTTTCCTTTTTAATAAATCCCTTGCACCCTCTTTGAGCCAAATAGAAAATCTTCTTGATGCATGACCTTAAGCCTTAAAAGAAAAACAAATGTTGTCCCTTCCTAGGAATAGGAGAGCAAACTGATAAATAGGGTGTACATTAAGTTTGGGGTGTTTTACCAAACACCCAAAAGTGATAAAAGAAGGGTACTCCAAGGGAATTCTAGTGTCATAGTTAGTATGACTGTAAAAAAAATAAAAAATAAAATGCTCGTGGCTCACCTTTGTCCTACAGTTTCAAAGCTGTCAAATAAATAAATAAATAAATTGCAGTAGGACATAGGTGAGGTTAAATAAAGTGGTTTGGTCTGTTAAAGGAACTTGGGGTCCAATTAACTGATAATTGTTATTGTTAAGATTGAGTTGAGTATTGTTCTCTTTTTGCTCTAATATTCTTAGATGTTTTGAATCCCAGAAATAACAATATTTGTTGTACTGGCCACGTTACAAGCCAAGAAAGTCCTTAGTGATCCTTGTTTGCATGTTTAATGATTGTGAATTGTTGAGAGACAAAAAGCAAAATTAATATGTCTGGTTTCAATGTGTGCTTGAGAGATACACTCACCTTTTGTTGTGCGATTGAGGGATACACTTGTAAGGACCAAGGAACATTGGTGGTTCATTGCATTCTTTGCCATTCATATTGATCTCTTGATGAATTATCACTTGAATCTTTTGTGTGAGCACCACATTATGTTTGGATTGGGTTGTTCTGGAACTTGTTTAGATATTATGCTTGATGATGATGAGTTAGGAAATTATTGCAGGCCATGTCTTTGTGTTTTAGTGTTTCTTAAGATTTTCATTGCTTATTTCTTGTTTTGTTGCTTGAGGACAAACAAAGTTCTAAGTTTGGAGTGTTAATAATTGCCTTATATTCCTACATTTTGTAGTAGTTTAGGGGCAATTATTTGATATCTTTCATACTTTTGAGCTTTGTTTATCTTCATTTTAGTTAATTTTGAATAAAAGTTTAGTTTATTTAGGATTTGCTAATTTTCTAGTTTTTACACTTGATCTTGGTTTGTTTGTTAGTGTTTTGTAGGAAAATTGATTAAGGACCATGTGGAGAATTCTTGAAAAGCATTATCATTGTTATTGAAGAAAAATAGAAGAAAAAGGCTTTAAAAATGCAAAATTTGGGTTCCTGGCAACTAAGCACAACCCCATGTTGACTTTCAGCATGGGGCATACTGATGTGCTCGCGCTCCATAACTTTTGCACGACCCCATGCACAACCCGAAGCACGGGGATGTAACTTTTGCACGACCCCATGCACAACCCCAAGCACAAGGCCTGCTGATGTAGCAGCACTCCGAAAGTCCAGCACAATCCCATGCACTACCCCGTGCATACCCCTGCGACAGGTGAAGTCTTTAAATAGATTAGGTTTTTATGTTTTGGGGACAACTTTTTTCTATATTCAGAATTATTCATTCTTAGAGAACATTGGGGAGCCAATTCCACATGCTTAGAGATTCATCTTCCATTGTCTCTTCTTCAGTTTCTTCTTCTCCCGTGGCTGAGTAGCTAATTCCATCCTCGTTGGAGTTTAATGTAATTAGACTACTACTTCCATGTAATTACGTTTTATTCTTGTTCAATAAAGATTGTTTTTGTTCTTCTTCTATGTTTAATGCTTGTTTTTGGCCTGATCAACCAATTGCATGATTCTATAATTTCAATTGTAATTGGGAAATTCTTTTGAATTATGAACTGGAGAAGACAACCAATCATCTTTATGCCTAGGGATAGGGTAAAGAGGGTTGGTCATCGTTAAAACCCTTTTTCTTAATGCAAGTACCTTGGTTATACTAATTCAAGGGATTGATAGTGGAATCAAGGGACTTAGGTTCTTTTACTTAAGGGATTAAGGCTTGAATAATTTTGTGGGTTGATGTTAACATATCTTGTTTGAATAGGAATAGTTAGTGATTGCATGTTAGGAACGTCTAATGAAGTTAAACCCTGACGACTTCATCCATTGATAACAACCTAATTTTCTACGTATACCAAGTGTTCGACAAAATTCCTCAACCAATTTTCTTCCTTCACACTCTTTACTTTTATGCACTTGTCTTTAATTTTGGTTACCTCAATTCTTAATCTTCGTAGTCCATTTAACTTTGCTATTAATTACCTAATTATCGTACAAGTCCCTGTGGAAACGAATTTTCTCACTACTTTGTTACTTGCACGATTTGGTACACTTGCCAAAATCCACCAACAATGTTCTCTGGGTTAGATTTTCGAACTTGGGTTACCATTGTATTTGAGGGGTACCACTGGTACCAATATCCTCTTTCTTTTCTACTATATTAATATATTTTTTTTGGTTGATAAAAAAAAATTGTTCATTTTAAATTAGATTGATTATATATTTTGATTTTTTTCTCATTTTTTTAGGGGCGCCGACAATACCTTTTTTTATTAACAAATAAATAAAATTTCATTATATAGAATAAAATCTCAAACTAATACATGAATTCGTCTAGTAATTAAATTTTCATCTAGGGGACAATACATATTAGATAAAATATCAAATACATAAACATGAAAAGTATTTAAAGTATGCAAGCATTGTTTCAATATAGATTTTCTCTAGGGTTTGAGGTGATCTAACAAGAACATTTAAGACTTCAAGTGTATAATATGCCTTTCTCCCTAGCCAGAACATTTAATACAAATCTGTAGTCCCTCTTTCCCTAGCCTTTTGGGATGTTATTGTTATGTGGGATCGGATTTTACGTCTTGCCTTAGATCTGGTGAATGTGGTCAGGTCGGTTCGGATACCAACCCAGAGAGTACAGGTACAGAGAGCATACAAAAATATACTCCCAGACCCTTGTTGTGGGGAAGCAAAGGAGTGTGCAGCGCATGCTTCATACAATGTGGAGTAAATGATCATTTTGGCGTAGATAGAATTATTTTTTAAGAATAAATAAGTTGCCATGATGAGACGAGTTTGTAATGATTCTAGTTTTATTTTAAAAATGGGATGATAATTCATTTACAAACTCATCTCATCATGGCTAGCTAGTACCTAAAACAATATAAACCAACAATGAGTGAAGTGAAATTTTCATTGAATTGGAATTTAGGAAGTACAAAAAAAAAATCCTAACTTAGAATTATCAAATATATACATAAAAAAACATAAGGAAAAGATCTTTAAAAGCCAAAAAAGGAGGATCAACTTTCATCTTCATATAGGGCTCTTTTAAGGCTAGAGGTTTGCAACATACTTGGTTTTTGTCGTTTCAAGCTCAACTTGTTTCTTCATCAATTTCCCTAGTTACCGGAAAGTTCTTTACTTGTTACAAAACTGGCCATTGTATTCACACTTTATTGTTGTTCAACTTCAAGGCTAGATCTTTCCCTTTTAGTTTGGCTCAAGTCCTCCTTTAATTTTCTGATCTGTTCTTTTTCTTTCTATTTGCATCCTTTGATCTTAGGCTAGCGATTCTAGTATTTCCTCGATCTTGTTGAATTGATCATTAGTAGAATTGAGCTTGTCAGTCGAGATAATCTTAATGAATTTATTAAATGATACTCCCTCCGTTCCAATTTATATGACGTTTAAGGTTTTGACACAGGTATTAAGAAATGCAATTAATTTGTTGAATTTCCTAGAAAATATTAGGTAACTTCCTAATATACCCTTTATCTCTCTAATTAATTCTTCATTATATACTACTCACACTAAGTATTTATTAAGGATAGTATTAGAAAAAGATATTTAATGCAGCATTGGATTTGTAAAACGTCATATATTTTGGAACAAAATTTTTTCTCTAAAACGTCATATAATCTGGAACGGAGGGAGTAGTAATTGAAGCATACTTGAAAGAATTTTCATCCACATGACCTAGAAAGTCAGCAAGTTCCATTGGATCATATGTATATATGAGTTGGGTACGTAGCCTATTAGAAATGTGTATGGGTAGGGTAGGGTTGGCGGCGTGTTAAACAAAAATCAATTTTATTTATACGGTGATAGCAAGTTCCCAAGGACCACTTCAATATTTTTGCGTAAAATACGCAGATTGGATTGGCTTAATGCCATTAATGCAAACACACTATAATTCAAGCTAGTGGTTGTGCAAAATGTCAACGAACCAGTAACTAGGGGAAAATTGAGTTTACAAATTGTTGGTTTAGTGCAAGTATGTTGAGGTTTATCAAATATTTCTTACATCACTTTACTATTATATTATAAATTAGAAAACAAAATTTAAAGAATATGGCTCTGATTCACTTCATTTTCTCAATATTTTATTTCTTCTTTAAGAGGCTAGGTATATGCAAATAGTTCGTTTGGCATAGACTTGGTCTCATAAGTTCGTAAATAAATGAGTTAAGTCAGTTGGCTTGCGACATGAATGAACCTCTATAATGGATGGCATGTGTCCACCAAGCCTAAATAAAAATATTTAAAAACCTGCAAAAGCTAAAAAAAGATATTAAAAAAAAAAGCTAAAATATATATACAAAAAAAAACAGTATGAAAAGATAATATCAACTAACAAGCATTAAATGGTCTTCGTCCTAACTAATACTCCATCTGTTCCAATTTATATGACGTTTAAGGTTTTGGCACAGGTATTAAGGAATGCAATTAATTTGTTAAATTTCCTAGAAAATATTAGGTAACTTTCTAATATACCCTTTATCTCTCTAATTAATTCATCATTATATACTACTCCCACTAAGTATTTATTAAGGGTGGTCTTGGAAAAAGATATTTAATGCAGCATTGGGTTTGTAAAACGTCATATATTTTGGAACAAATTTTTTTCTCTAAAACGTCATATAATCTGGAACGGAGGGAGTATATATTAGGAATCCCACTTCTCAATTTTCATAAACAATAGATCGATTTAAGGAATTTGAATATATTTCTACTCATATCAACAACATATTAATTACTTATATTATTTGCTACTCAATTTTATTAAAAAAGTATATCTTTATACATATTTATTGTATAACTTATTATATACTTCAATATTTATCAATTGCTAAAAATAAATTATAATATATAAATAAATAAATTATTATTTTCACATGAAAATAAACTTTTCGTGCATCACACGGACCCACAAACTAATTACAATTTAAAAGACAAAGATTGAGCTTATCTCACTTAAACTAGGATCCCAAACATCTAACTTAATTTGGAAATAGCTGTTTTTTTTTCTTCAAAACAACTGCAAATGGGAATTATAAGTTGTCCCAAACATGTTATTTTATACATGGTAAACTTAAGATAAGTTCTTTTCTATAATATTTTCACCCATTATAAGAAAAAGCCATATTGATAATCATTAGACATAAATTTTAATTACCAACATGTGAATGAAAAACGTTGTTGAGAGGAAAAACCACACTAAAGGTGACAATGAAAGTTTTTCAATGAAAATTAGTCATGAGTAAAGCTGGTAGATATTTTACACTACTGTTATAATGATCCAAAAAATACATAAATTTTATTTGGTTTAAATATGTTTTTAGTAGCTATAAAATGAGCATGTTTTCATTGTGATTCCCATATTTTTGTTTTTTGTTTTTCATGATCTTTCTAAAATTTAAAAATGTTGTTTTTAATCCCTATAAAATCAAAATGGACGAATTTTAGTTTTAGTCTATGTAAAATATTTTATTTAGTTTTAATCCCTCCAAAATATAAAATTATTATATTTAGTTCCTAAAGTTCATTTCAAGGTAGATAAATAATATTTATTTTAGAGATCAAGAAATTTTTTTTGAGGTATCACATGATATTGTACCATAAACACTAGCGGGTGTGTTTGAGATAGCTACAAAAATTAAATTATTTTGATAGTCGATTATATGTATAATCAATTATAATAATAATTGATTATAATCAAAATCAAGTTTTCTTTGAATAAGTTTGCTGAAAAGTAGTATAAATATAATAAAAGAATATAAAAACAGCTGAAAAAAGGGGGGGGGGGGGGGGGGGAACTGTTGGAAATAATCATAAACTACAAATCTCTTGCATCATAAAAATAACTTATTTTTACAGAAAAACTTTTTCCCAATTTAAGCTAGGATTTCCAAACGTTTTGTTTTTTCTATAAACAACTTAAATGAACTAAAAACAACTGAAATTGGAAAAAGTAAGTTTTCCCATAAGGGTGGATCAAAATATTTTTTTATAAATCAAATATTACTATTGTTGCGTCAATGAAATTGTTGACTAGAATGAGATTCGACTAGCCTTTTGCTCCAACATGATTCCAAAAATGATACTCAAAGGAAGACGTCAAAAGAAAAAATCTGCCTCGACTTAGGTTCTCAAACTACTCCAAAGAGTGTTTGAATTTTTTTCTAGGATAAGGTAAAAATGCCAAAGATTTGAACAAACAAAGAAATTATAAATTTAAAAGAACAATAACAAGAAATAATAAACTAAAAGATGCTAGAAAATAATAAAATTGTTCATTGATTGATGAAGGTCCCTAAACACTGCCTATCTCCCATTCAGCTATCTTCAACGTATCTTCATCTTCAACTGCCACTCCTATTTTTTAGGCATGTCCCGCAATAGTTTTGATCCAATATTTAAAATCACGTTATCTCCTTATTTTTAGGCCCCATTTGTCAACATCTTTTCAAATTAATCTTAACCATTATCATCAAAATATAAAATACCAAAAATTGAAATATTCAGCCAAAACAAAACCTTACATATTTTTTGGCCAAACTTTTAAATTCGGCTTTACCACGAAATTTTGAGTGTTAACAATTACTAAAAGGAATATAACGAATACTTTAACTCATACATCAAATTTAGGTAGGAGATACACTCAAGAACATAAATTAATCAACAGAACTGTACGAATTCAAATCCAATAATAAAGAACATGTATGACTCTAAATTAAGAAGATAATGGAATAAAAATATCTTTAAGATAAATAGAACATGTTAACATTCGTACATTTTTGCCCAATTATTTTTTATATCATACATCATTATTCTATGTTAATAGACTCCATAAGATTAATACACCACAAGAATCATACTAATTTGCCCATACAAGAAGAGAACCAGGCCGAAGCTCTAACTTTAACCAAATAATTAATTATATACACAAATCCACGTAAGGTAACATACCTGAATATCACCTTATAATTTCGAAGCAATCATATCAGATGTCTGCATGCCATATAGAGCCTATAACAATGCCAACAAAACGATATGTTGATGGTACATCTATAGTTAGAAGAATATAAATTATCAAGTTTATATATTATGTTGAAGTTTTTTTGTTTTTTGTTTTTTTTTGCTTTTTTAAGTTTCCATGTAGTTTTATTACCTTGCAGATTGCCAGACTTACGAAGTTTGATTTATGTTGTTTTCACCACAAACGGACAATTCCCATGATGCAAGTTTAGCAGAAGCAATTATCAGTTTGGTTCTTTAGCAGAATCAATTATCATTTTGGTTATACGTAGAGAAGATTGACGTGCATTTTGTTGAAGGAAATCAAATTAGCTTTACGTCAATTCTATGGTTTGGAGTTGGAAATTTGTCAATATGTGCATTATAGAAAACGCAACCAAGATATACTAAATGTTTTCGTCTTCCATACCGATTGAAACAATATTAGTCGGAAAATATATTAATTGAGTCCTGATTTTTGGGATGTTTATAAGGTGTTTTTGGTTGTCCAAAAATCAGGACTCTCTCCTAAACGAAATAGATCTAAAATGAGGAGTGCTATTTGTTACGAAGGATTCCCTGCACGAATTGCACGAAACAATATACACATAGTTTTAAAAATTGAATCGATGATCGATCCGGTCAAGATACTGGATCACTGTGTCAATAGTTGAACCAGTGAGTTACTAATTGACTTGCATAAGCCGGTCTGTGTTAAAAAAATTTAAAATTTTATACCCTGTCTTAAAAAAAAAGTAAAAAAAAAATACATCACAAATTAATATTAGAATATGCATAATTACTACAACAAAATTTAAGATGAGTAAGGTAAAAAAATTATGAAAATTAAGATAATCATTTACACAACACCAGCACAGTGGTAATGCTGGTCATTTACAAACTAACTAATAGGAGCAGCATTACTTTGCATTTTATCACATATTACAAGAGTGTAAAAAATATGTGAAATGGTTATTTTTTACATGAAAAAAACACATTATAAACCACATGTCACTTTTAAATGCTTCATTTTCTTTTGGATGAGTGCTCACCTTAACGCATCATTTTATCAATAAGAGAAAAAGCAAATTTAGTTGTTTTGTTAATGACTTTATTGAGTGTTTGATAATATATACAAGTCATCCTCTTAAATTATGAATTAAAAAAGTATGCTTCTTAATAATTATATGAGTAAATTACATAGATCTCTCATGAGTTTTACATATATTACACTGACATCTCCTGTCTTTTTAAACCATACAAAAAATCTCCTATTTGTTGGTTCTAAATTAAACGGATCCCCTTAAGTTTTACTTATATTACATCGACATTCCTATTTTTTTGAATTACAAAAGATAAAAAATAATGTTTAAAAAAATAAAAAATATCGATATAATATATATAAAATTAAAAAAAAATTAGTGTAATTTACTCTAAAATATATACACGCTTCCAATTCTAAACGAAACCCAATAGTTTTTTTAAATTAAAAAAAGAGACCCAGTAACTAACAATACCTCACTAATCACTATGTAAATAAGCATGTATAAAAGCTATCGGATACATATGCATGGGAAGATGTGTGCATGTAAAACAAGAAAGCTGCTGCATGCAGCAGGAGACTGCTAGCTATGCGCGAGAAACGAGAATAGCTGTTGCGTGTGCGAAACGAGAAAACTGGAGCAGGCATTTTTTTTTTTAAATTGTGAACCGGCCGAGTCTTAAAAACCCACGGATCAACGGTTTATCCGGAAACCGGCCGATTTATACCGTGTCATGCCGGACTAATAATATGATCGATATGATAAGAGACTCGAACCGATCAGACCACTAATTTTCAATCCAACCAATCGATTCGAATTGATTTTTAAAACTATAAATATAAAAGTCTAATTTTTAAATATATACAGTTATCTTTAACGGAATATAAAAAAAAAAAAATTTAAAATTAACTAATCAACTTTCTTCATATATTTCTTACTAAAACGTATCAAATAGCATTTTTCATCTAAAATATTCTCTATTATACATGGACATGTTTAATTTGACATGACTCTTAACAAATTTCTAACATGTAAGTTTATTCGTACACAATGGTGTCGTGCCGTGTCTGCTAAACTTGTTCCAAATTTATACTAAAATCGAAGTTCATTCGTATGTTTAACCAATTAAGGAAAAAGTTAGGTGGACATGATTTTCTTTAATAATTGATGTAGTTGGTTATATAATACGAAGAAAAGAGAGATAAAAAAAAAAAAGTGGTACTATTAATTGTTTTTACTATTTAAAAGTCCAAATACCATGATTGAATTCAGAAAATTGATAATTTACAACAACTTAACACCTGCTCATTCTTTACTGAGAAAGAAATTCAGTTCTTATACTACTAAATCACACTTTTCTAAATCATTCTCACAAATCTCGATCACTCTCAAATTCTATACTATTAGTGTTCCCTCCAATTTTCTACCAACCTATTCAATGCAACTACGGAAGATCCACCTTCAGCCATTGCTTCCGTGGCACTAATTTTCATTTTGAAAATCCTCTGTCTAATCTCTTTTCCCCTATCCGAGTCCATGAGCTCCTTGACTCGGTCACCCAACTCGGTCGAACTCACTAACCCATCTTTGTTCTCCTTCACCCCCAAACCCACCTTCATCTCCTCCACCAAAATCACCCTATTCAGCTTCTGCTCCGCGTACAATGGCCACGCCACCATGGGAACCCCTTCACAAACAGCTTCCAACACCGAGTTCCACCCGCAGTGAGTCACGAACCCGCCCACCGAGTCATGACTCAGAATCGCCGCCTGTGGGGCCCAGTCCCTCACCACCATTCCCTTCCCTTTCGTCCTCTCCAAAAACCCCTCCGGCAACAACTCGTCCAAACTCGGTGGCTCCCCCGAGTCACCCTCTTCGAACTCGCTCCTCACAACCCACAAGAACCTCTGCTCACTCTTCTCCAACCCAATAGCAATCTCTCTCAACTGCGTCCTCGAGAACCTTCCCATGCTCCCAAAGCTCAAAAACACAACACTCTGACTCGGTTGTGAATCGAGCCAACTCAGACACCCGTTATCATCGGCTCTACAAGGAGCCGAAGAAATCACGGGTCCAATGCAAAACACGGGTGGCGTGGTTCCTTCCATCAACCCTTCGTTGAACGCTTCCACAACCCTCCCTTCGATGGCTTCAAACGAGTTTACTAAAATCCCGGAACTGCCCCTCATGCACGTGGCTATGTCAACAAAAGCCTCGTAACCTTCATTTTCACGATCCTTCGCCGGGTCTGGCAGGTCATCGGTGTGAATCTTCGGTAACCCGGGGATGAAGAGGTGCATGTTGAGGTCCTTGAGGGACTTTGTGTTGTTTTCGTGAAACACAGTCTGATAGAGGAAAACGGCGAGGGTGGAGGCACCGGAAGTGTAGTAGAAGTAAGTGGGGATTCGAAGCGCGTTTGTGACACGTGTGGCGCTGTAGTTTATGAAGTCTAAGACTATTGCTTTGAGGTTGGAGGTTTGGGAGATGGAGTTGAGGATGCGGCGGAGGTGGTGGCCGGTGGCGCGGCAGAGCTCGAAGGTGAGGGCCATGGGAGGGAGGACGGTGGGGATGGAGATTTGAGGGATGCGGTGGAAGGTGATGGAGGGCGTGGCGGCGCTGACGGCGGCGATGTATTTGGCGGTGGCGTCGCAGGTGAAGGCGGTGGGGGAGGTGGGGGTGTCTTGGTTGGGGGGTGGGGTTAGGAAGAGAATGGTGATGGAAAGTGAAGGGTGGTGGGATAGTATGAGTTTGCCTAGTTCCACCATGGAGACTAGGTGTCCCCTTCCCAAAGCTGAGTATAGAACTATGGAGTCCTTCATGGTCATGATGATTCAAAAGAAAAATGTCTTATTTTTTTCCTTTTTTTCTTGCTCTTTCTGTGTTGATTCTATGGAGGGTGGATTGGTGTGAGGAGGGAAAGTGTTTTTTTTTTTGTCTATTTATTGATAGCGTTGGGAGGAGTGGGATGCGTAAGTGTCTGGATTATATGTCGGCTGGTATATATATATATATATTTTTTTTTTAAGATTCGATATCAAGATTGTCTTTCAATTCATTAGATAAAAGACTAATTATTATTGAATAAAAGATTAATTCCACTTATAATATATGACTGCTGATAGTCTAAATTTTTTTTATACATAATAATAAAAATTAAATACAAATTTTTTTACTAAATAGATTATTTCTCACGTATAAATGCAACACAATTCCTTACGCCACTTCATCCATCATATCGGCCGGTATATTCTAACACCGCAAGGGATCGAGAATTGTAATATTTTATGATTTTATAAAGCTATGGTTATGCTGCATGCCTGTGCTTCTAGAAGTTGAATAGTTCATGACTATATTCACTCGATCAAGTCAAGTGTGTGTTAATTGTGTGATGTGTTGGCTATTTAAACCCACATGTATTGAAAAGTGACCTGTCAGTATTTGAACCCACATGTATTGGTTTCAGAAACCAAGTCAAGGTGCACGTAAATTTGATGTGTAGAGGTGAAAAGAAAGAAAAATAAAATAAAATAAATTAAAAGAAGGGAGACATTGATAAGTAGTACTATAACAAATGATATGATAGGAAATAAAATATAAAATTAAAAAAGACAAAAATTGGATGAAAGTGAATTAGAAGAAAAGTTGATGTTATAAATTCTATGGTATCTTTTAAAATTCAAAAGTTTTGGTGTTGTTATTGAGATTTTTTTTTTCTTTAGTATATTTTATTTGACTGTTGGCCTAAAAAATTGAGTGTAGCAAATTTAAACACGAATTTTTCTAAAGATTATTTTTTCTTCTAAAGAACAATCCATATTAGATAAAATATTAACTAAACATAAAAATAATCTTAAATATTAAACCTCCTCATAAATTATAATGTAATCTAAATTACAAACTATAAATTAAAATAGTCTCATTATTTGAAGATACAATAGAAAAGTTAATATAAATTAGTACTTGTGATGAAAATTAAAAATCTATAAGGGGATTAAGTAATGTTTATTTTATGCTTATACATCCATGTGCTTCTAGAAGATTAAATATTTAATGGCTATATCACTTAAAAATGTGTTCACTCGGATTCATGTGATCTGTGATTTGCCATCACTTGAGCTCATATGTATTAATATTAATTCACTTTGTATTAGTTGGATTTAAATGCTTCCTAAAATTTAGCCTATCTAATCCAAGCTTGTTAATTTTTCATAATAATTTAAATTAAATTGATTATATCAATTTTTGTCTTATTTCTTCTTTTCTTACGACAGAGTGGGAGGATTATATATATTTGATCAGTAGACAAAACGAAAGTCAGTACATCCGATTGCAACAAGGAGAATATTTGTTCAGGAAATTTCTCTATTCAAATTCTCTCATGGAATTGAAATTAAACGTTAGCTTAACTAAACTATGACTGAATAAGAGGGAAGCTGACTTTAGAACCAGGGCCATACGTTTTAGTCTCAATTATGGCCTGAAAATAAGTCGCACCTCGTGTAGGTTTACGTTTCCTTGGCTATATGCTTTTTTTCTGTGTACATGATATTTCTAATCCTCTATTTTCAAAATAAATTTTAATAATTTTTTTTAAATGTTAATAATTAAAATTAATATTATATTATAATTTAAATTATTTATAAATCTAAAATACAATTTATTTATTTAAAAATATTTAAAATTTAACTGATAAGCATTATGCAACCACCCGTATCACTCCAAAAAAATATGTCAAGGATTTTAATTTTTATAATCACTTTTTTTTTTATATTTTTATCAAATTTTTTATTACACTTGTTTTCCCTCTTTTTACGAGTACAATATGCTTATATTGGGGGTGTACGTTGGCATTATTGAAGCCTCAGAATATGGGTCAACGTCTCGTCATTGAAAACCGTGCCATTATTTTGTAATTTCATCCAAATTATGAGCTGCATTTGTGGTTGTGCTTCTGCACGGTTCTTTATTAGTATACTTTAACTCGTGCATCATGCCCAATTTTGAAATGTATGGGCGATTGGAAGAGAGTGATGATAGAAAAAAATAAAATAAAATGAGATAGATATTATAAATATGGCAAATGATTTGATGACAAATAAAGAAAGAAATGGAGTAAAAATGAGATAAAAGATAAGTCTGCAAATATAATAACCCTGTCGACAACTATTAGTTTGTTTGAGGAGTGCGTCATGTATAATATATACTTGTGTTATGTGTTGTCTGCAACGTGGTGTGCGTATGAAGCATACAATTCTTCCATTTTGTTAGGGCTTTTCATGCTTTAATTATTCCCCTATGGTTGTGATTGATTGCTTTGGATCTATTGTTTATATTCTATGTTCTTTTTCCTTTGCATATTATTTCTTTACTGTGCGAAACATTTACCTTAACATGAAATTTTTACTAGTTTTGCTGCATGCAAGCTTTTCTGTTTTGTATTTCGTCCTGTCTATCATTGAAAAGCATTGTGTGTTTATTGTTCTTGCATTTTGTTGTAGCAAGGTGTTTGATTAATCCGCCATGTCATTTGTCTTTATGGTTTTAAGAAAGATAGTTTATCTTGGAGCCGAATTGTAGCAAGCTGCATTTGTCTTCACATTATTGGAATTTTTTTTACTTTCACATATATATGAGATGAGGAATTGTAACAAATTGCATTGCATTTGTCTGTATTTCTAAAAGAAGTTTGAGAATTCGATATCAAGATTTACATGGTTTAGAAAATTACTACAATGCTGTCACTGCAGCACAATGCTGTCATTGCATTTGTCATATAGTAATTAAAAATATTATCTTTTTTTTTTTTATAACTAATTAAAAATATTATCTACAATGCTGTCATTGCAGTACATGACATAAATTCACTATTAATGTTCTGAGCCCTACGAAATTTCAGTGGTAGATCCAAATTAATTTAACCTTGTCCAACTATAATATGAAGCCATTAATTGATTCCATTGGATTTTCCAATGTAGAAATACTATTAATAAGGCAGCATGCACCTTTGATAGGGACTCTGTCGAGATTTTCAGGAAGTAGCTTTGTATTATATGTGTATTAGATGGAACCAAGTGGGATTTTGGATGTTGTGGATTTGTACTTTTGCTATTGGATTACTCGTCCAACAGTAGGTTTTTGTTTTGGTTATTTTAAAGAATCGAAACCTTTAGGTCTATTATTTAGTATCTGTGTTGTCATTACCAGAAATTTGGCAAAGATATTACTTACATGATTCACTATTGTTAGGTAATATAGAGAATATGATTTGCCATTTGCCATTTTTGTTAGTTAATATAACTAGAGAATACATGAGTGTTGAATTTTTGTTTGTACCATGCAGATCATAGAAACAATTACCAGCTATTCAACTTGTTTTGAAGCATCTGATATCGTATACTTATCTATCTATACTTGCTACATGCATGACATCTCTTTATAGTTGGGCTTTTCGCTTCTTGCGATCTATTGTTTAACAATTTATTACTTATTGATTTTTTTTATTTGCTGATTGGTGTCAATAAGGCAATAATCTCACCACCAATGACGTGATTTTTTTTTTCCATTTTCTTGTCATTGTTCCTTTTGCCGCACACAAAACCCATTAAATTAACATATATATATATATATATATATATATATATATATATTTATGTGAATACAGATTTTTTCATGTATGTCTAGGTCATGTCAAGTAATTCTTGGCTTTTGGAAATCAACATGCATATATATAAAAGATGAGAAATTGTAGCAAGGTGTTTGGTTAATTAGCCATGTATCATTTGTCTTTATGGTTTTCACCAAAAAAAAAAAAATTGTCTTTATGGTTCAGAAAGATACTTTCTCTTAGAGGCAAATTGAAGCAAGGTGCATTTGTCTTCAACTCTTCACATTACTGGATTTTATATACTCACATATATATGCTCCTTGTACACAGCTCCTTGTTATACCTTTTTATCTTTGCTTTGCTTGTTATACCTTTTTATTTAATACCACCTTTGATCCTATTTATAAGAAACATGTTATAGATAGGACCGGAGGTAGTATGTGATATATATATTTTGCCTTTCGGAAAAAAAAAAGTCACATATATATGCTATATTTAACAATCTTCTTTCGTCTGTGTATATGCCACTAGAATAGTTCTCAGAAGCTAAGGAAATATATAGATATGTAGATGCGTAATTGTTATCTAGAACGTGAAATTATTTTCGGTAATGGTATACGTACTTCTCTCTCATTTCAAACACATTTGATATTTTCATCGTTTTTAATATTCTTGTTTTATCATATTTCTTATTTCATTTACCACTTATCTCTTCTATTACTTTGTCTCTCCAGGGTATCGATAGCACATGAACATGTAAAAACATTATCCCATGAGGCAAGTGACAATGGGTGTTTATAATAAAGGTATCAATGTATCATTACTCCAACTTATTTAATATAAAACAAATTATTAAATATTAGTTGAGTTCATTTTTGTATCAGGGAAAAACTGGATAGTACGAAAAATTTAAGACATTTGATGATGCACGAAGGATGTGATTCATATTTTAATTTTTTTTATTGTTATTTAATTAATTAACAATGAATAAATATCAGCACCGTGAATTCATATCAATTCGTACTGAAAATTTTCCTACTAAATAGAAAATCTCTTTGTGTTAATTCTTACTTTAATATTTTTATGAATTTTAACTTTCATTAATTTTTGTTATTAATTTAATCATTGAATTGAATTTCTTTTTTAGTAAATTGAATTTGCAAAATTTTGTTTTAAAATTCGTTAATACTTCTTAACATAAATTTATTTTCCCTATAATATTTTTATGCTATTGTTGACTCCTCTCACATGCTTTAGTTGACTAAAATATAATTAATCTATTTTTTTATATATATATAAACATAATTAATCTATATGCCTTAATTTTTTAATGAAAATGACATGTTAGATATATATATACATGCCAAATAACATTATATATTTTGACTTTGAAAGGCTTGAAAATGACTTAATTTTTATAGTATGTGGTTATGATACGTTCTAACAAAAATGTAGATGATAAAATGATTATATAAAAACTGACATTGAATATCGCGAAGTCTACTTTTCTTTTTTGCTAAATGTCGCGGAATCTACAGTAAAATAGTACATTAAAGGATTTCATATTGTATATCATTATCAACATACTTTGTCTTTTTAATTTTTCATTAGGAAAATAAAGATAAAAAGAGTATATTAACATGCATTTTTTATTTGTATTAAAAAGTAAAAAAGTTATAATGAAATCGACAATAAATAGCAAAATTATTAAAAAGGTATCAAATCTAAAGACGACATGACGCATTGAATTGAATTAAATTTCAAAAAATACATATGGGATTTTCAAGTAGGCATAAAATAATGCCATATTGCATGCACTCCACTACAAGCTCATTGGCGGCCTAAAAGTTAACGACAAAAATCAACCAAATAAATTAAATAACATATCTACGTATCAAATTTTTGAATTATTTTTAGACTTTATTCATTTAAGACTTAGAAATAGAAATCTACAGGAAATCACAAAATAAACAACGGCCAAAAACCAACACTATAGGCAAAGAAAGGTCGACGTTTTCACTAAATTAGTGTCGGCTAAGCGGCAATCACGTGGGCGACACTAATAAGGTTGACACTAACTATGTTGTGTTAGCCAAACAAGATCAACGTTTACTAGCGTCGGCTTGGCCATCGCTTAAGTCAACACAAAATTGTAAAAATTGAACAAAAAAAAAGAGTATTGTCATTGTTAGCGATCTTCTCCATTTTTTCCCAAACTACCACCCAAATCCATCAAACCCCAAATTGCCATCGCACGCCGCCACCACACATCCACCAAACCCCAAACCTAAAATTGCCACAGCCATTGCATAGAGCCACCACCACCTACAAAAAGAAACCAACCACCACCACTACACACAACCAACACTATCCATCTCCATCGCTAATATCCACCATCTCCAAAATCACCTACAACACAGAGAAAAGAACCCCATCAATAAGTGAAAGAAAATAAAAGAAAGAAAACAAAGCAGGAAGGGAGAGGAGGCTCGCATAGTGGAAGGGGAAGAAAAAGGTTGAAGATGAAATAAGGAATATAAGTGATGGCCAAACCAATGCTAGAAATTTACTTTTTTTTCTAGGCTAAAATATGTTTTTCGTCCTTATAAAATTAGAAAAGTTCATTTCCCGTCCCTATAAAATTTTTTGTACGTTTTTCGTCCTCATATAATATAAATGTGCGATTTTTTGGCTCATAGATAGGCTCTGTAAAAACCGAACCTACGTGGTTGTTGACTGTCCACATAAGTCGATAGATTAGGCAACTAGAGTCCGACACGTGTCTGTAATTGATTGGGTGTAATTGGGTGCACAGTAATTACTCTTTGACTGTCGTTTTACTTGTATTTTGAAAGCCAATCACATCGTATTGTAAGTAGGATATTCATCTGTGTGTGGTAAACCTTTATTCTCATTCTCATCAGTTCCTAATGAAAAAATAGCTAAGTGTTCCATAGTGAGAGAGACGTTTTAAAGGCTATTTGCTTGTTTGTCATCATCAGTAGTCCCAAGCTGTCGAAGTCTACTTGCGTTTTCGTCATCATCAATGGTCCCAAGCTTTCGAAGGTGTTATCACAGTGGTCCCTTGCACGAATGTAATTTTTGCTGATGACTTTTGAAATGGTTTTGGGTATCGCGTTGCAGCAATAGTGGGTTTGGTTTATTTGGGTAAATTGGAATGGGCTTTTAGGTCGAAAGTGGGTTAGGGTTCATGTGGGTTCAAAGTCAATTAGGGTTCGGGTGGATTCTAACTGTGTTGGGGTTGGATATGGGTAATGGTTACAGTGGTTCAAATTTGATTAGGGTTTTGGGGGTTTCGAATTGGGTAAGGGTTTATGTTGCTTCGAATTAGGCTACGATGTTTGGGGGTTCGAATTTTGTTGGGGGTTCAATTTGGTTTTATGGAGTTTAAATTGATAATTGTTTGTCCATTTTGTTTTTGTTTGTGTTCAACAGGGATGGGTTTTTCTGTTACAATTCATTCAAAGGGTACCTGGGTCCAGAAACCGACATTGCACTGGGAGGGTAAAGAGGATCGTGCCTATCACAATGTTGATATGGACAAATGGTCTTACTTTGAAGTTGTGGGGATGATGAAGGACCTTAAATATGATGTTACTGGGGGGGCTTAAAATGTTGTGGAAAGGGGCTGATGCTACTTGTGAAAGCTTGAGAGACTTGAAGAATGATAAGGACGCATTTGATTTGGCAAACTATGTGTTGAGTCATAGGTGTGGAGTTGACATTTATGTGGAGACTAGGGCATGTCAACATACAGAAGCTACTGTGGTTGAGATGATACATGATACATTAGTTGTTTTTTTATACTGACAAGTGGAATGGGGAGGCCAATAATGTTGACATTCATGTCAATGTTCTTAGTGAGGAGCTGATCATTAGAGACAAAGTTGTTGAGATGAATTTTGAAGGTTATGATCTTGACTTTGGCTATGATGCAGATGATGCTTTTGACTAGTGTGAATACCCAATTTCGTCCGGGCAGACAAAAATAAAAATAAATAAATAAAAAGAAATATAAAAAAAAATTTAAAAATTAAAAATAACAAAAAATAAAGAAAAGAAAGCATCATTTATTTTTATTTTATTTTATTATTATTTTTTTGCTTAGGCACATTTGCATTCAAAATCTAATCTTGTTTTTTTTTTCCATTATCAATTTGCAACCCAATTGTATTTACAAAAGCAAAAAAAATTAAAATAAAATAAAATAAAATAAAAAAATACAAAACAATTCAGATAAAAAAAAAAGGAAGAAAAAGATGAAGAAGAAAAATGAATTCAGAGGGACATCTGTTACAAACAAAAAGAAAAAGAAAAGAAATAAAAAAGAAAAAGAAAAGAAAGAAACAGGTTCATGTTATATCCAGTTTGCTCCTAACAATCTTTTCCCTTGCCTCCTGCACCACACCATTTTTGGCCCAAGCACGTCAACTTTGCAGGCACTACTCTGCAGCCATGCCATAGCAACGCACCTTACATACCGCTCTCCCTCCCACGCCTATGTCCTATCCTCCATTCTCCACACACAGACAAAAACTACACAGCAGCTCCAACAACTCAGCTTTGCAGAGTGCAGGTCTGGTACCAAAACAATAAAACAAAATGCATACAAAAAAGAAAAGGGAATTTGAAATAAGCAGAAGGAAGAGGATCGTGGATATAAAAGGGGGTAGGTGCAGCAAGTTAAAAGGAGAGGAAAAACACTTTGGTTCGTTCCTTTTTTGTGAGGCAAAAGAGTGAAAATAGTTAAGAGAGTTTGGGAAGTGAAGGCTTACTGGGGAACCTGGATTCATTACTTTCAGTATCCTTGGCTCTTGTTAGAAGACTTGCACAGAGCAGGTAATCTCCTCACCCACCACATTTTCTTGAAGATTTTGTTTTCTTGGAGATGATTGTGTTGTAAGCTCTTTGCTCCTTTAATTTGGTGTTTGTGTGCTTTCATTTTCCTTGTGTTATAACGGTGCCAATAGTATAAGTTCTTTGCTCCCTGCACGTGAAGTTCTTTTGTTATTTCCTTTTCTTTACTGCATGTGAATAGCATTTTTTTTTAATATTTCTTCCCTGCACGTAACTTCTTTGTCCGTGAAAATAAGGTCTCTTAGTTGTTTATTTGTTTGATTGTTATGTGTTATGAAAAGGGTCCAATCCCAGCTTCTAAAAAAAAAAAAAGAGTGAATTGACTAAGCCAACCTTGAGTTCGCAGTCGATTCGGCAACAGGGAAAGCAAAGACTACTGCTAGTTACCCATAGCTGGTCTACGACTCACTAAAGGTTCCATTCTAGTAATTGAATCTAATTTCGTAAAGATAAGATCTTCTTGTTAAAAATAATTTAAATTAATTATACCCCAATCCCGACCAACCAAGTTAGTCTTATGGTTAACTTCGAAAAGAAGGTGCTGGGCAAAGACGAATAAATAACTAACTAGGTAAGCTCTGTTTCTTTCTCTTGCTTTTTGACCGTGGGGGGAGTAAACTTTGTAAAAGTCCTTATTTGGTTGGGAAAAAGAGAACTGCTGACCCCAAGCCTATCCTACCCTAAAACAAGTTTCAGCTTTTGATGTAGCCTTTTGTCACTTCTCTTGCCATTTTTTTTTTTTAAATGTTTGTCTCTTCCTTCCCGAGATCACTTCTGTTTTCTTTTTCACTTACTATCTTTTCTTTGTTTATGTCTTTATATTTTCTTTACTTTTATTCTTCTTATCACTTTTTATGTTATCATGTTACTATATTATGATTTAATGTTACTGTACTGAAGATTTCTTATGTTATTGGTTATTACGTGTGTATTTATGTGCAACATTAGAAAAGTTAGTTACATTAAAATTAGATTGACATAGAAGTTGAAATTTCAAAATGTTTTACATGTTCAAATAAGAATAAAAAAAATATAACTACAAAACCTTTTTTACTTATAATATTTTTTTTAAAAAAAAGAGAAGATTAACATATATAGAGAAAGAATTAATTGGATGTGACATCCTCTTAATTTTGGAGGTTAAAAGGTGCAAGTTGTGACAACTTGTTATCTTAAATCTCTTCTCTAAGTTAAAAGCTAATAATACTACAATCTTAAAAATAAGTATTTTATAATTAAAATTAACCTATAATTACCAATGATAGTAAAATCTTTATTAGAGAAGTGATTAATTGGATGTGACATCTTCTTAATCATGAAGTTTTAAGGCACAAGTCGTGACGACTTGATGTTTTAAAATTTCTCTCTAAATGGCACTATTAAATCCTATTTTTACGCTACAACAATAATAATAATACAACCTTAGATATAAGTTTTTTTTTATAATTAGTTTATAGTAATTTATTAATGATAACAAAAATGATTGTTAGAGAAAGGATTAATTGGATGTGACATCTTCTTAATCTTGAGGTTTTGAGACACAAGACGTGACGACTTGATGTTTTAAAACTTCTCTCTAAATTGGCACTATAAAATCAAATTAATTTGCTACAAAAATAAAAGTTTCAGAAATAAAAAAACAAAAATTAATAACAAAATTAAAAAATAACAATACATAACTATTTTCTACAAAAGAACTACATAACTCTGAATTCTCCATTGCACCTGGAGATACGTAGGAGCAGGGGACCACTCCTGTCGAGCTAAAAAAAATATTAAAAAAATATATTAATTCTTTTTTTTCTTCATAATAATAATAATAAAATTAATCTTCATTGAAAAATAAATAAAATAAAGCTTTGTCATAATTTTTCTTTTTAATTAGTTTTGGGTGAGATAAATATTTTAAAAAGTTATAAATAATTTGCTTAATTAATTAGAGGTAACCGTCTTAGGACGGACGTTGTAGGGTGCTAATACCTTCCTTACGCGTAATTGACTCCCGAACCCAAAATTTGGTTTCGAGACCATTTTCTTTTAAAGGTTTTCCTGTAGTTTTCCTTAATAAACTATGGTGGCGACTCCTCTGATTTAAACGTATTTTTCGCCGTCCCGCCGTGACCCCGGTTACGACAGATGGCGACTCCACTGGGGACTTTTGAGAGTCAAGCTTTTCAAAATTAATTAAGCAAATTTGTGACTTTTAATTTATTTATTTATTTCACCCTCTTTTCTTTTCCTTTTTGTGTTAGTTTTGTTTTTATACATCTTTCTATTTCATTATATGTGTTAGTGATTGTAAATATGTTTTGCAATTGTATACCTTACCTTAGGATAAAAGACTTTTTATATGTATGTGAGTTGTTTGTTTTGCAGGTTGGGTAGTTTAGGATTTGCTCCTTTCACACACTTCACTTTACACTCTCACACACTTATGAGTGAGGTCCTATACCCGGACTTGAGTGCAGCTTGGGATAGGCAAGAGGTTGAGTAGTGGTAACTTTCTGGATGTACATCCTGTTTGGTTATCATGAAGGCCTCACTTAGAGTTTGATTCTTTCACGGATATTATCACTTCTAATAGTTTACCTATTGTTGTGGTCAATATTCCTAGAGAGGGTCCTTGGCTCTAAGAACCTTTTTAGAACTATTAGAACCACCTATTGGGAAGAGCACATATTAGAATGACTCATAGAGCTGTCAACCATTAGGAAAACCCTTATAGGATACAATGGGAGCAATACCCTACTACCCCTTGCATTCAAGCATCGTAGCATATGTATAAAGAAAAAGTTTTTCTTTCTCGCTTTTTTTTCTCTCTCCTTTTTTTTTTCCTTCCTTTTTTCTCCCTTCTTCTTACTTTTTTTTCTTTTTTTATTATCTTACTTACCATCTCATTTCAAAATATGAGTCATACATTTCATTTCATGCAATCATATAGTTATAGTTCATCTTTTTTTTTTTTTATATGAGCATCATGCACTTGTAAAAAAAAAATTATGAAAAGAAAGAAAATAAATCGTCAATGCTCATTCATAGCGTTTTGCATGTGTTAGGGAACCCATAAAGGCATAAGACTCATTGTGAACACTTTTCAGAGAAACATGGGATTAGATTTCAGAAAGACGTTGCAGTTAAAGGTCAAACAACCTAATCTGAAGAAGTTAAGAGAACTTAGCAGCAAGTTAAAGAACGGCCAACGTCAAACTTTTAGTAATAAATATGGAAAAATCCTGAATTTGTTGGAAACAGATGTGCAAGATGGGGCTCTCACTGCCTTAGCCCAATTCTATGATCCTCCCTTGAGATGTTTCACTTTCCAAGATTTCCAATTGGCTCCAACGCTTGAGCAGTTTGAACGAATAGTTGGATATCCCTTGGAGAATAGAAAGCCTTACTTATACATGGGACATTATTCCTCACTTTCCACAATCGCCACGTCCTTGAATGTTAGCACAAGGGAGTTGGCAAGCAGGAAAGAGACGAGAGGAGGCTTTGAAGGTTTCTCACGGGAATATTTGGAAAAATATGCAGAATGTCTAGCAGATGATGGGAAATGGGATGACTTCATGGATGTGCTTGCCTTCATCATCTATGGGATAGTTCTGTTCCCAAATGTGGAAGATTTTGTGGACTTTGCAGCTATTGATGTATTCTTGGCATATAAAAATGAGAGGAAGAATCTAGTGCCAGCTATTCTTGCTGATATATATCACACTCTTAGCTTGCGTCATGAAAGGAAAGGTGGAACGATCTTATGTTGCTTACCTGCTTTGTACATTTGGTTTACTATATGTTTAAAGGTGAAGGTAAGGTGGAGCCTAAAAGCAAAGGTGATTGGGCCCATAGCATTGTTAGTCTTAATGAAAAGATTATTTTTTGGTATTCATATGAGCAAGAGAGAAAGGAGGTGATTTGCCAGTGTGGAGACTTCCCCAATGTGCCACTCATGGGCACCAAAGGGTGTATCAACTACAACCCAATCTTGGCAATTAGGCAGCTTGGTTATCCGATAAGGGGACCACCAACAGAGGATTCGATCACCCCATTCATTGTTTACGAATTGGACCAAGACTTGGAAATGCTAAAGAAGATTAGGTATGCCTGGGGCCAAGTGATCAGAAAAGGAAAAGATTTGAGAGATGGAATTTATGTTACGAAAGGGAGTTACTGCCAATGGCTTCAAGAAAGGGTTGAAAAGATTAAGCTACCTTTTCGTAATTTAATTCCAATTGTGAAAGAGACACCGATACAAGCCCCCATGAGTCAAAAGGAGATAGAAAAACTCAAGGAAGCACTTACAAGATACGATGAAGAAAGAAAGAAGTTGAAGAGGGAGCTAACAAAGGCTCGCCAAGAATGTAGGGATGCACAAAGGGAAATCATAGAAAAGAAACGGTCTATTGAAACAGTCAACAAAAGGGCAAGGGTCGAGAAAGCTTGCAAACATAGAACCCAAAGTTGTTTAAAAGCTGCCAACAAAGAACTAAAGCTACGAAGACAAGAACGAGACAAAGCCAGGGCTGATATTGGAAAATGGATGAGGGCATGGAAAGAGTCCCGAGCAACTGAGAAAAGCGCACAGAAACAACTTCGGGATCTGAAACAACAGTTGGAAGGAGTAATAGTGGAGTATGAAAGTGAGGTCCAAGTTGAAAGGCAATTGAATGAGGATTTAGCTTTGGAGTATCAAACCATTCTGAAAGGAAAAAATGAGTGCATAGAGGAATTGGATGATCAAGTTAAGCAACTGAGGGGGATTATTGAAGGACATGTGGGGAATCAAAGACTTTGGGCGCACAACCTAATGAGTCGAGTTCTGCAAATCAAGTAAATGCTCAGTGAGGCCTCATATTTACTGCGAAAGGCTGAAGGAATGACAAATCCACAATCAACAGCAGAAGAAATTTATGAGTTTCTTGAATATTGTAAAAACATGATAAGCTAAATGAGAGGGATGGCTAATCGTGATATGTGATTTGTATTTTCCATTTTAAGCAGCAGTTAAGATGTCAGTTTTATTTTGCTTTGTTTCAATCCTCTCAATGTCTTGTCACTTTGTCTTAATTATCAATGAAGATGTCGTTGATGTTTCACCATTATTGTGGATCACTTTACTAGCCTTTTTGTTTCTTGAGACTTAGTACTTAGAATGTGACATTCTAAAGGAAAAGTCAATTTGAAGAATACTCATGTTGTTTCACGTAATGATTTGTAAAGTTAAGTACTTAGAACGTGACGTTCTAGAGGAAAACTTTAAGTAATCCCCAATGGATATGGATAAGACCAAGTACTTAGAATGCGACGTTCTAAAGGAAAAGTTTTAAGTGGAGATACTAATATTTCCTCCTAATCCCATGTTTCATAAAGCTTAGTACGTAGAACGTGACGTTCTAGGAAATGATTAAGCGAAAGGTATTCACATACGAGTCGCATGGTTTATGGTTCTCTAACAACCTTGCATAATAAAACAATAATAAAAGCATAGAGCATTCACATTTTCATTCATTCGCCTTCACCGCATACTCATGACATTTTTACACAGAGCCGTAAACATTGAAGCAAAGAAAGCATTCCTGCGACACCCATACGGGACACGCGCCAAGACAAGGATTATGGAAGGAGTTGTGGAAGATTTGGAACAGAATCATGAAGAGATGAGAGAAGATGTGAATCAACTAAAAGCACAAGTCGGCGAGATCCTGGAAATGTTGAAGTCAATGGAATCAAGGAGAGGCGCAAATGGGAATTCATCTGAAGGGCCTCAAGTTACACCTGCTCATCCCCCGGGATTTACTCCACCTCCACAACCTAATCATAATACTGAGATTTCATTTCCCCCGTATGGCCTACCTCTCGGCTACACCCCCCCATTTGCTACAAATGCTCATACCTCTATTGTTGTTCCTCCAAGCCAAGTCCAGAATCTTAATGCCCAAGTTCCACCTCTTTCAAATGGCTTAACTCAAGCAGGCGCAACAATCATAGCCAATAACCATGAAAGTGACCACCATATCTCTATTTCAAACCTTCAAAACCAAACACAAAACTTGAACCTTGAAACTTGTAGCACACAAGTTCTTCCACCACAACCCATCTTCATCCCTACACATAAACCCTCTAATAATGTGAACCCTGGTGGAATCCCAGCAAACCATCAAGCAACTATCATGATGCCAACCACTACCATGCAGGCTCACCAATATGAGGATCCTGAGTCTAGGGAAAAATCACAGTTCTTAGAAGAAAGACTAAGGGCAATTGAAGGGTCAGATTGTTATGGTTTCAATGCTGTCGACCTTTGCTTGGTCCCAGATGTTATGATACCACCAAAGTTCAAAGTCCCTGACTTTGACAAGTACAATGGAATTACCTGTCCAAAGAGTCATCTCACCATGTACTGTAGAAAGATGGTTGCATATGCTTGTGATGATAAACTCTTGATTCATTTCTTCCAAGAAAGTCTTGCTGGGGCAGCTTTAAACTGGTATATGAGTCTAGAGAGGAGTCAGGTGCGTACATGGAAGGATTTAGCAGATGCTTTTTTAAAGCAATACAAATACAACATGGACATGGCTCCAGACCGAACACAATTGCAAAATATGGTGAAAAGGATAGGGAATCCTTCAAGGAGTATGCTCAGCGTTGGAGAGGGGTAGCTGCTCAAGTGCAACCTTCACTAATGGAGAAGGAAATGGTGACAATGTTTGTTGATACGCTTCAATCACCTTTTTATGATAAAATGATCGAAAATGTATCATCAAACTTTTCAGATTTAGTTATCATTGGGGAACGCATTGAGGCAGGAATGAGGAATGGGAAGATTGCTCAAGCATTCACAGGGGTAGCCGGTACAAAGAAACCCCCGACAATGATGGATAGGAAAAAAGGAGGAGAAACAAATGCAGTGGTGGCAACGTCAGCTACACCTAATTACACCCTTACTCATTTCCAACCAAGTTACCAATCTAGCTACCAACCCACACCAATGCACAACCCACATGTGGCGACAGTGTCACCAAACCTTTACCCTGGAATGGCTTACGGCCCACCACTTTCGCAACTACCTCACCCTCCAATATCTCAAACAAACCAATCATGGAACCAGAACCCTAACCAAAACCCTAGCCAAAACCCTAGCCAAAGCACTAACCAAACCACAAACCAAACAAAAAATTACCAAAAAAAAAAATACATAAACTATACCCCTATCCCTATGACTTACACAAAATTACTCCCATACCTTATCCGCAATGCTTTAGTTGCTATCACCCTTGCAAAGCCTCTTGAACCTCCGTACCCAAGAGGATATGACCCAAACGCGAAGTGTGACTTCCATGCAGGAGTTGTGGGACATTCTACTGAAAAATGTTTTACCCTTAAGAACCAAGTGCAGAAATTGATTGATCGTGGATGGTTGAGCTTTAAGGAAGATAATCCTAATGTAGGAAATAACCCTCTCCCAGGGCATGGGAATTCTTCAGTTAATGTTGTCAATGAATGGTCGAGTGAGCAACTGATAAGGGATGTAAGAGAAGTTAGAACCCCTATGTGGTTTATTTTTGCTGAGTTATGCAAAGCTGGCATAATCTCATGTGGAAACAATGAGATAGATATGTGCGGGTTTCACCCTAAGGCACACCATTCCATTGAAGAATGTCATGATTTTAAGCAGCTTCTGCAAGGACTAATTGACATGAATTTAGTCCAGATAACACATGGGAAAATTGAAGAAGAAGTAGCAATGGTGCAAACAAATGAGGAGTAAGGAACATCAATTCCGAAACCGCTAGTGATTCATTTCACTAGAAATGCAAATACTTCAACACCCTGTGGCCTAAAGCCTGTCATTATGCAAGTGTCGGTACCTTTTCCTTATAAAAATAATAAGGCAGTCCCATGGAAGTATGATGTTAAAGTACATGGGACAAATCAAGAAGATGGGCAAGGAAAAGACATTATCAGTACCGATGCCTCAGAAGTCACTGACATTTCAGGGATTGGTGGAATTACGCGAAGTGGTCATTTTTATTCTCCTCCAGAGTCGAGAAAAGAAAGGGTGACATATCAGGATCCTAGAGGGAAAGAAAAAGAAGATGAGGTTGTGAAGGAGAAAGTCGAAAAAGATATAAAAAAGGACAAGAAGGAGGTTTCTGATGAAGAAGCATGTGAGTTCCTTAAATTCGTCCAACAAAGTGAGTATAAAGTGATTGATCAGCTGAATCGCATGCCTGCTAGGATATCTCTTTTGGGATTATTAATGAGTTCCGAAGCACATCAGAAGCTACTAATGAAGATCTTAAGTGAAGCACATGTAGCACATGACATCTCCTTAGACAAATTTGGGGGCATTATTGGCAACATTACTGCCAACAACTACCTCACATTTACTGATGATGAAGTGCCAACTGAGGGACGGGGACACAATAAGGCCTTGCATATCTCAGTCAAATGTTTAGATCATATTGTGGCTCGGGTGCTCGTGGATAATGGCTCCTCACTCTATGTCATGCCAAAGTCCACTTTGGATAAGTTGCCTTGTGATGGAACTTATATGAAACCTAGCTCTATGGTAGTGAGGGCTTTCGATGGCAGTAGAAGAGAAGTATTGGGAGAGATAGAACTTCCAATTCA
This sequence comes from Pueraria montana var. lobata, assembly GCA_026413185.1. NCBI lineage: Eukaryota > Viridiplantae > Streptophyta > Magnoliopsida > Fabales > Fabaceae > Pueraria > Pueraria montana. The sequence goes on from CM048648.1 coordinate 78,612,133, forward strand.
GATTAGTCCTTGTGTTTTTCAAATAATCTTTCAGGTCATGGACATTACTCCAGCTTATAGTTGTCTACTTGGGCGCCCTTGGATCCACTCCGCTGGAGTTGTGCCCTCTACTTTACATCAAAAGTTGAAATTTGTGATAGATGATAAACTTGTTATTGTCTCAGGAGAGGAAGACTTATTGGTGAGTAAGCCATCCACTACACGCTACATTGAAGCTGCTAAAGAGGCCCTGGAAACTTCTTTTCAATCATTAGAGATTGTGAGCACTGCTTATGTGGAGACTCTGCCAAAGGAGCCCCAGTTCTCAAATGCAATCATGATGGTAGAAAAGGCCATGATTAGTGAGGGGTATAAGCCAGGACAAGGATTAGGAAAAGGACATGGAGGTATCACAAAGCTAATGGAAATCCCAGAAAACAAAGACAGATACGGCCTGGGATACCGACCCACTAAAGCTGACAAGAAAAGGATGGCTGAAGAGAAAAAAGAAAAAAGGCTTGCTCGTCTAGAGAATCGAGAGCCAAAGACCAAGAGAATTCCCATTTGCAACCTCTACCAAAGCTTTCGCAGTGCAGGATTTGTGTATGCAGACCATGTGGCTATGGCCAAGGAGGATCAGGCTACTGATGAAGTTGTCAATTTGGTGTACCCTTGCACCCCTCATGAAGAGCTTTGCAATTGGGAGATCATTGAATTCCCCATTATTTGTGATTCCTTTTCAAAATCCAAAAATACCCCTTTCGAAAATGATAACGTTAATATCTCATCCTACAATTTTGACTTCCCCATTTATCAAGCTGATGAGGATGATGAAGATGACTTGGGAACTCCATCTGAGTTAAGGAGATTGGTGGAACAAGAATCCAAGATAATTCAACCCCTTGGGGAAGAAGTTGAAATAATTAATTTAGGAGCTGAAGATGCTAAGAAGGAAATTAGAATTGGCACATCCATAAAAGGAAATGAGCGTGACAAATTGATCCAACTTTTGTTCGATTATGTTGATGTCTTCGCATGGACGTACCAGGACATGCCTGGACTAGATTCTAGCATAGTTGAACATAAGTTGCCATTAAGACCTGAATGTCCCCCAGTAAAGCAGAAGTTAAGACGAATGAAGGCCGAGGTATCATTAAAAATCAAAGAAGAAGTAAAGAAGTTATTTGAGGCTGGTTTCCTTGCAGTAGCCAAATACCCCCAATGGGTCGCTAATATTGTGCCAGTCCCAAAGAAAGATGGAAAGGTCAGGATGTGTGTTGATTATCGAGACCTGAATAGGGCTAGCCCTAAGGATGACTTCCCATTACCTCATATTGATATGCTAATAGACAACACAGCCCAACATGCTTTCTTCTCCTTCATGGATGGCTTTTCAGGGTACAATCAAATTAAAATGGCACCAGAAGACATGGAAAAGACAATGTTCATCACTTTGTGGGGAACCTTTTGTTATAAGGTGATGCCATTTGGATTGAAAAATGCCGGGGCAACATATCAGCGAGCAATGGTGGCTTTGTTCCATGATATGATGCACAAGGAGATTGAGGTTTATGTGGATGATATGATTGCAAAGTCTAGATCAGAGGGGGAACATATAGCCCATTTACAAAAATTGTTTGAGCGTTTGAGGAAGTATAAACTCAGATTGAATCCGGCTAAGTGCACCTTCGGTGTTAGATCAGGCAAGTTGTTGGGGTTTGTGGTTAGTGAGAAAGGTATAGAAGTTGACCCTGATAAAGTGAAGGCAATTCTAGAAATGCCAGCTCCTCTTACAGAAAAAGAAGTTCGTGGTTTTTTGGGGAGGTTGAATTACATCGCTAGGTTTATATCACATTTGACTTCTACTTGTGAGCCAATTTTCAAACTATTGCGTAAAAATCAAGTGGTTGAATGGAATGAAGATTGTCAAAAGGCATTTGAAAAGATTAAGCAGTACTTGCAAGAACCTCCAGTTCTAGTACCTCTAGTTCCTGGTAGACCTCTCATCATGTACTTAACAGTACTCGATGAATCTATGGGGTGTGTGTTGGGGCAACATGATGAATCTGGACGGAAGGAACATGCCATTTATTACTTGAGTAAGAAATTTACATAGTGTGAAACAAGGTACTCTTTGTTGGAGTGGACATGTTGTGCTTTGGCTTGGGTTGCTCAGCGATTAAGGCAATACATGCTCTGTCATACTACTTGGTTGGTTTCAAAAATGGATCCAATCAAGTACATCTTTGAGAAGCCTGCTCTTACTGGAAGAATTGCTCGTTGGCAGGTGTTGTTATCCGAGTATGATATTTCCTATGTCACTCAAAAGGCTATCAAAGGCAGTGCCTTAGCAGAATACCTCGCCCATCAACCCATAGAAGACTATCAGTCAATGCAATGCAATTTCCCTGATGAAGACATAATGACTTTGTTCGATGAAGAAGAGCATTCAAATAAAAGGAAATGGAGTTTGGTATTTGATGGGGCCTCAAATGCACTGGGACATGGCATTGGGGCGGTATTAATTTCTCCAGAAAATCAATTTATACCGTTTACTGCAAGGTTAGGTTTCAACTGCACCAACAATATAGCAGAATATGAGGCATGTGCAATGGGGATTCGGGCCGCAATTGAATCAAAGGTCAGGATTTTGGAGGTATTTGGAGACTCAGCATTGGTTATTCATCAGCTCAATGGAGAATGGGAGACACGAGACGCAAAATTGATCCCATACCACTCATACCTCAAGGAATTGATGAAGCAATTTGATGAAATAACTTTACACCACATTCCTCGTGAGGATAACCAGTTAGTCGATGCTTTGGCCACTTTATCATCAATTGTTGACATAAGTCAAGAAGGAGATGTGCCACTCATAAAGATACAGTGTCGGGATCAACCGGCATATTGTCAAGTAGTAGAAGAAGAGCATGATGGGAAGCCTTGGTTTTATGATATCAAGCACTATATCACAGATAAAGAGTACCCTCCTAGTGCCTCAGAAAATGAGAAAAGAACCTTGAGAAGGTTGGCAATGGGTTTCTTTTTGAATGGCGATGTGCTTTACAAAAGAAATCATGACATGGTGTTGCTCAGGTGTGTTGATGCAATGGAAGCTAAGAAGATAGTAGAAGAAGTGCATGAAGGTTCATTTGGAACACATGCAAATGGACATGCAATGGCTAGAAAGATCTGGAGGGCTGGCTACTACTGGTCGACCATGGAATCAGACTGTTTCAACCATGTGAGGAAATGCCATAAATGTCAAACTTATGCTGATAATATTCATATGCCTCCAACATCTTTGAATGTCTTAAATTCACCTTGGCCATTTTCAATGTGGGGAATGGACGTGATAGGTCCGATTGAACCTAAAGCATCAAATGGACATCGCTTCATACTTGTTGCCATTGATTACTTTACCAAATGGGTAGAGGCTACTTCATATGCCAGCGTGACAAGGAATGTGGTGATCAAGTTCATTAAAAGGGAGTTAATTTGTCGTTATGGTTTGCCAAGTCGTATCATTATTGACAATGCCACCAATTTGAACAACAAGATGATGAAAGAGCTATGTGACAACCTCAAAATCCAACATCGTAATTCCTCGCCGTACCGTCCAAAGATGAATGGTGCAGTCGAGGCAGCAAATAAAAACATCAAGAAAATTGTTCAAAAGATGGTGGTGACATATAAGGACTGGCATGAGATGTTGCCTTTTGCCTTGCATGGATATCGTACCTCTATTCGTACCTCAATTGGGGCAACACCATACTCTTTGGTGTATGGGATGGAAGCAGTACTCCCTATCGAAGTAGAAATACCTTCGCTAAGGGTGTTGATGGAAACTAAACTCAAAGAGGCTGAATGGGTTCAAGCTCGGCATGACCAATTAAACCTCATTGACGAGAAGCGATTGATTGCTTTATGTCATGGTCAGCTATACCAGAGAAGAATGAAAAGGGCTCATGATAGAAAAGTTCGCCCTCGAGAATTTCAAGAAGGAGATCTTGTACTCAAAAAGATTTTACCAATCCAAAAAGATCATCGTGGAAAATGGACTCCAAATTATGAAGGGCCCTATGTGGTAAAGACAGCTTTCTCGAGTGGGGCTTTGATCCTTACAAACATGGATGGTGAAGATTTACCGCTTCCTGTGAACTCTGATGCTGTTAAAAAATATTATTCCTAAAAAGGAGAGAAAAAAAGGAAAAGCTCGCTAGGCTGAAAACCTGCAAAGGCGGCTTAGGCAAAATTTAGAGCAACCCGCTAGGTTGAAAACCTGAAAAGGCGGCCTAGGCAAAAGTTAGGGTCATATAAAAAGAAGCTCGCTAGGCCAAAAACCTGCAAAGGCGGCCTAGGAAAAAGTTAAAGCAATGTGGATGGATTGGAAAGCTTATAAGAGGGAATATTGCAATGAAATAGAGGCAGGAAAATGATGAAGAGTATGAAAATGGGGCAATTGATATTTTGAGGAAATGGTCGACTAGTTCCCCAGACATTTTTTATCCTTTGAAGTTAGTTGATGGGTTTTTCAAATTGTGGACATGAGATGTTGGCATTGTCATTTTAAACTTGTGATTTCCTATTCCATTTGTAGAAGGTCCTTTTATTTTCACTTTGTAATAGTCCTTTTGTGTTTACCATTCAAGTTTCATTCCAAAGTGGTTCATGTAATCACAATTTCCCACCAATTAATCAAATTCCATGCTCTGTGTCTATATTTGAGTACTGGTTCAATATGCTATTTCTTGATAAAACGTATTGAATTGTGAAACATGCAAGCTTGCTTAAAGGTCATTACAATTATTATGAAAAAGCTTTAGTTTAACAAGGAACTCGATGCACTCCCAATGAATACATCATCAATTGTTAAATGCTATATGGCATACACTTTATCTGATCTGCAAGGTCCAGAGCCCTCCTTTCAAGAAAGAATGAAATTGAAACTTAATCCTAGTTCTTTTTTATCTTGGTGCATCCTAAACGGAAAGAACTGGGAATCTTTCAAAAGAAAAAAGCAAAAAAAAAAAGAGAAAAAAAAGAAGGAAAATAAACTAAGGCATATCATGTCATGCATCCACACGCATTAATGCATCGTTACATTTAGACTGCATCTTGCATTTTCTTATCCTTAAGGCTAAAAAAAAAAGAAGAAGAAGAAAAAAAGAGGAAAAAAAAACATCAATCTTTTGTCATTTCCTTTTATGTTTAGGGCCCATGAATGGCCATTGCCTTTTTATGTTTAGGGCCCTGAATGCCCATTGTCTTTTATGTTTCGGGCCCAGAATGCCCATTTGCTTTTATGTTTCGGGCCTAGAATGCCCATTGTCTTTTTATATTTCGGGCCCAGAATGTCCATTGCCTTTTTATGTTTAGGGCCCAGAATGCCCATTGTCTTTTATGTTCGGGCCCAGAATGCCCATTGTCTTTTATATTTCGGGCCCAGAATGCCCATTGCCTTTTTATGTTTAGGGCCCAGAATGCCCATTGTCTTTTATGTTTCGGGCCCAGAATGCCCATTGTCTTTTATATTTCGGGCCCAGAATGCCCATTGTCTTTATGTTTCGGGCCCAGATTGCCCATCGCCTTTTATGTTTCGGGTCCAGATTGCCCATCGCCTTTTATGTTCAGGCCCAGAATGCCCATTGACTTTTATGTTTCGAGCCCAAATTGCCCATTGCCTTTATGTTCCGTGTCTCAAACAAAATTGGGATTCATATCTTTACATATCTTTTACTACGATAATACGAAGATATCAATTATTCATATTATCTAGCAAAAGTCTATGTAAAGAGGGGCAACTGTGAATACCTAATTTCGTCCGGGCAGACAAAAACAAAAATAAATAAATAAAAAGAAATATAAAAAAATTTAAAAATTAAAAATAACAAAAAATAAAGAAAAGAAAGCATCATTTATTTTTATTTTATTTTATTATTATTATTATTTTGCTTAGGCACATTTGCATTCAAAATCTAATCTTGTGTTTTTTCCATTATCAATTTGCAACCCAATTGTATTTACAAAAGCAAAAAAAATTAAAATAAAATAAAAAAATACAAAACAATTCAGATAAAAAAAAAAGGAAGAAAAAGATGAAGAAGAAAAATGAATTCAGAGGGACATCTGTTACAAACAAAAAGAAAAAGAAAAGAAATAAAAAAGAAAAAGAAAAGAAAGAAACAGGTTCATGCTATATCCAGTTTGCTCCTAACAATCTTTTCCCTTGCCTCCTGCACCACACCATTTTTGGCCCAAGCACGTCAACTTTGCAGGCACTACTCTGCAGCCATGCCATAGCAACGCACCTTACATACCGCTCTCCCTCCCACGCCTATGTCCTATCCTCCATTCTCCACACACAGACAAAAACTACACAGCAGCGCCAACAACTCAGCTTTGCAGAGTGCAGGTCTGGTACCAAAACAATAAAACAAAATGCATACAAAAAAGAAAAGGGAATTTGAAATAAGCAGAAGGAAGAGGATCGTGGATATAAAAGGGGGTAGGTGCAGCAAGTTAAAAGGAGAGGAAAAACACTTTGGTTCGTTCCTTTTTTGTGAGGCAAAAGAGTGAAAATAGTTAAGAGAGTTTGGGAAGTGAAGGCTTACTGGGGAACCTGGATTCATTACTTTCAGTATCCTTGGCTCTTGTTAGAAGACTTGCATATAGCAGGTAATCTCCTCACCCACCACATTTTCTTGAAGATTTTGTTTTCTTGGAGATGATTGTGTTGTAAGCTCTTTGCTCCTTTAATTTGGTGTTTGTGTGCTTTCATTTTCCTTGTGTTATAACGGTGCCAATAGTATAAGTTCTTTGCTCCCTGCACGTGAAGTTCTTTTGTTATTTCCTTTTCTTTACTGCATGTGAATAGCATTTTTTTTTTTTTAATATTTCCTCCCTGCACGTAACTTCTTTGTCCGTGAAAATAAGGTCTCTTAGTTGTTTATTTGTTTGATTGTTATGCGTTATGAAAAGGGTCCAATCCCAGCTTCTAAAAAAAAAAAAAGAGTGAATTGACTAAGCCAACCTTGAGTTCGCAGTCGATTCGGCAACAGGGAAAGCAAAGACTACTGCTAGTTACCCATAGCTGGTCTACGACTCACTAAAGGTTCCATTCTAGTAATTGAATCTAATTTCGTAAAGATAAGATCTTCTTGTTAAAAATAATTTAAATTAATTATACCCCAATCCCGACCAACCAAGTTAGTCTTATGGTTAACTTCGAAAAGAAGGTGCTGGGCAAAGACGAATAAATAACTAACTAGGTAAGCTCTGTTTCTTTCTCTTGCTTTTTGACCGTGGGGGGAGTAAACTTTGTAAAAGTCCTTATTTGGTTGGGAAAAAGAGAACTACTGACCCCAAGCCTATCCTACCCTAAAACAAGTTTCAGCTTTTGATGTAGCCTTTTGTCACTTCTCTTGCCATTTTTTTTTTTTAAATGTTTGTCTCTTCCTTCCCGAGATCACTTCCGTTTTCTTTTTCACTTACTATCTTTTCTTTGTTTATGTCTTTATATTTTCTTTACTTTTATTCTTCTTATCACTTTTTATGTTATCATGTTACTGTATTATGATTTAATGTTACTGAACTGAAGATTTCTTATGTTATTGGTTATTACGTGTGTACTTATGTGCAACATTAGAAAAGTTAGTTACATTAAAATTAGATTGACATAGAAGTTGAAATTTCAGAATGTTTTGCATGTTCAAATAAGAATAAAAAAAATATAACTACAAAACCTTTTTTACTTATAATATTTTTTTTTAAAAAAAGAGAAGATTAACATATATAGAGAAAGAATTAATTGGATGTAACATCCTCTTAATTTTGGAGGTTAAAAGGTGCAAGTTGTGACAACTTGTTATCTTAAATCTCTTCTCTAAGTTAAAAGCTAATAATACTACAATCATAAAAATAAGTATTTTATAATTAAAATTAACCTATAATTACCAATGATAGTAAAATCTTTATTAGAGAAGTGATTAATTGGATGTGACATCTTCTTAATCATGAAGTTTTAAGGCACAAGTCGTGACGACTTGATGTTTTAAAATTTCTCTCTAAATGGCACTATTAAATCCTATTTTTACGCTACAACAATAATAATAATACAACCTTAGATATAAGTTTTTTTTTATAATTAGTTTATAGTAATTTATTAATGATAACAAAAATGATTGTTAGAGAAAGGATTAATTGGATGTGACATCTTCTTAATCCTGAGGTTTTAAGACACAAGACGTGACGACTTGATGTTTTAAAACTTCTCTCTAAATTGGCACTATAAAATCAAATTAATTTGCTACAAAAATAAAAGTTTCAGAAATAAAAAAACAAAAATTAATTACAAAATTAAAAAATAACAATACATAACTATTTTCTACAAAAGAATTACGTAACTCTGAATTCTCCATTGCACCTGGAGATACGTAGGAGTAGGGGACCACTCCCGTCGAGCTAAAAAAAAAATATTAATTCTTTTTTTTTTCATAATAATAATAATAAAATTAATCTTCATTGAAAAATAAATAAAATAAACCTTTGTCATAATTTTTCTTTTTAATTAGTTTTGGGTGAGATAAATATTTTAAAAAGTTATAAATAATTTGCTTAATTAATTAGAGGTAACCGTCTTAGGACGGACGTTGTAGGGTGCTAATACCTTCCTTACGCTTAATTGACTCCCGAACCCAAAATTTGGTTTCGAGACCATTTTCTTTTAAAGGTTTTCCTGTAGTTTTCCTTAATAAACTATGGTGGCGACTCCTCTGATTTAAACGTATTTTTCGCCGTCCCGCCGTGACCCCGGTTACGACAACTAGGACTTTGGTATGGCATATTTGGAGAATGGTGACTCATCTGAGAAGCATAAGAACCCTAACACCAACAAGAAAGCAAAGAAGAAGATGATGCTTGATGAAGATCCATTTGAGGAGATGCCTGATGACTATGTACCCAACCCAACACATGTGGAGACGCATCCTAATTTTAATGAAATGCATCATCTGGAGACAGGGTATGAAACTGAAGAGTTGTATAGTGATGTTGATTCTAATGATGACAGTACAAAGGCTGGAAAAAAATATCCAATGTACAGGAAAGAAACCATGTGCAAGGCTTTCAAGTGGAAGTTAGGTATGCAGTTTACCTGTTTGAAAGATTTCAAAGAAGGCATAATGGAGTATTCTCTGTTGAATGGTTATCAAGTGAATTTTCCAAAAATTATCACACAAGGGTTATAGCAGTGTGCAAGCAGAAGGAGTGTCCATTTAAAGCATATGTATCCAAAGTTGGAGAGAAAAATACATTTCAGTTGAAAACCTTGGAATTGACTCACACATGTGTCAGGGTATTTTACAACAAAAATGCTAATGCAAAGTGGGTTGCAAAGGTGTTACTTGACAAGTTTAGAACAAGTGAAAGGTTCACACTGACAAAAATAATTCAAGAGATAAAGTCCACTTATCCTGTTGGGATAACCAGATCTTGTGCTATTGCTGCTAGGAAAATAGCATTGGAAAAGATTGAAGGAGATGCCATGAAACAATATTCATTGCTTAGGAGCTACAGTGATGAACTTCTATTGAGAAATGAAGAAAACACATTCAAGATTCAGTGTAACAGACCTAATCTGGCTTTGCTGCCACAGTTTGGGTCATTTTATATGTGTTTGGATGCTTGCAAAAAAGGTTTTTTAGAAGGTTGCAAACCTTTCATTGGGGTAGATGGTTGTCACCTCCAGACCAAATATGGGGGCAGATGCTTGTAGCTGTGGCTAGATATGCTAATGATCAATATATTCCATTAGCCTTTGTTGTTGTCGAAACTGAAACCAAAGAGAGCTGGAAATGGTTTTTATCTCTACTGCTTGAAGACATTGGAGACTTTGAGACCAACAGATGGGTATTCATTTCTGACAGACAAAAGGTAAGTTGTTATAATATTATGCTTTTATTTAGAGTTGTTTTACTTAGAGTTTTAATCTTCTATATTATTCCACAGGGACTTGTAAATGCATTTGAGGAGCTGGATAACAGAATTGAACACAGGTTTTGTGTAAGGCATATGTATGCCAATTTCAAAAAAAAGATTTGGAGGAGGAGCTGTGCTTCGAGACTTGGTCATGGTTGCTTCAAAAGCTACTTATCTGGAGGCATATAAAGAGAAAATGAACCACATAAAAGAGATCAACAACAAGGCATATGATTGGCTAACAAATGAATTTCCAAAGAAGACATGGTGTAAGCGTGCTTTTAGTGTGTACCCTAAGTGTGATGTTGTTATGAATAACTTGTGTGAGTCTTTTAATAGTGTCATTCTGCCAGCAAGAGAAAAGCCAATCATAGCTATGCTTGATTGGATTAGGACTTATTTGATGTCTAGATTTAATGTCATGAGGGAAAAGTTGGGCAACTTTGAGGGTAACATAATGCCAAGACCTATGAAAAGGTTAGATTGAGAGATTGAAAAAAGTAAAACTTGGTTTCCTGAATGTGCTGGTGAGTTGTTGTTTGAGGTCACACACACACTGTTCACAAATAAATTCATTGTGAATCTAGCAAGAACGACTTGTTCTTGTAATTTTTGGGGAGTGGTTGGAATACCTTGTAGGCATGTTGTTTCAGAAATTCAGTATAATAGAGAGAATCCAGAAAATTGTGTTGATGCTTACTATCATAGAGAGGCTTATGCAAAGTGTTATCGTCACATATTGAGTCCTATAAATGGTGAGAATAGATGGCCAAAGACAACTGCTGATCCCATTTTGCCTTCCATTTACAAAGTTGGGCCTGGAAGACCAAAAAAATTAAGAAGAAGAGAACTAGATGAAGATCCAAGACCAACTAAACTTAGAAGAGAAAATACCAAAAATAAACGCAAGACATGCAAAAAATATGGCCACAACACTAGAACTTGCAAAGAGATACCAGTGCCAACTCAAACACCTGAGGTAGCAGATGTAGGATCTGATCTGCCAACAGATGGATCTCAAGTGCCAACTGCTGGATCTACAATTTCAACCCAGAGATCTCAAGTGCCATCTACTGGATCTGCAATTCCAACACATGAATCTGAAGTGCCAGTCGCTAGATCTATAATTTCAACCCACATATCTCAAGTGCCAGCTGCTGGATCTACAATTCTAACACATGAATATGAAGTGCCAACAGCTGGATCTGCAATTCCAACACATGAATCTGAAGTGCCAGTTGTTGGATCTGCAATTCCAACCCATGAATCTGAAGTGCCTGCTGCTGGATCTGCAATTCCAACCCAGGGATCTCAAGTGCCAGCTGCTGATGGGAGTAAATCTACAAAGAAGTAGCCAAAACCCAAAACAAAGGTAAGGACACAAATTAAAATTAGTGTTTTTCATTTTCATTTACTATGTTGGCACATTTTCATTCAACTTTAGACACAGGCAACGACACAGGCTGAGACTCAGTCTGGGAAATCAATGGCAACTGTTGCAGGGAAACTAAAACAACCATCAAACAAGGTATCATCTGTATTTGTTTACATCATTGTAACAAATTTGTTTACATGATTGTAATATGCTGGTATATCCCATACAGGCAAAGGGGATTTCAAGGCCTGCCACACCTATGACAAATAAGATCAATTTAAAGGGAAAATAATCTATTGTACCTGCCATTCCAGCTTTTGCAAGGAGTTTAACTCCAGCACAAATGTTAACCAAGATGATGTTAGGGGCTAAGGACTTTGTATGTATTGTTTCCTAAATTTTTAAAGATTTAGATATGTTCCTCCATAGTCAACTTATGATTTTCTTTCATGTTTGTGTAGGTGAACGAAAACAACACACAACATGGACATATGAAAGGAACTAATGCTACTGATGGTTCTGCTTCATCACGTGCGAAAGGGAATCAAGCTGGGTGATTGATATGTGGACAATATTGCAAAAAGTTTTTTGGGAATGTATAAAGAGGATTGATATTGATGTTGGTTTTGGATGTATTCACTGACCGGGGGGTCTTTTTTAGTCAATATTAAACTATAAGAATCTTATGTGTAGTCTTTTGATGGATACCAAGTACCAAACACTGTCTCTTGTTGCTTTTTGACTAGACAATTGCTTATTGAATTATGGGATTATTACTTAGTTATTAAATATCTATGTTAAAGTTTGTTGGCAAACATTCAATGTGTGAGCTAATTCTACTGAATATCATTCAATACAAGTAATGCTAGTAAATTTCGTGCAACAATAGTAGATAGATAAATCTGAATTCTTTAATGCCAACTGCTAACGTTTCCAGAGTTCCATTTGCCTATTGGAGAGTTCACAATCGTTTAAGTAAAAACAACCTGTTAATTAGTTACCATTCTAATCTGTATCATCTCAACTATTTGCACAACGGAACTTAAAATTCAAATGGGAAATTAAAGTCATATTAACTTCTTAATGAATTAAATAGATATTTAACATTAACATAGAACTTTAAAACTAACATTAACACAGAACTTTAAAACTAACATCATTTCAACAGTGACACCAACGCACTAACACTTAACATTGTCATTTCAACAGAAAAATGAGAACCATAGCCCCTAGCATTGACCAACACATCACCACAACACCCATCAATAAATATATAATTCTTCGTTTAGCAACAAGCTTCTTTTGCAATTTGTTGATCTTTCTTTGAGCCTTCTCCAACGCAGGACAAAAAGGCAAGGGTTCAGAGTAAAAGGGAAAAAGGACAAAATAATCTGCCCAGGAGGTTTATTATTTCCAATGGGGTGCACCAAGAAAAAATAGAGGTGCCTTAAGTAAATGCCCAAAAACTGAACTTCCGCAACACGTTGCCAAAAGCCTTCTTCTTCCTTCTGTCGTGTATCTACTTCCAATGCATTTTTTTAATTTTTTTTAAAATTGAATATATATTTATTTAGACAGGTCACGAAATGTGATCTTGCAAAACAGAGAAAACATAAGCGTATAGGATGCCAAAGCAAGCAAGCTATCAGACCTGAATCCTATCTAACAGCTCGAAAACAATCATAAGGGAAATTACACCAAAACGCATATAAGAAACTCCTACTGAAAATGGAACTCTATACTTAAACCATGTCCAAGACAAAGCTTTGATATGTGACACAATACTCAGAACATCTTCCTGAATATCATGAAAGACTGTTTTATTTCTCTGCAACCATAAACACCAACATGTAGCATTGCATGCCAGATCATATACCATAACTTCTTACAACCTTGATTCCTCAAAAGCGATCCATGTTGTACATAATGCATATCACTCTGACTATGCTGAACCTGAGAAACACCAAACCATCTATAAACACAGCACCATACTTAATATGAGAAATAACATTGAAAGAACAAGAAATTTACTGGAGTTATAAGGTTGGCTTAGTGATGAAGGAAGAAGGGAGGGAGGAATAGGTCGTGGGTAACCCTCCTCTAATAAAAACTAACATATTAACAACTAACATTTGGCTGATTAAAAAAAACAAACAAGTGATTTACTTCCTCAACATCCTAAGAACACAGCACATAATGTCGAACCCACCTCCACACCCCGGCAATGGTTAAGACTTTAAACATGAGTCACCTATCCATTTTTCAGACCAAAAAACAATATCCCTTCCATTCCCTACATTTCTCGATACTGAATTGCGGAACCATCCATTATCAACATCAATATTCATTACATCTCTCCACCATATTGATGAGTTCCTAGAATTAACATCATTAGAGTGAACCCAGCCATATATATCTAGCACTTAACAACAAATGCCAAATAGCCGAGTGATTTGTTAAAAATTGGTTCCCATGTGTTGATACGTTTAGGATTGACACCAATGGGAATGCCAAGAAATTAATTTAAAAGGTAAGACAGCCAAAGAACCTCGTAAAAAAGATGATGCTCCTTGCAGAAAATGTTGAGACACATTAACTTCCAATGCAGGGTTGTCTTCTCCCAAGCCACAGTTGCAGTGAAACAATACCAACCAAGCATACAATGCTTCATTTCCCACATGCAACAATTTTGGAATGAAATTTCATGAGTTTCTCGACGCAAAGTAGTGGAGGAAAGGGAAAGGGGTATGTGCGTGTGGTCCTGTGTGTTCAACACTTGGACCATTCGATCTTCGCCTTTGCAAGGTCTGATCTAACGGTAATTGCAGCCCAACAAAAATTGGACTTAATAACGAAATTTTCTAGGTTGACAAAGGGGCAAAGTGCGTATGAAAATCTCATCAGCCAGTAGTAAGACATTCCGGATTTTTCTTCTCTTATAAAAACTTAAAATTTTAAAATCTATTAGTTAAGATATTATTAGAGAAATCACTACCAAAAATTAACTCATTTGAAGTTTTTGAAAATTGCAATATATTTTAGAAGAGTAAAAATAATTATCTTCTCTAAGGTTATGTTTGAATTAACGTAGATAGTGGAGCTGAGAGAGATGAAATAATTATCTCCTTGTGCAAACATGTTTTCTTCTCCTCTAATACAGTCACAGGCCTACATCCTTAGGCCCATTTCCCTGGACCCTCTTTCCTTTCTCCTGTAAATTTGCATAATGGGCCTACAATTTTCTCACAGAAAATTTTTTAGGTCTTTTTTTCGCAAGAACTTCTCAGGGTAGGAAATTGTTTACTCATATGAAGCGGTTTGCATTTATTGAGGCTGGACCCATACTGGGATTATTATTGTTGACTTTCATGGTACGGAGATTAATTATTATTATTGACTTTCATCGAATGTGTAAATAAGCATTTCTTCTCATTGAATTAATTGTTTAAGGAGTTGTTGGTGTCTCTTGCTTTGGCGGCATTGTTCTTATGGTCCAATGCACCCACTTTTATTAACTAGTGAAGTGTTAATACTGTAATTTGATTTGACTTTCTGATATTCAATCTAGTCGGCTAGTTAATTAATTTGCTTGTTTTGATCTTAATTAATAATTGTTAGTAGACCAACAAGGATCCCACAACTGCGCATTCTAGAATGTTATTGGTTGTTGAGCTGATTTCCAACTTCCATGCTGTTATTTATGGTTTTTGTTTGTATATATATAAATATAAAGATAAAGATTTATGTATGTATAAGTGATTGCTGGATTATGGGTTTGTCTATTCTGCGAAGTTGGGCCAACTTGTCTTCTTGTTGTTCTAGAGGTGTCTCTTTCTCCTTTGACCTTTAGTGCCAATAAAGTCCAAATATTAACTTGAATAGAATATATTGTGATGTGATGGGTTTCTACAATTTCGTGAAACAGTTGAAGTTTTTGCTTCACACTGTACCTATGCTTTATGAGAAGACAAATGGTACACGATCACCACATTTTGGGGTGTGCAAAAGAGAAATTAAAACAAGAAAGGAAAAATATAAAGATAAATGATAAATGTGATATGCAATGCAAAGAGAATTATAAAGAGATAAAAAGAAAAAAAATGATCATAATAAAAATAAAAAAAGAAATGATAATTTATGGCAGAGACTTTTTGTTATTAAGAAAACTATTACAATAATTAATGTGGTTGAGAAAAGACTTTATCATAATGACTATAGTTGATGAGAAATAATGTTTTATAGCAGCGACAACAATTTTTTAAGACATGTAAAATATGACAACGACATTAAATGTCAATAGTTACCACAAATTACTTATGTCAGCAACAAATGTGAGAAAATGAGAACGACAATAAATATCGTTGCAAAACTTTTCGCAACGACCGTTTAGGTATTTGCAAGGTGGTGACCTGCAATGACATTTTTTTCGCTGGTGAAAGTTGTTTTTGCAGCGATATTTTAGATTTGCCAACGATAAATGTTGTTGCGAATAACCTTGTTTCTTGTAGTAATTCTCTAGATTAAGAAGCAATATATTGTATGTTATTTTTACACTATATTCATTTAAGATATAAAAATAGAAGCAGTATATATTAAAATATATTTCTGTTATCCAAAAAATGACAAAATTAACCGTAATAAGTTTCAATCAAAATCTCAAATTCATATTCTAAATATTATGGCGTTCCTATATCTAGGGATGGCAAAGCGGGCCGGGCCAGGCAGGCCGGCCCGCCAGCCCGCTGTCACTTTGGCGGGGCGGGGTGGGGTTTACAGCCCGCCGGCCCGCTTTGGCCCGCCCCGCCTAGCCCGCCAACCCGCCGAGCCACAGGCGGGGCGGGGCGGGCCGGCCCGCCAGCACGCCAGCTTTTTTTTTAATTAATATATATAAAATAATATAAGTTATTAGGGACTATTAATATTTTGTGATGTATTTTTGAAAGACTATTAGTTTGTGGTAAGCCTTTTTAAGATGTTATTCATGATGATATTGAACTTGTGGTGTTAAAAGACTATTAGTTTGTGATTTATTGAAGAAAATGAAACAATATTGCAATTATTTTTAATTATGTTCACACTTCACAGTAACAAAAATATTCTCTATTGTCCTCTTATGATACAAGTGATACAAGATCATTTTATTTATATCTTATTTACAATAATTATAAAAATAAAAAAAAATAAAAAAAATATAAAAAAAACTGGCGGGCCAGCCCGCCAGCCTGCTCTAAGGCGGAGCGGGCCAGGACCAGCAGCCCGCCGCAGCTAGGCGGGCCAGCCCGACCACGCCCGTTTTCTGCGGGCCACAGGCGGGCCGGGCTGGCCCGTTTTGCCAACCCTACCTATATCAATAATTTAACGACAGAAAATCTTAAAAATTAATGTTTGATCTTATTTTTTACAAACTAAATTAAGGGAATTTTTAGAATCTCTCTCTCGCACACACCCCGACACACCCCGTTACAAACTAAATTCAGACTTGTGCTCAGTCCAACGATCTGTATCTATATTCGGCTTATAGGGGCAAGGCTGCAATCTCATACTGACTAAGGTGTGGCTATAGTGGATAGTTTTTCTGTTTGAGAGATAAACCTTTTTTTTTCAAGCTCATTGATCAGCCAAGCCAATGTTCACAACAACTGCCTTTTTTCTTTGGGAGTTCATTTTTTTTATCCACAAATGTTAGTTGTTAATTGTTAGTTTTTATTGACACATGTTAATTGTTAGTTCATTTGTTACACTTCCCTTCAAAGTGGCATGATTCTTATGTGACTACCTTATTGTTTTTGGTACTTTTATATGTTGTTTGACGGTTTGCAGCAGGGTGGGTTTTGCTGTGTGTTTTGGACACCATGTTTTGGCACTCTAGAGTTTCATATATATATATATATATATATATATATTGGACACCATGTTTTGGCACTCTAGAGTTTCATATATATATATATATATATATATATATATATATATATATATATATATAAAATCAACTAAAAGGTTATTTAAGTCAATAATTAATAATATCTTAAAAATTAATTCATATTGATCATATTAATAATTATATAAATCACATTTTATTTTATTTACGGTTAACTATTCATTAAAAAAAGGGGCTAAATTACTTGGTTGGTCCCTTATCTTTATTTTAGGTTGTAATTTGATCCTTTATTTTTTAAAAGTTGTAAAATGGTCAATTATTTTTATTTTAAGTTGTAATTTAGTCCTTTATTTTTTAAAAGATGATAAATAGTCCCGTAAATAATTTTTTTACAACATGTTTATCCTTAAAGTAATGTATTTTTTAATTTAAAACAATTTTTACATAATAAATTTTAAAAAAAAAAAAGATAAAGAAAAGCGCCTAAAGTTATGGATGTAAGAATGTTGACCCTTTTTAGACTGGTAATATCCAAAAACGTAAAAAAAATGGGCATTGAAATTGAGGACGTTTTCCACACGGTCACCTGGCTAACCGTCATCACTTTCATGCGTACGTTTTCCACACGGTCACAGGTAGTAGCCAGGAGCAACTCGTCTTCATCACACGCAGAGTAATGATTATAATGAACGGGGCAATTTTGAAAATACAATTTTAAATATGAAATAAGCTGATTCAAAATAATCTAACAGTTGGGCACTCAAGATGCTACAAAATAGTTTATTTTTTATTAAAAAAGACTTTTTCTAATTTTAATCTAATAATCTCAAACATATAACTTTTTTTTATAAACAGCTTAAATGAGACAAAAAAAGCTAAAATTTGAAAGAAAAAAAAAAAAAAAAAGACATTCCAAACATATTCTTAATCATAATTAATGAGTGGCGATCCCTACACAAACTTCTTGGCTATCAAATGTCCAAGAATCTTTTTTCAGTAAATATGACCACATCATTGCATGTCTAGTCTAATGCTGCACCCTGCCCTTAAATAGAGCCACCCTCATACTCTTACTCTCACAACACATCTTCCTTTCTTCATTCCAAGAAACCATTCATCTTAGTGATACATAATGAAGGACACCATAGTTCTATACCCTGCTTTGGGAAGGGGACACCTAGTCTCCATGGTGGAACTAGGCAAGCTCATACTAACCCACCACCCTTCACTTTCCATCACTATCCTCATCCTCACTCCACCACCCAACACCCCTTCCACTCCCAAGGGCTGCGACTCCACCACCTCCCAATACATCGCCTCCGTCACCGCCGCCGCACCCTCCATCACCTTCCACCACCTCCCTCCCGCCCCAGTCCCCACCACTCTCCCACCCCACATTCTCTCCCTCGAACTCTCCCGCTCCACCAACCACCACCTCCGCCACGTCATCATCTCCCTCTCCCAAACCCTAACCCTCAAAGCCATAGTACTAGACTTCATGAACTTCTGCGCCAAACACGTCACTAACACACTCCACATCCCCACTTTCTTCTACTACACTTCGGGAGCTTCCACTCTGGCAACCTTCCTCCAACTCCCAATCATTCACCAAACCACAACAAAATCCATCAAAGACCTCAACACGCATTTAATCATCCCAGGGTTACCAAAAATTCACCCCTTGGAGCTTCCAAAAGAAGTGCACGACCGCACGTGTCAAAGCTATAAGCTTTTCCATGACATAGCAACGAGCATGAGGGACAGTGATGGGGTTATTGTAAACACGTGTGACGCAATTGAAGGGAGGGTTATCAAAGCGTTGAGCGAGGGTTTGTGTTTGCCCGAAGGGACTACGCCGCACGTGTTCTGCATAGGGCCGGTGATTTCTGCCACGTGCGGAGAGAAGGACGTGAAGGGGTGTCTGAGTTGGCTCGACTCGCAGCCGAGTGAGAGCGTCGTGCTGCTGAGTTTCGGAAGCCTTGGAAGGTTTTCTAGGGCTCAGTTGAAGGAGATGGCTGTTGGGTTGGAGAAGAGTGAGCAGAGGTTTTTGTGGGTTCTGCGGAGCGAGTTGGAGGGGGATGATGACTCGGTGGAACCGAGTCTGGACGAGTTGTCGCCGGAGGGGTTTATGGAGAGAACGAAGGGGAGGGGGATGGTGGTGAGGAACTGGGCCCCACAGGTGAGGATTCTGAGTCATGACTCGGTGGGTGGGTTCGTGACTCACTGCGGGTGGAACTCGGTGTTGGAAGCGGTGTGTGAAGGGGTGCCAATGGTGGCGTGGCCACTTTACGCGGAGCAGAGGCTGAATTGTCATAACGACGAAAAATAAAATAAATATAATTTATAAAAATTAAAATAAAAAAAGAATTTTGTATGAATAAAAAATAAAAAAGTATTAAATTATAAAAATTAAAAAAAATATTTAAATCATAGTTATCAGACCCGGCTCGAACCGGCCGGGTCGACCCAATAACCCGCGAACCGGTCACCCAACCGGTCCGAGTCACCAATCGGACCGGTTATGCAATCGACCCGGTATGACCCGGGTTGACCCGGCCGGTTTTGATGTGACCCGGTGACCCGGTGACCGGGTTGACTCGGCGGGTCACGAATTTTGATTTTTTTTTTTTTTTTTTTTACAGGAGAACAATAACACTCATATAAGAAAATTTAATTTATATCTTACACTTATGTTATTTATATATTTACTTACTTTTTTTTACCAAGCATAATCGCATATTAGGATTTGATATAATAAAGGCAAAAGCTATTGTCACTTCCAATTTTGCCTTTTCTCCTTGGCTTATATTGTTATTTACGAGTAAAACTTGTATTTATCTTATCTCATCCAATATACTTACTGGTTCGAAAAATTATTATTTTTTATCAGAGCAATAGTGAGATGAATGAAAAAATTGTATTATTTAAATAAAATAGGTTTATATATATATTATGTCTGCCGGTGTACAACAATGATAGCTTTAGCTTTTAATAAATAGATGATAATGATATATTTTAAATTATAACTTAAGGTTGTGTATGTTGAATTTTAGAATAAAATATGTTGCTCAAGATTCTTAAACAAGTTCATAACTATGCTTCTAAATGTGTTGAATTTTGTTAAACTTTAAATATTTAAGGGTATAAGTTTATAAGCTATCTTTTCTGCACACACAAAAAAAGTGTACAAATTTACAGGTTATGAAATTATTGAAAAAAATTTATTAAAAAGTTTACAGGTTATGAATTTTTAATTATTTTTTAATACAGACCGAGTCATGCGGGTCAACCATTGACTCACCGAGTTGACCCCTGACCCAGTGACCCGATACCCCGGCCGAGTCGATGACCGGGCCGGATCTGATAACACTGATTTAAACCTTAAAAAGTTATGGATACAGGGTCTTCGCTTGTTGCTTTCGATCCCTCGAAGGAAGGTTGGTTCACTTGTGGAAGGAAAAAAGTTACATAGACATCTAATGTGCTACTTAATAATTGGTGAGAGAGTAAAAATTAAAAAAATATAAATATAATAAAATTTATAATATAATAAAAAGAAAAAGATAAAAAAATATAAAATATTAATAAAATATTTAAAATAATAGATGATTCGTGGATTATTACTGCTTGTGGAAGCAATAGTGATGATTACGTGTTAAAGTTAAACTATGGATCAGAGATTGACCCCGAGTCACACACGTCTTTTCTTTATTTTTGCCTTTTTGGATCTTGTGTATTGTACTACAGTACTATGCATGTCTTACACTTTAAAAAAAAAAGGTTTAATTATCAATTTGATCCTCAAATTTATTTATTAACGTTAATTTGATCTTTATATTTTTAAAAATGTCAATTTGGTTATCAAATTTTTAAAAATGTGTCAATTTGGTCTCCAAATTTTTAAAAATATCAATTTGATCTCAAGTTTTTAAAAATGTGTCAATTTGGTCTCCATTAAATAAAGTCACATCAGTATCACGTCACATATCTCCGTTAGTCAAATTAACGGAATTTGACTGTGGGGACCAAATTGAAACATTTTTAAAAATTTGGTTACCAAATTGACACATTTTTAAAAACTTGGGGACCAAATTGATACATTTTTAAAAACTTGGGGACCAAATTGACGTTTTTAAAAATATAGGGACCAAATTGACGTTAATAAATAAATTTGAGAACCAAATTGATAATTAAGCCAAAAAGAAAATAAAAAGGATGAACATTCATTTTGGTTTTCGAATATGTAATTTATTCTCACTTATATCCTTGAAAATATTAAAATTTCATATAAGTTCTTGAAAATATAATTTTTCCGTCATTTTAATTCTACTATTAAAAAAAACTTTTGTTAAAGTTAATATTCACGTCACGTGACATGTTATTTGCTTACGTAGTAGTTGATGATGCACATGTAAATGACAAGTAGTAATTCAGTACACACATATTTTACACTTTAATGAAGGTTTTTTTTATCGATAGGACTAAAGTGATAGAAAAATTACACTTTCAGGGACATATATGATATTTTGATATTTTCAGGAATTAAAGTGACAATGAATTACACTTTCGGAAGTCAAAGTGGTAGTTTACCCAAAAAAAATGTAGTGTGATGATATATCTAAACAATTAATTGCTATTTCTATAAATTTTAAATTAATTATTTTAAGAGTTTATAAACTTATCCTATATTATATTAATTTTATAATTAAATAACCACATAAAATACCTTTTAAGTGTAGCATGTATTATTATTATTATTTATATTAATAATATATCTTAAATGAATATCATCCACCCATTTGTCACCACTTCAAAAGGAAATGTTATCGTAAAACCCATTTTTTTTATATAATATATTTTTATATCTTAGTTAAAATATTATTTTAATAATTCTCATCCAACAAGACGTCATATGATACGAGCACTGGGTTGACCAGGCTAGACCGTAAATGGTAACACTCATCTAATAAAATAAAATATACTTAAATTAAAGTGCACGAGCCATGAATATTTTTTGCTTTTAAATTTAGCAAAATTAATATGATAATATATTCTAGAGTAAATTATATTAAGATTTCGTGAGTTTTTTTGAATTATACAAAATAATTCTAATTATTTAATGTTTACAAAAACTTTTTTTTTTTATATAATAGATGTTAGTGTAATATTTTTTTAAATAGGAATTAATGTAATATATAAGAGGATGTTAATGTAATATTTTTAAATATTAAACGGTATTAGTGTAGGAATAGAAAAAGTAGTAGGATTAGTGTATTCGAGAGGTGCAAATATAATTTGTTCAATATTTTAAGTTAAATTAATGCTAAGTATTCTTTAATTGGAGTTTATTCGATTTGCCCCTCTCGTATGTGTGGTTCTTGTTCACTTCTGAGTGTTCTTGTTCTTTAAATGGTGTCAACCATGGAGACTAGGCATCCCCTCCCAAAAGCTGAGTATATAACTATGATTCAAGAGAAAGTCTTCTTTGTTTTTTTGCTCCCTTGATTCAAAGTAATTATGGGGAGGATTGGTGTGTGGAGCGAAATGTTCCTGACTCTATTTATCGCCAATGTGGAAAGTAGCATGGTGCTTAATTAAAAAAAAAAAAATTATTCATGGACATGGACACTTTGTGTTCCCTTGAAGTGGTGTGATGTGATCTGTCATTATTTGAACCCATGTGTATTGACTTTAACGATATTAATTGACTTAGTAGTTTGTATAGCTCGACTTCGCACCACAGAAAACGGTCCCCAGTAGGTTGGATTTAAAACGCTTCCTAGGATAATAGTATTATTTAATCTAATTGAAGATGATTTTGTATAATTTAAATTAAATTGACTATTTCAATTTTTGTTTTTATTTTTTAAAGTCTAATATTTATTTTCAAAATAAAAAATAAATAAAATTGTGTTGATTAAAATAATAATAAATTCTAAATTAATATATAAATTTCTCTAATTGTTAATTTTTTATCTAAAGAATAATACATATTACTACTAGTTGGTACAACTGATAGCGGTTTGTATCTCTTAACTATGTGATATAGGATTCGAATGCTGGCCTTGGGTATGAAATAAATCATGTTGGGAGGATAATATCTATCCTTATGTGCACTCACGGTCCCTGACAGAGATTAGTCACTCCTTTCGACGGTGAATATTTATATTTGAGACCAAAAAATAAGAGATTTTTGTTGCTTATATTCAATATCGGAGGAAATATCTTACTAGGTGAGATCAAGTTATATAGATTACACAATGTCATTCAACTTAATTAAAGACCAAAGTTTTTTGAGATGTTATTTAATATGAGATCCTTCTCGACAATTTCTAATATTATTTTTAGTCTCTATTTTTCTCTACATAGAATTAAAAACTTTACAATCTACTTTTCTTATATGCCTTCTTTATACAAATCATCTTATGCAATTTTTTTTGTCATCTTTTACTTAATCGATATTACAACAATCTCTATACTTATATACAATCATTTTGTATAATGTGTTTTCTTGTGTAACCATACATTAATCATATCTATCAAACACAACATAATTAAACATAACAAATATTTAAAACATTAAATTTCATCCAAAATCAAAATGTAATCTGAATTACACATATCATTATTCAAGATAAATATACAATGTAAAAGATTATATATTAAATGACTATTTTTTTATCAGCAAAATAAAATGTATTCATAGCTACTAGGTACAAGGGTACAAAGAAACCCATTTACAAAAATCACAATCCATCCATTGGTTAATTTCTATTTATACTAGACATAGCAACAAATAAAAATTAACCATGGTGTATGCTAAAAGTACCCTATGTATAGTGAGCCCACTTTAATGAAACTACAAATTGATATTCCCTCTGTCCCAAAATGAGTGTCGCATTTGGAAAAAAAAACTTGTCCCAAAATGAGTATCGCATTTAGCTTTTCAATGTAATATCAATTACTTTTTTCACTACTATCCCTAATAAGTGTCACTTTAGCTTTTCAATGCAATATTAATAATAAAATTAGTTTTGTATAATTACTTCTCTCTTTCATCTATTTACTCCTTCCGTTCCAAAATAATAGTCTTTTAAGATTGTGACACATTGATTAAGAAACATTCAATTGATACAAGTTTAGACGAAAATACCCTTACTTCTTCAACTACTCTTGTCATAAATTATTCCACTATTCACAAATAACAAATACATCATGCTATGCACTAACTTATTTTTATGACAGATGTCTCTTTCCAATACAAGTATTAATTGATATTCTTAATTATGTCTAGGGACATTGTTGGAAAAAATAGCTTAAAAAAGCTAAAATGACCATTATTTTGGAATAAAAATAAAAAACTAAAAAGACTATTATTTTGGAACGGAGGGAGTAATAACTTTTCTTGGTTCGTGTAAAAAAACCTATAACAACACTCATTTTGTGACGGAGGGAGTACATCAAGTCACCCACCATCCAACCTCATTAAATATCATTACTTAATTCCCACGCAGAGCCTCGTGATTCCTTCCTCCATAATCTCAGTGCCTTCACGTTGTTAATTCCACCAAAAAGCCACGTTCTCTGCATGCATACCAAATTCACATAGTCTAAAATCATCCATTTTCCAACAGCAAAAATACATGCTCCCCTTCTCAACATGCTAACGTACCAACCACATACCAAATAGATACAAGCTGCAGGGTTCATTTGCCATTGAACAAAAGAATAACTAAAAGCCGATGTATACAATGTTTTAGCCAGGCCCACGCAGAGAAAAAGATATCTTGCAGCACCACCACTTTGTCAAAAACTCCATCCTTAAAGACACAATTGTTCCTGACCATACAATGCTCCAGCATTCCTTTTATTGTTTGTTCTTACACATCAAGCTATGCTGAAGAAAATGCAAATGTGGATCCTCACGTAAAACAGTAGCCAAATTGACCCAAGAATTGTTGTCCATGCGTGTAAAATCACAATCAAATAAGTCTGAGACGTGTGTTAGACACACTGTCCTCAAGGATTTATCCGCGTAAAGCGCAAATCCCCCAGGATTTAACAGACTCTTCCCAATAATAGATTGGGGCAGCAGAACTAGCAAGTTCTCTCATAAAAATAACCCAGGATTTGTTCTCTCATAAAAATAACCCAGGATTTACAGTGAAACAGTAGAAACAGTAGAGAGAAAAAGATGTGAGAGAGAACTCTCTAAAACCATCTGAAGCATAAGTATTTATAAAGAAAAGATAGGGTTTCTCAAACCACCAAAGACCAAGTCAAAGATAAGGTGAAACCTAGTCTGTTTCTAAAATCACCCAAAACCAAGTTAAAGATAAGGTGAAACCTAGTCTAATTGACCAAGTCAATAAGACCAAGTCAAATAAAAGAAACTATTTTTAATAAACTATAAATTAATTTAAAAAAGATTTTTATATTTAATTAAATAGACATGTTAACCTTTTGAAATATCAACAAAATATACAACAATCCCCCACATATTGCAAAAGGTTAAATAAAAGTTTTCAGAAAATATAAGAAATTCCTGGGTTCTCTTTCTCTTGGATGTAATGCATCGGACCTGGTGTAGCAAGCTATATGAACCAGACCTAGACTGATAAGACTTAACACACAGTGTAATTGGTGTAGCAAGCTATATGAACCAAAGACACTTGGTGTATGTTAGAGGTCTACCAATCACATTACACCCCCACAATCCTTGCTGTTATCGTTGTTTTGCGCTCCCAGGCCATGCGCGCGCCCGGTATTCATGAGTGCTCTAGAGTTCTCGCCAAGATCTCATACAAGCGGCCCCACTTGACACTCATATAGGTGATTTCATCAAGTGTATGCTGCAAATCATACACCACCCATAAGGGATATGAAATTCATTAAAAACTTTATAAGTTGTCAAGCTTTCTCATAACTACATAAAGCTTAAGTATAAAGTTTAACCTCTCATTAATGCAGTATCTAGCACTTTCTCACACCATAGGAAGGGACAAAAAAATTTGATTAAAATCAATTTAGTGCTAGCAGAACTGACAAGTGACCTGTTCTTACCCATATGAACCTTCTTCATGGGATCTCCAATCACAAAGGTTGGGTTACCATCATTTGTTTGTTTTCAAGTGGCTTAATAAAGTCCCATTTCCCTCGATGTTTCATGCATTAATCTTTTCCCTAGGGGTTTAAGTCTGAAGATCGGTCGAATCCATTAATGACTTCACATAATCAAAAGATTTTTATCTTTTAAGCAATTGCTTTATCACATTATTTCTCAATTTATATTCCAAAGGAATAATCGCTTAAGTGATTTTTTCAACCACCGAACCTCATAATCAATCATCTCCAGAGTAATAAATTCTCACTCAATTCTTATTTGTTTGGTTGATCTCTAAGTAACACACTACAACCAAGTGTGTAGTGACACAATCTCTGGTGGATTTTGTCTCATATGGATCAAAAATCCATTTCACATCACTGTATTTTCTAATACAATGGAAAATCCACTATGCTCAATACCATAACTTGTGGTACCTCTCAAGTGTCTCATATTATGCAAATAGTATAGAGAACTCACACTTGACACTACATCCAAGCAAAATTTATTACTCAGAATATTGCTAATAGTTCACACAGTTCCTGCTAACTTATGTCACAAATGACAATTGCTTTTAAAAAGCTAAACTTAGAGAACTCATATCACAAATATTCCACAGAGGTATCTTCTCATAATGAAATAAAGATTTACTCTATCTCAACATAATTATTTCACCAAATTTTTCAGATTCAAAACCAATCCATAAGAATAATGTACCAGCATCAAATCAATTTTTTTTTCTCTTCATAACATGAAAACTCCAAAATAAAATTGTCAGCATGACAATAGCAAATAACAATCCAGAAGCACAATTCAACTCATAACATATTCTTGAATGAAAAACATTACAGCAATTAATATCAATTAACAAATTAATGTAACAAATGAATGGCAATTGCAATTGAATAACTCAAACGTTCAAATATAATATTCAAATGCAATTTAATAACAACTTCAAATCATTCAATATTCAATGTTAAAGAAAAAAAATATAAGAGTATGCAACTACAAAACAAAAAAGGTTGGGGGATCTCAGACTCAACCAGCAAAATTTATATGTATTATATAAGCTAACGCAACAGTTTCAAACAAAGTGAAATAATCATGGAGCAAATATTTGCTCAAACTTTTCATCGAACATGTGATGTGCAAACATTTAAATGCATTAATTAAATCAAATAGCCACAAACCTGCTCTTTCTCAATCAATTTTGACATTGCTTTTGGGATAGAATCTCTTGTTTTCTCACATGACAAGTAGATATGGTAATTCAAATTACCGAGCTAATTTATTCTTCTACCAATCCCATAATAAGGTAACATTCGAGTTCACCAAATTGATTTATCTAAATCATATTTTCGTCGGATTTGATTGACTCGAGATTTTCCTGCTTTTGTGATATTACTTTCTCTCCAATAGTCCTATCCCAGACTCTTAAATAAACATCAATTGAAAAATATAATAACAAAAAAGGAGAAATATACAGAGTCATAAAATAGTAAGATCGGTTTAGTTTTAGAGGAAATCTGCAATGTCATAGATAGATAGTAAGATCGGTTTAGTTTTATTTTATATGTATCTGGAAAAGAAGATTACCAACAGATTGAGAATGGATATCATAATGCTCAGGTGATGGATCAACCTTCTACTAGTGATAACGGCGACAATGGTGCAGACCTCGTCATCAGCTTCGAGCGACCTCACAGGTCTCACACACATATCGTTGTCACATTCAGCCTTGAACGGAGAGCACGAGCTTGACGCTTTTTACGATTCAGAATAGAGGCGAGAGTGGATCAATCTAACCCCGGGAGGAGCCAGCACCCAAGTAACAATCACCGATATGCCCCATGTGCCGATTTCCACGGTGGCGTCACGCGCCTCGTTCCCCTCTTCTTCGTCATCGCTCTCGTGATCCACCATCCCCCGCTCCTCACGCGCCCTCACAACGCACTCGATGGCCTCGAACAACTCGCGGTCGAAGCCCCGCGGCAGTGCGCGCCTCGTTCCCCTGGCGCCGTCGTAGTCGGCGAGCAGCGCGCGCCACTTGCGGCGGCACTGCGCGAGGCTCCGCGACACGTCCAGGGCTGCGCAGTTCTCGGCGATGATGTTCCACTGCTGGTACGAGGACAGCTCGACGGAGCAGTCCGCCTCGACCGCCGCGACCTCGTTCACCAGAATCAGCGACTCCGTCAAGCTCCAGTCCGGCTCCGCTTGCGAGGGCGTGCGCCGGAACGCGCTACCGGAAACGGAATCGGTGATGATGTCATCGTCGTTCTCTTTCATTCCTTCCTCGCCTCGATTTGTTCCAATGTGGAAACCTCGACCTTTTTTTTTTTTCTTCTTTGACCCCGTAAAAATTAGTAGCCGAAACAACAACCAGTACTATATAGTTTAGAAGCCCCGCAGTTATTGCATTTAGAATCGGAAAGAAAATTGTCCCCCACGATCACGTTATCCCCTCTCGCCATCAACCATCCACAGGGCACGACCACAACGCAATCTCTGAGAGGAACTCTAGCACGACCGATTACCAAATTTCTAATTATTTTATTTGGTAGAACAGAAAAATTCTAAAAGGATTGTCATGGACAACGTAAGTAAAATCCTTGAGATTGTTGTCCATGCGTGTAAAATCACAATCAAATAAGTCTGAGACGTGTGTTAGACACACTGTCCTCAAGGATTTATCCGCGTAAAGCGCAAATCCCCCAGGATTTAACAAACTCTTCCCAATAATAGATTGGGGCAGCAGAACTAGCAAGTTCTCTCATAAAAATAACCCAGGATTTACAGTGAAACAGTAGAAACAATAGAGAGAAAAAGATGTGAGAGAGAACTCTCTAAAACCATCTGAAGCATAAGTATTTATAAAGAAAAAATAGGGTTTCTCAAACCACCAAAGACCAAGTCAAAGATAAGGTGAAACCTAGTCTGTTTCTAAAATCACCCAAAACTAAGTTAAAGATAAGGTGAAACCTAGTCTAATTGACCAAGTCAATAAAACCAAGTCAAATAAAAGAAACTATTTTTAATAAACTATAAATTAATTTAAAAAAGATTTTTATATTTAATTAAATAGACATGTTAACCTTTTGAAATATCAACAAAATATACAACAAGAATAACATACGATGTCTTGCACCTTGGAACATGAGAACATAATATGGGCAACTGTTTCAGATTCCAAGTTACATAAAGGACATAGTAAATGAGACTCTCCCAGTTGAATGTTTCTCATAACTAGCCAATTATCCATTCGTTCACACGGGTCGCTTTAATTTTAAGTATTTTTTTAGATAATTTATATATAATATAATTTATTTATAAATAAATAATTTTATATATATATATATTGCTCAGCGATAATTAAAAATGAAAACATGAATATTCAATAAGAATAATAGAGTAAGAAAGATTGACCTAGTTAATGTTTCATAAACTATGTTAAAATAGGAACATGAAACATATTAAAAAATTTAGTCTCACAATAACAAATGCCTCTGATAAGAAAAAAAACACACCAGCAAAAATAATACAAGATATTCGTGCATTCTCACGGGTCACTCATTTTCACGTATGTTTGAAATACAAATATTTATAAAATTAAATTTTATATTGAGACAAATGCAATTAGCTGTTTAAGTTTTCCAAAAATGTAAAAAGTGTTAGAGTATTCAAGTAGAGAAAATATATTTAGTTATAATCTCATAGATATTTCTTATTTCATTTAAAATATTTATAAAATTGTATGAAAATTTATGTTTAAAAATTTAGAAAGAATTTAACTTTCGTTTAATTTTTTTTTTTTGTAATTTTGAAATGTGAAATGATAAAATAATTCATTTATTTTACAACTATATTGCAAATAAAAATGATTAATTTTACAATATTTATAGTTTATAAACAATACTTCAAATAATTTAAAGTCTAAGAATTAATTAAATTAAATGCAAACTTTTTGAAATCGAATATTACTTACCACCATGTTGATTTGAGTGAAATTGAGACTGAATCTCTTAAGTAAGGTTTTAGGTTCAAGTCTTATGGTTGAAAGATCTTGATAAAATTAATGGATACATAAATGACAGAACTTTAAAGTTTGTCAAGTAACTTTATCATATAGAAAAAGATAATTTCAGTCAACAAAATAATGAGTTATTAAACATAGAGTCAAAGTATTATTTTGTATAAATATATTAACTAATCAGATTTAAATAATTTTTTTAGTAGAAAAATTTTAACCACATAATATAAATATTATTCAACAAAATATTTATTTATTAAATTATTTAAAATTATTTGACACAAATTCTAAGTAAAAATAATTTTAAAGGATTTCAAACTAAAAATAAATATTATTGAGTCTTTGATATGCAACTATGTTAAATACTCACAGAAAGAGCTAATAGAAAATTAAATATGTGGACTCTAACATGAAAAAATAAAAAATATTTAATTTATGATATTATTGATGAACTAATTTAAAATAATTTTTTGTAATAAAATTTATTATATATATATATATATATATATATATATATATATATATATATATAAATTTAACATTATTATACAGATATGAATCAACAAAATTTTCGTATATGAAATTATTAAACATAAAGTCAAAATATGATTTTTTTTAATAAATATATTAACTAATTAGATTTAATTGTTGTAATAAAAAAGATTTAATTGTTTTTTAGTACAAAAATTTCAACCAAATAAAATAAATATTATTCAACAAAATATTTATTTATGAAATTATTTAAAATTATATTATATAATTACTAAATAAAAATTATTTTATAGGATTTAAAAGTAAAATAAATGTACTTTGAGTCTTATATAAGTTGTGTTAAATACTCGAAAAAATATATTTGTCACCTATAATAGTTATACCTAACTCGGACAAGATTATCTCCCGTGAATGATACCTTGCAGTTTCTACCATTAAAAAATTCAAAATAATTCAATTTAGGATATTATTAATGAAGTAATTTAAAACTATTTTGTAATGAAAATATATTTAATAAATTAATTATAATATATTTATTATATATTTATCTTAAAAAATTTAACATTATTATATAAATATTAATCAACCAAAATTTTCGTATATAAAGTTATTAAACAAAAAGTTAAAATATTATTTTATAATTAATATATTTACTGATTAGATCTAAATTAATGTTTAGTATAAAAAAATTCAACTTCATAATATAAATATTATTCAACAAAATATTTTTTACGAAATTATTTAAAATTATTTTACATGATTTCTAAGTAAAAATGATTTTATAGGATTTAAAAGTAATATATATATATATATATATATATATATATATATATATATATGTATGTATGTATATATCTATGTCTTGGATATGCCGTTATGTTAAATATTTGGAGAAAGAGATTTGTCATCCATAATGTCATACCTAACTCGAGCAAGATTGTTTCTCGTGAATGATATTTGTCGTCTCTGCCTTAAAAAAATTAAAACTAACTCAATTTATTTATGATATTATTGATGAAGTAACTTAAAACTATTTTGTAATAAAAATATATTTAATAAGTTAATTTTAATATTTTTATTATATATTTATGTATTAAAAATTAACATTAATATATAAAGATTAATCAACAAAATTTTTGTATATGAATTTATTAATTAAACATAGAGTCAAAATAATATTATTATTTATAATATTATAAACAATTAAGTTTATGTATCATTTAATATAAAAAGGAAAGAAAGAAGGATAGAAAGGAAAACCTAAAAAGAATAAAAGAAAAAAGAAGAAAGAAAAAAAATAACGTAAAAAGAAAAAAGAAATGAAAAGTAAATGGAAAAAAGGAAAGAAAGAAATGTAAAATGAAAAAGAAAGAAAAAACATAAAAAGAAAAAAAAGAAATATATATTTAAAGAAAAAATTGAAAAGAAAGAAAGAAAAAAATGAGTAGGATAAATAAAAAAAAAATTATTTTCTTATATAAAATAGATATATGACAGAATAGAAAAAAAATAAAAAATAAAGACAAAAAGAAATAGAGAGTGTTTTTAATGATGCATTACTTACAAAATGGAGATGGACTCTTTTTTCATCATGAGAGGTCTTTGTGGATAGATGTGTTATAGTCAAAATATGGGGGTTGGAAAAATTTAGAAGGGGGAGAGTGAAGGGGTAGGGTGTTCTTTGTGGTGGAAATATTTGGTAAAGGTGTGTGGGGGGCATGTCAACCATCTTTGTGGATATGGACTCTTTTTCATCATGAAAAGTCTTTATGGATAGATGTGTTGGAGTCAAAATATGGGGGTTGGAAAAATTTAAAAGGGGGGGAGTGAAGGGGTAGGGAGTTCTTTGTGGTGGAAAGATTTGAGAAAGGTGTGTGGGGGGCATCATCAACCATCTTGGTTTGATAACATGAGAGAGTGGAGGGTGGGTATCAGGAATAAAACGAGGTTTTGGTTGGATAGGTGGGTAGGGGACAATTCTTTGGCGATTTCATTCCCTAGAATTTATCTAAATTCCAAACAACAAAGTGAGTTGGTTTCTAACATAGGATTTTGGGGTGGAGGGGAAGTGGAAATGGAACTTTGAGTGGAGAAGAGGATGGTTTGAGTGGGAAAGTGAAATGGTATCCAATTTTGAAATGATTTTGGATACTGTTGGTTTTCATAATAATAATAGTGACAAATGGATGTTGCTGCAAGATAGCTCAGGGGTGTATACAACAAAATCCGCATACAAAGCTTTACACGCCCAAAGATTTAATAGTAATTTTGATGAACTTATGAGCTTGATCTGGAAAGCAAGAGTTACTCCAAAAGCTTCTGTTCTGTTGTGGAGAATTGTGTTAGGAAGAATGCCAACAAGGGATAATCTAGTAAGTTAAGGAATATTGCTCAGTAGGAGGAAGAACTAAAATGTCATTTTAATTTGTATTTCCAAGGAGGAAACAGTGGCACACATATTTTCCATGTGTGATAAGGTACATGGTGTGTGGAAACAAATATATATGTGGTTAAATTTTCACATTGTCATGCATGAATCTCCTATCATAAACTTTTGGCAACATTCCATTGATTTTCTTTGAAAGGATGAATTGGAAATTTGGAGAGTGGTGTGGTTCTTGGCTTTGTGGTGTATTTGGTTACTGAGAAACAAATGTATCTTTGAAGAAGGAAAATTTGATGGTAAAAATCTTATACAGGATATCTTGCTCACTGCTTGGTCTTGGCTGAGAACAAAGAATCCTAATTTTATTTATCCTTTTGTTCTATGGTCATTAAATCTTGGTAGTTGTATTCATTCGTTCCGGTTGCATGGTTCTTGTGGGGGCATTTATGACGCGCATGCAGTGGAGGTGTTGGCTTCGGGTGACTACTTGGCCGAAGTAGATGTAAATTTTCTTGAATTGTTGGGTTACTTTGTTTCATTATGGATTTTGTGGGTAGAATGGATACATAGATCTTTCCTCAATGATTTTTTGGCTAGTTAGTATATATACTGTCCATTTTCCCTTAATATTAGGGGTTAGAGGATAAGTTTGATAATTACCTTATATTCCTACATTTTGTAGTAGTTTAGGGGCAATTATTTGATATCTTTCATACTTTTGAGCTTTGTTTATCTTCATTTTAGTTAATTTTGAATAAAAGTTTAGTTTATTTAGGATTTGCTAATTTTCTAGTTTTTACACTTAATCTTGGTTTGTTTGTTGATGTTTCGTAGGAAAATTGATGAAGGACCATGTGGAGAAGTGTTGAAAAGCATTATCAATGTTATAGAAGAAAAAGAGAAGAAAAAGGCTTAAAAATGTAAAATTTAGGTTCTTGACAAGTAAGCACAACCCCATGCTGACTTTCAGCACGGGGCATGCTGATGTGCTCGTGCTCTGTAACTTTTGCACAACCCCATGCACAACCCCAAGCACGGGGCGTGCTGATGTGCTCGCACTCCGTAACTTTTGCACGACCCCGTGCACAACCCCAAGCACGGGACGTGCTGATGCAGTGGCGCTTCGAAAGTTCAGCACGACCCTAAGCACTACCCCGTGCATACCCTTGCAACAACTGAAATCTTAAAATAGATTAGGTATTTATGTTTTGGGGACAACTTTTTCTACATTCAGAATTATTCATTCTTTGAGAACATTGGGGAGCCAATGCCACATGCTTAGAGATTCATCTTCCACTGTCTCTTCTTCAGTTTCTTCTTCCCCCATGGCTATGAGTAGCTAATTCCATCCTCGTTGGGGTTTAATGTAATTAGACTACTACTTCCATGTAATTATGTTTTATTCTTGTTCAATAAAGATTGTTATTGTTCTTCTTCTATGCTTAATGCTTGTTTTTGGCCTGATCAACCAATTGCATGATTCTATAATTTCAATTGTAATTGGGAAATTCTTTTGAATTGCAAACTGGAGAAAACAACCAATTGTCTTTATGCCTAGGGATAGGGTAAAGAGGATTGGTCATCGTTAAAACCCTTTTTCTTAGTGCAAGTACCTTGGTTACACTAATTCAAGGGATTGATAGTGGAATCAAGGGACTTAGGTTC
This sequence comes from Pueraria montana var. lobata, assembly GCA_026413185.1. NCBI lineage: Eukaryota > Viridiplantae > Streptophyta > Magnoliopsida > Fabales > Fabaceae > Pueraria > Pueraria montana. Next base: position 78,647,016 of record CM048648.1, read on the forward strand.
TTTCACCTAAAGGATTAAGACTTGAATAATTTTATGGGTTGATGTTAACATATCTTGATTGAATAGGAATAGTTAGTGATTGCATGTTAGGTACGTCTAATGAAGTTAAACCTCGACGACTTCATCCATTGATAACAACCCAATTTTCTACGCATACCAAGTGTTCGACAAAATTCCTTAACCAATTTTCTTCCTTTACACTCTTTACTTTTGTGCACTTGTCTTTACTTTTGGTTACCTCAATTCTTAATCTTCGTAGTCTATTAATATTGCTATTAATTATTCAATTATCGTATAAGTCCCTGTGGAGACAACTTTTCTCACTACTTTGTTACTTGCACGATTTGGTACACTTGCCAAAATCCACCTACAAGCTTCTGGTGCTGTTGCCGGGAACTTGTGTCTCGGTAATTGGGCAAATTTTTAGTATTTTTTGTGGACTTTAAACATTCTTTTATTCTTTCGCATTTTAATTTTATTTGTATTTTCTTTTACTTTAATTCTTCTTTCTCTCACCTAGTGTTAACTTGCTTCTTCTAGTTTGCTTGTGATTCTGTTTATGACAGATACCATAGGTACAAGGAGAAAAACTAATCCAGAAGACCTTCTTTTCATTCCAGAGATTGAGAAGACCGCTAGGCTGATTAATGGTCAAACTAAAAAAGCAAAGCAAGTTGCATAACAGGTGACATTTGAGGAGATTCCTCTATCCTACCTTTAGAAGAGTCTTCCAGGTCAGACGAAGAAGTGGCTCCATTTGTAGAGGAGATGGCAGAAAAAGAATAGCCTGCCAGGAGAACTCTTATGGATCATGTCATCAATAATGGTCCACGAGTTTTCTCTAGTATTGTCAGGTCAAGGAACACCAACCGCACAGTTGAAGCTAACCCAGCCTTGGTCACACTTCTCAGTCAACATGCATTTACTGGCTTAGAAAATGAAGACCCTTACAACCATTTGACCACTTTTTATGATTTTTGTGGCACAGCAGGGGTGGCCCAGAATGAAGAAGAGAATCTATATATGAGGGTGTTCCGTTTCTCCCTCATAGGAAATGCATTGAAGTGGCTCAACAATCTTCCATCTCAGAGTCTTACCACTTGGACTGAAGTTGAAAGAAAGTTCTTAGATCGTTTCTTTCCTGAAGTAAAGAGAAGCCAAGCAAAGACTGATATATTGGGCTTCCGACAGAAAGTTGACGAGTCACTCCATAAAGCTTGGGAGAGATACAAGACTCTCTTAATGAAATGCCCTAACTACGGGATTGGACAAGTTGACCAACTCTACATCTTCCTTGGGGGTTTAAAAGGGCAAACAAAGGTGATGCTTGATGCTGTAGCTGGTGGAGGAGTGATCAAGAATAAATCACTAGAAGAAGCCATAGAGTTGATTGAAAATATGGCAGCCAATGATTTTGAAGCTCAACATGATAGAGTTCCACGCAGAGGGGTAATGGAGCTAAATTCTCAAGATTTAATTCTAGCCTAGGTGGAAGCACTCAAGATGCAAGTGGCCAATCTTCCTCAACAATTGATGAAAGCTGCTTCTTCTTAGTTACATCACCAAGTGCTCAGTTGCGCAATTTATGGAGGTGACCATCATACGGAGCAATGCCGATATGCTTCCAACACACAAGAGGAAGAGGTGAACTACATTGGGAGACAAAATAACTATGGCCAAGGGAAGCAGCATTTCTATGGTAACAATTCTAACTGTAGTGGATTCCAAACTCACCCCGTCTTTGAGAATGGAGCTGGTGAGAGACCTCCCCAACAGAAGCCTAATCTTTATGACCGCATAATAAAGCTGGAGGATACTTTCATCGAATTCATGCAACTCTCTACATCCAATCAGAAGAGGACTGATGCATCTTTCAAGAATTTAGATACTTAAGTGGGACAGTTGGCCAAGCAAGTGGCAGATTTGACGGAGCAAACCAAGATTGGTTTTTCAGCTAATACTCAAACCAATCCTAAAGGCAATTGTAGTGCTATTTGTACTAGGAGTGGTGGTGAGTATGAGAATGTGAGTGAGAAGAAAAAGAAAGCTAAGAAGATGGTGAGATTCAAGAAGGATGAGGAGAAAATTAGTGAAAAAGAAAAAGAGAATGAGGGTGAAGAAGAAGTAGTGGTCGAGAGTGTTGGAGTGAGAAACGCGAGAGATAGGAGTGCCAAAGAGGAGAAGTTGAAGGCCAAGACCCCATCACTATAGGGCTTCCTTATCCGAAGAGTCCAACCAAGAAGGATAAGGAGTGACAGTTTGCTCGTTTCCTTGAGATTTTCAAGAGGCTACAGATTAATATTCCATTCTCGGAAGCTTTGGAGCAGATGCCTACATATGCTAAATTCATGAAGGAGCTATTTACGAAGAAGATGGGGTACATTGAGAAGGATAATATTAAGTTGGAGGTAGGTTGCAGTGCAATCAGTAAGAAGATGTTACCTGTCAAACACAAGGATCCGAATAGTTTCACCATTCCCATCACTATTGGGAATCTCTCTGTTGGGCGAGCATTGCTTGATTTGGGGGTGAGTATCAATCTGATGCCCCTATGTATGTTGGAGAGAGTTGGCGATGTTGAAGTGAAGCCAACCCGCATGACACTGCAGCTTGCAGATCGTTCCATCAAACACCCCTATGGTGTAGTTGAGAACATGCTTGTTAAAGTTGACAAATTTATCTTTCCTGTAGATTTTGTCATCATGGACATGGAGGAAAATGCCGACATTCCTATCATTTTGGGAAGACCCTTTATGTTGACAGCCAAAGCTATAATTGATGTTGGCAATGGAGAATTTAGGCTTTCAGTTCAGGATGAGGTGATTAAATTCAATGAGTTTGATACTATGACTCACCTAACTAACAAGGGTGTTTGCTTTCGGGTGGATGTGCTTGATGAAATACAACAAGATGCTCAGACTTATTTACTTTCTCACTCTCCTCTTGAGCAAGTCTTACTCAATTACCATGATGAGTTCAATGAGGAGGTAGAGGAATGTGCAAGAAGCTTGGAGGTATTAAAGGAGATTCCAGCAGAAGAATCCAAGTTTGAAGAGTTGAAGAAGGATGATGTGCCCATGAAGTCCAAGCTGGAATTGAAGGTGCTTCTATCTCACCTCAAGTATGTCTTTCTTGAGGAGAAAGATGGGAAGCCAATGATCATCAGTAGTTCCTTGTCTGCTATAGAAGAGGAGAAGCTTATTGCAGTTCTGAGGTTGCATAAAGGAGCTCTAGGGTGGCATATTTATGATCTTAACGACATCGACCCTTCCTATTGTATGCATGATATCCACCTAGAGAATGATTTCAAGCCAGTTGCTCAACCTCAAAGGCGACTCAATCCTATCATGAAGGAGGAGGTGAGAAAGGAGGTATTGAAGCTTTTAGAGGCCGAGATGATTTATCTCATTTCTGACAGTGCTTAGGTAAGTCCAATTCATGTGGTGCCAAAGAAGGGAGGTGTGACTGTTGTGCAGAATGACAAGAATGAGCTTGTTCCCATAAGAACAGTCACTGGTTGGCGGATGGTTATTGATTACAGAAGACTCAATCAAGCTACTCGACTTCCCATTTCCTTTCATGGACCAGATGTTGGAAAGGCTTGCGGGGCAAGCCTACTATTACTTTCTAGATGGATACTCTGGGTACAACCAAATTGCGATTAACCTGACTAATCAAGAGAAAACATCGTTCACTTATCCCTTTGGGATATATGCTTATAGGAGGATTCTATTTGGCTTGTGTAATGCACCTACCACATTCCAGAGGTGCATGTTGGCTATATTTGCATACTTGGTGGAAAAATGCATCAAGGTATTCATGGATGACTTCTCAATTTTTGGCACTTCCTATGAATTGTGCCTCACCAACTTGGAGCTTGTATTGAAGAGGTGTGTTGAAGCCAACCTTATTCTGAACTGGGAGAAGTGCCATTTAATGATCCAAGAAGGCATAGTTCTTGGTCACAAGATTTTTGCTCGTTGCATAGACACAAAGCAAAGATATACATCATTGAGAAGCTTCCTCCTCCCGTTAATGAAAAAGGTATTCAGAGTTTCTTGGGGCATGCAAGATTCTACATGAGGTTCATCAAAGACTTCTTTAAGATAGCCAAGCCCCTCAGCAATTTGTTGGTCAAAGATACTCCTTTTGTGTTTGATGCCGAGTGTCACATGCAAGGTGTTTGATACCTTGAAGAAGAAGTTGATTTCTGCTCCTATTATCATATAGCTCCAGATTGGAAGCAAGAGTTTGAGCTTATGTGTGATGCTAGCAATTATGCAGTTGGTACAGTATTGGGGCAAAGGAGAAATAAGGTGTTTCATGCTATATTCTATGCTAGCAAGTGTTGGGTGGAGCTTAACTCAATTATGCCACCACAGAGAAAGAGATGCTTGCCTTTGTCTATGCCTTGGAGAAATTTCGTTCTTACTTGATTGGTGCCAAGGTAATTATCTACACAGACCACTCTGCCATCAAATACCTTCTCTCCAAGGCTGATTCTAAGCCTAGAGTGATAAGATGGATCCTCTTACTACAAGAGTTTGATATTGAGATTCGGGATAAGAGGGGGAGTGAGAATGTAGTTGCTGACCATCTTTCAAGATTGAAGAATGAGGAAGTGACTGTGAAGGAGAAGGATATTAGGGGTGAATTCCCGGATGAAGTCTTATTCTATATTGAAGATAGACCATGGTTTGCTGACATGGCTAAGTTTAAGTCAGGGGGTGATATGCCTGAGGATTTGAACTGGCACCAGAAGAAGTTTCTTAGAGATGCTAAATTCTATGTGTGGGATGACCAATACTTGTTTAAAGTGGGTGCTGATAATCTTCTCAGGAGGTGTGTGACTTAAACTGACGCAAAGGATATCTTATGGCATTGCCACAACTCTCCCTATGGTGGTCATTATACTGGGGAGAGAACTGCTGCAAAGGTTCTCCAATCAGGCTTCGATTAGCATTCTTTGTTAAAGGATGCACTAATCATGCCAAGAGCTGTGATAATTGCCAAAGGACTGGAAACATATCCAGGAGACATGAGATGCCAATGCAGAACATGATTGAGGTGGAGGTATTTGACTGTTGGGGGATTGACTCTGTTGGTCCCCTCCGTTCTTCTTTTTCTAATGAATACATTCTTGTTGCAGTGGACTATGTGTCCAAATGGGTGGAAGCAGTGGCTACACAGAAGGATGATGCTAAAACTATGATTAAGTTCTTGAAAAAAAATGTTTTCTCTAGATATGGTGTGCCACGAGTACTAGTTAGTGATAGGGGTACTCATTTCTGTAATGCACAGCTGAAGAAAGTGCTTGAGCACTATAATGTGAAGCATAAAGTGGCATCTCCATACCATCCTCAGACAAATGGTCAAGCGGAAGTCTCTAACCGCGAGATCAAGAAGATTTTGGAGAAAATTGTCGCTTCTTCCAGGAAGGATTGGTCCATCAAGTTAGATGATGCATTGTGGGCCTACAAGACAGCTTTCAAGACCCCAATAGGGTTATCCCCTTATCGGATGGTGTATGGCAGGGGTTGCCATTTACCGGTAGAGAGGGAGCACAAGGCGTTTTGGGCACTTAAATTTCTTAACTTTGACCCTTCTCTATCCAGGACAAGAGGAAGCAGCAGCTGCATGAGTTGGAGGAGATAAGGCTTAATACCTATGAGTCATCCAGAATCTACAAACAGAGAGCCAGGGCTTGGCATGACAGGAAGGTCTTAAAGAAAGAGTTTAAGCCGAGACAACAAGACCTTATGTATAACTCTCGACTAAAACTATTTGCAGGGAAGCTAAAATCAAAGTGGAGTGGTCCTTTCACAGTCAAGGAAGTGAGGCCCATGGTGCAATAGTGGTGGAAGACCCTTCTTCTCAAAGAATTTGGCTTGCCAATGGCCAAAGACTCAAACACTACCTTGGGGTGAAGTTGAGCGCCTCACTACAGTGATTGATCTCAGTGACCCTTGAGGTCATTCATCCGTCAAGCTAGTGATGCTAAAGAAGCACTTACTGGGAGGCAACCCACCTCTCTATCTCTTCTTTGCATTTGTTTTCATATTAATTGTGTTCTTGCATTTCAAAAAAAAAAAAAAAAACTCCCTCTCTTTCTTTATTTTTCTTCCCTTGTTGCATACTTGGAATCCCTTTAAGTTTGGGGTGTTAAGGTGAGTTTGCGACCCATGTTGCTTGGCCAATGAGAGCTGGGGACCAGCACATTCTTGGCCAAGGGGGTGATGTTGGGCCTCTGATGAGAGATGAGGGAGGACTATAATTACTAGTCCTCCCAAGGTTGGTATTTCTTTTCCTTTACTTTTCTTGTTTTTATTGCTTTATGTTTTGAATAATTGTTAATTATTGCTTATTGTGTTGTGTGACTTGGCATGTAGTAGTTGCCTGTTTGTTTTCATTAAAGCATGAGAAAAGTTGTTATTTTAGTCTAATGCATGATTGTGGTTGCATTCCTGGATTCTTGTGAATTTCTGAATATGGTTAATGTGTGTGACATGTTTGTTTGGATACCTTTGTTTCCTTGATGAGACCTACCTTTGTGAGGAATTTACTGTGATATATGCTGAGTGGCACCATTGATTTTTGCACATATGATTTTGCTTGAGTCTCTTGAGTCCCTTGTTTTGCATGCTAGCTTGGAAATGATCAAGGCCTTGTTTGTTGTTTTAAGCCACTAGCCAAAGAGCCTTTTCCTTTTTAATAAATCCCTTGCACCCTCTTTGAGCTAAATAGAAAATCTTCTTGATGCATGACCTTAAGCCTTAAAAGAAAAACAAATGTTGTCCCTTCCTAGGAATAGGAGAGCAAACTGATAAATAGGGTGTACATTAAGTTTGGGGTGTTTTACCAAACACCCAAAAGTGATAAAAGAAGGGTACTCCAAGGGAATTCTAGTGTCATAGTTAGTATGACTGTAAAAAAAATAAAAAATAAAATGCTCGTGGCTCACCTTTGTCCTACAGTTTCAAAGCTGTCAAATAAATAAATAAATAAATTGCAGTAGGACATAGGTGAGGTTAAATAAAGTGGTTTGGTCTGTTAAAGGAACTTGGGGTCCAATTAACTGATAATTGTTATTGTTAAGATTGAGTTGAGTATTGTTCTCTTTTTGCTCTAATATTCTTAGATGTTTTGAATCCCAGAAATAACAATATTTGTTGTACTGGCCACGTTACAAGCCAAGAAAGTCCTTAGTGATCCTTGTTTGCATGTTTAATGATTGTGAATTGTTGAGAGACAAAAAGCAAAATTAATATGTCTGGTTTCAATGTGTGCTTGAGAGATACACTCACCTTTTGTTGTGCGATTGAGGGATACACTTGTAAGGACCAAGGAACATTGGTGGTTCATTGCATTCTTTGCCATTCATATTGATCTCTTGATGAATTATCACTTGAATCTTTTGTGTGAGCACCACATTATGTTTGGATTGGGTTGTTCTGGAACTTGTTTAGATATTATGCTTGATGATGATGAGTTAGGAAATTATTGCAGGCCATGTCTTTGTGTTTTAGTGTTTCTTAAGATTTTCATTGCTTATTTCTTGTTTTGTTGCTTGAGGACAAACAAAGTTCTAAGTTTGGAGTGTTAATAATTGCCTTATATTCCTACATTTTGTAGTAGTTTAGGGGCAATTATTTGATATCTTTCATACTTTTGAGCTTTGTTTATCTTCATTTTAGTTAATTTTGAATAAAAGTTTAGTTTATTTAGGATTTGCTAATTTTCTAGTTTTTACACTTGATCTTGGTTTGTTTGTTAGTGTTTTGTAGGAAAATTGATTAAGGACCATGTGGAGAATTCTTGAAAAGCATTATCATTGTTATTGAAGAAAAATAGAAGAAAAAGGCTTTAAAAATGAAAAATTTGGGTTCCTGGCAACTAAGCACAACCCCATGTTGACTTTCAGCATGGGGCATACTGATGTGCTCGCGCTCCATAACTTTTGCACGACCCCATGCACAACCCGAAGCACGGGGATGTAACTTTTGCACGACCCCATGCACAACCCCAAGCACAAGGCCTGCTGATGTAGCAGCACTCCGAAAGTCCAGCACAATCCCATGCACTACCCTGTGCATACCCCTGCGACAGGTGAAGTCTTTAAATAGATTAGGTTTTTATGTTTTGGGGACAACTTTTTTCTATATTCAGAATTATTCATTCTTAGAGAACATTGGGGAGCCAATTCCACATGCTTAGAGATTCATCTTCCATTGTCTCTTCTTCAGTTTCTTCTTCTCCCGTGGCTGAGTAGCTAATTCCATCCTCGTTGGAGTTTAATGTAATTAGACTACTACTTCCATGTAATTACGTTTTATTCTTGTTCAATAAAGATTGTTTTTGTTCTTCTTCTATGTTTAATGCTTGTTTTTGGCCTGATCAACCAATTGCATGATTCTATAATTTCAATTGTAATTGGGAAATTCTTTTGAATTATGAACTGGAGAAGACAACCAATCATCTTTATGCCTAGGGATAGGGTAAAGAGGGTTGGTCATCGTTAAAACCCTTTTTCTTAATGCAAGTACCTTGGTTACACTAATTCAAGGGATTGATAGTGGAATCAAGGGACTTAGGTTCTTTTACTTAAGGGATTAAGGCTTGAATAATTTTGTGGGTTGATGTTAACATATCTTGTTTGAATAGGAATAGTTAGTGATTGCATGTTAGGAACGTCTAATGAAGTTAAACCCTGACGACTTCATCCATTGATAACAACCTAATTTTCTACGTATACCAAGTGTTCGACAAAATTCCTCAACCAATTTTCTTCCTTCACACTCTTTACTTTTATGCACTTGTCTTTAATTTTGGTTACCTCAATTCTTAATCTTCGTAGTCCATTTAACTTTGCTATTAATTACCTAATTATTGTACAAGTCCCTGTGGAAACGAATTTTCTCACTACTTTGTTACTTGCACGATTTGGTACACTTGCCAAAATCCACCAACAATGTTCTCTGGGTTAGATTTTCGAACTTGGGTTACCATTGTATTTGAGGGGTACCACTGGTACCAATATCCTCTTTCTTTTCTACTATATTAATATATTTTTTTTGGTTGATAAAAAAAAATTGTTCATTTTAAATTAGATTGATTATATATTTTGATTTTTTTCTCATTTTTTTAGGGGCGCCGACAATACCTTTTTTTATTAACAAATAAATAAAATTTCATTATATAGAATAAAATCTCAAACTAATACATGAATTCGTCTAGTAATTAAATTTTCATCTAGGGGACAATACATATTAGATAAAATATCAAATACATAAACATGAAAAGTATTTAAAGTATGCAAGCATTGTTTCAATATAGATTTTCTCTAGGGTTTGAGGTGATCTAACAAGAACATTTAAGACTTCAAGTGTATAATATGCCTTTCTCCCTAGCCAGAACATTTAATACAAATCTGTAGTCCCTCTTTCCCTAGCCTTTTGGGATGTTATTGTTATGTGGGATCGGATTTTACGTCTTGCCTTAGATCTGGTGAATGTGGTCAGGTCGGTTCGGATACCAACCCAGAGAGTACAGGTACAGAGAGCATACAAAAATATACTCCCAGACCCTTGTTGTGGGGAAGCAAAGGAGTGTGCAGCGCATGCTTCATACAATGTGGAGTAAATGATCATTTTGGCGTAGATAGAATTATTTTTTAAGAATAAATAAGTTGCCATGATGAGACGAGTTTGTAATGATTCTAGTTTTATTTTAAAAATGGGATGATAATTCATTTACAAACTCATCTCATCATGGCTAGCTAGTACCTAAAACAATATAAACCAACAATGAGTGAAGTGAAATTTTCATTGAATTGGAATTTAGGAAGTACAAAAAAAAAATCCTAACTTAGAATTATCAAATATATACATAAAAAAACATAAGGAAAAGATCTTTAAAAGCCAAAAAAGGAGGATCAACTTTCATCTTCATATAGGGCTCTTTTAAGGCTAGAGGTTTGCAACATACTTGGTTTTTGTCGTTTCAAGCTCAACTTGTTTCTTCATCAATTTCCCTAGTTACCGGAAAGTTCTTTACTTGTTACAAAACTGGCCATTGTATTCACACTTTATTGTTGTTCAACTTCAAGGCTAGATCTTTCCCTTTTAGTTTGGCTCAAGTCCTCCTTTAATTTTCTGATCTGTTCTTTTTCTTTCTATTTGCATCCTTTGATCTTAGGCTAGCGATTCTAGTATTTCCTCGATCTTGTTGAATTGATCATTAGTAGAATTGAGCTTGTCAGTCGAGATAATCTTAATGAATTTATTAAATGATACTCCCTCCGTTCCAATTTATATGACGTTTAAGGTTTTGACACAGGTATTAAGAAATGCAATTAATTTGTTGAATTTCCTAGAAAATATTAGGTAACTTCCTAATATACCCTTTATCTCTCTAATTAATTCTTCATTATATACTACTCACACTAAGTATTTATTAAGGATAGTATTAGAAAAAGATATTTAATGCAGCATTGGATTTGTAAAACGTCATATATTTTGGAACAAATTTTTTTCTCTAAAACGTCATATAATCTGGAACGGAGGGAGTAGTAATTGAAGCATACTTGAAAGAATTTTCATCCACATGACCTAGAAAGTCAGCAAGTTCCATTGGATCATATGTATATATGAGTTGGGTACGTAGCCTATTAGAAATGTGTATGGGTAGGGTAGGGTTGGCGGCGTGTTAAACAAAAATCAATTTTATTTATACGGTGATAGCAAGTTCCCAAGGACCACTTCAATATTTTTGCGTAAAATACGCAGATTGGATTGGCTTAATGCCATTAATGCAAACACACTATAATTCAAGCTAGTGGTTGTGCAAAATGTCAACGAACCAGTAACTAGGGGAAAATTGAGTTTACAAATTGTTGGTTTAGTGCAAGTATGTTGAGGTTTATCAAATATTTCTTACATCACTTTACTATTATATTATAAATTAGAAAACAAAATTTAAAGAATATGGCTCTGATTCACTTCATTTTCTCAATATTTTATTTCTTCTTTAAGAGGCTAGGTATATGCAAATAGTTCGTTTGGCATAGACTTGGTCTCATAAGTTCGTAAATAAATGAGTTAAGTCAGTTGGCTTGCGACATGAATGAACCTCTATAATGGATGGCATGTGTCCACCAAGCCTAAATAAAAATATTTAAAAACCTGCAAAAGCTAAAAAAAGATATTAAAAAAAAAAGCTAAAATATATATACAAAAAAAAACAGTATGAAAAGATAATATCAACTAACAAGCATTAAATGGTCTTCGTCCTAACTAATACTCCATCTGTTCCAATTTATATGACGTTTAAGGTTTTGGCACAGGTATTAAGGAATGCAATTAATTTGTTAAATTTTCTAGAAAATATTAGGTAACTTCCTAATATACCCTTTATCTCTCTAATTAATTCCTCATTATATACTACTCCCACTAAGTATTTATTAAGGGTGGTCTTGGAAAAAGATATTTAATGCAGCATTGGGTTTGTAAAACGTCATATATTTTGGAACAAATTTTTTTCTCTAAAACGTCATATAATCTGGAACGGAGGGAGTATATATTAGGAATCCCACTTCTCAATTTTCATAAACAATAGATCGATTTAAGGAATTTGAATATATTTCTACTCATATCAACAACATATTAATTACTTATATTATTTGCTACTCAATTTTATTAACAAAGTATATCTTTATACATATTTATTGTATAACTTATTATATACTTCAATATTTATCAATTGCTAAAAATAAATTATAATATATAAATAAATAAATTATTATTTTCACATGAAAATAAACTTTTCGTGCATCACACGGACCCACAAACTAATTACAATTTAAAAGACAAAGATTGAGCTTATCTCACTTAAACTAGGATCCCAAACATCTAACTTAATTTGGAAATAGCTGTTTTTTTTTCTTCAAAACAACTGCAAATGGGAATTATAAGTTGTCCCAAACATGTTATTTTATACATGGTAAACTTAAGATAAGTTCTTTTCTATAATATTTTCACCCATTATAAGAAAAAGCCATATTGATAATCATTAGACATAAATTTTAATTACCAACATGTGAATGAAAAACGTTGTTGAGAGGAAAAACCACACTAAAGGTGACAATGAAAGTTTTTCAATGAAAATTAGTCATGAGTAAAGCTGGTAGATATTTTACACTACTGTTATAATGATCCAAAAAATACATAAATTTTATTTGGTTTAAATATGTTTTTAGTAGCTATAAAATGAGCATGTTTTCATTGTGATTCCCATATTTTTGTTTTTTGTTTTTCATGATCTTTCTAAAATTTAAAAATGTTGTTTTTAATCCCTATAAAATCAAAATGGACGAATTTTAGTTTTAGTCTATGTAAAATATTTTATTTAGTTTTAATCCCTCCAAAATATAAAATTATTATATTTAGTTCCTAAAGTTCATTTCAAGGTAGATAAATAATATTTATTTTAGAGATCAAGAAATTTTTTTTGAGGTATCACATGATATTGTACAATAAACACTAGCGGGTGTGTTTGAGATAGCTACAAAAATTAAATTATTTTGATAGTCGATTATATGTATAATCAATTATAATAATAATTGATTATAATCAAAATCAAGTTTTCTTTGAATAAGTTTGCTGAAAAGTAGTATAAATATAATAAAAGAATATAAAAACAGCTGAAAAAAAGGGGGGGGGGGGGGGGGGGGGAACTGTTGGAAATAATCATAAACTACAAATCTCTTGCATCATAAAAATAACTTATTTTTACAGAAAAACTTTTTCCCAATTTAAGCTAGGATTTCCAAACGTTTTGTTTTTTCTATAAACAACTTAAATGAACTAAAAACAACTGAAATTGGAAAAAGTAAGTTTTCCCATAAGGGTGGATCAAAATATTTTTTTATAAATGAAATATTACTATTGTTGCGTCAATGAAATTGTTGACTAGAATGAGATTCGACTAGCCTTTTGCTCCAACATGATTCCAAAAATGATACTCAAAGAAAGACGTCAAAAGAAAAAATCTGCCTCGACTTAGGTTCTCAAACTACTCCAAAGAGTGTTTGAATTTTTTTCTAGGATAAGGTAAAAATGCCAAAGATTTGAACAAACAAAGAAATTATAAATTTAAAAGAACAATAACAAGAAATAATAAACTAAAAGATGCTAGAAAATAATAAAATTGTTCATTGATTGATGAAGGTCCCTAAACACTGCCTATCTCCCATTCAGCTATCTTCAACGTATCTTCATCTTCAACTGCCACTCCTATTTTTTAGGCATGTCCCGCAATAGTTTTGATCCAATATTTAAAATCACGTTATCTCCTTATTTTTAGGCCCCATTTGTCAACATCTTTTCAAATTAATCTTAACCATTATCATCAAAATATAAAATACCAAAAATTGAAATATTCAGCCAAAACAAAACCTTACATATTTTTTGGCCAAACTTTTAAATTCGGCTTTACCACGAAATTTTGAGTGTTAACAATTACTAAAAGGAATATAACGAATACTTTAACTCATACATCAAATTTAGGTAGGAGATACACTCAAGAACATAAATTAATCAACAGAACTGTACGAATTCAAATCCAATAATAAAGAACATGTATGACTCTAAATTAAGAAGATAATGGAATAAAAATATCTTTAAGATAAATAGAACATGTTAACATTCGTACATTTTTGCCCAATTATTTTTTATATCATACATCATTATTCTATGTTAATAGACTCCATAAGATTAATACACCACAAGAATCATACTAATTTGCCCATACAAGAAGAGAACCAGGCCGAAGCTCTAACTTTAACCAAATAATTAATTATATACACAAATCCACGTAAGGTAACATACCTGAATATCACCTTATAATTTCGAAGCAATCATATCAGATGTCTGCATGCCATATAGAGCCTATAACAATGCCAACAAAACGATATGTTGATGGTACATCTATAGTTAGAAGAATATAAATTATCAAGTTTATATATTATGTTGAAGTTTTTTTGTTTTTTGTTTTTTTTTTGCTTTTTTAAGTTTCCATGTAGTTTTATTACCTTGCAGATTGCCAGACTTACGAAGTTTGATTTATGTTGTTTTCACCACAAACGGACAATTCCCATGATGCAAGTTTAGCAGAAGCAATTATCAGTTTGGTTCTTTAGCAGAATCAATTATCATTTTGGTTATACGTAGAGAAGATTGACGTGCATTTTGTTGAAGGAAATCAAATTAGCTTTACGTCAATTCTATGGTTTGGAGTTGGAAATTTGTCAATATGTGCATTATAGAAAACGCAACCAAGATATACTAAATGTTTTCGTCTTCCATACCGATTGAAACAATATTAGACGGAAAATATATTAATTGAGTCCTGATTTTTGGGATGTTTATAAGGTGTTTTTGGTTGTCCAAAAATCAGGACTCTCTCCTAAACGAAATAGATCTAAAATGAGGAGTGCTATTTGTTACGAAGGATTCCCTGCACGAATTGCACGAAACAATATACACATAGTTTTAAAAATCGAATCGATGATCGATCCGGTCAAGATACTGGATCACTGGGTCAATAGTTGAACCAGTGAGTTACTAATTGACTTGCATAAGCCGGTCTGTGTTAAAAAAATTTAAAATTTTATACCCTGTCTTAAAAAAAAAGTAAAAAAAAAATACATCACAAATTAATATTAGAATATGCATAATTACTACAACAAAATTTAAGATGAGTAAGGTAAAAAAATTATGAAAATTAAGATAATCATTTACACAACACCAGCACAGTGGTAATGCTGGTCATTTACAAACTAACTAATAGGAGCAGCATTACTTTGCATTTTATCACATATTACAAGAGTGTAAAAAATATGTGAAATGGTTATTTTTTACATGAAAAAAACACATTATAAACCACATGTCACTTTTAAATGCTTCATTTTCTTTTGGATGAGTGCTCACCTTAACGCATCATTTTATCAATAAGAGAAAAAGCAAATTTAGTTTTTTCTATTACTAAAAAGCAAATTTAGTTGTTTTGTTAATGACTTTATTGAGTGTTTGATAATATATACAAGTACTTTATTGAGTGTTTGATAATATATACAAGTCATCCTCTTAAATTATGAATTAAAAAAGTATGCTTCTTAATAATTATATGAGTAAATTACATAGATCTCTCATGAGTTTTACATATATTACACTGACATCTCCTGTCTTTTTAAACCATACAAAAAATCTCCTATTTGTTGGTTCTAAATTAAACGGATCCCCTTAAGTTTTACTTATATTACATCGACATTCCTATTTTTTTGAATTACAAAAGATCAAAAATAATGTTTAAAAAAATAAAAAATATCGGTATAATATATATAAAATTAAAAAAGAATTAGTGTAATTTACTCTAAAATATAATATACACGCTTCCAATTCTAAACGAAACCCAATAGTTTTTTTAAATTAAAAAAAGAGACCCAGTAACTAACAATACCTCACTAATCACTATGTAAATAAGCATGTATAAAAGCTATCGGATACATATGCATGGGAAGATGTGTGCATGTAAAACAAGAAAGCTGCTGCATGCAGCAGGAGACTGCTAGCTATGCGCGAGAAACGAGAATAGCTGTTGCGTGTGCGAAACGAGAAAACTGGAGCAGGCATTTTTTTTTTTAAATTGTGAACCGGCCGAGTCTTAAAAACCCACGGATCAACGGTTTATCTGGAAACCGGCCGATTTATACCGTGTCATGCCGGACTAATAATATGATCGATCTGATAAGAGACTCGAACCGATCAGACCACTAATTTTCAATCCAACCAATCGATTCGAATTGATTTTTAAAACTATAAATATAAAAGTCTAATTTTTAAATATATACAGTTATCTTTAACGGAATATAAAAAAAAAAAATTTAAAATTAACTAATCAACTTTCTTCATATATTTCTTACTAAAACGTATCAAATAGCATTTTTCATCTAAATATTCTCTATTATACATGGACATGTTTAATTTGACATGACTCTTAACAAATTTCTAACATGTAAGTTTATTCGTACACAATGGTGTCGTGCCGTGTCTGCTAAACTTGTTCCAAATTTATACTAAAATCGAAGTTCATTCGTATGTTTAACCAATTAAGGAAAAAGTTAGGTGGACATGATTTTCTTTAGTAATTGATGTAGTTGGTTATATAATACGAAGAAAAGAGAGATAAAAAAAAATAAGGGTTATTAATTGATTTTACTATTTAAACGTCCAAATACCATGATTGAATTCATAATTAATCTTCAGAAAATTGATAATTTTCAACAACTTAACACCTGCTGATTCTTTACTGAGAAAGAAATTCAGTTCTTATACTGAATCACACATTTTCTAAACCATTCTCTCAGATCTCGATCACTCTCAAATTCTATACTATTAGTGTTCCCTCCAATTTTCTACCAACCTATTCAATGCAACTACGGAAGATCCACCTTCAGCCATTGCTTCCGTGGCACTAATTTTCATTTTGAAAATCCTCTGTCTAATCTCTTTTCCCCTATCCGAGTCCATGAGCTCCTTGACTCGGTCACCCAACTCGGTCGAACTCACTAACCCATCTTTGTTCTCCTTCACCCCCAAACCCACCTTCATTTCCTCCACCAAAATCACCCTATTCAGCCTCTGCTCCGCGTACAATGGCCACGCCACCATGGGAACCCCTTCACAAACCGCTTCCAACACCGAGTTCCACCCGCAGTGAGTCACGAACCCGCCCACCGAGTCATGACTCAGAATCGCCGCCTGTGGGGCCCAGTCCCTCACCACCATTCCCTTCCCTTTCGTCCTCTCCAAAAACCCCTCCGGCAACAACTCGTCCAAACTCGGTGGCTCCCCCGAGTCACCCTCTTCGAACTCGCTCCTCACAACCCACAAGAACCTCTGCTCACTCTTCTCCAACCCAATAGCAATCTCTCTCAACTGCGTCCTCGAGAACCTTCCCATGCTCCCAAAGCTCAAAAACACAACACTCTGACTCGGTTGTGAATCGAGCCAACTCAGACACTCGTTATCATCGGCTCTACAAGGAGCCGAAGAAATCACGGGTCCAATGCAAAACACGGGTGGCGTGGTTCCTTCCATCAACCCTTCGTTGAACGCTTCCACAACCCTCCCTTCGATGGCTTCAAACGAGTTTACTAAAATCCCGGAACTGCCCCTCATGCACGTGGCTATGTCAACAAAAGCCCCGTAACCTTCATTTTCACGATCCTTCGCCGGGTCTGGCAGGTCATCGGTGTGAATCTTCGGTAGCCCGGGGATGAAGAGGTGCATGTTGAGGTCCTTGAGGGACTTTGTGTTGTTTTCGTGAAAGACAGTTTGATAGAGGAAAACGGCAAGGGTGGAGGCACCGGAAGTGTAGTAGAAGTAAGTGGGGATTCGAAGCGCGTTTGTGACACGTGTGGCGCTGTAGTTTATGAAGTCTAAGACTATTGCTTTGAGGTTTGAGGTTTGGGAGATGGAGTTGAGGATGCGGCGGAGGTGGTGGCCGGTGGCGCGGCAGAGCTCGAAGGTGAGGGCCATGGGAGGGAGGACGGTGGGGATGGAGATCTGGGGGATGCGGTGGAAGGTGATGGAGGGCGTGGCGGCGGTGACGGCGGCGATGTATTTGGCGGTGGCATGACAGGTAAAGGCGGTGGGGGAGGTGGGGGTGTCTTGGTTGGGGGGTGGGGTTAGGAAGAGAATGGTGATGGAAAGTGAAGGGTGGTGGGATAGTATGAGTTTGCCTAGTTCCACCATGGAGACTAGGTGTCCCCTTCCCAAAGCTGAGTATAGAACTATGGAGTCCTTCATGGTCATGATGATTCAAGAGAATGTCTTGTTTTTTTCCTTTTTTTCTTGCTCTTTCTGTGCTGATTCTATGGAGAGTGGATTGGTGTGTGGAGGGAAAGTGTTTTTTCTTGTTCTATTTATTGACAGCGTTGGGAGGAGAACGCGTTCTAAGGTTAAGTACCCAATTTCCTGCGTCATCGGTGAAGCACGAAAAATTACCGTTGGATTTAATAATTAAAAATTGAGTGGCTACGATTGTGTACTTGTTACCGTTTGAACTGTGATTACAAATTTGCACATTGACCCCAGTATGAATAAGACGGTTGTGGGCAAATATGCGAAACTGAAAGTTGGAAACCGAAAGAGACCTATGTCAGCGAGCCTCCTCTCCGGCACTTTTTGTTCAGATGTGTGGTTTTTGGCAAATATGGGAGATTTGATCGTTTATTGTGGAGGTATATAAAACCCACCAGTGAGTAGTGTTAGCGTCGCTTCGTGTGTTTAATGTTGGTATTATTGTTTCCCAATGTGTAGTTTTGGTTTTGGTGGCAGTTGAAATTATATTTATGTTGTTTTGGTTATGTTTGTTGTTGTTGAAGTTGTAATGATGAAGGAGAGGAGAAAACCTCCAGAAAGGGGGTCTCCGTGATGAACGACTAAAAATCTTACCAGTATGCAGAGTCCACTATAATGAGTCTTACAACTTGAACGAATTTCCCGCAAAAGACTACCTGTCAAAGGCTCAACCACCGAACCATCTATTTTTAGTAAAACTTATAACGGATGTGAATCCAGTGATGGTAAAATCGTCTTCCTTCAACTCTGTTTCAGCGAACCTACAATGACCCACACTGCTCAAACACGATCAAAAAATCTAATGTGCACACACACCTTGACTACCAATTTCAGACAAAGCATGTCCACCGTGGGTGATTTTGTCGGGAGAGTCACCTTATTTGGAAGAGAGTCGCTAAAGGGATATTTTATGGTGTACAGAGATGGGCAATTTTACAAATATAAATAAATAATAGTAACAAACTGTTAAATTTCACTTGGGGCAATTTTATAATTATATCAAGTTATAACTGCTTGTAGCCGGTCAAAAAAGTCCCTCACCGGTGTGCCAGGAAATTGGATACTTCACCTTAGAACGCGTTTGGGAGGAGTGGGATGCGTAAGTTTCTGGATTATATGTCGGCTTGTATATTCTATTTTTTTTTCAAGATCAGATATCAAGAATGTCTTCCAACTCATTGAATAAAAGATTAATTGTTATTGGATAAAAGATTAATTTCACTTATAATATATGAGTACCGAATCAACCGATAGTCTAAAAAAATTTTATACATAATAATAAAAATCAAATACAAATTTTTCTACTAAATAAATTATTTCTCACGTATAAATGCAACACAATACCTTACGTCACTCCATCAATCATATCCGGTATATTCTAACACCGCAAGGGATCGAGAATTGTAATATTTTATGATTTTATGAAGCTATGGTTATGCTACCTGCCTGTGCTTCTAGAAGTTGAATAGTTCATGGCTATATTCACTCGATCAAGTCAAGTGTGTGTTAATTGTTCGGTTTGGTGGTTTGCGTTAAATGTGTGATGTGTTGGCTATTTAAACCCACATGTATTGAAAAGTGATCTGTCAGTATTTGAACCCACATGTATTGGTTTCAGAAACCAAGTCAAGGTGCACCTAAATTTGATGTGTAGAGGTGAAAAGAAAGAAAAATAAAATAAAAAAAATTAAAAGAAGGGAGACATTGATAAGTAGTACTATAACAAATGATATGATAGGAAATAAAATATAAAATTAAAAAAGACAAAAATTGGATGAAAGTGAATTAGAAGAAAAGTAGATGTGTATGAATAAAAGTCTTAGTTTTACTATTATAAATTCTATGGTATCTTTTAAAATTCAAAAGTTTTGGTGTTGTTATTGAGATTTTTTTTTCTTTAGTATATTTTATTTGACTGTTGGCCTAAAAAATTGAGTGTAGCAAGTTTAAACACGAATTTTTCTAAAGATTATTTTTTCTTCTAAAGAACAATCCATATTAGATAAAATATTAACTAAACATAAAAATAATCTTAAATATTAAACCTCCTCATAAATTATAATGTAATCTAAATTACAAACTATAAATTAAAATAGTCTCATTATTTTAAGATACAATAGAAAAGTTAATATAAATTAGTACTTGTGATGAAAATTAAAAATCTATAAGGGGATTAAGTAATGTTTATTTTATGCTTATACATCCATGTGCTTCTAGAAGATTAAATATTTAATGGCTATATCACTTAAAAATGTGTTCACTCGGATTCATGTGATCTGTGATTTGCCATCACTTGAGCTCATATGTATTAATATTAATTCACTTTGTATTAGTTGGATTTAAATGCTTCCTAAAATTTAGCCTAGCTAATCCAAGCTTGTTAATTTTTCATAATAATTTAAATTAAATTGATTATATCAATTTTTGTCTTATTTCTTCTTTTTTTACGACGGAGTGGGAGGATTATATATATTTGATCAGTAGACAAAACGAAAGTCAGTACATCCGATTGCAACAAGGAGAATATTTGTTCAGGAAATTTCTCTATTCAAATTCTCTCATGGAATTGAAATTAAACGTTAGCTTAACTAAACTATGATTGAATAAGAGGGAAGCTGACTTTAGAAACAGGGCCATACGTTTTAGTCTCAATTATGGCCTGAAAATAAGTCGCACCTCGTGTAGGTTTACGTTTCCTTGGCTATATGCTTTTTTTCTGTGTACATGATATTTATAATCCTCTATTTTTAAAATAAATTTTAATAATTTTTTAAAATGTTAATAATTAAAATTAATATTATATTATAATTTAAATTATTTATAAATCTAAAATAAATTTATTTATTTAAAAATATTTAAATTTAACTGATAAACATTATGCCACCACCGGTATCACTCCAAAATAATATGTCAAGGATTTTAATTTTTATAATCACTTTTTTTTTTTATATTTTTATCAAATTTTTTATTACACTTGTTTTCCCTCTTTTTACGAGTACAATATGCTTATATTGGGGGTGTACGTTGGCATCATTGAAGCCTCAGAATATGGGTCAACGTCTCGTAATATACTTGTGTTATGTGTTGTCTGCAACGTGGTGTGCGTAAGAAGCATACAATTCTTCCATTTTGTTAAGGCTTTTCATGCTTTAATTATTCCCCTATGGTTGTGATTGATTGCTTTGGATCTATTGTTTATATTCTATGTCCTTTTTCCCTTGCATATTATTTCTTTACTGTGTGAAACATTTACCTTAACATGAAATTTTTACTAGTTTTGCTGCATGCAAGCTTTTCTGTTTTGTATTTCGTCCTGTCTATCATTGAAAAGCATTGTGTGTTTATTGTTCTTGCATTTTGTTGTAGCAAGGTGTTTGATTAATCAGCCATGTCATTTGTCTTTATGGTTTTAAGAAAGATAGTTTATCTTGGAGCCGAATTGTAGCAAGCTGCATTTGTCTTCACATTATTGGAATTTTTTTTACTTTCACATATATATGAGATGAGGAATTGTAACAAATTGCATTGCATTTGTCTGTATTTCTAAAAGAAGTTTGAGAATTCGATATCAAGATTTACATGGTTTAGAAAATTACTACAATGCTGTCACTGCAGCACAATGCTGTCATTGCATTTGTCATATAGTAATTAAAAATATTATCTTTTTTTTTTTTATAACTAATTAAAAATATTATCTACAATGCTGTCATTGCAGTACATGACATAAATTCACTATTAATGTTCTGAGCCCTACGAAATTTCAGTGGTAGATCCAAATTAATTTAACCTTGTCCAACTATAATATGAAGCCATTAATTGATTCCATTGGATTTTCCAATGTAGAAATACTATTAATAAGGCAGCATGCACCTTTGATAGGGACTCTGTCGAGATTTTCAGGAAGTAGCTTTGTATTATATGTGTATTAGATGGAACCAAGTGGGATTTTGGATGTTGTGGATTTGTACTTTTGCTATTGGATTACTCGTCCAACAGTAGGTTTTTGTTTTGGTTATTTTAAAGAATCGAAACCTTTAGGTCTATTATTTAGTATCTGTGTTGTCATTACCAGAAATTTGGCAAAGATATTACTTACATGATTCACTATTGTTAGGTAATATAGAGAATATGATTTGCCATTTGCCATTTTTGTTAGTTAATATAACTAGAGAATATATGAGTGTTGAATTTTTGTTTGTACCATGCAGATCATAGAAACAATTACCA
Source organism: Pueraria montana var. lobata (assembly GCA_026413185.1). NCBI lineage: Eukaryota > Viridiplantae > Streptophyta > Magnoliopsida > Fabales > Fabaceae > Pueraria > Pueraria montana. Next base: position 78,669,161 of record CM048648.1, read on the forward strand.
GCTATTCAACTTATTTTGAAGCATCTGATATCATATACTTATCTATCTATACTTGCTACATGCATGACATCTCTTTATAGTTGGGCTTCTCGCTTCTTGCAATCTATTATCTCCAGTCCTATATATAATAAACAAAAAATAATCTTTTCTTGGTCCTAATTATAAGAAACATATGATTATTTTTAAGTGTGTTTATTGTTAAATTTTCTTTTTATCCCTAATTAATGATGAGGTCTATTAATGATAGACACTCATTTTCCTATAAAAGTGATGCAAAACCATTTAATGTCATTGGTAGTCTTGGAATAAAATTAAAATTTATGACAAATTAACTAATCTAACCACTTTTATTGGTATTGATGAATTAGCTATTTGTTTCTTATATATAGGACCGGAGGTAGTATTGTTTAACAATTTATTACTTATTGATGTTTTTTATTTGCTGATTGGTGTCAATAAGGCAATAATCTCACCACCAATGACGTGATTTTTTATTTTTTTTTTCCATTTTCTTGTCATTGTTCCTTTTGCCGCACACAAAACCCATTAAATTAACATATATATATATATATATATATATATATATATATATATATATATATATATATGTGAATACAGATTTTTTCATGTATGTCTAGGTCATGTCAAGTAATTCTTGGCTTTTGGAAATCAACATGCATATATATAAAAGATGAGAAATTGTAGCAAGGTGTTTGGTTAATCAGCCATGTATCATTTGTCTTTATGGTTCAGAAAGATACTTTCTCTTAGAGGCAAATTGAAGCAAGGTGCATTTTTCTTCAACTCTTCACATTACTGGATTTTATATACTCACATATATATGCTCCTTGTACACAGCTCCTTGTTATACCTTTTTATTTAATATATGATATATATATATTTTGCCTTTCAAAAAAAAAAAGTCACATATATATGCTATATTTAACAATCTTCTTTTGTCTGTGTATATGCCACTAGAATAGTTCTCAGAAGCTAAGGAAATATATAGATAGATAGATGCGTAATTGTTATCAAGAACGTGAAATTATTTTCGGTAATGGTATACGTACTTCTCTCTCATTTCAAACACTCATTTGATATTTTCATCGTTTTTAATATTCTTGTTTAATCATATTTCTTATTTCATTTACCACTTATCTCTTCTATTACTTTGTCTCTCCAGGGTATCGATAGCACATGAATATGTATAAAACATTATCCCATGAGGCAAGTGACAATGGGTGTTTATAATAAAGGTATCCATGTATCATTACTTAAACTTATTTAATATAAAATCAAATTATTAATATTAGTTGAGTTCATTTTTGTATCAGGGAAAAACTGGATGGTACGAAAAATTTAAGACATTTGATGATGCACGAAGGATGTGATTCATATTTTAGTTTTTTTTATTGTTATATAATTAATTACCAATGAATAAATATCAGCACCGTGAATTCATATCAATTCGTACTCAAAATTTTCTTACTAAACAGAAAATCTCTTTGTGTTAATTCTTACTTTAATATTTTTATGAATTTTAACTTTCATTAATTTTGTTATTAATTTAATCATTGAATTGAATTTCTTTTTTAGTAAATTGATTTTGCAAAATTTTATTTTAAAATTCGTTAATACTTCTTCACATAAATTTATTTTCCCTATAATACTTTTATGCTATTGCTGACGCCTCTCACATGCTTTAGTTGACTAAAACATAATTAATCTATTTTTTATATATATATAAACATAATTAATCTATATGCTTTAATGTTTAATGAAAATGACATGTTAGATATGGATATACATGCCAAATATAATTATATATTTTGACTTTGAAAGGCTTGAAAATGATTTATTAATTTTTATAGTATGTGGTTATGATACGTTCTAACAAAAATGTAGATGATAAAATGATTATATAAAAACTAACATTAAATATCGCGAAGTCTACTTTTCTTTTTTGCTAAATGTCGCGGAGTCTACTGTAAATTACTCCGTCCTTTTTATAACAAACAAAATTATGTTCTTTTTTTGTCCTAATTATAAAAAATATAGACCTACTTTAAGATATATTAATTGTTAGTTTTTTGAAATTCATTAATGAGATACCTACTCATTTCTCATGTATTTATTGGTCTATTAACAATAGAAGTTATACTTATCGGTGGAGGTGCAGTGTCATTAATGTAACCACTACTTAAACCAATCAATTTAAGGGATACTTTTGGAATAAAATTAAAATTTATGACATTATTAATTATAACTAACTAACTTAACTATTTTTATTGGTATTGACGATTTAGTTATTTGTTTCTTCTATAAAGGACCGGAGGGAGTAGTACATTAAAGGATTTCATATTGTATATCATTATCAACATACTTTTTCTTTTTACTTTTTTTTAGGAAAATAAAGATAAAAAGAGTATATTAACATGCATTTTTTATTTGTATTAAAAAAAAATAAAAAGTTATAATGAAATCGACAATAAATAGCATAATTATTAAAAAGCTATCAAATCTAAAGACGACATGACGCATTGAATTGAATTAAATTTTAAAAAATACATATGGGATTTTCAAGTAGGCATAAAATAATGCCATATTGCATGCACTCCACTACAAGCTCATTGGCGGCCTAAAAGTTAACGACAAAAATCAACCAAATAAATTAAATAACACATCTACGTATCAAAATTTTGAATTATTTTTAGACTTTATTCATTCAAGGCTTAAAAATAGAAATCTACAGGAAATCACAAAATAAACAACGGCCAAAAACCAACACTATAGGCAAAAAAAGGTCGATGTTTTCACTAAATTAGTGTCGGCTAAGCGACAATCACGTGGCCGACACTAATAAGCAGGGGCGGAACCAGAAAATTTTATTACGGGGGCAAAATTTTAACACATAATTCAACAATGATATATAATTAAAATGAATTTTCCTTATATAAATTAATTTATCTATCAAATAAAAAGCCATTTAAAACCTAACATATAAATGAGAAAACCAAAAACAATTAATAATGTATTTGAAACTGTACCAAAAAATTACATAACTAAAAGAAATTAATGTATAATTGCTAAAATTATATAACAAATGAAATAATTAATGTTGCTATAATTAATATAAGAAAATGAATAGTTTATATAGCAATTTTTTTCTGAATATTTATATAGCAATTAACGTATAAGTAAAAACAATTAATGTAAAATGAAATAATTATAGTTAAAATTAATATGAACAATTAAAAGTAAAAATAGCAATTAGGATATAATTTATCTACCTAATGTATAAAATAGTTGAGCCCCGTACACACCTGTTAACATATGGTTTTTACTATGATTTCAAAACCTTATTCTTATATAAAGACTTGTTTACTATTGGGCTTGTCTACTCGCATGTCCTACTAAAATTATTCACTTTTGCAACAACTGTTTTAAAAATCACATGTAAAAATCATATCCCTTAACGTCAATTTTGTGTTACTGTTGGGCTTATTTGCCTTGGTCTGATTCATGGGACTGCTATCAGGGGGCAAATATGTAGTATTGTAATAGATGTTAAGTGAAATTGAGAATTCAGGGGGGGCCACTGCCACTTAGAGCTGTCATTTTGGCCCTAGGCCCTAGGGCCAGCCCCACTTGGCCCATCATAATGGCCCTAAGAGCTTTTGGCCCTTCTAATGAGGGTCGTAAAAGGCCCTAACCCACAAAGCCCCACTTAATATGGGGCCAGGGCCAGGGCTTAAGGGGTTAGCCCCACAAGTCATGCTATTCGTTCGCTCTCGAGCAGAGCATTTTTTGTAGACCTCAACCGAGGCTATTTTTGACCGACTTTAGCAAAGACATTTTCGGTTGACTTCGGTCAGGGTTGTTTTCAATGACCTCGGCTAGGGTTATTTTAGGCTGATTTCGGCCGAGGCAATTTTTAACCAACCTCAATCGCGATTTTTTTTTGCCGACCTTGGTTATCGTTGTTTTTTGTGACCTCGACTAGGGTTATTTTTGGCCGATTTCGGCCAGGACAGTTTTTGACCGACCTTTGCCGGGCTGTTTTCGACCAACCTTTGTCATTGTTGTTTTTTGGTGACCTCGACTAGGGTAATTTTAGGCCGATCTCAACCGAAACTATTTTTGGCCGACATCGGCTAGGATTATTTTCGGCCGACATCGGCTAGGGTTATTTTTGGCCTACCTCGGCTAGGGTTATTTACGGCTGACATCGGCTAAAGTTATTTTCAGTCGATGTTAGACGGAGCATTTTTCGGTCGACTTGACCGGGGTTGTTTTCGGCCGAACTTGGCTAGGGTTATTTTCGATCGACCTTGGTCGGGGAAGTTTTTGGCCAACCTTGGTAGGGACAATTTTCGGCTGGCCACGAGCTGAACTATTTTTGGCTGACCTCGACCAATGCTGTTTTCGAACTACCTCAACTAGGGTTAATTTTGGCCGACCTCAACTAGGGTTATTTTCGACGACCTTGGCTGGGGCATTTTCAATCAACAATTAGTTGTGGCAATTTTCGGCCGACTTCGGCAAGGGAAATTTTTGGCCGACCTCGGCTGAAACTGTTTTCATCCTACCTCAACCAGGGTTGTTTTCAGCTGATCTCGCCCTGGACTATTTCAGGCAACCTCGGCTAGGATTTATTTTGGTCAACCTCGGCTAGGGTTATTTTCGGTCTATCTCAACCAAGGCATTTTCTGTTAACCTTTGCTGGGACAGTTTTCGACTAACCTCTGTCGGGACAGTTTTCAGCCGACTCGACCGAAACTGTTTTCAGCCAACCTCTGTCGAGGCTGTTTTCAACCGACCTCAATTAGGGTTTTTTTTGGCTGACCTTAACTTGAGTATTAAAAAAAGTATGTCATAGTATTGAAACTTAGGGCCCATGGGCTAGCCCTAGCCCACAGGGCTTTGTGGGCTTTTTGGCCCTGCGGGCTTTTTAATGCGGGTTGTTTAGCCCTGCGGGCTTTTTTAGCCATGACCCACGCAGGCCAGGGTCGGGCCGGGCCGGACCGGGCCATTTTGACGGCTCCACTGCCACTGCCCCTGCAACTTATAACGTGGTTCCGCCCTTGCTAATAAGGTTGACACTAACTAGGTTGTGTTAGCCAAACAAGACAACGTTTACTAGCGTCGGCTTGGTCATCGCTTAAGTCAACACAAAATTGTAAAAATTGAACAAAAACAAGAGTATTGTCATAGTTAGCGATGTTCTCCATTTTTTTTCCCAAACTACCACCCAAATCCATCAAACCCCAAACTGCCATCGCACGCCGCCACCACACATCCACCAAACCCTAAACCTAAAATTGCCACAGCCACTGCATAGAGCCACCACCACCTACAAAAAGAAACCAACCACCACCACTGCACACAACCAACACTACCCATCTCCATCGCTAATATCCACCATCTCCAAAACCACCTACAACATAGAGAAAAGAACCCCACCAATAAGTGAAAGAAAATAAAAGAAAGAAAACAAAGCAGGAAGGGGGAGGAGGCTCGCATAGTGGAAGAGGAAGAAAAAGGTTGGAGATGAAATAGGGAATATAAGTGATGGCCAAACCAACGCTAGAAATTTACTTTTTTTTTTTTTAATATTAGTAGCGTCAGATATTAAGAGGTTGACGCTCCCTTTTAAATTTTAAAAATACAAGGTGAGAGTAATTTTACATTTCGTGCTCAGATGAAATTTTAAATATAATTAGTTAGCGTTAGTTAAGCTAATGCTAATATATTTTTTTAATATTATTAGCGTTGGCCATGGCGAAAAAATCTTTTATTTTTTATTTTTTTTAAAAGCGGGAGTAACTTTAATTTTTGTTAATGTAAGCCCAAGAGGCTAATACTTTATGATTTACATTTTTACTTGTTTTGTTTATTTATTAATGATATGAGGTATTTTATTTATTATATATGTATTGGAATATAATAAAGTTCATAAAATAGTTTATTTAATGTTATTCTTAAATATCTCCCTAGTCAAGTATTATTGTCAATAGAACAACAATAATACATTGAAACTAATATGTGAGCGAACTAATGGCCGCGAATCACAAGTTGTGGATATGAGATATTATGGGAAAAATATGTTTTTAATCCCTATACTTTGTAAAATTCTTGATTTTAGTCCTTGTACTTTACCATCAAATATTTTGGTCCCTGAACTTTTAAAAATAAGTGTTTTTTTAGTCCTTGAACTTTTAAAAATAAGTGTTTTTAGTCATTGAACTTTTAAAAATAAATGTTTTTAGTCCCTCAAGACAGACACTGACATCTATTCTGAGGGACTAAAAACATTGATTTTTAAAAGATTAGGGACCAAAATGTTTGATAGTAAAATACAGAGATTAAAACCAAGAATTTTACAAAGTACAGGGACTAAAAACATATTTTTTCCTAAGTGTAATGATGTACTTGATTGACCCACTATGAGAATGCTTCATAGAAGAGTTATGAAAGTGTCATAAGTGCTTCTCATGGCAACCCTAGTGGAGTAAACCTTCGACTTAAAGTCACTACGATTCCTACATGCAGGGGTTGTAGGCTTTAATGCTATCAAATGTCATCTATAACATGGGTGATTATAAAGGTAGTAATTGGGTCAACAATTAATCATATTGAGGGCTATGAGTGCAGTAAACAGGATTTGTTCCTCCTACATAACAGGAGTAATGTCTTAGGCCTTTTGATAGAGTGAGACGTGAAATGTGCTTGGCCAAGCGAAAATGGGCCAATATGTGATATTGGGACTGTAAAGGCAAAAATCACAAGAAGGTGGGGTTAAATTGTGATTTATAAAAAAAATTTACAAACTTTTTATAAACAGCGTGTAACGTCTGTTAAACAGAAGAGATATATTTTGAGGAAAACGTTTTAACAGAAGATAATACACAGATGAAAGCTCTTTTTAAGAAAACAGATTTAAATCACAAGACAAAGTCAGTTCAAACAGTTATAAGAGATAAAAGAGCAAGAAAGACAACACATAATTTTATACTGGTTCGTCTCACCCCGAGACTACGTCCAGTTCTTGGCAAACCACTAAGTTCCACTAACTTTCACAAGTTACAAGTATTATTCACTACCACTTTTGGCTCACCCAAGTAGTTTTTCACACTTAGCTTCTCCAAGCTAAAAACCCAAGTATTCTTTACTACCAAGTCACTTCTGGCTCTAAAACAAATCAGAAGATTTGTTTTTTGTAGGGCGCACAGACTTTTCAACTTATCGTCTTACAGACGGATATACAAGATTAAGAACTAAGTCTTTTTCTCTCAGGATACGCAAGGTGATTTGAGAGCTTTTACAAAGAGAATTTACAAGAGAAAGAATGAAGGCTTGAAAGAATGCTTGAATTATGAATTTAGTTCATGTGTTGTATATAGCACTTCAATTCTTCTTCTATATATATAGACTTGCTGAGGAAGTAACCGTTGTCTCTAAACGGTATTCTTTCTTACGTCTAACCAACGTCTGAAGGAAGGTGGTTGAGGGGCATCTAATGCGAGCATTAAATGATTTTCACCAACTAGTCATTCTGAGCTGATAAAACATTATGCTTATCTTTCTTGAGATATACTCCATATCCTTCTGTTGCAGTGGTCACATCGCTTGCTCAGACAAGTACTCACTGCTAGTTGTAGTGCGTCTTTTGAGGTGAGAGGAACTTTTGATACTTTGACTCTTCTTTTTGTTTTCCTTTATGCACTTCGACAGATCCTAGGAGGATATTCTATGAACATTCCCTGCAAAGCAAATTACAAAAATAATAGTGCATTTACTATGCCTTTAAATGCTTCTTCAGACTTAAGCGTCTGTCTGCGTTTCATCTGTATCTTACAAACGCAGATCCAACGTTTTCGTCTGTTGGCATTTATAAGACGCAATCTTTTTACTTAATATTTGTTTTGCATAAAATCAAAATAATTGAGGGTCTTGATTCGTCTTATTATGACTCAATAATCTCCCCATTTTTTACGATGCCAAGTAAATATTGTAAAAAATGTATCAGAGCTACTTATAACATTAACTATAAACATAGAAATTTTAAACTGAGAGAAAAGAAGACTTAGGTTTGATGAGCAATCAAACAACTTGTCTTATTGAAAAGTTTTCGCATCAAGATGATGTGTTTTTACAGATGATAAACGAAAGAAAAAATACTTTCCCTTTTTCTCAATCTCCCCCTTAGATGTAGCTCCCCCTTAGATGCGTCCCTATCTTCATGCTTTCTTTTTACTCTTCCCTTCTCCCCCTTTTGTAAGGCGATCAGCAAAACCTGGTTCCCCAAGAATCAGACCGTCAGAATCAAAGGTGTCAGAGTCAGAGTCTGATGATAGTACCATAGGGGATCTTGGTGGAGTGGGAGTGCGTCTGCGGCGATGTCCTCTGAAGAAGGTATCAATGTTGATCCTCTTTTTGAGCTCAGACTCTAAAGCCTTCCTGTCTTCCAGAGATTGACGCAGAGCTTTTCTAGTTGCCCAAAGTTCAACATACAGATCATAGACTTCTTCATCTGTGATGGGAGGTCTGTATGGAACAATGGCATCTTCTGGTTCTTGCACGATGCCCAGAATAAGCTTGCAGAAGAAGAAGATAGAGTATGGTAGTTTCACAACAAAAGAGAAGTCTCTATCAGAGTGATAGTAGAAGGTGGACTTCCATGGCATGAGTTCAGAGGTGTTGGTCGCAGGGAGGAAGGGCTGATACCCTTTGCATTGATAGCATCTGCCAATCTTCATATGATACCCGTCTGCATGGGGTTTGTCTTCAGGTTCTAGACCAGAGCAGAAAGCATCAAACTTCCTGGCGCATTTGATGGTCTTTAGGTCTTCAGACGTTCTTTCAGCAGCTGACTTCTGAAAGATGCTTTCAGTTTCTCGTCTGAAGGGTCGGCCTCTGCGAACGCGAATGTTTCTCTGGGGAGTATCCTCTTCGTCAGCTTTCTCCTTACCTTTATAATTCAAGATTGGAAGGATAGGAATGACCTTGTCCAAAGCAAGCTTGAATTTGGTTTGATTTGAGGCCACACAACTAAATTGTGTGCCAAGAAAATCAGGCATCGTCTGAGTTTGCCTTTGGATCTTCCTGAAGGAGTTTTGCCAATTTTTTATCTCCTCCTTGTAAGTCTGTAGCTTCATGCGCAACTCCACAAAGTAGTCTCTGTTGCAGACTAACTGGCTCATAGAAAGGAATAGTGCTGGTAGGAGCTGCCAAATGTCTCCATACTTGAGCTTCCAAAGGATATCATCGTCTGCCACGAGGATTGTGCTCGGAGATAATGGAGTTTGGCTCTGGTGCTGGCGTCTGACGAGGGGGGAAGATTATGAATTGAGGCTCCTCTTTGTAGCAAGACAGAGCAGGAAGTTCTTCTTCTGGAAGTACATCATAAGATGGATAGTTGAAGGGATTAATCCCTAGAACTCCCATCTTCCATAGCTTCACTGGATTCACATAGTAGAGCATGACTTCTTGATCGTCTGCTGTGCACACATTCTTAAGACACCACTCCTTGTTGCATCTATCCCATTCATTGACTTTGGGTCACTTCCACCCACGGTAGTATCGGACATTGTCATCTAGGTCTGCTGGTGGTTGCACTGGAGGAAGTGGAATGTTGGGGCTTCGTCGAATAATCCAGTCATAGCCTCTGTACTTTGGAGCTAAGTCCAGAGCTAGACTTCCATAGATGTACCCAAGAGAAAGAATGGACTTGGCAGCATACCTTTTGCGTCTGAAAAGTTCATCTTCAGTCAGAGTCTGTATTTCTTCAGCAGTCTGAGTCTGAAGTGCATCAGTGGATATAGATGATCTGCCACCATAGACGACCATCTGCTTTGCAGCACACTCCTCTTCAGACTGTGCCAGGTGCTCATCTACTTTTTTTTCATCCTCTTCAATGATCGGTTTGTAGAAGGCACGAGGACCTGAGTCATCAGCTTCAACCAGGTCTTCGCCAATATCCAGACCTTGGGCGCTTGCCTCCAAAGCAGACTGAAGAAGTGCTTCATTTAGTTCTTCTATTTAAGCTTCATCGGCATCTTCATCTACTGTTAGTGTCTGAAACTCCTTTTGCTTGGTGGCAATCTCTTCAGATGCTATTTCAGCTATTTGAATCAGGGCAGGTTCAATTCTTGTGAGATCTTCCATAGCTTCCTACCTCTGTTCTTCTTCTATGGCTTCTTCCTCTGCAGCGTCATCTACTAGAGCCAAGGCTTCTTCAGCAGCTTTCCTCTTCAGCTGATAGAGTCTTGACAGACTCTACCACATTTTGTTCCAGATCAAACTATCCCTTCTTCTCGAGGCTCTTGTCTAGCTTTACCGTTTTGGCAGCTTCTTTTCAGGATAACTCCTAAGCCTTCCTTATTGCGGCTGCTTCCTTCTTGTCAGCCAGTGGAGGAAAAGATGACAGTTTGGGCTTAGGTGCAGGCTTGGGTTTGGAAGAGGTTTGGGGTTGAGAAGGGGGTGCATCAAGAATCTTAACATCAGATTCTTGGGTTTAGGAAGGTGAAGGTTGAGGTTCAGGTTAGGATTCTAGTGAGGTGGTGAGTTTAGCTTTGGTGACGATGCGGATTTTGGTGGCTCTGGTGAAAGGCTTTTTGAGGGGAGGTTCAGAGATTGGTTCAAATGGTATTTCTGTAACCTTTCTCTTAAGCGATGAGGGAGGATCTGAAGATGGTTGCTGTTTGGGCTTTTTGGGTTGGTCTGAGGAAGGAGGTTGGGTGCGTTTGGTGGTTGGTTTGGTTTGTGTCTGTGCAGGCTTAGGCTGGGGTAGAGTCTGTGTCTCTGCTACAGACGCAGGTGCTTTAGACGATTCCTCCTCGGGCTCCTTTTTCACTTTGATTCCTTGCTTCTTTACCCACTCAGGGAACTTGTGAGCTATTCTCATTCTCACAAAGGTGGTTCCTGTCACTTGTGTTGGTCCTCCAGAGGCTTCAAACTCTGTCAGATCAACATTAGCATCCCTTTTTAGTTGAGTGAACAACATACAGTAAGGGATGGGATTCTTCTGCTTCTTCGTTGAGAATCTGTCTTTGAAGGCTTGCTCCATATGATAGAAGATCAGATCAGGGATATTGATCTTTTCTCCTATTACTATATTGTTGATGCAGAATCTGTCCCTTTCGCTTATGTGGTCCCTTGACCCGTCCTTGGTAGCATAATGTTGAAGAGCATGTTGTGTAGAAGTCTGCAGATGTGGGTCATGTTGGCAGACCTGAGAAAGTTTTTCATGGTTGCAACTCTCTTCTTAGGGTCTTCGTCTGCAGGCCTCACTCCATCGTAGAGAAGTTTATCCAGCATTTCTTGAGTGATGGTCTTCTCCCAGTCCTTGTCAAAGATCAGTCCCTCTTCAGCACATCCAATAGCCTTAGCTATGGTTGCAAGGTTGTTTTCCACTACCGTCTGACCAATGGTGCCCCTGATGCATTGGTCGTCTTCCATCTTTGCAGTCCCCCAGAAGAGGGCATATGGACCATGGTACCAGACGCTGTGCTTTTCAATAAAATTGGTCCACCCAACTCTGGCGAACATGTCCAGAACATCAAAACCCTCTTTTGCCAGCTCCTTCAGACTTGCCCACTTTCCAGGGATGAAAAGCTCTTCTGGAAAAGTTGTAGTGGCTTCGTCCATGTTGCCGATGAGAGGGATAGTAGAAGATGAAACTTGCTTCCTTGGTGCCATTTATTCACAGAAGGTTAGGTTTTAAAGAAGAGAAGATGAGAAAGTTTTGATCTTTGAAGTCTTTGAGAAACTAAGAGAATTTCAGAGAGATTAGAAAGATCAAAGGAACCTTCTTCTTTAGGCACTTCGTCCTTTTATACCAGAGGAGATGAGAGAAAAGAAAAAATGTCATAAAAAGAGCGGTTTAAAGTCATTAAAAACTTTTTGAAAACTGTCTCATCATGGCGAAAAGGGCAGCACACGTTTTAATTGAAAACGAAGAGACTTAAAATCGTTGTGAACGTGTGGCTTTTTATCGTCTGTACACTTGAACACACATTAGTTCCAACAGATTAATGAAAAGGATAAGACGAAGAGTATCATCTGATGAATGCAAACATTAATCTGAAAGCATATGCATATGCAGATGATCCCTAATACAGACAAAACATTCTTTAGACAAAAAGTTTTGTAAAGATATCAGCCCATTGGTGATCTGCATCTACAAACTTAATATCGAAAACACCTTTTTAAACATAATCATGAATGAAATGATATCTGATTTCAATATGCTTTGCCTTAGAATGTTGTATGGGATTTTTAGATACGTTGATTGCACTAGTGTTGTGGCAATATACAGGTATATTGTTTTCAAAACTAGAGTAATCTTCTAACTGATATTTTACCCATAGCAGCTGTGAGCAACAGCTGGCAGCAAACACATATTCAGCCTTTGCAGTTGATAAAGCAATAGAGTTCTGCTTCTTGCTTGCCCATGAAATGAGACAAGGTCCAATAAAATGGAATCCTCCACTTGTGCTTTTACGTTCAACTCTGTCTCCTGCATAGACTGCATCGTAGTATCCTATTAACCTGAAATCTTGATTTTTCTTATAGAACAGATTAAGGTTAGTTGTGCCTACTAGATAGCGTAAGATCCTTTTACCAGCTTTGAAATTTGACTCTCTAGGGTCTGACTGAAATCTAGCACACAGACATACGCTATGCATAATATCAGGCCTACTGGTTGTAAGATAAAGAAGTGAGTCAATCATACATCTGCAGATCGTCTGATCTACTGGTTTACCTGATTCGTCTTTGCTCAAGGGTTTGGAAGCATACATAGGTGTTTTCATAGGTTTAGCATCTTCCATTTTGAACTTCTTAAGAAGCTCCCTTGTATACTTCTGTTGATGAATGTAGATTCCCTTACTATGTTGTTTGATCTAAAGTCCTAAGAAGAACTTAAGTTCTCCCATCATACTCATTTCAAACTCGCTTTTCATCGGATCAGAAAAATCCTTGCAAAGAGATTCATCAGTAGCTTTAAAGATAATATTGTCAACATAAATTTGAACTATAATGAAATCTTTGCCAACTTCTCTTCTAAAAAGAATAGTGTCTACTTTGTCTCTCATAAAATCATTTTCTAAAAGAAAAGAGCTTAGTCTATCATACCAAGCATGAGGTGCTTGCTTCAGACCATACAAAGCCTTTTTGAGTTTAAAAACATGATCTGTAAGAGTGGTATCTTCAAAACCAAGAGGTTGTTTGACATAAACTTCTTCTTCAATAAAACCGTTTAAAAAAGCACTCATCCATTTGAAAAAGCTTAATGTTTTTATGAGCAGCAAACACAAGCATGATTCTTATAGCTTCTAATCTAGCTACAGGGGCAAAGGTTTCATTGAAGTCTATACCCTCATGTTGATTATAACCTTGAGCTACTAACCTTGCTTTGTTTCTTACTACCTTTCCTTGCTCATCCAATTTGTTTATGAAGAACCATCTTGTTCCAATGATGCTTTTATTCTTTGGTTTGGGAACTAGGGTCCAGGCGTCGTTTCTGGTAAACTGATTCAATTCTTCTTCCATGGCTAAGATCCAATCATCGTCTGTCAGGGCTTCGTCTATCATTTTTGGCTCTATTTCTAAGACGAAAGCATAAGATGCTTGATCTCTGAATGACGATCTGGTCTTTATGCCTTCTTTCTGATCTTCTATGATCTGATCTTATGGATGATAGGTTACGAATTTCTAGTCTCTTGTTTATGGTTGAGAGTCAGACGCTCATTCAGTTTGAGGAAGAATTTCCTGATGAGGTTGAACTTCGTCTATCTTTGGTGCTACAGACGGACCTATCTGCATATCTGCAAGATCATCCTTAAGATCTGATAGTCTCTTATCGGACATTAGTCCTTCATTGAACTTAACATGAATAGAGTCTTCTACAACTAAGGTTCTAGTATTGAAAACTCTGTAAGCCTTAGAAGTATCAGAATATCCTAGAAAGATACCCTTATCCACCTTAGAATCAAATTTTCCCAATTGATGTTTGGTGTTTAAGATGTAACACTCACATCCAAAAGGATGAAAGTAAGCAATCTTCTTCCTCTCCATAGTTCATAAGGAGTCTTTTTTATCATAGGTCTGATCAATACTCTGTTTTGAACATAACAAGCAGTCTTCACAACCTCTGCCCAGAAGTGTTTAGGTAGAGAGTTCTCACATAGCATGGTTCTAGCCATCTCTTGCAGAGTTTGATGTTTCCTTTCAACTACCCCATTTTGCTTAGGTGTTCTTGGTGAAGAGAAGTTGTGAAAAATCCCATTCTTTTCGCAGAAAGATTTAAACTCAGTATTCTCAAACTCTGTTCCATGATCATTTCTGATGCTAGAGATACAAAAGCCTTTTCCATTTTGAACTCGTTTACAGAATATTTCAAAAACCTTGAAAGACTCATGTTTATGGCCTAGGAAGTATACCCATGTATATCTTGAATAGTCATCTACAATAACTAAGCCATATTTCTTTCCACCCAGACTCAACGTTCTAGTAGGACCAAATAAATCCATATGCAAGAAACAGTGTTTTTAGATTTGAAAGATATTTTAATCTGTTTCCCCTTTTGACATGCTTCACAGAGAAGATGAGTTTTCTAAGAAATCTCGGGCAATCCTCTTACTAAACCCTTTTTCAAAATTTTTGAAATGTGTTTCAAATTCATATGCCCAAGCTTTTTATGCCAAATCCATCTTTCATCTTCTCTAGATAGCAAACACGTTACCTTCTGCTTGCTAAGATCTATAAGATCAATTTCATACAGATTGTTGTATCGTCTGGCAGAAAAGACAGACTTGCCATCATCTATTTTGACTATACATCTGTCCTTGTTGAAGGAGACTATATAACCATTGTCACACAATTGGCTTATGCTCAGTAGGTTAGACCTCAAACCTTCATCATATAGGACGATGTCTTAGGGAAGACATACCAACTTTACCTACGCCTGTGATGCGTCCATTTCCCATGCCTCCAAAGGCAACTGCTCCGCCTTCAACTGGCTTTAGGTGTAGGAACATAGACCTTTCTCCCGTCATGTGTCGTGAGCAGCCACTGTCCAGGTACCAGCTCAAACCCTTGCCTTTTCCTACCAAGGATATCTTAACTTTTTCCTCTGTCTCTGCCATCAGACAAATATTTGCTTGTTCATCATCTGAGCTGTTGCTTTGCTCGCTGTCTGAGTCATCCCATGTGGCCATAAGACTTTTCTTCTTTTTCTTGCCACCGTATGACTTCTTTTTCTTTAGCCTTGGACATTCAGATTTCATGTGTCCAGGCTTTCTGCACTCGAAGCAGATGATCTCCTGATTGTCCTCCTTATCTTTCTTCTTGAATCTGGAATCTTTTTTCCTAGAGGATTGTCTGAATTTGTTTTTCTTCTTCACCATCTGCTTGAATTTTCTTGCCATGAGGACAACCTCATCGTCTGTAGATCTAGCAAAGCTTTCGACTGATTCATCTGGCTGAACAATTTGAACCTTCAGGGCCTTAAGAGTTCTTTTCTTTTCTTCATTTTTGGTGCTGGCTTCACCAACTTTGAGAGCAGCATAATTGTTTACGTTGTTTGCAGGTAGTTGGTCTCTGTTTTGCAAATGCACTTCATGCCCTCGTAGAACTCCCAGCAACTCATCCCAAGATAAGGTTCTCATGTTTCTTGCTTCTTAAATAGTTGTGGTCTTAGGTTCCCATACTTTGGGCATACTAATAAGAATCTTCAAATTAATCTGAGCTTTAGTATACGTGTGCCCAAGAGATTCTAGGCCTGAAAGAAGAACCTAAAGTCTCCCAAACATGTCATCGACACTTTCTCCTTCTTTCGTGGAGAAACTTTCATAGTGTCTGGACAGAGTGGCAGCTTTCCTCAGTTGAACATCTTCTGTTCCTTTATAGTTGGTACAGAGAGAATCCCAAATTTCCTTGGCCGATTTTAGTGTACACACCTTCTTGTACTCATTTCTGGTTAACGCACAGGTTAGAGTATATCTGGCCTTATTGTTGAGTTGAAGGATGTTGTAGTCATCTTGAGTCCATTGATCTTCGGGCCTTGTGATAGGAATATCTCCATTTATGATGATGTTCCATAGTTGATACTGGTTGGACTTGATGTACATCTCCATGCGATTTTTCCAGTAGGGATAGTCATCTCTAAGAAAGGCTGGAGCCCTTGTTAGATAGGCTCCCTCGGAAATGAACTGATTGTCGTGACTGGCCATCTGGATCTTTTTCTCTAGACACAGTCAGGTGCTCAACCCTTAGAGGCTGAGCTTTGATACCAAACTATAAAGGCAAAAATCACAAGAAGGGGGGTTAAATTGTGATTTATATAAAAAAAATTCACAAACTTTTTATAAACAACGTGTAACGTCTGTTAAATAAAGGAGATAGATTTTGAGCAAAATGTTTTAACAAACGATAATACAATGATGAAAGCTCTTTTTAAGAAAACAGATTTAAATCCCAAGACAAAGTCAATTCAAGCAGTTATAAGAGATAAAAAAAAAAAAGCAAGAAAGACAACACAGAATTTTATATTGGTTCGTCTCACCCCGAGACTACGTCCAGTTCTTGGCAAACCACCAAGTTCCACTAACTTTCATAAGTTACAAGTATTATTCACTGCCACTTCTGGCTCACCCAAGTAGTTTTTCACACTTAGTCTCTCCAAGCTAAAAATCCAAGTATTCTTTACTACCAAGTCACTTCTGGCTCTAAAACAAATCAGAAGATTTGTTTTTGTAAGGGCGCACAGACTTTTCAACTTATCGTCTTACAAACGGATACAAGATTAAGAACTAAGTCTTTTTCTATCAGGATACGTAAGGTGATTTAAGAGCTTTTACAAAGAGAATTTACAAGAGAAAGAATGAAGGCTTGAAAGAATGCTTGAATTATGAATTCAGTTCATGTGTTGTATGTAGCACTTCAAATCTTCTTCTATATATATAGACTTGCTGAGGAAGTAACCGTTGTCTCTAAACGGTATTCTTTCTTGCGTCTGACCAACGTCTGAAGGAGGGTGGTTGAGGGGCATTTAATGCGAGCATTAAATGCTTGTCACCAACTAGTCATGCTGAGCTAATAAAGCATTTTGCTTATCTTTCTTGAGATATACTCCATATCCTTCTGTTGCAATGGTCACATCGCTTGCTCAGACAAGTACTCACTGCTAGCTGTAGCATGTCTTTTGAGGCGAGGGGAACTTATGATACTTTGACTCTTCTTTCTGTTTTTCTTTATGCACTTCGACAGATCCTAGGAGGATATTCTATGAACATTCCCTGAAAGCAGATTAAGCGTCTGTTTGCATATCATCTGTATCTTACAGACGCAGATCCAACATTTTCGTCTATTGGCATTTATAAGACGCAATCTTTTTACTTAATATTTGTTTTGCATAAAATCAAAATAATTGAGGATCCTGATTCGTCTTATGACTCAACAGGGACCATTTGTGATTACACATCTACTTAAGTATCGAGGAACTAATGAATGGACTAAACGATGATGACACTTTTATGTCTCGTGTTTGGGCAAGACATATGTACAAAGGAACATTGATTGCACAACGAACTTGGTTGTGGGAAGGTTGAAATTAGATTACCAATTTTCTCCTGGGTTGGGTAATAGTGATGCATTGCTAGATGTCAATCATTGTTTATAATATTTAATATTATATTAGACATCTGATATTAATATAATGTTTAATATTATTATCAGTTTTGTGAGAACATATAGGGTAACATGGATAAAGTAAATATTTGGAGCAATTGATTAGCATAGATATCATCAGGTCAACAGTTAACTAATTAAATATAATTTAATTAATTAATAAAAGATTTGATTAGATATGATTTACATAAGCAAATATACTGGTGATAAAACCATATTTTGTGCATTTGGAGAATGAGTTTTGGCCTTTCAATACCCCATTTTCTATTCATTTTGTAGGCAAAGCTCACAATTTTGTGCTAAGTGTGAAACAAACAGGTGTTCAAGAAAAATAATGGAAAAGGATTAGAAAGGAACACATTTCAGTATCTTTGGCTTTGTTGCGAAATTAGAACACAGTGAGTGAGCAAGTGACTGTGAAAAGGACTTAGGCTTGGGGAAAATGTGAAGAATATCATGGGGGATTACTTGAAACATTTTCTAGTCTATTTTGTTCTTCATGTATTCAATTGTAATTCTATGCTTTCTTGTGTCTATGGCTTTCTCAGCTATGGTTTTGATGCAGACTTTGCATGCAACTCCCCAGTTCCTTATTTTAATTGAATCTTTGTGTCTATTCAGTCAATTAAACTGCTCCATTGCTTTAATTTCTATGTGGAATTGATCAATCCTAGTCTTAGTTAATTTTTAGTGAATTGCAATGTTTAATTGGCAGAACTATGGAATAGTTAGGTTTATAGAGCAACATATGACCAACTATGTGAATGAACCTCTAATCAAATTAGTAATTTTAATCACTCTCTATGCATTTTTCCTTCCCCTAATTTGAATCCTATATGAACAACTAGGAATTAGATTAAGGAAAAGAGTATTAATAGATCATTATCAATATTTGTTAATAAAATTAAGAGAGCCAATTAGTAATTGAAGATTAAATCAAAGTTCAATTAGAATAAGAATTTGGGGATTTTTGCTAGCATTGTTGAAATCACAACCCTATGTCTTTCTTGCTTGTTAATTTCTCGAATTATTGTTTGGTAGTTCTCTGCAATCTGTTTTCTCACAAAGTGATAGAACAACCTTTCTCTCAATCAATTGTCAACATTGAATTGCTTAGACAACGTGTAAAGTTTAATTATTTTGGAACCATCTCTACTCTTTTAGGTACGATATCCAAACATAAGGTCCTATATTAGTATCCCGTAAGATACGCTTGCCCTTAAGTCCATTTTGTACACATCAACTGACTACCCCATAACAAAACCAAGAAGTCCTAAGTAGTCCTAAAAAAGTATCCTCTCCAAAGCTCCTCGTGCGTTCACTGGCTCAACAACTATACTGAAGGTAAATTTGTGTTGTGATAGTCGAAAATAGAGCCATCCTCTAATACAAGTAAACATACATACAAAGAAACAAAAATAGAAATATAGGAGTGAGGTGATTTAATTCTTAAATCACTTTCAAATAAGATTCGTAGGCTTTATGATAAACCAATATTTGTTTGTGTTTTAGGGAGAGCTTTAGCCTTGAATTGCTTTAATTTTGAATAATTTTCTTGGCAAAACTCATGAATTAGTGTTAAGTGTGAAACAGACAAGGCACAGTTGAAAAATGTGGAAAAGATCCAAAATAAGCTGAAAAAAAGACAGAAAAGAGCACAATTGTGGAGAACGGTCGTGCTCTATACAGCACGACCGTGTTGATGTCTCAATGGAGAACACCCATGTTGATTCTAAAGGAGGTCATGCTCCATTTTGAAGAAATTGGCAACCACTATCAACCAGATCCGAGAATGGTCGTTCTTCATTGAGAACGATCGTGCTCTCAAATGCTCAAAGAAGCCAACAATGTTAGAGATTTTCGAGAACGGCTGTGCTTCCTAGAGCACGGCCGTACTACACTCAGGATTTTGAATTTGAATTTTGACCATTTAAAGAGCACAGTCGTGCTCCCCAGTAGCATGGTTGTGCTACTTCCCTCGTGTCAGTTACATTTTGAGTATTATAAATAGAAAGTGGGAAGTGAGAATTAGGGTATCTTTTTGTTCTGTTTCCTAATTGAGAGGTTCTGAGTGAAACAGTGTTTTTGTAAGGAGCTTTTTGCTGAGAGAAAGGATAGAGATCATCATTAGGGTTTTTCAGTGTAAGGTTTTGATCCCTTTTGCAATTTTTATGCCTCCTATGGTGATTGTTTGCTATTGTCTGATCATGAGTGGCTAATTTTCCTAAAACCCAGATTGTGATGTAATTGTACCCTACCCCTTGGTTCTATTTTAATGAAATTCCTTGATGTATTTAGATAATTCTGTTCCTTTACTATTTTTATTGTTAATTAGAACTGATCAATCTAAATCCTTTTTAATCACATATTAGTGATCATCTGTTTGTGGTTAATTGACCTGTAAAGGAACTGAATTAACATGATCGGAATGACCAAACTGGTTGTGTTATTTTCCAATTGATTAATTCTTTTAATCAATCTCTTTGTGCTTAAATCATTTTCTCTAAATTAGTTTATCTATGATCAATTGAGAATTAATTTAGAGAAAATATGTTAATCAGACCTTGACCATAGGCTGCTTAATAAATTCAGAGATTTGGCAATTATAGAATCATTAAAGGTTTTTATTAAAACATGAACTGAGGTGAATTGGGGTACAAGTGAAGTCACAGTCATGGGTTGTTTAATTGAAATTGTTATCTAATAAAATGATGCTTTACAAGCTTAAAGCGCTGTGGAAATTACAACAAGGGTTTGACCTTCGTGACATTGGCCACGGATATTTTATGGTGAAGTTTGACTCTCTTGAGGACAGATGGAAGGTGATGAGTGGTGGTCCTTGGATGATTTTTGACCACTACCTCATTGTCAAAACATGGTCTCCGAATTTCATAGCAGAAGTTGATTCTATAGACAGTACATTGGTTTGGGTAAGGTTCCCTAGCCTCAACATGGTGTTCTATAATGAAAGTTTCCTTCTATGTTTGGCCTCTGTTATTGGAAAGCCGGTTAAAGTGGGTACAAATACGTTGCATATGGGTCATGGCAGGTTTGCTAAGGTTTGCGTTGAAGTGGATCTCAGTAAACCTGTTGTGGGAAAAGTCAACATCTGAAACCACTGGTACCACATTGAGTATGAAAGCCTTCACCTACTATATGGTTCAAGTGGCCATTATGGGCATCGTAGCAAGGACTGCCCCAAGAAAGTGGTGGAAAACGTTGCGCTAGAGGTTCATTCTGATGCTTCGCCAGTGAAGGAGGTGCCTGCCGCAAATACGAGTGCAACTACTTCTGAGATAATTGCGGCAACAGATCCCAATGTGATCCTCAATATTATTGGCACTAATGGTAACGGAAAATTTGGTGCAATTGATATGCATGGGGAATGGCTCATCGTTCAACGCAAAAAGAAAGGAAACCGTGGTAAGAATATATCAAATGATTGGAATAAATCAGAGAAGGATAAGATTTCAAATCTTTTATCTGATTTAAAATCCAAAGGTATCCCACCTACGCTAAGTCAGGAAAGGCGGCCCCACAATGTCTATGCCCAGGATCCCGAGAAAAAAAGGCCACATAAAGATTAAAAAGATTCTTCCCTTCCTGGGGCCAGTGTGGAGAACATTCCTACCCCTAAAGGGAATATGAAAGTTGTTATTGCCTCTTCGTCAAGTAAAGCCACCAAACACCAAACCCCAAATCCTGGGAAGGCTAAGATTGTGGTCCCACCCAAGATTATTCCTTCCTAAAAGGTTGTGAAGATAGGGTCAAATCCTTCAATTCCTTTTGCTTCTATGAAGTCATCATCTCCCTTGGCGAATAATGCCCCCTTGAATGAGGATAGGAATATTCAGATGTTGAATGTTAGTGAGGTGGACCTAGGACCTCAATAATGCGGAGTCTCACCTTCCTATTTTGTTTCCTATGGATAGCTTAAAATTTTCCTTTCTTTTCTGGAATGTTCGAGGTTCCATAAATAAGAATGGTAGAAGATATACTACCTCTATTGTCAGAAAATATAGGCCTCATATTATCTACCTTTACGAGACTTATTGCTAGTTCCACAAAGCTTGAAACTTTTGGCTTAAACTTGGCTACGATCCCTGTTGCATTCAAGAGGCGGACGGTCATAGTGGTGGTATTTGGATTCTCAGGGATTGAAATAGTAATTTTCAATATGTGTTGATAGACTCTTATCCTTAGATCATCTCTTTCGAAGTAAAAGCTGGCAATTTGTCTTGGGTTTGCTCCTCTGTCTATGCTAGCCCACCCATTACAGTTGGACGTTCCCTTTGGGACCATCTCTGTCATTTAAGGAGTGTTATTTCTGCTTCTTGGCAAATCCTGGGCAATTTCAATGAAGTGGCTTATGCTTCAGAGGTGAGAGGTGGTGACTTTAATCTCTCAAGAGCCACTGTTTTCTTGGATGTCATTAATGACTATCACATGCTGGAGGTTGAAGTGGAGGGCAGTGGCTTTACCTAGTTTAGAAAGGATCATACTACGACTAGCATAGCCAAAAAACTTGACCGGGTTCTTGCTGACCCTCCTTGGTGCAATCTTTTTTCCAAATGCCCATGCTATCAGTCTTTGCAAGGTTCACTCTGAGCATAGTCCAATCCTCCTCAAGATGAGTGAAGATAACTTACATACTGGGCACAGACCTTAGCATTTTCTCTCAGCTTGGACTCGCCATAAAGATTACAAGGACATGGTCAAATCAGCTTAGGGGAGCTTTAATAGTTCTGTGACGCAGAAGCTTCATGAGGTAAAGATCAAATCCAAACATTTTAATCAAAATGTTTTTGGTAACATTTTTCGCAGGAAGAGAAGGGTGGAAGCCAGGCTTCATGGGATTCAGCGTATTGTGGAGCCTAATCCTAATTCTCAGATGGAGGCCTTGGAAGTAGAGCTCCAATCTGAATACAGGGAGGTGTTGAAGCAGGAGGAAATTATTTGGTTCCAGAAGTCTAGGGAGAATTGGATTAAATCCGGAAACCAAAATACAAAATTTTTCAACACCCAGACTATTGCCCAGAGGAGAAGGAACATTGTCCACAAGATACTGCTTCATGATGGTATTTGGTGTGAGGATGTTGATGTCTTGAAAGGGGAAGCCCATAAATACTTTCGTGGCTTGTTTTGCCCCCCTGATTTGCAACGTAATGTCTCATTCCCTACTCGTCTTTTTCTGACTCTTAGTGAGGCTGCTTGTTTGGCGTTAACTGCTCCAGTTACTAAGGAGGAAGTGAAACATGCCTTGATGAGTATGAAGTCGAATAAAGCCCCTGGACCTGATGGGTTCCAACCCTACTTTTTTAAACAGTACTGGGAGATCATTCAAAATGATGTCTGGAAGCTTGTGAGTGATGTTTTTGTTACGGGGTTCTCAGATGTGAAGCTAGTGGAAACTCTCATCATGCTGATTCCAAAAATTGACTTTCCCAAGCAATTTAAGGACTTCCGGCCCATTAGTCTTTGTAACGTGGTGTACAAGATCATCACTAAAGTTCTTGTTCAACGACTTAGGCTGTATCTGGATGATATGATGAGCCCTCTGCAAGGTAGTTTTGTCCCAAGGAGTGGCACATCAGAAAATGCTATTCTAGCCCAAGAAGTTGTTCACTATATGCATCGTTCAAAAGCTAAGAAGGGAGTAGTTGCCTTCAAAATTGACTTGGAGAAGGCTTATGATAGAGTCCAGTGGGACTTTTTGGAGGAGATGTTACATGAGTTTAAATTCCCTCTTATCATTATTTCCCTTATCATGTGGAGTGTTAGATCTTCCTCTTTGAATATTGTTTGGAATGGTGCTAAGACTGATAATTTCTCCCTTACTAGAGGCCTTCGCCATGGAGATCCTCTCTCTCCCTATTTGTTTGTTATGTGCATGGAGAAACTCTCAATCCATATTCAACAACTAGTGGACGATGGAATTTGGCAGCCTATTTCCATCTCGAATGGAGGCCCTAGTATTTCCTACCTTCTTTTTGCAGATGATGTTCTTCTCTTCTGTAAGGCCAATGAATCCCAAGCTCGTCTTATCGCGAATACCTTGGAAGTTTTTTGTAAGGAATCTAGTTTGAAGATTAACCTTTCGAAATCAAAATTTATGTGCTTGAAGGGTGTTCCTAGAGGAGTCAAGCAAAAGTTCCATCTCATTTGTAATATGAGGGACATTCACGATCTAGGAAAATACCTTGGTTTCCCCCTCCTACAGGGTCGTCTGACTAAGGAATCCTTTTCCTTTGTTATGGATAAAATTCACAGGCGTTTGGCCTCTTGGAAGGGGAAGCTTCTCAATAGAGCAGGCAGACTATGTCTGATTAATTCTGTGGTCTTCCCACCCTATTTATACCATGCAGGTTTTTTGGCTTCCAAACTCCTTGTGTGATGAGATGGATAGGGTCCTTCGAAATTTTCTTTGGTCCTCATCAAGGGATAAAAGGGGATGGAATCTAGTTAATTGGGAGAAAGTCTCATCTCCTAAATATAATGGTGGCCTTGGGATCTGCAATTCTCGTATGGTTAACACTTCTTTTTTGGCAAAATTAGTATAGAGCTTGGTGATTGGGAAAGATACCTTATGGGTTAAAGTTTTGACCCACAAGTATTTATCTCAAAACTTTCTTCTAGGCGTTGATTGTCCCCTAGGGTCATCCTATACATGGCATGGTATTATTAATGCCAAAAAGGAGATTTGCAATGGCTTTAAGTTTCGAATTGGGAATGGCGAGACTTCCTTGTGGTTTGGCTGTTGGAACTCGCTTGGTATCCTAGGTAACGTGGTACCCTTTGTCCTTATTCATGACTCACATCTTTGTTTAAAGGAGTTGATTCATGATGGCGTGTGGGATTTGGACAACTTATTTTTGCCTTTGCCCGAGACTTACATGCAGGCACTGCATGTGATTGATTGCAACATCATCCCCTCTATGACAGACATGTGGCTATGGTCCCCTTCGTCAAATGGCACTTATTCCGCCTGTTTGGCCTGTAAGTGGCTTGCCTCAGACCACATGGACTCTAGAGTTAACAACTCCTTTAAATGGATTTGGCGAATTAAAATCCCTGAGAAGATTCATCTCTTGTTTTGGCTAATCCTCCACAACCCCTTGCCTACAAATGCAACTAGGCATCATCGTAATTTAGCCACTTCCCCGACATGCAGTGCTTTCTCTCATGATAATGAGGACACATTACATTGCCTTAGGGACTTCCCTCATGCTAAGGAAGTATGGATTCGGCTAGGTTTCCTCCCTCATCAAAGTTTCTTACTCCTCAATACTGCTCCATGGTTGAAGATCCATCTTATGGCAAAGACTGGGTTCTTGTTCGCTGCAGCTGCTTGGTGGATTTGGAGATGGAGAAATAATTATGTTTTTTATGATGATAAGTGGGATATTATTTATGTCCTCATAAACATATATACCCTCCATGATAACACCGTCTCGTCACTTAAGGATGATGGTTTTTCCGTTGATGCCCCACTTTGCATCCCTCGTTGGACTCCTCCCTCTACTGGTTCCCTAAAGATGAATGTGGATGGTAGCCGTTTATACCCCTCCCTTGATATTAGTACTGGCAGGGTTCTTAGGGACCACAATTCCTCATGGATCTTAGGGTTCACTTCCTTTGAGGGTCAAGGTGATGCCTCCAAAGCATAAATCTTGGCTATCAGTCATGCCTTATGCACTACTTGGGATCACAGTGTTCGGAACTTGAACTTGGAATCTAACAGCTCTCACCTGGTTGAGATTCTTACTTCCAGAAGCTGCCTACCTTGCCACCAATATGCATCTCTCATTATGGCCATCTTCGACTACATGGTCCGCCCTTGGTGCCTCACGTTACAGCATGTTCCTAGGGATGTTAATGTTGTTGCGCACTCGCTAGCAAATTTTGGAGTCAGGCAATCCCAGGTTTTTTGTACTTGGGATAATGTCCCCTCCCCCTCTATCTCTACCCTCCTCTTAAGGGACTCTCCCGTGTAGTTCTTGCCTTAATTCTTCCAATGAAGTAAAACAAAACAAAAAAGATAACAATAATCATTATTTTCTCTAATCAAAATGAACTTTATCCTTATTTTTTTATACTAATCGAATAGGAAAATATAATTTAATAATCATTTTATTTTATTTTATTTTTTGAGAATTAAACAAGGATATTATTAATAGAGTAGAGTAAAGGGTTAGAATCAGGGACAGAGCCAGGGATACATCTTGGAGGGGGATTTCATTAAACAAATATTTATCATCAAAATTCATATAAAATATCCATTGGCATAAAATAACCAAAATTTTAATTATTACAATTATCAAAATGTTATAAATATCAATTATCAGTATCATAAGACAACAAATAAAATCTCTTTTTTTATAAAAAAAAATCAAGATTACAAATATTGATCACCAGTTTCACATGCCTAATTATTAGGACTTTTTCTTAAAAATTTAGGATTAACATAGATATCAAATTTTGTTGTAAAATTTTTTAATCCATAAACTTGAGCCTAGAAACACATTGGAACATCACAACTAATGCCCAAAAAATTAAAGACAATACAAGGAAAAAAACAATATACAAATAAGTGATAGGAAAGAGAAAATATATGTTAGTGTGTCTCAAACCTCAAACTTCAATCCTTTATATAATGCTCATAATTATGCTTACCACATTGACAAAGATTGGTAAATAGTTTATGTTCTTGTCTAAGGGTAACAAGGTAAATTTATCTACAACAATGTCTTCAATCCGAGATCTTCTTCAAGTGTCTGAATCCCCTAAGGCAAGTTGCTCCAACGCTCAAGTCAGCTTTCGGTTCAGAGCATTTAATGAGAGTAATAAATGAGGGACCAAAAGTCCCCGTACCTCGATGATCGTACCATATTTATACTTACCTTATTGGGCCCTGGATCCATGGGCTTTTTCCACTTGATTATTTCTCTTAATGATGTGTAGTTATCCATTAATTAGGGTTACTAATTACCTTCTTTACGCCTTAATTATTTTGGCAGATTTATCCTTGACGTACTTGCAAAGTGTTGGACTACTAGGCTAATCTAATATCCTGATATTTCATATGGTGTTCGGCTATTATGCTGGCCTAATAGCCTAGCACTTTACCTCGGTGTTCAGGTACCGAGTTTGGTCTAGTATTCGATTATTCGACAGGTTGAATAACCGAACATTGTTGCTTATGCATACGTACGAAGTTCCAAAAGGGATAGTGTTCGGCTATTCGGTAGACCTAATAGTCGGACACTATTCTCATATGTTTTATGTAATATATAAAGAGAGGCAGTGTTTGGCTATTCGGCCTATGGCTTTGTAATACGAGATTGTATTTGGCTATTCGGAAGGTCGAATAGCCGAACACTGCTTTATATACGTGAGCATTTTTTAAAAGACTAAAACGTATTCGGCTATGTACCCTGCCAAATACCCAACCAGTGTAGTTTATAATTCTAAAATCATTTATAATATAATTATATAACATAAAGGGAAGACTAATAAAACCTTGTAAATATAATTATTTATATCTCTTTAAGTAATGGGTGATAAAAGAAAAATACTCATAAGAAAAATAAATATCATTTAAATATTTTGTCTAAAAAGAAAAAATATATATAATTATCTCTATTAAAAACTGTAAAAGAAAACAAAAATATTTATGTAAAAAGGTGAAAGAATATCATTATCTTCACAATAATAACAAAAAAAAAGGAGAATAAAATGTTTTATATAAAAATAAGAAAAAAAAATAAAACTTCAATATCATTATTTGATTTCAAAATACAAATAATTTCTCTAATATTAATGTATCATATATTATTATTGTATATATTAAAAATTTTAAATTATAAAAATTCAGGGGCCAAAGCCCCACATAACAACGGTGATGAAAAATGCCGTATGTGTATACTTCCCATTATGCAAAATGGTGGGTTTTATGAAAACATTATCAAGTTATTGAATGGTGTAATTGTTGATCAATATCATTATTTGATTTCAAAATACAAATAATTTCTCTAATATTAATGTATCATATATTATTATTGTATATATTAAACCTTTCAATATATATATATATATATATATATATGAGGAGAGATCCACTTACTTCATAGTTTTTTACTATCTATTATTATTTTAATTTTATTAGAGTTTTATTTGTTTTGGTTAAGAATGATTCATCATTTTTACAATCATTTCAACTTCCAAACACAATTGCACAGTCAAAATTTTGAAATTTGAACCCAGTTCATTAAATAATAATATTGAGAAAATACTTTGTCAAAAAAAATATTGAGAAAATATCAAAAATCTGTGTTTCCATCAAATAAGTCTTTAAAGAAATTGAGGGTGTTCCACAATTAGTTGGGTTCTTCCTCAATTTGAATTTCCCCAAACATTGCAAATAAGTTTTGCAAATTGAATGACACGATCTTCATTTCTTGATTTTGGGATCATGTCGTATGTATATACCTCTCATTATGCAAAATGTCATGAAACAAAGTCACAAGCTTTATGCTCTTTTTTTTTTACCCATGATATTATTGTAAAGTATCCATCAACTTTATCGATAATTAATCTCTGTCGAAGAACCTGACTGGCCCACCTTTAAAGGGATCTCTCCTCCTATCCATATTTTTTCTACTTTTTTTATTAAAGTGCCACAGTTTGCCACAGTTAATTGTGAGAATGCCACACATTGGTTGAAAAATGTTAAAATGCCACAGTTGTAGAAAGCATTGAGAAATTGGTTGCATGCTCACCAATTTCCCTGTTATATTTTTTTTGCTTTTAAAAAAATTTGCTATGAGAAATCGATAGTTCAAAAACCGATTTCTCAATAGCTTTTTTTTTTTTAATTCGAATTTTCATTTTATTTTTTTAATAATTTTAAAAAATATATTTTAATAAAAAATAATTAATATTTAATTAATACTACATCTGGTCCTAATTATAAGTAACATAGGATAAATCATTAATACCAAGGAAAATAATTATTATAGCTTTTTTAATTAATTCTGCGAAAAATTCAATTTTGATTCCAAAAACACCATTTGCTTTAAGTGATTGTCATAGTGCATAGGGAATAGAGTAAATAATAAAGTAAGGGTACAAAAGAAATTTATTTTAAAAACTAGTGATTGTTGCTTATAATTAGGACCAAAGAAAAAATAACTTTGTTACTTATAATTAGGACCAGAGGTAGTAATTTATTTTATGTTTTTAAATTGATGTTAAAAATGATTATTTAAAAATACATAGGATTTTTACCGATTTGTAAACAGTTTTTTTTTTAATTTTTGATTTTTCGTTTTGTGGTTTTTGAACATTAGTTAAAAAATTATTCTAATGAATAATAATTAATATTTAATTAATAATTTCTTTAATTTTTTCAATTGACGTTAAAAATGGTTATTTAAAAATACATAGTTTTTGTAAATTTTCGATTGAATTATTTAATGACAAATTAAAGTGAAAATATAGATGATGAAAAAATAAATACATGAATTTTTTTTGGATATATTGCTTAATTAATGAAACACAAATTACATTTAAAAAGAAATTATTGTTGTAGAAGTTGCGGGCAATTTTTTTTTGGAATGTCCAACAGTTCGACAATGACCACATCTTTTTGATTGGCCCTTTTCTCTTAGGTCCATCTCAGTGTGTATGCGAGTTGATTTTGGTCGACCTTTGGAATTTCTTCGCATTTTTGGATCAGGACACCATTCTTCTTCATCATATTCTGACCAATCTTCTTCGTCAGGTAGTAAGCCAAACGAACCATTGTACACGTTGAAAACATTTTCCAACTTGTACTGCAGAGCTATGTATGACATGTGCCTGATGTGAACATGTGCACATGCAGCTATGACATGCGAACAAGGCATGTGTATTGCCTGAAATTTACCACAGTCACACCTTTGTGCTTGCAAGAAAACCCTGAATCTTTTTGGTGGTCGTCCCCCCTCACGTGGGTTTAATGTTTCGGACACAACGAATGATTGATTATGCCGATCAAATGTTTCGACTCGGTAAGAGGTAGATTTTGCAAATGCGTCATCCATGGCCTTTTTGACAATTTCTCCATAATGGTGATCGGCTGACAACATTGCATGAGCTTCCCTTCCTCGCCTAGCAAATAGGTTCAGTAACTTGAAATACGTTTCTTTGACCAACGATGTTATTGGCAAATTTCGTGTGCCCTTAAGTACTGAATTGATGGACTCTGCAAGGTTTGTCGTCATGTGTCCCCATTGTCGACCTCCGTCAAACGCTTGAAGCCATTGTTCCTTAGGTATGCGGTCAAGCCAATTGGCAGCTTCTGCATTATTGCACCAGAGATCGTTGTAATAACAGTGGAACATGCTCTCTGTCAATGCATATCCTGGGGAGTTGGACAATGTATAATGTCATATTTGTCAACATTAGCCAATGCAAGAAAAAATTGTAATTTACATGTATTTGTTACCTACCCATTTTGACAACACATTTGCGTAGATCGGCTTTCTTGTATTTTCGCATGAAATTTTGTGCGATGTGTCTAATGCAAAACACATGCACTGTTTGATCTCCCCCCCCCCCCCCATCCACTGTCTTCTCGATTGTAAGCACTTTTGATCGCTTCGTGCCTATCTGAGATCAAACAGAGTCCACTTTGGGGTGTGACGTGTGTTAGTAAATTTTTCAGAAAGAAGAACCAAGCATCCATTGTCTCACCTTCGACGATGGCAAAGGCTATCGGTAATATGTGGTTGTACCCGTCTTGAGCCACAGCCACCAATAGAGTCCCAGGATATTTCCCGTACAACCAAATTCCATCAACTAAAACAATTGGTTTGCAGTATGCAAACCCGTCAATGCATGGTTTGAATGTCCAGAAAAGTCGATGGAATCTTCTTTTTCCAGGAACCAAAACATCATTCTCTCGGACTGGGCGTGTTTGGTATTCAATGATTGTTCCATGAACATTGGCTTTTAATGCTTTAAGGAATTTTGGAAACAACTTGTAGGATTCCTCCCAATTGCCAAATGTATCTGCCAATGCCTTTTGCTTAGCATTCCATGCTTTTGTGTAGGAAACGGTGTACCCCAATTCTGACCTGATTGATTCAATTAACAATGGCACTGAAATTGTTGGATCTTTTTCAACCAGTGGCCTGATGCATTCAACAATATTCTTTGAATCTAACTTTGTATGATCTTGAGAAACCGTTTGTGTTGCGCTTGTGTGCGGATAGGGTAGCGTTCCGATTCCCACATTTTGGACCTTTTGCAAAAGTATGCCCTACAATACCAATTACATCCTCCTCTAGGACAGTAGGCAATTATTCTTTCTTTGTCAGATTTCTGAACTTTGTACTCGACATGGTTGCTAATGTGGAATTGTTTCATTGCATAATCTGTCGCTTTTTTATTTGGAAATTGTTGACCAACAAAAAGAGTTCCCACCTCAGGTGGAAGACTTTCTTATTGCAACAAGTGTCTGAACTCTCCATCATCATCTATCTGATCGAGGTTCAAATGAACCATGTGTGGAAGAGGGTTGTATGCACGAGGACCAGCTGACGGGCCTGCAGCTTGTTCATTGTTGTAGTCGTCGTCATTTTCGTCATCGTCGTCATCATTAGCATGATGCATAAGCTCGTCGTCTTCATGTTCACTAAAAGGACCGATGTATTCTTGGTGAATGCCAGCCACTTCAGGTTGTTGTTGTTGTTGGATTGTTGGGGTGGTTGCCTCCCTGTCATGTTGACTGGCTTGATGCGACTGTGACTGAGTTTGATGAAAATAAAATGACTGGGATGCCAAATGTTGGGTAGAATAATTTTCGGTCATTAGGAGTTGGGTATAGGAAGATGTAGCTTGTTCCCAATCAAAGGACTGGTTATTGGGTTCAGGTTCGGGGTAAGAGGGGGTAACCTCATAGTGTTGATCAGAGTAAGGAGCATTTAAATCCAAAGGGTGGTAGGCTTCTGGTTGTGGTTTAGATAATGTATTGTAAGATGAAAAAATTGGGTAAGAAGAATAATATCCATTAGAATAAAAGTTGGGTTGAGAACTTAGAGGCTCAGGAATATCCTCCAATGTTGCATATACCTCTACGCATCCAAGACAATGGTATTTGTCTTTAGTAAAGAACATGGATTGGACATCCTCGTCGTCTTTAAGGAGTGTCGATTCGTAGTTAATGTAACCACCTCCAATGGATAAAGGGTGGCGGAAATACACATCGGCAACCCTTTGGTTTGGTGCAATTTGGATTCGTTGTTGAATCTGTTGTTTCAACTCTTGTAGCGACAAGCCCTGCCTCACTGTCATTCCCACTGGGTGAGGGCATTTATACAATGCCCCTACATTGTCATCAAAACTGATGTCGCCATTGTAATACACGAATACAGATTGTCTCCTAGAACTGGCCATAATTTTGAAATGTAAAGTTGAAGGTTGAGGGAATAAAGGTTGAGTGGGAGTATATTTGAAAAGTTGTTGTAAACAAAACATAAGACTACTAATATTTATAGCCAATTCAACATAGATTGCCATCAAATTGAATAATTGCAATCTGGTGCGTCGATTTGTTCGGTGCAATTTGGGCCGCTACTTTTCCTACCGCATAAGACGAAACTCTGTAAGATTCTCTGACGCATGAACAGTGTCATCATTTGAATTGGTGCGATCTGGTGCGTCGATTTGTTCGGTGCAATCTAGGCTGCTACTTTTCTTGCCGCATAAGATGAGACTCTGTAAGATTCTCTGACACATGAACAGTGTCATCGTTTGAATTGGTGCGATCTGGTGCGTCGATTTGTTCGGTGCAATCTGGGCCGCTACTTTTCCTGCTGCATAAGACGAAACTCTGTAAGATTCTCTGACGCATGAACAATGTCATCGTTTGAATTGGTGCGATCTGGTGCATCGATTTGTTCGGTGCAATCTGGGCCGCTACTTTTCCTGACACATAAGACGAAACTCTGTAAGATTCTCTGATGCATGAATAGTATCATCGTTTGAATTGGTGCGATCTGGTGCATTGATTTATTCGGTGCAATCTGGGCCGCTACTTTTCCTGACGCATAAGACGAAACTCTGTAAGATTCTCTAATGCATGAATAGTGTCATCGTTTGAATTGGTGCAATTTGGTGCATCGATTTGTTCGGTGCAATCTGGGCCGCTACTTTTCCTGACGCATAAGACGAAACTCTGTAAGATTCTCTTACGCATGAACAGTGTCATCGTTGGAATTGGTGCGATCTGGTGCATCGATTTGTTCGGTGCAATCTAGGCTGCTACTTTTCCTGACGCATAAGATGAAACTCTGTAAGATTCTCTGACGCATGAACAGTGTCATCGTTTGAATTGGTGCGATCTGGTGCATCGATTTGTTCGGTGCAATCTGGGCCGCTACTTTTCCTGTCGCATAAGACGAAACTCTGTAAGATTCTCTTGTGCATGAACAGTGTCATCGTTTGAATTGGTGTGATCTGGTGCATCGATTTGTTCGGTGCAATCTAGGCCGCTACTTTTCCTGACGCATAAGACGAAACTCTGTAAGATTCTCTAACGCATGAACAGTGTCATTGTTTGAATTGGTGCGATCTGGTGCATCGATTTGTTCGGTGCAATCTGGGCCGCTACTTTTCCTGACGCATAAGACGAAACTCTGTAAGATTCTCTAACGCATGAACAGTGTCATCGATTGAATTGGTGCGATTTGGTGTGTTGATTTGTTCGATGCAATATGGGCCGCTACTTTTCCTGCCGCATAAGACAAAACTCTGTAAGATTCTCTGATGCATAAACAATGTCATCATTTGAATTGGTGAGATCTAGTGCATCGATTTGTTCAGTGCAATCTGGGCCGCTACTTTTCCTGCCACAATCACATAACTGATGAATCATTTACTGACGCTTATAAATATAGGTTGTGTAGATATTAGTCTGCACACAACATCAAATCAACTATAGGTGGTGTAGTTAGTAGCCTACACCTTGTTTTGCTACACCATGACTTCCTCCGTAACCCTTGCCTTTGTTTATTGCAACGGTCAAATAATTACTAATGAGCGCGGTTCAACATCATTTGTCAGCGATGACACAAGGTCACTCTGCCTTCATCATGACATGACACTTGATGCCATGAAAGAAGCCATCCAAAAAAATGTTGGTGACAACAAAGTAGTAACGGAGGTCCATTATCGATGTCCTATATCCACTGTTGGGAACTGTACACAATATAGGGCATGGAAACTTAAAGATGACGAAGATGTACAAACGATGTTCTTTATGTTCACAGAACATCCTAACCTCATGTGTCTTGAGTTGTACGCAAGTGTGGATAATACCCATCCACAACAAGAAATCCAACTGCAATTTGAACCAAGTGATTGGGACGCTATGGAGAAATATCTTGACTTAGCAATGAAACTTGAATGACTTTATGTAGAGGTTGTATTGAAGTGTCACATATGAGGAATGGCACCAATATTTATGTTCCAAGTTTGTTTGTGTTCCTATTTATTATTATCATCAATGAATCTATCATAAATTAATTTGAATTATGCTAGTTATCAATGTATTATCTATTTCATTAATGTTATACATTAATCAATGCTAAATTTGCCTTTTATGCATTCAAAAGAAAAACAATTTTGCAAGATTTCCTAACACGCAATTAATGAACGCGTAATGAATAAAAACATTAACATTAACCTTAATCAACATGATTAAAATTTTCATTTAACACATTATTGGACCAATTCACTGTGAATAATTGTTCTTGTAGCACGAGTCCTGCAAAGGTTTATTTTTTGTGGCTGAAAAAAACAGCGGCTCTCATCCATTTTTTTCACTATATATACAATGCATGAAATACAATGCATGAAATGATCCTAAATACATACATAAAAGGAGTTCATTTTGTTATCATATATCCTTCTTTGACATTTACATTACCTTATTAACATTTAACAACCATGGAACACCAAAATGCACCTTTGCTTTGGAAACAACATCTTCATAGATTTGGTCAAGTATCTAATACAGTAAGCCTTGTTAAATGTTTTTTACGTTATTCTTCAATGCATTTTTGAAAATATTGTATCTAATATCTTAATGTGAGTTTTGATTTTGCAGATAACGAATGATGATATTATTCAATCATATTATCATTCGATGCCAGCTCCAGATCATAGAATTAAATCATTGTTGGCTAAGGCTGGATTTGCTGAAACCGCAAAAATTAGACATTTCAACATCGACGACACTTTGGTTACAGCTTTGGTTGAGAGGTGGAGACCCGAATCACACACGTTTCATCTTCCAATTGGAGAATGCACAATAACTTTGGAAGATGTTGCTCTCCAAATTGGTTTACCAGTCAATGGAAAAGCAGTTACTAGCCCAACTTACTTTGATTGGGAAGAAATGTGCTCAGAATATTTGGGTATGCTTCCTCCAAAAGGGGATGCACTTATTGGCTCAACTCTAAAACTTAAATGGTTAAGAGAAAACATGTTGCCTCTGCCGGCAGAACCAACGCAACACCAATTAGAAGCCCACTGTAGAGCATACATTCTAGGTCTCATTAGCGGGGTATTGATGCCCGACAAGTCAGGTAACAAAGTTCACCTAATGTATCTACCTTTGTTGGTTGATTTAGAACGTGTTGGACACTATAGTTGGGGTTCTGCTTGTTTAGCACATCTGTACAGAGAAATGTGCAAAGCAATTTTTCCAAAATAAAAAAAAAAGGATGGATGTGCATTGTTGTTGCAATCTTGGGCATGGTATCGCATGCCCTTCATTCAACCAAAGGTCGAGCGTCAACTATCATATCCACTTGCAATTACGTAAATAAATATTTTAACAAGGGGAGTGTTATTTCTCATTTAACGAAAAGCATTGGATCATTTTTTTGGAACTATTTTTTTTAAACAGATGGAGTGGCAGAGGACTACATTTTACTGGAATCCCTCGTGGTGATGTCATAGGCTATAGATTACGATTCGATATCATGAATAATGATGAAGTGAGGTTATATTAACTAGTCATATTAATTACGATTGTTATATTAACTTGTTATATTAATTATTTAAACACCAGTTAAACTATTATTGAAAACACTAACCTAATTAATTTTTTGCAGTTCTTGTGGATGTCGTATAGAGGGTTTGAGTCATTTTTGCCAAGACATGATACAAGGATTCCCAATTGTGGAGTGCTTGTGTCGTTTTAACTTCATTTGCAGTTGTAGTATGGCACCAAACTAACAGAGTCAAACTACAATTTGGACTACGGCAAGATATACGGAACCCACCGCATAATCTTGATAAACTGCATCAAACTGACATGAGAGGACACATCGACACAAACTGGCAAGAGGAGCACGCACATTGGATTGCAATTTGGAGGGAACGACGAAATTGCGTGCTAATTGGCCAACCAATTCAAGGACGTCTTGAGCAAACCCAAGAATGCATGGAATGGTTTCGTGCAAATTCAAAGATTTTCCTATCACTCCATCGACAAATGCAACAAATACGAGTTTCACGTAAACTATGCCTTGGTGAGACATCTCGTGCAACTCCACAAATGCCAACACAACAATGTTCAAGCCAGCCCAGTGTACCTCCCCCACAAAGCCCACCAGTTGATGAAAACTTGCAACATGAAGGCCTGGATCCACCTCCCCATTCATTTCAATTCACTCCATTACAACAACCACAACCTCAACCTCAACAACATCTTGGGTATAGTCCTCACACTTTTGGAGCTAGCGGAGATGAGTTCATGAGTAACCTCATGGGTAGTGACCTTAGAATACCAGAATCAGCTTATGCTTACATGCAGAGTATCTTCATTCCTTCGTTTGCATCTTTTGACCAAGCTGTTACTGCAAGTTGTTCAACACCCGTTGTTGACAATTTTATAAATTACCAACCAACAACTCAAACAAATTTAAATGAAAATCTGAACGAAGTAATGCAAGACAATCAACCTGTTGTTCATGAGGTGCAAGTTGAACCACAACAACATCCACAAATACGTCGAAATCCAAGACGAAACAGGCAAGCTCCAAGGTGTGGAACTGGTGGGCACAAGGGCCATTAAATATTGCATATGTGATTGTAATAACTATAATAATAATGTATGTGTTTCCCTTTTAGGACATCTATTAACGTATGTTTTTTCGGTTTTAAGATTAGGCAAACTATTAACGTATGTATTTCGCATTTTAATATCTTTTGACAAATAATGCCCCAACAATATGTTTGAGCAACATCCTCCCAGATTGTGTTTGTGTTTTGGAACTTCATGTATAATCTTCTTTTTCTTGTTCAACAATAAAGTTGTTCATTGCTAAATCTAAAAGTTTACTAAGTGCAAAATGTAAATTTTACAATTTCCATACACGAATTTTAACCTATTCTAAACCAATTCAAGTCATGAAAGTTGTACCATTGCATTCACCAACATGAAAACAATGTGAATGAATTATTGTTCGTACCAAATAAGTTCATATTCCTAAGCAAAAGAATGCAAAAACTGACCATCAGGAAACTCTTAAAGTGCAAAAAAGTTATTTTTTTTTTAAGTTTTCGGGCACGGTTTTGAAGGTTTTTTTTACCGATCCAAGTTGCAAAAGTTGTATCGTTGCATTCACCAACATGAAAACAAAGCGAATGAACTATTGTTCGTACCAATTAACTTCATATTCATAAATAAAAGAATGCAAAAAGTGACACTCAGGAAAGTGTTAAAGTGCAAAAATTCATTTTTTTCCTCAGTTTTTAGGCACGATTTTCAAGCTTTTTTTTAACCAATTCAAGTCACCAAAGTTGTACCGTTACATTCACCAACATGAATACAATGCAAATGAACTATTGTTCGTACCAAATAACCTAATATTCATAAGCAAAAGAAAACAATAACTAACCCTCAACAAATTGTTAAAGTGCAAAAGGTTTTTTTTTCTTCCAATTTTCAGGCATGATTTTCAAGTTTTTTTTACCGATTAAAGTCGCCAAAGCTATACAATTAGATTCATCTACATGGAAAGTACGACAATGTATTATTATTAAAAAAAAACTCATTCATAATTAAAAAAATCACAAAAACTTACCATAATGAAAAATTTTAAACACCTTCAAAATTTTATTTCACTCTAATTTAACAATTGAATTTAAAAAAAATAGAAAAAGAATTATTATTCAGTAGAATAAATTTTAACAAATATTAATAAAAAAATTATTAAAAAACAAAAATGAAAATTTGAATTAAAAAAAAAGCTGTTGAGAAATCGGTTTTTGAACTACCGATTTCTCACAGCAAAATTTTTAAAAAGCAAAAAAAATATAACAGGAAAATCGGTGAGCATGCAATCGATTTCTCAATGCTTTTTACAACTCTGGCATTTTAACATTTTTCAATCAATATGTGACATTTTTACAATTAACTGTGACAAACTGTGGTACTTTAATAAATAAATAAAAAGTCTATTTTTTCCAAACTTTATGCTTTATTTAATAAAGAAGATGAAAGTAGAAAGAATAAAGATAGAAATAAAATATTTAAATTACAGTAAATTGTAAGAGATATAAAATCGATTCACACTATTTTTTTTTTTTTAATTTCTCTTCTCTTTCTCTCTATTTTGTCCTTATCAAACATAGCATCAGTTACCAAACTCGGCTAAAAAAGGACGATGTCCTATCACTTAGCTGCAGGCCAACTTGGCAGTTAAAGTCAAGAAAAATGACATGATTTTACACGAGACCCAACCTCTTCCCTCCACGATGAAATTATTGTCCTTTGTATTGAGACTTTAACTCCGAACGGAGAGTACAAACAGAGCACACAACACATTGTTTCACTTTAAATGGACCATGCATAGTCGATATTCAAACCAGCCTCTGAGAGTCGCCTTTGGCTGCAACAACTACATTTTAGATCATCTACATAACATTTTTCTCCTTAATCTTTAGTCACATTCTTAATTAATTTAATTATAAGAGAGCTTTTATGGTATTCTTAACAATTTTGAGGGTTTTGATACTGTTAATTTTTTAACCAATCAAATTGTATATCATTTTTTTTCTAATTAATTAATTTTTATTTTCAAATTAGTCATTGACTAATTAAATATTTAGTTTTTAAAATTTAAAATTACAATTATTTTAAAATAGAAAATTTGATTAAACATAAATTTAAAAGTCTAAATTCTATATTTTTTTACCGATAAATCACTTTATATTTGAACCTTAACCTCCTTCACATGAATGTAAATCCTAATCCAAACCCTAAAAATAAAATCGAAGGCTATGAGCATACACACGTGCTTCCAGTTGGCTTTGTTATGAATATAGGTGCTAATCATATCTTTTGCCTTGAATTTTTTATATGCTCGTTAGCTTTGTATGTATTAAGATTCAAGTTAGGTTTTGTGCATAATTAATAGTATAGTGGGTGGGTGAAAATATATGTATATTCGACAGAGTATGATAGCTGGGGTGGTGAGGTATATGGCTTTGCGGGATGTTGTTTAAATTTTGTATCCTGCTTTTTTTGCATGTCTTGTGCGTTTAATATGAAATTCTTCATTTGCTGATAAAAATACTTTTTGGAAAGAGATGAAAGGGATTAGGGTTTATATTCAGTATAGTTTATCGGTGAAAGAGGTGAAAAAGATTATGATTTAGATTTCTAAACTTATGTTTAATCAGATTTTCTAATTTAAAATAGATGTATATTTAAATTTTTTTTAAAAAAAATATTTTGCTGTAAAATAAATAAATATTTTAATTAATCAGACTAATTAAAAAACAAAAAAAAAATAATGAAAAGAAAGATAATATGTAATTTGATTGATTAAAAAATCAATAATATTTAAACCTCCAAAATCATATGAAATATCATAGAAACTCTCTAATTATAATAAGAAGAAAAACTCAGTTTGATAACACATTCTTTATTTGTTGCAAACTAGAAAAGTATAAAATTAATGTAAATAGTTGAATATAAGATGCAAATGGAGAAAAACTTATACCAATTATTAGCATGTTGTGATTAATTTATTTTTGCATTTGAAAAAGTTATGTAGTACAATATGTTGTAGATCTATTTCTTTTAACAGAGAATCTAAATTTGAACCATGCACGTGAGACATCTTGCATGGAGTAATATATTAATCTTGAGAAAATTGATAATTTAGAACAAATTAAATCGTGCTCATTCTTTATTGAGAAAGAAATTCCGTTCTTATACTGAATCACACTTTTCTAAGCTTAATTATTCTCTCACACTCTGATTCTATGCGTACCGAATAAATTGTGCTTAGTAGCATTATTAGTAGCATAAACATTATACAATAATTAGTGCTCCCTCCATATTTCTACCAACCGATTCATAGCAACAACAGAAGATCCACCTTCGGTCATTGCTTCGGTGGCACCAATTTTCATTTTAAAAATCCTCTGTCTAATCTCTTTCCCTCTGTCCGAGTCCATGAGCTCCTTGACTCGGTCACCCAACTCGGTCGAACTCACTAACCCATCTTTGTTCTGCTTCACCGCCAAACCCACCTTCATTTCCTCAACCAAAATCACCTTATTCAGCTTCTGCTCCGCGTAGAGAGGCCACGCCACCATGGGCACACCTTCACAAACAGCTTCCAACACCGAGTTCCACCCGCAGTGAGTCACGAACCCACCCACCGAGTCATGACTCAGAATCGCCGCCTGTGGGGCCCAGTCCCTCACCACCATTCCCTTTCCCTTGGTCCTCTCCAAAAACCCCTCCGGCAACAACTCGTCCAAACTCGGTGGCTCCACCGAGTCACCCTCCTCGAACTCGCTCCTCACAACCCACAAAAACCTCTGCTCACTCTTCTCCAACCCAATAGCAATCTCCTTTAACTGAGTCCTCGAAAACCTTCCCATGCTTCCAAAACTCAGAAACACAACGCTGTGACTCGGTTGTGAATCGAGCCAACTCAAACACCCGTTATCATCCCCACTACAAGGAGCCGAAACCACAGGTCCAATGCAAAACACCGGTGGCGTGGTTCCTTCCATCAACCCTTCGTTGAACGCTTCCACAACCCTCCTTTCGCTGGCATCAAACGTGTTTACTAAAATCCCGTAACTGTTCCTCATGGACGTGGCTATGTCGAGAAAAACCTTGTAACCTTCATTTTCACGATCCTTCACCATGTCTGGCAGGTCATCGGTGTGAATCTTCGGTAACCCGGGGATGAAGAGTTGCATGTTGAGGTCCTTGAGGGACTTTGTGTTGTTTTCGTGGAAGATAGTTTGATAAAGGAAAATCGCGAGGGTGGAGGCACCGGAAGTGTAGTAGAAGTAAGTGGGGATTTCAAGCGCGTTGGTGACACGTGTCGCGCTGTAGTTCATGAAGTCCAAGACTACTGCTTTGAGGTTGGAGGTTTGGGAGATGGAGCTGAGGATGCGGCGGAGGTGGTGGCCGGTGGCGCGGCAGAGCTCGAAGTTGAGGGCGTGGGGATGGAGGACGGTGGGGATGGAGATCTGGGGGATGCGGTGGAAGGTGATGGAGGGCGTGGCGGTGGTGACGGCGGCGATGTATTTGGCGGTGGCGTCGCAGGTGAAGGCGGTGGGGGAGGTGGGAGTGTCTTGGTTGGGGGGTGGGGTTAGGAAAAGAATGGTGATGGAAAGTGAAGGGTGGTGGGTTAGTATGAGTTTTCCTAGTTCCACCATGGAGACTAAGTGTCCTCTCCCCAAGGCTGAGTATAGAACAATAGAGTCCTTCATGGTCATGCTGATTCAAGACAAAGTTTTCTTTTTCTTTTTCTTTTTAATTTCTTGCTCTTTCTCTCCTGATTCTAAGGAGAAATTGGTGGTGTGTGTATGAGTGGAGGACTTTCTTGCTGTATTTATTGCCAGCGTTGGGAGGTGCACACTGCATAAGTGTCTTGGATTACATGTCGACTGGTTTATTTTTCATTTTTTTTTTTTTAAATAAACAAGAAACTACTATAAGCCATAATGGAGCCAAAGAAATGTTTATTTGCTTATAGTACATATGCAATAATGCATGTGCTTCTAGAAGAGTGAACCCACATGCTAAGTATCTTCCCTTGGAGTGGTATAATGTGCTATGACACCTGTCGCTATTTGGACCCACTTGTATTGAGAAGTGCTCTGTTCTATTTGAACCCATATCACATGTATTGAATTTACGGAAAAAAAAAAAAAAAAAAAACTACTGATGGTATACCCTAAATTTAGAGTGTATGTAGTGCCGGATCATGAGCTTGTATTGGTGGGGATAAAAAAATTAATAATAATTAATTATCATATAAAAACAAAACTTGAGATGAACTTAAATGTTTAATTAAATAAACTGTAAAAATATTTAGTGAGCTGTAAAGAAAATAAAACGTAAGAAAAAAACTAGTCACTAAAAGATAATTTTTTTGGTACATCACTAAAAGATAATTTAACAACAGCTACAAATTGAGACGATCGAGTTCAAATTAAAAAGAAAGTAGAGAAAACAAAAAGATAATAATATTAAATATATATTTATATATATTTATGATGCACTCCCTCAATCTTATATAGGTCTGCTCCTCCTGAGTGTATGGGTGGAAAGATAAAATAAATAAATAAGTGACGGTATATCCTAAATTTAAAGTGTGTGAGTGAAAAGATAAAAAGAGAGAGAGAGAGACAGAGAAGAAAAAGAAACTGATAAACATAACACATAATATGATAAAGAAAAAAAAAAGTGATTTGTAAGAGAAATTGAATGTCAACAACTCTTGATTTTATTACGAGAAATTAATTCTGTAGCATCTTTCAAAATTTAAAAGTTTTAGTGTTGTTATTGAGATTTTTTATCATAGTATATTTAAACTTATTTAACTATTGGCTTAAAAAATTAAGTGTATCAAATTTATACATTTTTTTTTCTAATGATTAATTTTTCTTCTAAAGAACAATACATATATTAGATAAAATATTAAATAAACATAAATTAATTTACAGTAGAAATATTAAACCTCCTCCTAAATTAAAATGTAATCTGAATTACAAACTATAAATTAAAATAGTCTCAAATTTATTTAAAGATACAGTAGAAAAATTAATATAAATTTAGTACACCTGTGATGAAAATTATAAATCTATAAGGAGACTAAGTATTTAATGGCAATTTCATGCATGTGCTTCTTGAAGATTAAGTATTTAATGGCGATTTCACTTAAAACTGTGTTCAGTCAGAGCGATGTGATATGTGATTCACTTGTGATGAAAATAATATTAATTATAGAGAGTATTATTATATACTATTAAACAATTAGCTATTAACAATTTAACATATTATAGGAGCATATATTATTATATTATAGGAGCATATTGTTATATTATTATATATTATTCAACAATTAGCTATTAACAATTTAGAAAGAGCTTTCACCTTTCTAATTTATAAAGATTTGCTGATTTTTTTTATAACAAAAAAGCTTTGCTGGAATATTATGGATACTAAGCATTCAACATTTGAATTACCAAGCTTCTGCTACGGGTTTCAAATTTCAAATTGTACCATGGAAAGAATTTCAAATAGCTACGTTGTTTAAGGAATTATTTAAAAAAAAACCTGCTTAACTCGGTCTGACTAGGTCCCCAAACCCAGTATGGAT
The DNA here is from genome assembly GCA_026413185.1 of Pueraria montana var. lobata. Classification (NCBI taxonomy): domain Eukaryota; kingdom Viridiplantae; phylum Streptophyta; class Magnoliopsida; order Fabales; family Fabaceae; genus Pueraria; species Pueraria montana. The sequence continues at coordinate 78,712,549 of CM048648.1, forward strand.
CACTAGTTTTGATCAAACCTAGCCAGGTCAAACTGGATTAATCCAAGTCAATTGCATGACTGATCCGATAACCAGCTCAGATTGATCTTATCACCTGTCCGAACCAGTTTTCACAACATTGATTTTAATATTGAGTTACTATTTTGTATACTTTAATTTTTCTCTTATCTCATTTTTATTGATTTTTTATCTTCCTTTTTCTCATCATATTATTAATTTTTTCTCATTCTATATTTTTTTATATATTCTTCCTTTCATTCATACATCCTAAATTTAAGTATATGTATAGATTTTTCCTATACGATTTTATTTGGAATGGTGAAAAAAAGGAACTATTGATTGTGGAAAGGATGAAAACATGACAAATTGGATTCCTTCTTCCATTTGGTTTCATGTAAGAAAGGAAGGAAAGAAGCAAAAGCAAGTAGAATTTACAAGCTTTTTTATCATTCCACTTTTGGACTACAGAAAAAGTAATGGAGACTAGGTGATCCCTGGCATCCAAATGTTTATAGTCTCAACCAAATTTTATATGATATGTATTCAAATTTTTCAATTCATCAGAAAAAATTAATAATACTTAATTACATGTCATGTAATAATTAATTAGGAATTATGAAATTCAGAATTACCTAATAATTTCTTGTCCTTTATGATCACGAAGATTTTTAAAGGAATTTTTTTTTTTTTTTCTGTTTCTTTTTATCTCCCGATTCGAAAGAGGATTGGTGTGTGAAAGGTAGTGTTTCTTCAATTTATGGCCAACGTGGGGAGGAGCAGGCTGCGTAAGCATCTAGGATTATAGAACTAGGAGTCCTTGTTGGCCATGAAGTTTCAAGAGAAAGTCATCTTTGCCTTTTCTTTTTCCTTTTCTCTCCTGATTCAAAGGAGTTGTTAGGACAGGAGAGTGTTTCTTTCTCAATTTAGGGTCAACGTGGGGAGTAGCAGGCTGCGTAAGTGTCTTGGATTATTTTTCAGAGGGTATATTCTAAATAAACTAGAAGTGTAATATTTGATGCTTATACATGCATGTCCTTCTAGATAAATGGAATTTTATTAATTAAATAAAAGAGTGGAATTTCAAATTTTTATGCATGATTTTTTTTTCTGATGATTATTTCTTCTTCTTAAGAACAATACATAGTAGATAAAATATTAACTAAACATAAAATTTATCTAAAATATTACATCTCCTCATAAATTAAATTGTAATCAAAATTACAAACTATAAAGTAAAATAATCCCAAATTTATTTGAAGATACAATAAAAGAATAATATAAATTTAATTATAGTATACTTCTGATGAAAATTAAAAATCTATATGAGGAGACTAAGCAACGTTTATTTCAGGCTAGAATTACTAATTTTTGAAAACTGTGAGATTAAATATCTTTATTTTAAAATGGAGAAACCAAAATTGTGGATTGAACAAAATAGGGAGACCAAATTATATTTTAGCCTTTATTTTATGCTTATACATGCATGTGCTTCAAGAAGATTAAGTGTAGGCATGACAACAGGCAGGTCGAGGACAGGTTTGGCTTTCCTCATCCCCATCCCCGTAAAAGGCAAGGTGGGTTCAGGTTTGAGTATAAAAATAGGAGGGTTTAAAATTTTAATACTCATCCTTATTCCCATCAGGTTTTATCAAGTTTGGAAATACCTACGGGTAACCCGCTACACCTTTTTTTTATAATTTAAGTTTACTTATATAATTTTAAATAAAATATATGTTAAGTTATTAATTATATTTTAATTCAAATAATATATAAAAATAATGAATAATAAAAAGAATTAAGAATTAAATTATATTTTTAATTAAATGTATAATTTTAAATTTATTATTTAATTGTTAAACTAATTAATTTATATTTTTAAGAATTATAAAAATAAAATTGTAACAATAAAATCTTGTGTGTGTGACTAATTAAGTGTTTAATACTATCACTTAAAACTATGTTCACTCAGTGATGTGATATGTGATTTGTCATTATTTGAACTCATATGTATTGATATTAATTAATTCGCTTTGTATTAATTAATTATGAGTAATTTTATTGATTTTCTTAAAAATAAGAATTTATAAGAAAAAAAATATAAGGATACAAGATAAATTAATTAATTTTTTGTTTTATAAGTTAAAATTAATTTAGAGAAAATAGGTTATGCACTAATAGTGTAAAAAAATTTTATACTGTCATCCAATCACAACTCATCACATATGGTAAATTTGTTGACTTTTACAATAATTACCTTGAAAGTCATCCTAAAGGTGATTCGTGATTGGTTGACAATGTAAAATAGGTTTACATTGTTAGTGCATCACCATTAAACTCATTAATTTATATATCTTAATTTTTTAAAAATTAAAATAAATAATTTAATTTTAACTTGAAGTTTAATTTTTTTTATTCGTAAGAATCGAAGACAATATCAGGGAAATTTACAATACTCACATACACTGCTCAACCAATAGAACTAAACCCTTGGTACTTAAAGTTTAATTTATGTATTCGTTTTATTTCTTTCCTTATAAATACTAGTGAAGAATTTTATTTAAAGCAACTTAAGTTGTTAACAACAAACTTAAACGTGAACTGAACATTTGGTTTTACTATTATAATACATTCGCAGCCCTTCATTTAATTTTCAATGGTGCAACTGATTCAGGCATTATTTAAAGCAACTTAAGTCGTTAAACATACAACAAAACTTAAACGTGAACTGAACAAGTGGTTGTCCTATTATAATACGTACGTTCGCAGCCCTTCATTCTTAGTATGACAAATTGACAGCCAATAAATATCATTTTATGACCTTTCCATGCCTAACTACTTGCTTAGCAACTAGCACATGCTCCCACAACAGAAACGGAACAAACCCACTAGTGTCACTTGTCACTTCTCTATTGGCTCCTTCATTCATTATTGATAGGTTTTTTTTTTTTTGTACAAATGTAGGCATCATGTTTTGGAAGATTATGTAAGTGAATTTTTAATGGTGCAACTTATTCAGGACCAGTGGTGGTCCTGAGCACAATCAAGAAGGGCGACTGCTCATGACTCCATTTTTAGAGGACACCAATTTTTTTTATTTAATTTATATAAATATTAAAATAAAATTTTATATAATTTTAAAATTATATACAAATTTATTATAAAAAATGAGATGATTACCAATATTTTTTTAGGAAAACAATTGTTAGTAATTAGTCAACTAATGGGTGATGTTTCTATTTCTCAATAAAAATCTATCCACAATTTTGGAAAAATAAACCGACAATTTATACACAATGATAAATGTAAAGATAATAGTGTGATATATTATTTTCTTCCACTTCTATCGACGTTAATGTAATTACGTAAATAAAGGTCTTGAACTTTTTCGATTCGAAGCCCAGGGTGTAACATCCTCATTTTTACTATTTGTATGCATTTATATATGTACATTATGAACACTTATGCAATGTATTTCATAGAACTTTATGAACATATTTTCTTAATGAAATTAATACAGTTCTACTCAGAAGAATTTTCTGAATTTGCAAATGTCTTTGTTTTTACTGAAATTGATAGTTGACTGGACTGCTATGTCAGACAGCTGTCCAGGATAAATTTTCAAGTATAGAATTTTGAACTCATTTATAACTTAAAAGAAAGGTAATAGAATATAGATTAAAAATATATACAGATAAAGAATTAAAATGCTTATTCAGAATTGTTAGGATTTTCTGAAAGTTAGAACTTTGAGAAATTATTACGGTAAAATTTTAAGAAAGAAAATTTAGAGAAAATTCATAGGATATCTATAGAATTATCTAATAATTGTAATATACTTAGAATAATTATTAAAAATGTTTAACCAAGAAAAATTTAAATTAGAACCTTAACCAATCAAAAAGTGACAACTTAGGCTTTTCTAATGTCACTAAATTAAGCTAATTAGGCTTGGATTAAGAGATAAGTAAGACACTACCCCAAGGTTTTTGATAGTGAGGAATCCAATGGTGATGTTATTTTCTTCAAATTCTAATCACATTGTAAAATAATCAGCAGCCCTAATTACCTTCTAGAATTTTCTACAAACTTCTTGAAACTTTGACTTTTGGGGTAGGCAAGTGGCAAGTCACCAAGGCAAGCCTCCTTGGCTGTCCAAGTGGCTTGGTGACTGATTTCCCTTGGTCAATAAGGGTGGCTGGACGTGCAGGGGGCTGCTGGAACTGAAGGGAGAATTCAATTTAATTAATTACTTGATTTAAGAAACATTAAACTTAAGAAAAAGGAAAAAGTCACAAAAGCTAACCTTTGCTCAAAACAGAACCGTAAGTTACTCCACAGCAGCTGCAGCTCCTTCATTTCAATTTCTTCTTAACTTCATCATTTCAACTCAAATTAAGAAACCAAACCATCCAAACTTCACCCTACCTCACATAATTCGGCTAGTAGAGAAAGAAATTGGAGAAAATCTCAAAAATTCCTACAAGACCAAGGAGTGAGGGAGAAAGGAATTCAAGGCTTTTTCTTCAATTAAAGAGTCTAAGGTAAGGATCTAGGCATTTAATTTCAATTAGAACCCTTGGAATTAGAAGAAAACATGTTGTAGGGTTAGATTAAAATTTTGGCCTAGAATCATGAAAACTTGAAATTGATTTAGGGGTTTAGTGTTTTTGATGCTTGTGATTGAAATTCATGGATTGGAATGATGTTTGATTGAATTTTTAAGGTGTTGTAATGGTTGAAATTTGATTTGTTGAATTTTGATTGAAATTGTGATTTGATTGAATTTTGGTTGGAATTGGAGTTTGTTGCTTTGGAAAATATGTTGAGAATGGTAGTGAGACCATTCGGCCAGCCCTAAATGCAAGGGATATTATGTGGAATTTTTTTATAAAACCAAGGGCAAAATGGTCATTTTACATGTAGGGACACATTGGGTATTTTGGAAAAAGATTGAGGGCATTTTCGGAAATTATTAAAAATACTAATGTTATAATTTAAATTGCTTAAATTTTTGTATCCTTGTATGTGAATGTGTACAAATTATTTATTTGATTGTGATCATGAAAAAAAAATTCATTAGCATGAGTCTTTTTGGGGGATTTATAAAAGTATCAAATGAGAAAGAATTATGTTGACTAACCAGGACTGTGGTAGTCATGAGAATTGAGTTGATTTATGAGAAATGACTTTTGTTGACTAACCGGGACTGCGGTAGTCATGTGAAATGAGATTGATTGAGAAATGAATTGTTGACTAACCGAGATTACGGTAGTCATGTGAAATGAGAATGATTGAGAAAGGATTTTTGGGTTGAGTAGAATTTGTTAGACAGGACCGTATAATTTGTGATTATATAGTCTGTGGGGTGAAGGATATTGGCAATTCCACATGTGGCTGGAAACTGGACTGAGTTGCGGTCGTGGTAGCCTTCCGGGTATCCTGATCTTCTAATTCTGTCTAGTTTATTCGCGTTTAGTAGGGGCTGATAGCTGAATTGCAGTACGTAATGGTAGGCCAGTTACTTACTAAACACTCAAAGGGGAAGTCTCCATGGAGCAGGGTCAAAATGAATTTGAGTCAAAAACTGCATTGCATAAATCATACTGCATTTAATTATGTGTGTAACTAATTAATTTGTTATGATATGTAATTGTTTGAAATTGTTTTAATTCTATGAGAAATTAAATGCCTGATCCGGTAATGCTGTCCCCAGATTCTAGGGGAGTGTGATTGCAGGTACTTGGAAGATTAATTAGAAGTCACAGATGTAGACATACTCCAGAGCTATAGGAATAGGGGTTTTTGGCTTTAGATACTTTTGTATTAATTAGAAAAAAATTTGTAATAGTATTTTCTGTAAATTTTAATAATGTAAATTATAAAGATAAACTTTAAACTTAATGGAATGTATTTATTTTATTTGTAAATTTTCGTGTTATGGATTTTATATAGAAATTAAGAAAAAAAAAAAGGGGGTTACATTAGTGGTATCAGAGCTCTGGTTATGCATCTCTAGGATTTGTGAGTAATTGGTCTGTTATGTATTTTGCTGTGTTACTTTGATTGAAACTGGTTGTTTATGTGAATTGTTTGTTTTGATTGAAATTGGTTGTTTTCTATGAATTGGTTGCTTAGTTGTTTGTTAGGAATATTATAGGAATAAGGGTAGTAACTGGATCAAAGATTATTTTTTTTAGACAGGTAGAGATGTCAGGAAGAGGAAGAGGAAGAGGAAGAGGAAGACCAGCTGCAAATCCCACAGTTGGAAATGATAATATAGCTGAGATGGCCAGAGCCATGAGGGATATGGCTAATGCAGTAACTCAGCAGACTGAGATGTTGGCTAATCAGACACTAGCTCAGCATCCACCTCCACTTGTTGACAGGACCACTTTAACAGATTTTAAGAGGCATGATCCACCTTACTTTAAGGGAGAGTATGATCCAGAGAAAGCTGAAGAGTGGATTCAGAATCTGGAGGATATTTTTGTGGCTATGGAGTGTCCTGATGAGAGAAGGGTAACACATGCAGCCTTTCAGTTACTGAGTGATGCTAAGTTGTGGTGGAAAGCTACTCAGAGGATGTGGGAGAACAGGGGAGAAGTGATCACCTGGGATATCTTCAAGACCTTGTTCCTTGAGAAATATTTTCCAGAGACTGTGAGACAAGCCAAAGAGGAAGAGTTTATCAGTTTGACTCAGGGAAGTATGAGTATTCTTGAATATACTTCTAAATTTGAATCTTTGGCCAAATATTCTAAATACTTGCAGATCACTGGAAATGAAGAATGGAAGTGTAGGAGGTATGAAAAAGGCTTGAGATATGAGATTAAGGAAGCCATAGTTCCATTGAGGATTGCTGAGTTCCCTGAATTAATGGATCAGTGCAAAGTAATTGAAGATATGAAAAGGGAGCAAAGATCCAAAATGGCGGGATATGCAAGTAGGAGTAGTTTTGGAAGAGGAGGTCCTATGATGAAAGGGAAAAATATTCAGCCTCAGAGACCATACAGTAGACCACCACCAGGGCGCTTTGGAGGAGGAGTAGGTACAGGTGGTTTTAGACCAATGGGAGGAGTAGGTGGGGCTGGAAATTTTCAAGGATCTCATTTGGTAGTTAAATGCTGGAAGTGTGGAAAGGGACATATGGCAAAGGATTGTCCTATAACTGGTCCTGTTTGCTTCAACTGTGGAAAACCAGGTCATGTATCTAGGGATTGTTATGCACCCAGAAGGGATCAGGCTGGTAGAGCTTTGCAGACCCATAAACCTACAGCTAGTGGAAGAGTATTTACCTTGAGTGGTACTGAGGCTTCACGGTCTGCAGATCTTATTCAGGACAAGGGTCAAATGAAAGGTAAGTCCTTGACTGTGTTATTTGATTCAGGTGCTACCCATTCATTTATATCTGATGACTGTGTTGAGAATCTGAGCTTAGTTGTGTCACCATTACCTTATACTTTGCTTGTTTCTGTGCCTACATCTAAACCAATCCTAACCTCTCAAATATGTTTGAATTGTATGATAACCATCAGAGATAGACCATTTGTTGTGAATTTGATTTGTTTGCCTTTGACTAACCTTGATGTAATATTAGGAATGGATTGGTTAGCAGCCAACCATATTCTAATAGACTGTGCCTCTAAAGCTGTGATTTTCCCTGAACTTGATGTTTATAGACTTAAACCTGTCCAACCCAAAGAAATATCATTTAAAAGTGAAATTCAAAAATACATGTTATCATCTCTTAGAACTAAAGAAGATAAAATTGAAATTGACTCTGTGCTAGTTGTAAATGAGTATCCTGAAGTTTTTCCTGATGATGTTCCTGGTTTACCTCCTGAGAGAGAGATAGAATTTAGCATTGACTTGATGCCTAGTACTAGACCAATCTCTATGCAACCCTATAGAATGGCACCATTGGAATTAACTGAATTAAAGAAACAATTGGAAGAGTTGCTAGAAAAACAATTTATAAGACCTAGTGTGTCACCATGGGGAGCCCCAGTGTTATTAGTTAAAAAGAAAGATGGGGGATCTAGGTTGTGTATAGATTATAGACAATTAAATAAAGTAACTATAAAGAATAAATATCTTTTACCTAGAATAGATGATTTAATGGATCAACTTAAGGGAGCAACAATTTTTTCTAAAATAGATTTAAGGTCTGGGTACCATCAAATTAGAGTTAAAAAGGAAGACATACCCAAGACTGCTTTTAGGACTAGATATGGACATTATGAATATCAAGTGATGCCATTTGGAGTAACTAATGCACCAGCCGTGTTTATGGATTATATGAATAGGGTGTTTAGACAATATTTAGATAATTTTGTAGTAGTATTTATAGATGACATATTAATATATTCTAAAAATAAAGAAGAACATGAAAATCATCTCAGAATAATATTAGAAACTTTAAAAGATAGAAAATTATTTGCAAAGATGTCTAAATGTGAATTTTGGTTAGAGGAAGTAAAATTTTTGGGGCATGTAATTTCTAAAGAGGGAATAAGTGTAGATCCTTCTAAGGTAGAAGCGGTTTTGGAATGGGAGAGACCTAAAACAGTAACTGAGATTAGGAGTTTCTTAGGATTAGCTGGGTATTATAGAAGATTTATTGAAGGGTTTTCTAAGATAGCTGGACCATTAACTGAATTAACTAGGAAAAACCAACCTTTTGTGTGGAGTGAAAGTTGTGAGAAAAGTTTTCAAGAGTTGAAAGATAAATTGACTACCTCACCAGTTTTAATTTTACCTGACCCAAATGAACCTTATGATGTATATTGTGATGCTTCTTATCAAGGGTTAGGATGTGTGTTAATGCAGAATAGGAAAGTGGTAGCATATGTGTCTAGGCAGTTGAGACCACATGAGAGAAATTATCCTACACATGATTTAGAATTAGCTACCATAGTTTTTGCTTTGAAAATTTGGAGACATTATTTGTATGGGTCTAAATTTAATGTGTATAGTGACCATAAGAGTTTAAAATATTTGTTTGATCAAAAGGAACTTAACATGAGACAAAGAAGATGGATGGAGTTTATTAAAGACTATGAATTTCAATTAATGTATCATCCAGGAAAAGCTAATGTAGTAGCAGATGCCTTAAGTAGGAAAATTGTACATGTGTCAACTATGATGATTAAAGAATTAGAATTAATAGAACAATTTAGAGATTTGAACTTGTGTCCAGTTAGAGAAAAAGATAAAATTCAATTAGGAAGGATTACTATTGCTAATGATTTTTTGGAAGATATTAGGAAGAAACAAGATGTAGATACATTCATTCAAGAAAAGAAAGCATTAATAGGAACAGATAAAGTAAAAGAATTTAATTTGGGAACAGATGGAATTATTAGATTTAAAAATAGAATTTGTGTACCTAATAATCAAGAATTAAAAGAATTAATTTTAGAAGAAGGACATAAAAGTAAATTAAGTATTCACCCTGGAACTACAAAAATGTACAAAGATTTAAAAGAGATGTTTTGGTGGCCTAGGATGAAGAAAGATGTGGCAGAATATGTAGCTAGGTGCTTAACTTGTCAAAAAGCAAAGATTGAACATCAGAAACCCTCTGGCATGTTACAACCTTTAGAGATACCTGTGTGGAAGTGGGATAGTATATCAATGGATTTTGTAGTAGGATTACCAAGAACTAATAAAAATTGTGATTCTATTTGGGTAATTGTAGATAGATTAACTAAATCAGCACATTTTCTTCCAATAAATATTAGGTATTCTTTAGAAAGATTGGCTCAATTGTATATAAAAGAAATAGTTAAATTACATGGGGTACCTACTAGTATAGTATCAGATAGAGATCCTAGATTTGTTTCTAAATTTTGGAGAGAATTTCAGAAAGCCTTAGGAAGTAGACTACATCTTAGTTCAGCATACCACCCTCAGACAGATGGCCAAACAGAAAGAACCATTCAATCATTAGAAGATCTTTTGAGAGCTTGTACATTAGAAGAGAAAGGGAATTGGGAAGATATATTACCTTTAGTAGAATTTACATATAATAATAGTTATCATTCTAGTATAGGTATGGCTCCCTATGAAGCATTGTATGGTAGGAAATGTAGGACACCTTTGGTATGGTATCAGGATGGTGAGAATCTTTTGATAGGTCCAGACATTATTCAGCAAACCACTGAGAAAGTAAAATTTATTCAGGAGAAAATGAAAACTGCACAGAGTAGACAGAAAAATTATGCAGATAAAAGAAGAAAACCTTTGGAATTTCAAGAAAGTGAACATGTCTTTTTGAAAGTCACACCAACAACTGGGGTTGGCAGAGCAATAAAGTCTAAGAAACTAACTCCTAAATTTATTGGACCTTACCAAATTCTCAGAAAAATTGGACCTATGGCCTATCAAATAGCCTTACCACCCTTTTTGTCAAACCTCCATGATGTGTTCCATGTGTCACAACTAAGACAGTACATCTCAGATCCTTCACATGTCATTGAACCTGATCAAATACAGGTAAAGGAAAACCTAACATTTGAAACAAAGCCTGTTAAGATTGAGGACAGAAGGATTAAGTACCTGAGAGGTAAAGAAATTTCTCTGGTTAAGGTTATTTGGGATGATATAAGAGGTGATGCTACATGGGAGTTAGAGGAGAAAATGCGAGAAGCATATCCTCATTTGTTTGTATAGTTATTTAGTTGTATAGTTGTATGGTTGTATAATTGTATTAGAAATTTCGAGGACGAAATTTTTATTAGTAGGGGAGAATTGTAACATCCTCATTTTTACTATTTGTATGCATTTATATATGTACATTATGAACACTTATGCAATGTATTTCATAGAACTTTATGAACATATTTTCTTAATGAAATTAATATAGTTCTACTCAGAAGAATTTTCTGAATTTGCAAATGTCTTTGTTTTTACTGAAATTGATAGTTGACTGGACTGCTATGTCAGACAGCTGTCCAGGATAAATTTTCAAGTATAGAATTTTGAACTCATTTATAACTTAAAAGAAAGGTAATAGAATATAGATTAAAAATATATACAGATAAAGAATTAAAATGCTTATTCAGAATTGTTAGGATTTTCTGAAAGTTAGAACTTTGAGAAATTATTACGGTAAAATTTTAAGACAGAAAATTTAGAGAAAATTCATAGGATATCTATAGAATTATCTAATAATTGTAATATACTTAGAATAATTATTAAAAATGTTTAACCAAGAAAAATTTAAATTAGAACCTTAACCAATCAAAAAGTGACAACTTAGGCTTTTCTAATGTCACTAAATTAAGCTAATTAGGCTTGGATTAAGAGATAAGTAAGACACTACCCCAAGGTTTTTGATAGTGAAGAATCCAATGGTGATGTTATTTTCTTCAAATTCTAATCACATTGTAAAATAATCAGCAGCCCTAATTACCTTCTAGAATTTTCTACAAACTTCTTGAAACTTTGACTTTTGGGGTAGGCAAGTGGCAAGTCACCAAGGCAAGCCTCCTTGGCTGTCCAAGTGGCTTGGTGACTGATTTCCCTTGGTCAATAAGGGTGGCTGGACGTGCAGGGGGCTGCTGGAACTGAAGGGAGAATTCAATTTAATTAATTACTTGATTTAAGAAACATTAAACTTAAGAAAAAGGAAAAAGTCACAAAAGCTAACCTTTGCTCAAAACAGAACCGTAAGTTACTCCACAGCAACTGCAGCTCCTTCATTTCAATTTCTTCTTAACTTCATCATTTCAACTCAAATTAAGAAACCAAACCATCCAAACTTCACCCTACCTCACATAATTCGGCTAGTAGAGAAAGAAATTGGAGAAAATCTCAAAAATTCCTACAAGACCAAGGAGTGAGGGAGAAAGGAATTCAAGGCTTTTTCTTCAATTAAAGAGTCTAAGGTAAGGATCTAGGCATTTAATTTCAATTAGAACCCTTGGAATTAGAAGAAAACATGTTGTAGGGTTAGATTAAAATTTTGGCCTAGAATCATGAAAACTTGAAATTGATTTAGGGGTTTAGTGTTTTTGATGCTTGTGATTGAAATTCATGGATTGGAATGATGTTTGATTGAATTTTTAAGGTGTTGTAATGGTTGAAATTTGATTTGTTGAATTTTGATTGAAATTGTGATTTGATTGAATTTTGGTTGGAATTGGAGTTTGTTGCTTTGGAAAATATGTTGAGAATGGTAGTGAGACCATTCGGCCAGCCCTAAATGCAAGGGATATTATGTGGAATTTTTTTATAAAACCAAGGGCAAAATGGTCATTTTACATGTAGGGACACATTGGGTATTTTGGAAAAAGATTGAGGGCATTTTCGGAAATTATTAAAAATACTAATGTTATAATTTAAATTGCTTAAATTTTTGTATCCTTGTATGTGAATGTGTACAAATTATTTATTTGATTGTGATCATGAAAAAAAAATTCATTAGCATGAGTCTTTTTGGGGGATTTATAAAAGTATCAAATGAGAAAGAATTATGTTGACTAACCAGGACTGTGGTAGTCATGAGAATTGAGTTGATTTATGAGAAATGACTTTTGTTGACTAACCGGGACTGCGGTAGTCATGTGAAATGAGATTGATTGAGAAATGAATTGTTGACTAACCGAGATTACGGTAGTCATGTGAAATGAGAATGATTGAGAAAGGATTTTTGGGTTGAGTAGAATTTGTTAGACAGGACCGTATAATTTGTGATTATATAGTCTGTGGGGTGAAGGATATTGGCAATTCCACATGTGGCTGGAAACTGGACTGAGTTGCGGTCGTGGTAGCCTTCCGGGTATCCTGATCTTCTAATTCTGTCTAGTTTATTCGCGTTTAGTAGGGGCTGATAGCTGAATTGCAGTACGTAATGGTAGGCCAGTTACTTACTAAACACTCAAAGGGGAAGTCTCCATGGAGCAGGGTCAAAATGAATTTGAGTCAAAAACTGCATTGCATAAATCATACTGCATTTAATTATGTGTGTAACTAATTAATTTGTTATGATATGTAATTGTTTGAAATTGTTTTAATTCTATGAGAAATTAAATGTCTGATCCGGTAATGCTGTCCCCAGATTCTAGGGGAGTGTGATTGCAGGTACTTGGAAGATTAATTAGAAGTCACAGATGTAGACATACTCCAGAGCTATAGGAATAGGGGTTTTTGGCTTTAGATACTTTTGTATTAATTAGAAAAAATTTTGTAATAGTATTTTCTGTAAATTTTAATAATGTAAATTATAAAGACAAACTTTAAACTTAATGGAATGTATTTATTTTATTTGTAAATTTTCGTGTTATGGATTTTATATAGAAATTAAGAAAAAAAAAAAGGGGGCTACACAGGGCACCATAAATCTCACGGTTGGCCCTGTTCAGGCCTTATTTTTGGTTCTTAATTCACTTTTATGTATGCTATGTTACATCAAATTTAAAATTTTTAATAATTTTGTTTACTTTGATAGTGTAACTAAGTGAAAATTTGAATTTAATTCCATATATGTTATTCTACATATTTTTATTTTTATTTATTTAAACTTAAATATTTAAAAATATGGAAAATTTAATATATCTTCCCTTCACATTTCAATTAAAAGAAGTTAATAAAATTTATTACAATTATTTTCCATTACATTTTCTCATTCCCTGGTTTCCCATCTTTTTCTATCTATTTTTTTTCTTTTACCCTCAGTTTGAAAGAGATTAATGCCTTATTTGATACTACTCCAGACTTAAATAGAAGAAAAAATAATTGACTTTACAGTAATTTAAAAAGTTGGTTAATATCATTTAATTTTACTAATCATATTTAATTTTTTTTTCTTAAAGTGTCCTTCAAACTTGATATTAAGAATAAAAATGAGTCATTTGAACTAGAATTACAATTAATTGAAGGGTATTTTTGGAATGGTATTATTAAATCGGGTCAAAATAGTTAAAATTTACTCATATTTGAGTTCAATTTTATTTATTTTTACTTATATTTAAGCCTAGAGGGAGTACAACAAAAATAGGAACAAAAAGAAGACAACGGAAGAGAAATGGGAGAAGGGTGCAAATTTTCATTCATTTGGTTGCAATGAAATTTTTAAAAAAGATGTGGGACTCGCTTAAAAAAGCTTTGCGTCGGGTTGCGAATAAATTGTTGATTTAACTTCACTACCCTTGTCACTCTCGTACATGTAATCATTGATCAATTAAGGCGGGTGACATAATCATTATGTGTGTACATAATCGATTATCAAGCATAATCGGTTATATGAAGCACGTACAGGTCACAAAATAACGATTATATATGTAAAGAGTAAAATAATTTTTTTTTATTAATTAATTTCTTTTCTTTTCTTTCTTTCTTCCCAAGAAAAACAACTTCAAAATAATATTTTTCACTTAATTTCATCTCTATTTTTCTTAAACCAATCAACTCATATTTTTACTCTATTTCTTTTTTATTTCTCTTGTCTTTTTTTCTCACCTACCTATTTTTACTCTCTGTAGCACATACAACATAAAAGAAGGAAAAAGGAAGAAGAAAGAGGGGTAAGAAAAAAAACACATATATTATAAAACTTTTTTCCCTTTGATACACAAGAAAATAAGAGAGAGAGAAAAAATACTATTGTGGATCTCATATAAAAAAAATCTCTCCATATTTTTTTTAAAGAAAAACAATAAAATTCAGTTTAAAGTTAGTAAAGTTTGGAAAGATGCTCCTTATTTTTGTATACCAGTAGTATTAAAGTAGTGTTCTGTTTAAAGGAAAGAAATAGAGGGAGAGGAAGTAGGTGGATGAGAAAAAAATAAGTGAAAAATAAGGTAAAAATATATATTGTTTGATTGAAGAGAAATAAAAAAAATAAAATGAAAATTAACTTTTTTGAGATTATTTGATTTTAAAAAATAGATATTATTATTTAATTACTATTTTTAATTTTATTTTTATAATAGAAGAATAAGGAGGTAGGGTTAATACGTGGGAGGCGGAAGAAGCTCTCTTAATCAATTATGAAAGCAGTATAATCAATTAATTAAGGGACAACAACAATAATATTTTTGCGCAAATCTTCCCTCTGTTGTCCAGAAATTCATTTATATGAATCACATCATTTTTTTAAAAAAAAAAAACATTTCCTTATATTTTCACTCTATTAAATAATCAACATTCTCCCATTTGGTATAAACTACTCAAATTTTCCTTTATTAGACTGACACAGTGACACTAGTAAGTGCTATTAAAGATGTTGTATTTTTATTGAGGTATAAACGTTCCTTCCCTTCTAGATAAGCGAGTTGTTGGACACGACTCTGCAATCAGTGTCATGTCAGATTTATAATAGTGGGTGAGGAATGGTCATTCCCCGGTCACAATAAGTTGCCAATTTTTCGATGGTGATCCATTTCTGTTCTATCATATTTATCATAGAAAATTAGACTAGTTTAACGCGTCATATATTAAAATAAGTTAATATAATATAGTGTTATTGTTTCTAGTCGTTTCTAGATTAAAAAGTTGGCATCTACGTGTACTTACCATTGCATTCATAATGTTATTTTCATGAAAAAAAAAAAAAGAGAGTTTAGCGTCCTTTTTTACAGAATTAATTAAGCAGGTCCCAATATTATATTTATAAGCAATTCATAATATCGTTTCACGGTTAAATTAAATTGTTCTTCATATGATGAGTAATTTAATTAACTCTTAAAAAAAATGAAATTATGCTTGATTTGATTTTGTGATGTATATATAAGTTTGCATAAAAAAAAAAATGTCGTTACATTACATGTCACAAGGTTCGCACCATATTGATTTTCCAATACATCTGTTTGTATAAAATTATACTAAGATCATATTTGTGATTAATAGAAAATAAAGTAATTGAGTTTGCTCTAATGAGATGATAGTTTTAACCGGAGTTAATATTATAAAAATTAATTATAGCTAACTACTCTAAATTAACTAAGTCAAATCAAAGAATTTTGATTCTTATAGTTTATAACTTCAAATGTGTTTGGTAAGTCATTTTAGTAATTTATAAATTGGTTTAACTAATTTATAAGTTAATTTGATTATATTAAATTTGTTTATATATGAGCTTATTTTATTAGATTCTGACTTAATTTCATATGGTACTTCATTTTAGCTTATAAGCTATATTTTTTTTATTTGGTTTAAATATGTTTTTGTTCTTGATAAATGATCGAATTTTATTTTTGATCTCTAATAATTTTTGTTTAACTTTTTGGTCCATAATAAATTATTAATTTTGTTTTTGGTTTGTTGTTAGTAGTATTCTGTTAGCTGTTGACTTGACCGTTAATGTTAACACGTCAGCTAATGGCTTGTCGATTACATGTATGGATGAGAATAGGCAAGGCCGCCAAAAAGGGCCTATGACCTAACCTATTTAAAGGCTGGCCTTGCCTGACTTGTTTAATAAAAAAGATAGGTTTGGGCTTTTAAAAAAGTTTATTTAGTTAAATAAGTTAGTCTTGGACTTATAAAAAAGCCTATTAGGCCTTATAGACCAACCTCTTTATTCATTTAAATATAATAAAAATTAATATACATACTACACTTATATATTTAATATCTTAATAAATTAATAATCTCATATCATAAATAAAATAATTTTTTAAGATGAAAGAAAATTTATTATTAAAGTAAATTTTAACAGCGTACGTAAGTCAACTTCAAGTTCGTGAATCATAAGTATGTGATGTGAGGGTGATAATATCTCATATGTCAATTTTTTATTACTTCAGGTTAAGTTTTTGAGATAAATGTACTGTTTTCTTTTTTTCTTTTTAATCTTGATATGAACTTAATTAATAGATTTTTTTTTGACAGGAACTTAATTAATAGATAAAGAATCAAAATACTAAAAAGGAAAATAGCATTTACGCATAGATTATTATATCCAATTGAAAGACGTGATCAATGGATCAAATATGCAGGTATGCTACTGACCGTCATTTTTTTTGTTTGCTTTTGTTTTGCAGAGAGACATTAACACCATAATTGTTGAAATATAAAATAGACCTTTAAATAGGTTAATAAATAAACTAGGTTAGACTTTTAAAAAGGCTAAACTAAACCTAAAAAAAGCTTCTAATAGAAAATGTAACGTCAACCTTGGCCAGCACTAACAAATATATTTATATTACTTTCGGCTTAAATATGTAATAAATAAATAATAAATGCTTAATAATTGTTGGTTTTGGCTGATGCTGTTTCTGATAATAGTATCTGAACCATTCTATTTCATTTTCCTCCTTTCCTTTCTTGCTTTTCTCTCATCATGCGATTTGTATTAGCTAATCCCACAAGAAGACGTCAGGCGATTTGGTTAAAAGACACTTTTAGGGGACAATATATAAATATAAATTATGAGGTTGCACCAACCAATGGGACATAAGAGGTTGCACTGTCGACTAAGATTGAAATTTGGCAGGATGTAGCTAGTTGCAAGAGCAGAGGATAAGTTAAACATATATGTGAACAGTGACGGATCCAGGATCATAAGTGAGCGGGAGAATCTATTTAGAAAATAAATTTAATAATTATTATCATGAAAGAAGTGAAAAATTAGGGATAGGAGACTCATATATACTAAATTAAAGGGGACAAAATATACATATTCAAGATATCTATATGTAATTTTTTAAAAGTGAAAGGTGCATCTGCACACCCTCATTTATATGTGGATCCGTCACTATATGTGAATGTCCATCGTGGAGCATCATCACTAACTTAGGAGTCTCGAGCTCTTTCTTCATTTATTAGTACCACATTTGAGGAGAGGGTTGCTAGAGTTGAACAAATAGCTGCAGAAGTTAATCAGGAGACTACAACTAGTCAGGAAAGGGCCAGGGTTGCCGAGGAGAGGACTGCTATGTTGCAGTGGCATATGCATATTGTGTTGGAGCAGTGATCGCTATGGAGTAGAGGTCAAGTTCAGTTGGTTGAGTAGAGTGCGTGAGTTGTTGTAAACCTCCTGATACCTATCTTCGACTCCAATAAAAAAAAAAAGTTTATCGCTATGGAATAGAGGCCAAGCTCCCCTGAGAGTAAGGCACCTGCATATTTGCACCATCAAAACCATTTAGACAGCCAGTCTTGGGAGATTACACAATCATATTACATACATAAGGATAGTTGTATGTTATTATTATTATTATTATTTAGTTTTATTTTTATATTATTATTGACATTATAACTTTATTATGCTTTTGTTATTTTAATTTATATTTATATATCTAAGTTTTGTAATATATAAGTAATAAATGAACAAAGTGATTTTAAAAAATTAGAAGATTAGCGTTAACAGTTGATGCTAACTTTTTTACATCTATATAAATAGTGATGGCCTAGGCTAATGCTAATAGTGTTGATTTTTTAAGCAATTTTACATCGGTCATGTGGACGCTAACATTGGTGTTGACTGTTAAAATTAATTATTTAAAAAAAGCAAAACACTAACGGTTTTAATTTTAAATTGACGAAAAGACAATATTAACCCTAATTTAAAAAAATAAAGAACCAAAATAAAAAATTTTAAAAAATAAAGAACGAAAACAAACTTTACTGCAAAGATAAAGAAAAGAAAGTATTTACCTTTAAAAATTAATTTTGCCAAATACACAGAAGCCCACCCCAATTTCATGCCACCATTGCCTAGCAACTAGTTGCGGACAATAGGCACTAATTTAGGCAGAATGCATGGGTTAAAATATCAAGAATCAGCACAAGGACAATATCAGAGCATATGATAACTTAGATGAAATTTCAAAATAATGGCATAATTCAATTACAAGACGTTGACCCATATTTTTAGGCTTCAATGATGCAACACCCACGATATTTTTATTTTTTTTTTAGATAAAAGATCACGAGTGCAACACCTCCAATATACTTATATTTGCTAGTACAAAAATGAATTTCGGATATATTTTATAATGGGTTATTACACAGTGTGCGTGAGTTATTGTACTCGATACCTCTATACGTTTTTCTTCTTTTAATGATATTGTCTTTTGCTGATAAAAAAAAAAAAAGGATACGTGTTCGTGAGTTATTGTAAATTTCATACTATCTATCTTTAATTCTTATGTATAAAAAAATAATGGGTTATTATAAATATACATTTATCTTTTAATATATACTTATTGAAATATACAATATTTTTTCTAAATTATTCCTTATATGTACATGTTAAAAAATATTTTTTCATTAAAATATTATTGTTATCAGTGCACAGTAAAAGATTGTTAATGTCCCATCAAGTTGGATTCTCTCCTGCATCTCATGTCTCTCCAGCGGGAAAAATAAAAATAAAAAATGCTTAATTGCAATTTTAGTTTTCTCCTAATTTTGATATACAATTTTACTTCTCCTATTTTTTGTTTTTTGCAAATTTAGTTTTTAAATTTTTAAAAATTTACAATTTTAGTGTAATGCTCAATTTTGCATACATTAATCGTTTAACTTAACAGACAACTAAACATGTATTAGTATTGTGATGAGGTAAACATTAATATTTAACAATTAAAAATAATTTAATTAATTAAAATTGAAGATTGGACAAAAATTGTGAATTTTCTCAAATCTAAGAACTAAAATCGTGGAAAAAAAATAGGAAGACCAAAATCGCAGATCAAGAATTAAAACGGGACTAAATTGTAATTTAGTCAATAAAAAATACACAAAAATGGTGGGAGAAAAGTAAATGATGAAATATTGAAGGGAAAGTAGTAACCAAAAAAAATATGGAAGAGAAAGTAGAGACAGATGGAGAAGCTGGAGAGAATCTAGATCCAAACTCGATTAATTTACCGTTAAACTAGGATAGCCAGTATTCTTTTTTGCATGAAAAGGACGATTTGCGCATGCACGTTTGAATTAATTTATTTTAGAATTATTTTTTTTGCAGTTTTCTAAAAACAATTGTTCTTACATAAACTCAATCACTCAAGCCTAAGCCTAATCTATGAGTTGTTATCAAAGTAGAAATATAATGAAAAATCTACCTATATTCGATCCGACTATATTATATACTTTGTTTAACATCTACCACGTGTCCTTGGTAATAATTGTTATGAAATACTTTCACATGTAAAATGTACTGATTGCTGTCACCACATATATATATATATATATATATATATATATATATATAATATGTTTTAGTTAAGGGATACTTTAAAATGTTCTCTATTGAGAAGGGTGAATTGGGTCCGAAAAGGTAAGAATAAAATACAGACACTTTTATTTGTGTTTTTTTTTTTCCACTATATTATTTATGTGGAATATCTACTAACTTTATTGATTATTATTCTTTTTTAGAGAACTTGGCTGACAATCATCTTTGATAGGATTTTTTCTTCTAATTACATTTTTTTTTATTTATAAAGTTCAAATCCGAGAACTTATTTAAGGAATTCAAGTCCAATTTCATCCCGGCCAACGACATGTAAGTATAAAATGATTTATAATTAACTTTTGTCAAAAACCTTTTATAAAATAAAAAGCTATTTTATTACCAAGTTAATATTTCACTTTTTTAAAGGTTAGTGAAAGCATAATTTAGAAAAACAAGGGATAGTGATAAATTTATATCTGAGGTAGATTTATACATTTTGTCTTTAAAATTGGAGCTTTAACTAACTTTTAATTTATACTTAAATTTCGGTATTAATTTTCATATTTTTATTATTTTATATTTTTGGAAGCTAATTTTCAATTTATATTTTTTTTTTATAGAACTAAAGAAAAAGATTCAAATTTCAGTTTTAGTGTAAGAGATAAAGAACATACCATTAAAGTCAAATAAAAAATATTCACCAAAAAAAAAAAAAGTCAAATCAAGAATCCTAATAACAAAGTGTTCAATATTCCTAACTTTAAACAGATTACAGATTCATAAAAAGTGTTCATACCATTAAATTCACCATGCCAAGTTAGGAGGATCCTTTTTTGACTTAGGAAACTAAGCCCCACACTATCATGGCATTTAATTAACACCATCATGACCTAAATAAGAGAACACAAATCATTAGGTGAAGGACTCATCTAAAGTTTTACCTACCATTGAATAGGCATGGCAAATAACCCCGTACCCGTGGATATCGCCTCGAACCCGCCCGACTTTGACGGGAAATACTCGCTTTGACCGGGTACGGGTATGGGTATGGGTGTTATCCGAATTTTTTAAACGGGGACGGGGACGGGATGAGTATCAAACTATACCCGTATCCGTACCTGTACCCGCCACCGTTACATTTTTTTTATAATTTTTTTATCACAACATATATATACATTATAATTTTAAAAAATATAAATTAAATAGCTTAATAGTTAAATAATTTAAATTATAATAATAGTTAAATAACAAACTTAAAATTATACATTTAACTAAAAATATAATTTAATTCTTAATTCTTTACCTTTAATTCCTTTTTTATTCATTTATTATATATATTATTTGAATTAAAACATAATTAATAACTTAATATATAATTTATTTAAAAATATATAAGTAAATTAAATTATAAAAAATAGTGTAGTGGATTACCCGCGGATATACCCGAACCCGATAAAATCCGACGGGAATGAGGATGGACATTAAAATCTTAAACCCGCATCTTTTATACCTGAATCCATACCCACATGCCTTTTGCAGGGGTGGGGACGTGGAGAGCCAAACCCGTCCCGGACCCGTCCCATCCCTACTATTGAAGCCTACTTTATTAATTGCCCCATGCATGTATCCGTACTAGAAGATCCCTTACACTAATTACATCTCTCATGTAAAAGATTTCAAAATATTTAATGATCAATGGGATCCACACTAGTACATTTTACCAGACTCACCTACAATTGGACCCTATAGTAGATCATTTGCTAAAACAAAAACAGATACAAATTCCATGCATTATTACTTTGTTAGTGTGAAACATAACTTAAAACATCAAAATGTCTGTGTACTCACCCCCTCCTTCAACTTGCAGCTAGAGGTGGGTATACAACCAACCCAACCATTTAGATTGACTTGCAATTTCAATGGGTCGGGATGAAATTCAAATGAGCTACCATGGCCTAGTCTGCAACTTAGATGAGATTCATTAATTTATTCGATTTGTGTTATCCTTGTGTAATCCGTGGTTAAATAGACTACTCCAAGGACCACAGATAAAAAAATATAAAAGAGTGTAAAAATTAACTAATAAATTTAAAAAAGTATATAATGCATTTTTTTTAGGTTTAATTATTCTACATGTCATCGTACTTTTACCAAATTTTCAATTAAGTCATTGAACTTTTTTTTCTCTCTTTTAATTAGGTCCTTCCGTCTGATTATCGTTATAAAAAACTATCCACAAACACCTAGTTAGAGGTACAACCAGTGGATTGATGCTTCTGGAGTGTGTTATAAGCACAACTTAGTTAATTGTGAGAGTTTTCTATAGAGTTTCAACATTCTGTAAAGCCAAACAATTGTGAGAGGTTTGTGAAAAAATTATACTTGGGTTGAATTCACACATAGAGGTTGAAATTCTGCACAAATATCTCACAATTGACTCAGGTTTGCTTATAACACTCCAGAAGCACTAGTCTATTGTCTGCAATTTAATTATGTGTTTACGGTTAATTTCTCATGACAACAATTAGATGGGAGGATCCA
The DNA here is from genome assembly GCA_026413185.1 of Pueraria montana var. lobata. Classification (NCBI taxonomy): domain Eukaryota; kingdom Viridiplantae; phylum Streptophyta; class Magnoliopsida; order Fabales; family Fabaceae; genus Pueraria; species Pueraria montana. Next base: position 78,735,218 of record CM048648.1, read on the forward strand.
ATTAAAAAATAAATAAAAGTTCAAGACCCAATTAAGAATCACATGTCTTATTTTTCTATAACGGATTATTTTGTTTTTTTTCTCTTTATTTTACAAGTGTAAACTTTTAATTAGTTGTGGCTAAAAATAACATCTTACCTTTATTTTTATTTTTTTTATAGATCACATGTATCATTTACTGGATAGGTGACAAAATTCTCTCTTCGAATATTTAATGCAACTTCATACCTATAACTCAAACTTGAAATTTCTGGTTAAACTGTAATTACATCACGTCAATTGATTCATGCGCTTAGTAACAAATAACTCAAACTTTCATATGTATCTATACAAAATAACTCAAACTTTAATATTTATTAAAGAATAATACTAAAAATAACTACACTTATATTTTATCCATTTATATTATAAAAGATCATATTAAATTAATTAGAATTTGATATTAGTGTGAAATCGATGTAAATCGAACCAACCGTGAACACGTTTCTGTACGTAGTTGAGCTATACAAACTACAAAGTGAAATCAATATTAAAATTAATACATATGGGTTCAAATAATGACAGATCACACATCACATGAGTCCAAGTGATCAGATTTATTGTATCAATAATGAGGTTAAAGAAGCTTTATAAACAATCTTTAGAGATAATATTTGTGAGTCTACCAAAGTAGGTAATAGTTAATTTCCAGCTGAAGACGAAAACAGGCTCATTGATTCCTCCGTGGACATAAAAGCTACAGATGTCAGCTCACAAGACATATATATAAACATAACAAACAAACACCAACACAAGACAACAAACTAAAGCATCTTTTAGTTCCAGAGATTTAATTTATTTTTTATCACTAATAAGTGTAAAAAGAAAAACAAAATTACACGCCATGGGAAACCAGTCCTCAAAGGCTTATGTACTCATGTAGTAACTGAACAAAGTTTCCCTAGTTAACACCATGCAATTTGTTACGAATTTTCCATACCAGGCCAAACAAGAGAAAAAGCAGTGAAGATTAAAGGCTTCACAATGTATTCATGACTAATCCGTGGAATAAGTCAACTTTAATGAATCTTAATACTTTGACATATTAATTCCTAATTTTTGGCCAAAAAAATCCTGATACTCACTAAAGAAAGAGTAAAGACAGTTATGGGATAGCATTTCTCACCATTATAATCTTCTAGATTGTATATTTATTTTGAATTATGACATGTAATTTAGATTACATTTATGAGTTAGCTAGGGTGAAATTTAATATTGATTTTAGGATAATTGATATATATATATATATAAAGAGAGAGACTAAAAAATAAATTTAAATTCAGGGGATCAAAAACAAAAGTGACCCAAATTTTAGGGACTAAAAACTTATTTTAATTAACAAAATTTTATTTATCTTTTATTTAAAAAATAGATAAATTAGGATATTATTCTTATATATTTTAATAGTTAGAGGAATTTATATTATATATTAATTTAGGATATTGTTCTTATTTTATTCATATATATTTGTTCTGGTAGCCACAAAGTCCCACATCACTTAGGAATCGAGACTAATGATAGTTTATAAACACTCTTCTTTCTCTCAAATCCACTGAGACACCTTTTACAAGAACAAAAGAGTGGACTCGATGCCAGAACATATTTTATCTTTAGTTTCACGTTAACTACTTTTTGTTTCACTTTAACTAAGGGTATTGAGTTCGATCCTAAATATGTAATTGCGTTAAATAATTGGAGAGTTTTATCGTTCATAGTAATGTTATATATCTCATTGAGTATAATTAGCTGCAGTAAAAAATTCCTATTATCTTAAAAAAAATTAATATAATCCTATCATGAAGCATTTAAATACAACCGACCTGGAACTCGCTTTCTGTATTGCTTTGTTGCTGTACCAAGTGAACTAATATTAAAATCAACACACATATGAGTTCAAATAATGACAGATCATATAGCACACCACTCGAAGCCAACACACTTGAGTGATATAGTCATTAAATATTCAATCTTCTAGAACACAGGCATGCATAAGGCATAAAATAAGCATTTCTTGATACTGGTATACTTCACAGTTCTGGTTCATTTTAAAATGGAAAAATATCAACATACGAGAAATACCGAGAATATTCTTTAACACGTTTGTTTAAATACATTCTTTATTATTAATTAAAATTTGTTAAAATATAAAATTTTATAACTCTTATTTCTTATTTAATTAATGAGTTTCACTTGTAATTTTATATTTTTTAATAAATTTTAATCAATAATAAATAGTCTGTTAGAGAAAATGCGTTAAGAGAGTATGCTCCTTGTAACCTACACTCCATTTTTAAGTGGGAAAAATATTGCTCAACACTATATGTTAACATCCAAAAAAGGAAATAAAGAGGAGAAAGAGATGTGTAAATATGAATAATAAGGGGAGGAGCCATAAATTCAGTTTAAGGTAGGCTAAGAAAAAAAACATAATTTAATAAAAAAAAAATATTTAAATTTTCACATACATAATATATATAAAAAAAGTGTAATATATTATATATTTAATATTTTTTACAAATAAAAAATACATAACTATATAGAGTAAAAAAAAACACACTATATGAAAAAAAAGATGGATAAAATATTTTTGGATAATTAATTGTGAACACCTTAATTAACATCACAAAACACTTCATTAACACTTATAATTTTTTTTTATCTCTCTCTTATTTTTTTAATCATATTATGTTACTTATCATATCTATACTTCTTTTTCTTGTCTTACTTTCTCTTTTAAATTTAATATTAACCTTGGAAGCATTTAAATCAATAACCAATCTTTCTCTTTCTTTTAAATTTAATATTAACCTTGGAAGCATTTAAATCAATAACCAATTGGGAACCCTTTCTCTGAAGTGCGATAAAATTAGATAAAAAATTATAAATACAATAAGTCTTGTGATAAAAAAAAAATAGAAAGAAAATGAGATAAAACAAAATAGGCCGTTATCATTAAAATAGAGTTTATTTTAATATACGTCAGCAAATCTAATATATATATATATATATATATATTCCAAGATTCCATGAAATTCCTCTTATTAAAATCAATACATGTGGGTTCAAATACTGACAGATCACACATCACCGTATCACACCACACCGCTCCAAGCGAACACACTCAAGTGATTAGCTATTAAATATTCAACTTCTAGAAGAACAATAAAATAGTATTACATTTCTTGACTCCCTTGTAGCTTTTAGTTTATTTTAAGTTAAAATATTATGTTAGTTCATTATATTTTTGTTTTTTTACTTAAATAACTTTTAGATCATTGATAAATTTTTAAATTTTATTTTGGGTATCTGATAAATTTTTACGTTATTTTGAAAATTTTAATATAGACTCATAACAACAAAAAAATTTATCAGAAATTCAAAGTAAAATTTAAAAATTTATCAGGATTTAAAAGTTATTTAATTTTTTTTTTCTTTAGAGTATTTATGATAGGAGTTGTTTAATGAGTTATTTATAAAAAAATATTATTTTAACATGTCACATGTAATTTTGAATTATTTAAAATTGAAAAAAGTTATTTATATAAATAATTATTTCTTATGAGTTATTTATATAAATAAGTATTTGTCATGAGTTGCTTAACATTTATATAAAAGAGAAAGAACATAAATTTTATTAGTATTTTATTATATTTTCTAATGATTCATTTTTTAACAATTTAAAACAGTAAAAAAAATTACCTATTTGACACATTTATAAGTATTAAATAATTTAATTAAATCTAAAGTAATGCGAAAGCGTATCAAATCAAAATGATATTTTAATTTTTATTTAAAATTATGATTAGAATGCGTGAAATTATTTTAGTTTAACTACTACTGCAGCTGTATTACACGTTTGAAAACTGTTTGAAATTGTTTTACTCAACTAGTAAGTTTGTCTTCAACGAAACATAATTATTAGTTATTATGTCAAAAAAATAATAATAAACCAGCCGACGTATTACGCAGCCAGTTCCTCCAATCTGGCCATAAATAGAGCAAGAAACTCTTCCTTTCCACGCACCAAAGGAGAAAGAGCAACAAAAAAGAAAAAGAACACTTAATTTCTCTTGAATCTTAATAACCATGAAGGACTCCATTGTTCTATACTCAGCTTTGGGAAGGGGACACCTAGTCTCCATGGTGGAGCTAGGCAAACTCATACTATCCCACCACCCTTCACTTTCCATCACCATTCTTTTCCTAACCCCACCCCCCAACCAAGACACCCCCACCTCCCCCACCGCCTTCACCTGCGACGCCACCGCCAAGTACATCGCCGCCGTCACCGCCGCCACGCCCTCCATCACCTTCCACCGCATCCCCCAGATCTCCATCCCCACCGTCCTCCCTCCCATGGCCCTCACCTTCGAGCTCTGCCGCGCCACCGGCCACCACCTCCGCCGCATCCTCACTTCCATCTCCCAAACCTCCAACCTCAAATCAATAGTCTTGGACTTCATGAACTACAGCGCCGCACGTGTCACCAACACGCTTCAAATCCCCACTTACTTCTACTACACTTCCGGCGCCTCCACCCTCGCCGTTCTCCTCAAACAAATCATCATTCACGAGAACAACACCAAGTCCATCAAGGACCTCAACATGCACCTCCTCATCCCCGGGTTGCCGAAGATTCACACCGACGACATGCCGGAGCAGGTGCAGGATCGTGAAAATGAGGGTTACGAGGTTTTTATTGATATAGCCACATGCATGAGGGACAGTGACGGGGTTATAGTGAACACGTTTGAAGCCATGGAAGGGAGGGTTATGGAAGCGTTCAATGAAGGGTTGATGGAAGGACCCACGCCACCGTTGTTTTGCATTGGACCCGTGATTTCTTCGGCTCCTTGTAGAGTCGATGATGACGGGTGTTTGAGTTGGCTCGACTCACAACCGAGTCATAGCGTTGTGTTTTTGAGTTTTGGAAGCATGGGAAGGTTCTCGAGGACGCAGTTGAGAGAGATTGCTATTGGGTTGGAGAAGAGTGAGCAAAGGTTCTTGTGGGTTGTGAGGAGCGAGTTCGAGGAGGGTGACTCGGTGGAACCACCGAGTTTGGACGAGTTGTTGCCGGAGGGGTTTTTGGAGAGGACGAAAGGGAAGGGAATGGTGTTGAGGGACTGGGCCCCACAGGCTGCGATTCTGAGTCATGACTCGGTGGGCGGGTTCGTGACTCACTGCGGGTGGAACTCGGTGTTGGAAGCGGTTTGTGAAGGGGTGCCCATGGTGGCGTGGCCTCTCTACGCGGAGCAGAAGCTGAACAAGGTGATTTTGGTTGAGGAAATGAAGGTGGGTTTGGCGGTGAAGCAGAACAAAGATGGGTTAGTGAGTTCCACCGAGTTGGGTGACCGAGTCAGGGAACTCATGGACTCGGACAGAGGGAAAGAAATTAGACAGAAGATTTTTAAAATGAAAATGAGTGCCAACGAAGCAATGGCAAAAGGTGGATCTTCCATCATGGCATTGAATAGGTTAGTGGAAGTTTGGAGAGAGCACTAGCAGTATTGAATTAGAGAGTGAGAGAGACTGATTGAGAGAATAATAATAAGTTTAGAAAAGTGTGATTTCTGTACAAAAGCTTAATCTCTTTCTCAATAAAGAATGAGCACGATATCAGTTGTCGTAAATTATCAATGTTCGCAAGATTAATTATGGAGGATGTGTCAGGTAGATGTTTCAAATTTAGATTCTTTGTTAAATAAAATAGATCTGCAACATACTACTTTTTTGGTTACAGATCTGCAACATACTATACTATAAAACTTTTTTAGTGCAAAATAAATTAATCACAACATGCTTGTAATATGTACAGTATTTTCTCTATTTACGTGTTATACAGTATTCGGGGAACAAACTAAGAATTATAGTTATAAAAACCTGATCAGATTGACCGGTCAGACCAGTTCGACCGAAAATCGGTGTCATTTTTTATCCGATTTAGTTATCAGATTGGAAATGTCATCGACATGGTTTGATCCGGATCAACCCGATTTGATCCGACCGATTTTGGTCAAAATCGGTGACCTGGATCCGGTTGATCCGTTTTTTTTTTTTTTTTTACAATTCTTGTAACAATGTTGTTATTTGAAATTCTTTTTATAGTATCATTTAAAATTTGAAACCATAACAAAAGCTAATTTCTAAATAGTATATAATATAATAATATACTCTTATAACATTTTAATTAAATTGTTAATAGTTAATTACTAAATAGTATATAATAATATGCTCCTATAATATTATTTTGATGTTGACAATAATATATAATATCTAATTATTATTATTTTAATCTTGATATGATGTAATACTTATGTGCTTTATTCATCTTTACCATACTTGTTCATGGTCATCCGACAACTTTTATCCTTAGTGGTGAAAAATAACAAGAGTTTCCTTATTTCGTACTTTTCGTACGTATATTAAAGTGAGTTTTTCGTACTTTTCAGCAATTTCCTTATTTATATTTAAACTAAGAAAGTAACGAATGATTAATGAGAAAAAATGGTATGTAATTGATTTAAGAATGTAGTGCATGTCTGAATGGTTTAGGGTAATGTTCATTTAGAATTTTAGAGATGTTCATTTCATAACTTTTTCCACCCAATCCTTTAGTTAGCGTTTCTTGTTTAATGACTAATATAATAAATATGAACTTTGGATCTTTTGGAGACACGGTTAATTTAGGCTCATTCATTCTAGCGTTTAAAAATGTTTCAATCGGTGCTTGATGGAAGACAGAAACCTTTTCTACTGCTAAACTTATTGCGTCACGGGAATTGGCCGTTTGTGGTGAAAAAGACAAATCAAACAGGTAATTAAGTCTGCAACGTAATAAAACTACGACGAATAGTTTTTTTTTTATATATAAAAAAAACTACAATATAGTAAAGTTGATAATTTATGTTCTTCCACCACGGTAATTGAAGATGCACCATAAACATATGGATTTGTTGGTCTTATTAGTTTCATTATATATGGCATGCAATCATCTGATATGATTACTAGCTTCTAAATGAGGTGATGGTGGATGTTGTGGATTTAATAAAACTGATTAAAGTTAGAGAATGAACCTGGTTCTCTTCTTATATGGGCAAATTAAAATTGGTATGATTCTTGTAGTGTATTAATATTATGGAGTGTATTAGTTTAGAATAATATGGTAAGAATTATTAAATTGGTGGAATGAATTATCTCAAGTGATAAGAATTATTTAAATTCTCTTTCTTGTTTTTAATTAAGAGTTGAGTTTTCACTAAACAAAAATGCCACGGGATTCACCCTTAGATTGAAAGGAGAGCCCGAGAAAAATAGATATACATGAGCATAAAGTCTGAGTTTGTTTATGATACAATGCTAAAACTAGGGTAATAGAAAATAATCTAAACAGACAATAAAAAAAGGTAAAAAGGAAATAAAGACAAAAAATACTCAAAATATTTCTTCATTCATTGATTTATTTTCTCATAAAGGAATACATTTATATAGTCCTAATTGATGCTTATCAATGGATACTATTTATCCATGTGTCAACATCTCATTATTTAAAATAAAAATTACAATTTATAAAATAAATATCTAAGACCATCCTATATAGTCTTTTAACCACTTGAGTTTGAGAATATATTTGGGCCTCTTAAAGCCCGTCCTAACATTATCCACGAGCCCACATTGGACCTTGTCCTCAAGGTCCTAAGAATGCTTATGCAACCTATGAAATTGACTAAGGATGGAGAATGGTTGGCAAACAATGGGTAAATATATTTTGCTAATAAAAGGCCATATGCAGAGTCACTTGTTTGGCTGGTATTTGGCCAAAAATTAAAAGGCCCATGGATTAAGTTATCACATGAGGTTTGGGTTCCAGCTGACAGGGGACAAAACACGTTCAAAAGTGGTTTGGGACTTTGTACAATAGGTGCAGCAATTGTGCTTGGAATAGATGGTCCAGATGGATTTTTAATGGGAAAAGAGGCATCCAATGGTGGTTGGTGCACATACGAAGTGGTAGATGGATGTTGTGACTAATGGGGTGAAGTCACACAGATTAAGCTTGGGAGAAGGGGTTGAGATGCATTCATAGGTACCTTGTCAAGATCCAACGAATCAAAAGGCAGTGTGGGTATGCTAGTTGGTTTTGGAGAAGGTTTGAGCGATGGAATTTCAGAGAGTGGATGGGGGTTTGGAATTGGAACGAATGATGAAGGTTGGGGGTTTTGGGTGTGTAGAAGCTGAAAATGTTGATGGAGGGTTTGGAAAGGTTGTAAGTTTTGAGTAGTGTATTGGGTCTGTTGAAATTGAAAAGGGAAAATAGGAGTGTTTGATGTATGGTGGCAGTTAGGTGCTGGGTGTTGGGGAGGAAACTGGTTGAGATGGGAAGAATAAGCGTTTAACGGAGAAGGAAGAGGTTGTTGCGGGTTTGAAACCCATTGTTGAGGGTCCGACGAAGGAGAAACACTTGGTGTTGGCGGCCACTGCGGCGGCGGTTGTAATGATAGTGATAACTGATGAAAATGGTATGGTTGGTGGTGGTGATCCGCTGTGTGCGGTGGTTGCGGTGGTGGTGACCACCAATAACTGTGGTGGTGTGGTGGCCATGAGGAAAGGTGATGGTAGTCATTCATGGAGGAGGTGGAGTGCGGCTGATGAAAGCACCAATGTTAAGAAGCTGATTCTATACTACCTCTACTCCTAAGAAAACACCATTAAAGACTATAGAGAAATCTATAAAGAAGATAATAACAGTTCAGATATTTTCCATTCCTCCCAAAAGGATAAAGGGAATACAATTTATAACCTAATTGCTATTAAGGGTGACCATACAAGTGTCATCATCATAGCTTAGGGAATTAAAAATAAAAGCTAAATATCTAATAAATAATATCCTTATAATATTCTAATATTTTAACTCCAACTTATATAATCTTTCAACCATTTTATCTTGGATCTAAAGTCCATTCTATCATTAAGTCTGAGTTTGTTTCCATTTCATTTGAAGCCACCAAGATAAATTTGTTCATTATGAGCTTGTACTCCCTTATCTAGTTGATTACAAAACTTATTTTAAGATGATGGAGGATAAGGAGAAAGACATTAAAAAAATTAAGAGATGTAACTCATACCAATCCTAACTTAAATGAAAATGACAAAAATGGTCAAATCTACAGTGGGATGATAGAGCTCAAAGCTTAATGAATTAAAACTTTGCTAGGAGAACAATAGATGGCCAAGTTTGCATGGAGAAAGAGAGATTGTGTTATCTACGTATTGTCTTATACATATCATCCTATGAGGAAAAAAAATGGAAGAGTCGTATATAAAGAAGTTCTATATGAAAGGACCATCTCTTACTACAAGAAAAAGTAAATTTAACTGCGGTTTTTTTTTTTACTACAGTTCATATAACTTCCATAAAATCTAAAAGAGTAAAATATATTTTTCATCCTTCTAAAATTTTTTAAATTCAATTTTAGACTTTCAAAACAATTTGGTTCTATTTTTATTTTTCTCATGTAAAAATATTCTACTTTTATTTCTCAAAGTGATTATAATTAATATTTAATGACAGTTATACATTACCAAAAAATACACTTTGAAATCAAAGTGAAGCATTTTTAATATAGAGAAATGAAAGTAGATCAAAATATTTTTAAAAACCTTAATCTAAATTTGAAAATTTTTAGAAAAATGAAAAACATATTTTATCCTGCATAATCGAAACAGTCATATATCATATTAATTGATTTTAATATATGACCCGTTAAACTAGTCTAATTAACTATCGTAAATAAAATTGACAAGTGATTGTAACATGCAGGAAAGTGACGACTTCCTCAGCTACAATTCAATGCCTCTCATATGAATCTGGGTGAAGAGTCGTGAACAACAACTCACATCTAGAAGGGGACCAGCTGTAGGTTTATACATCAACATCTAGAGCATGTTTAACAGTGAACGGACGAGGTAGAAAGATACTCAAGTTTCTAGAGACCGTGGGCCACGTCGTTGACCACTTGGGAAATACCGTCCTCACCTTGCTTCTTCAAAGTTCCAACCAGTCTTATAATGGTGTTTTTCAATTTTAAAATAAGGGTAATTATTATATATAATTATTTTTTATAAATTTGATTTTTATACATTGTTGATATAAAAAAATTATACTATCAATTAAGGAATGCATTGTTTATGCATTATAATATATAATTATTTTCTACCCTGAATTTATTTTAAAATGGAGTAGATGTTTATCTTTTTCTTTTAAATAATTAGAGATTGATGGGCAGAAAATGATGGGAAAGTTATAAGAAAAGAAAAATACAAACAGCTACTCCGTTATACTATGGGCAGAGAAAGATGGGCAAGTTATATATATATATATATAGAGAGAGAGAGAGAGAGAGAGAGAGATGGAAAATGGGAAAATAATTGAAATAATTATTTTTAACATATTTTCTAATTGAAATGTAATGGGCAGAGATATTAAATTCGTCATATTTTTAATATAATTTACTTTTATTTATTCATTATTTGAAAATTAAAATATTTATAATTTATTATTTTAAATTAAAATTTAAATAAATTAAAATATAAAATAATGTGTAAAATTCAATTTAAGTTCTTATTATTATTTATTAGCGCAAAAGATTGCCAAAATTCTTATACCATAATAAGAGTGTAACAAAATTGAATTTAAAAAACCAGAAGTTATTTGGAGCATACGAGATGCTCTTGAATCTTCCAAAAGTAATGCCAAAATATGTACAAAAAGAAAAACAATCAAGTAGTCAATAGATGTGACAAGTGACGTAATGGCTCGAGCTTTAATTCCGTTTCTATTTAGTGGGAGAAGGTGCTAGTTGCTTCTCAAGTTAGTAAACACTAATACTGAAAATACTAATAATTTTAAAAATCGGACTGAATCATTCTCATTTTAGTAAATATACTAAAAAAAAATACTGATGAGTCAACCGCTTCGGTCTACTCATTTCAGTAAAAATATTGAAAAAAAGCACCTCACCAGATTTGAACACACAACCTTCAACAAGAAAGGCATGCTACATGCTCTTACCACTAAGTTCATGGAAAGATCGGTTTTTGGCAATGTTCAAAGTTGTTTGACTGTCATAGTTGTATAGGTTGAGAATATGCATTATACCAATTCTAACAAATTCAAGGCGAAAAGTGGCCACAAAGTTGTGGACATGATTTCTTACGGTTAAAAGATAATAAAATCTTATTAGAATATGTTTCTAAGATTTGCTTCCTCTAATAGGATATGGATCTTACCATATCTCATCATTTGGATGATGATTGTATCTTTCCATTAGGATTAATTTGCAATGATTAAGATTTGATTAGGATTTATACAGGATTAATTTGTTCTATATTACTTGTTTTTCTATAAATCGAAAGTTATGTAATTGAGAAACATACATAAGTTGAATTTGAATAAGAGCTTTGAGTTTCTTTTCTCCTTCTCAGTTCTCTCTCTCTCTCTCTCTCATTCTTTCTCTTTAATGTGTTTGTGTGAAGCCTCCATGGAAGACTAAACACTTTAGGATGAATCCGCTAGATTAAAGATTCTTTTGTAGATTTTAAGATTTGAGTTTCATTTTTTTTTTCAATTCTTGATTTAATTTCTTTCTCTTCCTCTACAAATCTTGATTGTGAGTTCTTTATCGATTGGTGTGTTATCATTTATATTTGAATTTACATTCTTGATTTATATGTTGAACACTTGATTTGGCATATTCTAATTGGGATTGATAGGGTCTTTGATGCTTTATCATTGGTTTGATATAAAATTAGTTTTATAAATTAGTTTAGATACTTGGGACGAATAATCATCTAATCCAAATTAATTATATTCTGGATGCTTAATTCAATAGTTATTAATGTTTTTAAAATCGAACCGGTGATTGAACCGGTGAAGACACTGGTTCAAGGTTCAATGGTCTAATCGTATTTGAATTGTGGTTGAACCGGTTTTATATTTTAATATTATATAATATTTTAATTAATAAAATAATATAAAATTATAAAAAATATGATCTAAAAAATTATAAATTAATATAAATGACTAAATTATATGTTTTATAAGATAAAAGTTAATAATAGTTGGCAAAATAATTGATACCTATGTGAAATATTTTAATATGTATTTTTATTTATCATAAAAATATTTTAGATTAAATTAAAAAAATAAAAAATATTAAAAAATTAAAAATGACCAGTTCAAACCGATTTTAGGCCGGTTCGACTAGTTCTTTACCGGTTCCCACCGGTTCTAAGACACTCTGATTTTTTGAAGTAAACGGACCGGTCACCAGACTAGTTCCTGGTTCGATCGGTTGATTTTGTATACATGTTCTATGTGAAAAGAACTTTCAATCCAACGGTGAATTTTAAAAAAATATTATCCAATTGAAAGTTGTTTCACACACACACACAAAATACATTGAGGTGAACTTGGCATTTTTGAGATTATGCAAAGACATAAAGTACATTGAGGTGAACTTGGCATTTTTGAGATTATGCAAAGACATATTCAACCAGCTTGCGTGTGAACTCGTGTGCAACTCATATATTTTTATCAAGGCTTTAGGATGCTTGCAATTCACTTCCTTTCTCAGTGTTGGGCATTCAGAACCTTCATGTACCAACTTAAGAGAATAATACTAATACCGATAATTTCTTTATTATCAAGATTAGAATTGTTGTAATTAATATTCTTGTTGTATATTTGATTTCACCATTTTAGAATATTTGACAGCAGATATAATAATCTGTCTTCAGAGATTATAGCCATTTATTAGGAGAAATTGTAGGAGCTATTTTGGTGATCATTGTCGTGGGCTTCAAGCCTCTTCTGTGTATATATTTGTGTGTTGATCATCAATAGAATCATATTCCCATCCCCATTTAATAAAAATAAAAATAGAATAAAAATGATAAAAAAAAAACAGTAAAAGTTTGCTTATGTGACAAAATTTCCTTTGGCCTTTTCCCTTCTCACTGAATTGGTTGTCTCATGCATGTACTTTTTTTCATTTTTATCTGAAAAAGTCTCATGCACGTACTAAATTGGCGTTTGTCTCATGCACGTACATACTTATATTTAATTTAAATGTAACGGGCAGAGATATTAAATCCACCACATTTTTAAATATATTTTACTTTTTCATTTATTCATTATTTTAAAATTAAAATACAATAAGTAATAAAAATAAAAAGTATAAAATGTAGAATCATGTATGAAATTAAATTTAAATTTTTATTTACTTACACTACTAAAGTAAAAAAATTATTAAAATTAAAATATTTAAATTTGAGGTAGCATAGGATTCACAAAAGTGAATTAAGAACCAAAAAATATTGCCTGAATCAGTTACACCGTTAAAAATATACTTACGTAATCTTCCAAAACATGATGACTAAATTTGTACAAAGAAAACAAAAAAACCTAACAATAATGAATGAAGGAGACAATAGAGAAGTGACAGGTGACACTAATGGGTTAGTTCCATTTCTATTGTAGGAGCATGTGCTAGACTGCTAGTTGTTAAGCAAGTAGGTAGGCATGGAAAGGTCATAAAGTGATATTTATTGGCTGTCAATTTGTCATACTAATTAAATGAAGGGCTGCGAACGTATATATTATAATAGGACAACCACTTGTTCAGTTCACATTTAAGTTTTGTTGTATGTTTAACGACTTGAGTTGCTTTAAATAAAGCCTGAATCAGTTGCACCATTGAAAATTAAATGAAGGGCTGCGAATGTATTATAATAGTAAAACCAAATGTTCAGTTCACGTTTAAGTTTGTTGTTAACAACTTAAGTTGCTTTAAATAAAAGAGTTTGCTAAGAGCATTGGTTAATGAATTAAAAAGAGAAAATATTTATTGTAGAATTCATAGGAGAGCGCAAAAAAAATCATGAACAGCACAATTTTCTGTCTCTCAATAAAAACATTTCTACTTTTTCCTTAACTAGTGTCCTTAGGACACTGGTTAGCATTTGTCTAAATAAAATTCTTCACAAGTATTTAAAAGGAAAGAAATAAAACGATAACATAAATTAAACTTTAAGTTAAAATTAAATTATGTATTTTAATTTTTTAAAAATTAAGATATATAAATTAATTTTAACTTATAAAACAAAAAAATAATCTATCTTAGATCCTTATTTTTTTTCTTATAAATTCTTATTTTTAAAAAATCAACAAAATTACTCATAAGTAATTTCTTAATTACTCATAAGCAGCGTCACTACAAGCAATTGACATATTAAAATATTATCTCTAGCTTCTCTAAAGCAAGTTACTTATTATAGAGGGTAAAATAATTAATTGTAACTACAGAGCTATTACATGCATGATGAATCCAATGGGGTTCAGCAGCAAGTGGGTTAGGTGGATTAAAGATTGTACAAAATCTGTAATTATGTCAGTCTTGGTAAATGGAAGTCCAACAAGACAATTCAAGACTGAAAAGGGAGGCTGATTGACCATTTTGGATTACTTTTAAAAACTAATTTTCAAAATGGGTCTCTTTCAAAACATATTACTGGCATAGGTCTGTTTTGACCAAAGACCAAGTCAACAAAAAAATTTGATCAACAAATTAAATTTCACGTAATTTTTTTTAAAAAAAAATCCACATAAACCAGCCATTGCCAATGGCTGTTTCAAGACTGACAAGTTCGTTAAAATTTGTTGACACAATAATGACCAAATGAGAGGAAACAGCCACTGAAAATAGTTGCTTGTATACCGTGTTTACAAGCAGCCATTTGTAATGGCTGCACCTCCAACCCGTGTTGTGCCTGTAGCGCCCCCCGGCCCCCCTTCTTGCAGTTCCTAAGCGTGTCAAATCGGTGCAGCCAATTCAAATGGCTGTTTCTCTTTGAAATAAAAAAATAGTTTTTCAATGCTTTAAAATAAAAAAATATATAAATACACAACAAAATTACAAGTAACAAAAAATATCCCATTTACATAATACTTTTAAGAAATACTTATGATGACAAATATAAATATTACATATAATGTATCAAAAATAAAAAAAATACACTTGAAATCAAATTATTAAAAAAATTATCACATAAAACTCTGTAAAATAGATACAATAAAATGACAAAAATGCATATATAACATATACATATAATATATATTTGTTAACATAAAAAATAAAAAAATAGTGTGTAAGAAAATACTTAGATTTTTGATATCCGGTTAAGTGTGAAGAAGATGAGGAAGGCAGATTACTTACTTGAAGCAGCCATTCAAAATAGCTGCTTCATGTTTTCTCCAATTTTTTATTCGGGCCACGAGCTGGGCGTGGGTAGGTTATGTACTTGAAGTTGTCACACACAATGGCTGTTTCATTTTTTTCGGTCACCACGTGTACTTGAAATAGTCATTTCAAATGGCTACTTCACTTTTTCACTTGAAATAGCCACTCACAATGGCTACTTCACTTTTTCTTGGTCCAGCTATCACGGATGGCTGTTTCCTTCAGTCTGCTGAACCAGCCATTTCGAGTAGCGAATTTTATACATTTTTTTTTTGGTTCATTAACAAATCCGACACAGTCAAATCGCAAATCATTGACTGTGTCAGCATGAAACAACTATTGTAAATAGCTGTTTCATCACGTGACCGACGTGGCATGCCACGTGGTCAATTTAAAAATTTGACTTGATCTTTGGTCAAAACAGACCCATGCCAATAATATGTTTTGAAAGAAACCCATTTTGAAAATTAGTTTTTAAAAGGAACCTAGAAGGGTCAATCAGCCTGAAAAGGGGTTGAGGCAAGGTGATCTCATTGCCCCCCATTTCTTTTCCTTTTGGTTGCAGAAGGCTTAAGCGGGCTGGTGAGGCAGGCTATGAGTCATAACTTATTCTCTAGATTTAAATTGAGGGATGAAAGAATAGATATCTCTTTGTTACAATTGGCAGATGATACTTTATTTTTTGGTGAACCATCAGTCAAGAATGTCATAATTGTGAAGAGCATACACTAGGATGCATTGTTAAATTGTCGTTCAATGACTATTCTGTTTGTGTAACTAGGAATTCCGGTGGGGGCAAACCCAATGAGGGAATCAACTTGGAAACTGATTGTGCAAAAGTTAGAAGGAAAAATGTCTCTATGGAAACACAAACATCTTTTGTTTGGAGGGAGAGTATGCCTTATTAATTCAGTACTTTCCTCTCTCCCTTTGTATCTTTTGTAGTTTTTCAAAATATCCAAAGGTTTGGCTTAAAGGATTAAGTGTATCCAAAGAAACTTTCTGGGGGATGAGGGGAAGAGGGAAAAAATAGCTTAGGTGAGTTGGGATAAGGTATTTAGTTCAAAGCAGGTGGGGAGTAGGTCTTGGTATAAAAGAATAGCAACCAAGGTTTTAAATTGCGGTAGCGGTCATGGTTGCGGTTGCGTTAAGGTTTTCACGATTACGGGTATTGTGAATCTTGCGATTCGGATTGCGGTGGTTGCGGTGTGAATGTTTCACAATTATGCTCAAAATTATATAAAAATGTCTTGTATCATTATATAATTAATAATCATCTATAATAAATATCTTTTCATTATTATAAGATATCCAAAGTAAAAGAAACTAATTAAAAAATATTAAAATAAAATTAAATCAGTAGCTACTACATTAAAAAGCATTCATTAATATTAAAAAATATTTTATTAGCATTAAAAGACATATTTTTCACTTAGTAATTAATTGCAAATCAAACCTATATCACTACATCCCTTAAAATTTCCCACGTCTCCCTCCCTCAATTCCTTATGAATATGAAATTTTAACTTTCACTTTCTCCCACAGTCCCAACATTCCCAATTTTTTTCCCACTTCTCACGTGTCCCACTCACTATCACTCATTAATAAATTTCAAATTTCAATTTTTAACTTTTAATTTCTCCCTCAATTCCCAATTTTCTCTTCACTTCACACGTCTCACTCCCCCTCACTAATAATCCCAAATTCAGATTTCTCCCTCAATTCCCAATTCTTCTTCACTCGTAGAGTCACACAACATAAGCCCCTTCCTTCTCTCAATTTCAATTTGTTTCTCAAGCCATCACCTTTCTGTTTTCTTTCTCTCTCAATGGCACAAATCAACTTCTACTTGGTGGCCACATCCCACCAACTATGAAAAATTGGAACAAGCCAAGCATCACCAAAATCTAATTATTTAAGTGAAGATCGAAACAGAGTAGATAGCATGACTGTGGTAGTTCTTTGAATCTTTCGTTTCTTCCTGGTTTCTCGCGGTGTTTTGGGTTAAAAAAGATCTAGTAAAGGGTTGTGTTGCATTTGTCGCGGTTGCATTGCATCTGTTTGCGTCTGTCGTGGACGTAACGACATTTCGTTGCGGCCGTTACACACGATTTATGCTCTCAACGCAATATCGGTCTGAAACGATAACGTTGCCCTCCGATACCGTGATATTTTGGACGATACAGCCGATACATAACGATATTTAAAACCTTGATTGCGACATTTTAACAAGGCTTTGTTGGGGAAGTGGAGGTGGAGGATCATTAAGGAGAAAGATAGTTTATGGTGTATAGTGTTGACAGTAAAGTATGGGGAAATTAATGGGAGTGAAATGGAGGGGAAGTTTAGCAAAGGATTAATATGGTGGAGAGACTTAGGGAGGACATATGGGTATGGCGACTTAGAAAGCTGATTTAAGAAAAATATAACATGGAAGATTAGGGATGGGCAGAGGGTGGAGTCTTGGAAAGATAAATGGATGGGAGGAGAAAGTCTAAGTACAAAATATAACATACTATTTGGGAACTTAGAACAAAAAGAATGCACAGTATAGGAGAGATGGGGAGATGGGTAGGGGGAGTTGGGAATAATGCTTTAGATGGAGGAGAGTTTGGTTTGAGTGGGAAAAGCAAATAGTGAAAACTTTATGCAAGAGATTAATACAATACAATTGAAAAAAAAAAAAAGAATCTTCTAACTGTTGGATATGGAAAGATGATAGCATAAGAGCGTACATGGTAAAAGCTGCATACTCGTTGTTGCATGAATCGGAGGTTCCAACAACCTTGTTGTTTTTTAAGTGCTTTTGGAGCATCAAGGTCCCTTCAAATGTATCTGTTTTTGCATGGAAATTGCTATTAGATAGGATACAAACCAAAGATAATCTTTGTAGGAGAAATATATCGCACTAAACAATAGCGATGTTTTGTGCCCTTTTTGCAGTCAAGAGGATGAAACTGCTCATCATATGTTCACATGCTCCTTCTCGTTATCAATCTGGAAACTGTGCTATAGTTGGCTTGGCTTTCAATTGGTGATGTCCAACAACAGTAGGAATCATTTTATGCAACATTGTTGTGATCTCACAGGGAAAAAATAAAAAAGGCTTGGTGGGTTGTGTGGTTTGCTACGGTGTGGTCGCTATGGTTACATAGAAATAACATCGTCCTTTAAGGAGGGGATGCACAAGCCTTGTATGTAATGGATCTTATAAAATTTAGATCGTGATTATGGTTACAACTGAGATGAAGGATTTTACCTTTTCCTTTTATGATTAGTCTGTGAACCTGATGTTGTGTATGAAAGTAATGCAATGACCATCATTTTTGTATTTGTTGTAACTAGCTTTTTGTATATGTTTTATTTGCTAATAATAATAAAAAAAAAGAGCATGTAGGTCAATTAATGTGGAGCTATTCTAGCTTAATTAGTGATTTCGAGTTTGAGTCCTTAGTATGCAATTACGTTAAATACTTAGAGTAAAGGTTTTGTCATCAATAGTAATATTACACTATTCAAGCAGAATTGTCTCAAGTGAAAAATACCTATGATGGTGGTATTGGAGGCAATGATGGTAGTCATGACAGCGGAATTGGTGGTGAAGGCGGTGGTAGTTTAGACACTATTATTGTAGTGGTTTTAAGTGAATCAATTCAAGCCTTCCATTTTAAATTTAAGAGTTGAAATTTATCATTAATTCTCATTCACTCTCACAAAAAAAAAAAAGTTCTCATATGATACGTCCCCCTAAAATACACGTGATAATAGTTATACAAAATTTACATATGGGCTTAATGGCAAATTTTACTATTCAACTTTCATCATTTTGCGAATTTTACCATTCAAGTTTTTTTTTACAAAATTTACCACCAAACTTTTATCATTTCACAAATTTTACCATCCAAGTTTTTTTGTCACAAATTTTATCATCCAAGTTTTTAATTTTTGTGCCTTTTTCCATCACGTTGGTAATAAAATGACGTTATTTTGTAATAATTGGTAAAAAAAAAAACTGTCATTTTGTTTTTTCCTTAAATTTTTTTTGTGACACATCAGCAGTGATAAAATGTACAAAAATAGAAAAATTTGGTGATAAAATTTACGGAAAAAAACTTAAATAGTAAAATTTATAAAATAATGAAAATTGATAGATAAAATTTTTAATTAAACCTTACTCATGAATATCATCATCCAGAACCAATTGATCAGTTTGTCCTGTTGTTGCACATGTTCGATTGCAGATTTCACGTGAATACCACTGGTGCAGAAAAATAGTAACGGATCCCACTGCCCAAATTGCTAGGACCACTTGACCCGGAAATCAAGCCCAACAATCTGAGGAAGGCATACAAAGTTCACACCTTTAGTTTTGACAACACTGGGGCATGGCATGTTCTATGTACTAGAAGAGGAGCAATAGGTTTAGAATAAACAATTCAAGACAAACTAATCATTGCATTATTTTATCTCAAAGTAATTCAAGTTCAGTCCCCTTCTAGAACAATAAACCATTGTTGCGTATTTCACATATTTGTACATGAATTGATTTCTTATTGTGGCTTAGTGAATCCAAAACAACCTTTCCATCAATGTTAATTTATAAATGGCTAGAATTTCACAATTTCTTTATGGGGATTAATTAACTGATCGATCCAAGTCTTAGAATTCATTGTCGTTGTTGAGTTTACTATGATTTTAATTTCATTAAACCTGATAAATAAAACATTAGAAATTAAAAAGAGCATTTATGTCTTTTAACCTAAGAATTAATGTTCTTTTAATATCTAAACAGCTAAAATATTTTTATAACACAACAGGCCGATTACTTGTGTTTTTATTTCCTAGTTTTATTTTATATTTTTACTTTTTAATTACAAAATTATCACATTATTTTTAATATGTTTCTTGTTTTTAAAGATGTGTACAAGAAATACTGAATTTTTTTTCTCTATTTCATGTACAAATATTCAAAACAGGGAATAGATTGAAAATAATGTGAGTATATTATTTTTGTAAGTTGTTATTTTTAATTTGCAGAAACTGATTCATTATGGTATGTTTTGTTTACCAGTCATTTTATTCAATTGCTTTTTAAAATAAAATTCTTGTTTTGGTATAGTTACAAAAATGCTTAAACATATAACTTAATGCAAAATACCTTAAATCACTTATAGACGGATTCCTAACAACATGAGCAAGTAAATTTAATAACTAATAAAAGCTTTGATGTTTTCAACCCAGTAAACTTAATTAACCGGTAAACAAAGAAAATACTACTAGTACTAGTATTATTTTACTTTTCAAGAATATCTAATTCATTCTAATAATCTGGTAGTTTGCAATTGTAATAATTATAAATATAAATAAATGGGACGAGTTTACTTTGCATATTATTACTACGTATAATAAGGAAGTATTTGTCATGGAAGTATAATAAGGTCGAATTGCTCTTTTGGGCTGTTGACTAGTTGGCTATAGTTCACTTTCCTATCTCCATTAGCTACACAACCTACCATCATATATGTAACAATTCCCGAGGACACCCGTTGCTTAACTACTCCATCCGTTCCTAAACTCTTAATTTTATCATGCAGGACATATATTTTGGGTGTTGCTATGGGATTTGCAACTCAAATTTCTGTTTCAGCCATGTTTTAAAAACAAATTTAATTCTTAAAATTCATAGTAGCATTATAATGATAGAAAATATTTATGATATTTAAAATTTTAAAAGCATAATTGACTCTCAAATTTTGTTAAAACAAAAATTAATTATTAATTTGAGAATAATAAGAATAATACATTCTCTTGTTCAAAATGAAACACCACAATAAAATAATATTTCTTTATTTTATTTTTTTATTAAGAAACATTTAGGAAAAAAGAGAGAGGCCTTAAAGAAATCATGAAAAATGATAGTTGTATATCTTTTGGGATGTGTATTCATTAACATAGTATATCGTATATGTTTTTTTTTTTAGGGGATGACCTTATATATAGATATTTTTGTTTGTAATTTTTTAAATTGAATAATAAACAATAACAAAGAAGTAAATTGAATGAAAATATGATATATCTTTTTAGATTTGTTAAAAAAATATTATTCATTTAATGTAATAAAACGTATCATTTTAATAAAATTATGTGTCTATTTTTTTATACAATTAACATATGATTACTTTTTGAATACTTTATACAAGGGGATCTTATTTATTATTTCGTCCTAAACCCATAAAATATCAGGACCAATCTTAACAAAGTACCCACCAACTTTTTTTATAACTAATCTCCACCAAAAAAACCTAGCTGACCACTTTTAGGAGGTTCCTCCAATCACATTTTTTTTTCTTCAACAAAATTCAAATTTGAAACCTTACTTAATGGGTTCAAATTCAGTTCCACTCGGATTAATGTAATGTTGGTGGTGCCTGACCCTTTGTTATGATGCGGAGACATGGAAAAAAAGAAGTAAAAAATATACTAATATACTCAATTTTTCTTTCACATGGGACAACTGATGAGAAAGGGTAAAGATATGTAAAGAGTAATGATATATGAATCACTCTACTACAAACACTTACATTAATCATTTTTCTCTATCTTTGTCTCTTTATCCAAAATACACTTATCATACCTATAATTTCCTCTCTCTTTTTCTTTCATTGGGTATCAAATAGGTTGAGAGTGTTCGCCAATCATTTTTAGGTGTGTAAGATGAAAGTAGAGTAGTAATCCTCATCATGTTCGTAGATAATTTTTTTTAACTCCAAACACTCACTACAAGAAAACACGCGATTAGAGGTCGACTCTAAAAGCAAAACACGGACGCTACAGAGTGGTTTAGCGTCGGACATGTGTCAGATATGACAAGGACTCTAAAACCCTCGAAGCAAAAATGTTTGCGTCGGTTAATGTGATCGACACTACTTAGAGTTGGCTTAACTGCCTCTAAAATTGCCGTTGATGGAGTTCGCAGCTAACCATTTTTTAATGTTAAATTAAATTTGTTTTCTTAAGTGTCGGCCTGGCGGATTCTTTAATGTTTATTCTTTAATTATTTATTGTTATTTAGAGTCGGCTTATCCTATTTAGTGTCGGCTAAGCTGACTCTATGTTTTTGTTTTTTAATCATTTATTGTTTGTTGGAGTCCACTTAGCCAACTCTATGTTTTTTCTTTTTTTTTTAAAGCGATGTGCTACTGTAGCATCCTTAATTACCAGAAAGTAGAAACCTTCAGTGACAGGCAAAAAACAAATAACTTTAGCAGCAAAATTTTATATCAGAAATTAGCAGCAAAATTTTATATCAGAAAAAAGCTGGAACTACTCTTTATCCCCCCCCCCCCCCCCCCCCCCCCCACCATCTTGACCTTTCATTAAATTTCTTGTTCTATATAAAAAAAAAATCATGTTCCATTAGTCTATATAACTGCCAGTACCAAAACTGATATTATATAGAGTAAGAGTTCTCAAGACAACAGGGTTTTAATGCATATTATTATTTTAGAATTAGCAAAATTCTATAGTCCTAATAAACTCATTCAGAGAAAGTATATAAACTTGACCTATCTATCATAAGATTCATAACATATAGGTGTTCTATAATAATATTCCAACTCTACAATGAAATATTTTATACCTAATACCAAATATCAACTTAAAGCCACATTATTTACTTCCTCAAAATTTATACTCATGTATTGGACTTGTATGCAATTCAAAAGGGATGGAAAAAGTGACGCTCAAGTGTGTCTAAGCACCACCGAGAATGTTACAAAGAGCAAATATTAACTAATTAAGGAAATCCAAAATATTCTACAAATAAATTGTATAAAATATTGCCAAATGTGTAGATGTATTTGAGAGTTACCCAAAAATGGCATTAGTCTTATAAATATTTCATTACCAGAGGGGAGTCAGGGGACCTTGAGGAGGTGGCACATCTAGAGTAACAGAACTGCCACAGCAGAGAGCAACCTTCTTCAATTCTTAGCATATATACTGAGAAGAAAAAAGGAATATAGATGTATGAACTGTTAAGTAATAGTGACCAAATATTGATTAAAAGTTTAAGCCACCCCTTGAAGGCACAAATGCATCCATTTCTTCAAGCCCTTTGACCCAAGTAACCATTGGTGCACCAAAATTGCTGCAGTACATCTATAAAAAGTGGGAGGGAAAACACTGAATCCGTGGTCATATCCTATTTACAGGCTCCTCAAACTAGTACAAGACTAAAAGTTAAGCTACCTTATTTTTAGCCGAAAAATAAAATAAAACTAAGCTAAGTTACCTTCTCACACATAAGAGGATAAGCACAATGAACATGAGCAGAGGATGTAGAACCTGTAAGAATATGTGAGAAAAAGGAAATTCATTTAGCTTACTTGTGAACAATTAACGATATACTGCTCAATATAAAAGTGCTTGTGGCAAGGATCCATCTTATGAAAAGCAAGCTGAAGTAATTTATTTGGAAAATAATTTAAAAAAACCACATAAGAAAAGAGAACTTAAAAATCAAACAATTAATTCAATAACAAAATTAAAAAAATGGAACTGAGTCACCTACATATAAACAATCTATTTCCAGCCAATAATTGATCATACTGCAATGAATAATTAAGACAATTGTTCAGAGGAAATAATCGTGTAAGACTTGATATACTTACTGAAGCCAAACACTGCCAAGATAAGCATCATAGTGCCAACAGTGATAAGACTGACTTCTAGAGTTGACAGAGATTATGGGTCGGTGGACAACTCACTCACTCAACATTTAGGAGTTTGGTTGAGATTTTTTTTGTTTCCTTTTGTTGGCTCTTAATATAATCAGTTTAATGCACAATCTTATTGGCTCTTTATTGTTTCCTTTTAAAATTTGTATTTTATGCTAATTTTATATGTTGTATTATAGTTGTGCTGTGTTTCTTCTAAACCCCTGGTCATATTCGTACTTTCTATCCCCAATCAAATTTACTCCCTTATATCATGGTCAACCATATTTTATTTTATAAATGTGGCTCTTACCCTGTACACACATATTCCTTCTGTTCATTTCTGTGAAAACTTAATGGAACTAATTTGTGACCAAGGTTTTTAAGATTCCCATTCTTCCATCCACAAAAATTGAGTCAAGTAAATAATTAGAAATTTACCTGGAATTGGAAGCAATCTCCAGTTGACAAAAAGGCCCAACAGATAAGCCAGCATAATGCCATTGTAACAGAGCTGGGCCAGAAAAATTACAAAAATAATGAATAATAAGCTACAAATACAGCAAAAAAAAATTAATAAAAAAGAAAGACTCGCATCAAGAAGCAACAATAAGATTTCAACCTGATTCACTGATCCAAGTTCACCTATACTCCCATGCTGGACAATTCTTCTCTCTGCCACATGTACATTCGATTACACTTGCACATCCAATTACTGTTTCCTCCTTCCTCCCCCTAGCATGATTCCTATTCCTCCTTATACTCAGAATATTTTCATTGAAAAAATGAATAGGACTATTAGCTTATGAGTCAGATTCTTTCTTCCTAGTTCTAGCACAGGCTGACTTTCGTTCTTATGGCAAAGCCATCCAACCCCATGAGCAGTTAAAAGGGGAAAGTAGATACCTCAAGAAGTTGTTGAGCATACTCAATGGCAAGTTGATTCTTCAACTGGTTTTTGAGATCCTGCACAGATAATTGGTGCGACGACCCACTCAATGGATTTGAGAACGAATCCATTGCTTGCACTCCATGTTTGCCACCTAACAGAAGCAACGTAGCAATTGTTAAATAACCCCTTAGTAATGCCCTTTCCCTAAATTCAAATGGGAAGAAAATAGGAGAAAACAGAGTTAAAAGGCATCGAAAAATAACGTTCAAGTTAGGGAGATTCATAAACGCACCAAATATCTAACTAGGGTTTCAAGAACTTCAATAGAGTTTGAAGAACTTGAGTGACAATCGATAATCGAGAATGGGCTTCGTGCGAGTAAGGGTCGAAAACAAACTGAGAAAGGGGTTTGAGGATAGGAGAAAGGGGTTCGTCAGTGAGAGAAAGGAGCTTGCTGTGAGAGGAAGGGGCTCGTCGTGAGAGAGAGAAAAAAGGCTTGGCCGTGACTCGTGAGAGAAAGGGGCTTTAACATTGTGAGAAAGGGGGCAAATTGAATTTAGGGATTACATTAATTTTTACCCAAAATGAAAGGGCGGAACGAAAACGCGGGGCTTGAAAAATTTTATTGTCCTAAGCGTCGGCTAATCCAACGCTATAATTAATTAATAAGATAAAAATATTTTAATCCGACGCTAATCCGACACTTAAAATAAAAATATTTTAATAATAAAAATAAAATTAAAAATTAGCGTAGGCTTATACGACACAAGTAATAAAAAAAATAATAAGTAGTGTCGGTTTATTGTACACAAATATACATCTTTCATAAAATCAATAAAAAATGGTTAAAATTTTCTTTAGTGTCAGGTAAGACTCGGCTAAGCCGACTCTAATTGCGTCCACCAGTCTTCCTGCACAAATATTTGGAGGCTAATCGCTAGCATTCTTATAGTGACTTCATTAACACTAATCAGATCTTTTTCACTTTTTCTATCACATCATATTATCTATTATATAGCTACACTTCACTCTATTTTATCTCTTTCTCTCACTACATGTTAAATAGGTGGTGAGATGTCCACCAATCATTTTTGAATAGAAAGAAAGCCAAGCTCATCTCCTCTTTGGATAGGAAGATGATAAATATATAATCTATTTTTGGCGTGTACAAGTGGTAGAAAAAGAGGAAAAAAAGTGATAAATATAATAAATTATAAGGTAAAATATGTTTTTGATCCCCTGTATTTTTAATTAAACTTGATTTTAGTCCATATAATTTTAAATCGATCAATTTGGTTCCCATACTTTAAAAAATATGTGTATTTAGTCCCAACACACTGATGATTGAGGAATCAAATAGAGATTAAATCCACTTTTTTTTTTTAAGTACAAGGACAAATTGATGAATTTGAAATTATAGAGACTAAAATCAAGTTTGACAGAAAATATATGGAAAAATATATATTTTACCCTAAATCATATGATTGAAAATTAAAAAAAAAAAGAAAAAAAGTAAAAAAATGACCGAGAAGAAAAAGTAAATGTACGATGATATGATAGCTCCTTTGCATGTGACAAAATTTCCTTTGGCCTTGTTAGCCGAGCAGTGGAGCACTCTACCATGTTCTCACTGAATTGGTTGTCTCATGCAGTCATGCACGTACCTTTTTTTGTTTTTTTTATCTGAAAAAGACTCATCATGGTCCGTACACACTTTAAAAAAGTAGTTGTGTCCCGGCCCACTATTTCACCAATATCTTGTCTTTTTTTTTTTTTTTTTTTTTAATCTCAGACAGGCACGTGACAATGCACACATGCTGAAATCAGTCTCACTAATGAGAAATTATTAGACTGTCTAACCACTAAGTGCATGGATCAACTATCGTAGAGTTGTTATAACTTAAAGAGCTTTGTCGTTCATAATAATCCTATCCAATTAAGGATATTCACAAGTCGAGTTGGACTGGATTTAACCAAACTCATGACCCATGGCCGGATTTAGTAATATAATCGATTTTGCAATTGGCATCATAACCGATTATGCCACAATCCTGTGGCCTTTTTTTTAGTTTTACGTTTTGTTATTTTATATATAATAAAAATAAAATTATAATAAATAACAATAATAATTTATTTTTATTCGATATTAATAATAATAAATAAAAGTAAAAATAAATAATAATTATAATATTATTTTTATTTAATATTTATTTTTCTTCTTTTCTTTTCTTATCTAACAAATTATTTTAATTTAAATATTTTTCTTTGATTTTATTTTATTTCTTTTCAACTAAATAACTTGTATTTTCACCATATTTTTTACATTTTCTTCTTCTTTTCTTTTCTCACTTGTTCTCTTACATTTTCTTTCTTTCTTTCTTTCCTCACATCTTATGGTTACGCTGACCCACCCGTTATTAGACGGTTTCCATGTGACATCAATATTGGTTTCTAACTTTCCTCGAAGTGTTGATCAAGTTAGATTTCTCCACTATGTGATGGCTACATACTCATCTGCCTCATCATGATTTGATTTTCTCATTTCTCCATTTCCAAAGTATATGGAACGTTGTCGCCCACAACGTAGGCCAAGGTTGCAGATCATCCGGTCCATACTCTTCATATTATAAGAATAATGTTTTATATACACTCCAAATGCTAGTTTACACCTAGAAAGAGAAGAAAAAAAGATAGAAAAATATAGGTATGGTAAGTGATATGATGTGATAGGAAAAGAGAGATAGAAAAAAATAAAAGATGTTGATAAGGTGTTAAAAAAGTGAAATGTCAAAATATAACTACTCATATTATAATGATAGAGTAGGGATATATAAATACTTTATAATTTTAAACACTCTATCAACATCTCTAATTTATTTTTATCTTTTTCTTATTATCACATCATATTATTTATTATACTTATATTTTTTTCTTCTCTTTTCTCTCCTTTCTATAAGGTGTTATGTTGAATAGTATTGTGGTGTCTATCTATAGTTTTTCATTATGATATCATATTTGGCTATTTTGCTGTCCTATTTTATCGTACGAAATATTTCATTGCCCAATAATTTTGTTACCTTTTTTCTTTTGTGATGTACGGAAAAGAAAGAAAAAGAATTCAACTAGCTACACCAACACCTAATAGGTAACACCCATGACCTATTCCCCAGCTGGCAATAGCAAGTCTAGACCCACAGAAGCTCTACTGAGATTTACCAATCTGGCATCAGCTCTAGCCCCCAATTTGGCTACATAATTCGCACTCTGAGATTATCTATTACTAGCTTAAATGTTAATAATTGTTTAATATGTACTGGTGACTTTTTCCTCTTCACATTTTATCGTCGTGATTGTATAATGTTTTTACAATTCTTGTATTAAAATATTTTGTTAAAAAAGTTAAATGAAAAACTTGTAAAATATTTGAAGAGATCAAATAGAAAAAAATTAGAATATCTGAAGGAATAAAAAGAGTAAATAAAAATAATATTGATTAGATAGAATTAACAACAGACTACATGAAAGATAAAAAAAATCTTATGAAAATTAAATTATAATTTTAAAAATTAATAAATATATTGTGATATTTTAAATAAAATATAATTTACCCATTTTTTTTTGTCATGAATTGACATCTCTAATTTCTACCATCATGTAAAAGTTCATTTTGACTTAGAAAAATTAGATTTTTTAAGAATAAATGAGTTGGTACTTGGTATGATGATATGAGTTTGTCATGGATCTAGTTTAGTTTTGAAAATGGAACGATTATTCATTTATTAAAATAAATATTTTAAAATATTAATGAAAGGATATTTAATATTTTAACAAAGTATTTTTAATTATTCAAAACTAAAAATAGATATTTTTGAAATTTTAATTTATGAAATATTTTACAAATATTTAATATCTTTAAAAACTAAATCTTAATGGTATTGAATTAATAAAATAAAATCTATAATTTATATTTTCCATCAATTATTTTAATTATATTATAAAAATTAACAGAATAATTATATTTATACAATATATATGATCTATTTTATAATAAAGAGATAAAAATGTAAAACAAAATATTTAATATAATATAAAAAATGAAAATAAAAAATAATATTATAAAAGTATTATATAAATAATATAATTTAAATAAATATGATACACCCATTTTGCCTGTTGCCACCACTTCCAAGAGGGGAGGTGGTCAAGTATTAAAAAAAAAAGTTAAATAAATTTTAGTTCTTGTCAGTTTCAAATTTTAAGTTTTAATAACTCTAAATTTTTTTGTTTATTTTTAGTCCTAGTTTATTTTATTACTAATAATTAATCCTTGAGCGAGGGACTAAAATCACCAATAAAAGGGCAAAAAATTAACCTCACAAAAACTAATTACGAGTAATAAAAATAAATGAGAGACAAAAAAATGGATAATAAAATAGAAAGGTTTACTAAAAATTCAAAATTTGAAATTCAGTAAAGATGAAAAACTTATTTAACCCTAAAAAATAGAAAGATTATCGTACCACTCATATTTATATAATATATTTTTGTATCTCAAAGTAAAATATTATTTTATCCATTTCTTTTTTAATTATAATTTTGTAGAAATTGTTTTACTCCTATTTATTTGTTGTTTTTAAAGCTTAAGATGCCCTAAAATTAATTATACCTTTATTAATTATACTTTTACTAGTCACCTAATTTTTAATTAATTTATACCTTTATCATGAAATGAAAATGAAAAACAACTCATAATATACAATTATTGTGAAGTAGAAATAAAAGAAGATAGAAATAAAAAAGAGATGATGAAAATAAGTGAGAAATAAAATGAGTAGTAAAAGTGTTTGGTTGAAGATAAATGAAAAAAAGATAAAGAAAGAGATAGAAAAATGAAAGAAAATAAATGAAAAATGATACAAGTGGATTTCACTAATTTTAAATTTATTAATTTCTCTTGTACATTTACTGTAACAAACAATGCTACTTATTTCTATCCGCTCCATATTAAAACTTCATATTATTTCTTCCATGCACACATACATGCTACACTTTCACACAGTCCTTTTCCTTTATTGTCTTTTCCATGATAACCAAAGGGAACAAGATAACAAACGTACTACCGACAGAAGAAAGAAAGAAGAAGAAACATATAAATTATTAGACGAGAAATCTGTGTCAAATTAACTCTGTTTCCAAAACTTAGCCAACTTATCCAACGCGACACGTGAAGTTCCTCCTTCAGCCAATGCTTCCGCAGCGCTTATTTTCATCTTGAAAACCCTATGACGAATCTCTTTTCCTTTGTCCGATTCCATGAGTTCCCTAACTCGGTCACCCAACTCGGTCCCACTCACGAAACCATCTTTGTCCTCGTTCAGAGCCAAAGCCACCTTCATTTGCTGCACCAAAGCCACCCTATTCAGCTTCTGCTCCGCGTAGAGAGGCCACGCCACCATTGGCACCCCTTCACACACCGCTTCCAACACCGAGTTCCACCCGCAGTGAGTCACGAACCCACCCACCGAGTCATGACTCAGAATCGCCGCCTGTGGGGCCCAGTCCCTCACCACCAGCCCCTTCTCCTTGGTCCTCTCCAGAAACCCTTCCGGCAACAACTCGTCGAGACTCGGTGAGTCAGCACAACCCAACTCGGCCCTCACAACCCACAAGAACCTTTGCTCACTCTTCTCCAACCCAATAGCTACCTCCTTCAACTGAGTCCTCGAGAACCTTCCAAAGCTTCCGAAACTCAGCAACACGACGCTCTCACTCGGCTGCGAGTCGAGCCAACTCAGATACCCTTTCTCTTCTTCCCCACACGGTGCAGAAATCACGGGCCCCACACAAAACAAAGGTGGCAGTGTTCCATCTTCGCTTAACGCTCTGATGGGTTCTTCTTGAATCGCTTCACACGTGTTTATGATAATCCCAACACTGCCCCTCATGGTTTCCGCTATCTGAATGAACATCTGGTAGGAGTAACCGGAAGGGTCTTTTATCTCGTTTGGAAAATCGTCGGTGGAGATTGTGGGTAATCCGGGGATTTGAAGTTGCAAAGGGAGGTCTATGAAGTGTTTTTTTGCTAGGGTTTGGTGAATGGATGGGAAAAAAAGAAAGACAGAGAGAGCGGAGGCACTAGAAGTGAAGTAGAAGTAAGTGGGGACGTTGTTGTTGTTGAGATTTTGAGTGAGGGCTTTGGGGTCGTTGAAGTTCACGAAGTCCATGATGATGGCTTTGAGGTTTGAGGCTTTGGATAGGGTTTGGAGTGCAACGGCGACGTTTTGGGTGCTGTGGCGGGCGAGTTCGAGGGAGAGGAGGTGAGGGGGGAGGGAAGGGGTGGAGAGAGGAAGTGTGGTGAGGGGGACATGGTGGAACGTGATGGCGGGGGTGGTGGCGGTGACGGTGGCGATGTATTCGGCATTGGTGTCAGTGGTGGAGGAAGGGGTGGTGGGAGGAGTGAGGATGAGTATTGAGATGGAGAGTGAAGGGTGGTGAGTTAGTATGAGCTTGCCTAGCTCCACCATGGAGACTATGTGTCCCCTACTAAGATTAGGGTATAGAACTATGGTGTCTTTCATGTTGGAGAAGGAGAATGAGTTTTTATGATGGACTTTGATGGAGTTCTAGGAGAGATGTCAGCTCTATTTATGGAGAGTGAGCCACCAACTTTTTATAATGTATCTTTTTGCACCAACATTTTCACAAAGGATGATGGATTTATTTATGCTCCCGTTTAACTCGAGCCATGCAAGGGACATATATTTTACTATTATAGATTCATGTATATTTTTATTTATTTAAAATGTTTATCAAATTGAAATTTGTTTTAAAATTTTAAAAAGATTTAAATTATGTTTACTCTGAATATTTTTGTAATTTTGGAATGTAAAATCATAAAATAATTCTATTATTTATATTTATATTGTAAATAAAAATAATTTTTTATTAATTTTATAATATTCAAAGTTTATAAACAATATTTTGAATAATTTTCAATATAAAAATTAATTTAATTAAATGCAAACTATAAAATCAAATATTATTTAAAATAAGTTGGTTATTATTTTAATTTTAAAAAGAT
The DNA here is from genome assembly GCA_026413185.1 of Pueraria montana var. lobata. Lineage (NCBI taxonomy): Eukaryota > Viridiplantae > Streptophyta > Magnoliopsida > Fabales > Fabaceae > Pueraria > Pueraria montana. The sequence continues at coordinate 78,767,243 of CM048648.1, forward strand.
AATTTAGCTTTTATTAACACTTTTGTAAGACGAGTTGTTATGGGCATTTAGTATTATATTTTACTTGTGAGAAAAAAAATGTATTAACTATTAAATTTTGTAATATAAGTATTTTTCTTCTTAGAATAATCATGCAATATTAACTCTGGAAACCGTGAGCTTGAGAGCTAGAAGAAAAAAAAATCTTCTTCTTCTTGTTCTCTTTACTAGACAGCAAACCGTGAGTCAAGGAGAGCAAAGCCTCACCATTTTAATTCATTTTCTCTTCTTCTTAGAGCTTCGTCAACAAGAGCCAACAACAAGTAAGGGAGTTTATATATATCTTTTATTTTCTTTTCTAATTTCTGATATAATACATGAGTTGTGTGATTTTGTAGAGATTGTTGCTGCCATGGTTGAAATGTTGTAATAATGATAGTCATGGCAGAATTGGTTATTGTCTTGATTGTTATGGTGGCATGCACGTCGAAGTTCTCTGCTAGCAACAACAGGTGAACTAGAAATCATGACAGTGCATTAGACAAGTTGGTAGAGTTTGTTACTGACTTATCAGAGGGGAGGATTGTGTTCCACAAAGCCGGAGAAATGAGAGGGGAGGACCCGAGACAGAGAGGTGATGTTGGGAAGTTTGCAAAATCGGAAAGGAGTAGAAGAGACATCATCACATACTTTTTCACAAAGTTTCCAAAGGATTTTCAGGAGTATGATATGTGGAAAATATTCAAAAGGTGGGGAAGGGTGTGGGAAATTTTTATAGCAAAAAAAGAAGATAGGTGGGGGAATAGATACGGTTTTGTGAGATTTGTGGGAAACTCACAGAAGGGGAAGGAGGTAGTGGAGGAGGTTAGAGTCGAAAATCCAGTAGCCAAAAGGAAGACGTATGTTGAAGTAGTCAACAAGAAAAAAGGAAATAATACAAGCAAGTGGTGTAGAAAACACACAGAGGGTAGCCAAGAAAGTGTATGGAAGGGACGAGATATAATAGTCACAGTTGAACACAAGGAATGGTTGGCTAATAGCTGGGTAGGGAGACTTAAGAACCTGATGATGTTCAACAAATTACATGAATGGCCAATCTTGGGAGGGGGGGGGGGGGGGGGATACAGTTTAAGCACTTGGGAGATGACATGATTTGGGAGATGACATGATTTTCATATCTGGAGCTTCGGAAGATGAAATAAAACAAGTGTACTATGCTTAAGATGGGGAACTAGCAAATATGTTCCACGCGGTGGAAAGATGGAGTCTGCATATGGTTTCGGGCAACAGACTATCATGGATTGTATGTTGGAATTCCAATTAGTCTTTGGAACGATGAATGTTTCACAAAGGTTGTGGGTGTTGTCAGAAACTACATATCGATGGACAAGGATACAGAAAGTTTTAACAAGTTAGATGCTGCCAGATTACTGGTGCGATTATCAACTCCTGAAATAGTGAAATATCATTCAATGATTAGGATTAATGGAACAATATTTGGTGAGATTGGTGGCGGAAATTGGTGCAACGGTAGAAAAATGCCATTGTAATTGCTGGAAGTATGCAAAATCATCGTTTGATGGAGGCTCTGATGGAAGTATCTTCGGAATAGATTGTGAATAGTCTTCTTCTAAGTTCGATGGTGATCTGATGAAGCTAGAAAAGGACAAGGCAGATGATGGGGAAGTAGGAGGTGGGGCTGATCACCGGAAAACCAGGATGGAGGAAACCACAGTTTATTACCCAGTGGATACTCCATTTCAAATTCAAAATTCGGACTCTGAAACCGTGTCAGGTAGCCGTGTAGGGGAGACTGGACATGGTGGAGTAGGTGGGAATATGATTAGGGAGTGGTACAGAACATCATACATGAAAAAGGAAAGTTTAGGGAGGAGGAGTCAAAAAGAAACTCTAAAAAGGAAGGGGTGGCAGAAATGGCTAGTAGAGGGATAAGGGTTGAGGTGCCGGAGGACATCTTTTGGAGGCCTGAAGACGTCAATAGAGAGCAAAAAGGGGGAGAGAGACCATTGAAAGAAGTGTTGGTGGTACAGGAAGGTGGGACCCACTATAGTCCTATTGACGGGGACAACAAAGTGGAAGAGAAGGGTTTAGAAAAGAAAACACTGTTGAAATATAAACTTGATTTTGGGCCTTATTTGTCTAAATAAAAGCCCAATTTCTAGAAACATTCTAAGCTAAAATTTTAGAAGCATGTTCTAGAATAAACTCTTTAGAAGATAATTCTAGAGTAGCATATAGAATTATCTAGAATGTGTGAGTAGGTTTGTATTTATGTAGAAAATTCTAGAAAGTCATTTGTAGCCATTAGATTAACTTTGTGTTGGCAAAATCCTAACCATTGGTTTAGGAGGAGCCACTAGTATAAATAGGTATGATGTCCTAGAGTTTGTATCAAGCCAAAAAATACAAGAAGTGATCAATTATACAAGTAGCCTCTTCCTTATATAATTTCTAATCTCTCCATTCTCATATTTCCTTCACTACTAAAATTTCATTCCAACAAATTGGCATCAGAGCTTGAAGATCCTTTCTAAAGAGATGGCGAGTAGCGGCGTGGTTCCATTCTAAGTCCCAATGCTCAACAAGAGCAACTATGACAATTGGAGCATCAAGATGAAGGCTCTCCTTGGCGCGCAAGATGTATGGGAGATAGTAGAGAAAGGTCACACCGAGCCGGAGAATGAGGGTAGTCTTTCTCAAACTCAAAGAGATAGTTTGAGAGACTCAAGAAAGAGAGACAAGAAGGCTCTCTATCTAATCTATCAAGGATTAGATGATGATGCTTTTGAGAAGATTTCAGAAGCAAAGTCGGCGAAAGAAGCATGGGAGAAGCTTCAAACCTCGTACAAAGGAGCGGATCCGGTCAAGAAGGTACGTCTTCAAACTTTAAGAGCTGAGTTTGAAACTTTGCATATGAAAGAAGGCGAAGTTATCTCCGACTATTTCTCTAGAGTCTTAACAGTCACTAATCAACTTAAGAGAAATGGTGAAAAACTTGACGATGTAAAAATTATGGAGAAAATTCTTAGATCGTTAGATCCAAAGTTTGAACATATTGTCGCCATCATTGAAGAAACAAAAGACTTGGAGGCTATGACCATTGAGCAACTTTTGGGTTCGTTACAAGCTTATGAAGAAAAGAAAAAGAAAAAGGAAGGGATCATGGAGCAACTACTTAAGACGCAAGTTGATTCAACCAATGAAGAAAGTAGTCACAGTAATAGAAGCCAACGAGGACGAGGTCATGGTGGAGATCGAGGAAGAGGACGAGGCCGTGGACAAGGACGAGGTTGGAGGCCCTGTGACGACAACAACAACTTTCAAAGAGGAGGAAGCTCAACAAGAGGCCGTGGGCAAGGCAACTCAAGATCAAGGTATGACAAGTCAAATGTGAAATGTTACAATTGTGAGAAGTTCGGTCATTATGCTTCTGAATGTAGAGCTCCTAGCAAAAATAGAGTTGAAGAGAAGGCAAATTATGTTGAAGAAAGAAGTAAAGAAGGTGGCACCTTACTAATGGCTTGCACGGATAATGTAAGAAGTGAAGACAATAGATGGTACCTAGACACTGGCGCAAGCAATCATATGTGCGGAAAAAGGAGTATGTTCGTGGAGCTTGATGAATCGGTGAGCGGCAATGTAGCCTTTGGAGATGAATCCAAGGTAGAAGTGAAAGGAAAAGGTAATATTCTCATCCGTTTGAAGAATGGTGAGCATCAATTCATCTCAAATGTTTATTATGTGCCGAATATGAAAAGTAATAGCTTGAGCCTGGGGCAACTCCTAGAGAAAGGTTATGATATTCGCTTAAAAGACAATAACCTTTCTATAAGAGACACTGCAAGTAACTTGATTGCTAAGGTGCCAATGTCAAGAAATAGAATGTTCGTGCTCAACATTCAAAATGATGTTGCGAAATGTCTCAAGATGTGCTACAAGGATGCATCTTGGCTTTGGCATCTTCGATTTGGGCATCTCAATTTTGGAGGATTAGAATTGCTCTCCAAGAAGGAAATGGTGAGAGGATTACCTTGCATTAGTCACCCCGATCAAGTGTGCGAAGGATGTCTACTTGGAAAGCAATTCAAGAAAAGCTTTCCAAAGGAGTCTAACTCAAGAGCCAAAAAGTCATTGGAACTCATACATACGGATGTGTGCGGTCCGATTAAGCCAAGCTCACTTGGTAAGAGTAATTATTTCCTTCTCTTCATTGACGATTTTTCAAGAAAAACATGGGTGTATTTTTTGAAGCATAAATCAGAGGTGTTTGAGAATTTCAAGAAGTTCAAAGCCCTTGTTGAAAAGGAAAGTGGTCTTGAGATCAAAGCCATGAGATCTGATCGTGGAGGAGAGTTCACATCAAGTGAATTTCAAAAGTATTGTGAAGATCATGGAATTCGACGACCGTTAACAGTGCCGAGATCCCCTCAACAAAATGGAGTGACAGAAAGGAAGAATAGAACAATCCTAGACATGGCGAGGAGCATGCTTAAGAGCAAGAAACTCCCAAAGGAGTTTTGGGCAGAAGCAATGGCTTGTGCAGTTTACCTTTCCAACCGGTCTCCAACAAGAAGTGTATGGGGAAAAATACCACAAGAAGCATGGAGTGGAAGGAAGCCCGGCATTTCCCATCTAAGAGTCTTTGGAAGCATTGCTCATGTGCACATACCAGATGAGAAATGAAACAAGTTGGATGACAAAAGCGAGAAACATATCTTCATCGGTTATGACTCCAATTCCAAAGGCTATAAGCTCTACAATCCAAATACGAGGAAGACAATCATTAGTCGAGACGTCATTTTCAATGAAGAAGGAGAATGGGATTGGGGACCACATGATGAAGACTACAACTTCTTTCCGTGTTTTGAAGAAGATAGCATAGAGCATTCAAGGATAGACCAAGTAAGAGAGGAGCTTACTACCCCACCAACTTCACCAACTGCAAATAATCAAGAAGATGAAAGCTTAAGTGAAAGAGTTCCACGCTTTAAGAGCATACAAGAACTTTATGAGGTAACTGAAAATCAAGATAATCTTACTCTCTTTTGCCTATTTGCTGATTGTGAGCCCATGAACTTCCAAGAAGCCATAGAAAACAAGAATTGGAAAAATGCTATGGATGAAGAAATCAAAGCGATCAAGAAGAACGACACATGGGGGCTAGTTTCACTTCCAAAAGGGAACAAGGCGATTAGTGTGAAGTGGGTGTACAAAGCCAAAAAGAATGCTAAAGGAGAAATCGAAAGATATAAGGCAAGATTGGTGGCAAAAGGCTATAGTCAAAGAGCTAGCATCGACTATGACGAGGTATTTGCTCCCGTTGCTCGACTAGAAACTGTTAGACTAATCATTTCATTAGCAGCTCAAAATAATTGGAGGATACATCAAATGGACGTGAAATCTGCCTTCCTTAATGAAGTCCTTGAAGAAGAAGTCTATATTGAACAACCTCAAGGCTATGAAGTCAAAGGAAAAGAAGACATGGTTTTAAAGTTAAAAAAGGTGCTTTATGGGTTGAAGCAAGCTCCAAGAGCTTGGAATGCTCGAATAGACAAGTACCTACATGAGAGAAACTTCATCAAGTGTCCATATGAGCATGCACTTTACATCAAATCCCAAAATAATGATGTTTTGATTGTGTGCTTGTATGTAGATGACTTGATCTTTACAGGTAGCAATCCAAGCATGTTCGATGAGTTTAAGAAAGAGATGACAAAAGAGTTTGAGATGACCGACATTGGTCTCATGTCTTACTACCTCGGCATTGAAGTAAAGCAAGAAGACAAAGGCATCTTCATCACTTAAGAAAGCTATGCTATGGAGGTGATTAAGAAGTTCAAGATGGATGACTCTAATCCGGTCAACACACCAATGGAATGTGGAATAAAGCTATCAAAGCATGAGGAAGGAGAAAAAGTGGATCCAACACTCTTTAAAAGCTTGGTTGGAAGTTTACGATATTTAACATGCACAAGGCCTGATATTCTCTATGCGGTTGGAGTTGTTAGTCGCTACATGGAGAATCCAACAACCACTCATTTGAAGGCGGCAAAGAGAATTCTTCGATACATAAAAGGTACAACAAATTTTGGCTTGTACTATTATGTTTTCGATGATTACAAGCTTGTTGGATATAGTGATAGTGATTGGAGTGGAGATGTGGATGACCGCAAGAGCACAACTGGGTTTGTGTTCTACATGGGAGACACTGCCTTCACATGGATGTCAAAGAAGCAACCGATTGTTACTCTTTCTACATGTGAAGCAGAGTCTGTAGCTGCTACCTCGTGTGTTTGCCATGCAATTTGGTTACGGAATCTACTAAAGGAGTTGGGTTTGTCACAAGAAAAGCCGACTAAGATTTTCGTGGACAACAAGTCAGCAATAGCTTTGGCTAAGAACCCAGTTTTCCATGACCGAAGTAAGCACATTGATACACGCTACCACTACATTAGAGAGTGCATCACGAGAAAGGATGTGCATTTGGAGTACGTGAAGACTCATGATCAAGTAGCCGATATCTTCACCAAGCCACTTAAGAAAGAAGACTTCACCAGGTTGAGAAGTTTGATTGGAGTAACAAAATCAAGTTTAAGAGGGGGTGTTGAAATATAAACTTGATTTTGGGCCTTATTTGTCTAAATAAAAGCCCAATTTCTAGAAACATCCTAAGCTAAAATTCTAGAAGCATGTTCTAGAATAAACTCTTTAGAAGATAATTCTAGAGTAGCATATAGAATTATCTAGAATGTGTGAGTAGGTTTGTATTTATGTAGAAAATTCTAGAAAGTCATTTGTAGCCATTAGATTAACTTTGTGTTGGCAAAATCCTAACCATTGGTTTAGGAGGAGCCACTAGTATAAATAGGTATGATGTCCTAGAGTTTGTATCAAGCCAAAAAATACAAGAAGTGATCAATTATACAAGTAGCCTCTTCCTTATAAAATTTCTAATCTCTCCATTCTCATATTTCCTTCACTACTAAAATTTCATTCCAACAAACATAACCACAGAATTCTGATGGGCAAACAAAATCAAAATCCCAAAAGGTTGATAGTGGTGGTACCCACGCATCCAATAACAACATAGTAGGCACATCTTCAGCCCAATTATCTAACAAAGTTATATTGCGGTTGGACTGCGGGGGTGCTTATCAAGAGGAAATAGAAGATGAGCCTATTCAGGGACGAAATGTGGGGAATAAGGAAGCGGGCAATCCCGAAAGCTTTGGAAATACGGATAGGAAATTAGGAGGTGATGAAGGAGGAGCAATAACGAAGATTCCAGAAGGTGAAACATCAGAACAAGGAGCAAGAAGGGGATCGTGGCATGGAAAATCAAGTATCCTATCTGAATCGTCGTTTGGTGGGTTAGAGGAAGGGCAGAGTAAGCTAAGCAAGGAGTGAAAAAGAAAGAAGAATCTAAGATCAACAAGTTTTAACATGTCAAATTTTCTCTTAGATGTATGTATCGAGAATTGCAACAAAAATTTTCTGCTAAACGATTACTTGATAGAGGCAAAAAGATTATGGGAAATTGGAAGGAATTTGGGGGTCACCTTTGTAGGAAAGGATGAAGAGATAATTCAGAGGATGAGGCAGATGGAAAAAAGAGACAAAGAGGAGGCTGAAAGTAAAAGAAAGGAGGGACAAGGGGGGAGTGTAACGTTCAACAATGAAAGTTCTTTCTTATAACATAAGGGGTTTGGGGGGGGGGGGGGGAGGATTAAGTGGAAAAGTGTCAGGAAATTAGTTATCAAAGAGGACATTCAAGTTATTTGTATACAAGAAACAAAAAAAAGAGACCATTGAAGAAAGTGTTTGCCATGCTTTGTGGGGATCCAAAGAAGTGAAATGGTGCATGAGACCGACAGTGAATACAGCAGGGGGTTGATTTGTTTGTGGAATGAGGAAATTATTTTAGTTGAAAATTCGTTTATAGGGGAGGGTTGTATTGGTTTGGTAGGGGTGTGGAAGGAGGTGAATAAGAGGATTACAATTGTAAACATCTATGCATCTTGTGAAAGTGACAAGAAAAGAAGGCTATGGGGGGAGCTAAAGAATAGGAAGGCATGTAGCACTACAAAATTATGATGCTTAGTTGGTGACTTTAATTGTGTAAGAAGGCAAAATGAAAGGCAAGGAGAAGGTCGAAGATCACATGGTGGGATGGAATCAAAGGAATTCAATGAGTTCATTGAAGACATGGAACTAATTGACATTCCTTTGGTGGAAAGAAAATTCACATGGTTTAGGCCAAATGGATGTGCTAGAAGTAGAATTGATAGAGCTTTGGTTATGGAGGAGTGGTTGGAGGTGTGGCAAGGATGTTCTCAACAAGTGTTGGATAGGAGCTTTTCCAATCATTGCCCCCTCTTACTGAAGGATACTTGTGTGGATTGGGGACCTAAACCATTTAGAGTGTTAGATTGTTGGTTGGAAGACAAGAATTTTGAGAAGTATGTCAAGAATGAGTGGTTAAATATGGAGGTCCATGGGTGGGGAGCTTATGTGTTGAAGGAGAAATTGAAATTGTTGAAAGAAAAAATGAAGATACGGAATAGGGATCACTTTGGAAATTTGCAAAGAAAATACAAAGAGGTCGAGATGGAGATGAACAACCTAGAGAAGAAAGGCGAAGAGGGTGGTTTGACTTCAGAGGAGATGGTTTTGAAGAAAGAGTTACAAGAAAAAATGTGGAGTGTTGCAAGGTACAATGAATATCTTTTTAGACAAAAATCTAGAGATAGATGGATCTTGGAGGGTGATTCTAATACTAAATATTTTCACTCGATGGTTAAATGGAAAAGGCTGAAAAGTATGATTAGAGGGCTTGCAATTGGGGAGTGTTGGGTGGAGGATCCAAACAAAGTGAAAGATGAAGCCATAAAATTTTTCCAACAACGGTTTCAAGAGAAGAAGGAGGTGAGACCTATCTCAGATGGAGTACCGTTTGGGTGTATTTCAGAGGGTGCAAGTAAGGAGGTGGAGCTTATGTTTTCGGAGGAAGAGGTGAAGGATGTGGTGTGGGAGTGTAGGGTTGATAAGAGTCCGAGACCGGATGCCTTTAATTTTAAATTTATTAAAGCTTTTTGGCCTTTGCTAAAGGATGACATCATGAGGTTTATGAGAGAATTTCATGAAAATGGTGTGCTTCCTAGAGGTAGCAATCCTTCATTCATTACACTTATCCCGAAAGTGGAAAATCCCTCAGGCCTTGGGGAGTTTAGGACAATTTCATTTGTGGGTTGCATGTATAAGATTGTGGCAAAGGTGCTAGCTAAGAGACTCAAAAAGGTTTTGCCTAAGATCATTGATGAGAGACAAAGTGCATTTTTGGGTGAAAGGAACCTCCTTCATAGTGTATTGGTGGCAAATGAGGTGGTTAATGAAGCGAGAAGGAAAAACAAACAATGCTTGGTGTTTAAGGTAGATTATGAAAAAGCATATGATTCGGTTTCTTGGGATTTCCTATTGTACATGCTAAGGAGGTTGGGTTTTAGTCAAAGGTGGATTAAGTGGATAAAGGAGTGCTTATCCTCATGTTTTATTTCAATCCTTGTTAATGGAAGCCCTACAAATGAATTTTATTTGCAAAGATGACTTAGACAAGGAGATCCTTTGGCTCCTTTTTTATTTACGGTTGTGGCGGAGGGTTTGAGTGGTTTGATGAGAGTGGCCATGGAAAAGGGTTTGTTTAAGGGGTTTGTGGTGGGTAATAGGGAAGTGAATGTTAATTTGCTCCAATATGTGGATGACACAATCTTTTTTGGTGAAGCATCTCTAAATAATGTGTTGGTCATTAAAAGTATTATGAGGTGCTTTGAGATTGTGTCGATACTAAAAATGAATTTTACTATGAGTAGATGTGGTGCAATTGGTGTGGATAGGTCAAAGGTGGAAAGATTGGCAAATGTCTTGAATTGTAAAATCTTAACTTTCCCTTTTGTGTATTTGAGAATTCCAATTGGAGTGAATCCTAGAAGACATGAGACATGGAGTCTTATTATTGAGAATTACTTGAAGAAATTGTAATCTTGGAAGCTTAGTCAACTTTCTTTTGCGGGAAGACTTTGCCTTATTAATTCGGTACTATCTTATTTACCTTTATTCTTCCTCTCTTTCTTTAAAATGCCGGTTGGGGTTGTTAAAAGGATTCAAAGTATTCAAAGAGGGTTCCTTTGGGGTTATAAGGGGGAGTGTAGGAGAATAGCTTGGGTTAATTGGAATAATTTGTGTATTCTTAGAAGTCATGGTGGTGTGGGTTTGAAGGACATAAAGTTATTTAATGATGCTCTTCTTTCTAAATGGAGATGGAATTTATTTCATCAAGAGAATTTTTATGGGGTAATATTTTGAAAGCTAAATATGGGGGTTGGAGAGGCTTGTTGAGAGAGGATAGTAGTAAAGACACTTCTATTTGGTGGAGGGATCTCAAAAAAGTATGTGGTGGGGAGAATCAATCAAAGTGGTTTGAAAACTTGATAACAAGAAAATTGGGGATGGTGCTAAAATGAATTTTTGGGGTGATGTTTGGAGAGGGGGAGAGAGTCTAGCCTACACATTTGCAAGGCTTTATGTTAACTTGGAGCAAAAGGATGGAGTCATCAAGGATATGGGACATTGGGATGGAGATAATTGGAGGTGGAGTTTTAGATGGAGGAGAACATGGTTTGCATGGGAAGAGGTTTTGGTGAACAACTTCAATGCAATGCTATCCAATGTGGTTCTTCAAAAACAAGGTTCAGACTGTTGGTGGTGGGAAGGGGATGTAAGTAGCAGATTTTCTGTGAGCTCAGCATATAAAGCCTTACACACTTTATCTTCGGGATCACAACAAAAGGTGTTGTATAAATTTTTATGGGATTTGAAAGTGCCTACTAAGGTGATTCTTTTGATTTGGAGGGCCATTAAAGATAGGCTTCCCACAAAAGTAAACCTTAGGAATAGAAATGTGCTTTTTGATGAGGAGGATTGCATGTGTCCGTTTTGTGGTTCATATGAGGAAACAGCCTCTCATGTCCTTTTCTCGTGCTCAAAGATAGATAGTATCTGGAAGACATGTTATGGTTGGCTGAACTTTCAAATGGCTCTACCAGAAGATCCAGTGGATCATTTATGGCAACATTCTTTTGGCATGGATTCCATATACAGTAAAGAGTGTTGGTATGTGGTATGGTGCACTGTTACTTGGGGTATTTGGAATAAAAGGAATGCGTGTATTTTTAAAAATGAAAGGCTGGACATTAACCTCCTATTGCAGGAGATAGAGTACACAGCTTGGACTTGGTTAAAATTGAAGATCAAAGACTTCTGGTTCTCTTTTTTGTTATGGTCATTGAATACGGGTAACTGTTTAAGGGGTGGAATCAGAGAGTAACTTATTGTCATGCATGTAAGGTGGAAATTGGTTTTCTTGCTGGTTGCTGGTCTTTGGCCCGGACTGTAAATGCAGTTATTTTTTTCGGTTTGAGGGGCATGTAGTGTGTTGATAGTTGGTCTGGAGAAACAATCGTATGTGCTTATGTTTGTGAACTGAAATTACGGTTTTCTTAGCATAGTGGAAGCTGTGGGGTGGGATACATAATTATGGATACATGGGTACAGTATTTTAGCTTTGTAAGCTGCTACTTCTCAGGAATTTGGAAAGGATATGTATTTTTTGGCCCCTGGGTTAATGAGTATTTATATGTAATACCTCATATAAATACATCTTAACATGTGGTTGGCATTTTGTAATCTTGCTCACGGTACTGCTGGTACCAACATCAATAGATTTATACCTTTCGCTGATAAAAAAAAATGGTTGAAATGTTGTTGAGAGGTTGATAAGATCTTGTTATCTTGGTTTAATTCCTTGTTTTTAACTATGAAAATGAATTATACAAGAGTATAATAGTTTCTGTTTGGTATGTAATAAATATGAATGATATTTGAATGGATGGCGCCCTTGTTGCAAGCTTATAAGAATTTTCTTTGACATGTTCTTTAACTCCATACTGTACCAGAAAATTTCTACATTGTTGTGGATATATATTCTGTCCATTTTACGTTAATAGTGTTTGCTTACTGAACCTAAAGAGTTTGAAAGGAGAATGTTATGCTGTTAAGTTGTAAAAAAGTCACAAAAAAACTTATACTATCTAAAGCTTTTAACCATAAAATACTGGATAAAAACCTTTCTTTAGTAAGCAAAAACTCTTTTATTTATTTAAATATATCTTAAGACTCCATTCCATGATTATAAATCAGCATCCTGTGTCATTCCACTACGTTCCCACCCCATGATGCAAATTGCTAAGATCCACCCACATAGCCACCTCCGTCAAATACATCACATACATGATACCAAACAGTGACCATTGCACAACCACGAAAAGCATCAAACACAAAAAGTTTTCTCCTATCCAATGCAAGATTCTTTTGCAATTTCACAATTAATTTTTCGTGCCTCTTCCAAATCATGATGAGTCCTCTGTAGAGTTTTGTTGGGCATTACAACACCAGGCATAACATCAGGGATTATATCTTCTTGAATCATGTTTTCATGAGCCCACTGGAAAAAGTTGCAGCTACTGCGTCTATACAAAACACCAAAAACAAGCACAATATAACCCCACAACAAAACCCAGATAAACAATAGATCAATAAATCCCCTAACTTACCTCCCAGTTTCTACATCTCCAGAATTGTCTACCGGGATTCTTGGCATTATTTGAGGTCAACAGCACAAGAGTTTCTCCATAGTCGCATTGTCTCACACACCTCGCTGTCGAAGAGGCAACAAATCTCCAACCTCCTACTCTCTTGCGCCCACCTCGACCACACAACGATGACACCTCCATTTCGTTCCCTTCACCTCACAATCATGAGCACGACAATGACAAAGATGGACATTTAACCCTCCACATGTAAGTCCGTTAGCCACATTAGATTACCATCTAACGGAGTTACCTACAAGGATCTACAAAAATACGTTTCAATTTTAGAGAGACCGATTAATACGAAAAAATTTTGGGGCACAAAATTAATATTTTGCATATTTTACAGGGACCCAAAACATATTTTACTCTTGATTAATTGATGGTGATCAACTGCTTTTAATTAATTGACCTACACAAAAATTGAATTCGAGAAACATGGATGAACAAACTCATGACTTGGATTTCTAAATGAATTAACATCTGTTAATTAACCTTTCTGCACTTAATCTTTCTTATAATTTAAACCCTAAATGAACAAGTAGGAAATAAAATAAAAGTAAGACAACTTCTAGAACATGACCTAATTCTATTGGTTATCTTAAGAGGCAAAATTAGTAATTGAAGGGATACTCGGGACTTAATTGAAATCACAAGCATATGTCTGAAATCACGACACTAAGTCTCTTAATCTGTTAAAACTCTCATCAATTTCTGCTTGCTTATACTTTTATGCTATTATACAATTATTTGTTAAACCAAACTCAATTCTGATACCTTGACTTATGTTAAGTTTATTTATTTGGGAACCATCACTAATCTCTAGGGTATGATCGATATCTGGACTTTAGGTCCACTCTTACTACTGCGTAGAATACGCTTGTCCCAAAGCAATATTTTTACGCATCATACATGTACATCATACCATACAAAGAAACATTGAAGAAACAAATGGGGTGACATACATCTCACATCATGCTCAAAGTATGACAATGGAGACAGGAAGAACACACACATAACAACAAAAACATATCAATCATAATTAGCTCGTACATAACCAAGAATGTTCATAAGATGCAATGCAACTTAGTCTCTACTTCTTATGCACATAGGAGATCCATCGCATGTATTATAGAAAGCAATAACAATCTCAAACTCAAAAAACTAACATGAAAATAATAAGAGTTTAATGGTGATGCACTGACAGTGTAAAAATAATTTTACACTGTCATCCAATCACAAATCACCGTTAATATATGACTTTTAAAATAATTTTATAAAAGTCAACAAACTTACCATACATGGTAGGTTGGTAGGTTGTGATTGGATGACAGTGTAAAACTATTTTACACTGTCAATGCATAGCCCTTTTTCTCAAATAATAATAGGATTAAATATATTTTTGGTCCTTGAAAATTTTTCGAATTTTGTATTTGATCCCTAATAAAAAATTTCTTGACTTTTGGTCCCTGAAATTTTTTCTTATTTTGTATTTCATTCTTGCCATTACATTGGCTCTATTAACTTAAAATGTCACCATTTGATGGTAAACACACCGATAGTTGTGATAAAAAAAATTTATAGAGACAAAAAAATCCAAAAATATTTCAAGAACCACTTAACAGTGCCAACGTAATAGCAAGAATGAAATACAAAATAATTTTTTTTCAGGAACCAAAAGTCAAGTAAAAATTATTAGGAACCAAATAATATTATAAAGTATTATGTAAATAATATATCTTAAATAAATATGATCCACCCATTTGCCACTTGCCACCACTTCAAGGAGGGAATGCAAGGTGTTCAAGTATTAAAGACAAAAGAAGGTTGTCATAAGTTGTAACACTCATTTATATAGGTTTAAATATGTTTTTGTCCTCGAAAAATTGTCGGATTTTGTATTTGGTCCCTAATAAATTTTTTCTTTGCATTTGATCCCTGAATTTTTTTTTTTTTTTTTGTATTTTGTCCTTGCAATTGCGTTGGCTCTGTTAAGTGATCCCTGAAATATTTTTGGATTTTTGTTTTGGTCTCTGAAATATTTTTAGACTATTCTTTTGTCCCTAATTTTTTTTTACCACAACCGCCAGTATGTTTTTCATCAGATGGATGTGTCAAGTTAACAGAGCCAATGTAATGACAAGGATCAAATGCAAAATAATTTTTTTTCAAGGATCGAACACAAAGAAAAAATTTATTAGGAACCAAATAGAAATTCCGACAATTTTTCAATGACCAAAAACATATTTAAGTCATTTATATAATATATTTTTATATCTTAATAGAGAATGTTTTTTTAATAGTACTTCTTTGCTTTTGAGGGTCAGTACGTAGTCTTTTAGAAAAGTTTTGTTTCTATCATTGATAGTTTTCAAAGTTATTTTGGTAAAGTGATTTTCAAAGTCTAAGATAACCGTAATTATTTTTGGTCAATCATACCTTTATTTGCTACCTAATTTTTAATTAGCTTATACATTTATTATGAAAGTAGAAATGGAAAACAACTTGTATATATTTATTGTCGAATAGAAATGAAAGATAATATAATAAGAAATTTTATAGGTATTTCATTAGGAATAAAAAAAATTATCGCATTTCTTAGTTTTTGTATAAAAACTTGAAAACAATAGTTAAAAGAAATGGAGGTAATACATCCTTTCTTATAAATTGAAATTTATATAAGTTGCAATAGTTTAAAATTGATATTCAAAAAATAAAACTCACATGTTTAATAATATTCAGATGAGTTTTTGAAAATTTCTTAGTGCTTGAGTTCGATTCCAATGGTTAAAAATTAATATCTACATGAATTTTCACCCACCAAAAAGAGCTAGAACGTGCAAAAGAGATTATTAAAAACTTTTTTAAAAAAAATATATATGTCAAAATAAATTGTTATCGTATACACATACTATCTTTGTCCTATCTTTATCCGTGTACAATTGTGTAATATTAACTCTATTTTTTTGACGGGATAATATTAACTCAATAAATACTTGACATAGTGACCAATTAGGACCTGGAGCCAGTCGAGGCAAATTATTTTATTCAAAAATTAATAATATTTATTATCATATATATGAAAATAAAATATAAAATAGGATAAAATATCTAACCGAATAAAGTATAAAAGGAACAAAAACATTAAAAAAAAGTAATTAATAAAAGGACAAAAATTGACGACAACTTTTTTTTTAAAAAAAATAATGAGGTATACTATGACAAATAATGAAAGACATTCCAATTATTTTGGCACCTCAATCATTACCTGTCATGAGAAGCAAACCTCAACTTTTATTAAAAGCTGAGAAAGATAGCAACAAAACACTTGCGGACCAAACCAAACCTAAGGAAAAACATAACCTATTTAAACCTGTAAAAAGGAAGCCCTTCTCTATATCGAAGTGAAAACGACAACGTACTAAAAAATTGAAGGTAATGGGGTTAAATTATAAGAATAGGAGGGCAAAAAAAATAACTACATTAAATATATATGTATGTTTTTCTCAAAGTACGAGGTGCATTTGCACCCTCAATACAACTTGGGTCTGCCACTGACTTGACACATTGTTATGTTTCATTAAATGATATTACATACTACCTTGAAACTAAAATATAAACAAACAAAAAATTAAATCATGTTACTTAAGAAAATAAGTTAACAATATCATTTAATTTTGATTGTCTCAATAAAAAATAAATTCATTTTCTAAAGTATTATTTACATTTAATTGTATAGAATAAAAAAAGATAAGATAGTTGAAAATAAAATTTTAATTAAATGAAAGATTTTATGGAGATGGTATTATTAAATAGAAAAAAATTAATTAAAATTTACTTATATATTAATTCATCACATATTTTTGTATGTGCTTATATTTCAGTTTGAAAGTAGTACAAATTTAAGTGTTAAACAAGTATATTTATTATATATTAACAACGTAACATATAAGAGAGAAAAAAAAGGGAGAGAGAGAAACTTATTTACACAATACTACTATAATTTTATGTATAACAATTATTTTGCGACGAAAAGAAAAGAAAAGGAAAAGAAAGAAAAAGAAAAGAAACATAACAAGATAACTAATGTACAAACAGAAGAAACAAGCAGAAATCTATAATTATTACACCTGAAGTCAACGTCAAGTTATCGATCAATTCTTTTAGCAAAAAATAAATAAATTATCGATCAATTCTGTTCCCACAGCTTAGCTAACTTATCCAACGCAACACGTGAAGTTCCACCTTCAGCCATTGCTTCCGCAGCGCTTATTTTCATCTTGTAAATCCTCTGACGAATCTCTTTCCCTTTGTCTGATTCCATGAGTTCCCTAACTCGGTCTCCCAACTCAGTCCCACTCACGAACCCATCTTTGTCCTCGTTAACAGCCAAAGCCACCTTCATTTGCTGCACCAAAACCACCCTATTCAGCTTATGCTCCGCGTAGAGAGGCCACGCCACCATTGGCCCCCCTTCACACACCGCTTCCAACACCGAGTTCCACCCGCAGTGAGTCACGAACCCACCCACCGAGTCATGACTCAGAATCGCAGCCTGTGGGGCCCAGTCCCTCACCACCAGCCCCTTCTCCTTGGTCCTCTCCAGAAACCCTTCCGGCATCAACTCGTCCAGACTCGGTTGTTCCTCCACCGAGTCAGCGCCACCCAACTCGGCCCTCACAACCCACAAGAACCTTTGCTCACTCTTCTCCAACCCAATAGCTATCTCCTTCAACTGACTCCTCGAGAACTTTCCCATGCTTCCGAAGCACAACAACACGACGCTCTCACTCGGTTGCGAGTCGAGCCAACTCGGACACCCTTTGTCTTCTTCTCCATACGGTGCAGAAATCACGGGTCCCACACAAAACAAGGGTGGCATTGTCCCATCTTTGCTTAACGCTCTGATTGGTTCTTCTTCAATAGCCTCAAAAGTGTTTATTATAATCCCAACACTACCCCTAATGGTTTCCGATATCTTAAGGAAGACCTGGGTACTGTAACTCGAAGGGTCTTTGGACTCATTTGCAAAATCATCGGTTGTAATATTTGCCGATAATCCAGGGATTTGAATTTGCAACGGTTGGTCTTTGACGTATTTTTTCGTAAGGGTTTCGTGAATGGTTGGATAATGAAGGAGTACAGAGAGAGTGGAGGCGCCGGAAGTGTAGTAGAAATAAGTGTGGACGTTTTTGTTGAGATTTTGAGTGAGGGTTTTGGGGTCGTTGGAGTTCAAGAAGTCCATGATGATGGCTTTGAGGTTCGAGGCTTTGGCGAGGGTTTGGAGTGCAACGGCGACGTTTTGAATGCTGTGGTGGACAAGTTCGCGGGAGAGGAGGCGAGGGGGGAGGGAAGGGGTGGAGAGAGGGAGTGTGGCGAGGGGGACATGGTGGAATGTGATGGCGGGGACGGTGGCGGTGACGGTGGCAATGTATTGAGCATTGGAGTCGCAGGCGAAGGTAGTGGTGGAAGGGGTGGTTGAAGGAGTGAGGATGAGTATTGTGATGGAAAGTGAAGGGTGGTGGGTTAGTATAAGTTTTCCTAGCTCTACCATGGAGACTAGGTGTCCCCTACCTATATTAGGGTATAGAACAATGGTGTCTTTCATGTTTGGGAAGGGGGGGGGGGGGGGGGGGGGGGTTGAGTTTTTCTTGAGATGGACTTGGATGGAGTTCTAGAGGAGATGCTTGCTCTATTTATGGGTGAGCCACTGTTATGTCCTATTTTTCTATACTAACATTTTCCCAAACGATGATGGGTTTATACTAGAGGAAACGCTTGCTCTATTGTAACATTAATTACTTTTTTTATAAATATTTTTTATTTATATTTCTTATAATATTAATAATAGGTAACGAAATTTAAAATTAAATTAATAATAATAAAGTTAATTTTATAAAATTGTTACTCTTTTTTATTTATTTATTAGTTTTTCTTGATAGGTGATATAAAAAATATAGTACTATTATGAGACATCAAGGGAAAATTAATAGGTGGTTCGGAATTATGATTCTCATTAATTCTCATTAATATTTAATTAGTGTTATTAATTATTTTTCATAAATTAAAAATTAATTCTTTAAGTTATCTCTTGTATTAATTATATTTTTATCAAAATATCAATAATTACTTTACAATAAATGCTATAAATTAATATGATAAATTCATTCTGTCTCTCACAAGGATTGGACAAGATTACTAGAAGACATTAATTAAATAGATGAAAAACAATTAATTAAGTAAAAAGAAAGAGATTACGAGTCTCAATCGTTTTAAGGGTAATTTTAAAAAATAATACAAAATATTAATAAATTTAATGCTATTAACTAAATCAACTAACTTTCTTAATGAATGTGGATTAAGTAAAAGAGTCATATATTTATATACGAAGATAGTACTCCCTCAGTTACTTGTTATATGAAATATAATAAATTTTCTTGATTTTAATAAAATAGTTATAAGATTTTCTATTTTACCTTTTTTATTTCTACTTCATAATAAATGCATATGTATAAATTAATTAAAGATTAGGCAAAAAAGTAAGGGTATAATTGACAAAGACAATTAATGTTATATTGAACTTTGAAAATGACAAATAAATAGAAATATTTTTTTTAAAAAAATCACTTAAAAAGAAATGGACGAAGTATTAAATAGTGTAATAATTTTTTATCAGTTAAATAGTGTAACAATAAATGTGTCATTAAAATTTTATTAAATAGAGTAATAATAAAATTGTGTAATAATAAATGTGGGTCATTAAATGTTACCCTTTTTTTTAATGCAATTATAAGAAGAAAAAAAGATTAAATAGTGTAATAATAAATGTGTCATTAAAACTTTATTAAATAAAGTAATAATAAAATTGTATGTAATAATAAATGTGTGTCATTAAATGTTACTCCCTTTGTCCCAAAATGAGTGTCGCATTTGACTTTTCAATGCAATATTAATTACTTTTTTCACTAATACCCCTAATAATGTCACTTTAATTTTTCAATGCAATGTTAATAATAAGGTTAGTTTTGTAAAATTACTTATCTATTTCTTCTATTTAATAACTTTTTTTGATCTGTGCAAAAAAACTTAGGACGATACTCATTTTGGGACGGAGGGAGTATCCTTTTTCGAATGCAATTATAAGAAAAAAAAAAGATTTAGTGGACCCAAATATAAGTAAATTTTAATTACTTTCACCCTATTTAATTTTAACATCCCAAAAGAGATTTTTTTTTTTTATGCATCAAAAGGTAAACAACAAAGAAGAACTAACTACCGTGCACATAGTGAGTTCCCATGGTAACCAACCAACATTGATGCCTTAACGCAAGAGGACAACTATCCCAAAAAACAAAAGGAGAAATATCCTTTGAACCACGTTTTGAAAGGTGAGAGACCAAGGAAGTTGCATGAAGCTTTTAATTCTTTGGACCAAAGGATAGTAATTAATGATGCGTAACCGGAACACCTTTTGTGATCAAGGAAACTGCCAACTTTGAATCCATTTCGCAAATTTTGCTTTCGAAATTTAGACTTTGCGCTAAAGTAAGACCATGAACTATTGCCATTAGCTCCGCATTGAGGCATGAAGATACCCCGTAAGCACCAGAAAAACCTTTGAGCCATTGCCCACTGTCATCACGAAAAAGACCTCCAAAGCCAGAAGCACCCGGGTTTCCAATAGAGATTCCGTCTTTGTTTAATATTTTCTGGTAATTTAAGGTTCCAAACCCAGGATCCAGTTCCCAACCCACAATTTGTTACGATTATGAATAGTAGACCAAACATGTTTTCCAAGGAGGGCAACAGTAGCTTCTTGGGCACTCTTGATTCCCAACCCACCATTACGCCTTGGAAGAGATATTGTGGGCCAATTCACCCAATGATTAGAAGGAGAACCCCATATGAACTGTCTTGAAACTTTATCAATAGTTTCACAAACTCCTTAGGGGAGCCAAAGATTCTGCATGCAGTACACAGGAATTGAATTCAAAACAGATTTGGTAAGAGTGACCCTACCAACTCTGTTAAGAAGCTTAGATTTCCACCCCGCCAACTTGGAATGAATACGATTTAATATAAAGGAGATCATCCTTTTTAACTCGACCTGTGTTACGTTATTGGCAAGTGTAACAAGTCATACAAGTAATATAAAATGAAAAGTCCAAGTATCGTACCCACAAAGACTTAGTTCAATATTTGGCGATTTACACACTTTTTACTTACTAAGCAAAATATAAAGAGAACTTGAAATGACAATGGTTAAGAGCAAAGATAAATAGAAACTTGGAGATATAAAAGGGGTTTTGATTATCAAAATCTAGATTACGGAAAGGAGTTGCGAGAAACGATGATGATGATTGTTGGGGTTCGACTTCACTAAATCACTCCATCATGCATACATAAGCTATTAATCAATGTTTATCATCCGTTTGTTATCATCAACTCATAAAAATGCTCAATTCCTAATCCCTTACGAGAAGAGCCTAAGTCCCTTGACTAAACTACCAATCCCTTACGTAGCTTAACCAAGTTACATGCTTTAAGAAAAGGAGTTAAAGGTGACTAATGGGCTTTGCTCTATTCCTATAAACAAGACCCATTAGGTGTTCTTCTCCGGTTCATAGTTCAAATACATTTTCCAATCGCATTTAAACCAAAAAAAATAAAGCAAATGGTGATCAAGCCAAAGCAATTATTAAGCAAAGAAGAAAAGCATGTAAAGTTGAATAATAAACATAAATTAATAGCTCAAAAGATACATATGAGTTTGGGTTTAGTTACATCAAACGTCAATGAAAGGGAGCTCAGCTACTCACGGGTGAGAGGAGCATCAAAATGGTGGAGAAAAGATGAAGATGAAAAAATGGAGTCTTGGGAGTGTCCCACACAGCTGCACTTGTGCCACAACCTAGGTCAAAGAAGAATCCCCTTTTTCCTTCCAAAAAGTCCCTTTAATAGCTATGTCTTTTACCCAAAAAAGTGTCAGCGCAACATTTTCAGCCTAGCTGAAATTATGTTTCGGCTGGGCCGAAACTGCAGTAATGTTCACTAGAATAATTCCAGTTGGGCAGAACTTCCTTTCTCAAAATTAGTTACTCTCTGTCAATTTTCGAGCTGGGCTGGCCAACTGTTTTAGCTGGGCTGGAATTGCGTCCAACAAATGAAGTGCTACTGACTTGATATCTGCCCACACTACAACATTTTTGGCTTTTGACCACAACAAAAAACCGTGCTCAGATGTGAAAAAACCGTGGTCTTAAGTTTAAGCCACGGTTTTTTAGTTGTACTCTAAGTGGCCGTGGTTGAAAGCTTTAGACCACACTTTTTTCACTTTTGACCACGGTATAGAAAAAACCGCGGCCTTAGATAATAAAAAGGCCACACTTTTTTAGATGTTGTTATTCTTTTAAGACCACAGTTTTTTAAGTGTGGACAAATACTATAAGCTACATTTACAATGTTTAATCTATGGCTCTATAACCGTTGTCTAAACCTTAAGGCCATGATTTTTTAAGTATTGTCATACATGTTGTATACTTAAGCCATGGTTTTAGAAGTGTGGACATATATTTTAGACAACGTATTTTTTAATGTAGACAACTGTGGTCTAAACGTTCAGGCCATATTTTTTTAAGTGTAGTCTAAGTGTTATATGTTTAAGCCGCAATTATAAAAGTGTGGACATATATGTTAGACAACACATTTTTCAATGTAGACAAATAATATAGGAAATAATTGTATAATTGTTGTTTAAACATTTAAACTATGATTTTTTAATTGTTGCTTTACTACAGGCAACATTTATTTAATTTATTCTTATATGTAGTAAATTGGTATTTGAACCATAATTACATAATTCTTTATCATTTATTAGTAACAATACTTAATTATATATGTATATAAATAATTAAACAATATAGAAAGACATTTAACTCATAAAATTATTAAACTATTAAATAAAAGGTGCAAGTACTTTATATATTGAAAACGTACTAACTACAAAATATGCATAAACACTTGCAACATTTTTTTCCATTTATAAGACCTTAAAGTATTAAAAATAGTTTCTCAAAAGTCTCAAAAGTATGCAACATTTGCAATTCAATAAATTTGTAAGAAATAAAGTAGTCTTTCAAAAGCTTCATCTCTAAGAAATTAAGCTAGCCTCCACGCATATGAACTTCAATCTTCTATATCTTGATCATGAGTTTCTTGCTCTCCAACCTGCAAATATGAAAACATGAAATATAATTTTACATTTCTCTTTACAAAATTCATATTTCAATCCAAGTATCAAAAGTGTCATAGTGATATGCACACATATCTAATATTTGATATCTTTTGATGAAAATTAATATCATGTTTAACTAGCATGTAAAACTTGCATGCTCATCTTTCACTATTACATACCCAAATATATCAATGAAGGAAACAACAATTATCGGCCTTTTTCCCTCTAAGTAAGGAATTCATACAGTGAAGGCATCATAAAAGAAGGTCACACAAACAAGGATCACATTTCCTAAGTAAAGAAAATTCATATATATATATATATATATATATATATATATATATATATATATATATATATATATATTTAATTAAGGACAGCAAAATCTAGCCAACCACATCAAAAAATTTTTAGAACAAAAAAATGAGTAATAATACAAATATTACAATTCTTACATTACTTTTTGTAATTTATTTTTTTTATCTCTATCAATCACTTCACTCATCTTATGTCACATTTTTGTTTGTTTCTCCCTTATACTTTGTTTGAATGAAGAATGAAATAAGGAAGAAAAAAATGAAATAAAAATAGAATAAAAAATAAGTATTAATTAAATAGATAGAAATAAAAAAACGTGAATAACATTTAAATGGGAAAAGGTATAAGAAAATAAATCAATTATATAAAAAAACTATTATAATAACTAAAATTAAATTTAACCCAAAATTTAATTTTTTTACTTTATTATTTATTTCTTCACATAAAACTATTATAATAACTATTTACATCACATAAATGAATATTATTTTTTAAATTTTTTAGGTTATAAATAATTTATTTAATTTTTATAAAAAAATAAAAAATAGATAATAATTAAACTTCTCTTTCCTTCCATTCCACAGCACTTGAGAAGGAAAATTTTTCATCCAAAAAACTTTTTTAATTTCTCTTCTTAAATATATAGTTAAAATTTAATATTTTTAGTCTTAATTTTCTTTCGTTTTGTTTTCCATCCTACTATTTACACTCACCTAGACTCATGTTACATTATGGATAAACAATTATATATATTTATCATAATCAAATTAAGAGTTACCATTAATTTGAAATGGTACACAGATTATATGCCAAAAGAACAAGGGTGCCTAATTATAAGTATTGAGGCAGCTGTCTAATCACGGGTCCTAAGAAATTGGTTCCCGCTTTAATGGGTGGATATCACCTCATATAAGTAAGAAAATTACGATCTATAATATTTTTTATAAAGTGCTTAAAACAAAAATTAAATAATGTTTGTGTTCAAATGATTACTTTTAAACTCCTTTCATCTTACAAAATTCAACTATAATTACTCCAAGATAGTACATACTTTTTCAAATTCAGAGGCTCTATGTTCAATTCATGTTGGTCTTTGTTCTATGTTTGATGAGTTGATGGTGAAATCGCTGAGAAATGAGAAAGTAGTAGACTTCAAAAAAAGTACTGCCAAAATATGGGACGGTATAATTTTTTTCACTCACAACAAAATTGGGCTTGGGAAAATATCAATAAGAATTCAGGTGGTATTGGGCTTTGTGTGCGTAGGGAGGAGAAATGCTTAAAAGCAATTTCTGTAAACTCACAATGGCCAATTTAACGTGTACTTCAACATTTAGAGTACCAATTATTATAAAATCATGTCTTATAATATTAGATAACTATATAAGTCAAACAAATAATGTCCTTACTTACCTCCAAATCCTGCCTTTGGTATACTCTGCTCACAAAATCTACTTGCACAGATGAATTCCTTTTCCTTAAAAACTGATCATTATACTCTGCCCTGTGTATGTGACAAGGTAAATATAATGAAACTATGAATTTGCTGGAAAAAGATAAGAACTTATTGAGCAGTGTAAGCACAGGAAGTTACATAATTATTTACAGGGAATCACATTAGACAACAAGTTCAATTGGAATTTAAGGCTATCAAATGGGAGGATTAGTGAGTTGTTATTAGCTGCTCAAGAAAATAAAGGTTACATAGTCTAAAACAATGTCCCTTCACTTTTCCACATCATAAAAATGTTACTATAAAATAAGAATTAATATTTTTGTTTTCTCTAAAAGGAGAGACTAATTTAAAAGTGTTAACTTGGACCAGTAATCGTCCTTTTTCAGAGACTAATTTGTATATAGTGGAGTTATATATCCCATCAACAGCAAGCTAATTTCAAGTCAACCATGTTCTAGGCTTTTTGAAAATGCCAGTATGTGTACACAAAATGTGCTGCAGCATAACTAAACTATATCAGTAAAGCTCACAGCACCACAATGCTTTCCAGCCCCTGCATCAAAACTGGCAGCACACACCAAACTCTTCCTTTATTTCCACCCAACCTATATCACCCACCTAATCAAGACCATTTACATAGGGATTGCACCTAAGCATACTGATGGATCAGAAAACCAGTTTGCCACAGAATATATTAAGTCATTCTTCTTTGCTTTCAACCAGAATATATAGGGAATTCATTCTTATATATAAGATTTGGGATCTCATAGGACTGAAAGAAAGGACCTATATAGTTTTGCTTTAGACAAAGTTAGATAACAAAGTTTAGCACAATGGTGTCACATTTTATTGGACTTGTACAGACAGGTTAAACACACCACTGTCCACTGTATGATAGTTTAGTCCGAATCTGCCATTTCAGTTCACTTTGTACCAGACATAGCTTAACCATATCTGGTCTCAGTTAGTCAGTTCATGCAATTCAACAGTTATCATCTCTCTGCTCCCCTTTTGTTCTTTAAAGTCTAGAAAAAAAAAAACAAAACTGTTTTAAGTTTAGATGTCACAAATTTTTGGCTTTTGGGTTCAAATTTGGAAGTAGGACAGAATGTGACAAAAAGCAATTCTTAAACAACATATTTGGTCAGATTTGTAAACCCTTTGCCAATGCAACTGCTCCTCCTAGAGTTAATAATCAGATTGGAACAACATCTCCATACACTATTAGTGTTCCTTCTTCTTGCTTCAAATAATTTGGTAATCAAATTCATCTTATGACTAATTTGTAAAGGGCATTATAAACTGTGGTTGCTTGGATTATATTCTCGTGCAAGTCTACAAAAGTATTCAGGTTTCCTTTTTATCAAGAGCGTTCTTTTTTATCAGCAAATTGAAAAAAATTATTAATACTCCTAACAATAGCACAAGTTGTGCCTAGTCAGGATTCCAAAAATAATATACATCGTAATCTATTTAAGCATGATGAAAATAAGAAAGCTTTGTACATAACCCCTTTTAGCAAGAAAGAATCCTCTCTTTTCACATACTCACAACCACACCATGAACAATCTGCCCAATGTAAAAAAACATAGCAATTTTCAAATCAAAATAAAAGGGAAGAGAAAACATACCAATAAAAGGAATGCCTTCACGAAGTACCAAAACGCCACTCCTAGCGCCAAAGCCAACGATCCCGTGTTCAGGGCCTTCACTAAGACGTCAAACTTGTATGTACTGTTACGCGTGCAAGAGAAGATGCTAGGAGAGTAGCAGCGTGAAGATCAAATAGCACCTTGAGGAGAAACAGTAGCATGAAAATTAGGTTGGGAGCAGCATCGTGAAAATTAGGTTGGAAAAGTAGCAGCGTAAAATTAAGTGTTCTGCGAAGGGAAGAGTGAGAGTCAGAGGAGTATTAATCGATGTGTCAAACAGGAAGAGGATTAATTCTTTTTGATTTTTTAATTTTTTAATTTCCCCCTTGTGTTTCCCAGTTTTGTATTTAGTTTTTTTTTTTTTTTAAGGTTTTAGCTTATTGATGATATAGTTAATTGATAATTGATAATATAGTTAATTTTGTAATACCACTATGCCCACGGCTTTGTTTTGAATTTAAAAGCCACATTTATTTAGTTGTGGTCTTATGTATTCACGGTTCAACACATGTGGTCTATTCTATATTAATTGTTTGCTCCTTACAAATAGACCACGAGTTTTACAAGCCATGTTTATATAAGTGTGGTCTAATATGCCCAGAGTGAAAAAAATGTGGTCTATTTTTAAACAACAACTATAAAACCGTGGCATAATATAAATAGGCCACGCTTGCTGCCTACGAATAAAATCTGTGGCCTCTTCCGTTTTCTAGCCACGGTTTTTTTACGGTAGAAACAAAAGTGTGGCCTAAAGGCCAAAATGTTGTAGTGCCAAATGGCACTACTTTCAGCTGGGCCAGAATTTCTTCCAGAGAATGATTGCTTTCTACCTTGTGTTCAGCTGGGCTGGACAATTTTTCAGCTGGGCCGATGAGAACTTTCTACTTTGACCTTGATCCTGAGCTACTCCAAAACTCATCTCCAATTCTATGTATCAAAAAAATACTAAAGCATAAGACTAAATTCCAAATTTACATAACTAAACATATATCTAAAAACTAAATCTTCTTGAACTAAAAAGAGGTAGAAACAAGGGTTTAAATAAGGGATAGATGGAATAATTGCACTAATATGTACCAAAAGGGTAAGTATAAAATGCAATTATCAACCTGTGAGAAGGGGAAAACCAAGATATTTTCCAATGTGATGAGTATGACGAAAACATAGAATACCTTCAATAATGGCTATCCTTTGACGTGATAAATTTCTCGAAGCCAGGAAGCAAGATTTCATAATATTAATCTTGAGACCTAAGGCCAGACAAAAGGTTTCAAGGATTCTCTTAACCAAGCAGGCTTGAGAAGTTTCTGTCGATGTGAAAAGTAAACAATCATCAGCAAAAAAGAGATGAGAAATTGCAGGACTCTACTTAGTTATCTTCACTGGATGCCAATTCTTCCTACCAACCTATTCATGTATATACAAAGCCAATTTTTCCCATGTGCAAAACGAACAAGGAGACATGGGATCACCCTGACACAAGCCTCTACAAGGATAAAAATTGTCAAGCACCTCATTGTTCCATCTCAAAAAAGGGAAGTAGAAGTGGTACAATTCATAATTAAATTAATAGTGGCAGAAGGGAAGCCAAACTCAACAAGGGTTAATCTAAGAAGGTCCCAATCCACTATGTCATAGGCTTTATCAAAATCAATTTTAAGCATAAGATAACCAAATTTACCTTTTTTCTTATGCATACTATGAACAATTTCCTGAGCAATCAGAGCATTATCACAAGTACCTCTCCCTAGAATGAAACTGATATGGACCAATCAAGATAAGTTCTAATTCTCAAAACAAGCACCTTAGAAATGATGTTGAGAAGAACATTACAAAGACTTATGGGTTAAAAATCTTGCAGAGTCAAAGGATTGTCCACTTTGGGGATAGGCACAATGAGAGTTCTAGTTAAAGATGGATAATACCTAAATGAAAAGCCTTAGCCACCAACTCCTAAACATCACCTTTAATTATCTCCCAATAAGTTTGGAAGAAAATAGGTTGAAAACCATCCGAACCTAGGGCTTTGTATGGTGACATGGAAAAAGTAGCTCTTCAAACCTCGTCTAAAGAAACTGGTCAAATAAGCGCATCAAACAAGTCTTGACTTATGAGAATCAAGTTAATGATTCTTTTTTATTCTTGATATCAAGTTTCAATGAAGGACACTCTAAAAGAAAAATTATTTTTTAAAATGTGATTAGTAGAATTCAATAATATTAACTAATTTTCTTAATTAGTGTAAAAATTAGTTAATTTTGCTTACATTTGAGTCTATAGGGAATATTAAATAAGTAATAATAAATGTGTGTCATTAAATGCTACTCCCTCCACTCTCGAATTTAAACAAAAAAAAAATCCCATATATGCCAATTTTAAATATAAGTGAATGTTAACTAATTTCACCTTATTTAATGATATTATCTTCCAAATACCCTTCAATTAATTGAGGCCTTGGATACAATATCTTCTTATAGACGTAGGCTCGAGCATCTTTAGCTCGACCTCTACCAGAACATCTTAGGTCAACTTTAGTTAGAACATCTTCAACTCATCCTTGATTAGAGCATCTTTAGCTCTACCTCTACCAAAACATCTCAGGTCGACTTTGACTAGAACATCTTCAACTCATCCTCGATTAGAGCATCTTTAGCTCGCTCTCAGCCAAGAATGTTTGTTTCGAGTTTTTTCCATATCAATTCATATGGGTGGGCATGAATTGTATTTTTAAAAATCCAATCAAAATATCCAATCCATATTGGATTTAAAATCCAAAAAAAATGAATTTGGATATGAAACCAATCTAATATAATAGATTTAAAGTGGTTTGGATTGGTGTAATTATGGATTGGTTTAATTAATTTAATTTTTTTGCTTAAACTTACCAATCCAACTTTAATAATATTTTGATTTCTTCTGCAAGCCTTCTCCCAACAACACTCCCAATCTTAGTCCCTTGAATACTTTTAAGTTTTAATAGTTGCTCCTGAGTCACTTTGAATTTCCACTTTCTTTTGATTTCTGTTGCTCTTGCTAAGCTTAAAACTTCATAAATTCCCGTTGCTCTGCAAGAAAGGCATTAGTGTTACCTATAAACTTTGCAAATCCACAAATTAAAGCCAATGACCAGCTTTATCACAAACATGGTTTTAAATTGTGATTATAGTTACAGTTACAATCGTCACAATCCTTCACTTTACGAAAAATTGCTCTAATGCAGCCGCAATTGCAATATCAATACGGTTACAATAAGTCAAAAAACTTTTACGTTATAGCCATAATTGCAATTTTAGAGCACAATTTAGAACCATGATCACAAATAAGTCCCCACAACATGTTCTAACTTCAGATATTTTGCAAGGTAGCCCAACACATCTTTAGGCTTAAAGTGAATTATGAGACAATGCCTTGTTAATTCAAGAAAATGAGTTAAATTTAGTGAGAATTGATATATTGAGAGATAAGAGATAATCTATTTAATTAAAATTAATGACCAATTGATTTTAAATTTGATGAGAATTGATATACTAAGAGACAATCTATTTAACTAAAATTATTGACTAATTGTTTTCAAATTTGATAAGAATTGATACATTAAGAGACAATTTATTTAATAAAATTAATGGTTAATTATTTTTAAATTTAGTGAGAGAATAGATATATTAAAAGACATTCTATTTAATTAAAATTAATGACTAATTACTTTTTAAGTACAAGAGAGTAAAAAAATTAAGGGTAAAATATGTTTTTGGTCCCTCATTTTATCTAAATTTCTATTTTTAGTCCCTCATAAATTTTTTCTGTGTTTTTAGTCCCTCAAAAATGGTTTTATTTTGTTTTTAGTCCCTGACATTAATTTTAACTGTTAAGTGATGTCGTGACGTGCATAATTTGTGGTTGAAAATTTTTTGTTTAAGTTTCTAGAGGTTTTTAACTACTGCAAATTTTCTGGCAAACTAAAACTGTCAAAAATGTTAAAAAAAATAATAAAAAAAAAATCAAAACCTCTGCTGAGTCATAAGACGAATCAGGACCCTCAATTATTTTGATTATATGCAAAACAAATATTAAGTAAAAAGATTGCGTCTTACAAATGCCAACAAATGAAAATGTTGTATCTGCGTCTGTAAGATACAGATGATACGCAAACAGACGCTATAGTCTGAAGAAGCATTTAAAGGCATAGTAAATGCACTTTCATTTTGTTATCTGTTTTGCAGGGAATGTTCATAGAACATCCTCCTAGGATCTGTCGAAAGTGCATAAAAGGGAATAGAAAGAAGAGTCAAAGTTTCTGAAGCTTCCCACGCCTCAAAAGACACGCTACAGCTAACAATTAGTACTTGTCTGAACAAGCGATGTGACCACTGCAGCAGTAGAATTTGGAGTATATCTCAAGAAAGATAAGCAGAATGCTTTATCAGCTCAGAATGACTAGTTGGTGACAAGCATTTAATGCTCACATTATATGCCCTCAACCACCCTCCTTCAGACGATGGTCAGGCGCAAGAAAGAAGACCGTTTAGAGACAACGGTTACTTCCTCAGCAAGTGTATATATAGAAGAAGATTTGAAATGCAAAAAACATGTGAACTGAATTCAAATTCAAGCATTCTTTCAAACCTTCATTCTTCATCTTGTAAAAAGCTTCTTTTTGTAAAAAGCTCTCAAACCACTTTGTGTATCCTGAGAGAAAAAGACTTAGCTCTTAATTTTGTATATCCGTCTGTAAGACGATAGCTCTAAAGTCTGCGCGCCCTTTGTAAAAACAAATCCAGTGATTTGTTTTAGAGCCAGAAGTGGCTTGGTAGTAAAGAATACTTGGGTTTTAGCTTGGAGAGGCTAAGTGTGAAATACTACTTGGGTGAGCCAGAAGTGGCAGTGAAAAATACTTGTAACTTGTGATAAGTTATTGGAACTTGGTGGTTTGCCAAGAAATGGATGTAGTCTCAGGGTGAGACGAACCAGTATAAACTCCTGTGTTGTCTTTCTTTGTCTTACATCTCTTATAACTGCTTCGAACTGACTTTGGGTTATGATTAAAACCTGTTTCGTTTAAAAGAATTTCATCTGTTGAGTTATCATCTGTTGAAACATTTTTCTTAAAAGTTCTATATCTGATCAGATGCTACACTCTGTTTAAAAAAGTTTTGCAAAAAAATTTTAAAATCACAATTTAACCCCCGTTCTTGTGACTTTTGCCTTTACAATTTGGTATCAGAGCTCAACCTCTAAGGGTTGAGCACCTGACCGTGTCTAGAGGAAAAGATCCAGATGGCCAGTCATGACAATTAGTTCATTCCTGAGTGAGCCTCTCTAACAAGGCCTCCAGCTTTTCTTGGAGATGACTATCCTTACTGGAAAGATCGTATGGAGATGTACATCAAGTCCAATCAGTATCAACTATGGAACATCATCATAAACGGAGATATTCCCATTACAAGGCTCGAGGATCAATGGACTCAAGATGATTACAACATCCTCCAACTCAACAACAAGGCCAGATATACTCTGACCTATGCTTTAACCAGAAATGAGTACAAGAAAGTGCGTAGACTGAAATCGGCCAAGGAGATTTGGGATTCTCTTTGCACCAACTATGAAGGAACAGAAGATGTTCAACTAAGAAAAGTTGCCACTCTGACCAGACACTATGAAGGTTTCTCCATGAAAGAAGGAGAAAGTGTCGATGACATGTTTGGGAGACTTCAGGTCCTTCTCTCAGACCTGGAATCCCTTGGGCACACATACACTAAAGCTCAGGTCAACCTGAAGATTCTTGACAACATGCCCAAAGTGTTGGAACCCAAGACCACAGCTATCCAAGAAGCCAGGAACATGAGAACCTTGTCTTGGGATGAGCTATTAGGAGTGCTACGAGTGCATGAAGTACATCTGCACAACAGAGATCAACTACCTACAAACAACACTAACAATTTCGCTGCTCTCAAAGTTGGTGAAACCAGCACCATCAAAGAAGAAAAGAAAAGAGCCCCCACGGCCCTGAAGGTTCAATCAGAAGAATCAGACAAAAGCTCTGCCGAATCTACAGACGATGAAGTCGCTCTCATGGCAAGAAAATTCAAGCAGATGCTGAAAAAGAAAAACAAGTTCAAACAGTCCTCCAGAAAGAAAAATTCTAGATTCAAGAAGAAAGATAAGGAGGATAGTTAAGAGATCATCTGCTTCAAGTACAGAAAGCCTAGACACATGAAATTTGAATGTCCAAGGCTAAAGAAAAAGAAGTCCTACGGTGGCAAGAAAAAGAAGAAAAGTCTGATGGCCACATGGGATGACTCAGACAGTGAGCAAAGCAGCAGCTCAGACGATGAACAAGCAAATGCATGTCTAATGGTAGAGACAGAAGAAAAAGTTGAGGTAAAAACTTGTTCTGAATCTAAAATCTCATATGGTTCTTCATCAGACGATGAAGAAGAGATGCCTTATGACGTTTTACTTTAGAACTGTCATATGATCTCTCAGCAATGTAAAAAATTTAAACAAAAACTCATACAATCTGTTTGTGAAATAGAATTGCTGAAGAAATCAAATGCAGAACTAGAAGAAAAAGTCAAGACTCTGGAAGAGAGCCTAAGTCAAACCAACACCCCTAGTCAAACAGACGATTCATCCATAGTTGAAAAACTAAGGGAAGAAGTAGCCTGTTTAACTAAGGACTTTGGAAAGTTTCTGGAGAGTTCTAACAATCTTACTATGCTTTTAAAATATCATCAACATCCCCATAATAAATCTGGTTTAGGCTTAGAAAAAGATGCATCTGCTTCTACTCTGTCTGATCCAGACAAATGTGACTTTTGTGGAAAATTTGGGAACTCTAAGTTCATATGCATACACAAGAAGAAGCAAATGTTTAAGGGTACTAATGCTGCTGTACCCAAAAAGATTTGGGTACCAAAGTCTCAGATTATTCCCATTTCAGATATCCTTGGTAGAAAAAGGCAAGGGTTTAAGCTAGTACCTGGACAGTGGTTGCTCACGACACATGACGGGAGAAAGGTCTATGTTCCTAGACCTAAAGCCAATTGAAGGCGGAGCAGTTGCCTTTGGAGGCATGGGAAAAGGACCCATCACAGGCATAGGTAAAGTTGGTATGTCCTCCCTAACCACCATAGACAACGTCCTATATGTTGAAGGTCTGAGGTATAACCTACTGAGCATAAGTCAATTGTGTGACAATGGTTATATAGTCTCCTTCAACAAGGACATATGCATAGTCAAAACAGATGATGGCAAGTCTGTCTTTTTTGCCAGATGACACAACAATTTATATGAAATTGATCTTATAAATCTTAGCAAGCAGAAGGTAACGTATCTACTATCCAGAGAAGATGAAAGATGAATTTGGCATAAAAAGCTTGGGCACGTGAATCTGAAACACATTTCAAAAATTTCGAAAAAGGGTTTATTAAGAGGATTACCCGAGATTTCTTGAAAAACTCATCTTCTCTGTGAAGCCTGTCAAAAGGGGAAACAAATTAAAACTTCTTTTAAATCTAAAAATGTTGTTTCCACCTCAAGACCATTGCAACTCTTGCATATGGATTTATTTGGTCCTACTAGAACGTTGAGTCTGGGCAGAAAGAAATATGGCTTAGTTATTGTTGATGACTATTCAAGATATACATGGGTATACTTCCTAGGCCATAAACATGAGTCTTTCAAAGTCTTTGAAATATTCTGTAAACGAGTTCAAAATGAAAAGGGCTTTTGCATCTCTAGCATTAGAAGTGATCATGGAACTGAGTTTGAAAATGCTGAGTTCAAATCTTTCTGCGAAAAGAATGGAATTTTTCACAACTTCTCTTCATCGAGAACACCTCAGCAAAATGGGGTAGTTGAAAGGAAAAACTGAACTCTGCATGAGATGGCTAGAACCATGCTCTGTGAGAACTCTCTTCCTAAACATTTATGGGCAGAGGCTGTAAACACTGCATGTTATGTTCAAAATAGAATATTGATCAGACCTATGATTGAAAAGGCTCCCTATGAACTATGGAAAGGAAGAAGACCCAACATTGCTTACTTTCATCCTTTCGGATGTAAATGTTACATCTTAAACACCAAAGATCAATTGGGAAAATTTGATTCTAAAGTGGATAAAGGTGTTTTTCTAGGATATTCTGATACATCTAAGGCCTACAGATTTTTTAATACAAGGACCTTAGTTGTAGAAGAATATATCCATGTTAAGTTCAATGATGGACTAACATCTGATAGGAGACTATCAGATCTTGAGGATGATTTTGCAGATATGCAGATAGGTCCGTCTATCGCACCAAAGTTAGACGAAATTCAACCCTCTCAAGAAATTCTTCCTCAAATTGAAGGAGCGTCTAATTCTCAACCATAGACAAGAGACTGGAAATTCGTGACTTATCATCCATAAGATCAGATATAGGAGATAAGAAAGAAGGTGTAAAGACCAGATCATCCTTCAGAGACCAAGCATCCTACGCCTTCGTCTCAGAAATAGAGCCAAAAATAATAGACGATGACTGGATCTTAGCCATGGAAGAAGAATTAAACCAGTTTACCAGAAACGACGTCTGGACCCTTGTCCCCAAACAAAAGAACAAAAGAATCATTGGAACAAGATGGGTCTTCAGAAACAAACTAGATGAACAAGGAAAGGTGGTAAGAAGCAAAGCTTGATTAGTAGCTCAAGGCTATAATCAGCAGGAAGGTATAGACTTCATAGAAACCTTTGCTCCTGTAGCTAGACTAGAAGCTATTAGAATCATGCTTGCTTTTGCTGCTCATAAAAACATTAAGCTTTTTCAAATGGATGTCAAGAGTGCCTTCTTAAATGGTTTTATTGAAGAAGAGGTTTATGTTAAACAACCTCCTGGTTTTGAAGATTTCGCTCTGACAAAACATGTTTTCAAACTTAAAAAGGCTCTGTATGGTCTGAAACAAGCACCTCGTGCTTGGTATGACAGTCTGAGCTCTTTTCTTTTAGAAAATGATTTTTGAGAGGCAAAGTAGATACTACTCTTTTCAGAAGAGAAGTTGGTAAAGATTTCATTATAGTTCAAATTTATGTAGATGATATTATCTTTGGAGCTACTAATGAATCTTTATGCAAGGATTTCTCTGACTTGATGAAAAGCGAGTTTGAAATGAGTATGATGGGAGAACTTAAGTTCTTCTTAGGACTTCAGATCAAACAAGATGCTAAAGGGATTTATATTCATCAACAGAAATATACAAGGGACCTTCTTAAGAAGTTCAAAATGGAAGACACTAAACCAATGAAAACACTTATGCATTCTTCCAGTCCCTTAAGTAAAGACGAATAAGGTAAACCAGTAGATCAGACGATCTACAAAGGTATGATTGGCTCACTTCTTTATCTTACAGCCAGTAGACCTGATATTATGCATAGCGTCTGTCTGTGCACTAGATTTCAATCAGATCCTAGAGAGTCTCATCTTAAAGCTGTTAAAAGGATCTTACGTTATCTAGTGGGAACCACTAACCTCAGTCTGTTCTATAAGAAAAATCAAGATTTCAGGTTAGTAGGATTTTGCGACGCAGACTATGCAGGAGACAGAGTTGAACGAAAAAGTACAAGTGGAGGATGTCACTTCTTAGGGCCTTATCTCATCTCATGGGCAAGCAAGAAGCAGAACTTTATTGCTTTATCTACTGTAGAAGCAGAATATGTGTCTGCTGCAAGTTGCTGCTTACCACTGCTATGGGTAAAATATTAGTTAGAAGATTACTCTAGTTATGAAAACAATATGCTTATATATTGTGACAATACTAGTTCAATCAATTTATCTAAAAATCCCATACAACATTCTAAGGCAAAGCATATTGTAATCAGATATCATTTCATTCATGATTATGTTCAAAAAGGTATTTTCGATATTAAGTTTGTAGATACAGATCACCAATGGGCTGATATCTTTACAAAGCCTTTGTCTGAAGATCGTTTCGTCTGTATAAGGAATCATCTGCATATGCACATGCTTTCAGATTAAACATTTGCATTTCACCAGACGATACCCTTCGTCTGATTTTCTCTTCTTTAATCTATTGGAACTAATGTGTGTTCAAGTATACAAACGTTAAGGTGCCCACGTTCTCAACGATTATAAGTCTTTTCATTTTTCTCTCAAAATGTGCGCCACCCTTTTCGCCATGATGAGACATTTTTCAAAAAGTTTTAATGATATTAAAACTGCTCTTCTTATGATGTTCTCTCTCCTGTCTCATCTCTGGTATAAAAGGACGAAGTGCCTAAAGAAGAAGGTTCTTTTGAGCTTTCTTATCTTTCTGAAAAACTCTGGGTTTCTCAATGATTTCAAAGATCAAAACTTTCTCATCTCTTCTTTCTAAAAACCTAAAATCTTTCTGAGAACAATGGCACCAAGGAAACAAACCGCATCTTCTGCTACTCCACTCATCCGCAATGTGGACGAAGCAGTTGCAACTTTTCCAGAGTAAATGCACTTTAGTTTTGTTATCTATTTTGCAGGGAATGTTCATAGAACATCCTCCTAGGATCTGTCGAAAGTGCATAAAAGGGAATAGAAAGAAGAGTCAAAGTTTCTGAAGCTTTCCACGCCTCAAAAGACACGCTACAGCTAACAATTAGTACTTGTCTGAACAAGCGATGTGACCACTGCAGCAGAAGGATTTGGAGTATATCTCAAGAAAGATAAGCAGAATGCTTTATCAGCTCATAATGACTAGTTGGTGACAAGCATTTAATGCTCGCAATAAATGCCCTCAACCACCCTCCTTCAGACGATGGTCAGGCACAAGAAAGAAGGCCGTTTAGAGACAACGGTTACTTCCTCAGCAAGTGTATATATAGAAGAAGATTTGAAATGCAAAAAACATGGGAACTGAAATCAAATTCAAGCATTCTTTTAAACCTCCATTCTTCATCTTGTAAAAAGCTTCTTTTTGTAAAAAGCTCTCAAACCACTTTGTGTATCCTGAGAGAAAAAGACTTAGCTCTTAATCTTGTATATCCGTCTGTAAGACGATAGCTCTAAAGTCTGTGCGCCCCTTTGTAAAAACAAATCCAGTGATTTGTTTTAGAGCCAAAAGTGGCTTGGTAATAAAGAATACTTGGATTTTAGCTTGGAAAGGCTAAGTGTGAAATACTACTTAGGTGTGTAACACCCCTTTTTACTATTAAAGAATTTCTTATTAATTAAGTAATTTGTGAAGTAATTCGATATCCAATTATTGAAAATAACTTATAATACAGGAAAACTTGTTTTTCCTTTAAAAATGTTGTTACTTAAAACTCCAAACAACAATCATCCACAATAACTTATTAATATATAAAAATTCCTTTTAATGAAATATTAGTCTTAATAAATCAAACTCATTTTATAAGGCATTAACTTCGATGCAAACCATGAAACATAACAAAATCTTCTTTAATTAAAACATCCTCAGATCCAGCATTATATTATTCTATTACACCAAATATATTCATGCATTTACATCCTTGGAATTTAACACATTATTCATTTGAGCCACATATAAAGAATTGATACATCATAATATTAAAACCAAGTCTACCCCTTTTTATACAAGAAAGTACTAAGACTCAGAGCAGTGACTCAATGAAAATTTCAAAAATACCCAATTAAGCAAAGTAACATCCTAGAAGGATCCTCTTCTTTCTCTTAAAACATCCACTCGTGTTCACAGTGCTTGTTGTAGCCTTTCGTTCCATCTTTGTTGTCTGCATAAGATCATTTGTCTAAATCTGAAAAATAAAGGCGTATGGAGTGAGTCTCTTTCCTCCTCTAAAC
The DNA here is from genome assembly GCA_026413185.1 of Pueraria montana var. lobata. Taxonomy (NCBI): domain Eukaryota; kingdom Viridiplantae; phylum Streptophyta; class Magnoliopsida; order Fabales; family Fabaceae; genus Pueraria; species Pueraria montana. Next base: position 78,805,408 of record CM048648.1, read on the forward strand.
CAACAACCAAACGACCTTCCGGTCTCAAACAAACATACAACATCAACCACTTCACAGTGGTGCTCTCACGAGTCTCACTCGAAACCTATTCGTTTCCACAACTATTCTTGTAAATTATTTCACACTGGCCAGCTGTCACTGGAACTTCCAGAACTCAGTAGTCTTACACATTTTTGAGTTGGATGACTGTTGGGAGTACACCTCTCACCATGGTACTATGGCGGGCTCTCACCAACCGATGATGTCTCGTATTTTTGTCAGGGTGGCCGAGTCAGCTACGTGATCTATCGTCACAACTCAGTGCCTTACCCTCCAAGAACAACTTGCCTTACGATCATCTCTCAGGTACCAACTGTGGTCATCCATTACTCCGAGGACTGACTCCTCAACACTCTCCTCACATAGATTATTTTCTTTCTTCGTCGCCTGTGGGTTTCCCGCTGCACAGGGTACAGGTGCGGACGAATTGACGCCGAGCTAAAGGTACCACCTCTACGCTCACATATGCATATATAAATAAGGACATTGCCTCTATCGCTACATCGTAACGATCTCATCACCCCAAGTGACACGTCATTCGCAATCCGACCTTGGTTCACAGATAACTCGCAGCTGAAATATCCCACGCGACCTTTTACAGGTTTGTGTGAGCTTTTCTACCAAAGGTACTCGACGGCGGTCCTCAATCAACATATGTCCCAGACATACAACACGGAGATCAAACTCCCCCACTATCACAGTGGTTAAACATTACGACCCCATCATCTCACAAGCACAATGCTCACCATAGATAAAGCCTCCACACGACCTGTCCCACAATTATCCGTTCAAGCTTTGTTCACGAACAATTCCGTTCAACTGTCTCACACGACTTAGCGTTGGAGGTTCCTTCCTCCTTTCGATTCTCACCACGATTCGGACAATCACAGTTCACAAACTTTCAAAACACATGTGCGTATCACACTTTACCCAATCATGACCCACATCATGATTCTTAATTGTCTTACTTTGTCTTACTGAAATCCTCACCCACTCTCACATTTTATGCTTATTTCATTCATTTTGTCCAAATCCATGCAAGGGTCCTAAATTCCTTTCTAAGTCCAAACATCCCTCGTCCTCCATGTGCATAGGTAATTCCTAATTACCAATCCATAATGTTATTAAGTTCACACTCTTAATTATAGTTGATTCACTATTGCTCATAGTGAATATTATTGATTACTAGAATGACATTCTAGTATTCACAAATGTACTCTATTTGGAGTTCATTTGTTCCCACACAAGAATGAATTATTCTCGTTCCCACAATCAACAAACCATCACAAGCAATTCACATGCACAAGCCAATTCCAGCACTCTTTGCCCGAGGATCACATTCCTCCCGGTCTCCAATTCACAGTTAATAATAGAATAATCATTAACAAACCATAATTCAACATAATCCATTAAACAACATTACACACACGTTTTCAATAGAAATTTCCCTTTTGAGGTGAAATGTCTATTAGCAAATCCAACGAATGATATTAAGCATAATTACACAATCACCCAATTAAATTTCATGCATATACCTATAGTTGTGCACACATACCAAAAATTATTTGATACATCATATCAACTTTAAATTTCATGAGATTTTACAGAGAAACTATACATCATACATATTTCATCATATAAATTTATCTCACGAAAATTTAACCCACAAATATTATTTTTGAATTAAAAATAGTGACTGTACATGCTTTGTAAAACACAATTCCATATTTTTAGAAAATATCATATCAAATTCGTTTTATGTGAAATTTTACATAGAATATCTCCAACATGTGGACCATCACATATAATTTCCTCAGTACCAAAAACCCACCAAAAATACCCTTTTTTAATTTTTAAAGAATTTCTGTCTCAGAACAGAGTCTCCCATATAAAAACATAAATAATCACCAAAATTTCCTATAAAATTCCGATAAAATTCACAGATATTATAAATAATTCAAATAAGGTTACAAAGTTTTCTCATAGCCAAATTCGCTCAAAAACGATATTTTCCCCATTTAAATTCTCCACTGTCCAGTTTTCATTTTTCACAACAATAATTTTCTAAAATTACTTCCCGACTTTTCCTAACCTTGAAAAAATTCAGAGATGACCCTCATAATACATAAAATGAACGCATGGTGGCAGTTTTCCAAAATCACGTCCCAAAATTCTTGTAAAAATCAAAACAGTCCTATTCTCAGAATTAACAGTTTTCGAAAATAATTCCGGTAAAAATAGTTACAGTGCTCAAAAAAATCTGAGAAAAATACCACGACATCCAGAGGCATCAAAACATAGGAAAATATATTTACATCCTCAAAAACATGCACGAAAACCGAGACAAAAAATCTACACAGTCACAGGATCCAAATCACAAGTAGTTTATTTCGGATTTTTCAAAATTATTTACAGACCATCAACAACAGCCACAATCCATATTTAACAAGAAAACAAGGAAATAGCTTAGGGAAAAAAAAAAGAAACCCCTCCATACCTCGACAAAATCGAAATCCAATCGGTGGATTTTGAAGCTCTTGAACTCTTCTTTAACATATCCAAAAATGAACGGTGAAAGATGAAAATTTGATGCTCAAAACTTAGAGAGAAGTTAGAGCTCAGTGGAGAGAAAACGGAGAAAGAAATGCAGAAATCGAATTCGGGAAGCTTCACGTTGATGAGGCGGTTATAAATTAGATTTTTACTTTTCGCACCTTCCTTCCTCTAAGAACACCCCCTTCTTTTTTTTTTTTTTTACAACTTACGGAACTCACGAAAAAGTTTCAAAAATCTCACAATAATACTAACTATATTTTAATTACTCAAAAATATATTTTCTTATTTAAAAGAAACAAATTTCAATTAAATCATAACTCAATCACACAAATATATATTTATTGAGTTGTAATTTTTAGGGTGTTACAGGGTGAGCCAGAAGTGGTAGTGAAAAATACTTGTAACTTATGATAAGTTATTGGAACTTGGTGGTTTGCCAAGAACTGGACGTAGTCTCGAGGTGAGACGAACAAGTATAAACTCCTGTGTTGTCTTTCTTTGTCTTACATCTCTTATAACTGTTTCGAACTGACTTTGGGTTGTGATTAAAACCTGTTTCATTTAAAAGAATTTCATCTGTTGAGTTATCGTCTGTTGAAACGTTTTTCTTAAAACTTCTATATCTGATCAGACGCTACACTCTGTTTAAAAAAGTTTGAGAACATTTTTTTAAATCACAATTCAATCCCCCTTCTTGTGACTTTTGCCTTTACAACCTCAAACATCAGATTTTTTGAAATCACAAGAAATGTTACAAAAGTAAACATTTTTTACCGCCAAAAAATTTGTAACGGTTAAAAGTCACTAGAAACTTAATTAGGAAATTTTCACACACACAGTTTATGTCTGCCATGTCATCACTTAACAGTTGAAATTAACGTCAGGAACTAAAAACAGAAAAAAATAATTTATGAGGGACTAAAAATAAAACAAAACAATTTATGAGAGACTAAAAACAGTAAAAAAATTTATGAGGAACTAAAAAAAGAAATCAAGATAAAATGAGAGGCCAAAAATATATTTTATCCAAAAATTAACAACCTTACACAAAAAAAAAAAGCTTAATTGATAAACAACTTTTTCATAAACTTAAAACAAGAGTTTGTCCAATCTTATACTCGGACTACCCCTATTTTGGTAGCTCCATCAATATTTACGTTGACTCATCCCCTAAGTAGGGGATTCCATGTGACGTCCATATTGGTTCTAACTTTCTTGAATGGTCTATTTGTTTGTAATGAATGAGAGTGAAAAATGAGTAAAATAAATACTAAAAATGATTGAAACTCATATTTTTACTCTCTACTTTAATTTAAAATTTTTATCTTAATTCACTTTTATTTCATTTCATTCCACTCTATTAAATACTACAGAAGTCTTTACCAAGCTAGCCTTATTGTGTAGATAATTTCTTTCGCCAACTTGTGATGGCTACATCCCAAAGTTTAGGGGGCCTACTCACTTCTCATCATGTCCTACATATTTCTCCATTTACAAAGTAGACGGCACGTTGTCGCCTACAACCTAGCCCTAGGTTGCAGATCATCCCGGTCCATGCTCTTCATATTATGATATCATATTTGGCTTTTTTTGTCCTTCTATTTTATCATACGAAATATTATGGTAATTTTGTCGTTTATACTATTATTTTATTTAACTGGTAACATTTTGTTTTTTTTTTTATCAGCAAAAAAACATATAATAAATAAAGTGGTACAAGGGGTACCACAACCCAAATACAAATAGTACAGAGTAGTCTCACAACCCAATGGTTAAGATATATTTATACCAGCAATTAGTATAAATACAATTAACCAATAGGCATACAAAACCTTACCCAAACATTTTCCCTCATTGTTAAGACAATAAATAACATTTAAATCCCTCCCTCTAAAAACAACCACTACCCAGCAAACATACTTGTCCTATTAATCAGCCAACGTGAATTTTGTGACAAGCTTCACTATGTAACTGCCATGCAATTAATGACAATCGTAACTTCACAAATCCCGTAACCACCTCATTTGTATTAAATGTCTTAATACTCCTTGGTGCCACGAAAATCATCTAGATATAATGGCACTAATTGACAACAGCTCCAACATCCTCTGACCACTCCAGTTGTAATTGCCATAAGCATTAAATAAACCCATGCAAAATCCCATCGTACTCCCACCCAATGATAGACCACAATATACCAACAGATTCATGCAGAGTTTCCACTTTGTGTATCCCCAGAGGGTAGAACCCATAGCTACATATTCCTCATAAATCAAAGACTTAATCGAGGCACAGTCGTCCATGCATACCAAGAATGAGAAAATTTTGATGCTTTACTTGATAACCAGGCCCATGATTTGTATATAATGAGATCCCATACCTTTTCCCCATCCAGCTGCTCATTTCGAAAGACAATACTATTACGTTGATGCCACAGAACCCATGCAGTGGCGCACCAAATTGCTTTTGCCTTCCAGTTTGCTTCAGTAGAAAACAATCCCCAGAGATGTTGGCAGAAATGATTGATGGGGTTACTATGTTGCACCATAGAGAAACCCAACCAGCTATAACACTTTGTCCAAATTGCATTTGAGAACCTACAAGTAAGAAACAGATGACTTGTATCCTCTTGAAATTGTTTATAGAACGGACAAAGGAGATCTACAGCAGGCAGCAATAATCCTCTTTTCCTAAGATTATCTTTCGTTTGTAGCCTATCTATCAGTAGACGCCAAACAAAAGCTTGAATGTTAGAAGGTACCGGAAGTTGCCAAAGAATCTTTAGAACCCCTGCATTATCAACCTCCAGATTGTGTGAAATCAGAAACATGTAAGCATTTTTAACTGAAAATTCCTCCGAGTTGTTAATTCCAAACCCAAGAGTCACTCACATTCTCTCTTAGTTGGGCACCATTTATCTCCTCCAAGAAAGACTCCAACAAAGGTTTTTCCCATTCGAACCACCCTCTTCTCCATAAAAAATTCCATTCCCACCTCCTATCCACCCAACGCCCTGCTTGTCCCACCTTACAATGTTTTTGTTCCGAGTTAGCAAATAACCTTGGATATCTTTCCCTCAACGGTCTCTCCCCTATCCAACTGTGATGCCACAAATCAACATTCATACCATCTCCAATCTTCCGCAAAATGTTGTTCACAAACCAACCCCCTACCTCCTCTTCCCCACATGCCTTTCTCAAATCTCTCCACCACCAAGACTCTTTTCCTACCGACCTAGCATGACAAAAATCCTCCAAGTCACCATATCTAGAGCTAAGAACCCTACACCACAAACTGCCACCACTTGAAATCATCCTCCACCTCCATTTAGCCAACAAAGCTTTGTTGAAGGTACCTACATTTCGAACCCCAAGGCCCCCCGCTTCTTTCGGCAAACACACCTTGTCCCATTGAACCCAAGCTAGTTTTTTCTCTCCCTCCACCCCTCCCCACAAGAAATTCCTTTGTATTCTCACAATCTCTTTAACCACACCTCTAGGTAACTTAAAAAAAAGAAATGTAAAACAAAGGGAGTGCTGTTAATAATGAATTAATAAGACAAATCCTCCCACCAAAAGACAAGTGTCTATGCTTCCAAGCAGACAATTTCTTTTGCATTTTTTGAATCAACGGTTCCCATGTAGCTTCCCTCCTAGGATTAGCCACCACTGGAATTCCCAAGTAAATAAACGGGATTTGCATAGTGTTGCAATTCAAGAGGGAGGCAAACCTATCCACCACTGATGCTTCAACCCCAATACCTGCCAGCCTACTCTTATGAAAATTCACTTTTAATCCCGATGCCAATTCTAAGACCCTTAGGATGCTTTTGATACTCACAATACATTGCAAATTAGGCTTTGCAAAGACAAGTGTATCATCAGCAAACTGAAGTAATGAGATCTCCACTTGGTCCATTCCCACCTTAAATCTTGAAAAAAGATTCTTCAAAGAAGCTTGTCTCATCAGCCCTGCTAGTCCCTCTGCCACCATAAGAAATAAAAATGGTGCCATAGGATCCCCCTGCCTCAGTCCTTTTTGCATACCAAATTCTTCCATGGGACTTCCATTAACCAAGATCGAAACTGTAGCTAATTCCACACATCCCTGTATCCATTCAATCCATTTCTGATAGAAACCCAATCTTCTCATCATGTAGTACAAGAATTCCCACGACACTGAGTCGTATGCCTTCTCAAAATCCACCTTAAAGATAACACACTCCTTTTTTCCCTTTTAGCTTCCTCCACAACCTCATTTGCCACCAACACCCTATCAAGCATATTCCTCTCTCCCATAAATGCACATTGCCTCTCATCAATGATTTTCCCTATCACCCTCCTCACTCTATTGGATAATACTTTAGTAATGACCTTAAGTATACATCCAATGAGCGAAATGGGTCTAAAATCACCAAGGCCTTGCGGATTGTCTTTTTTAGGGATCAAGGTTACAAAAGATGCATTGGCGCCTCTAGGTAAGATTCCATTTGCATGGAATTCATCCATAAGCTTTAGAAAATCACCTTTGACAAGATCCCAAAAATTTCTAATGAATCTAAAATTATAACCATCAGGCCCCGGACTCTTGTCACCATCACAATTCCAAATGGCTTCCTTAACTTCTTCCTCCTTGAAGGGCTCCACTAGCATAATATTATCCTCCTCCCCAAGTTCCCTAAAAGGCACTCCCTCCAACTTTGTCCTCGAATCTAAGTTGAAAGAACTTTTTGACTTCATCTTTAACCTTGTGAGGATCCTCCTCCCAATTTCCTGCAATCTCTAACCCTCTTAAATTGTTCCTCTTCCGCCTCCCCTTAACCACATAATGGAAAAACTTGGTATTTGCATCTCCATCTCTTACCCATTTGCATCTAGACTTTTGTAGCATCAATGATTCATATTTTGAAGAAGTGTTCCAAAAAAGCCTGTATAAATCCGTCCTTTCCACCAGTTCTTCATAAGAAAGATTCCCTTCCTCATCCTCAAATCCAAGGCATTAATCTTCCTAACCACCTCTTTACTCACTTTTTGAAGATCACCATAAGACTCCTTATTCCACCTTTTCAATTTGCCTTTTAGTAGCTTCAATTTTTCCTTCAACACATAAGCCGCTCTTCCATGGATCTCCAAATTGCTCCAAGACTTCACAACAAAATCACGAAAGTTCTTGTCAAGAAACCATCCATTGAGGACCCTAAAAGGTTTGGGCCCCAATCAATAGAAATGTCTTTCAAAATGAGTGGACAATGGTCCGACACACTTCTATTGAGTACGTATTGAGAACTTCCATGCCACAAATCCAACCATTCATTTGACACAAGCGCCCTATCCAACCTACTCTTCACATGGCTATTGGGTTTATACCACGTATATCTCCGGCCAACCATGGGGATTTCTTCCAGCTGCATGCTTTGAATAAATGAATTAAATTCCTTTATTTCCCTCCCTCCAATTGCCAAATTTGTAGATCCTCTCCTTTCCTCCAACTTTCTTACTGCATTGAAATCTCCTACAACACACCACGCTCCCACTCCCAATTGCCCTCTATAAGCCAGCAACTCCGCCCACATCTTCCTTTTTTCTTCCAACTTGCAAGGGGCATAACATTAACAATTACGCACTCTTTGTTCAAATTTTTCCAAACAATTCTTATACCAAGAAAGCCTGTCCCCGAGAAAGAATCTATGAATTGGATTGTCTCTTTTTTCCCAGAACAGAATATCCCCCCCCCCCCCCCCCCGCATTATTAGCAGCTACTTTATCCACCCACTCAACATCTTCATTCCCCCAAAAACTTCTGCAAATCTGAATGTCGCAAAGTGTCAACTTTAACAGAATAAGGTCAACCCCTTCCTTTTCTACTACCCCTTTTATTTCCTTTTTTTTTTATCCTACTCCCCGCCCCTCTAATGTTATAACTGAGTATCTTCATAAGCACACTTCCTTATTCCTGCCCTTGTTACCTCCACATTAACTCTGACTTTTTGAAACTTATTGATAGCTTCCATACAGGAAGTTCTAATCAACAGCCTTGCATATTCGACCTTTTCCCACGACTGAGATGATGCATCCATGGAAATGAGCGTTCCAACTATCCCCACTAGAGGTTTGAAGAACTCCTCGGACCACACATGTAAAGGTGTGCCGAAACATCTAACCCACACTAATCTCATATTCGTTGTCTCCGTTGGGCTCCAAGGTTGAATCGACTCAAAAATCTCCCCTAGACTTTTTTGTTTTTCTTGTACAAAATCCTTTAGATTCTCAGCTTCCAAAGGAGTAAGTAGAACCATGTTATCTCCCATATATCGCACCCTTATCGCCTGAAGACCCTCCATGAGAAACATCTCCTTCAACATATTAATCTTAGACGGATCATGCATTCTTGCGACCATGCTGTTTTCCAGCCAGTCAATGTTTCCAACTTTAATCTTCATATCTATTCCATGCCATGCCTCCTCCTCTCCTGCCCTCCTGTCCTTTTTTATCTCCCACCTTTGTGAGAACCTCTTTGCATTCCCTGTTACAACCTTAGCGAAGGATCCTTTATCCAGGAAAGGACCGCCTGTAGGAGTCGTCCTCTGCTGCATCTCTCTGATCTTTTCATGCTCAAACTTTTTTGTATACGCTGCGGTCTGTCCTGTTTCCTTTCGTGTTTTGGGAGATTTACAAACATTTTCATGTTACCGATACATATGTGGTCCAAGTCTTTTCCCAAACTCACTGCGTTTTTCACCCTTAAGAACCTAACGAAGCCATATCGTCTTCCCCAACTATTTCTTCTTGGAGCCACAAACACTTCCCAGACTGTTCCCCAACGTTGGAATATATTCCAAAGACTTAACCTATCGAAATCATCGGGAAAGTTGGACAAATAAAAGGTTGTCACCTCACTATGATCATACCCAACGTGTCGCCATTGTTGTTGCGATCGTCCCTCTCTCCAGCTCTGTCTTTGTCTCATCCTTACTAATTATCTATATACTATACGAGACATGACTTGATAGGGGGGAAAAGCTAGACCAAAGTAGACGCAACTAACGTGGATGAAGAAGACTGGGACGGAAAAAAGAAAGGAGAGAAAAGAGGTAGAATAAAGATGGATAACGATGGTGGTTGGTGTAAAGGGGCGGTGTAGAGGTAGAACACTCATCATATTTATATAATATAATTTTATATTTTAATAGAAAATGTTATTTTAATACTTTTTCTATTTTTGAGTGTCATTTTTTTTTAGAAAATTTATATTCTTATTTGATGGTAGTTTTAAATGTTTAAGATAACTATAATTTTTTTCAATTATACATTTATTTGCTACATAACTTTTAATTAGCTCATACATTTATTATGAAAGTAGAAATAGAAAACTACTTTTATATATTGGAATAGAAATGAAAAATGGTATAATAGACATTTTCATAAATATTTTATTACGAATAAGAAAATCTATTGCATCTTGTATAAAAACTTTAAAAAAAAAACACTTAAAAGGAAGATAATTTTATAACAACTAGAAGGAGTGCCCGTGCGATGCACGGGACAGTATTGTCAAAAAAATTATTTGAGAGAATTTTTTAGTAAAATTAAATTTATAAAATAAGAATGAAATAGTTGTATAATTATAGAGTTTAATGGTGAAGTACTAACACTCAACGTTTTAAGAACCGGATCGGCCATCGAATCGGTCGAGGTATTGGGTTAATGGGTCATTGGTCGGATCGGTGGGTCATTGGTCGGACCGGTTTGACTCGATATATATTAAAAAATTAAAAAAATATAATATAGCTAACATAATTTAATCATTTAACACTTGAAATTTTAAATTATTGTCATTATAAAGTACTTAATATTCCAAATAAGAAATAATAACCAATAGTCATGACAATACAAGTCCATAAATAAGTTTCATACACAAATAAAATTAAAAAAAATTAAAACATGTAGTTTCAACACTTTTTTTCAAAAAAAAAAATTACATCACAACCCGGTTCAACCAAAGACCCGTCGGGTCACCGGTTTTTTTAAAAACCGGCCAGTTCAACCCGGGTCGTACCGGGTCAGATGCATTTTCGATCCTTTCATCAAACCGAACCGGTTAGGCCACCGGGTTTCGGTTGGACCGGTCAGACCGGCCGGTCCGGTTCTTAAAACACTGCTAACACTGTAAAACTATTTTACATTGTCAATCAATAACAAATCACCGTTGGTATGACCTTTAAAGTGGTTATTCTAAAAGTCAACAATCTTACCATACATGATGGATTGTGATTGGATGACGGTGTAAATCTTTTTTACACTATCAATGCATCACCTATTTTCTCATAATTATATGAAGACTATTGATACAATTTATGATCTAAAAAAGTTTATTTGATATAAAATTTAAAAATTATATAGTTGTAATTATAAGAAAACGAAATCTAATATTGATTTCACAAAAGTAAAATGTTTCAAATTTCTAAAAGAACATAGGCAAAACATGATATTTATAATTATAAACAACATTAACTAAAAATTATTAGCAACTTACTTATATTAAATTGTGAATTCTTTTTTTATAAACAACATTTAAAGATTTTCAAACCTTTATGTGAAATCATAATTGAAATTGCAACATACAATTAGTCATTAAAAAAAATTCTATATGAGAAAGATAAATTTTAACATATTTAAACGACTGATATTAACTTTTATTTATTCTGTAAAAAAAAATTATTTATCATCATTGTGGATTAAATAAATATAGAAAGTTGTCTTCATGGCTTTGTAGTTTGAAGATATGATATGAAACTATCAAAGAGTGGGTTCGAGGGTTGTATCGGATCAATGAATATAGAAAGTTATCTAGGTTCAATTTAAAAGAAAATATCTTATAAAATAGAATTAATTAGAATCTTGCAACAAAACCTTAAAAATTCATTTCACGTCAACTTTATCTTTTGAAAATTTATTATATATGAAATAAGCCTTAAAAAATTATAAAATATTAAAAACTTAAAATATTATAAAAATTATCTTTTAAAGATTTATTATATATGAAATAAGCCTGAAAAAAATATTTTTGTGTTTAAAAAATTATTTAATATTAAAAACTATTAAATATTATTTTTATTTTTTTGTGTTGTTTTTATTTTATAATATTATTTTATTTATGCTTTACGGTTAATAATTTTCATTTGTTATAATTTATTTGTTTGATTTTGATAAATTCTTTTATAATTTTTTAATGATTAGAATGATAATTAACTTTTTTTTTATTGTTTAGTATCTTTACAATTTATATTAATGTTAACATTGGTAATTTGTTTTAAAAAATTTAACAATTATAATATGAATTTTATATTAATATAATAAATATTGCTTATTAGTATTAGTTTTAAGTGAAGATATTTTTATATATAATATTACTTTATTACTTTTAATTAATAAAATCTTTATATTTTATTTTTATATATATTTTTTATGATTTACTTTATAAATTTTTAACATTTTAAAATTACCTTTTTATTATCACTTTTTCCGTATTGTATTTTATTATTCCACTGTTATATACTAATAATATATTATTTTAATAAATTCCCGTACGGTAAAATGGTTAATTCCATACAAATCAGGATCTTCTTATATTAATTTTTCTCATTATAATAATAATCATTTGATTTCTTATGGTAATGAATACTCACTTTATTATATTCAAGTAAGATAATATATTATTTGTAAATGATAAAAAATATTTACTGTATATTAATCTGGTAGGTGCTACAGTAAAAAAGCTGCTACAGTATATACTACAATTAGATAAGCAATGATTTGGTTCAAATAGCCTTGAATTTTAGATAAATAAAAAAGTAACAAAACAAATTAATAAAAAATAATATTAAGGACCGGCGGGAATACTATTTCCTTCTTAATCAAGATTTTATTATATTATGGATTAGTATATGCAAAGAAGAGGAAAGGGAAAAAAAGAGAAAAAAAAATAGGGAAAAGAGCACTCAGCCCCCTAAACTTTACTCCTTTTACAAATAGACACCCTAAACTTTAATTTTGTTCAAATTGATCCTTAAACTTTATTTCTTTTACAAATAAACACCATAAACTTTAATTTTGTTTCAATCAATCCTTAAAATTTACCTCTTTTACATATGGACACCTAAATTTCAATTTCATCTCAATTAATTCTTAAAATTTACCAACTTCATAAATAATTTTTTATATTAAATTAGAGTTAAATTACTAATAAAAAAAATCTCAACTGATTATTTGTTTAATCTTAACTATTTATTAGTTTTATTTTTTTAAATCACTTTTCCAAACATTTGTTTTATAAGCTAAATAATTCATTAATATAAGATTGCTTGTTATGAACACAAGAGGTGTCCAAAATAAGACTCATTACAAGAGCAAGTTACTGCATAAAAAATATACAGTAAACTGAAGCTAACATTTACGTATTATAATACAATTTCACTCCTAAATTTTTATACTCATTGTATAGCTATTAAATCATCACCAAACCGCAAACGTGTGCCTCGGACCTTTCTCTGATTACTTTTCCAAACATTAAAACATAATAAAATTAAAAATTAAAAATCAAATAAAAAGTTTTTTTTATTAATGTTATTATTTCTCCTTTTTATATATCTTGTAAATTCATATTCTTTATTATATTTTAAATATTAAAAAATTAGTTGTAATAAAAAAATTAATAAATGATTAACATTTAAGATAAATAACTTGAAAAAAAAACTATTTGTAAAAAAGATAAATGTTAAAGATAAATTAAAATGCAATTAAAGTTTAAGGTGTCTATTTACAAAAAAGTTAAAATTAAAGTATCAATCATAATAAATTTAAAGTTCATGATGTCTATTTGTAAAAGAGACAAAGTTTAAGAATTAATTGAGACAAAATTAAAATTTAAAGTGTCTATTCATAAAAGAAATAAAATTTAAGGGGACTTAATGTTCTTTTCCCAAAAGAATATAACAAGATAACTAATTACAAATAGAAGAAAGAAGAAGAAATCTACAACTATTAGACTAGAAATCAATGTCAAATCAACAATCAATTCTGTTTCCACTGCTTAGCCAACTTATTCAGTGCAAGATGTGAAGTTCCACCTTCAGCCATTGCTTCAGCAGCACTTATTTTCATCTTGAAAATCCTCTGACGAATCTCTTTGCCTTTGTCCGATTCCATGAGTTCCCTGACTCGGTCCCCCAACTCAGTTGCTCTCACGAACCCATCTTTGTCCTCATTCAGAGACAAAGCCACCTTCATTTGCTGCACCAAAACCACCCTATTCTGCTTCTGCTCCGCGTAGAGAGGCCACGCCACCATTGGCACCCCTTCACACACCGCTTCCAACACCGAGTTCCACCCGCAGTGAGTCACGAACCCACCCACCGAGTCATGACTCAGTATCTGAACCTGTGCGGCCCAGTCCATCACCACCAACCCCTTATCCTTGGTCCTCTCAAAAAACCCTTCCGGCATCAACTCGTCCAGACTCGGTTCCTCCACCGAGTCAGCACCATCCAACTCGGCCCTCACAACCCACAAGAACCTTTGCTCACTCTTCTCCAACCCAACAGCTATCTCCTTCAACTGAGCCCTCGAGAACCTTCCCATGCTTCCGAAGCACAACAACACAACGCTCTGACTCGGTTGCGAGTCGAGCCAACTCAGACACCCTTTGTCTTCTTCTCCATACGGTGCAGAAATCACGGGTCCCACACAAAACAAGGGTGGTATTGTCCCATCCTCGCTTAACGCCCTGATGGGTCCTTCTTCAATAGCTTCAAAAGTGTTTATTATAATCCCAGAACTACCCCTCATGGTTTCCGATATCTGAAGGAAGATCTGGAAACTGTAACTGGAAGGGTCTTTGGCTTCATTTGGAAAAACGTCGGTGGTCATTGTGGGTAATCCGGGGATTTGAAGTTGCAAAGGGTGGTCTTTGAAGTGTTTTTTTGTAAGGGTTTCGTGAATGGTTGGGAGAAGAAGAAAGGCAAAGAGAACGGAGGCACCAGAAGTGAAGTAGAAGTAAGTGGGGACGTTGTTGTTGAGATTTTGAGTGAGGGCTTTGGGGTCGTTGAAGTTCAAGAAGTCCATGATGAGGGCTTTGAGGTTTGAGGATTTGGCGAGGGTTTGGAGTGCAACGGCGACGTTTTGGGTGCTGTGGCGGGCAAGTTCGAGGGAAACGAGGTGAGGGGGGAGGGAGGGGGTGTTGGAGGGGAGTGTGGCGAGAGTGACATGGTGGAACGTGATGGCGGGAGTGGTGGCGGTGACGGTGGCGATGTATTGAGCATTGGAGTCGCAGGCGAAGGTGACGGTGGAAGGGGTGGTGGGAGGAGTGAGGATGAGTATAGTGATGGAAAATGAAGGGTGGATGGATAGTATGAGTTTGCCTAGCTCCACCATGGAGACTAGGTGTCCCCTACCTAGGTTAGGGTATAGAACTATGGTGTCTTTCATGTTTGTGAAGGGGGATGAATAGATGAGTATTTTGATATGAATTTGGATGAAGTTATGGAAGAGATGCTGCCTATATTTATTGGACATTGAGCCACCGTACTGTTTTTAAAGTAGGAAGCTTTTCCCACTAATATAGTGTTTGATAGAGTAAAATGAAATGGAATAAAAGTGAAATAAGATAAAAGTTTTGAATTAAAATAGAATGTAAAAGTGTGAATTTCATTTTTTTATGGTTGATTTCACTTATTTTTCGTTCTGTTTTACTGCAAACAAACGGACCATAAGTTTACAATAATGGTTGTACTATTTTTAAAATAGGAAGTTTTTCCCACTAAGTTTACAATATTGGTTGTTGTCCAAAAAATTATACTATATATTTATTGGGTGATGATACGTTGTACCTATGTTTTTTTTTATCTTTTTTTTCTTTATAGGGGTCAACTAGCATGAGGGATGTTCATATATAGTTTTCAATATTTATCACAAGTACCTCTCTCCGGAATGAAACTGATATGGACCAATCAAGGAATCAAGGTAAGGTCTAATTCTCAAAACAAGCACCTTAGAAATGATCTTGAAGAGAACATTACAAAGATTTATGGGTCGAAAATCTCACAAAGTCAAAGGGTTGTCCACTTTGGAGATAAGCACAATGAGAGTTCTAGTTAAAGAAAGATGGATAATACCTGAATGAAAAGCCTTCGCTACCAACTCCCAAACATCACGTTTAATGATCTCCCAATAAGTTTGGAAGAAAATAGGTTGAAAACCATCTGGACCTGGGACTTTGTCTGGTGCCATGAAAAAAGTAGCACTCTGAATCTCATCTAAAGAAACTGGTCAAATAAGTGCTTCAAACAAGTCTTGACTTATGAGAATCAAGTTAATGATTCTTTTTTATTCTTGATATCAACTTTCAATAAATGACACTTTAGAAGAAAAATTATTTTTTAAAATGTGATTTATAGAATTCAATAATATTAATTAACTTTCTTAATTAGCGTAAAAATTAGTTAATTTTGCTTACACTTGAGTCTCGAGGGAATATTAAATAGAGTAATAATAAATGTGTCATTAAATGCTACTCCCTCCGGTCTCGAATTTAAACAAAAAATCCCATATATGCCAATTTTAAATATAAGTTAATATTAACTAATTTCACCTTATTTAATGATATTATTTTCAAAATATCCTTCATTTAATTGAGGCCTTGGATGCAATATCTTCTTATTGACGTAGGCTCGAGCATCTTTAACTCGACCTCTGCCAGAACATCTTAGGTCGACTTTGGCTCGAACATCTTCAACTCATCCTCGATTAGAGCATCTTTAGCTTGCTCTCATCCAAGAATGTTTGTTTCGAGTTTTTAATTTCCATGTCAATTCGTACGGGTGAGCATGAATTGTATTTTTAAAAATCCAATCAAAATATCCAATCCATATTGGATTTAAAAAAAAAAGAATTTGGATATGAAACCAATCTAATATAATAAATTTAAACTTTTCAAATAAAATATAATAGATTCAAAGTGGTTTGGATTGGTGTAGTTATGGATTGGTTTTAATTAATTTAATTTTTTCTTAAACTTACCAATCCAACTTTAATTTTTTTTATCGGCAAATGTTAGTTGTTAATTTGTTAGTTTTTGTTAATGGGAGAGATTCGAACCCACGACCTCTCCCTCCCTCCTCCTCCCTTCAACCACCAAGCCAACCTTATAACCCCCATCCTCCCAATCCAACTTTAATAATCTCCCAATCTTAGTCCCTGAATACTTTTAAGTTTTAACAACTACTTCAGAGTCACTTTGAATTTCTAGTTTCTTGATTTATGTTGCTCTTGCTAAGCTTAAAACTTCATAAATTCCCATTGCTCCGCAACAAAGGAATTAGTGTTACCTATAAACCTTGCAAATCCACAAATTAAAGCCAATGACCAACTTCATCACAAACATGGTTTTAAATTGTGATTGCAGTTACAGAAAATGGAGTGTTTTCTCCGTTGCATAAGCTTGCAAGAGCAAATCTAGACCCGCGAACCTCTACTGAAAATGACCAATCTGGCATCAGCTCTGCCCCCCAATTTCGTTTGATAATCTGCACAATGATTATCTATTGCTACTTAAATATTAAGTGTTTATTATGTACAGATGACTTTTTCTTCATTTTATCCTCGTGATTGTATAATTTTTTTTACAATTTTATTGTATAAAAATATTTTTAAAAAAGTAAAGTAAAAAACTTATAATATTTAAAGAGATCAAATAGAAAAATTACAATATTTAGAGTGTGTTTGGTCAGTCATTCCAATCATTTATAAGTTATTTTGACTAACTTATAAATTAGTTTGACCAATATATGAGTTTATTTTAGTAATTTTTAGCTTATTTTAATAAGATACTTCAACTAGCTTATGAAAAGAAGTTAGCTTATTAGCTACTAGCTTCTTTTATTTTTTTCATTTTTCTTCATTAATTAATTTATTTGAAATCCTTTTTAATCTCAAATAACTAAATATGTCATTTTATATTTATCAATTAAGTTATTAACTAATTTAACAAATATTTTCAATTCAATAAGCTAACTTATAAGTTTTTAGCTTTTTCAGCTCCTAATTTTTCGGAGAAGGACAGAGAGAGCGGAGGCACTAGAAGTGAAGTAGAAGTAAGTGGGGACGTTGTTGTTGAGATTTTGAGTGAGGGCTTTGGGGTCGTTGAAGTTCAGGAAGTCCATGACGAGGGCTTTGAGGTTTGAGGCTTTGGCAAGGGTTTGGAGTGCAATGGCGACGTTTTGGGTGTTGTGGCGGGAAAGTTCGAGGGAAACGAGGTGAGCGGGGAGGGAGGGGGTGTTGGAGGGGAGTGTGGCGAGAGTGACATGGTGGAACATGATGGCAGGAGTGGTGGCGGTGACGGTGGCGATGTATTGAGCATTGGAGTCGCAGGCAAAGGTGACGGTGGAAGGGGTGGTGGGAGGAGTGAGGATGAGTATAGTGATGGAAAATGAAGGGTGGTGGCATAGTATGAGTTTGCCTAGCTCCACCATGGAGACTTGGTGTCCCCTACCTAGGTTAGGGTATAGAACTATGGTGTCTTTCATGTTTGAGAAGGGATGAGTATTTTTTATATGAATTTGGATGGAGTTCTAGAGGAGATGCTACCTCTATTTATGGACAATTCAAGGTTTTAAAAAACGATGAGTGACGGTGATGTGGGCACCGCGATTAAGATCGATATTTAAAACCTTGATGGACATTGAATTGAACCACCTTACTGTTTTTAAACTAGGAAGCTTTAAGAGCATGTGTGGGAATCAACAATTTCAACTGTTTTATTATAATTTTAGTTGTTTATATAAAAAAGTAAAATGTTTGATAATTTAATTTAAATTTGAAAAAAAAAATTAAAAAAAAATTATTTTTACGAAGCTGAAAATTTGTAATTTTTGATTATTTTTTTAAAAAAATTTAGTTATTTTCACACCCTTTTATTATGTAAAAGCTAATTTTTAATTGCATCAAAACGAAATTAATGATTTTTAAATCATTTTTTAACAAACTTATCCAAACAAAAATTAATTCTTATTAAAATCAATTATTTAAATAATTTAAAATATTAAACATTAAATAAATAATATTATGTTTGTCTGAATGATATCTGATTCAAATTGTTTTTAAAGAGTTTCTATGGTATTTTCACTAATTTTAAGAGTTTCGATATTGTTGATTTTTTACTCAATAGTTATTAAGTAACATTGCCATGTCATTATTTTAATATTTAATAATAAATTTATTATACATTTCAATCTAATCCCTATATAATTAAAATATTATTATATATGGTATTAAACGAAATTTTTAACATTACAAATCAAATCTCAGCGTCCATACCAAATCATTTTTTTTTCCTCTTTTTCCCAAAACCCCAAAACACGTCATGATTGTGAAACGCCGCGAGATGCACTTCAGCAACATGTTGAACCAGGAAACTAAAGTAAATAAGAAAATTGGAATTTTGATCCCGAAAATACCAATCATGTGTTAATACGCAATTTAAATTACTTCTGAAACAGTAATAGAGCCTTACTTGTGTTTGATGTAACATCCTCATATGTATAATTGAACGAATCCCTGGTCACGTGACCAAAAAAAAACGCACTGATCCAGTGATAGAATCTAATGGAAAAGTAGCAAAAGAACGAGTGCTTCAAGTTTTAATTGCTTTTTTTTCCTAATAGTCTTTAATTTCATTATTTGTATTTTTTTTTGTGAATAATTTATGTGTTACTGATTATTCCGTTTCAATATTGTTTGGGAACCATTAAGGTGGACGCCTCCCTCAAGCTGCTCCACGTTCCGCTGGTTGTCCACGTGGCCACAATTATTGTCGTTGAATACCGCTGAGGAGTGAGGATCCAAAAGCAAGTTGAATACCAAAAAATAATCAAACCAGACTGAGGCAGATCAATATTGGGTTTCAAGTGTGGAGAAGCAGATATAAAACTGCATATATATCGTACATAATCACATATTTATTATAAGAAAGTTTCTATGGTTGAGCATCGCATCAAAGGCTACATAATCATGACAGCGTATTGAAGTTTCCACACAATCACGACAGCGTTTTAGGGTTCTGGGAGAAAGAGAAAAAAAAAAAACAATTTGATATGTTTGCTGATATTTGATTTTGTGATGATAGAAAATTTATTTAATAGGAATAATATTTTAATTAAACAGGGACTAGATTTAAATATATAATAAATTTATTACTAAATATCAAAATAATGACATGACAATGTAACTTAATAACTATTGGTTAAAAAATTAACAGTATCAAAACCCTCAAAATTAATGGGAATACCATAGAAATTCTTTATTTTTATTTTTATTAAGATTAGGTTTGAATTTTGTGGGAAAAAAATGTGGTAATCCAAAATCTTAAATAAATAATTTAATTCTACTTGCAGAAGAAGACACATTTTTATAAAATATAGAGGTTAAAAATAATAATTTTTATTCTGTGGCATTTTAATAGGTATATAATTTTAAAATTTAAAGAAAGATATTAAAATAAAACTTTCCTAAAAAAAACATGAAAAAATATTTAATTTTTCATGAAAGTGGAGGAGATGATTCTTAGTGGGACATTTTTAATAAAATTTAGACACAATAAAAAAGGCTAAAATATGTTTTTCATTCTCACAAAATTGGAAATATACATTTTTCATTCCTGCAAAATTTGAAATGTGTCAAATTTTGATCTAGAACAAGGTTCATATATATATATATATATATATATATATATATATATATATAATTGCTACTTCTCCTTTCAGTTCGAAAGGAGTATCATGTGACCACATAAGTAAAACAAGATATATATTGCTCTTTAGAATTGTCCAAAAGCATCTAACACCTCCTAGACCAAGCTGCCAAGTTAGGGACGATTATTGAACTCAATCAAGGACATGTCTAAAGGAAGTTTGGCCACAACAGGACAATCTATTTATATCGTGTGGGTCGACCTCATTGAAAAAGTGCAATTCTTACAATAACATAAGCCTCACAAATTCTTTGTTTCTACTTTCTAACGAAATATTTGAAGTTTATGATAGATTTAGAATACAAAATGGTTTTAACAGTGTAAAATTGTTTAATGAAAATTTGATCAAATTTGAAAACTTTTATATGATGTGATATATTAGAGTTTTTTTTTATCAGTGATATATTAGAGTTTTTTTCACATGACTTAATTTGTTTTAATCTTGACCATTCAAAATAGATATAGTAGTCAATATTTATTCCTCTCACTCTTATATAAGATAAGCCCTCTCACTAGATATATTTCCTATATATATATATATATATATATATATATATATATATATATATTAAAATAAAGGTGAAAAATAAGTGATAATTGCATTTAATAATTATTAAATATTATTTTTGAATTTTTGTTAGCATTTTTATCATATTTGATAATGAAGTTTAAATTTATAATATGCTTAAATCACCTTTTGGTCCTTGTAAAATAAGGGTTTTTTATTTTTATTTTAGTCCTTTAAATATTTTTATTTTAATTTTAGTCCTTTTAAATATTTTTTTTTATTTTAGTCTCTGCTTTAAAGTAACAATGTTGAATGAAGATGTAACAGTGACAGTGAGAGTGACATCCCATTGACTTGCCACACCAAGGAATCTGACAGGACAGTAACGTGTAGTTATTTTTGGTAAACTATGTTTTTAAATCTTCATTTGTTCAAAACAGTTGATGATTTTAGACTAGTTAATAAGAAATTTAAAAACATATTTTGCAAAAAAAAAAATTACACGTGGTTGTCTTGTTAGACTCTTTGATGACGTGACGAGTCAATGAACTTTTAATATTGTTGTTATGTCAATAGTTAACATTGTTACTTGACAGTAATAACTAAAACTAAAAATTTTAAATTTTACAAGGGGATTAAAACAAAAAACTTTAAATGACTAAAACAAAAACATACCTTATTTTATAGGGACCAAAAGGTTATTTAAGCCTTTATAATAATATTATATAAATTATCAAGTCTTTCATCACTAATCCATTCATAATAAACTTTTATCCATATTTTTAAAATTATATCAAACCGAACTCAATTGGTAAAATTATTTCCAATTTTTTGTTTTCATAATATTATTCGGCTTAATTACATATTTTACTACAAAACTATCATTATTTCACAAATTTTATCACTGAAGTTTTTTTTTGTGTATTTTACCATGATGATAAAATGATGAAATGTGCCAAAATTAAAAAAAAAAAAAACATGATAATAAAATGTGTGAAAAAAACTTGGATGCTAAAATGTGTAAAAATTAAAAATATGATGATAAAATGTGCAGAAAAAAGTTTGATGATAAAATTTACAAAATAATAATAATTATGTAATAAAATGTGGAATCAACTGTATTTTATTTTTTGATATAAAATATGAATTTTTTAATTAGGATATGAGATCATTTTCACATGGACGTACGTTACCATTTCATTAATAGTTACCATTTAGAATTAAAGTTTTATGTTAATAATTTACAAAAAAAATTAATACAAACTTTATTTCGTAGATTATTAAAGTAAAATTCTAATTCTAATGGAAGAACAATATAAACAATATAGAAAGTATTGTATCTAAATTTTCTCCCTTAGCCAGCCCCACAGAATTTCTTGAAGAATGTGTTAATGAAATAATAAAAAATATTCCATGCAAAATTGAAGAAGTATATATTGGGTGAACATCTAGAAGAAGAGAGTGGGGTCATGTGACCGATCATGACAGTGATAGGTATTGCACGGGCCCCGCGAGGGTAGCAAAGTATTCGTGTTTTCAAGTATCTAATGATTTAAAATTAGATAAATATTTTTATATAGAAAATTTGAAATCACTAACTTACAAACTAAAACGTATTTGAAAAATTATATTTTAAAAACCGAAAGACATTAATAAACTTGTTTTTAATAAAAATCTTTCATTTTTTTTTATAAAAAATTCATATTTTAACAAATTTCTATATACAATGTTTGTAAATTATGTGAATATCCGCTTCATAAATGCGTGTGAGTACAGGATAGACATAAAGCAAATTTCTCATCGAACAAAATGAATGGCAGAAAATTGCTACTCTTATATCACTGTGTAAAGTTTGACTGCTTTAAGAATCGACAAATGTTTCCGTAAATTAACAAAACATTTTTCAACATGCTTAACTATAGTTTTTATTTTTTATTTTTTTATGCTTAACTACAGTGTACAGTATATAAGAAGTATTTATGAAAGTATTTTTCCCCATTTTTTGTATTTAGTGTTACACTTGACATTTTTTTTTGCTGAATTCTCATATTTTTTTGCTGAATATGTTACACTTGACATTAAAAGATTTTTTTTTTGACCGACATTAAAAGCATTATTACTTACAAGAGAACATGTGCTTATTAATAATGCTTCAATTATGAAATAAAAAAGTTTTAAAGTTCTCCATAAAATTATGCAAAATTTTATTTTTCTTAACTAAATTAATGAAAGTCGGTACTGTTACAAAAGAAAATCCATAAAATGATGTATTTAAATATTAATAATGCTATATATACGTATATTTACATATATCATCTTATATTTATATATTTTAATCATTCAATTATAAATAATTATACTTAATTCTTATATGTTGAGAAAAGATAGCTATTAAGACAAGTTTTTTTTTTCTTTTATAAAAACAAAATAACTCACGAGCTTTACACACACACACACAAACACACACACAAAGTAACAAGGACAAAATTAAAAACTTTTTATTGATGCCATTTCTATCCCCCACAATTAATTTTTCCACTTTTTGGAATTTTCAAATGTCTTTTACTATTACACACAATTTATAACTATTTCTTTTACTCCTTCTATTTCTTTTTAACCGTCAAATTTTTGGAAAAATTTTGTTTTTATTTATTTGTCGTTTACAAAGTTCAAGATCACATTAATTGTTCTTTTATCAATTATACCCTTACTTGTTACTCCCTCGTTTCTTTTTAACTGTCGGATTTTAAAAAAAAATATTTCTATTTATCTGTTGTTTGCAAAGTGAAAGATTACATTAATTACTCTTTTATTTATTATACCCTTACTTGTCTCCTAATAATTAATTATTATAGACATGCATTTATTGTGGAGTGGAAAGGAAAATGGGTAAAATAGGAAACCCCACAATTATTTTATTGGGATCAAGAAAATTTATTGTATTTCTTGGTTTCTACATAACAACCTTAAACGACACATAAAAAGGAACGGAGGGAAGTATCTAATTTTTAATTAGTTCACACTATACATTTATTGTAGAGTAGAAATAAAAAAAGGTAAAATAGGAAATTCCATAACTACTTTATTAGAATCAAAAAAAATTAATGCATTATTTGGTTTCTACATGTAAACCTTAAAAAACAGATAAAAAGAAACGGAAGGAGTATAATTTTAAGCAATCAATCTCTTTAATTCTGAACTCTAAATTTTTTAATAAATAGATCCCACAAATAACTACACATCCTTACATTTGATCACTTTTCATAAAATTCAAACACATAGGATTCACACCTGCTGCTTGAGGAGAGCTTAATAAACACTAACTCCAATAATAGGAGTGTTTATCTCAGTTTTTCTTATTAGTTACTTTTTCTTATTAGTTTTTTTTTTTTTGAGAAAAAAAATAACTAATAAGAAAAAGTGAGATAAACACTCCTAATGGAGATGCTATGAAAATTTGTTATAATATGCAAGTACAAATATTATTCACATGTTTATAATTTTATTAATTCAAGGGTGGTTAGCAACTAATGTTTTAAAAATTACATCGATTGTTAAACCAATCAAGACACTAATTCAAAATTTAATCATTCAACTGTGGTGAAATAATAATAATAATAATAATAATATTATTATTATTATTATTATTATTATTATTAAAGAAACATAATATTATAATTTTATAATACTAAAAATAAAATACTATTTTTATAGAATTTTAATATTTAAAGTACACATAAAAATTTTAATAAAATATATCATAATATATAGATAAGCTTACAGTGACACCTCCTATATTTTATGCGAATTACATAAGTCACCTATCTGTTTGAAAGTATTTCTTTGACACCCCTTCCTATAACAATCTTAATTTATGTTTAGTTTTAAAAGTTGAAACCCAAAATTACTCCTTATTACACACTTACATATAAGCATCCCTCTGTTTTATACATATTACACATGCCTTATGTTTTTTTCAAATATTATGCACGATACCCCTCTATCGTTTCAGATTTGGATTATCAATCTGCACTGCCACTGTTTTTTAGAATAGAAACATGGCACCATGACTCCGTTGTAGATTTCGTCAGCATTGCTCACCTTTGCGCGGAGCTTCGGTGAGTGCGTCCCAGCAATGATGGAGGGTTTCATTTTTTGTTGTGCTCGTGCGCAAGGCTCCATTTCGAGTTATTCATTTTGCAAGTGGAGGGTTTCATTTTTGATTTACAGATCTAGTTTGGAAGATTGATTTGGAAACGAAGGAAAAAGAAAAAGAGAAAAATAAAGAGGGAGGCAAAATGCCATTGCTAGAAATCGCTTCCAAAGGTGGCACGCGGTGGTCTACGACGGCAGTGGGTACAAAAGGAGGAAGTTGAAGGATATGCTGAAGGTGCCCTGTTTTAATGTTTTTACCAAGATGAGATGAGGGTGTTTCGAGAAAAGAAAATTACTTAACAATCACCTGCTAGTCATGTGACCCCTAAACCAGACGAAGTTAACACCATTTTTGGACAGAGGGGGTGTCACGAGAATGCAAAAGTTAGAGAATTTTCTGTAAGTTGAAAAAAAAGAAGGAATGATGCCTCTTATAATTCAAGTAAAACATAGGGAGTGTCACTGTAATTTGCTTTATATATAGATTTAAATTTGAAACAATACATAACAATATCCATTAATAATAACAAATTTAAATTTAGATAAAAAATAAAATGATAAATATCTTAGGTTAATTTTTATATTTTAAGAAAAAATGAAAAAGTGTCATATTAAGCATTTTCACTTATGTGCTATGAACCAAATCTTTGTTAGTTTTACTTGTTTTAAAAATTAAAAGTTGTCTCTTTTTTGATAAATGAAATGTATAATTTAATTTTAACTTGTAGAATTTACATCAAATTCTCTATGTGAGTGTGCACTTAAAAATTTAATTGAATTGACATATGTAATACTAACACGAGCAAACATTTATCTATATTTTATATGAGTTTAGTTTTCATGTATTATTAGTTTAATTTTTTATACTATTAATCAATTAGAAATCATTTTAAATATGATTTTAAAGTAATTATTATAAAAGTTAAGATGTCTATAATACATGGCAATTTATAATTGAATGTTAATATATATTCTAATTAAATTCATGTTATATACAAAGAATTATCTAGCCAGTCTCTTGCTATATAGACCCTAACATTTCACCATGTATATTTTGACCGTGATAAGAATTAACATGCTTTTTATTATATTCTTAATAATTCTTAAATTTTAAATTAATATTTTATTATTCATTTTTTTAAAATATTTCTTTTTTTTTATCACATTATCTATTACATAAATTATTTATACAAGTATTTATATCATAAAATAAACTCAAATAGGTTATAAATAATTTATTCTAATCGCACACATTAATTTATATAAAGAAAAATTTAAAACTTATATTTTAATTTTGGAGTGTATAATTGAAAAGAAAAGAGAGATAAAAATAGAAGTAAAATAAATTAATAAAATAGAAGTAAAAATGAAAAATAAAGAAAAAGAAAAATGATTAAATGTAGTAAAAAATAAAAAATAAAACAGACGTAAAATGAAAAAAAATTAAATATATAACTATAACAACTCTTATATAAATTAAAATAAGATAATGACTGCTTGATTATAACTTTGCAAATTAACGTTTTGCTTGTTATACGCAGTTACGTATAGTATAGCAACTTTTTTTATACAAGTAAAACAATTTAATTAGAATGTATTAATAATGTAAATATTTTTATATTATTATTAATTATATATTGATATATATAATAAAATTATTGACTTTTAAAGTAATCAATTTAAAAATTATATTTAAAGTAATTTTTAATTAATTAACAATATAAATTTTTAACAATAATTATACATGAATGTTAAATCCTTAAAATGTAAGTGTGCAAAAATTAGGGACATATTATGGATTAGTATAAAGACAATTTTACTACCATAGTTACGTGTATGTATATTTTAAAGGTTAAAAGATTTAATTTTAATAAAAAATAATTTAAAATTACTAAACATGATTAGAATAAATACTCAAACTAATGTTAATAATAAATTTTACATTAAAATGTATACTACAGTAAGAAAAATAAATTCACGTAAAAAACAAACAGGAAAAATAAATTATTAATGTTAGCCAATTTCACATTAAGGGTTTGTTTAGTGATCATGATAAGATAATTATCTTATAATTTTGTAATAGTTGTTTGGTTTAGCAATAAAATATGATTTCTTTATCCTGCTGCCATCTATTTTATCTCATTGCTATAGTATATTTTTTTATCTTAATGAAGAAGTACTAAGTTCGAAATTAACATAATAAAATAGACTCTCTATTATAGTTATAATATATATACGTAATACACACACACACACACACACACACACACCTATATATATATATTCAACATATTATTTTATATAAATTTATAATAACTTTGACATGTAAGTTTAAACTATATTATTAATTAAAATATTTGAATAATAATTGTAATTTTTAAAAATGTATATAATTTTTGATAATTTTAAGAAAAGTAATTACATAAATAAAAATCATCTTGTATAATTTATTTAAAATTATAATTTATTTATATATTTTATAATTTGTAAAAATTAAATTAAATTAAAAATTGCTTTTTAGAAATTTATATGTAATTTTAGTAAAATAATGATTTTGTCATTTGAATCTAATTTATATCTTATCCTATTATAATCTAATCAATGTCAAATACAAGATATGATAACACAATAATTTATTACATGATATGTACCAAATATTAGATAAGATTAAAATATTTCTTGCATTAGATATGCATATCCTACTCTTATCCTGCTTACCAGACTGCTCTTATCATATCATATCTTAATTACCAAATGAGTCCTAAATATTTTATGTATTACTCTTTAATCAAAAGGTAAGTTAATAAGTATTTTTAGGGTATTAATTAAGAAATTAAAATTATAAATATTTTTTTTATTAAAAAAGGTTGTTAATGTATTCTCATTTTTAATATACTTTTAATATTAATTTTTTTTTATAAATTTTCTATTTATTAGTTTCTTAATTAATATCTTTAATTTTTTTTGGCATGGTAATTAATATCTTTAAAATACCATTTAACAAGATTTATTTAAAATTAAGATTTTACCTAAATAACTCTGATAATAAATATTAATATTAAAGTACGATAGTGATTATCAAAATAAAACTTTAATTTTATTTTAAAAACAGTATTTTATCCAAATTTTGTCTTCATTTATATGAGACTCGAAATTCCACTAGTCTCCCTCCCCTTCCCATGCGTAACAGTGGTTCATAGCTGGAAACAATTATTGATGGGATGGTCCCTAAAATCGAATGCATGATTGAGGGTCTTTTCAGAAGAGCTTCTAGAATGAGCTTTTAGTCTTAGAACGAGTGATCAAGATTACCTTTTAGAAGAGCTTATAGAACGAGTGATCCTCTTAGATGTGGGATGACAATAACAAGCATCTAAATGTTATATTTTTATTTATAGGAATGGGAGGAACAGGAACGGTAGCCACTAACATGGTGGTATGGATGATAAATAATTGGACATAAAAAAAAATAGTAGATAAATAATTGTATCTTTTAAATATGTGGTTAAAAGTTTAATTAATTTAAAATCCGTGTATATAGAAAAATATTTACTAGAAAAAATAGCCTTTTAAATGGATTCAAGAGATTAGTTTATGAGTTTGACTAAAATTATTCAAATTCACTCAAAATAAAGAAATAACCAAGCGTTATTGCCATTTTTAATATATTTTTATTATTAAATAAAATTTAATAGTAGAGAATATATTACCAAGGTACGAAAATATGTTATTAATTAATATTTCTACTAAGTATATTTCTGAAAGTAGTTTATATATAATCTTAGCAAATTCAATGAAGTTATAAAAATATATATAATTATTGTTGGTATTATTATTATTATGGATGGCGTTATACTGTTATTCCCTTAAATTCAGAGGACTAAACAAAAACAAACAAATCCTAAGAAGAAAAGGAGGGCTTATACTTATAAAGAATAAATTAAAATATATTCACATTTCATGAAATTTAACAAGATTGCATTTAATATTTTGTTAGGACTTAAGCATAAGAAAATATGACTTAAGTACCACATAAAGTCTTTCATACTATTCAATGTGGGACTCTTTAACAATGTCACCTTCTTTCATTGCCAACGTCCACGATGACTTTCACTTTATTAATATTGACTCAATGGTAGCCATTTTCCTCTTGATAGTTTTACTCAATTATTAGTATTCGATATTGTACCTTAATCCAACACATAGTAACTCTTTCCATAGCCCAATTTTATATAAAATACCAATTGTTAAGACTTAAACACAAAAGGAGAGCTCAACCCAAAAGACCTAGTTCATTAGGTGGGAGAACCACATGACTTAAATATTATATTAAGTCTTCCATTTTATTCAATATAGAACTCCGAACATATTTTTCTTTGTTTTTTATCCTTCGAAAACTTCTCAGAATTTATATAATACATAACACCATGTATTCCTCTTGCTAATATAGAATTCCCTTAAACTCTTATGTTGTTATGTATGAATTGAGTGAGATTAATGCTAAAAAAATAGAAAGAAAGGAAGGGTATCAATCTTAATTTCGTTAAACCTTAAAGATATGAGTGTAATTTACTCTAATTTTTATTATAAGGATCTATTCATGTTTATTATCTATTTGACCTTTTTAAAAAACAAACAATATATAAGCATATATTCAAGTGTATTATCTATTGAATAAAACCCTATAATTATTTAAGTTTGTAGATAGGATTTATAGTTTAACAAAAACTTAATAAAATTTTATCAGTCATTAGTAGGTAATGAATTATTTGAAAAAAAAAAATTAGGACTCGGTGTGTTGTTTGTTAGGCTTTGCAAATATGATGGATTTTGCTTATAGTTCTTTATTTTTTTTTTGTTGTTGTTCTTTATAATTTTTAAAAATTTTGAAAATAATTTCATGATTTATTAATGAGGTGACATATATCTAAATATGTCACATCACATGTTACTTTAGAGTGGTCATGGATGTAAAATGTCTAAATGCATATCACATCATTATTAAGTAATAGAGATCCTTTAAAAAAATAACATTTACAGTGCGTTCGATTGTGCTAAAAGTGAGCACTTTCAGCTGCAAGTGCAAGAAAATCTAGTGAAAAAGAAAGTGTGCTTCTGTTTGGTTGGACTGAAACTGCATTGAAAGTGTATAAAAAATTGTGGGATCTACAGTGAAAATTTTCACCTAAAAAATGAGGTGCATTGAAAGTGCAGTAAATTGGTGCCAAAATTGCAACCCGAAATTGCCCCTCCTCTACATGATATTCGATTATGCTTATACGTGCCTTGGCTAAACTAGAGAATGCATATTCGAATATAGGCACCATGTTCGAATATATACTAAACAAAATCGAATACTAAACAAGCATAATTGAATACCACTGCACCATAATCGAATAATCACATAAACATAATGGCACCATATTCGATTATGTTGTAAGCATAATCGATTATGCTTACAACATAATCGAATAACTTGCTAAGCATAATGGCACCATATTCAATTATGTTATTCGATTATGCTTACAACATAATCAAATATGTTGCTAAAAAAACTTTCATATAGAAAATAATGCAACAACGTGAGGACAAAACGGGAAAAATATAAATAATTAACTTTTGTTTTTCTTTTATCTTTTTTTTCCTATAATATCACTTTAATTCAAATTTTTCATCTCTTTTCAACTCACTTTCATCTCTCATCACACTTTCATCTCTCTTAATTTCATCATTTTTCATTTCTCATACTTTCATTCCATTTCATTCCTTACAAACAAACACAGTGTTATGAAGACCAAAACCAACAAAAACATCTTTAAATGATTAAAATCTACCATATTTGTAAAGACTAAAAATATATTTAAACAAAATATAAAATATTATTAAAAACTTTTAGAGAATCATCTCATTTTCTTTTTATTTTTTCCTTTCACGTACTTTTTTTTATTTTCTTTTTTAAACCAAACATATCATTAATATGGTTTTGAAACACTTTTGGTTCAAATTTTGATTCCTTGAACCAATGAAGAGCTAAAACACAAGCCGGATTGACGTGCATAAAAATTTGTGTTGATAGTTTAAACAGTTGATTTATCTCCCCTTTCCCTTTGCGCACGATAATGGAGGTTTTAGTTGTTGTGGAAATAAATTTTAATTTCAGAATTACTTTGTCCATTTTAATTTATTTTATGACAGTGTAGAGGGAATGTAAAATATATTTAAACTTTGTGAACTGTATTGAGACTAAATTATGTCGAATACTTAATATATAGTTTTATTTTGTCTACTATAATAATGTTATAATAACCAAGCTTGGCACCAGGGATTTCGTTTTCATCTGTGAGTCCAACTGCATGGAGCTGATTAGTGCAGTCTCTGATTACTTTGCTGCATGTTTATGCTGATAAGATTCGTTTTATCAGAGCCTTTACCAGAAGATTGAGACTTGACGTACTTTTGTGCGTTCCTCGTGTTGCTAACAGCGTTGCTCACAGCCTTGCTGCTTTGGGAGCAAGATAAGACAAGGACCACTAAATTTTTTTTTTAAATGTTTTTATTAATGATTAATTTTTGCTTTGAAAACTTGACTCATCACTTTTAATAAAATTTCTTCTCACAACTATATTTTATTTTATCTATAGCATTCGAACTCGAGATTTAAACTTCATTTTAATCAGACTAATAACACGTTGGTTCACCACACTTTTATTGGGTTAACTAAGTTTTTAATCCCTAAATTTTTCAAAATTCGATTTTTAATCCCTAAACTTTAGTTTGACTGATCAAGATCCCTAAACTTTTTAAAAATTCGATTTTTAGTCCCTAAACTTTAGTTTGACTGGTCAAGGTCCTTAAACTTTTTAAAAATTCGGTTTTTAGTCCCTGAAATCTCATTAATTTAGGGACTAAAAGCTTAATATTGAAAAAGTTTAGGGACTAAAAACTGAATTTTTAAAAAATTTAGGAACTTTGACCGGTCAAAATTTTGTTCAGGGATTAAAAATCAAATTTTTAAAAAGTTTAGGAACCTTGACCAGTCAAACTAAAATTTAGGGACTAAAAACCGAATTTTAAAAAAGTTTAGGGACTAAAACCTTAATTAACCCCCATTTTTATTTTACCCCAAGCTTTGGATGGTTTCTTTGTAATCACAGGCTATGTGTTTAGTAGCTTTTTCCTTTTTGCCTTGTTTTTTTCCTTTTTGGTTGACTTTCATGATGTTACAAAAAAAATAATAACAAATTTATTTTCGTTGTATTAAATTCTTTTCCATATTTTTTGTTTAATTAAAATATTTCTAACCCACTAAAGTTGGTCCAATGATCAGGGATTGGAGTAACATGTACAAAGTCTTAGATTTCAACTCGTCATTGTACACATACACAAAAATTCTTTCTTCTCTACCCCTCCTATAAAATTTAAATCAAATTGATCACATGATGTTTCTTTCTGCATCCTAAAAATTCAAGCGTCACCCTCTTTCCATTCCGAAAAGGATAGTTCAGAATGTAGTTTTACATTCTAGATTACCATTTCCAAAATAAAAAGAGAGTGATGTTGGAGTTTTTTGGGTGCAGGGAGCTACGACTTAGACCATAATGCATTCAATATTCCATGAAAGTTGACTCCACTAAGAGTGTGTTTGTTTATCTGTTGAATTCACGTTTAACAGAAAAACACACTTTCCAATAAACCAACCCAAAGACAACACACTTGTTGCTTTTAAAAAAACGTTGATTCCATTAAAAAAAAAAATGGTAACCCAACTACATCATAAAGAATTGAGAGAAAAAATGGTACGATTTCCTTTTGCCAACTCACAAACCCTCAAACAATGTAGTATCATCTTTATCAATAATCATAACTACCTAATTACCTTTAATTAATGATTATTTAGGATCCAAACAGCAGGGGACATGCATAAAGAATTGGTGTTCAATGTGTCTTACAAGTAATTCAGAAAAAAAAAGCATATATTTTTTAGAGCTCATATATAGTCTCCTGTGATCTAGTTCCATCGATTCTTAAAATATTAAAAAAAAAACAGTAATTAAGTATATGTTTGGGTCTTCAGTGAGACATGCTCCAATGTACGGAAGTAACCTATGTGTTACTTTTGCACTGAACGTAATTTTAGAGGGACTGGAACAGTTATATAAACGTAGGCTAAATAAGTCTAAAAATTACACTTTAAAACGAAAACTTTTATGATATCCTTAACTGCACTTGTTACCCCATGACCATCAACCAATAAACAAAACAGTCACAGAGCAATAAAAAAGTCACCACCATGAAATGAGCAAGAATACAATAAATTCTTACCCTTGAAATAAAATAGAAATCCGGGCTTAAGGTATGCGGCCCATATAAATGTAGGTCTGTGCAAGAGAACTCGTATAATATGGAAATGTAGGCACATATAGCATGGAATGCATCTGATATTAAGTGCTGTGCAAGAGGCTAAGACATTGGGCTAAGGTTTGCATTTTTTTTAACTATTATTATTATTATTATTATTATTATTATTATTATTATTATTATTATTATTATTCTTTATTTTTTTGCAGAAAATAAAGAATATATAAAATAAGGAAATTGACTTGGCCGGGTATTAAAAAATTTAAGTTTAGGCAATTATTTATGCTAGCCATTTGGAGTATGGCAACAA
This sequence comes from Pueraria montana var. lobata, assembly GCA_026413185.1. Lineage (NCBI taxonomy): Eukaryota > Viridiplantae > Streptophyta > Magnoliopsida > Fabales > Fabaceae > Pueraria > Pueraria montana. Next base: position 78,839,133 of record CM048648.1, read on the forward strand.
CTTAAGCAGAAGTTCAACCTCACTGTTGTGGTTGTTTTGAATTTGAAGCAAGTGCTAACAGCGTTGTTGTGATGGGTGTAGAAGCCTAAGTGCAGAATGGAGGAGCCAGGAGCCAAGTTTTTATCTCCGAAAAGGAAGAAATGGGGTATACTAAGGAGGGAGGATAATTAAGTAAAATTACTAGAAAAAAAAAAAGAGAGGTATATTTAACAATTGGATGACGTAAAAATAACAAAAGCCTTAAGTTTATTCTTTTCATATCTTTCATGGTCATCTAAATTTTAAGGCAAGAAGATACTGTTGCAATCTAAGGGTACGTTTGGGGTGATTGTGAGTTTTTTTATTTTTGATTTTCAAATATAATTTTTAAAACAAAGCGCGTTTGACAAAAATGAAATTAAAATAATTTTTAATTTAATTTCAAAACACTTTCTCATTCATTTTAAAAAAAATTATGAATTTGATTTTTAGTTTTTAAAAAAACATTCTCCTTAGTTACATTTAACAACAGCCCTTACCCTAACACCACCACTTGAACCGCCATCATCATTGGCACTGACACTACCACCATTGACACCATCGTCGCCGCCACCACCACAACCCCTACCATAACCACCACCACCACCAACACTGCCACCACCACCACCACCTCCTCCACCATCAACACTGCCACCACAACCACCTCCATCATGGGCATTACTACCATTGGCACTATCACTACCACTATTACTACTATCATTGCCATTGACACCATTTTCGCCAATCACCACCACCGACACCACCACCACCGACACCATCACCATCACTACCATCACCATTGGCACCGCCACCACTACCACCATCGTTGCCACTGGTACCACCATCGTCAACCACCACTACCACTATTGATATTAACACTACCAACACCACCACTTCCACCATTGGCACCACCACCAACACCACCACTATCACCTTGGCACTGCCACTATTACCACCATTGTTGTCACTGGCACCACCATCACCAACCACCACTAACGACACCACTACCACCGACATTGCTTTCGTGTTGTTGTTGTTAGTGTCGTCATCATAGTCACTACCACACAAATACACATTTAAACTAATTTTAATAAGATAAGAAACTCTTAAAATGAGTTTATTTTAAAACAAAAAATTAGAGAAAAAACTAAAACCAAATTTCAAAAATTAAAAATTGGTTGTTATTTTTAATTTTTTTGAAATTTAAACTGAAAATCACCTCAAATAGGGCATAAAGTAATTCGAAATTTAAAGAGTAGTATTGACATAGGATTCACATTTAGATTAATTAGAATATACTAGTAGTGTAATTTTTTTATACTATTATCTAATAATAAATTATTATATTCAGTAAGGTTATTATTATTATTATTTTTTTTAAAATAGTGACAAAGAGGATTGATCTAAAGACCTCATGCATTTACTCCACCTTTTTTTTTTAATATTTTTATTTTTTTATTAAATGACATATCTTTTCTTACATTTTTCTTCTTTTTTTTATCTTTCTTAAATTTTATTATGAAAAAATTGTGTGAAAGTAATATTACTTAATGCTACATAGTAACATGGAGTATTGATAGGTAGAGGTAATCAAGTGCTATATTGAACAATCTTGACGAAGTGTATAGAAACCAATCAAAGTGGCGTGTAAAGTGTTTATAAAAAGAAGAAAGCCATTAGTCCATCATCCATCACCAATCACGTTTTATACAACAGTATAAATTTCATATTCATACTATAGCATTTTTGTAGTGATGATCGACCACCTACTCGTTCAAACTTGTACATAAATATATTCGAAAAACAATGATATGAGAACCAACTGTGAAATCGTTGACCCAGTTAAATTACAACAAAACAAGAAAAATACTCTTTGACTAAGGAATAAGCATCATTGCATCCACAACCCAACCAAGTCATTCAACTCAATCCGTGAAGATCCACCATCGCTGAGTGCAGCCACAGCATCATTTCTCGCACCCGAAACCCTCTCTCTAACCTCTTTCCCTCTCCCTCTCTCCGAGTCCATAAGCTCCCTAACTCGCTCCTCCAACTCACTTGCCCTAACAAACCCATCCTCGTCCTCTTTCAACGGCAAAGCCACCTTCATCTCCTCAACCATAACCACCCTATTCAACCTTTGTTCAGCGTACAAAGGCCACGCCACCATAGGCACACCCCAAGAAACCGCTTCCAACACCGAGTTCCACCCGCAGTGAGTCACAAACCCACCCACCGAGTCATGACTCAGTACCTTAACCTGTGGTGCCCAATTCTTCACCACCATTCCCCTCTCTTTTGTTCTTTCCAAAAACCCTTTTGGCAACAATTCCTCCAAACTCAATTCACTTCTCTCATATGGGTCCCTCACAACCCACAAAAACCTCTGTCCACTCCTCTCCAACCCTAAGGCTATCTCTCTTATTTGACTCTTTGAGAACCTTCCGTAGCGTCCAAAGCTTAAAAACACAACGGTTCGACTTGGTTGCAAGTCGAGCCAACTCATGCAACCACTGTCGTCATTGTCATGTTCACCTCCACCGTTAGAAACGAGGGGCCCCACGCAAAAGACACGTGGTTTACGTGTTTCTGGCGTTGAAGAATGGGACCGGATGTTTCTGTTACGCAGGTTCCGTTCTTCAACACCAAGAAAGCTTTATTCTCAAGCTTCTCAAACGTGTTAACGATTATTCCATCTGATTTTCTCATTTGGATTGACATGTTGGCAAAGGATTCGAAGCACCGGCGGTCGAGGAGTGGGGCCGGCATGTCCTCCGGCGACAGTGGTGACAACCCGGGGATGCGGCGAAGGGTATCGTTGTAACTGGAATTGCCGTTCTTGGTGTTGTGGTGGATGGTTGGCGTGTAAAGCATGAGAGCGACGCAACTTGCGGCGTTGGGGAAGTAATAGTAGGTGGGGATGTTTAGGGTTTGGGTGACGTCAACAGCGGAGTGGTTGAAGAAGTCTAAGATGAAGGCTTTGGGTTTGGAAGATTGGGAGATGAGGGTTTGGAGGACGCGGAGCAAGTGTTGTGATGGTGAGAGGTGGAGGAAGGTGATCGAAGGCTCGGCGGCAGAGATGGCGGTGATGTATCGGAGGGTGGTGGAGTTGGGTGGAGAAGGGAGGAGGATCTTGACGGAGAGGGTTGCGTGGTGGTGAGTGGATAAGAACTTGCCAAGTTCTACCATGGGGACTATGTGCCCCCTACCCATGGCAGGACCTTCATTTTGGTGTGTTTGGAGAGAAATAAAACGGATGTGAAGGGTTTGTTTTTCTAAAGAAGTTGATGATGATTGTTGGGGTTCGACTTCACTAAATAACTCCATCATGCATACACAAGTTATTAATCAATGTTTATCATCCGTTTGTTATCACCAACTCATAAAAATGCTAAATCCCTAATTCCTTACGAGAAGAGCCTAAGTCCCTTGACTAAACTATCAATCCCTTATGTAGCTTAACCAAGTTACTTGCTTTAAGAAAATGATTTAAAGGTGACTAATGGGTTTTGCTCTATTCCTAGAAACAAGACCCATTAGGTGCTCTTCTCCGGTTCATAGTTCAAATACATTTTTCAATCGCATTTAAACTAAAACAATCAAGCAAATGGTGATCAAGCCAAAGCAACCATTAAGCAAAGAAGAAAGCATGTAACGGTGAATAATAAACATAAATTAATAGCTCAAAAGATACACATGAGTTTGAGTTTAGTTACATCAAACCCCAATAAAAGGGAGCTCAGCGACTCATGAATGAGAGGAGCATCAAAATGGTGGAGAAAAGATGAAGATGAAAAAATGGAGTCTCGGGAGTGTCCCACACAGCTGCACTTGTGCCACAACCTAGGTCAAAGAAGAATCCCCTTTTTCCTTCCAAAAAGCCCCTTTAATAGCTATGTCTTTTACCCAAAAAGTGTCAACGCAACATTTTCGGCCCAGCTGAAATTATGTTTCAGCTAGGCCGAAACTTCAGTAATGTTCATTGGAATAATTTCGGCTGGGCCGAACTTTCTTCTCAAAATTAGTTACTCTCTGTCAGTTTTCGAGATAGGCTGGCCAACTGTTTCAACTGGGCTGGAATTGCATCCAACAAATGAAGTGCTACTGACTTGATATCGGCCCAGATGGCACTACTTTCAGCTGGGCCAGAATTTCTTCCAGAGAATGATTGCTTTCTGCCTTGTGTTCAGCTGGGTTGGACAATTTTTCAGCTGGGCCGATGAGAAATTTCTACTTTGACCTTGATCCTGAGCTACTCCAAAACTCATCTCCAATTCTATGTATAAAAAAAATACTAAAGCATGAGACTAAATTCCAAATTTACATAACTAAATATATATCTAAAAACTAAATCTTTTTGAACTAAAAAGAGGTAGAAACAAGGGTTTAAATAAGGGATAGATTAAATAATTGCACTAATATCTACCAAAAGGGTAAGTATAAAATGCAATTATCAACCTGTGAGAAGGGGAAAACCAAGATATTTTCCAATGTGATGAGTGTGACGGAAACATAGAATACCTTCAATAGTGTCTATCCTTTGACGAGATAAATTTCTCGAAGCCAGGAAGCAAGATTTCATAATATTAATCTTGAGACCTGAGGTCAAACAAAAGGTATCAAGGATTCTCTTAACCAAGCAGGCTTGAGAAGTTTCTGTCGATGTGAAAAGTAAACAATCATCAGCAAAAAAGAGATGAGAAATTGCAGGACTCTACTTAGTTATCTTCACTGGATGCCAATTCTTCCTATCAACCTATTCTTGTATATATAAAGCCAATTTGTCCATGCACAAAATGAACAAGGAGACATGGGATCACCCTGACACAAGCCTCTACAAGGATAAAAATTGTCAAGCACCTCATTGTTCCATCTCAAAAAAGGGAAGTAGAAGTGGTACAATTCATAATTAAATTAATAGTGGCAGAAGGGAAGCCAAACTCAACAAGGGTTAATCTAAGAAGGTCCCAATCCACTATGTCATAAGCTTTATCAAAATCAATTTTAAGCATAAGATAACCAAATTTACCTTTTTTCTTATGCATACTATGCACAATTTCCTAAGCAATCAGAGCATTATCACAAGTACCTCTCCCTAGAATGAAACTGATATGGACCAATCAAGGTAAGGTCTAATTCTCAAAACAAGCACCTTAGAAATGATCTTGAGAAGAACATTACAAAGACTTATGGGTCAAAAATCTTGCAGAGTCAAAGGATTGTCCACTTTGGGGATAGGCACAATGAGAGTTCTAGTTAAAGATGGATAATACCTAAATGAAAAGCCTTAGCCACCAATTCCCAAATATCACCTTTAATTATCTCCCAATAAGTTTGGAAGAAAATAGGTTGAAAACCATCCGAACCTAGGGCTTTGTATGGTGACATGGAAAAAGTAGCTCTTCGAACCTCGTCTAAAGAAACTGGTCAAATAAGCGCATCAAACAAGTCTTGACTTATGAGAATCAAGTTAATGATTCTTTTTTATTCTTGATATCAAGTTCCAATGAAGGACACTTTAAAAGAAAAATTATTTTTTAAAATGTGATTAGTAGAATTCAATAATATTAACTAATTTTCTTAATTAGTGTAAAAATTAGTTAATTTTGCTTACATTTGAGTCTATAGGGAATATTAAATAGAGTAATAATAAATGTGTGTCATTAAATGCTACTCCCTCCACTCTCGAATTTAAACAAAAAAAATCCCATATATGCCAATTTTAAATATAAGTGAATGTTAACTAATTTCACCTTATTTAATGATATTATCTTCCAAATACCCTTCATTTAATTGAGGCCTTGGATACAATATCTTCTTATTGACGTAGGCTCAAGCATCTTTAGCTCGACCTCTGCCAGAACATCTTAGGTCAACTTTGGTTAGAACATCTTCAACTCATCCTCGATTAGAGCATCTTTAGCTCGACCTCTACCGAAACATCTTAGGTCGACTTTGGCTAGAACATCTTCAACTCATCCTCGATTAGAGCATCTTTAGCTCGCTCACAGCCAAGAATGTTTGTTTCGAGTTTTTTCCATATCAATTCATACGGGTGAGCATGAATTGTATTTTTAAAAATCCAATCAAAATATCCAATCCATATTGGAATTAAAATCCAAAAAAAAAAAATTGGATATGAAACCAATCTAATATAATAGATTTAAAGTGGTTTGGATTGGTGTAATTATGGATTGGTTTTAATTAATTTAATTTTTTTGCTTAAACTTACCAATCCAGCTTTAATAATATTTTGATTTCTTCTGCAAGCCTTCTCCCAACAACACTCCCAATCTTAGTCCCTTGAATACTTTTAAGTTTTAACAGTTGCTCCTGAGTCACTTTGAATTTCCACTTTCTTTTGATTTATGTTGCTCTTGCTAAGCTTAAAACTTCATAAATTCCCGTTGCTCCGCAACAAAGGCATTAGTGTTACCTATAAACTTTGCAAATCCACAAATTAAAGCCAATGACCAGCTTTATCACAAACATGGTTTTAAATTGTGATTATAGTTACAGTTACAATCGTCACAATCCTTCACATTACAAAAAATTGCGCTAATGCAGCCGCAATTGCAATACCAATACGGTTACAATAAGTCAATAAACTTTTACGTTATATCCATAATTGCAATTGTAGAGCCCAATTTAGAACCATGATCACAAATAAGTCCCCACAACATGTTCTAACTTCAGATATTTTGCAAGGTAGCCCAACACATCTTTAGGCTTAAAGTGAATTATGAGACGATGCCTTGTTAATTCAAGAATATGAGTTAAATTTAGTGAGAATTGATATATTGAGAGATAATCTATTTAATTAAAATCAATGACCAATTGATTTTAAATTTGATGAGAATTGATATACTAAGAGACAATCTATTTAACTAAAATTATTGACTAATTGTTTTCAAATTTGATAAGAATTGATACATTAAGAGACAATTTATTTAATAAAATTAATGGTTAATTATTTTTAAATTTAGTGAGAGAATAGATATATTAAAAGACATTCTATTTAATTAAAATTAATGACTAACTACTTTTTAAGTACGAGAGAGTAAAAAAAATTAACAACCTTACAAAAAAAAAAGGATCATTGATAAATAACTTTTTCATAAACTTAAAACAAGAGTTTGTCCAGTCTTATACTCAGACTACCCCTATTTTGGCAGCTCCATCAATATTTACGTTGACTCATCCCCTAAGTAGGGGTTTCCATGTGACGTCCATATTGGTTCTAACTTTCTTGAATGGTCTGTTTGTTTGACATGAATGAGAGTGGAAAATAAGTAAAATAAACAGTAAAAATGACTGCGATTCATATTTTTACACTCTTTTTAATTTAAAACTTTCATCTCAATTCACTTTTATTTCATTTCATTCTACTTTATTAAACACTACATAAATCTTTACCAAGCTAGACTTACTGTGTAGATAATTTCTTTCTCCAACTTGTGATGGCTACATCCCAAAGTTTAGGGGGCCTACTCACTTCTCATCATGTTCCTGCATATTTCTCCATTTACAAAGTAGACGGCACGTTGTCGCCTACAACCTAGCCCTAGGTTGCAGATCATCCCGATCCATACTCTTCATATTATGATATCATATTTGGCTTTTTTTGTCCTTCTATTTTATCATGCGAAATATTATGGTAATTTTGTTGTTTATACTATTATTTTATTTAACTGGTAACATTTTGTTGCTTTTTTTTTTTGTGATGTTCGGGAATGAACACAGAAGCTCATTGAGATGGAATAATTAGATCCTCTTTGTTAACCCCAATGAGATGGAATAGATCCTTTTCATTTCCTTCCTTTCATAAATTTTAAAAAAATAAATAAAATAGAGATATAGAGGATGATATTTATTTTCTCAAAAGTTTAGTAATAAAGAAAAGGAGAAAAAAAGAAATGGAGTGTTTTCTCCGTTGCATCAGCTTGCAAGAGCAAGTCTAGACTCGCAGGACCCCTCTACTGAAAATGACCAATCTGGCATCAGCTATGTCCCCCAATTTGGTTTGATAATCTGCACAATGATTACCTATTGCTACTTAAATGTTAATGTTTATTATGTATAGGTGACTTTTTCTTCATTTGTTGTCGTGATTGTATAATTTTTTTTACAATTTTATTGTATAAATGTTTTTAAAAAAGTTAAATGAAAAACTTGTAATATTTAAAGAGATCGAATAGAAATTCCAATAATTTATAAGCTATTTTAAGTAACTTATAAACTAGTTTGAGCAATAATACGAGTTTATTTTGGTAGTTCCTAACTTATTTTAATAAGATACTTTAACTAGCTTATAAAAATAAGTTATCTTATTAGCTACCAGTTTCTTTTGTTTTTTTTATTAATTAATTTATTTGAAATCTTTTTTTTTATCTCAAATAACTAAATTTTTTATCAAATATTTTCAATTCAATAAGCTAACTTATAAATTTTCAACATTTTCGACTCCTAACTTATAACATATAAACACACCCTTATAGGAATAAAAAATTAAATAAAAATAATACTGAATAGAAAAACTTATACAACAGACTACATGAAAGATAACATTTTTTTATGAAGGTTAAATTATAATTTTAAAAATAATAAATATGTATTGTGACTTTTTAAATAAAAATATAATTTAGCCATTATTTTGTTTATAAATTGACATCTCTAATTTCTAGCATCATGTAAAAGCTCATTTTGACGTAGAATTTTTTTTTTTTTAATAATAAGTGAGTTGGTACTTGGTATGATGATATGAGTTTGTCATGGATCTAGTTTAGTTTCGAAAATGGGACGATTATTCATTTACTAAAATAAATATTTTAAAAATATTAATGAAAGGATACTTAATATTTTAACAAAGTATTTTTAATTATATTGTAAAAATTAATAGAATAATTATATTTATAGCATATATAATCTACTTTATAAGAAAGAGATAAATATATAAAATAAAATATTTAATATGCATGATAGAAAGAATGAAAATAAAAAATAATATTATAAAAGTATTATATAAATTATTATATAATAATATAATTTAAATAATTATGATCTACCCAGTTGCCAGTTGCCACCACTTTCAAGAGGGAAGGTGGTCAAGTATTAAAAAAAAAAAAGGGAAGGTTGTCTAAGTCATAACACTCATCATATTTATATAATATAATTTTATATTTTAATAGAAAATGTTATTTTAATACTTTTTCTATTTTTTAGTGTCATTTTTTTTTAGAAAATTTATGTTCTTATTTGATGGTAGTTTTAAATGTTTAAGATAACTATAATTTTTTTTCAATTATACATTTATTTGCTACATAACTTTTAATTAGCTCATACATTTATTATGAAAGTAGAAATAGAAAACTACTTTTATATATTGGAATAGAAATGAAAAATGGTATAATAGACATTTTCATAAATATTTTATTACGAATAAGAAAATCTATTGCATCTTGTATAAAATCTTAAAAAAAAAAACACTTAAAAGGAAGATAATTTTATAACAACTAGAAGGAGTGCCCGTGCAATGCACGGGACAGTATTGTCAAAAAAATTATTTGAGAGAATTTTTTAGTAAAATTAAATTTATAGCGGGTCACCGATTTTTTAAAAAACCGGCCAGTTCAACTCGGGTCGTACCGGGTCAGATGTATTTTCGATCCTTTCATCAAATCGAACCGATTAGGCCAATGGGTTTCAGTTGGACCGGCCGGTCCGGTTCTTAAAACACTGCTAACACTATAAAACTATTTTACATTGTCAATCAATAACAAATCATCGTTGTATGACCTTTAAAGTGGTTATTGTAAAAAGTCAACAATCTTACCATACATGATGAATTGTGATTGGATGACGGTGTAAATCTTTTTTATACTATCAATGAATCACCTATTTTCTCATAATTATATGAAGACTATTGATACAATTTATGATCTAAAAAAGTTTATTTGATATAAAATTTAGAAATTATATAGTTGTAATTATAAGAAAATGAAATCTGAATATTGATTTCACAAAAGTAAAATGTTTCAAATTTCTAAAAGAACATAGGCAAAACATGATATTTATAATTATAAACAACATTAACTAAAAAATTATTAGCAACTTACTTATATTAAATTGTGAATTCTTTTTTTATAAACAACATTTAAAGATTTTCAAACCTTTATGTGAAATCATAATTGAAATTGTAACATACAATTAGTCATTAAAAAAAATCTATATGAGAAAGATAAATTTTAACATATTTAAACGACTGATATTAATTTTTATTTATTCTGTAAAAAAAAAATATTTATTATCATTGCGGATTAAATAAATATAGAAAGTTGTCTTCATGGCTTTGTGGTTTGAAGATATGATATGAAACTATCAAAGAGTGGGTTCGAGGGTTGTATCGGATCAATGAATATAGAAAGTTATCTAGGTTCAAATTTAAAAGAAAATATCTTATAAAATAGAATTAATGAGAATCTTGCAACAAAACCTTAAAAATTCATTTCACGTCAACTTTATCTTTTGAAGATTTATTATATATGAAATAAGCCTTAAAAAAATTATAACATATTAAAAACTTAAAATATTATAAAAATTATCTTTTAAAGATTTGTTATATATCAAATAAGCCTTAAAAAAATATTTTTGTGTTTAAAAAATTATTTAATATTAAAAACTATTAAATATTATTTTTATTTTTTTGTGTTGTTTTTATTTTATAATATTATTTTATTTATGCTTTACGGTTAATAATTTTCATTTGTTATAATTTATTTTTTTGATTTTGATAAATTCTTTTATAATTTTTTAATGATTAGAATGATAATTAACTATTTTTTTTATTGTTTAGTATCTTTACAATTTATATTAATGTTAATATTGGTAATTTGTTTTAAAAAATTTAACAATTATAATATGACTTTTATATTAATATAATAAATATTGCTTATTAGTATTAGTTTTAAGTGAAGATATTTTTATATATAATATTACTTTATTACTTTTAATTAATAAAATCTTTATATTTTATTTTTATATCTATTTTTTATGATTTACTTTATAAATTTTTAACATTTTAAAATTACCTTTTTATTATCACTTTTTCCGTATTGTATTTTATTATTCCACTGTTATATACTAATAATATATTATTTTAATAAATTCCCGTACGGTAAAATGGTTAATTCCATACAAATCAGGATCTTCTTATATTAATTTTTCTCATTATAATAATAATCATTTGATTTCTTATGGTAATGAATAATCATTTGATTATATTAAAGTAAGATAATATATTATTTGTAAATGATAAAAAATATTTACTGTATATTAATCTGGTTGGTGCTACAGTAAAAAAGTTGCTACAGTATATACTACAATTAGATAAGCAATGATTTGGTTCAAATCATAGTTTTAAAATCCGGACCGACCCGGACGGTCGGACAGGGAACCAGTGGTTAGACCGGGTCGAGTCGGTCATCGGACCGGTCATGCTTTCGACCCGGTCAAACCCGGTCAAACCCGGTGACCCGACCCGGTCACTCTTTTTTTTTTTTTTTTAATTTTTTTTAAAATTTTTAATTTTTAATTTTTTTTTAATTTTTAATTTTTAATTTTTTTTTTAAATTTCTTGAAACGACGTTATTTGGATAAAAAATCAAAAGAAATAAAGGTTTTGTGACTGTGACCGTTTGCCAAAACATTGCTTGTTGTGTCGTGTTTGTGAGTCTGTGAATTTTCTTCTTCAAACTTCAAAGTGCACACACATAAACCCTAATGCCATCATTTCAACCACATCGATCCACACCACATGATTCTATTTAATCCAACTTGAATGTTATTTTTAGTTAATTCTGTTTTTATTATTTATGAGTAGTGATTCTTAGGTAATTGATACTGTGATTCTATCACTGTGAATTTTGTTTGAAGAAGTGATGGTACAGTTGATAGTGTGATTCTATTATTTTAAATTCTGTTTAAACTTTAAAAAAGTTTAATAAGTAATTTATAATGTGATTTTATTACTATGAATATCAATAGATTTGAACTTGAAAAATGAGCTTGTGGAATTATATTAATTTGTTATGTGATTTTGTTTTTTACTTTTTTAAGACAGATATAAAATTTTCAAATTTTTTAATACAGACCGGGTCATGCGGGTCAATTAGTGACCCACCGGTTCGACCACTGACCCAGTGACCCAGTGCCTTGACCGGGTCAGTCACCGGGTCGGTTTTTAAAACTATGGTTCAAATAGCCTTGAATTTTAGATAAATAAAAAAGTAACAAAACAAATTAATAAAAAATAATATTAAGGACCGGCGGGAATACTATTTCCTTCTTAATCAAGATTTTATTATATTATGGATTAGTATATGCAAAGAAGAGGAAAGGAAAAAAAAAAGAAAAAAGAATATAACAAGATAACTAATTACAAACAGAAGAAAGAAGAAGAAATCTACAATTATTAGACTAGAAATCAATGTCAAATCAACAATCAATTCTGTTTCCACTGCTTAGCCAACTTATTCAATGCAAGATGTGAAGTTCCACCTTCAGCCATTGCTTCAGCAGCACTTATTTTCATCTTGAAAATCCTCTGACGAATCTCTTTGCCTTTGTCCGATTCCATGAGTTCCCTGACTCGGTCCCCCAACTCAGTTGCACTCACGAACCCATCTTTGTCCTCGTTCAGAGACAAAGCCACCTTCATTTGCTGCATCAAAACCACCCTATTCTGCTTCTGCTCCGCGTAGAGAGGCCACGCCACCATTGGCACCCCTTCACACACCGTTTCCAACACCGAGTTCCACCCGCAGTGAGTCACGAACCCACCCACCGAGTCATGACTCAGTATCTGAACCTGTGGGGCCCAGTCCATCACCACCAACCCCCTATCCTTGGTCCTCTCCAAAAACCCTTCCGGCATCAACTCGTCCAGACTCGGTTGTTCCTCCACTGAGTCAGCACCACCCAACTCGGCCCTCACAACCCACAAGAACCTTTGCTCACTCTTCTCCAACCCAATAGCTATCTCCTTCAACTGACTCCTCGAGAAACTTCCCATGCTTCCGAAGCACAACAACACGACGCTCTGACTCGGTTGTGAGTCGAGCCAACTCAGACACCCTTTGTCATCTTCCCCGTACGGTGCAGAAATCACAGGTCCGATACAAAACAAAGGTGGCACTGTTCCATCTTCGCTCAACGCTCTGATGGGTTCTTCCTCAATAGCTTCAAAAGTGTTTATTATAATCCCAACACTACCCCTCATGGTTTCCGCTATCTGAGGGATGATCTGGAAACTGTAACTCGAAGGGTCTTTGGCTTCATTTGGTATAACGTCGGTGGTCATTGTGGGTAGTCCAGGGATTTGAAGTTGCAAAGGGTGGTCTCTGAAGTGTGTTTTTGTAAGGGTTTGGTGAATGGTTGGGAGAAGAAGAAAGACAGAGAGAACGGAGGCGCCAGAAGTGAAGTAGAAGTAAGTGGGGACGTTGTTGTTGAGATTTTGAGTGAGGGCTTTGGGGTCGTTGAAGTTCATGAAGTCCATGATGATGCCTTTGAGGTTCGAGGCTTTGGCGAGGGTTTGGAGTGCAACGGCGACGTTTTGGGTGCTGTGGCGGGCAAGTTCGAGGGAGAGGAGGTGAGGGGGGAGGGAGGGAGCATTGGAGGGGAGTGTGGCGAGAGTGACATGGTGGAACGTGATGGCGGGAGTGGTGGCGGTGACCGTGGCGATGTATTGAGCATTGGAGTCGCAGGCGAAGGTGACGGTGGAAGGGGTGGTGGGAGGAGTGAGGATGAGTATAGTGATGGAAAATGAAGGGTGGATGGATAGTATGAGTTTGCCTAGCTCCACCATGGAGACTAGGTGTCCCCTACCTAGGTTAGGGTATAGAACTATGGTGTCTTTCATGTTTGTGAAGGGGGATGAATAGATGAGTATTTTGATATGAATTTGGATGAAGTTATGGAGGAGATGCTGCCTATATTTATTAGACATTGAGCCACCGTACTGTTTTTAAAGTAGGAAGCTTTTCCCACTAATATAATATTTGATAGAGTAGAATGAAATGGAATAAAAGTGAAATAAGATAAAAATTTTAAATTAAAATAGAGTGTAAAAGTGTAAGTCTCATTTTTTTTACTGTTGATTTCACTCATTTTTTGTTCTCCTTTACGGACCATATATTTACAATAATGGTTGTACTGTTTTTAAAACAGGAAGCTTTTCCCACTAAGTTTACAATATTGGTTCATTGGTTGTTGTCCGAAAAATTATATTATATATTTATTGGGTGATGATACGTTATACCTATGTTTTGTTTATCTTTTTTTTCTTTATAGGTGTCAACTAGCATGAGGGATATTCATGTATAGTTTTCAATATTTATCACAAGTATCTCTCTCCGGAATGAAACTGATATGGACCAATCAAGGAATCAAGGTAAGGTCTAATTCTCAAAACAAGCACCTTAGAAATGATCTTGAAGAGAACATTACAAAGATCTATGGGTCAAAAATCTCACAAAGTCAAAGGATTGTCCACTTTGGAGATAAGCACAATGAGAGTTCTAGTTAAAGAAAGATGGATAATACCTGAATGAAAAGCCTTAGCTACCAACTCCTAAACATCACCTTTAATGATCTCCCAATAAGTTTGGAAGAAAATAGGTTGAAAACCATCTGGACCTGGGACTTTGTATGGTGCCATGGAAAAAGTAGCTCTCTGAATCTCATCTAAAGAAACTGGTCAAATAAGCGCTTCAAACAAGTCTTGACTTATGAGAATCAAGTTAATGATTCTTTTTTATTCTTGATATCAACTTCCAATAAATGGTACTTTAGAAGAAAAATTATTTTTTAAAATGTGATTCATAGAAGTCAATAATATTAATTAATTTTCTTAATTAGCGTAAAAATTAGTTAATTTTGCTTACACTTTAGTCTCGAGGGAATATTAAATAGAGTAATAATAAATGTGTCATTAAATGCTACTCCCTCCGGTCTCGAATTTAAACAAAAAAATCCCATATATGCCAATTTTAATATAAGTTAATATTAACTAAGTTCACCTTATTTAATGATATTATCTCCAAAATATCCTTCATTTAATTGAGGCCTTGGATACAATATCTTCTTATTGACGTAGGCTCGAGCATCTTTAACTCGACCTATGCCAGAACATCTTAGGTCGACTTTGGCTAGAACATCTTCAACTCATCCTCGATTAGAGCATCTTTAGCTTGCTCTCATCCAAGAATGTTTGTTTCGAGTTTTTTCCGTGTCAATTCGTACGGGTGAGCATGAATTGTATTTTTAAAAATCCAATCAAAATATCCAATCCATATTGGAATTAAAATCCAAAAAAAAATGAATTTGGATATGAAACCAATCTAATATAATAGATTTAAAGTGGTTTGGATTGGTGTAGTTATGGATTGATTTTAATTAATTTAATTTTTTTTGCTTAAACTTACCAATCCAGCTTTAATAATATTCTGATTTCTTCTACAAGCATTCTCCCAACAACACTCCCAATCTTAGTCCCTTCAATACTTTTAAGTTTTAGGCTAAATTATTGTTTTGGTCCTCTAATTTATTTTCAAAGTTTGATTTGGTCTTCTAATTATTAAATGGTTCAATTTAGTCCTATATTTTTTAAAAGTGTTCCAATTAAGTCCTTCCGTTCAAATTGAAGTTAACGACGTTAATGAATTGGGGACACGTGTCAATTTTACATTTTATGGCAGTTAAAAATCGCCAACAAGTAACTTTCACATAGGAAAATGCTTTTTGTTACGAAAATATCTACACACGAAATCATATATGAATTATAACTACCGTGATTTCTGTTCCATTTCTTTCTTTTACTTTTTAATTTATTACTTTTATCCAATAAAACTTAAACATGTGCCTTTTGTACTTGTTCGTGTGAAATCTTTTTGTACCAATTAGCACTGCTCTTTCACATATTTCCAGTTTTAAAACTGCCACTAATTGTTTTTGAAAAGAAAGGCACAAATATAGTTATGTAAAATAAAGAACATATCATATAAACCCTAAACCAAATCCCAAATGAAATCTCAAATGCAAATCAAAATCCCAAATCAAATCTCAAATGCAAATGAATTAAATCTCAAATCCATATAAAAATCCAAATCAAATCTCAAATCTAAATCAAATATCAAATGCAAATCACAATCCAGATCCAAAAAAAGGGGGAAAGAGAAGCAAGAGCAACAGTCTAAAACCCTAACACTCTTTCCACCGTCGTCGTGTTCTCCTCCACTTCTCGCCACTCTCACAATTTCTCTGTCCTACAGAGTCTTCAATGGCTTCAAGAAGCTTCTTCTAGATCTAGTAGCCTCATTCCAAGCCATCGCACGTTCCAGTGCCCTTGAACACGTCTTTCCTATTCTTCATCCCTCTCTTGCCCCCTTTTTTCTCTCTTTTGCAAGCCCATGTGTCGCAGAGCCACGTTGCTTGCAGAATTGACGCCGATGGAATCAATTTCGCCGAGCTTAGCAGCGACGAGAGGTTCGACGTCGGAGTGCAGAACCAAGCCGAGAGTATCAAGGACGAGCCTCGCGTGCTCAATGGAGATCTACAGTGACTTGGAGATGGCTGCCGAGTCAACTCGCTGGTGGGAGAAGCTTCTACTTCAACGGGATGAAGGTTTGCATCGGGTCGGAGAAGATGAGCTATGGGATCTCGAAGGGCTCATGCCTTGGGTGAATCACGGTGCTTGGGTCCCTCACAAATGAAGATGACGTGGATGGTGGTTTTAGTTACTCAATGTAAGATTGGATTTATGAAAACTACTTATTAGCGATTTTTAACCGCCATAAAATGTAAAATTGACACTTGTCCCAATTCATTAACGTTGTTAACTTTGATTTGGAGGAAAGGACTTAATTGAAACGCTTTTAAAAATTATAGGACCAAATTGAAACATTTAATAATTAGAGGACTAAATCGAACTTCAAAAATAAATTAGAAGATCAAAACAATAATTTAGCCTAAGTTTTAACAGTTGCTTCTAAGTCACTTTGAATTTCAACTTTCTTGATTTCTGTCACTCTTACTAAGCTTAAAACTTCATAAATTCCCATTGCTCCACAACAAAGGCATTAGTGTTACCTATAAACTTTGCAAATCCACAAATTAAAGCGAATGACCAACTTCATCACAAACATGGTTTTAAATTGCGATTGCAGTTACAGTTACAATCGTCACAATCCTTAACATTGCGAGAAATTGCAAAAAGAAAGGGGGGCTAATGCAGCCGCAATTGCAATATCAATACGATTACAATAAGTCAAAAAACTTTTACGTTATAGCCACAATTGCAATTGTAGAACACAATTTAGAACCATGATCACAAATAAGTACCCCACAACATATTCTAACTTCAAATATTTTGCAAGGCAGCCCAACACATCTTTAGGCTTAAAGTGAATTATGAGACGATGCCTTGTTAATTCAAGAATATATGCTAAATTTAGTGAGAATTGATATATTGAGAGATAATCTATTTAATTAAAATTAATGACCAATTGATTTTAAATTTGATGAGGATTGATATATTAAGAGACAATCTATTTAACTAAAATTATTGACTAATTGTTTTCAAATTTGATAAGAATTGATACATTAAAAGACAATATATTTAATAAATTAATGGTTAATTATTTTTAAATTTAATGAGAGAATAGATATATTAAAAGACATTCTATTTAATTAAAATTAATGACTAAATACTTTTTAAGTACAAGATAGTAAAAAAAAATAACAACCTTAAAAAAATAATATAAAAGCATCATTGATAAACAACTTCTTCAGAGACTTAAAATAAGAGTTTGTCCAATCTTATACTCAAACTACCCCTGTTTTGACAGCTCTATCAATATTTACGCTGACCCATCCCCTAATTAGGGGGTTTTTCCATGTGACGTCAATATTGATTCTAACTTTCTTGAAGTGTTGACTAAGCTAGACTTACTGTGTAGATATAAAAGCATCATTGATAAACAACTTCTTCAGAGACTTAAAATAAGAGTTTGTCCAATCTTATACTCAAACTACCCCTGTTTTGACAGCTCTATCAATATTTACGCTGACCCATCCCCTAATTAGGGGGTTTTTCCATGTGACGTCAATATTGGTTCTAACTTTCTTGAAGTGTTGACTAAGCTAGACTTACTGTGTAGATATTAATTTCTCCAATATATCATCAAAAAAAAATCTCCAATATTTAATGGCTACATCCCAAAGTTTAGGGGGCCTACTCAGTACTCACTTGCTCATCATATTCCTGTATATTTCTCCATTTCCAAAGTAGACGGCACCTTGTCGCCCACAACCTAGCCCTATGTTGCAGGTCATCCCGGTCCATACTCTTCATATTATGATGTATTATATTTGGCTTTTTTTTGTCGTTGTATTTTATCATATGAAATATTTCATCATCTACAGAGTTGACATAATCTTACAGAATAATTCTAAATCCTCCTACTCCATTCTCCTAAAAATCCTTCTACTACCTTTTTATGGTAAGTTTTAAATATATTTTATACTTCAAAGACCTTAAATACTTTTACTTTTCATTTAATACTTACCATTAAAAGGTAGTAAGAGGATTTTTAGGAGAATATGACATTAATCAATGGTATAAGATCCTGTGGTGTTCATATATACAGAAACCATTTATTTAGTAGAAGAATTTGTATTCAATTCCCTCTGTGTGTAAAATTTTTTTAGACCAGCGACACTCACGCAGTACGAACAAGATTAATTTCTGATCCAGTAGATTGTTGGACACTCATAATCTCTCATTCAAGACCAAAAAATACGAAATATTTCATTGCCAAATAATTAATACTACTATTTTATTTAGCTGGTAACATTTTGTTACCCTTTTTTGTGATGTACGGAAAAGAAAGAAAATGAATACAGAAGCTCAACTCTACGCCTATAGGTAACCCCCATTGAGATGGAATAGATCCTCTTCATTTTTTTTCTTTATTTTCTTCATTTTATAATTTTTTTTTAAAAATAAAATAGAAATGATATGCATTTTATAAAATGATGATATTTATTTTCTCAAAAGCTTAACAATAAAGAAACGAAAAAAAAAAAAAAAAATGCAGTGTTTTCTCCGTTGCATAAGCTTGCAAGAGCAAGTCTAGACCTGCGGGACCTCTACTGAAAATGACCAATCTGGCATCAGCTCTGCCCCCAATTTGGTTTGATAATCTGCACAATGATTATCTATTGCTACTTAAATGTTACTAATGTTTATTATGTACAGGTGACTTTTTCTTCATTTTATTCTCGTGATTGTATAATTTTTTTTTTAGAATTTTATTGTATAAAAATATTTTAAAAAAGTCAAGTAAAAAACTTATAATATTTAAAGAGATCAAATAGAAAAATTACAATATTTAGAGTAGGTTTGGTCGGTCATTCCAATAATTTATAAGCTATTTTGACTGACTTATAAATTAGTTTAACCAATATATGAGTTTATTTTAATAATTTTTAGCTTATTTTAATAAGATACTTCGACTAGTTTATGAAAAAAAGTTAGTTTATTAGCTACTAGCTTCTTTTATTTTATTTTTTTTCATTTTTTCTTCATTAATTAATTTATTTGAAATCTTTTTTAATCTCAAATAACTAAATATGTCATTTTATATTTATCAATTAAGTTATTAACTAATTTTACCAAATATTTTTAATTCAATAAACTAACTTATAAGTTTTCAGCTTTTTCAGCTCTTAATTTATATCTTATAAGTTCCAACTAACTTATAAGCTTTAAACTAGCTTATAAGTTAAACACAACCTTAAAGGAATAAAAAATTAAATAAAAATAATACTGAATAGAAAAACTTAACAACAGACTACATGAAAGATAACATTTTTTTTATAAAGATTAAATTATAATTTTAAAAATAATAAATATATATTGTGATAAATATGATGGGGGAACGATCTATTTAACAGGAGAACTCGTGTTCGATTTTTTTCGTGTGTAAAATTCCCTTGGCCAGCTGTAGACACGTACTGCAAGCGAGATTAGTATCTGACCCAGTGCGTTGGAGGATATCCGTGGTCTCTAACTCAGAACAAAAAAATTAAGAATTAAAAATTAAAAATGGAATAATAGAAAATTTCACAACTATTTTATTGTGAATAAGAAAATTTATTGCGTTTCTAGTTTTTATATAAAAAATTTAAAATACACTTGAAAGAAATAGAGGTAGTATACTCTTTTTTATTAATTGAAATTTATGTAAGTTACATTAGTTTAAAAATGAGAATAAAAAAATAAAACTCATATATTTAATAATATCAACATGAATTTTCATCCACCAGAAGAGAATGTGTCAAAAATAAAATATCAAAAACTTTTTTGAAAAAATATTTTTTTCAAAATAATTTTTTGATACAGTTATGTATTACTCTCTTTGTCCATGTACAGTTATGTATTATTAACTCAATATTAGTAAATACTTGACACATTATCATGTTTCATTTAATGATTACATATAAATTTAAGTGTTAAACAAGAATATTAAATATTTACATCATAACGTATAAATTATTGATTGTCTTAATTTACTGTATTGAAAGAGAAGGGAGAGAGAAACTTATTTATACAATATACTTTTATAACAATTATTATATTAATATATTAAAAACATGATGTATAAATTATTCATTGTCTTTTTTTTTTTTTCAGAAAAAAACATACTTTATACCCATTTACATCTATGATTAAAAAAACGCACACACACACACACACAACCCGGCAATAAATCAGCATGCTGTCGGTTATCCTATTTTTACGAATGGGCCAATGCACTGTAAATATAAAATAACCAAACCTTTACAGCACAGGAACTATACATAAGACAAAAAATCCTACTAATTAATTTATGTTGGTTTAGCTACATCCCTTCCATGTTATAGCAAGACATCCCCAAATCTTCTATAACTTTACATGTGCTTGATTTCGGTTGGAGGACGTTTACTGTAGCTTCTTCAGTGTTTTGGCAGATATGCCCTTTCTTGATTGGTCGTTGTGGTATGCTATTTTGTTGGGTAGTGACTTTTTGTATTGCTAAAAAATAATTGTGTTGTCATATATGCCCTTTGTCTATGGTTAAGAAGAACTAGTATTTTTTCCCGGCGATGCCTGGGATTTTTTTTTGTCTTTTTCTTTATATATAAAAAATTAACATCAAATAAAATTAATTTTAAGTTAAATTATAATTTTGATCTCTTTAATTTTGAATTTATAATTTTGATCCCTCTATTTTTTAATGAATTATTTCTATATTCAATTAATTAAATAACTTCTTTTATAATCAAGAAATATTTTTAAATTTAAAAAAAAAAAATTGTTTTATTTTCAAATAATTTCGTACCCAATATAATCCAAATTAGTTAAATGTCTAATGTGATATGAAAATAATAACGATCAAAATGCAATGTTGGGTTTATTTTTGTCTTTAATTTTAAATTTATAGGAAAAATTAACATGATATAAAATGAAATTAAATTTTAAAATATTTTTTCTAATTCACAGTAAAATTATATATCTTAAAATAATAATGATATAATATATTTTTTCAGTTTCAAATTTGATAAATAATAAATTTTTGGCGCTTTTATTTATCTCAATCAATAGTATATTATTTAACTTTACATGCTTAATGCATATATTAGCTTGTATCAACTGAACACACTTCTAATATTAAATGAACGATTTTAACTTGTATTAGGATAATTGCCTAAAAAATCTACGAATTAAAAAAAATGTACCACTATTTTTTTTAACAGCAAAACTAAAATATGTTATGTTATTAACTAAACTTGGTGGCCCGGTTTAGAAATAGGGTATACATGAAGTGAATAACCATATAACCAGAACAACCCTCCACCCAACCTCAAAAAAAAAATTGGAAAACAGGCCCCCAAAATGCTTACTGTCTATAACCTATATATTGAAAGACAAAACCACACGCACCAAAATCATTTATATAATCCATATTGCTGCCATGTGCCTTCCAATATCGCATGGTTTTCTTTATTTGCCTCTGACATCAAGCTTGTTGAGATACAATCAAGACTCACTAAACTGCTGCTATATAAAAATAAAAACAAAGGACACCATAAATACATGTATAACACTTTCAAAACTTGTGCTGTCTGTCTGTGATAAAAACTCGTGGATTTATAAAGCAGACTTCTCTATTGCATCTCCTATCCCTAACCTGCACGCCAGCTGCTTGTAACAATGACCCAACAAACTACTTGTGATATCTGTTGATAACTGTGGGATAATATTAAACCCACACACAACTCACAAACACGCACGCAGCGGAAACAAATATGAGAGAGAGAAAATCACCACAAAACTCACGCACACAGTGGAGCCAGAGAGGATGAGAATTCAACTTAATTCACTCATTCACTAAATTAAATTCATTAGATTGTAAACTGATACATGAATGGCCTTTTATAGGCTTTACATATGAGAACTTAATACTTAAGCAATAACTCCTATTGACTAAGAAATATTATAGGCGGTTTAGCTAGGCGGTGGAGGAAATTCTACAACATTCTTGTATCTTAATTTTGAAGCAATATTTTCTTAATAACTAAGTAGAACTAATGCCGGTGCAGCCAACTTTTTTTTAAGCGGTGAAACCAATTTGTTTAGCGGTAGTGAACTTCTCAATTCTTCTAGTAGGCGGTGCAGTGTAATTTTCACCAGTCAAATTTTACGACTTGATTTAATTTACCGACATCTGTTTTCACTTCTGTTTCCAATTATTTTAGCATTTTAACTTCGCTAAAATCCTAAATCCATCGCCAATACTTAGTTATTAAAGTGTGCATGAGTTTGCAGACAAACAATTATTGAGATAACAGACAATACACTTGATAAATTGCAAAATTCTTTTTTCATATAACAAACGGGTTCAATACAACAACGCATGTAAAAACTTACACTTGTAGTAATGTAAAATGTTATCCGAAGAACCTGCCATATCTAAACTTAATAAAGGAATTCTGAGTAGACACAACGTATATGTATATATATACCTCGTGTGACTGATCTGCAATTAGTTCATGGGTTGTTTTCATTGTTCTCTAGTATAATGTGCCTAAAATTAGCATTTGGTATGTCCTTTTTGATGTGCCACTTTTACAGGAAAGCAACCACTCCATTTATCTTGTTCCCAAAATTCCATATTCTCAATAAAATCAACGATATATCAACCATATTTGCAACGCTGCAAAACTGTACACTTGCATTAACCTGCATTAAAAGAAGAAAAATAATCTAAAATAAATGTCAGTGTGGTTATTAGAAGGGGATTAGCTTGCATATAGATTATAGAAATTAGATATACAATAATATAGAACCAGGATCAAAGCTCGGGCTTTGCCTAAGGGATTAAGTTTAATTATGAATCAGTTGTCTTGCTCTATGCTGGCAAATTGATTCAATGTAACATTTTCTTTTAAAGCTCTAAAGCTGTTAGCCAAATTAGATGAAAAATGAAAAGAAAAAATAGAAGAAAAATAATAGAGTTGAAAAGACTCAATTTTCACAATCATCATCCAACCCCTTTAATTCTGAAGAAATCCAAAATAGAAGTATGTCAAGCTTGTCATCATTTGTTCAATTCAATAACATATAAAAAAAATGCAATAACAATATCCATAATCATGTCGTATAGCAGAGCGAGCAGTCTTGGTGATGGCAGTATATCTTCTTTACCACTCCAAACACGAGGCATGGAATTAGATTCATGATGGCTAAACAACATTGTAAACCTGCTTTCAAAGTTAAGTACATCTAAAGTAAAATTAAGGAATTAAGGAAAAGGTGCAATTCAACTTAAAAGTTGCAAAAGATTAATATCTGTCCTTCATTCTTATTAGAACTCTTCCAGCTTCTTTCCTAGCCTTTCATTCTACCAGACTCAATCATTTTCTTCCTTGTTTGTTCATCCATATCAAACCCAGTAAGTGTAGCATAGAACCCTGAAACAGATGATTTAGTCTCATGCCTAAGAAGGTTCGTTATTGATGGCCAAGTAACGCGCTATTAGCTCCAACCAAAAGAGCTTCGACGGGTCCAAACAAAGTTTCTTTAACTTTTTCCTGCAATAAAAACTCCCCAAAATGTTAGTCCTTCATAAGCAAACCAACTGGAACAACCTAACAAAATCTCATAAACTACTTGCCTAAATCACTGTAGTCACTGAGCATGAGAAAAATCAAAAGTATAAAAAATTCAACATAATTCAATCAATCATTGTTCTAAAAAGTAGCAAGAAATCATGATCATTGAAAAAAACATATATCTGAGTCAAGAAGAACCATCTCAAACGAATAAGATTATTTTGGATCATTCAAAGGAAACATGTGCCATGCACGAATAACCCTCACCTTCAGATTCTAAGACTGTTTACCTGGCTTGACTTCTTGAACTCGATAAAAAAACAGCATCCATCTTGTTTTCAACAATCAGAAAGCAAAAAGGAGATGAGGAAGGGAATTGTTTGTCCCAAAATGTAGACATGGGTTCCCTTTTATAGACCAACAAAGTGGATTATTATTTAAAGACAAACAAATGCTTTCCCTCCAAATGTTAAATTTGAAATCCAGCTGTACAGAACGCTTAACAACCAGTCACTATGGAGACAACTGCACAAAAGTCACATCCATAACAACCAGTTTTATTCTAAACAAATAACAGTCCAAATTCAATGAATCTGGATAGATTCTAGAATCCTAGAAAGACCCATTGCAAATGCACCGTAACCCAACATTTGACCCGTTTAAATCTGACAAATGAAGACAAAAACAATTGACCCAGCGTTGCAACCCGTTCCGAAAAGCAATATCAAAAGTGCTATCAACTAACTTAACAGAATGACCTTATATAGCATATTGACAGCTGTAGAAAAAAACAAAACACAACATTCTTCTGAACCATAGACAAATGGCATATATGACAACAAAATTAATTTTTAGCAATACAAAAAGTCACTACCCAACAAAATAGCATACCACAACGACCAATCAAGAAAGGGCATATCTGCCAAAACACTGAAGAAGCTACAGTAAATGTCCTCCAACCGAAATCAAGCACATGTAAAGTTATAGATGTTGTGTTTTGTTTTTTTCTACAGCTGACAATACGCTATGTATGGTCATTCTGTTAAGTTAGTTGATAGCACTTTTTGATTTTGATATTGCTTTTCGGAACCGGTTGCAACGCCGGGTCAATTGTTTTTGTCTTCATTTGTCAGATTTAAACGGGTCAAATGTTGGGTTACGGTGCATTTGCAATGGGTCTTTCTAGGGTTCCAGAATATATCCAGATTCATCGAATTTGGACTGTTATTTGTTTGAGAATAAAATTGGTTGTTATGGATGTGACTTTTGTGCAGTTGTCTCCATAGTGACGGGTTGTTTGGCGTTCTGTACAACTGGATTTCAAATTTAACATTTGGAGGGAAACCTTTTGTTTGTCTTTAAATCATAATCCACTTTGTTGGTCTATAAAAGGGAACCATGTCTACATTTTGGGACACACAACTCCCTTCCTCATCTCATTTTTGTTTTCTGATTGTTGAAAACAAGATGGATACTGTTTTTGATCGAGTTCAAGAAGTCAAGCCAGGTAAACAGTCTTGGAATCTGAGGTGAGGGTCATTCCTGCATGGCACATGTTTCCTTTGAATGATCCAAAATAACCTTATTCTTTTGAGATGGTTCTTCTTGACTCAGATATATGTTTTTTTTCCCAATGATCATGATTTCTTGCTACTTTTTAGAACAATGGTTGATTGAATTATGTTGAATTTTTTATACTTTTGATTTTTCTCATGCTCAGTGACTACAGTGATTTAGGCAAGTAGTTTATGAGATTTTGTTAGGTTGTTCCAGTTGGTTTGCTTCTGAAGGACTAACATTTTGGGAGTTTTTATTGCAGGAAAAAGTTAAAGAAACTTTGTTTGGACCTGTCGAAGCTCTTTTGGTTGGAGCTAATAGCGCGTTACTTGGCCATCAATAACGAACCTTCTTAGGCATGAGACTAAATCATCTGTTTCAGGGTTCTATGCTGCACTTACTGGGTTTGATATGGATGAACAAACAAGGAAGAAAATGATTGAGTCTGGTAGAATGAAAGGCTAGGAAAGAAGCTGGAAGAGTTCTAATATGAATGAAGGACAGATATTAATCTTTTGCAACTTTTAAGTTGAATTTCACCTTTTCCTTAATTCCTTAATTTTACTTTAGATGTACTTAACTTTGAAAGCAGGTTTACAATGTTGTTTAGCCATCATGATTCTAATTCCATGCCTCGTGTTTGGAGTGGTAAAGAAGATATACGTGCCATCACCAAGACTGCTCACTCTGCTATACGACATGATTATGGATATTGTTATTGAATCTGTATTGCATTTTTTTATATATTGTTATTGAATTGAATAAATGATGACAAGCTTGACATACTTCTATTTTGGATTTCTTCATAATTAAAGGGGTTGGATGATGATTGTGAAAATTGAGTTTTTTCAACTCTATTTTTTTTCTTCTATTTTATCTTTTCATTTTTCATCTAATTTGGCTAACAGCTTTAGAGCTTTAAAAGAAAATGTTACATTGAATCAATTTGCTAGCATAGAGCAAGACAACTAATTCATAATTAAACTTAATCCCTTAGGCAAAGCCCGAGCTTTGATCCTGGTTCTATATTATTTGTATATCTAATTTCTATAATCTATATGCAAGCTAATCCCCTTCTAATAACCACACTGACATTTATTTTAGATTCTTTTTCTTCTTTTAATGCAGGTTAATGCAAGTGTACAGTTTTGCAGCATTGCAAATATGGTTGATATACCGTTGATTTTATTGAGAATATGGAATTTGGGGAACAAGATAAATGGAGTGATTGCTTTCCTGTAAATGGCACATCAAAAAGGATATACCAAATGCAAATTTTAGGCACATTATACTAGAGAACAATGAAAACAACCCATGAACTAATTGCAGATCAGTCACACGAGGTATATATATACATATACGTTGTGTCTACTCAGAATTCCTTTATTAAGTTTAGATATGGTAGGTTCTTCGGATAGCATTTTACATTACTACAAGTGTAAGTTTTTACATGAGTTGTTGTATTGAACCCGTTTGTTGTATGAAAAAAGAATTTTGCAATTTATCAAGTGTATTGTCTGTTATCTCAATAATTGTTTGTCTGCAAACTCATGCACACTTTAATAACTAAGTATTGGCGATGGATTTAGGATTTTAGCGGAGTTAAAATGCTAAAATAATTGGAAACGGAAGTGAAAACAGATGTCGGTAAATTAAATCAAGCCGTAAAATTTGACTGGTGAAAATTACCATGCACCGCCTACTAGAAGAGTTGAGAAGTTCACTGCCGCTAAACAAATTGGTTTCACCGCTTAAAAAAAAGTTGGCTGCACCGGCATTAGTTCTACTTAGTTATTAAGAAAATATGGCTTCAAAATTAAGATACAAGAATGTTGTAGAATTTCCTCCACCGCCCAGCTAAACCGTCTATAATATTTCTTAGTCAATAGGAGTTATTGCTTAAGTCATAGGTGGACCTGTATGTATTTGAAGGTGGGCAAATGTACTCCCTCATTTTAATAAAATCACATGTATTTATCTTAAAATTTTATATTTTGTACTCCTAATTTTGTATGTTTGAACCTCTTGACTTATTTTTATGTGAGGACAAATAAATGCACTCCTTTATTTTAATAAAATTATAAGTATTTATCTTAAAATTTTATATTTACACCTCTTATATTTATGTGTTTAAACCCATTATCTCATTTTCTCGCTCTTCTTATATGATAATTATTATTTGATTTATTTTTCTAAATAGATTACCCCGTTAGTCCTGGGTCCTGGATCCACCACTGGCTTAAGTATTAAGTTCTCATATGTAAAGCCTATAAAAGGCCACTCATGTATCAGTTTACAATCTAATGAATTTAATTTAGTGAATGAGTGAATTAAGTTGAATTCTCATCCTCTCTATCTCCACTGTGTGCGTGAGTTTTGTGGTGATTTTCTCTATGTCATATTTGTTTCCGCTGCATGTGTGTTTGTGAGTTGTGTGTGGGTTTAATATTATCCCACAGTTATCAACAGATATCACAAGTAGTTTGTTAGGTCATTGTTACAAGCAGCTGGCGTGCAGGTTAGGGATAGGAGATGCAATAGAGAAGTCTGTTTTATAAATCCACGAGTTTTTATCACAGACGGACAACACAAGTTTTGAAAGTGTTATACATGTATTTATAGTGTCCTTTGTTTTTATTTTTATATAGCAGCAGTTTAGTGAGTCTTGATTGTATCTCAACAAGCTTGATGTCAGAGGCAAATAAAGAAAACCATGCGATATTGGAAGGCACATGGCAGCAATATGGATTATAGAAATGATTTTGGTGCGTGTGGAAGTTTTGGTTTTGTCTTTCAATATATGGGTTATAGACAGTAAGCATTTTGGGGGCTTGTTTTCCAATTTGTTTTTTGAGGTTGGGTGGAGGGTTGTTCTGGTTATATGGTTACTCACCTCATGTATACCCCTATTTCTAAACTGGGCCACATCTTGTGCCAAATTTAGTGTTAATAATATAACATATTTTAGTTTTGCCGTTAAAAAAAAAAAGTGGTAGATTTTTCTTTTTTAATTCCTAGATTTTTTAGGCAATTATCCTAATACAAGTTAAAATCGTTTAATTAATATTAGAAGTGTGTTCAGTTGATACAAGCTAATATATGCATTAAGCATGTAAAGTTAATTAATATATTATTGATTGAGATAAATAAAAGCACCAAAAATTTATTATTTATCAAATTTGAAACTGAAAAAATATATTATATCATTATTATTTTAAGATATATAATTTTACTGGGAATTAGAAAAAATATTTTAAAATTTAATTTCATTTTATATCATGTTAATTTTTCCTATAAATTTAAAATTAAAGACAAAAATAAACCCAACATTGCATTTTGATCGTTATTATTTTCATACCACATTAGACATTTAACTAATTTGGATTATATTGGGTACAAAATTATTTGAAAATAAAAAAATTTAAAATATATTTTTTAAAATTTAAAAATATTTCTTGATTATAAAAGAAGTCATTTAATTTAATTGAATATAGAAATTATTTATTAAAAAATAGAGGGATCAAAATTATAAATTAGAAATTAAAGAGACCAAAATTATAATATAACTTAAAAATTAATTTTATTTCATGTTAATTTTTTATATATAAAGAAAAAGACAAAAAAAATCCTAGGCATCGCCGGGAAAAAATACTAGTATAACACATGCAATTGATCATTATCAATACTACCCAGATCTCGTGATCCCAAAGTTCTCATAACACAGCCACGTGTTCTTCTCTTGATGAATCTAAAACCCTTAAACTCCAAACCACTTCATATCATCCACCTTAATTCCTGAAGACCAATCGAACCATCTGATAAATTTCCACCAGAGATACCCTCCCGCTAACCATTGTGAAAACCCAAAAACCACAATAAGTCTGTTGCTATGTGTCTCAGTTTATGCTTATCAGGCACATTTTCAACTATATTTAATGCAAGCACACTGATTCACCCTAAATTTAATGAATAACTGAATTTTAATTTGGAACAGAAGGGAGAGGATCCAAACTCGTTTTATTTACACTATAATTTTATAACAATTAATATGCAAAGAAGAGGAAAAGAAAAAGAACATAACAAGATAACTAATGTACAAACAGAAGAAATCTATAGTTATTAGACGACAAGTCTCTGTCAAATTATAAATCAACTCTCTTTCCATAACTTAGCCAACTTATCCAACGCCACACGTGAAGTTCCACCTTCAGCCATTGCTTCAGCAGCGCTGATTTTCATCTTGAAAATCCTCTGACGAATCTCTTTCCCTTTGTCTGATTCCATGAGTTCCCTAACTCGGTCCCCCAACTCAGTTGCACTCACGAACCCATCTTTGTCCTCGTTCACAGCCAAAGCCACCTTCATATCCTCCACCATAATCACCCTATTCAGCCTCTGCTCCGCGTAGAGAGGCCACGCCGCCATTGGCACCCCTTCACACACCGCTTCCAACACCGAGTTCCACCCGCAGTGAGTCACGAACCCACCCACCGAGTCATGACTCAGTATCTGAACCTGTGGGGCCCAGTCCCTCACAACCAACCCCTTCTCCTTGGTCCTCTCCAAAAACCCTTCCGGCATCAACTCGTCCAGACTCGGTTGCTCCTCCACCGAGTCAGCACAATCCAACTCGGCCCTCACAACCCACAAGAACCTTTGCTCACTCTTCTCCAACCCAACAGCTATCTCCTTCAGCTGAGTCCTCGAGAAACTTCCCATGCTTCCGAAACACAACAACACGACGCTCTGACTCGGTTGCGAGTCGAGCCAACTCAGACACCCTTTGTCATCTTCCCCGTACGGTGCAGAAATCACAGGTCCGATACAAAACAAAGGTGGCACTGTTCCATCTTCGCTCAACGCTCTGATGGGTTCTTCCTCAATAGCTTCAAAAGTGTTTATTATAATCCCAACACTACCCCTCATGGTTTCCGCTATCTTAAGGAAGGCCTGGGAACTGTAACTCGAAGGGTCTTTGGACTCTTTTGCAAAATCATCGGTTGTAATATTTGCGGGCAATCCAGGGATCTGAATTTGCAACGGTTGGTCTTTGACGTAATTTTTTGTAAGGGTTTCGTGAATGGTTGGATAATGAAGGAGTAAAGCGAGAGTGGAGGCGCCGGAAGTGTAGTAGAAGTAAGTGTGGATGTTTTTGTTGAGGTTTTGAGTGAGGGTTTTGGGGTCGTTGAAGTTCAAGAAGTCCATGATGATGGCTTTGAGGTTTGAGGCTTTGGCAAGGGTTTGGAATGCAACGGCGACGTTTTGCGTGCTGTGGCGGATGAGTTCGAGGGAAACGAGGTGAGGGGGGAGGGAGGGGGTGTTGGAGGGGAGTGTGGCGAGGGGGACGTGGTGAAACGTGATGGCGGGGATGGTGGCGGTGACGGTTGCAATGTATTGAGCATTGGAGTCGGAGGCGAAGGTGGTGGTGGAAGGGGTGGTGGAAGGAGTGAGGATGAGTATTGTGATGGAAAGTGAAGGGAGATGGGTTAGTATGAGTTTGCCTAGCTCTACCATGGAGACTAGGTGTCCCCTACCTATATTAGGGTAGAGAACAATGGTGTCTTTCATGTTTGTGAAGGGGGATGAGTTTTTCTTGAGATGGACTTGGATGGAGTTCCAGAGGATATGCTACCTCTATTTATGGACAATTCAAGGTTTTTAAAAAACGATGAGTGACGGTGATGTGGGCACCACGATTAAGATTGATATTTAAAACCTTGATGGACATTGAATTGAACCACCGTACTGTTTTTAAACTAGGAAGCTTTCCCACCAACAGCATTTGTGGGAATCAACAATTTCAGCTGTTTTATTATAATTTTAGTTGTTTATATAAAAAGTTTAATTATAAATTTTACCATCTAATTTTCATAATTTTATAAATTTTATCATTTAATTTTTTTTTTGTAAATTTTATCACTCAATTTTTATAATTTTGCGGATTTTATCATCAAAGGTTTTTTTTTACGAATTTTATCACCCAACTTTCATCATTTTATGAATTTTACCACCTAAGTCTTCAATTTTTACGCATTTTACTACCTGATGTTTCACAATTTTTTTTAATTCTTTAACTTTTTTTTGGTAAAATATCATAGTGGTAAAATATGTAAAAATTGAAAACTTGGATGATAAAATTTGTAAAATTATGAAAATTAGGTGATAAAATTTACAATTAAGCCTATATAAAAAAGTAAGATATTTGAGAATTTAACTTAAATTTAAAAAAAATATTTTTATAAAGTTAAAAATTTGTATTTTATGATTATTTTTTAATAATTTATTTATTTTTAGATGTTTCACACTTTTTTATTTTATAATAAAACCTAATTTTTTATTACATCAAAACAAAATTAATAATTTTTAAATCATTTTTAATAAATTTATCCAAATAAAAATTAATTTTGATTATAATCAATTATTAAAATAATCTAATTTTTGCAGCTAAATATACCTAAGTTTACAATATTGGTTGTTGTCCAAAAAATTATATTATATATTTATATTTATTTCGTAAAAGACCTAAACCAGTGACTAGCAAATGGACTTCTTAGTAAACTGGCAGTTGACGGAAACTGCCCAAAAATTGTTAAAAATGGTGGGACTGTGGGAGTAAGGAAAAAATCATAGTCGATATAGACCTTGCATAAAAAGTTAACTTTTTTCCTTATGTGGTTATATATGATATTATTCTCATTAAATATGTATGCAATAATCGTTTAGCTATTATTTTCATGTAATTAAAATTAAAATATTAAACATTAAATAAATAATGTCCTATATATAAAAAACAAATATCTAATTCATTAAAACCAATAAAAGTGATTAGATTAATTAATTTGTCATCAATTTTAATTTTGTTTGAAGACTACCCATGAATTAAATGATTTAAAAGATAGTTATTTTTCAAAAGATAGCTTTTTCAACCAATGAGTTTATCTTGTTTTGTTGATAGCTCAATAAATGCACCCACTTTCATGGGAAAATGAGTCTATATCATTATTAGACCTCAATAAATTAGGGATAAGAATAAAATTTAGCAATAAATACACTTAAAAATAGTCTTATGTTTCTTATAATTAGGACTAAGAAAATATTATTTTTTGTTTCATTCTAACAAAATTGAAAATATACATTTTTCGTCCTGCAAAATTTGAAATGTGTCAAATTTTGATCTAAAACTAGGTTCATATATATATATATATATATATATATATATATATATATATATATATATATAATTGCTACTTCTTATTTCAGTTCGAAAGAAGTATCATGTGACCACATAAGTAAAACAAGATATATATTGCTCTTTAGAATTGTCCAAAAGCATCTAACACCTCCTAGACCAAGCTGCCAAGTTAGGGACGATTATTGAACTCAATCAAGGACATGTCTAAAGGAAGTTTGGCCACGACAGGACAATCTATTTATATCGTGTGGGTCGACCTCATTGAAAAAGTGCAATTCTTACAATAACATAAGCCTCACAAATTCTTTGTTTTTACTTTCTAACGAAATATTTGAAGTTTATGATAGATTTAGAATACAAAATGGTTTTAACCGTGTAAAATTGTTTAATGAAAAATTGATCAAATTTGAAAACTTTTATATGATGTGATATATTAGAGTTTTTTTTTTTTTTATCAGTGATATATTAGAGTTTTTTTCACATGACTTAATTTGTTTTAATCTTGACCATTCAAAATAGATCTAGTAGTGAATATTTATTCCTCTCACTTTCATATAAGATAAGTTTTCTCACTAGATATATTTCCTATATATATATATATATATATATATATATATATATATATATATTAAAATAAAGGTGAAAAATAAGTGATAATTGCATTTAATAATTATTAAATATTATTTTTGAATTTTTGTTAGCATTTTTATCATATTTGATAATGAAGTTTAAATTTATAATATGCTTAAATCACCTTTTGGTCCTTGTAAAATAAGGATTTTTTATTTTTATTTTAATTTTAGTCCTTTTAAATTTTTTTTTTATTTTAGTCTCTGCTTTAAAGTAACAATGTTGAATGAAGATGTAACAGTGACAGTGAGAGTGGCATCCCATTGACTTGCCACATAAGGAGTTTGACAGGATAGTAACGTGTAATTATTTTTGGTAAACTATGTTTTTAAATATTCATTTGTTCAAAACAGTTGATGATTTTAGACTAGTTAATAAGGAATTTAAAAACACATTTTGCAACAAAAAAAAAATTACAAGTGGTTGTCTTGTTAGACTTTTTGATGACGTGACGAGTCAATGAACTTTTAATATCCTTGTTATGTCAATAGTTAACATTGTTACTTGACAGTAATAACTAAAACTAAAAATTTTAAATTTTACAAGGGGATTAAAACAAAAAACTTTAAAGGACTCAAATAAAAACATACCTTATTTTATAGGGACCAAAAGGTTATTTAAGCCTTTATAATAATATTATATAAATTATCAAGTCTTTCATCACTAATCCATTCATAATAAACTTTTATCCATATTTTTAAAATTATATCAAACCGAACTCAATTGGTAAAATTATTTCCAATTTTTTGTTTTCAGAATATTATTTGGCTTAATTACATATTTTACTACAAAACTATCATTATTTCACGAATTTTATCACTGAAGTTTTTTTTGTGTATTTTACCATGATGATAAAATGATGAAATGTGCCAAAAAAAAAACATGATAATAAAATGTGTGAAAAAAACTTGGATGCTAAAATGTGTAAAAATTAAAAATATGATGATAAAATGTGCATAAAAAAGTTTGATGATAAAATTTACAAAATAATAATAATTATGTGATAAAATGTGGAATCAAGTGTATTTTATTTTTTGGTATAAAATATGAAATTTTCAATTAGGATATGAGATCATTTTCACATGGACGTACGTTACCATTTCATTAATAGTTACCATTTAGAATTAAAGTTTTATGTTAATAATTTGCAAAAAAATTTAATACAAACTTTATTTCGTAGATTATCAAAGTAAAATTTTAATTCTAATGGAAGAACAATATAAACAATATAGAAAATACTGTATCTAAATTTTCTCCCTTAGCCAGCCCCCACAGAATTTCTTGAAGAATGTGTTAATGAAATAATAAAAAATATTCCATGCAAAATTGAAGAAGTCATGGTTATAAAAACTGGGCCGGACCGCTCGGTCGGATCGGTTCGATCGGGAATCGGTGGCCTGACCGGTCCGGTTCAATTATCGAACCGGATATGTCATCGACCCGGATCGATCCGGTTTGACCTGGTTCAGCCCGGTTTGACCCGATCGGGTTTGGTAGAAAATCGGTGACCCGGGATTGAACCGGTTCTGCTAAGTTCTTTTTTTTTTTTTTTACAATTCTTGTAAACAATATAGTTATTTGAAATTCTTTTCATAGTACCATTTGAGATCCATTACAAAAGTTAATTGCTAAATAGTATAATATTTTTTTTTTGGTTTACCGCCTTATAGACGGGACCCTAGCGGTTCACCGCCACAGGTTCGGCCCTTTGGACTGCCTGTGGATCGGTTAATCCGCTGTGCGGGGGTCAGTCCACACTAAAGGTTTGCCCCCTCCCAGCTAAATAGTATAATATAATATAATAATATGTTCCTATAACATTTTAATTAAATTGTTAATAGCTAATTGCTTAATAGTATATAATAATATATTCCTATAATATTATTTTGATGTTGACAATAATATATAATACCTAATTATTATTATCTTGATCTTGATATGATTTAATATTTATGTATTTTATACATCTTCACCATACTTGCTCATGGTCCTCCGGTAACTTTTATACTTAGCCGTGAAAAATAACAAGAATTTCTTTAGTAATTTAATGATAATATCCAATATAATAATTTATAGTAATAACTGATTATGTAATATTTATAGTTTGATCATGATTGATTTTAATTTTAGAGTATGAATTATGAATTGATCATATTTTGTTAGCTATATTATATATATATATATATATATATATGTATATTAATTTTTTTTATTATATACCGGGTCAAACCAAGTCAATTAGTGATCCATCGGTTTGATCACTGACCCATCAATCTAATACCTTGATCGGGTCAATGATTGGTCCGATTTTCACAACACTGAAAGAAGTATATATTGGGTGAACTTCTAGAAGAAGAGAGTGGGGGCATGTGACCGATCATGACAGTGATAGGTACTGCACGGGCGCCGCGAGGGTAGCAAAGTATTCGTGTTTTCATGTATCTAATGATTTAAAATTAGATAAATATTTTTATATAGAAAATTTGAAATCACTAACTTACAAACTAAAATGTATTTGAAAAATTATATTTTAAAAACCGAAAGACATTAATAAACTTGTTTTTAATAAAAATGTTTCATTTTTTTTTATAAAAAATTCATATTTTAACAAATTTCTATATACAATGTTTGTAAATTTTGTGAATACCCGCTTCATAAATGCGTGTGAGTACAGGATAGACATAAAGCAAATTTCTCATCGAACAAAATGAATGGCAGAAAATTGCTACTCTTATATCACTGTGTAACGTTTGACTGCTTTAAGAATCGACAAATGTTTCCGTAAATTAACAAAACATTTTTCAACATGCTTAACTATAGTTTTTTTTTTTTTTTTTTTTTTTTTTTTTTTTTTTTTATGCTTAACTACAGTCTACAGTATATAAGAAGTATTTATGAAAGTATTTTTCCCCATTTTTTGTATTTAGTGTTACACTTGACATTTTTTTTGGCTGAATTCTCATATTTTTTTGCTGAATATGTTACACTTGACATTAAAAGATTTTTTTTTTGACCGACATTAAAAGCATTATTACTTACAAGAGAACATATGCTTATTAAAAAAAAGTGCTTATTAATAATGCTTCAATTATGAAATAAAAAAGTTTTAAAGTTCTCCATAAAATTATGCAAAATTTTATTTTTCTTAACTAAATTAATGAAAGTCGGTACTGTTACAAAAGAAAATCCATAAAATGATGTATTTAAATATTAATAATGCTATATATACGTATATTTACATATATCATCTTATATTATATATTTTAATCATTCAATTATAAATAATTATACTTAATTCTTATATGTTGAGAAAAGATAGCTATTAAGACAAGTTTTTTTTCCTTTTATAAAAACAAAATAACTCACGAGCTTTACACACACACACACACACACAAAGTAACAAGGACAAAATTAAAAACTTTTTATTGATGCCATTTTTATCCCCCACAATTAATTTTTCCACTTTTTGGAATTTTCAAATGTCTTTTACTATTACACACAATTTATAACTATTTCTTTTACTCCTTCTGTTTCTTTTTAACCGTCAAATTTTTGGAAAAATTTTATTTTTATTTATCTGTCGTTTACAAAGTTCAATATCACATTAATTACTTTTTTTTATCAATTATACCCTTACTTGTTACTCCCTCGTTTCTTTTTAACTGTCGGATTTTTTAAAAAATTTATTTCTATTTATCTGTTGTTTGCAAAGTGAAAGATTACATTAATTAATCTTTTATCAATTATACCTTTACTTGTCTCCTAATAATTAATTATTATAGACATGCATTTATTGTGGAGTGGAAAGGAAAATTGGTAAAATAGGAAACCCCACAATTATTTTATTGGGATCAAGAAAATTTATTGTATTTCTTGGTTTCTACATAACAACCTTAAACGACACATAAAAAGGAATGGAGGGAAGTATCTAATTTTTAATTAGTTCACACTATACATTTATTGTAGAGTAGAAATAAAAAAAGGTAAAATAGGAAATTCCATAACTACTTTATTAGAATCAAAAAAATTTAATGCATTGTTTGGTTTCTACATATAAACCTTAAAAAAGAGATAAAAAGAAATGGAAGGAATATAATTTTAAGCAATCAATCTCTTTAATTCTGAACTCTAAATTTTTTTAATAAATAGATCCCACAAATAACTACACATCCTTACATTTGATCACTTTTCATAAAATTCAAACACATGGGATCCACACCTGCTGCTTGAGGAGAGCTTAATAAACACTAACTCCAATAATAGGAGTTTTTATCTCACTTTTCTTATTAGTTACTTCTTCTTATTAGTTTTTTTTTTAGCAAAAAAAATAACTAATAAGAAAAAGTGAGATAAACACTCCAAATGGAGATGCTATGAAAATTTGTTATAATATGCAAGTACAAATATTATTCACATGTTTATAATTTTATTAATTCAAGGGTGGTTTGCAACTAATGTTTTAAAAATTACACCGATTGTTAAACCAATCAAGACACTAATTCAAAATTTAATCATTCAACTGTGGTGAGTTAATAATAATAATAATAATATTATTATTATTATTATTATTATTATTATTATTATTAAAGAAACATAATATTATAATTTTATAATACTAAAAATAAAATACTATTTTTATTGAATTTTAATATTTAAAGTACACATAAAAATTTAAATAAAATATATCATAATATATAGATAAGCTTACAGTGACACCTCCTATATTTTATGCGAATTACATAAGTCACCTCTCTGTTTGAAAGTATTTCTTTGACACCCCTTCCTATAACAATCTTAGTTAAAACCCTCTCTCTAACCTCTTTCCCTCTCCCTCTCTCTGAATCCATAAGCTCCCTAACTCGCTCCTCCAACTCACTTGCCCTAACAAACCCATCCTCGTCCTCTTTCAACGGCAAAGCCACCTTCATCTCCTCAACCATAACCACCCTATTCAACCTTTGTTCAGCGTACAAAGGCCACGCCACCATAGGCACACCCCAAGAAACCACTTCCAACACCGAGTTCCACCCGCAGTGAGTCACGAACCCACCCACCGAGTCATGACTCAGTACCTTAACCTATGGTGCCCAATTCTTCACCACCCTTCCCCTCTCTTTTGTTCTTTCCAAAAACCCTTTTGGCAACAACTCCTCCAAACTCAATTCACTTCTCTCATACGGGTCCCTCACAACCCACAAAAACCTCTGTCTACTCCTCTCTAACCCTAAGGCTATCTCTCTTATTTGACTCTTGAGAACCTTCCCTAGCTTCCAAAGCTTAAAAACACAACGGTTCGACTTGGTTGCAAGTCGAGCCAACTCATGCAACCATTGTCGTCATTGTCATGTTCACCTCCACCGTTAGAGACGAGGGGCCCCACGCAAAAGACACGTGGTTTAAGTGTTTCTGGCGTTGAAGAATGGGACCCGGATGTTTCTGGTACGCAGGTTACGTTCTTCAAATGTGTTAACGATTATTCCATCTGATTTTCTCATTTGGATTGACATGTTGGCAAAGGAGTCGAAGCACCGGCGGTCGAGGAGTGGGGCCGGCATGTCCTCCGGCAACAGTGGTGGCAACCCGGGATGCGGCGAAGGGTATCGTTGTAACTGGAATTGCCGTTCTTGGTGTTGTGGTGGATGGTTGGCGTGTAAAGCATGAGAGCGACGCAACTTGCGGCGTTGGGGAAGTAATAGTAGGTGGGGATGTTTAGGGTTTGGGTGACGTCAACAACGGAGTGGTTGA
This sequence comes from Pueraria montana var. lobata, assembly GCA_026413185.1. Classification (NCBI taxonomy): domain Eukaryota; kingdom Viridiplantae; phylum Streptophyta; class Magnoliopsida; order Fabales; family Fabaceae; genus Pueraria; species Pueraria montana. The sequence goes on from CM048648.1 coordinate 78,878,485, forward strand.
AGAAGTCTAAGATGAAGGCTTTGGGTTTGGAAGATTGTGAGATGAGGGTTTGGAGGACGCGTGTAACATCCTCATTTTTATTTTACTGTTTATAAATATTTTTTTTATAAATATTATAAGAAATTACGTACTGTATTTAGAGAATATTTTTTGTATATATTTTTATAATTTTTACATATTTTCATAATAAAATTAATACAGTTTTATTCAGAAATTTTTTTTGAGTCTTTCGATATCCTTGTTTTTGTTTAAATTTCTTGTTGACCGGATAGTTGTGTCAGATAGCTGTCCAGGATAAGATTTTCAGTATAACATTTTGGATTAAACTATACTCTAATAAATCAAGAATTTAATGTAGATTTAAAATATATACAGTTGAGAAATGAAATTACTTGTTAACTGGATGGTTGTGTTAGACAGCTGTCCAGGATAAATTTTCAAGTGTAAAATTTTGGACTAATCTGTAACTTAATAAAAAGGTAATTGAATATAGATTTAAAATATATACAGTTGCGAAAGTAAAATGCTAATTTCGAATTGTTAGGATTTTCTAAAAGTTATAACTCTGTGGAATTATTACGGTAAAATTCTAAGGTAGAAAATTAAGATAAAATTTGTATGAGATCTATGGAATTATCTAATAATTATAATATACTTATAATAATTATAAAAATTGTTTAACTACGAAAAATTAAAAATAAAAGTATTAGCCAATCAAATTTTGACAACTCAAAGTTTCTAATCCAATTAAATTAAGTTAACTAGGCTTTGATTTAGAGATAATTAAGACACTACCTCAAGGTTTTTGATAGTGAGGAATCTAATGATGGTGTTAGTTTCTTCTAATTCTAATTAGTTTGTAAGATAATTAAAAAGCCTACAAGATTCTAGAAAAATCTACAAACTTTGACTAATTAGTTGGCAAGTCACACAAGGCACTTAAGCAAGTGCTGCTGGCCGTTCAAGTGGCTGTAATTGTGACCAAATGGACTGCTGTTGGACTGCAGCTGCACGTGATTATATAACAAAATTGGGTGGAGAAAAAAATCAACAAAACTTAAGAAACCAAAAGTAAAAGAAAAAGCTCTCACCCTAGCTCTCAAAAACTTAAAACCGTGAGCTTCTTGGACAGCAGCCCTCTCCATTTCTTCTTCATCCTTTCTTCCAAAACTAAGAAATAAACCAACCAAATCCTCCCAAATTTCAATATGTCTTAGGCCAAAGAGAAAGATTTAGGAGGAAAACCCCAAAAATTTCAAGAAGACAAGGAGAAAGGGAGAAAAGAGATTCAAGGGTTCTTCATATCAAATTAAGGATCCAAGGTAAGGATATTGGCATTTAATTTCAATTTAAACAAATTGGAAGTAGGAGAAACATGTCCTTAGGGTTAATTTCAAGATTTGATCAAGAAACATTAACAGATGAAATTAAATTAGGGCTTTTATATCTTTGATAAAATAAGTTGAAATTTGGTGGTGGAATGAATGTTTTGGTTGATTTCATGATGTGTTGTGATTGATTGAACCTTGAATTGATTTGTTCTTGATTGAAATTGCTTGATTTGGTTTGATATTGATTGAAATTGGCTTGATTGATTTTGAGAAGATGTTGGAAATTTTGAGAAAAGCACTCACGGTCATGTTGAAATTGGAGGGGTACTATGTGCAAATTTTTCAAATAACCAAGGGCAAAATAGTAATTTTACATATAGGGACACATTGGAAATTTTAGAAAAAGTTTAAGGGCAAAATGGTAATTTCACATTTAGAGGACACAATTGGAATTTTATAAAAAGATTGAGGGTAATTAGGTAATTTCATAGATTCTAGAACAATTAGGGACATATTCGAAATTTCATAATAAGATCAAGGACAAAATGGGAAATTTTAGAAAATAGTAAGGGTAATTTGATAATTTCACCCTTTGAGGACAAAATTGGAATTTATAAAAAGATAGGGGTATTTTAGTAATTTTCCATATTAAAGACTTAATTGGTATTTTAGTAAAAGTTTAGTAATTTTCATAGTAAATACATAATTATTATTTTAGTAAAAGTTTAGTAATTTTACCTAGTAAAGGACTAGTTAGTAATTTATTAAGGTATTGATGTTATAATGTTAATTAGTGAATTTTTATAATTTTTATGTGATTGATAAATATTAATTATTTGTTTATTAGCATCATTATCATATTGCATAAGTCTGAGTTCTTGGAAAATACAAAGATTTCAAATGAGAAATGAATTTTTAAATGAGAAATGATTTTGTTGACTAACCGATACTGCGGTAGTCATGAAAAATGAGTATTTTTGGGGAAATTAATTTCCAGGACTGTGTTGACTAACCGGGACTACGGTAGTCATGTATTTGAAAAGATGATTGAGATTATGAACAAAGAATTTGATAGTCCTGAGAAATGGGTGAGCAGGGTAAGTTAGACAGGACTGTATAGTCTGTGATTATATAGTCTGTGGGGTGAAGGGTATTGGCAATTCCACATGTGGCCGTAATCTGGACAGAGATGCTGCCGTGGTGGCCTTCCGGGTATCCTGATCTCCTAATTCTGCTAGCTTATTTGCGTTTAGTAGGGGCTGATTGCTGAATTGCAATGTGTAATGGTAGGCCAATTACTTACTAAACACTCAAAAGGGAAAGTCTCCATGGAGTAGGGTCAAAATGATTTTTGGGTCAAAATGATTTTCAAGTCAAAACTGCATATGCTTTATAAAACTGCATTTGCATAAAGCATACTGCATTTGCATTATTTATGTGAATTCTTAATTATGATATGAAATGTAATTGGTTGAGATTGTTTTTCTATGTATTAGAAATTAAATTCCTGATTCGGTAATTTTGTCCATAGATTTTAGGGAAGTTTTGATTTCAGGTGAAGGAAAAAGAGTTAGAAGAAAAGATGCAGACAATTCCAGAGCTATAGGATGGGAAATTTGGGATAAGCAAAAAAAAAAATAGTTTAGTAATAGATCATTTAAAAAAAAAATGTTCCTGTAAAATTCTAGTGATGAGTATTGTAATATATTTTGGATTTTAATAGAATGTATTAGAACAATTATGTTTAAAATAAATTAGATAGCTAAATTAAAGTTTTATTAGAAGGGGGTTACAACGCGGAGCAAGTGTTGTGATGGTGAGAGGTGGAGGAAGGTGATCGAAGGCGTGGCGGCAGAGACGACGACGATGTATCAGAGGGTGGTGGAGTTGGGTGGAGAAGGGAGGAGGATCTTGACGGAAAGGGTTGCGTGGTGGTGAGTGGATAAGAACTTGCCAAGTTCTACCATGGGGACTATGTGCCCCCTACCCATGGCAGGACCTTCATTTTGGTGTGTTTGGAGAGAAATAGAAGTTGATGATGATTGTTGGGGTTCGACTTCACTAAACCACTCCATCATGCATACACAAGTTATTAATCAATGTTTATCATCCGTTTGTTATCACTAACTCATAAAAATGCTGAATCCCTAATTCCTTACGAGAAGAGCCTAAGTCTCTTGACTAAACTATCAATCCCTTACGTAGCTTAACCAAGTTACTTGCTTTAAGAAAAGGAGTTAAAGGTGACTAATGGGCTTTGCTCTATTCCTAGAAACAAGACCCATTAGGTGCTCTTCTCCGGTTCATATTTCAAATACATTTTCCAATCGCATTTAAACCAAAACAATCAAGCAAATGGTGATAAAGCCAAAGCGACCATTAAGCAAAGAAGAAAGCACGTAACGGTGAATAATAAACATAAATTAATAGCTCAAAAGATACACATGAGTTTGGGTTTAGTTACATCAAACCCCAATGAAGGGGAGTTCAGCTACTCATGGGTGAGAAGAGCATCAAAATGGTGGAGAAAAGATGAAGATGAAAAAATGGATTCTTGGGAGTGTCCCACACAGCTACACTTGTGCCACAACCTAGGTCAAAGAAGAATCCCCTTTTTCCTTCCAAAAAGCCTCTTTAATAGATATGTCTTTTACCCAAAAAGTGTTAGCGCGACATTTTCGGCCCAACTGAGATTATGTTTTAGCTAGGCCGAAACTTCAGTAAAGTTCACTGGAATAATTCAGGCTGGGCTGAACTTTCTTTCTCAAAATTAGTTACTCTGTCAGTTTTCGAGCTGGGCTGGCCAATTGTTTCAACTGGGCTGGAATTGCGTCCAACAAATGAAGTGCTACTGACTTGATATCAGCCTAGATGGCACTACTTTCAGCTAGGCCATAATTTCTTTCAGAGAATGATTGCTTTCTGCCTTGTGTTCAGCTGGGTTAGACAATTTTTCAGCTAGGGCGATGAAAACTTTCTACTTTGACCTTGATCCTGAGCTACTCCAAAACTCATCTCCGATTCTATGCATCAAAAAAATATTAAAGCATGAGACTAAATTCCCAATTTACATAACTAAACATATATCTAAAAACTAAATCTTTTTGAACTAAAAAGAGGTAGAAACAAGGGTTTAAATAAGGGATAGATGAAATAATTGCACTAATATGTACCAAAAGGGTAAGTATAAAATGCAATTATCAACCTGTGAGAAGGGGAAAACCAAGATATTTTCCAATGTGATAAGTATGACGGAAACATAGAATACCTTCAATAGTGTCTATCCTTTGACGAGATAAATTTCTCGAAGCCAGGAAGCAAGATTTCATAATATTAATCTTGAGACCTGAGGCCAAACAAAAGGTATCAAGGATTCTCTTAACCAAGCAGGCTTGAGAAGTTTTTGTCGATGTGAAAAGTAAACAATCATCAGCAAAAAAGAGATGAGAAACTGCAGGACTCTACTTAGTTATCTTCACTGGATGCCAATTCTTCCTATCAACCTATTCCTGTATATATAAAGCCAATTTTTCCATGCGCAAAACAAACAAGGAGACATGGGATCACCCTGACACAAGCCTCTACAAGGATAAAAATTGTTAAGCACCTCATTGTTCCATCTCAAAAAAGGGAAGTAGAAGTGGTACAATTCATAATTAAATTAATAGCGGCAGAAGGGAAGCCAAACTCAACAAGGGTTAATCTAAGAAGGTCCCAATCCACTATGTCATAGGCTTTATCAAAATCAATTTTAAGCATAAGATAACCAAATTTACCTTTTTTCTTATGCATACTATGCACAATTTCCTGAGCAATCAAAGCATTATCACAAGTACCTCTCCCTGGAATGAAACTGATATGGACCAATCAAGGTAAGGTCTAATTCTCAAAACAAGCACCTTAGAAATGATCTTGAGGGGAACATTACAAAGACTTATAGGTCAAAAATCTTGCAGAGTCAAAGGATTGTCCACTTTGGGAATAGGCACAATGAGAGTTCTAGTTAAAGATGGAAAATACCTGAATGAAAAGCCTTAGCCACCAACTCCCAAACATCACCTTTAATTATCTCCCAATAAGTTTGGAAGAAAATAGGTTGAAAACCATCTGGACCTAGGGCCTTGTATGGTGACATGGAAAAAGTAGCTCTTCGAACCTCGTCTAAAGAAACTGGTCAAATAAGCGCATCAAACAAGTCTTGACTTATGAGAATCAAGTTAATGATTATTTTTTATTCTTAATATCAAGTTCCAATGAAGGACACTCTAAAAGAAAAATTATTTTTTAAAATGTGATTAGTAGAATTCAATAATATTAACTAATTTTCTTAATTAGCGTAAAAATTAGTTAATTTTGCTTACATTTGAGTCTATAGGGAATATTAAATAGAGTAATAATAAATGTGTGTCATTAAATGCTACTCCCTCCACTCTCAAATTTAAACAAAAAAAAAAAATCCCATATATGCCAATTTTAAATATAAGTGAATGTTAACTAATTTCACCTTATTTAATGATATTATCTTCGAAATATCCTTCATTTAATTGAGGCCTTGGACACAATATCTTCTTATTGACGTAGGCTCGAGCATCTTTAGCTCGACCTCTGTCAGAACATCTTAGGTCAACTTTGGTTAGAACATCTTCAACTCATCCTCGATTAGAGCATCTTTAGCTCGACCTCTACCAAAACATCTTAGGTCGACTTTGGCTAGAACATCTTCAACTCATCCTCGATTAGAGCATCTTTAGCTCGCTCACAGCCAAGAATGTTTGTTTCGAGTTTTTTCCATATCAATTCATATGGGTGAGCATGAATTGTATTTTTAAAAATCCAATCAAAATATCGAATCCATATTGGATTTAAAATCCAAAAAAAAAAAAAAGAATTTGGATATGAAACCAATATAATATAATAGATTTAAAGTGGTTTGGATTGGTGTAATTATGGATTGGTTTTAATTAATTTAATATTTTTGCTTAAACTTACCAATCCAGCTTTAATAATATTTTGATTTCTTCTGCAAGCCTTCTCCTAACAACACTCCCAATCTTAGTCCCTTGAATACTTTTAAGTTTTAACAGTTGCTCTTGAGTCACTTTGAATTTCCACTTTCTTTTGATTTATGTTGCTCTTGCTAAGCTTAAAACTTCATAAATTCCCGTTGCTCCGCAAGAAAGGCATTAGTGTTACCTATAAACTTTGCAAATCCACAAATTAAAGCCAATGACCAGCTTTATCACAAACATAGTTTTAAATTGTGATTATAGTTACAGTTACAATCGTCACAATCCTTCATTATTACGAAAAATTGCGCTAATGCAGCCGCAATTGCAATACTAATACGGTTACAATAAGTCAAAAAACTTTTACGTTATATCCATAATTGCAATTGTAGAGCACAATTTAGAACCATGATCACAAATAAGTCCCCACAACATGTTCTAACTTCATATATTTTGCAAGGTAGCCCAACACATCTTTAGGCTTAAAGTGAATTATGAGACGATGCCTTGTTAATTCAAGAATATGAGTTAAATTTAGTGAGAATTGATATATTGAGAGATAATCTATTTAATTAAAATTAATGACCAATTGATTTTAAATTTGATGAGAATTGATATACTAAGAGACAATCTATTTAAATAAAATTATTGACTAATTGTTTTCAAATTTGATAAGAATTGATACATTAAGAGACAATTTATTTAATAAAAGTAATGGTTAATTATTTTTAAATTTAGTGAGAGAATATATATATTAAAAGACATTATATTTAATTAAAATTAATGACTAATTACTTTTTAAGTACGAGAGAGTAAAAAAAAAATTAAAAACCTTACAAAAAAAAGGATCATTGATAAACAACTTTTTCAGAAACTTAAAACAAGAGTTTGTCGAATCTTATACTTGGACTACCCCTATTTTGACAGCTCCATCAATATTTTCGTTGACTCATCCCCTAAGTAGGGGTTTCCATGTGACGTCCATATTGGTTCTAACTTTCTTGAATGGTCTGTTTGTTTGACATGAATGAGAGTGGAAAATAAGGAAAATAAACAGTAAAAATGATTGAGATCCACATTTTTACACTTTACTTTAATTTAAAACTTTTATCTCAATTCACTTTCATTTTATTTCATTCCACTCTATTAAACAATACATAAATCTTTACCAAGCTAGACTTACTGTGTAGATAATTTCTTTCTCCAACTTGTGATGGCTACATCCCAAAGTTTAGGGGGCCTACTCACTTCTCATCATGTTCTTGCATATTTCTCCATTTACAAAGTAGACGGCACGTTGTCGCCTACAACCTAGCCCTAGGTTGCAGATCATCCCGGTCCATGCTCTTCATATTATGATATCATATTTGGCTTTTTTTTGTCTTTCTATTTTATCATACGAAATATTATGGTAATTTTGTCGTTTATACTATTATTTTATTTAACTGGTAACATTTTGTTGCTTTTTTTTTTTGTGATGTTCGGGAATGAACACAGAAGCTCATTGAGATGGAATAATTAGATCCTCTTTGTTAACCCCAATGAGATGGAATAGATCCTTTTCATTTCCTTCCTTTCATAAATTTAAAAAAAAAAATAGAGATATAGAGGATGATATTTATTTTCTCAAAAGTTTAGTAATAAAGAAACGGAGAAAAAAAGAAATGGAGTGTTTTCTCTGTTGCATCAGCTTGCAAGTGCAAGTCTAGACTCGCAGGACCCCTCTACTGAAAATGACCAATCTGGTATCAGCTATGTCCCCCAATTTGGTTTGATAATCTGCACAATGATTACCTATTGCTACTTAAATGTTAATGTTTATTATGTACAGGTGACTTTTTCTTCATTTGTTGTCGTGATTGTATAATGTTTTTTTTTTTTTTTTTACAATTTTATTGTATAAATATTTTTAAAAAAGTTAAATGAAAAACTTGTAATATTTAAAGATATCGAATATAAATTCCAATAATTTATAAGCTATTTTAACTAACTTATAAACTAGTTTGAGCAATAATATGAATTTATTTTGATAGCTCCTAACTTATTTTAATAAGATACTTTAACTAGCTTATAAAAATAAGTTATCATATTAGCTACCAGTTTCTTTTGTTTTTTTTTTTTATTAATTAATTTATTTGAAATCTTTTTTTTTATCTCAAATAACTAAATTTTTTACCAAATATTTTCAATTCAATAAGCTAATTTATAAGTTTTCAACATTTTCGACTCCTAACTTATAACTTATAAACACACCTTATAGGAATAAAAAATTAAATAAAAATAATACTGAATAGAAAAACTTAACAACAGACTACATGAAAGATAACATTTTTTTATGAAGATTAAATTATAATTTTAAAAATAATAAATATGTATTGTGACTTTTTAAATAAAAATATAATTTAGCCATTATTTTGTTTATAAATTGACATCTCTAATTTCTAGCATCATGTAAAAGCTCATTTTGACGTAGAATTTTTTTTTTTTTTTTAAGAATAAGTGAGTTGGTATGATGATATGAGTTTGTCATGGATCTAGTTTAGTTTCAAAAATGGGACGATTATTCATTTACTAAAATAATTTTAAAAATATTAATGAAAGGATACTTAATATTTTAACAAAGTATTTTTAATTATGTTGTAAAAATTAATAGAATAATTATATTTATAGCATATATAATCTACTTTATAAGAAAGAGATAAAAATATAAAATAAAATATTTAATATTCATGATAGAAAGAATGAAAATAAAAAATAATATTATAAAAGTATTATATAAATTATTATATAATAATATAATTTAAATAATTATGATCCACCCATTTGCCAGTTGCCACCACTTTCAAGAGGGAAAGTGGTCAAGTATTAAAAAAAAAAAAAAAAGGAAGGTTGTCTAAGTCATTACACTCATCATATTTATATAATATAATTTTATATTTTAATAGAAAATGTTATTTTAATACTTTTTCTATTTTTGAGTGTCATTTTTTTTTTAGAAAATTTATGTTCTTATTTGATGGTATTTTTAAATGTTTAAGATAACTATAATTTTTTTTTCAATTATACATTTATTTGCTACATAACTTTTAATTAGCTCATACATTTATTATGAAAGTGGAAATAGAAAACTACTTTTATATATTGGAATAGAAATGAAAAATGATATAATAGACATTTTCATAAATATTTTATTACGAATAAGAAAATCTATTGCATCTTGTATAAAAACTTAAAAAAAAACACTTAAAAGGAAGATAATTTTATAACAATTAGTATATGCAAAGAAGAGGAAAGGGAAAAAAGAGAAAAAAGAATATAACAAGATAACTAATTACAAACAGAAGAAAGAAGAAGAAATCTACAATTGTTAGACTAGAAATCAATGTCAAATCAACAATCAATTCTGTTTCCACTGCTTAGCCAACTTATCCAATGCAAGATGTGAAGTTCCACCTTTAGCCATTGCTTCAGCAGCACTTATTTTCATCTTGAAAATCCTCTGAAGAATCTCTTTGCCTTTGTCCGATTCCATGAGTTCCCTGACTCGGTCCCCCAACTCAGTTGCACTCACGAACCCATCTTTGTCCTCATTCAGAGACAAAGCCACCTTCATTTGCTGCACCAAAACCAGGATCTGGATTGTCTAACGTTAGCGCGCGAACGTTACCCTAACGTTGGAATGATCAGAGCCGTTGGATTGATACTTTTTGTTAGACACTGACACGTGTACTTCAACTTGTTTTACCTTGTACTCCAAAGTCGATGTCGTGCACGATGCGGGAGAGGTCGAAATTTTGTGAGCCACCAACGACGGTGGGGTAAAATCCATGGAGCGCCATCGTTGCCCGTGTTGTCTCCTTCCTCGACAACAGCCGCGCTGAGGTTCTAAAGCTCTTTTGCCCGCGTCGTCTCCTCCCTCCGCATGCTACCCGACCCGACCCGACATGGTGGCCACGTTCTCGCCAGCACCAAACGAGACTGAGCAACCCCTTCCGTTGCGGTGTCGTTACTGGTGTATCCGTAAGCCCAACAACCCCTTCCGTTGCCAGACGAGACAGAGCTTAAACAAGATTCTGATTCTGAGTCCAATTTTTACGCTCAAACACCAAACAGAACCAAAATTGGGGTTTCTCAAGGATTCACTAAGATAAAGAATAGCTTCACTCACTGAACCCCTGTTTGGTTATTGTTGTGTTACAGAGGGTTGTTATTTGCAATTTGATGAAAAAGGGAGCGTCCATCTCAATTTGTTTGGTTCTAATGGGGTCAAACTTGGTTGCCCTATTCATCAGCAGATTGTTAGAATAGGTTGTTTGTCAAACACTGCACTTAGTGTTAGCTTAAGTTAGAAAGAGTAAGGTAGTTAGAAGTAAATTAAGTCATAAAACAATGTAAGAGCCTAATGTAATCCAGTCTATGTCTACAAAAGTAAACACAAACATAAAATTGAAAAATCTGCAAAATTGTGCAGAAAACAGAATTATGCAGAAACAATATTACTATGGACTAATTAATTGTGCAGAAAACATAAAATCCATTCACAAAATTGGCGATTGAAATGTTATTTATTCTTTTATTCCATGTCGTGTTGTTTTCTCACTCTCAATGATCTCCTATTGCAAAATCCAGAATAGAAAGCTATTGCTAGGCAAAACACCTAAACTAAACCATAAAATTAAGGAAAACAAACAAGTAAATGAAAGCTTTAGGTGTATCACATGCTTTTCAGTTGAAATGTATCTATTGATATCAGGAAAGACACCTTTGTTAAGTATTTTAAATAAAATCATACGCGTTCTTACTATCAAATATTTTTTTAATTTCAATTGATCAATAATGGTTTATACAAATCTCATGTAAAATTAACTTCAAGTATTTGATTTAATTCAAGTAATTGATTGTATAGTGGAACTCTCATTTCTCTTTATTGGAATTACTATCTTCATTTGGTTTTTGAGCATTGGTTCCTCATCATTTTAAAGTCCATATCTGTTCTTTGCCCACTTTAAGAAGCAATAGTTCCTTGCCCACTTTAAGAAGCAATAACAGCAGTAGCTTTTGAAGCTTTCTCATATTAATCACCAAAATAAAGTATAATTCAACATTCTATTTTTATATCTACATTGTTCCTGATGTAAAACTTGATTCAGCAAAACTTAATTATACTCTCTTGCCATTATATAAAACTTGATTTTCCTCCACCAACAGCGGCACCGCATCGGGGTTGGCAGCGGGCAGGGGCTTTTGGATCCACCAGCAGGTTTCCGCCGCGTCGGGATTGGACTTTCGGATCTACCAGCTACACCACGGCCGTGTCGTGGTCGAGGCGGCGCGCTACGCGGGATGATCGCAGTACCGTCTCATAAAGTTTCGAGGTCCAGGGAAGGGCGGAAACATAAGTTACAATTAAAAGTAAACTTTCAATACACGTGTCAAAACCTAAAGCAAAGTACTAATCTAATGGCCCAAATCACTTGAACGTCACCGTAACGTTCCCGCGTTAAAGTTAGAGAATCCGGATCCCAAAACCACCCTGTTCTGCTTCTGCTCCGCGTAGAGAGGCCACGCCACCATTGGCACCCCTTCACACACCGCTTCCAACACCGAGTTCCACCCGCAGTGAGTCACGAACCCACCCACCGAGTCATGACTCAGAATCTGAACCTGTGGGGCCCAGTCCATCACCACCAACGCCTTATCCTTGGTCCTCTCCAAAAACCCTTCTGGCATCAACTCGTCCAGACTCGGTTGTTCCTCCACTGAGTCAGCACCACCCAACTCGGCCCTCACAACCCACAAGAACCTTTGCTCACTCTTCTCCAACCCAACAGCTATCTCCTTCAGCTGAGTCCTCGAGAAACTTCCCATGCTTCCGAAACACAACAACACGACGCTCTGACTCGGTTGCGAGTCGAGCCAACTCAGACACCCTTTGTCTTCTTCTCCATACGGTGCAGAAATCACGGGTCCCACACAAAACAAGGCTGGTATTGTCCCATCTTCGCTTAACGCCCTGATGGGTCCTTCTTCAATAGCTTCAAAAGTGTTTATTATAATCCCAACACTACCCTTCATGGTTTCCGCTATCTTAAGGAAGGCCTGGGAACTGTAACTCGAAGGGTCTTTGGACTCTTTTGCAAAATCATCGGTTGTAATATTTGCGGATAATCCAGGGATTTGAATTTGCAACGGTTGGTCTTTGACGTATTTTTTCGTAAGTGTTTCGTGAATGGTTGGATAATGAAGGAGTACAGAGAGAGTGGAGGCGCCGGAAGTGTAGTAGAAGTAAGTGTGGACGTTTTTGTTGAGATTTTGAGTGAGGGTTTTGGGGTCGTTGGAGTTCAAGAAGTCCATGATGATGGCTTTGAGGTTCGAGGCTTTGGCGAGGGTTTGGAGTGCAACGGCGACGTTTTGAATGCTGTGGTGGACAAGTTCGAGGGAGAGGAGGCGAGGGGGGAGGGAAGGGGTGGAGAGAGGGAGTGTGGCGAGGGGGACATGGTGGAATGTGATGGCGGGAACGGTGGCGGTGACGGTGGTGATGTATTGAGCATTGGAGTCGCAGGCGAAGGTAGTGGTGGAAGGGGTGGTTGAAGGAGTGAGGATGAGGATTGTGATGGAAAGTGACGGGTGGTGGGTTAGTATAAGTTTGCCTAGCTCCACCATGGAGACTAGGTGTCCCCTACCTAGGTTAGGGTATAGAACTATGGTGTCTTTCATGTAACATTAATTACTTTTTTATTTAATATTTTTTTATTTATATTTTTTATAATATTAATAATAGGTAACAAAATTTGAAATTAAATTAATGATAATAAAGATAATTTTATAAAATTGTTACTTTTTTTCATTTATTTATTAGTTTTTCTTGATATATATATAAAAAACTTAAACGATATATATTATGGGATAGAGGGAGTATAAAAAATATAGTACTATTATGAGACATCAAGGTAAAATTAATAGGTGGTTCGAAATTATGATTCTCATTAATACTTATTAATATTTAATTAATGTTATTAATTATTTTTCATAAATTAAATTTTAATTATTTAAGTTATCTCTTGTATTAATTATATTTTAATCGAAATACCAATAATTACTTTACAATAATTGTTATAAATTAATATGATAAATTCATTCTGTCTCTCACAAGGATTGGACAAGATTACTAGCAGACATTAATTAAATAGATGAAAAACAATTAATTAAGTGAAAAGAAAGATATTACGAGTCTCAATCGTTTTAAGGGTAATTTTAAAAAATAATACAAAATATTAATAAATTTAATGCTATTAATTAAATCAACTAACTTTCTTAATGAGTGTGGATTAGATAAAAGAGTTATATATTTAGATACGAAGATAGTACTCCCTCAGTTCCTTTTTATATGAAATATAATAAATTTTCTTGATCCTAATAAAATAGTTATAAGATTTTCTATTTTACCTTTTTTTTTATTTCTACTTCATAATAAATGCATATGTATAAATTATTTAAAGATTAGGCAAAAAAGTAAGGGTATAATTAATAAATGAGTAATTAATGTTATATTGAACTTTGAAAATGACAAATAAATAGAAATATTTTTTTTTTAAAATCACTTAAAAAGTAATGGATGGAGTATTAAACAGTGTAATAATTTTTTATCACTTAAATAGTGTAACAATTAATGTGTCATCAAAATTTTATTAAATGGAGTAATAATAAAATTGTGTAATAATAAATGTGTGTCATTAAATGTTACCCTTTTTTTAATGCAATTATAAGAAGAAAAAAAGATTAAATAGTGTAATAATAAATGTGTCATTAAAACTTTATTAAATAAAATAATAATAAAATTGTGTGTAATAATAAATGTGGGTCATTAAATGTCAATGTTTTAAGAACCGGACCGGTCATCGAACCGGCCGAGGTACTGGGTTAATGGGTCATTGGTCGATCGGTGGGTCACTGGTCAGACCGGTTTGACTCGGTATATATTAAAAAAATTTAAAAATATAATATAACTAACATAATTTAATCATTTAACACTCCAAATTTAAAATTATTGTCATTATAAAGTACCTAATATTCCAAACAAGAAATAACCAATAATCATGACAATAAAAGTCCATAAATAAGTTTCATAAAAAATAAAAATAAAAAAACACATCATTTTAGCACTTTTTTTCAAAAAAAAAAATTACACTACAACCCGGTTCAACCAGAGACCCGCCGGGTCACCGGTTTTTTGTAAAAACCGGCCCGTTCAACCCGGGTCGTACCGGGTCAGATACATATCCGATCCTATCATCGAACCGAACCGGTTATACCACCGGGTTCCGGTCGGACCGGCCGGTCCGGTCCGGTTTTTAAAACACTGTTAAATGTTATCCTTTTTCGAATGCAATTATAAGAAGAAGAAAAAAAAAGATTTAGTGGATCCAAATATAAGTAAATTTTAAATACTTTCATCTTATTTAATGATAACGTTCCAAAAGAGATTTTTTTTTTTTTATGCATCAAAAGGTAAACAACAAAGAAGAACTAACTACTATGCACATAGTGAGTTCCTATGGTAACCAACCAACATTGGTGCCTTAAAGCAAGAGGACAACTATCCCAAATAACAAAAGGAGAAATATCCTTTGAACCACGTTTTGAAAGGTGAGAGACCAAGGAAGTTGCATGAAGCTTTTAATTCTTTGGACCGAAGGATACTAATTAATGATGCGTAACCGGAATACCTTTTGTGATCAAGGAAACTGCCAACTTTGAATCCATTTCGCAAATTATGCTTTCGATATTTAGACTTGCGCTAAAGTAAGACCATGAACTATTGCCATTAGCTCCGCATTGAGGCATGAAGATACCCCGTAAGCACCAAAAAATTAAACCTTTAAGCCATTGCCCACTGTCATCACGAAAAAGACCTCCAAAGCCAGAGGCACCCGGGTTTCCAATAGAGTTTCTGGTAATTTAAGGTTCCAAACCCAGGATCCAGTTCCCAACCCACAATTTGTTACGATTATGAATAGTAGACCAAACATGTTTTCCAAGGAGGGCAACATTAGCTTCTCCGGCACTCCTAATTCCCAACCCACCATTACGCCTTGGAAGAGATATTGTGGGCCAATTCACCCAATGATTAGAAGGAGAAACCCATATGAATTGTCTTGAAACTTTATCAATAGTTTCACAAACTCCTTGGGGGAGCCAAAGATTCTGCATGTAGTACACAGGAATTGAATTCAAAACAGATTTGGTAAGAGTATGACCCTACCAGCTCTGTTAAGAAGCTTAGATTTCCCTCCCGCCAACTTGGAATGAATACGATCTAATATAAAGGAAAAATCATCCTTTTTAACTCGACTTGTGAGAAGGGGAAAGCCAAGATATTTTCCAATGTGATGAGTATGACGGAAACATAGAATACCTTCAATAGCATCTATGATCTATCCTTTGACGACATAAATTTCTCGAAGCCAGGAAAGTGAGATTTCTGAATATTAATTTTGAGACCTAAGGCTAGGCAAAAGTATCAAGGATTCTCTAAACCAAGTAGGCTTAAGAAGTTTATGCCGATGTGAAAAGTAAACAATCATCAGCAAAAAAGAAATGAGAAATTGCAGGACTTTGCTTAGTTATCTTCACTGGATGCCAATTCTTCCTATCAACCTATTCCTGTATATATAAAGCCAATTTTTCCATGCACAAAATGAATAAGTAAGGAGACATGGGATCACCCTGACGCAAGCCTCTACAGGGATAAAAACTGTCAAGCACCTCATTGTTCCATCTCAAAACAAGGGAAGTAGAAGTGGTACAGTTCATAATTATTAAATTAATAGTGAGATGATTGATGAGAGAAGCCAAGAATAGAAATCTCTTTGATGGATATTTGGTGGGAACTAATGATTGTAAGATCTCTTTGCTACAATATGCCGATGACACAATCTTTGTTGGAGATGTTACTGTGAGGAATGTTTTTGCTATTAAGACTATACTTAGGATGTTTGAACTAGCCTCCGGTTTGAAGGTGAATTTCTACAATAGTAGCTTCGGAGCTTTTGGGGTAGAACAAGATGTGGTGGAAAGATATGCCAATATATTGAACTGTAGACTACTTCCCTTGCCTTTTGTTTAACTTGGAATACCTATTGGGACGAATCCTAGGAGGGTTGACACGTGGCATCCCATCATCAAAAATTCAAGAATAAATTGGCACTTTGGAAGCACAAGAATGTGTCTTTTGCGGGAAGGGTGTGTTTAATAAATTTGGTTTTGTCTTCTCTTCCCATTTTCTTTCTCTCTTTTTTTAAAGTTCTGATGGAGGTATGTAGAATACTTGAAGGGATACAAAAGAGATTCCTATGGGGTGGGAATCAAGACAATAAGAAGATAGCTTGGGTGAGGTGGGAGGATATTTGTAAAAGCAAGAAGGAGGGTGGATTAGGGGTAAAAAAACATCATGTTACTTAATGAAGCATTGTTAGGAAAATAGAGGTGGCAACTTTTTCATGCTAATAGTGGCATGTGGTGTGAGGTGTTGCAAGCAAAATATAAGGGTTGGCATGGTCTTTTGAGGGAGGATGATGCTCTGTGGGAGTTGGTGTGGTGGAGAGATTTGAGGAAAATATGTGGGGGAAAAATAGTGAAAAGTGGTTTGATAAGGAGGTTTGGTGGAATATTGGAATTGGTGATAAAATAATATTTTGGATTGATGAATGGGTTGAGGGACAATGCTTGGCAAACTTATTTCCTAGATTGTTCCTCATCTCTGAGCAAAAGGAGGAGGTTATTGGTAATATGGGGTGTTGGAGGGATGACACATGGTGTTGGGAGTTTAAATGGAGGAGACCAACTTTTCAATGGGAGGAGGACCTTATTCAAGAATTATCTCTTGTTTTACATAATGTACAGGTACATAGGTCACATCCTGATGCTTGGCACTGGAAGGGATCTACAACAGGACTATACTCAAGAGGTTCTGCATATGTTTTGTGGTCCCATATTGGTAGACAAGAGTCTGACTGTGAGATGTTTAAGCTTCTGTGGAGCTTCAAAATACCGAGTAAAGCTACATGTCTTATTTGGAGATTCTTAAGGAATAGATTACCAACAAAAGATAATCTAAAAAGAAGAAATGTGATTGAGATTCATAGTGAACTATTGTGTCCTTTTTGCAAACATTATGTGGAATCCGTGCAACATTTTGTTTCTGTCATGTGGTCCAATTAGCCAGGTGTGGAATATTTGTTACTCTTGGATCTCTCTTGACTATGCTATGGTACTACCCAATTCGGTGGAGGAACATTTCTGGCAGAATTTGGGAGTTGGAAGATCAACAGCGGAAAGTCAGATCTGGCAAGTCTTATGGTGCGCTGTCATTTTTTGTATATGGAAACAGAGGAATAACTGTATTTTTAATCAGTCAATTATGAATGGGGAAAAATTGGTGGATGACATTAAGTTCGTGGCTTGGTCATGGTTACACAATAAGTATCTGGGTTTTAAGTTCTCTTTTGTGCAATGGGCAAGTAATCTCGCGGCTAGTTTGATTGGTTAAGCAAAGTGGTATTGATTTTGTTACATAGTACGATTGTGAGTGATGTTTATGTTGGCTACGTGGAAAGATCCTCACAAGCTACTACGTGCATGGATGGTAGCTTTTTCGAGAGAATTGTTTGTCCTCAATCCTGGAATTTATTTCCTAGCGGTGGGTTATAGAAATTAAAGCCTATAAGTTGGTGCATTTATTTGTTGGCCAGACAATTATTGTATGTTTGTGGCCACAGGGCGTTCTAGCTTGTATTTATTTGTAGGGACTGCTACATTTGTATAGCTTATGGGTTACCTTATATTTATATCACCAATGGATATAAATATGATTTAACCTGTGGCTTCCTACATTTCTTTTGGTATTGTTCCCTTGTAACGGTACCATTGGTACCTTGCTCCTTTTTTAATATATATTTCTTTCTTTGTTGATAAAAATAAAAATAATAATTAAATTAATAGTGGCAGAAGGGAAGCCAAACTCAACAAGGATTAATCTAAGAAAGCCCCAATCCACTCTGTCATAGGCTTTTTCAAAATTAATTTTAAGCATAAGATAACTAGATTTACCTTTTTTTCTTATGCATACTATGCACAATTTCCTGAGCAATCAGAGCATTATCACAAGTACCTCTCCCTGGAATGAAACTGATATGGACCAATCAAGGTAAGGTCTAATTCTCAAAACAAGCACCTTAGAAATGATCTTGAGGGGAACATTACAAAGACTTATAGGTCAAAAATCTTGCAGAGTCAAAGGATTGTCCACTTTGGGAATAGGCACAATGAGAGTTCTAGTTAAAGATGGAAAATACCTGAATGAAAAGCCTTAGCCACCAACTCCCAAACATCACCTTTAATGATCTCCGAATAAGTTTGGAAGAACATAGGTTGAAAACCATCCGGACCTAGGGCTTTGTATGGTGACATGGAAAAGTAGCTCTCTGAACCTCGACTAAAGAAACTGGTCAAATAAGCGCTTCAAACAAGTCTTGACTTCTGAGAATCAAGTTAATGATTCTTTTTTATTCTTGATATCAAGTTCCAATAAAGGACACTTTAAAAGAAAAATTATTTTTTAAAATGTGATTAGTAGAATTCAATAATATTAACTAATTTTCTTAATTAGCATAAAAATTAGATAATTTTGCTTACATTTGAGTCTAGATGGAATATCAAATAGAGTAATAATAAATGTGTCATTAAATGGTACTCCCTCCATCTCGAATTTAAACAAAAAAAAATCCCATATATGCCAATTTTAAATATAAGTGAATATTAACTAATTTCACTTTATTTAATGATATTATCTCCCAAATATCCTTCATTTAATTGAGGCCTTGGATACAACATCTTTTGATTGACGTAGGCTCAAGCATCTTTAGCTCAACCTCTACCAAAACATCTTAGGTCAACTTTGGCTAAAACATCTTCAACTCATCCTCGATTAGAGCATCTTTAGCTCGCTCTCAGCCAAGAATGTTTGTTTCAAGTTTTTTCCATATCAATTCGTACGGGTGAGCATGAATTGTATTTTTAAAAATCCAATCAAAATATCGAATCCATATTGGATTTAAAATCCAAAAAAAATGAATTTGGATATGAAACCAATCTAATATAATAGATTTAAAGTGGTTTGGATTGGATTTAATTAATTTAATTTTTTAATTTGCTTAAACTTACCAATCCAGCTTTAGTAATATTTTGATTTATTCTGCAAGCCTTCTCCCAACAACACTCCCAATCTTAGTCCCTTGAATACTTTTAAGTTTTAACAATTGCTCCTGAGTCACTTTGAATTTCCACTTTCTTTTGATTTCTGTTGCTCTTGCTAAGCTTAAAACTTCATAAATTCACATTGCTCCACAAGAAAGGCATTAGTGTTACCTATAAACTTTGCAAACCCACAAATTAAAGCCAATGACCAGCTTTATCACAAACATGGTTTTTAAATTGTGATTATAGTTACAGCTACAATCATCACAATCCTTAACATTACAAGTAATTGCACTAATGCAGCCGCAATTGCAATATCAATACGGTTACAATAAGTCAAAAAACTTTTACATTATAGCCACAATTGCAATTGTATAGCACAATTTAGAACCATGATCACAAATAAGTCCCCCATAACATGTTCTAACTTCAGATATTTTGCAAGGTAGCCCAACACATCTTCAGGCTTAAAGTGTATTATGAGACGATGCCTTGTTAATTCAAGAATATGAGTTAAATTTAGTGATAATTGATATTTGAGAGATAATCTATTTAATTAAAATTAATGACCAATTGATTTTAAATTTGATGAGAATTGTTATACTAAGAGACAATCTATTTAACTAAAATTATTGACTAATTGTTTTCAAATTTGATAAGAATTAATACATTAAGAGACAATCTATTTAATAAAATTAATGGTTAATTATTTTTAAATTTAATGAGAGAATAGGTATATTAAAAGACATTCTATTTAATTAAAATTAATGACTAATTACTTTTTAAGTACGAGAGAGTAAAAAAAATTAACAACCTTACAAAAAAAAAAAAGCATCATTGATAAACAACTTTTTCAGAGACTTAAAACAAGAGTTTGTCCAATCTTATACTCCGACTACCCCTGTTTTGGTAGCTCCATCAATATTTACGTTGACCCATCCCCTAAGTAGGGGTTTCCATGTGACGTCCATATTGGTTCTAACTTTCTTGAATGGTTTGTTTGTTTGTTTGTCATGAAAGAGAGCGGAAAATGAGTAAAATAAATCGTAAAAGAGGTTAAGACTTACACTTTTATACTCTATTTTAATACAAAACTTTCATCTCAATTCACTTTCATTCCATTTCATTCCACTCTATCAAACACTACATAAGTCTTTACCAAGCTAGACTTACTGTGTAGATAATTTCTTTCTCCAACTTGTGATGGCTACATCCCAAAGTTTAGGGGCCTACTCACTTCTCATCATGATCCTGCATGACGGCACGTTGTCGTCCACAACCTAGCCCTAGGTTGCAGATCATCCCGGTCCATATTTGGCTTTTTTTGTCCTTCTATTTTATCATACGAAATATTTTGGTAATTTAGTCATTTATACAGGTGACTTTTTCTTCATTTATTGTCGTGATTGTATAATTTTTTTTTACAATTTTATTGTATAAATATCTTAAAAAAAGGTAAGTGAAAAACTTGTAATATTTAAAGAGATCGAATAGAAAAATTACAATATTTAGAGTGTGTATGGTAAGTCATTCCAATAATTTATAAGCTATTTTAACTGGCTTATAAACTAGTTTGAGCAATAACATGAGTTTATTTTAGTAGCTTCTAACTTATTTTAATAAGATACTTTAACTAGCTTATGAAAATAAGTTAGCTTATTACCTACTAGCTTCTTTTGTTTTTTTTTTTAATTAATTAATTTATTTGAAAACTTTTTTTTTTATCTCAAATAACTAAGTTTTTTTACCAAATATTTTCAATTCAATAAGTTAACTTATAAGTTTTTAGCATTTTCAGTTCCTAACTTGTAACTTATAAACACGCCCTTATAAGAATAAAAATTTAAATAAAAATAATACTTAATAGAAAAACTTAACAACAGACTACATGAAAGATAACATTTTTTTTATGAAGATTAAGTTATAATTTTAAAAATAATAAATATGTATTGTGATTTTTTAAATAAAAATATAATTTAGCAATTATTTTGTTTATAAATTGACATCTCTAATTTCTAGCATCATGTAAAAGCTCATTTTGACATAGAAAAATTAGTTTTTTTTTTTTTTTTAAGAATAAGTGAGTTGGTATGATGATATGCAGTGGCGGATACACTTGTTTCAACCCCCCACTTTTAAAAAATTACATATAAATATCTTAAATTGTATATTTTGCTCTCTCTAATTTTGTATATTTAAATCTCCTGTCCTAATTTTCTACTCTTTTCATGTTAATAATTATTAATTTTTATTTTATAAATAGATTGTTCCCCTGACTTAGGTCCTAGATTCACCACTGATGATATGAGTTTGTCATAGATCTAGTTTAGTTTCGAAAATGAGACGATTATTCATTTAGTCAAATAAATATTTTAAAATATTAATGAAAGGATACTTAATATTTTAACAAAGTATTTTTAATTATATTGTAATAATTAATAGAATAATTATATTTATACAATATATAATCTACTTTATAATAAAGAGATAAAAATATAAAATAAAATATTTAATATGCATGATAGAAAGAATGAAAATAAAAATAATATTATAAAAGTATTATATAAATTATTATATAAATAATATAATTTAAATAAATAAATAAAAATGATCCACCCATTTGCCAGTT
This sequence comes from Pueraria montana var. lobata, assembly GCA_026413185.1. Lineage (NCBI taxonomy): Eukaryota > Viridiplantae > Streptophyta > Magnoliopsida > Fabales > Fabaceae > Pueraria > Pueraria montana. The sequence continues at coordinate 78,900,705 of CM048648.1, forward strand.
GCCACCACTTCCAAGAGGGAAAGGTTGTCTAGTATTAAAAAAAAAAAAAAAACAGGAAGGTTGTCTAAGTCGTAACACTCATCATATTTATATAATATAATTTTATTTTGGCTGATAAAAAAAATATAATATAATTTTATATTTTAATAGAAAATTTTATTTTAATACTTTTTCTATTTTTGCGTGTAATTTTTTTTTAGAAAATTTATGTTCTTATTTGATGATAGTTTTAAAAGTTTAAGATAACTATAATTTTTTCAATTATACATTTATTTGCTACATAACTTATAATTAGCTCATACATTTATTATGAAACTAGCAATGGAAAACTACTTTTATATATTGGAATAGAAATGAAAAATGGTATAATAGAACAATTCATAACTATTTTATTACGAATAAGAAAGTTTATTGCATTTTTAGTTCTTGCATAAAAACTTTAAAAAACACGTAAAAGGAATGGAGATAATACATCCATTTTTATTATTTGAAATTTATATAAGTTCCATTAGTTTAAAATGAGATTCAAAAAATAAAAAATGACATATTTAATAATATAAACATGAATTTTCATCTACCAAAAGAGAATGTGTCAAAAATAAAATATCAAAAACTATTTTGAAAAAATTAATTTTCAAAAAAAAAATTGTTATCGAATACATACTCCGTGTACAGTTGTGTATTATTGACTCAATAAATACTTGACACATTATTATGTTTCATTAAATGATTTCATACAAATTTAAGTCTTAAACAAGAATATTAAATATTTACATCATAACGTATAAATTATTGATTGTCTTAATTTATTCTTTTGAATTAGAAGAGAGAGAGACTTATTTATAAAAGTATATTGTATATAAACATAATGTATAAAATATTCATTGTCTTACTGTGCACTGCAATTGCGAACAGAAGGGAGAGAGAAAAACTTATTTATACTAGGATAATTTTATAACAATTATATGTAAAGAAGAGGAAAAGAAAAAGAAGAGAAAAAGAACGTATTTTCTTCACTGTAGTCTATGAAAAAAATTGCACTAATGCAGTCTATAACATGGACCATTTTCATTCGTCCATGTGAGTTTTCACATCATCGAGTTTCATGATCCACGTCATTAGTGCATTCTTTTCACATACTGCAGCGAAGAAAATATAACAAGATAACTAATTACAAACAAAAGAAAGAAGAAGAAATCTACAATTATTAGACTAGAAATCAATGTCAAATCAACAATCAATTCTGTTTCCACTGCTTAGCCAACTTATTCAATGCAAGATGTGAAGTTCCACCTTCAGCCATTGCTTCAGCAGCACTTTTTTCATCTTGAAAATCCTCTGAAGAATCTCTTTGCCTTTGTCCGATTCCATGAGTTCCCTGACTCGGTCCCCCAACTCAGTTGCACTCACGAACCCATCTTTGTCCTCATTCAGAGACAAAGCCACCTTCATTTGCTGCACCAAAACCACCCTATTCTGCTTCTGCTCCGCGTAGAGAGGCCACGCCACCATTGGCACCCCTTCACACACCGCTTCCAGCACCGAGTTCCACCCGCAGTGAGTCACGAACCCACCCACCGAGTCATGACTCAGTATCTGAACCTGTGCGGCCCAGTCCATCACCACCAACCCCTTATCCTTGGGAGGAGTGAGGATGAGTATAGTGATGGAAAATGAAGGGTGGTGGGATAGTATGAGTTTGCCTAGCTCCACCATGGAGACTAGGTGTCCCCTACCTAGTTTAGGGTATACAACTATTGTGTCTTTCATGTTTGTGAAGGGGGATGAGTAAATGAGTATTTTGATATGAATTTGGATGGAGTTATGGAGGAGATGCTACATATATTTTTGGACATTGAGCCACCGTACTGTTTTTAAAATAGGAAGCTTTTCCCACTAAATTTACAATAGAATAATGTTTGGTAGACAGTTCAAATGTTAATTGACACCTAAATAGATAAGAAAAAAAGATAGAAAAATATAGATATGTTAGGTGATATGATGTGATAGAAAGAGAGATAGAGAAATAAGAGGTGTTGATAGGGTATTCAAAAAAGTGAAGTGTCTAAATATAATTACTCTTTACAATATTGGTTGTATTGTTTTTAAAATAGGAAGCATTTCCCACTAAGTTGACCGTACAGTGTGTTTGGAACAAGCAAAAGATATGAGGTGAAAGTCTGAGTGGTGTGAAATGAGTTAAAAGTGTGGAAGCAGTTATGTTTGGAACCAGTGAAATACAGATGAAAGGGAATGAAAAATAGTGGGGCCCAGCTGAAACACTTTCACGGTTTCACCTCAAAAATGAGGTGAAGAGGGTGAAATGAACAATAGAAACGATGATAAACATTGCATTCTGATCATGTCCTTAATTGTGTGAGCCTCAATAATTTCAATTTCACATGGCAGCTTCCTCATCTCGCTGTTCTATATTTCGTAGAGCCATAATCAATTATGCTCCAAAGCATAATCGATTATGCTAAGCCATGGTTGCTCTGTGCTGATGCAAATAAAAGTTATGCATGCCACCCATAATCGATTATGCACGTTCTCATAATCAATTATGCTTACGATTTTGATGAGTAATTTGTGCTAAAATTAAATTCATATGGGTCGTTCCCGATACAGTATATGAAGGTTTTGTAAGTAGTCTTTATGTTTTTTTGTGTTGGGGGTGCTGCTCTTTGTAGTAATGCTTTTTTTTTTATTAAAAAAAAAACTTTTCGTGGACCAAAATTTTTTTGGATGGGGTAAAATTGAAATTTCATAATTGTTTAATTTAACTTTTTCCTTTTATTATCCACATAACCACTTTAATTCAAATATTTCTTCTCTTTTCAACTCTCTTTCATTTATACCAAATAACCCACTTTTCATTCTCTTTTCATTCCTCACACTTTCATTCATCTTTTCCAAACATATTGTACAGTGTTTGGTACAGAGGGGTGAAAAGGAATGAAAGTGTGAGGAATGAAAAGAAATGAAAAGGGATAAAAGAGAGCTGAAAGAAAGTGAAAAGTAAGGTTGTTTGATTGAGATGAAAGAGAGTGTAAAAGAGATGAAAGATTTGAAATAAAGTGGTTAGGTAAGTGGGGAAAAAATAGAATTATTTTAAATATTATTATTATTATTATTATTATTATTATTATTATTATTTCTAGTATTATTATTATTATTTATTTTATTTTTAATATTAATATTATTTTTATTATGATAATTTTGTATTATTATTATTATTATTATTATTATTATTATATAAGAATAAGAATTAGGAGAGAGGGGTGGGGTCTATATAAAAAAGGGGAAGGGATTTGATATAGAAAAAAGAGGTGTGTATTTGAAAAAGATGAATGGGTAGCCGATTATGCATTTGCATAATCGGTTATTGTCTTATGTAAACGCAACGAGTATCACGTGAAAAAAAAATGGAGACATTTTCGACCAAGCAAAAAAAAATGCTTCCTTTGTCTTCCCTTTCATCTTGTTTCATCTTAATTTGAGATGAAAGTTTGCCTCCATGGGACACAAGCATTTCACCTCTTTCACCCCACTTTCACATGTAACAAACTGCTTCACTTTTTCACTTTCAATGCTTTTCAACCCTCTCCACTTTCAGCTCTCCCACTTACAGTTGTTGTTTGAAAAATTATATTATATATTGGGTGATGATACGTTATACCTATATTTTTTTTTATCTTTTTTCTTTATAGGTGTCAACTAGCATGAAGGATGTCCATATATAGTTTTCAATATTTATCACAAGTACCTCTCTCAAGAATGAAACTGATATAGACCAATCAAGGAATCAAGGTAAGGTCTAATTCTCAAAACAAGCACCTTAGAAATGATCTTGAGGAGAACATTACAAAGACTTATGGGTCGAAAATCTCACAGAGTCAAAGGATTGTCCACTTTGGGGATAAGAACAATGAGAGTTCTAGTTAAAGAAAGATGGATAACATACTTGAATGAAAAGCCTTAGCCACCAACTCCCAAACATCACCTTTAATGATCTCCCAATAAGTTTGGAAGAAAATAGGTTGAAAACCATCCAGACTTAGGGCTTTGTATGGCGCCATGGAAAAAGTAGCTCTCCAAACCTCATCTAAAGAAACTGGTCAAATAAGCTCTTCAAACAAGTCTTGACTTATGAGAATCAAGTTAATGATTCTTTTTTATTCTTGATATCAAGTTTCAATGAAGGACACTTTAGAAGAAATATTAATTTTTAAAATGTGATTCGTAGAATTCAATAATATTAACTAATTTTCTTAATTAACGTAAAAATTAATTAATTTTGCTTACATTTGAGTCTAGAGGGAATATTAAATAGAGTAATAATAAATGTGTCATTAAATGCTACTCCTTCTAGTCTCAAATTTAAACAAACAAAAAAATCTTGTTTATGCCAATTTTAAATATAAGTGAATATTAACTAATTTCACCTTATTTAATGACATTATTTCCAAAATACCTTTCATTTAATTGAGGCCTTGGATACAATATCTTCTAATTGACGTAGGCTCGAGCATCTTTAGCTCAACCTCTGCCAGAACATCTTAGATCAACTTTGGCTAGAACATCTTCAACTCATCCTCGATTAGAATATCTTTAGCTTGCTCTCAGCCAAGAATGTTTGTTTCGAGTTTTTTCCATATCAATTCTTATGGGTGAGCATGAATTGTATTTTTAAAAATCCAATCAAAATATCCAATCCATATTGGATTTAAAATAAAAAAATAATAATAACCCCTTTCTGGATCTCAAATTCAGCATCAATGGAAATTACGAAAACTCAAAAGGTGAAGAAAATATAAGGCGGAAAGACAAGAAATGGAAGATGACGCCACAATCGAAGCTCGATTGATAAGTCTAGGAGGATTCGCCACAAAGAAAGTGTTTCTTTGATAAGAATCTAAAGGTTCATCACAAGAACCAAGAGAAAACTCTCTCACTTAGCACAATGCTAATTTCTAAAAATGATCAAAGCCCCTTACAAATGTGTTCTAAGGGCCTATTTATACTAACACGAATAAAAAGGCCCAAAACAAGTCATAATGGACCCAAACTAAAAGGAAACATCACTAAAAATATAAAAGTCCAACAATGGCCCAAATTACATAAAATCCTATTTTAAAATTTGACTCCACTTTAAACTCTTTTTTATAGCATCCTAGTCCTTTATCATTCCCTCCTTCTTGAAGGAAATTCGACCTCGAATTTAGAGCCAAGGTACCTACATCACCAAAATAACACAAAACAACATGTTTTAGTTTTGAGAAAATATTAAAAAAGAAAATTATATCTATATTGAGACTTGAATCCCTTAAAAAGGCAAATCTCTTATTATCTATGTGCTTATATATCAATCCTCCTGGATCAAATACAAGCCTAAAGAAACCATCAAACAACACTAAAATGAAATGCTTAAACATAAAATCCATAACCAAGTCAATCCAATGAAAATTATGAACAAGCAATGACATTTTTAAACCAAGAATAGAAAATTTAGATTTTTCCATTTTATACACAATCCATCTATCAAGACACTTAATTGTTTCATGCTTCATATACTTCCAAAAGAAATGTTCATACATCACTAAACTTTCACTATGAGTTCCTCCAATCAATGGATCATGAAATGAATATTTAGGCACACAAAATGCAACATCTTTAAACATATGCTCTTTATGCATATAGAACTCATCATTTTCAATTTTCCCATAAACAACAACACACCTAGAGGAAGACTCATCATGATCATACAAGTCCAAATGATGTGCATTAATATCAAATTTCAAGAACTTGGCACCATCACCTAAAACAATATCATGCATGCCAAAAGTAACATGCAATTCACAAGCATTTTGGATTAACACATGGTACATATCAATTAAATCACAAGGTTTAGAGATGGTGTAAGCCAAAATTTTCTTCTCTCTATGGTTGCATTGGTCTTCATTGCCTCCACCTCTTCTCCAAATTGTCTTGCCCATTGATCCTTGATGTGCAATTCTTCCTTAGGCATCAATGCAAAAGAATTTATATGGTTAGGTGCACAATCAAGTTTACAAGAAGAATTAAATTCACAATCCAATTTAGGAGAAAAAATTAGAGTCTTGCACTCCTCCTTTGAGACCTCATCTTCAATTTCCTTCACATGAGAGACTTCATCATCAAACAAAGGGTTAGAAGAAAAACAAAAACAATCATTTTCCTCTTTATCTTTTGCTTTCTCTTTTTCACTTTCTTTTTCAATTATTTCTCTTTCTCTCATCTCTTTTTTCTTTTCTCTCAACTCTTTTTCTCTCATTTCTTTCTCTCTTAACTCTTTTTCTCTCAACTCTTTTTCTCTTATCTCTTTCTCTTATCTCTTTCTCTTTTATTTCTTTTTCTTGTAACTCTTTTTCTCTCATTTCCTTTTCTCTTTTCTCTTCTTTTCTCCACTTACTTATCTCTTTTGCCATTTCCCTACAAATCTTATAGATTGGATCACTCTTATCAATAGTAGAAAGGTATTTCTCATCTTTCTCTTTCTCATGTTTTTCTGTCTTTTTGCTCTTTTCACTGTTTTTGCTTTCTTCTTCCTCTTCCTCTTTTATCTCCCAATTTGGGCATTGATAGGTCATGTGCCCCCATCCCTCACACATGGAGCACTTCATAGTACTAGTTTTAATCCTTGAAGATGACCTCTCTTTATGCTTTCTCTCTCTATCTCTCTTTTGATTCTTTTCTTCTCCATCCTTATATCCTCCATCACTTCTATGATAAGAAGAATAATACATACCTACACAAAAATGATTAGCACAATAATAGAAATATGGACCTCACCACTCACTAAGTGTTTCACTCAAAACCACTCGTGTTTCTCTCTTTTGAGGCTTTTTCTATAATGTGCACACTTGCCTTTTTCCACTCTTGTTCCTCTTTAGTTCTTGAAAAGAACCTCCAAAAATCAATAACAAAGAATTTTCAATGTGAAAGATGTCACAAATCCAAACTTGACTTAAGAGTCCAATGAAAGGAAAACTCAAAGACACAACCAAGGAAATTTAAAGACAAGCAATAAAAGCTAAAAAATAAGAAAGGACAACTCAAAATAGAATGTCAAGGAAAGACAAGACTAGAAGACACAAGAATAAGAGCAACACAAACTAAGAAACTCAAATTTTTAACTTTGTGAAGAACTAGTGTATTCAAGAGAGCTAAAATGGCATAAAAGTGTATGAAAAAAAAAAGAATTAAGCAATGATGTAGAAGGACTTCTTATAGGGTAGATTTTTTTTCTTTCCAAAGGTTTTTTTTAATTTTTTTTTTATTTTTTTACACTTTGGCTCCCAAACTTTTCATAATTGCACTTGGGCCCTTATATTTTTTTGTATTTTCACTTTTGCCCCTAAAATTTTCTTTTTTTATCTTTAAGTTCTTTTCTTTTGCTAATAAGTCCTCAAACTTTTTAATATTTACAAAAAACACCCAAACTCACTTAATTCAAATTTTTATGGATCAAACACAAGGGTTTGCCAAGTCTCTCAAGAACACACATGAACAATGATGAACACTCAAGAACACAATGTGCAAAATTTTTACTTAATCAAAACAATGATGCAAAATCAACAAAAATGATGCAAACAGCAAAAAATAGGTGCCAAAAAGTAATTTCAACACAATTTTGAATCATATTTACGAATGAACATTACCAACCTAAATCGATCAACAGTACCAAAATCACAAAATTGACGCACAAGATTTAGGCACACAAGCAATCAGAATATGGAAACACAAGTAAATCAGAACAGTACCATGCAGATCAGATTGAGGACAAGAACAGTACTGAAATCAAATCTGGATGCACAAATCGGATTCGAAATTGATGCACAAATCGGATTCAAAATTGATAAACAGTACGAAATCGATGAACAGTGCCGCGATCGTGAACAGTGACACCAAAAGGAACGGTACGTCGTCGAGATGAATAGTACCACCGCCATGATGAATAGTGCCATGATGAACATTGACACAAATTTGATGATGAATCCTTGCTCTGAATACCAAATGATAAAAACCCCTTTTCGGATCTCAAATTCAGCATCAATGGAAATTACGAAAACTCAAAAGGTGAAGAAAATATAAGGCCGAAAGACAAGAAATGGAAGATGAGGCCACAATCGAAGCTCGATTGATAAGTCTAGGAGGATTCGCCACAAAGAAAGTGTTTCTTTCATAAGAATCTAAATGTTCATCACAAGAACCAAGAGAGTACTCTCTCACTTAGCACAATGCTAATTTCTAAAAATGATCAAAGCCCCTTACAAATGTGTTCTAAGGGCCTATTTATACTAACACGAATAAAAAGACCCAAATAACTAAAAAGGCCCAACACAAGTCATAATGGACCCAAACTAAAAGGAAACATCACTAAAAATATAAAAGTCCAACAATGGCCCAAATTACATAAAATCCTATTTTAAAATTTGACTCCACTTTAAGCTCTTTTTTATAGCATCCTAGTCCTCTATCAAAAAAATGAATTTGGATATGAAACCAATCTATTATAATAGATTTAAACTTTTAAAAAAATATATATAATAGATTTAAAGTGGTTTGGATTGGTGTAGTTATGGATTGGTTTTAATTAATTTAATTTTTAGCTTAAACTTACCAATCCAACTTTAATACTTAATATTATAATTTCTTCTACAAGCCTTCTCCCAACAACACTCCCAATCTTAGTCCCTTAAATACTTTTAAGTTTTAACAGTTGCTTCTCACTTTGAATTTCCACTTTCTTGATTTTTGTTGCTCTTGCTAAGCTTAAAACTTCATAAATTCCCATTGCTCCGCAACAAAGGCATTAGAGTTACCTATAAACTTTGCAAATCCACAAATTAAAGCCAATGACCAACTTCATCACAAACATGGTTTTAAATTGCGATTGCAATTACAGTTACAATCGTCAGAATCCTTAACATTGCAAGAAATTGCACAAAGAAGGGGGGGTGCTAATGCAGCCACAATTGCAATATCAATATGATTACAATAAGTCAAAAAACTTTTAGGTAGCCCAACACATGTTTAGGCTTAAAGTGAATTATGAGACGATGCCTTGTTTATTCAAGAATATGAGCTAAATTTAGTGAGAATTGATATATTGAGAGGTAATCTATTTAATTAAAATTAATGACCAATTGATTTTAAATTTGATGAGGATTGATATATTAAGAGACAATCTATTTAACTAAAATTATTGACTAATTGTTTTCAAATTTGATAAGAATTGATACATTAAAAGACAATCCTATTTAATAACATTAATGGTTAATTATTTTAAATTTAATGAGAATTAATATATTAAAAGACATTCTATTTAATTAAAATTAATGACTAAGTATGAGAGAGTAAAAACAAAAGAATAACAACCTTAAAAAAATAAAATAAAAGCATCATTGGTAAACAACTTTTTCAGAGACTTAAAACAAGATTTTGTCCAATCTTATACTCCAATTACCCCTGTTTTGGCAGCTCTATCAATATTTATGTTGACCCATCCCCTAATTAGGGGGTTTTTCCATGTGACAATATTGGTTCTAACTTTCTTGAAGTGTTGACCAAGCTAGACTTACTGTGTAGATTTTAATTTTTCCAATATTTGATTGCTACATCCCAAGATTTTTTTTCCATAATTAACCAGATTTTTTTTTATTACCTCAACTGGCCCCCTTCTCACATTATTTCCCCAACTAGCCGTATTTACTGTTCACTTTGTGAATTTGGGTTGGCCAGCCCCGAATTCACACCTGCCTTTTTCTTTTCTTTTTTTCAAACCCAGTTATGAATTTGGGTTCTCTAGAACCGAATTCATGCTGTTTTTTTTTTCATTTTTGAATTAATTTTTTTTATTAAACTTAATAATAATAGTTAATAATATATGAAATTAATATATTTAAAAATAGATTTAAATAATATAACTAATTATTAAATTTGTAAAATACACACAAATATATGTAATTCTTAAAAATAAATAATAATATGTAATAAAATTATTTATTAATATCTTTAAAAAATATTTAAAATTAAAATTTATCCTATTTAAATTTAATAGGGAGAGATGTTTTATTCACATTTTATTTTTTGAATCTTCAAATTTTGATAATAAATTAAATTCATAGAAAAAAATTATTTCATTTATTATTGGTAGAGAATGGAGCGATCAGAATTTTATAGATCTTTGTCGACAGCCGAGATCGTGCGAATTCAAGTATCGTTATTGTTCATGCATGACTGGCCAAAAGAAGCGACAAGTTTTTTAATGCTCTCAAATGTAGCTGCACAAATCATGTTTATCAACATAATAAAAATAACCAACCTCTGAATTTATGTTGGGTAGACTGGAATTCACAACAACCTTTTAATATAAAAAAAATTATATAAAAATTTGATATTTTTAATTTACAAAGATTTTGTATTAAAAAAATCATCATTTGGTAATTTAACTTTACACTAATTTTTATTATTCTACCAATAATAAATTAAATAAATTTTTCTACAAATTTAATTTATTATCAAAATTTTAATATTCAAAAAATAAATGTAAATGAAACATCTCTACCTATTAAATTTAAATAGAATAAATTTTAATTTTAAATATTTTTTAAAGATATTTATAAATAATATTATTACATATTATTATTTATTTTTAAGAATTACATATATTTGTATATATTTTACAAATTTAATAATTAGTTATATTATTTAAATCTATTTTTTAATATATTAATTTTATATATTATTAACTATTACTATTAAATTTAATAATAAAAAATTAATTCAAAACGCAAAAAAAGGAAAAAAAAACCAGTATGAATTCGGTTATGAAGAACCTGAATTCATAAATGGGTTTGAAACAAAAAAAGAAAAAGGTAGGTGTGAGTTCGGGGCTGGCCAACCCGAATTCACAAAGTGAACAGTAATATATGGCTAGTTAAAGAAATAATGTGAGAAAAGGGCCAGCTGAGATAATAAAAAATAAAATCTGGTTAATTATGGAAAAAAAAGTCTCATCCCGGTCCATACTCTTCATATTATGGTATCGTATTTGGCTTTTTTTGGTTGTTGCATTTTATCATACGAAAAATTTCATAATTTATAGAGTTGACACAGTGGTATAAAATCCTGTGTTGTTCATATATAGGGAAATCATTTATTTAGTAAGAGAATTCGTGTCCGATTTTTTTCGTGTGTAAAATTTTCTTGAACCAGTAGCAGTCACGCATCACGAATGAGATTAATTTTTGATCCAGCAGATTGTAGGACACTCATAGTATCTCATCCAAGACCAAAAAACATACGAAATATTTCATTGCCAAATAATTAATACTACTATTTTATTTAGCTGGTAACATTTTGTTACCCTTTTTTGCGATGTACGGAAAAGAAAGAAAATGAATACAGAAGCTCAACTCTACGCCTATAGGTAACCCCCATTGAGATGGAATAGATCCTCTTCATTTTCTTTTCTTTATTTTCTTCATTTTATAATTTTTTAAAAATAAAATAGAAATGATATGCATTTTATAAAAAGATGATATTTATTTTCTCAAAAGCTTAACAATAAAGAAACGAAAAAAAAATAAAAATGGAGTGTTTTCTCCGTTGCATAAGCTTGCAAGAGCAAGTCTAGATCTGCGGGACCTCTACTGAAAATGACCAATCTGACATCAGCTCTGCCCCCCAATTTGGTTTGATAATCTGCACAGTGATTATCTATTGCTACTTAAATGTTACTAATGTTTATTATGTACAGGTGACTTTTTCTTCATTTTATTCTCGTGATTGTATAATTTTTTTTTTAGAATTTTATTGTATAAAAATATTTTAAAAAAGTCAAGTAAAAAACTTATAATATTTAAAGAGATCAAATAGAAAAATTACAATATTTAGAGTAGGTTTGGTCGGTCATTCCAATAATTTATAAGCTATTTTGACTGACTTATAAATTAGTTTAACCAATATATGTGTTTATTTTAATAAGATACTTCAACTAGTTTATGAAAAAAAGTTAGTTTATTAGCTAAGCTTCTTTTATTTTTTATTTTTCATTTTTTCTTCATTAATTAATTTATTTGAAATCTTTTTAATCTCAAATAACTAAATATGTCATTTTATATTTATCAATTAAGTTATTAACTAATTTTACCAAATATTTTTAATTCAATAAGCTAACTTATAAGTTTTCAGCTTTTTCAGCTCTTAATTTATACCTTATAAGTTCCAACTAACTTATAAGCTTTAAACTAGCTTATAAGTTAAACACATCCTTAAAGGAATAAAAAATTAAATAAAAATAATACTGAATAGAAAAACTTAACAACAGACTACATGGAAGATAACATTTTTTTATTATAAAGATTAAATTATAATTTTAAAAATAATAAATATATATTGTGATAAACATGATGGGGGAACGATCTATTTGACAGAAGAACTCGTGTTCGATTTTTTTCGTGTGAAAAATTCCCTTGGCCAGCGGTAGACACGTACTGCGAGCATGATTAGTATCTGACCCAATGCGTTGGAGGATATCCGTGGTCTCTAACTCAGAACAAAAAAATCATGAAATAAAAATGAAAAATGGAATAATAGAAAATTTCATAACTATTTTATTGTGAATAAGAAAATTTATTGCGTTTCTAGTTTTTATATAAAAAAATTAAAATACACTTGAAAGAAATAGAGGTAGTATACTCTTTTTTATTAATTGAAATTTATGTAAGTTACATTAGTTTAAAAATGAGAATCAAAAAATAAAACTCATATATTTAATAATATCAACATGAATTTTCATCCACCAAAAGAGAATGTGTCAAAAATAAAATATCAAAAACTTTTTTGAAAAAATATTTTTTTCAAAATAATTTTTTGATACAGTTATGTATTACTCTCTTTGTCCATGTACAGTTATGTATTATTAACTCAATATTAATAAATACTTGACACATTATCATGTTTCATTTAATGATTACATATAAATTTAAGTGTTAAACAAGAATATTAAATATTTACATCATAACGTATAAATTATTGATTGTCTTAATTTACTCTATTGAAAGAGAAGGGAGAGAGAAACTTATTTATACAATATACTTTTATAACAATTATTATATTAATATATTAAAAACATGATGTATAAATTATTCATTGTCTTTTTTTTTTTGTCAGAAAAAAACATACTTTATACCCATTTACATCTATGATTAAAAAAAAAAAAAACACACACACACACACACAAACACAACCCCGCAACAAATCAGCATGCTGTCGGTTATCCTATATTTACGAATGGGCCAATGCACTGTAAATATAAATTAACCAAACCTTTACAGCACAGGAACTATACATAAGACAAAAAATCCTACTAATTAATTTATGTCGGTTTAGCTACATCCCTTCCATGTTATAGCAAGACATCCCCAAATATAACACATGCAATTGATCATTATCAATACTACCCAGATCTCGTGATCCCAAAGTTCTCATAACACAGCCACGTGTTCTTCTCTTGATGAATCTAAAACCCTTAAACTCCAAACCACTTCATATCATCCACCTTAATTCCTGAAGACCAATCGAACCATCTGATAAATTTTCACCAGATATACCCTCCCGCTAACCATTGTGAAAACCCAAAAACCACAATAAGTCTGTTGCTATGTGTCTCAGTTTATGATTATCAGGCACATTAACAACTATATTTAATGCAAGCACACTGATTCACCCTAAATTTAATGAATAACTGAATTTTAATTTGGAACAGAAGGGAGAGGATCCAAACTCGTTTTATTTACACTATAATTTTATAACAATTAATATGCAAAGAAGAGGAAAAGAAAAAGAACATAACAAGATAACTAATGTACAAACAGAAGAAATCTGTAGTTATTAGCCGACAAGTCTCTGTCAAATTATAAATCAACTCTCTTTCCATAACTTAGCCAACTTATCCAACGCCACACGTGAAGTTCCACCTTCAGCCATTGCTTCAGCAGCGCTGATTTTCATCTTGAAAGTCCTCTGACGAATCTCTTTCCCTTTGTCTGATTCCATGAGTTCCCTAACTCGGTCCCCCAACTCAGTTGCACTCACGAACCCATCTTTGTCCTCGTTCACAGCCAAAGCCACCTTCATATACTCCACCATAATCACCCTATTCACCCTCTGCTCGGCGTAGAGAGGCCACGCCGCCATTGGCACCCCTTCACACACCGCTTCCAACACCGAGTTCCACCCGCAGTGAGTCACGAACCCACCCACCGAGTCATGACTCAGTATCTGAACCTGTGGGGCCCAGTCCCTCACAACCAACCCCTTCTCCTTGGTCCTCTCCAAAAACCCTCCCGGCATCAACTCGTCCAGACTCGGTTGCTCCTCCACCGAGTCAGCACAATCCAACTCGGCCCTCACAACCCACAAGAACCTTTGCTCACTCTTCTCCAACCCAACAGCTATCTCCTTCAGCTGAGTCCTCGAGAAACTTCCCATGCTTCCGAAACACAACAGCACGACGCTCTGACTCGGTTGCGAGTCGAGCCAACTCAGACACCCTTTGTCATCTTCCCCGTACGGTGCAGAAATCACAGGTCCGATACAAAACAAAGGTGGCACTGTTCCATCTTCGCTTAACGCTCTGATGAGTTCTTCCTCAATAGCTTCAGAAGTGTTTATTATAATCCCAAAACTACCCCTCATGGTTTCCGCTATCTTAAGGAAGGCCTGGGAACTGTAACTCGAAGGGTCTTTGGACTCTTTTGCAAAATCATCGGTTGTAATATTTGCGCGCAATCCAGGGATCTGAATTTGCAACGGTTGGTCTTTGACGTAATTTTTTGTAAGGGTTTCGTGAATGGTTGGATAATGAAGGAGTAAAGCGAGAGTGGAGGCGCCGGAAGTGTAGTAGAAGTAAGTGTGGATGTTTTTGTTGAGGTTTTGAGTGAGGGTTTTGGGGTCGTTGAAGTTCAATAAGTCCATGATGATGGCTTTGAGGTTTGAGGCTTTGGCAAGGGTTTGGAGTGCAACGGCAACGTTTTGGGTGCTGTGGCGGGCAAGTTCGAGGGAAACGAGGTGAGGGGGGAGGGAGGGGGTGTTGGAGGGGAGTGTGGCGAGGGGGACGTGGTGAAACGTGATGGCAGGGATGGTGGCGGTGACGGTGGCAATGTATTGAGCATTGGAGTCGCAGGCGAAGGTGGTGGTGGAAGGGGTGGTGGAAGGAGTGAGGATGAGTATTGTGATGGAAAGTGAAGGGTGATGGGTTAGTATGAGTTTGCCTAGCTCTACCATGGAGACTAGGTGTCCCCTACCTATATTAGGGTAGAGAACAATGGTGTCTTTCATGTTTGTGAAGGGGGATGAGTTTTTCTTGAGATGGATTTGGATGGAGTTCTAGAGGAGATGCTACCTCTATTTATGGACTTGAATTGAATTATCGTACTGTTTTTAAACTAGGAAGCTTTCCCACCAAGAGCATTTGTGGGAATCAACAATTTCAGCTGTTTTATTATAATTTTAGTTGTTCATATAAAAAAAAGTAAGATATTTGAGAATTTAACTTAAATTTGAAAAAAAAATTAAAAAATTATTTTTATAAAGTTAAAAATTTGTATTTTATAATTATTTTTTGATAATTTTTTTTAACTGTTTTTACTTTTTTTTTATTACGTAAAAGTTAATTTTTTATTATATCAAAACGAAATTAATGATTTTTAAATTATTTTTTAATAAATTTATTTAAACAAAAATTAATTTTAATTATAATCAATTATTGAAATAATATAATTTTTACAGTTAAATATACCTTTTACAATATTGGTTGTTGTCCGAAAAATTATATTATATATTTATATTTATTTCGTAAAAGACCTAAACCAGTGACTAGCAAATGGACTTCTTAGTAAACTGGCAGTTGACGGAAACTGCCCAAAAATTGTTAAAAATGGTGGGACAGTGGGAGTAAGGGAAAAATCATAGTCGATATAGACCCTGCATAAAAAGTTAACTTTTTTTTCTTATGTAGTTATATATGATATTATTCTCATTAAATATGTATGCAATAATCGTTTAGCTATTATTTTCATGTAATTAAAATTAAAATATTAAAATTAAATAAATAATATTATGTTTGTCTGAATGATATCTGATTCAAATTATTTTTAAAGAGTTTCTATGGTATTTTTACTAATTTTAAGAGTTTTGATATTGTTGATTTTTTACTCAATAGTTATTAAGTAACATTGCCATGTCATTATTTTAATATTTAATAATAAATTTATTATACATTTCAATCTAATCCCTATATTTTATATATGGTATTAAACGAAATTTTTAACATTACAAATCAAATCTCAGCGTCCATACCAAATCATTTTTTTTCCTCTTTTTCCCAAAACCCCCAAAACACGTCATGATTGTGAAACGCCGCGAGATGCACTCCAGCAACATGTTGAACCAGGAAACTAAAGTAAATAAGAAAATTGGAATTTTGATCCCGAAACATACCAATCATGTGTTAATACGCAATTTAAATTGCTTCTGAAACAGTAATAGAGCCTTACTTGTGTTTGATGTAACATCCTCATATGTATAATTGAACCAATCCCCTGGTCATGTGACAAAAAAAAAACGCACTGATCCAGTGATAGAATCTAATGGAAAAGTAGCAAAAGAACGAGTGCTTCAAGTTTTAATTGCTTTTTTTTCCTAATAGTCTTTAATTTCATTATTTGTATTTTTTTTTTGTGAATAATTTATGTGTTACTGATTATTCCGTTTCAATATTGTTTGGGAACCATTAAGGTGGACGCCTCCCTCAAGCTGCTCCACGTTCCGCTGGTTGTCCACGTGGCCACAATTATTGTCGTTGAATACCGCTGAGGAGTAAGGATCCAAAAGCAAGTTGAATACCAAAAAATAATCAAACCAGACTGAGGCAGATCAATATTGGGTTTCAAGTGTGGAGAAGCAGATATAAAACTGCATATATATCGTACATAATCACATATTTATTATAAGAAAGTTTCTATGGTTGAGCATCGCATCAAAGGCTACATAATCATGACAGCGTATTGAAGTTTCCACACAATCACGACAGCGTTTTAGGGTTTTGGGAGAAAGAGAAAAAAAAAAAAAATTGATATGTTTGCTGATATTTGATTTTGTGATGATAGAAAATTTATTTAATAGGAATAATATTTTAATTAAACAGGGACTAGATTTAAATATATAATAAATTTATTACTAAATATCAAAATAATGACATGACAATGTAACTTAATAACTATTGGTTAAAAAATTAACAGT
Organism: Pueraria montana var. lobata; assembly: GCA_026413185.1. Taxonomy (NCBI): domain Eukaryota; kingdom Viridiplantae; phylum Streptophyta; class Magnoliopsida; order Fabales; family Fabaceae; genus Pueraria; species Pueraria montana. The sequence goes on from CM048648.1 coordinate 78,918,054, forward strand.
ATCAAAACCCTCAAAATTAATGGGAATACCATAGAAATTCTTTATTTTTATTAAGATTAGGTTTGAATTTTGTGGGGAAAAAAAATGTGGTAATCCAAAATCTTAAATAAATAATTTAATTCCTCTTGCAGAAGAAGACACATTTTTATAAAATATAGAGGTTAAAAATAATAATTTTTATTCTGTGGCATTTTAATAGGTATATAATTTTAAAATTTAAAGAAAGATATTAAAATAAAACTTTCCTTAAAAAAACATGAAAAAATATTTAATTTTTCATGAAAGTGGAGGAGATGATTCTTAGTGGGACATTTTTAACAAAATTTAGACATAATAAAAAAGGCTAAAATATGTTTTTCATTCTCAAAAAATTGAAAATATACATTTTTCGTCCCTACAAAATTTGAAATATATCAAATTTTAATCTAGAACTAGGTTCATATATATATATATATATATAAAATTACTACTTCTTATTTCAGTTCGAAAGGAGTATCATGTGACCACATAAGTAAAACAAGATATATATTGCTCTTTAGAATTGTCCAAAAGCATCTAACACCTCCTAGACCAAGCTGCCAAGTTAGGGACGATTATTGAACTCAATCAAGGACATGTCTAAAGGAAGTTTGGCCACAACAGGACAATCTATTTATATCGTGTGGGTCGACCTCATTGAAAAAGTGCAATTCTTACAATAACATAAGCCTCACAAATTCTTTGTTTCTACTTTCTAACGAAATATTTGAAGTTTATGATAGATTTAGAATACAAAATGGTTTTAACAGTGTAAAATTGTTTAATGAAAAATTGATCAAATTTGAAAACTTTTATATGATGTGATATATTAGAGTTTTTTTTTTATTAGTGATATATTAGAGTTTTTTTCACATGACTTAATTTGTTTTAATCTTGACCATTCAAAATAGATCTAGTAGTCAATATTTATTTCTCTCACTCTTATATAAGATAAGCCATCTCACTAGATATATTTACTATATATATATATATATATATATATATATATATATATATTAAAATAAAGGTGAAAAATAAGTGATAATTGCATTTAATAATTATTAAATATTATTTTTGAATTTTTGTTAGCATTTTTATCATATTTGATAATGAAGTTTAAATCTATAATATGCTTAAATCACCTTTTGGTCCTTGTAAAATAAGGGTTTTTTATTTTTATTTTAGTCCTTTAAATATTTTAATTTTAATTTTAGTCCTTTTAAATATTTTTTTTTATTTTAGTCTTTGCTTTAAAGTAACAACGTTGAATGAAGATGTAACAGTGACAGTGAGAGTGACATCCCATTGACTTGCCACATCAAGGAGTCTGACAGGACAGTAATGTGTAATTATCTTTTGTAAACTATGTTTTTAAATCTTCATTTGTTCAAAACAGTTGATGATTTTAGACTAGTTAATAAGGAATTTAAAAACATATTTTGCAAAAAAAAAAAAATTACACGTGGTTGTCTTGTTAGACTCTTTGATGATGTGACGAGTCAATGAACTTTTAATATCGTTGTTATGTTAATAGTTAACATTGTTACTTGACAGCAATAACTAAAACTAAAAATTTTAAATTTTACAAGAGGATTAAAACAAAAAACTTTAAAGGACTAAAATAAAAACAAACCTTATTTTATAGGGACCAAAAGGTTATTTAAGCCTTTATAATATATTATATAAATTATCAAGTCTTTCATCACTAATCCATTCATAATAAAATTTTATCCATATTTTTAAAATTATATCAAACCGAACTCAATTGGTAAAATTATTTCCAATATTTTGTTTTCAGAATATTATTTGGCTTAATTACATATTTTACTACAAAACTATCATTATTTCACGAATTTTATCACTGAATTTTTTTTTTGTGTATTTTACCATGAAGATAAAATGATGAAATGTGCCAAAATTAAAAAAACATGATAATAAAATGTGTGAAAAAAACTTGGATGCTAAAATGTGTAAAAATTAAAAATATGATGATAAAATGTGCAGAAAAAAGTTTGATGATAAAATTTACAAAATAATAATAATTATGTGATAAAATGTGGAATCAACTGTATTTTATTTTTTGGTATAAAATATGAATTTTTTAATTAGGATATGAGATCATTTTCACATGGACGTACGTTACCATTTCATTAATAGTTACCATTTAGAATTAAAGTTTTATGTTAATAATTTGCAAAAAATTTTAATGCAAACTTTATTTCGTAGATTATCAAAGTAAAATTTTAATTCTAATGAAAGAACAATATAAACAATTTAGAAAGTACTGTATCTAAATTTTTTACCTTAGCCAGCCCCCACAGAATTTCTTGAAGAATGTGTTAATGAAATAATAAAAAATATTCCATGCAAAATTGAAGAAGTATATATTGGGTGAACATCTAGAAGAAGAGAGTGGGGGCATGTGACCGATCATGACAGTGATAGGTATTGCACGGGCCCCGCGAGGGTAGCAAAGTATTCGTGTTTTCATGTATCTAATGATTTAAAATTAGATAAATATTTTTATATAGAAAATTTGAAATCACTAACTTACAAAATAAAACGTATTTGAAAAATTATATTTTAAAAACCGAAAGACATTAATAAACTTGTTTTTAATAAAAATCTTTCATTTTTTTTTTATAAAAAATTCATATTTTAACAAATTTCTATATACAATGTTTGTAAATTATGTGAATATCCGCTTCATAAATGCGTGTGAGTACAGGATAGACATAAAGCAAATTTCTCATCGAACAAAATGAATGGCAGAAAATTGCTACTCTTATATCACTGTGTAACGTTTGACTGCTTTAAGAATCGACAAATGTTTCCGTATATTAACAAAACATTTTTCAACATGCTTAACTATAGTTTTTATTTTTTATTTTTTTATGCTTAACTACAGTCTACAGTATATAAGAAGTATTTATGAAAGTATTTTCCCCCATTTTTTGTATTTAGTGTTACACTTGACATTTTTTTTTGCTGAATTCTCATATTTTTTTGCTGAATATGTTACACTTGACATTAAAAGATTTTTTTTTGACCGACATTAAAAGCATTATTACTTACAAGAGAACATGTGCTTATTAAAAAAAAAGTGCTTATTAATAATGCTTCAATTATGAAATAAAAAAGTTTTAAAGTTCTCCATAAAATTATGCAAAATTTTATTTTTCTTAACTAAATTAATGAAAGTCGGTACTGTTACAAAAGAAAATCCATAAAATGATGTATTTAAATATTAATAATGCTATATATACGTATATTTACATATATCATATATTTATATATTTTAATATTCAATTATAAATAATTATACTTAATTCTTATATGTTGAGAAAAGATAGCTATTAAGACAAGTTTTTTTTTCTTTTATAAAAACAAAATAACTCACGAGCTTTACACACACACACAAAGTAACAAGGACAAAATTAAAAACTTTTTATTGATGCCATTTCTATCCCCCACAATTAATTTTTCCACTTTTTGGAATTTTCAAATGTCTTTTACTATTACACACAATTTATAACTATTTCTTTTTCTCCTTCTGTTTCTTTTTAACCGTCAAATTTTTGGAAAAATTTTGTTTTTATTTATCTGTCATTTACAAAGTTCAAGATCACATTAATTATTTTTTTATCAATTATACCCTTACTTGTTACTCCCTCATTTCTTTTTAACTGTTGGATTTTTAAAAAAAAATATTTCTATTTATCTGTTGTTTGCAAAGTGAAAGATTACATTAATTACTCTTTTATCAATTATACCCTTACTTGTCTCCTAATAAATAATTATTATAGACATGCATTTATTGTGGAGTGGAAAGGAAAATGGGTAAAATAGGAAACCCCACAATTATTTTATTGGGATCAAGAAAATTTATTGTATTTCTTGATTTCTACATAACAACTTTAAACGACACATAAAAAGGAACGGATGAAAGTATCTAATTTTTAATTAGTTCACACTATACATTTATTGTAGAGTAGAAATAAAAAAAGGTAAAATAGGAAATTCCATAACTACTTTATTAGAATAAAAAAAATTTAATGCATTATTTGGTTTCTACATATAAACCTTAAAAAACAGATAAAAAGAAACGGAAGGAGTATAATTTTAAGCAATCAATCTCTTTAATTCTGAACTCTAAATTTTTTTAATAAATAGATCCCACAAATAACTACACATCCTTACATTTGATCACTTTTCATAAAATTCAAACATATAGGATTCACACCTGCTGCTTGAGGAGAGCTTAATAAACACTAACTCCAATAATAGGAGTGTTTATCTCACTTTTTCTTATTAGTTACTTTTTTTTTATTAGTTTTTTTTTCAGAAAAAAAAACTAATAAGAAAAAGTGAGATAAACACTCCTAATGGAGATGCTATGAAAATTTGTTATAATATGCAAGTACAAATATTATTCACATGTTTATAATTTTATTAATTCAAGGGTGGTTAGCAACTAATGTTTTAAAAATTACACCGATTGTTAAACCAATCAAGACACTAATTCAAAATTTAATCATTCAACTGTGGTGAAATAATAATAATAATAATAATAATAATAATAATAATAATAATATTATTATTATTATTATTATTATTATTATTATTATTATTATTATTAAAGAAACATAATATTATAATTTTATAATACTAAAAATAAAATACTATTTTTACAGAATTTTAATATTTAAAGTACACATAAAAATTTAAATAAAATATATCATAATATATAGATAAGCTTACAGTGACACCTCCTATATTTTATGCGAATTACATAAGTCACCTCTCTGTTTGAAAGTATTTCTTTGACGGCCAATTCTACGGTGGGAAAGTTCCTCATGTTTCCCACCGTGGGAAACAAAATATGATGTGTTAGATTATAATCAACGTTTAAAATAAGTGAAGACTACCGTAGGAATAAATGCACCGGAATATCTTAAATTTTCTTTTCTTTTTTTCTTTTTTCTTTTTCTCCTTCCTGTTTCCGATGGCAAGGCCACTGTGCCGCTGTCGTCGTCTCCTTCTTCCCGTTTCCGATGGCAAGCCTTATGAGACACAGACACAGCACCACCCTCAATTCATTCCTCAAATCGCAATTTGCAAACCACCGCAACACAAAGCGTCTCAAATTCACATTAAATTCCTCTCAAACTCAAACTCAAATTTCTTTCCCTCCCCGAAAACGATGTCGTTTGAGGTGGAGGAGTAGGAGGCGTTCGAGCACACACTCCTGGAGGTGTCGGTGTACAAGATCCCGCCACGCAGCACCTCCGGCGGCTACAAGTGCGGCAACTGGCTCCGGAACCGCTGCGAGGTCCACCTAGAATCGTGTCGTGTCGCGCCGGAACCGCTGCGAGAACTGCGTCGTGTCGGAGCCGTGGTGCGCTGGAACTGCTGTGAGGTCCACCTGGAGGATCCAAACTCCGTCGAGCTCTTCGCCGCGTGCTTCCTCTACCCCGACCAGCGCGTGATTTTGTTTTAGATCTAGATCTAGATCTAGATTCCAGACCCCCCCCCCCCCCCCGTGAACTCGCAGGTATCACGACTCTGGTGAAGGCATGGTCGAAGTGAAGGAAGAGAGGCGGAGGGAATGGGTAGAGAGAGGATGAGGTTGCAGTGGTAGTGGCGATGAGGGAAGGGTGTGGCAGAGAGGGAGGGTCGTTGCAAGAAGGAGTGTCTTTTTCTATTTTTTTTTTAAAAAAAAATATTCCGGTGCATGTATACCTATTGTAGTCCACACTTATCTTATAATCCGATGGTTATTAAAACTTTCCCACGGTGGGAAACATGAGAAACTTTCCCACCGTAGAATTTGCCTTCTTTGACACCCTTTCCTATAACAATCTTAATTTATGTTTAGTTTTAAAAGTTGAAACCCAAAATTACTCCTAATTACACACTTACATATAAGCATCCCTCTGTTTTATACATATTACACATGCCTTATGTTTTTTTCAAATATTATGCACGATACCCCTCTATCGTTTTAGATTTGGATTATCAATCTGCACTGCCACTGTTTCTGAGAATAGAAACATGGCACCATGACTCCGTTGTAGATTTCGTCAGCATTGCTCACCTTTGCACGGAGCTTCGGTGAGTGCGTCCCAGCAATGATGGAGGGTTTCATTTTTTGTTGTGCTCGTGCGCAAGGCTCCGTTTCTAGTTATTCATTTTGCAAGTGGAGGGTTTCATTTTTGATTTACAGATCTAGTTTGGAAGATTGATTTGGAAACGAAGGAAAAAGAAAAAGAGAAAAATAAAGAGGGAGGCAAAATGCCATTGCTAGAAATCGCTTCCAAAGGTGGCACACGGTGGTCTACGACGACAGTGGGTACAGAAGGAGGAAGTTGAAGGACACGCTGAAGGTGCCCTATTTTAATGTTTTTACCAAGATGAGATGAGGGTGTTTCGAGAAAAGAAAATTACTTAACAATCACGTGCTAGTCATGTGACCCCTAAACCAGACGAAGTTAACACAATTTTTGGACAGAGGAGGTGTCACGAGAATGCAAAAGTTAGGGAATTTTCTGTAAGTTGAAAAAAAAGAAGAAATGGTGCCTCTTATAATTCAAGTAAAACATAGGGAGTGTCACTGTAATTTGCTTTATATATAGATTTAAATTTGAAACAATACATAACAATATCCATTAATAATAACAAATTTAAATTTAGATAAAAAATAAAATGATAAAATATCTTAGGTTAATTTTTATTTTTTAAGAAAAAAATGAAAAAGTGTCATATTAAGCATTTTCACTTATGTGCTATGAACCAAATCTTTGTTAGTTTTACTAGTTTTAAAAATTAAAAGTTGTCTCTTTTTTGAAAAATGAAATGTATAATTTAATTTTAACTTGTAGAATTTACATCAAATTCTCTATGTGAGTGTGCACTTAAAAAATTAATTGAATTGACATATGTAATACTAACACGAGCAAACATTTATCTATATTTTATATAAGTTTAGTTTTCATGTATTATTAGTTTAATTTTTTATACTATTAATCAATTAGAAATAATTTTAAATATGATTTTAAAGTAATTATTATAAAAGTTAAGATGTCTATAATACATGGCAATTTATAATTGAATGTTAATATATATTCTAATTAAATTCATGTTATATACAAAGAATTATCTAGCCAGTTTCTTGCTATATAGACCCTAACATTTCACCATGTATATTTTGACCGTGATAAGAATTAACATGCTTTTTATTATATTCTTAATACTTCTTAAATTTTAAATTAATATTTTATTATACATTTTTTTATTTTTTAAATATTTCTTATTTTTTTTATCACATTATCTATTACATAAATTATTTATACAAGTATTTATATCATAAAATAAACTCAAATAAGTTATAAATAATTTATTCTAATCGCACACATTAATTTATATAAAGAAAAATTTTAAACTTATATTTTAATTTTGGAGTGTATAATTGAAAAGAAAAGAGAGATAAAAATAAAAGTAAAATAAATTAATAAAATAGAAGTAAAAATGAAAAATAAAGAAAAAGAAAAATTATTAAATGTGGTAAAAAATAAAAAAATAAAACAGACGTAAAATGAAAAAAATTGAATATATAACTATAACAACTCTTATATAAATTAAAATAAGATAATGACTGCTTGATTATAACTTTGCAAATTAACGTTTTGCTTGTTATACGCAGTTACGTATAGTATAGCAACTTTTTTTATACAAGTAAAACAATTTAATTAGAATGTATTAATAATGTAAATATTTTTATATTATTATTAATTATATATTGATATATATAATAAAACTATTGACTTTTGAAGTAATCAATTTAAAAATTATATTTAAAGTAACTTTTAATTAATTAACAATATAATTTTTTAACAATAATTATACATGAATGTTAAATTCTTAAAATGTAAGTGTGCAAAAATTAGGGACATATTATGGATTAGTATAAAGACAATTTTACTACCATATGTTACGTGTATGTATATTTTAAAGGTTAAAAGATTTAATTTTAATAAAAAATAATTTAAAATTACTAAACATGATTATAATAAATACTCAAACTAATGTTAATAATAAATTTTACATTAAAATGTATACTACAGAAAGAAAAATAAATTCACATAAAAAACAAACAGGAAAAAATAAATTATTAATGTTAGCCAATTTCACATTAAGGGTTTGTTTAGTGATCATGATAAGATAATTATCTTATAATTTTGTAATAAGTTGTTTGGTTTAGCAATAAAATATGATTTCTTTATCCTGCTGCCATCTATTTTATCTCATTGCTATAGTATATTTTTTATCTTAATGAAGAAGTACTAAGTTCGAAATTAACATAATAAAATAGACTCTCTATTATAGTTATAATATATACACGTACGGAATACACACACACACACACACACACACACACACACACACATATATATATATATATATATATATATATATATATATATATATATTTGTATTCAACATATTATTTTATATAAATTTATAATAACTTTGACATGTAAGTTTAAACTATATTATTAATTAAAATATTTGAATAATAATTATAATTTTTAAAAATGTATATAATTTTTTATAATGGTAAGAAAAGTAATTAAATAAATAAAAATCATCTTGTATAATTTATTTAAAATTATAGTTTATTTATATATTTTATAATTTGTAAAAATTAAATTAAATTAAAAATTTCTTTTTAGAAATTTATATGTAATTTTAGTAAAATAATGATTTTGTCTTTTGAATCTAATTTATATCTTATCCTATTATAATCTAATCCATGTCAAATACAAGATATGATAACACAATAATTTATTACATGGTATGTACCAAATATTAGATAAGATAAAAATATTTCTTGCATTAGATATGCATATCCTACTCTTATCCTGCTCAGCAGACTGCTCTTATCATATCATATCTTAATTACCAAATGAGTCCTAAATATTTTATGTATTACTCTTTAATCAAAAGGTAAGTTAATAAGTTTTAGGGTATTAATTAAGAAATTAAAATTATAAATCTTTTTTATTAAAAAATGTTGTTAATGTATTCTCATTTTTAATATACTTTTAATATTAATTTTTTTTATAAATTTTCTATTTATTAGTTTCTTAATTAATATCTTTAATTTTTTTGGCATGGTAATTAATATCTTTAAAATACCATTTAACAAGATTTATTTAAAATTAAGATTTTACCTAAATAACTCTTATAATAAATATTAATATTAAAGTACGATAGTGATTATCAAAATAAAACTTTAATTTTATTTTAAAAACAGTATTTTATCCAAATTTTGTCTTCATTTATATGAGACTCGAAATTCCACTAGTCTCCCTCGCCTTCCCATGCGTAACAGTGGTTCATAGCTGGAAACAATTATTGATGGGATGGCCCTAAAATCGAATGCATGATTGAGGAGGGTCTTTTCAGAAGAGCTTCTAGAACGAGCTTTTAGTCTTATTATAGAACGAGTGATCCTCTTACATGTGGGATGACAATAATGAACATTTAAATCTTATGGTATCTTTTATTTATAGGAATGGGAGGAACAGGAACGGTAGCCACTAACATGGTGGTATGGATGATAAATAATTGGACATAAGAAAATAGTAGATAAATAATTGTATCTTTTAAATATGGTTAAAAGTTTAATTTTAATATTTATTGGAAAAATAACCTTTTAAATGGATTCAAGAGATTAGTTTATGAGTTCTGACTAAAAATATTCAAATTCACTAAAAATAGAGAAATAACTGAGCGTTATTGACATTTTTAATATGTTTTTATTATTATATAAATTTTAATAGTAAAGAATATATTACCAAGGTACGAAAATACGTTATTAATTAATATTTCTACTAAGTATATTTCTGAAAGTAGTTTATATATAATCTTAGCAAATTCAATGAAGTTATAAAAGTATATATAATTATTGTTGATATATTATTATTATTATGGATGGCGTTATACTGTTATTCCCTTCAATTCAGAGGACTAAACAAAAACAAACAAAGCCTAAGAAGAAAAGGATGGCTTATACTTATAAAGAATAAATTAAAATATATTCACATTTCATGATATTTTTTTTTTGATCAGCAAAGAAGAAATATATTAAGAAAGGTACAAGGGGTACCTAAAACCCATATACAACTAGGGATGGCAAAGCGAGCCGGGCGGGCCAGCCCGCTAACATTTTGGATGGGCAGGGTGGGATTTCCAGTCCGCCGGCCCGCTTTGGCCCGCCCCGCCTGGCCCATCAGCACGCCAGCACTTTTTTTTTAATTAATATATCTAAAATAATATAAATTATTAGGGACTATTAATATTTTGTGATGTATTTTTAAAAGACTATTAGTTTGTGGTAAGCCTTTTTAAGATATTATTCATGATAATGTTGAACTTGTGGTGTTAAAAGACTATTAGTTTGTGGTTTATTGAAGAAAATGAAACAATATTGCAATAATTTTTAATTGCGTTCACACTTCACAGTAACAAAAATATGATACAAGTGATGCAAAATTATTTTATTTATATTTTATTTACAATAAATTTTAAAAAAAAATGGCGGGCCAGCCCGCCAGCCCGCTCTATGGCAGGGTGGGCCAGGACAACCAGCCCGTGGCAGCTGGGCGGGTCAGGCCCGTTTTCGGCGGGGCACAGGCGGACCGGGTCAAAACGGGCCGGGCCAGCACGTTTTGCCAACCCTATATAACAATAAACTAAATGAAAGAAACTAAGAGGTCCCAAGGTTACAAAATATTTATCCCCACCTGTTGAGAATGAATAAAATATAACCAAGTTGCCAGACAGAGAAAAAAAAAGGAAAAGGAGCAAAAGACAGACAATATGAGTGCCCAACCAAGGTATTACTCCAAATGGGGCATATAACTCCAAGATCCGAAAAATCAATCTTCTATGTGCAGTAAATGTCACCATTAAAAGCATTCAATCCTGTCTCCCCAGCCATGCATGAGTGGACCCAACAAACACAAAAAGTAACATTAATAACATGTATGTCAGCATGCAATCTTGCATCATTGAATACAATTGAGTTGCACCAATCAGAACATTATGAATAGAGCCTAATTAGACCGTGTTCCAAATTCAGGAGAAGAGCAGTACCCATCGAATAACAGAGGCCGATCTGAGAAAATAACAGACATAACAATCGGACCTATGAACAACTTAACCAGGCATATCTTGTAAGCAAATTGAGTTGACCAGTGATAAAATGAAGGTTTGAAGCCTTCAACCTTTGATCTACACCACTCCCACGAAGCTAGCTTTATGTTCTCCATTACCGCCTGTGAGTCTGGGGTTTTATTGTTAAAAACAATATCATTACGATGCTTCCAAATGGACCACATGGTAGCAATCCACACTACTGACCAAGTTTTTTTCTTCTTCTGATTTGAAAGAGCTGCGCCGTGTTGCCAGAAAGAGATGCTCAGATCTGCTGGTAATGGCTTACAAGTACCTTCCCACCTGCAAACATCCCTCCAGATGTCGATAGAGAAACTACATGAGAGAAAAAGGTGTTCAACAGTCTCATCATGATTACCACAAACAGGGCAAAGATAGTAATTTCCTGGTAGTTGGATACGTCTTCTCTTCAAATTTGCTCTCGTCTGAATTCAATTAAGAAACATTTTCCAGCAAAGGGCCAGAGCTTTAGAGGGTGCAGGGATTGACCACAGATATTTTAAAAGACGCTCATCCACTTGACATTCAAATTCATTATGATCCATAAGAACACTTTTATATACTTCCCTCACCACGTACCCTTCGTGTAGATTTTCCTTCCAACACCACCCGTCTACCGAATCTACTACTGGTTTTTTCAATTGTATGAGGGACAAAAGCTCATCTACCATTACCTTTTCCCATTCAAACCAAGGGCGTCTCCATTTCAGATCCCACTGCCACGAGCCTGCCTCCCACCTACCATTTTAAAAAATCTTGTTCTGTTGTTGCATGGAGTTAAGAAATAGCCTGGGGAAGATGTTGCATAAGGTATCTTCTCCCACCCAGGTATCACCCCAAAAATGAATTTCCTTACCATCACCCAATCTTCTGGCCACATTCTTTGTAAACCAGCTTTGATCCTGATCCATATTGCAAATCTTGTTTAAGTCCTTCCACCAGATGGATTCAAAGCGCGTGTTGCTATCTCTTAAGGCAGCCTCCAAATTGCCATATTTAGCCGATAACACTTTTACCCAAAGCCTATTTTTTTCATTTAACAGTCTCCACCCCCATTTTCCAACTAAGGCATGGTTAAAAACGTCGAGATTCTTGATGCCCAATCCCCCATTTTCCTTAGGCTTACAAACTTTTTCCCATTTTAGCCAAGCCATTTTCTTGTCTTCTCCATTTCCACCCCACAAAAAGTTTCTTTGTAGCCTATTCAATTTCTCTATAGCTAACCTGGGGCTTTAAAGAAGGAAAGGAAATAGAGAGGGATAGAAGATAGGACGGATTTCAGAAGACAAATTCTTCCCCCAAAGGATAAGAATTTGTTACTCCAAGACTTGAGCTTTGCTTTGATCCTCCTAATCACCGGATCCCATGTTTCTAGTCTTCGCGGATTAGCACCCACTGGTAGCCTGAGATACACAAAAGGTATTTGCATTGTTCTACAATTAAGCAAGGCTGCACAAGATCTCCACAAAAAGTCATCCATCCCGATACCTCCAATTTTGCTTTTATGAAAATTTACCTTTAGTCCAGAAGCTAGCTCGAAACATCTTAAAATGCTTTTGAGGGCACACATATTTCTCGCATTTGGTTTGCCAAAGAAGATGACATCATCAACATATTGTAAGATTGGAATCATAATGTCATTATTACCAATATACACCCCTTCAAAGATATTCTTTTTTGTAGCTTCCTTCATGAGTCCGCCAAGGCCCTCTGCAACCATGAGAAACAAAAATGGTGCCAAAGGGTCTCCTTGCCTCAATCCTTTTTTCACACCAAATTCCTCCGTAGGGCTTCCGTTGATTAGGAACGAAGTTGTGGCGGATTCAACGCAACTCCTAATCCAAGAAATCCATTTGTCTCCAAACCCCAATCTGGCCATCATATAATATAAGAACCCCCACCTCACTGAGTCGTATGCTTTTTCAAAGTCCACTTTAAAAATGAAGCCTTCTTTCTTTCTCCTTCTCAAATCATCGACCACTTCATTTGCAATGACCACACCATCCAAGATGTTTCTTCTTCCAACAAAGGCCGATTGTGCATCATCAATGACCAAATCTAAGACCTTGCTTAGTCTCTTAGACAATAACTTAGCCACTATCTTATATATGCACTCAATGAGAGAAATTGGCCTAAAGTCACCAAGACCTTGGGGGTTCTCCATCTTTGGTATGAGAGCGATAAAGGAGGCATTAGTTCCCCTCGGTAGCTTCCCAAATTGGTGGAACTCATGGATCATTTTGCATATATCATATTTCAAAAGATCCCAAAAGTGTTTGATAAACTTGAAATTATAACTGTCGGGTCCCGGACTTTTGTCTCCATCACACTCCCAAATAGCCATCTTTATTTCCTCCTCTGTGAAGCTTTCCATTAGTTTATCATTTTCTTCCCTTCCAATACTCTTGAATTCCACACCGTCAAGGTTAATTGGTACCTCCTCCTTCTCTTTAAATTTGTCTTGGAAAAACCTCTTAACTTCATTTTTTATCTCCTTTGGCTCTTCCAACAACAAACCATCTTTCAAAATCCCATGGAAATTATTTGTTCTCCTTCTCCATTCCATAATGGAATGGAAAATTTTGCTATTATTATCACCACATTTGAGCCATTGCACTCTAGATTTTTGGTGTAAGATAGACTCGTGTCTACGAGCTACCTTCCAAAATTCCTCCAATAGAACTCTTCTTTGCTCCTTTTGCTGTACGGAGAGACCCCTTATTTCATCTTCAACATCTAGCTTCCCAATAGAGTCCACCAAATTATTGCAAGTGACCTCTAAGTTGCCAAACTTTTCCTTGTTCCACCATTTCAATCTATTTTTCAGGATCTTCAGCTTTTCTTTCATGACAAAAGCTGCCCAACCCGCCACTTGTATTCCTTCATATTCCTTTTTCACAAAATCTGAAAAATTAGATTCTAATAACCAAGCATTGAGGACCCTAAAGGGTTTGGGTTCCCAATCAAAGGACTTATGCTGTAAGCCTAACGGGCAATGGTCAGATACATCTCTATTGATGACAAGCTGCTTGGAATTGGGCCAAGAATTGAGCCACTCAAGAGACACCAAAATCCTGTCAAGTCTACTCTTCATATTTGTACCCTCCCTATACCATGTGAAGTTCCGTCCTAGCATTGGTATGTCTACTACCTCCATTGATCTCAGAAAATCATTAAATTCATCCATTTCTTTTGTTGGCCTCTGAGCTAAATTGTTACTGCCAATTCTTTCTTCACCCCTCCTCACTGAGTTGAAATCACCAACCACACACCACAAATTTTCCCCAAAAGATACCCTTCTTTGAACCAAATCCTCCCACATCGTTCTTTTGTGGGCTAAATCGCAAGATGAGTATATGTTCATAATAACTACAGGTTCCTGGGAATTCTTCCACAAACCTTTCACCCCCAGAAAACCATCACCACTGATTGTGTCTAACATGGAGAAAGATCCTTTTCCCCCACAAACATAGCAAACCACCTCCATTATTTATTGTTGCATTTTCCACCCATTCTACTTCATCGTCCCCCCATATCACTATGCATTTTTTTTTTTTGAACTTGTTGCACTTTAGTTTCCTAAAGACAAACAAAATCCACCTGTTGAGTTTTTATAATCTGTCTCACCTTCCTCCATTTCACCTTCCCCCCAAGCCCCTTATATTGAATGATAGAACAATCATCATTTAACCATATTGGCTCCCTGCAGTTCACCCCTTGCATCTTTGGTACTGCTCCATTGTCCCTTTTTTCTAGTTCTACCAGCCTGTTAATAATATCCTCGTCTTTGGCTGCCAAAGATACTCCTAACGACTTGGCAATTTCCCATAGCTTTTCTGCCTCCTCCTTATTGTCTTTAGAACAAGACGTTGGTCTACTTCTGCTATCTTGAATGGGGTTGCCTTCTTCCACCATAACGTTTTTTTCCTGACATGGTACCTTACTCTTCAACTTCCTTCTACTTCTCTCTTTGGCAAATTCTATTAGCTCTGTTGGGGTCGGCAATAACTCCCTTTCATTACCATAAGAGCTCTCTACATGTTGTCTTCTACTGGTTGAATCAAGCTTGTTCTGTTCTTCTTCATTCTGTAGAAATTTGTTACTTCTCTGTGTGTTCCCATCTTTCTTCTTTTTCTGGATTTTGTAGTTGTATCTGGCCCCTATTTTTTACCCCAAACAGCAGTTAATTTTCCTTCCCCCCTTTGTTTGTTGTTAGACATTTCAGCCTCGGTCTTTTAAATCTTCTTCTCATTGTTTGGTCTTTCCCTTCCGCAGCATTTTCCCCCAAGTCAGAGGCGCCTTCTATCACTGTATCTTGTGATTCAACCCCTTGTTCCTCCTGGATGATATTATTTTGGCCCAAATGAGTGTCTTCCATACTGCCATCCCCTGAATTTGACTGTGGTATCTCATTGTTCGGCCCAAACTGATATACTACTAAACTTCTGCTTTCCAAACCTTCCGGCCCAACAGAGGGCAGCAAGTTATCATCTTTGCTTAAAGTGGGCCCATATAGATATTTTCCTATTTGTTTGTTTTCCACCATCATATTGGGCCGAGGCCCATTCTTCCCTTCCTCTTGATATCCCTCCTTATCAAAAGGAGTTTCTAGAATTACTTCTGGATGATCGTTGAGTTGGTCAATATCCTCTCCCTGCTTTTGTCCTTGAATGGCGGTGTTAGCAGCACTACTTCCAAGGTGCACATCTTCACTTTCCTTTTGTTTATCATCATCATCAAAACTTTCCCGTTTATTACGCTCCACCTCCGTATAGGGTGATGGGTTTCTCCTCTTTGATGTAGTACTTTTCTTTCCTTCCCCATGTATGTACTGTTCCCCAAAAATTCATCCACCTCTTGATGGTGACTACAAACGTGTGGGGGTTGCTTTTCACCAAAGCTTGTCTCTTTCACAATAAATGACTCTGAAAAAGTGCTTTTGTCCTTGTTGTGAATAGAGAAGGATGGTTGTTCTTGTACGAAAGGACCGCTGTGTATTATTTTCTGGTTGTTAAGAGGAATCAGTTGTTGATCATCCGGTTGCTCCTCGTCTTCCGATTTGCCGTTGCTCCCCACCCACTCCGATCGGAGGGATATATCATCCAAACCATCGAGAGTTGCAGCAGAGGAATCATCTTCCAACTCCAGATCATATCTTCTTTCTCCACACCAGCCAACGTGGTGGTTTGAGCATATTTTGTCGAAGATTCTAATTGACACAATATGGCCATTAATTTTGATTTTTCTAAAAATTTGCACCGGATGAAAGGTAGCCACTTGAACTAAGGCCTTCACTGCCACCAAATTAATCATCTCTGTGGTTTTTTTAGAGAGTTCCACCAATTTCCCAAAAATGGCTGTTATCTTCGCAACGCATTCCTCATTCCATAGATTTAGCGGAAGTCCCTAAATTTTTACCCAGACGTTTCTACTGCCTGAAATCTCTAAGGGTTCCCATGGTTTGATAGACTCAAAACATTCACTCAGCCATTGCATACTCCCTTTTAGTAGCTCTCCTAAATCCTCTTCCCCTTCACCAGTGAGCAGAACCAGATTATCCCCCATGTGACGCACATGCACCAGATTAAATCCTTTCAGGATTATAGTTTCCTGCAAGTACTTCATCTTCAAGGGGTCTCTTAACCGTCCCACAAAAGCTCCTAGATAGCCATTCCATATTTGTACATTTTGATTGAAACATCATTCCTTTCCATGGTTCTTCTTTTTGCTCACCTGCTTGTTTCTATTTCCAGCTACTAGACATGTGGTTCCTCGTCCTAGAGACAACTTGGGCGTAAGATCCACTTGCCTTTTTTTTCCTGAATTTGTTGTTTCATTTCTTCCTTTCGCTGGTCCTGGTTAACGTAAGGTTGTTGGCCCTGTGTTCTTCTTTGATTCCCCATTATTCCAGGCTTCCTTCTATCATATTCCCTCCTATAGCTACGTTCTCCCCCATTTTCATTATCTTTCCTCCTCTCATACTTTGGTAGATTCACCTTCATCTTACTGTTACCAATCAGTATTTGATCCAGCTATTTTTCTAACTGTTTAGGTTGTTGGATGCCCCTAAATCTCACAAAGCCATAACGCTCGCCTTCTGAGTTTCTTCATTTTGCAATATAGACATCTCTGACGCTCCCCCATCGATGAAAGATCCTCCAAAGATTAGCTACTTCAAAGGTTTCAGGGAAATGAGAAAAGTAAAACGTTGTGATTTCTGGTGATCCCATATATGAAAATGCTGATGACGTCTGTACCAATTACTCATTAACTCGTTGACCTTGAGCCTGTGGTGAGCATGGATAGACAGCTCTTCTTGACGTGTTATAGTTGCTAACGGTGGAAGAACACCAGATAAGGTTGATTGGTACATAGGACTCCTGTTGTTTAAATTTTCATACTTGTGTCCCACTTCCAACCTCCTTGATCCACATTTCATGAAATTTAACAAGATTGCATTTAATATTTTGGGACTCTTTCATACTGTTCAATGTGGGACTCTTTAACAATGTCACATTCTTTCATTGCCGACGTCCATGATGACTTTCACTTTATTAATATTGACTCAATGGTAGCCATTTTCCTCTTGATAGTTTTACTCAAGTATTAGTATTCGATATTGTACCTTAATCCAACGTATAGATAACTCTTTCCACAGCCTAATTTTATATATAATACCAATTGTTAAGACTTAAACACAAAAGGAGAGCTCAATCCAAAAGACCTAGTTCATTAGGTGGGAGAACCACATGACTTAAATGTTATATTAAGTCTTTCATTTTATTCAATATAGAACTCCTAACATATTTTTCTTTGTTTTTTATCCTTCAAAAACTTCTCACAATTTATATAATACATAACACCATGTATTCCTCTTGCTAATATAGAATTCCCTTAAACTCTTATGTTTTTATGTATGAATTGAGATTAATGCTAAAAAAAATAAGAAAGGAAGGGTATCGATCTTAATTTCATTAAACCTTAAAGATATGAGTGTAATTTACTCGAATTTTTTTTTTATCATAAGGATCTATTCATGTGTATTATCTATTTGACCTTTTTAAAAAATAAACAATATATAAGCATCTATTCAAGTGTATTATCTATTGAATAAAACCCTATAATTTATTTGAGTTTGCAAATAGGATTTATAGTTTAACAAAAACTTAATAAAATTTTATCAGTCATTAGTAGGTAATGAATTATTTGTTAGGCTTTGCAAATATGATGAATTTTGCTTATAGTTCTTTAATTTTTTTTTGTTGTTCTTTATAATTTTCAAAAATTTTGAAAATAATTTCATGATTTATTAATGAGGTGACATATATCTAAATATGTCACATCACATGTTACTTTAGAGTAGTCATTGATGTAAAATGTCCAAATACATATCACATCATTATTAAGTAATAGAGATCCTTTAAAAAAAACAACATTTACGGTGTGTTCGGTTGTGCTAAAAGTGAGCACTTTCAGCTGCAAGTGCAAGGAAATCTGGTGAAAGTGAAAGTGTGCTATTGTTCGGTTGGATTGAAACTGCACTGAAAGTGTATAAAAAATTGTGGGATCCACAGTGAAAATTTTCACCTAAAAAATGAGGTAAAGGTGCACTGAAAGTGCAGTAAATTAGTGCCAAAATTACAACCCGAAACTGCCCTCCTCTACATGATATTCAATTATGCTTATATGTGTCTTGACTAAACCAGAGAATGCATATTCGAATATAGGCACCATGTTCGAATATATACTAAACATAATCGAATACCAAACAAGCATAATTGAATACCACTGCACCATAATCGAATAATCACATAAACATAATGGCACCATATTCGATTATGTTTAAGCATAATCAATTATGCTTACAACATAATCGAATAACTTACTAAGCATAATGGGACCATATATAGTCAATTATGTTGTAAGCATAGTTTTAAAACCCGGCTCGGACCGACCAGTTGGACCAGTCAGACCAGGAATCGGACTAGTTAGTGGGTCGAGCCAATAATCAGATCGGATATGTTATTGGCCCGTGATGATGTCATCGAATCGGCCAGAAACCAAAATAAATCGGTGAAACCCATTTCCGAGCAGACCAAACTCGACCCAGGAGTTAACTATGCGAACGTGGCCCAAGGTGTGCTCTATCTGTCATGCGTGCGCTTGGCTCCCAATGCAAGGTCTGCCAACGCATGCTCCCAATGCAAGTCTGAAATAGGCTACAAAAGCAAACATTAATCATAAAATAGCAAAATTTCTTGCTGCTAAGGTTCGAACCCAAGACCTTCGTGCTTTCAACACACGAATTTACTACCAGGCCAACATGGTTGCTTAGTAAACGTGCTGCATAAATATTATAAATACACATTCTACAAAATTATGTTACTTATGAATGGATATCAATGGATTTAAACTTGAAGAATGAATTTGTGGAATTATATTAATTTGTAATGTGATTTTTTTAAGGTAATGTATAAAAATTTTATTTTTTTTAATAGAGACCAGGTCATGCGGGTCAATTAGTGACCCACTGGTTCGACCATTGACCCAGTGACCCAGTGCCTTGACTGGTTCGATCACCAGTTCAGTTTTTAAAACTATGATTGTAAGCATATTCGATTATGCTTACAACATATTCGAATATGTTGCTAAAAAGAACTTTCGTATAGAAAATAATGCAACAACGTGAGAGCAAAACGGAAAAAATATAAATAATTAATTTTTGTTTTTTTATCTTTTTTTCTACAACATCACTTTAATTCAAAATTTTCATATCTTTTCAACTCACTTTCATCTATACCAAACAATCCCACTTTCACTCTCTTTCATCACACTTTCATATCTCTTAATTTCATCATTTTTCATTCCTCACACTTTCATTCCATTTCATTCCTCACAAACGAACACAACATTATGAAGACCAAAACCAACAAAAACATCTTTAAATGACTAAAATCTATCATATTTGTAAAGACTAAAAATATATTTAAACAAAAAATATAAAATATTATTAAAAACTTTTAGAGAATCATCTCATTTTCTTTTTATTTTTTCCTTTCACTTACTTTTTTTTTTCTTTTTTAAACCAAACATAACATGAATATGGTTTTGAAACACTTTTGGTTCAAATTTTGATTCCTTGAACCAATGAAGAGCTAAAACAAAGAGCCGGATTGACGTGCATAAAAATTTGTGTTGATAGTTTAAACAGTTGATTTATCTCCCCTTTCCCTTTGCGCACGATAATGGAGGTTTTAGTTGTTGTGGAAATAAATTTTAATTTCAAAATTTCAGAATTACTTTGTGCATTTTAATTTATTTATGACAGTGTGGAGGGAATGTAAAATATATTTAAACTTTGTGAACTGTATTGAGACTAAATTATGTCGAATACTTAATATATAGTTTTATTTTGTCTACTATAATAATGTTATAATAACCAAGCTTGGCACCAGGGATTTTGTTTTCATCTGTGAGTCCAACTGCATGGAGCTGATTAGTGCAGTCTCTGATTACTTCGCTGCATGTTTATGCTGATAAGATTCGTTTTATCAGAGCCTTTACCAGAAGATTGAGACTTGACGTACTTTTGTGCGTTCCTCGTGTTCTACCAGCGTTGCTCACAGCCTTGCTGCTTTGGGAGCAAGATAAGACAAGGACCACTAGATTTTTTTTTTTTTAAATGTTTTTATTAATGATTAATTTTTGCTTTGAAAACTGACTCATCACTTTTAATAAAATTTCTTCTCACAACTATATTTTATTTTATTTATAGCATTCAAACTCGAGATTTAAACTTCATTTTAATGAGACTAATAACACGTTGGTTCACCACACTTTTATTGGGTCAATTAAGTTTTTAATCCCTAAACTTTTCAAAATTCAATTTTTAATTTCTAAACTTTAGTTTGACTGATCAAGGTCCCTAATTTTTTTAAAAATTCGATTTTTAGTCCCTAAACTCTAGTTTGACTGGTCAAGGTTCCTAAACTTTTTAAAAAATCGATTTTTAGTCCCTGAAATCTCATTAATTCAGGGACTAAAAGCTGAATTTTGAAAAAGTTTAGGGACTAAAAATTGAATTTTTAAAAAGTTTAGGGACTTTGACCAGTCAAAATTTTGTTCAGGAACTAAAAACCAAATTTTAAAAAAAATTTAGGGACCTTGACCAGTCAAACTAAAGTTTAGGGACTAAAAACCGAATTTTAAAAAAGTTTAAGGACTAAAACCTTAATTAACCCCATTTTTATTTTACCCCAAGCTTTGGATGGTTTCTTTGTGATCACAGGCTATGTGTTTAGTAGCTTTTTCCTTTTTGCCTTGTTTTTTTTCTTTTTGGTTGACTTTCATGATGATACAAAAAAAATAATAACAAATTTATTTTCCTTGTATTAAAATCTTTTCCATATTTTTTGTTTAATTAAAATATTTCTAACCCACTAAAGTTGGTCCAATGATCAGGAATTGGAGTAATATGTACAAAGTCTTAGATTTCAACTTTGTCGTCGTCATTGTACACATACACAAAAATTCTTTCTTCTCTACCCCTCCTATAAAATTTAAATCAAATTGATCACATGATATTTCTTTCTGCATCCTAAAAATTCAAGCGTCACCCTCTTTCCATTTCGAAAAGGATAGTTCAGAATGTAGTTTTACATTCTAGATTACCATTTCCAAAATAAAAAGAGAGTGATGTTGGAGTTTTTTGGGTGCAGGGAGCTACGAGCTAGACCATAATCCATTCAATATTGCATGAAAGCTGACCCCATTAAGAGTGTGTTTGTTTATCTGTTGAATTCACGTTTAACGAAAAAAACACACTTTCCAAGAAACCAACCCAAAGACAACACACTTGTTGCTTTTAAAAAAACGTTGATTCCGTTAAAAAAAATGATAACCCAACTACATCATAAAGAATTGAGAGAAAAAATGGTACGATTTCCTTTTGCCAACTCACAAACCCTCAAACAATGTAGTATCATCTTCATCAATAATCATAACTACCTAATTACCTTTAGTTAATGAGTATTTAGGATCCAAACAGCAGGGACATGCATAAAGAATTGGTGTGCAATGTGTCTTACAAGTAATTCAGAAAAAAGCATGTATTTTGTAGAGCTCATATATAGTCTCCTGTGATCTAGTTCCATCGATTCTTAAAATATTAAAAAAACAGTAATTAAGTGTATGTTTGGGTCTCTGGTGAGACATGCTCCAACGTACATAAGTAACCTATGTGTTACTTTTGCACTGAACGTAATTTTAGAGGAGCTGGAAGAGTTATCTAAATAGGCTAAATAAGTCTAAAAATTAAACTTTAACGAAAACTTTTATGATATCCTTAACTGCACTTGTTACCCCATGACCATCAACCAATAAACAAAACAGTCACAGAGCAATCAAAAAGTCATCACCATGAAATGAGCAAGAATACAATAAATTCTTACCCTTGAAATAAAATAGAAATCCGGGCTTAAGGTATGCGGTCCGTATAAATGTAGGTCTGTGAAAGAGAACTCGTATAATATGGAAATGTAGGCACATATAGCATGGAATGCATCTGATATTACGTCCTGTGCAAGAGGCTAAGATATTGGGCTAAGGTTTGCATTTTTTTTTAACTATTATTATTATTATTATTTATTTTTTTGCAGAAAATAAAAAATATATAAAATAAGGAAATTGACTTGGCCGGGTATTAAAAAATTTAAGTTTAGGCAATTATTTATTCTAGCCATTTGGAGTATGGCAACAACTTAAGCAGAAGTTCAACCTCACTGTTGTGGTTGTTTTGAATTTGAAGCAAGTGCTAACAGCGTTGTTGTGATGGGTGTAGAAGCCTAAGTGCA
Source organism: Pueraria montana var. lobata (assembly GCA_026413185.1). Classification (NCBI taxonomy): domain Eukaryota; kingdom Viridiplantae; phylum Streptophyta; class Magnoliopsida; order Fabales; family Fabaceae; genus Pueraria; species Pueraria montana. The sequence continues at coordinate 78,941,165 of CM048648.1, forward strand.
GAATGGAGGAGCCAGGAGCCAAGTTTTTATCTCCGAAAAGGAAGAAATGGGGTATACTAAGGAGGGAGGATAATTAAGTAAAATTACTAGAAAAAAAAAAGAGGTATATTTAACAATTGGATGACGTAAAAATAACAAAAGCCTTAAGTTTATTCTTTTCATATCTTTCATGGTCATCTAAATTTTAAGGCAAGAAGATACTGTTGCAATCTAAGGGTACGTTTGGATTGGTTGTGAGTTTTTTATTTTTGATTTTCAAATGTAATTTTTAAAACAAAGCGTGTTTGATAAAAATGAAATTAAAATGATTTTAACTTAATTTCAAAACACTTTCTCATTCATTTTAAAAAAAAATTATGAATTTGATTTTCAGTTTTAAAAAGGCTTAATTGCATATTTTACCATCCAACTTTCATAATTTTACGAATTTTACCACCCAAGTTTTTTTTTGCGAATTTTACGATCCAACTTTCATAATTTTGTGAATTTTACCATTCAAGTTATTTTCTAGCAAATTTTACCATCTAACTTTCATCATTTTATGAATTTTACCACCTAAGTTTTTAATTTTTTCGCATTTTACCACCCTTATGTTTTACAAAAAAAAAATTGAATTCTTTAACTTTTTTTTTGTGAAATATCAGAGTGGTAAAATGCGCAAAAATTGAAAACTTAGGTGATAAAATTCGTAAAAAAAAACTTGGGTGGTAAAATTCGCAAAATTATGAAAGTTAGGTGGTAAAATTTGCAATTAAGCCTTTTAAAAAACATTCTCCTTAGTTACATTTAACAACAACCCTTACCCTAACACCACCACTTGGACCGCCATCATCATTGGCACCGACATTACCACCATCGACACCATCGTCGCCTCCACCACCACAACTCCTACCATAACCACCACCACCACCAGCACTGCCACCACCTCCTCCACCATCAACACTGCCACCACAACCACCTCCACCATGGGCATTACTACCATTGGCACTATCACTATCACTACTACCACCATTGGCACCGCTACCACTACCACTATCATTGCCACTGACACCATTTTCGCCAACCACCACCACTGGCACCACCACCACCGACACCATCACCATTGGCACCGCCACCACTACCACTATCGTTTCCACGGGTACCACCATCGTCAACCACCACTACCACTATTGATACCAACACTACCACCACCACTACCACTTCCACCATCGGCACCACCAACACCACTACTATTACCTTGGCACTGTCACTATTACCACCATCGTTGTCACTGGCACCACCATCACTAACCACAACTAACGACACCGCTACCACCGACATCGCTTTCGTTGTTGTTGTTGTTGTTGTTAGTGTCGTCATCATAGTCACTACCACACAAATACACATTTAAACTAATCAATTATATTATATAAAAGAAGGTTTTGCCACATAGAATGATGTCACGTGGCAACACCATATTGATTATTTTTCTGCCGAAATGAAGACGATTTTATTTTTAATGGTAACTTTAAATTTTAAATTGTTTAATTCATATTAATTGATAATAATAATTTAAATTCATATTCGTATTCAAATTTGAACGTGATCAACATTTTATAATATTTATGATTTGAAAATTTAAATTTTTTAATTCATATTAATTGATAACATTAATTTAAATTCAAATTTAAAATTATAACAAATTAAAATATAGAAACTGTGCAAATAGATTTTTTATCTCATAATTTTATAATGCAAATATATAATTGATGATTTAAACAATATTTATATATACATGTATAATAAAATTTGAACATTATCAATATTTTAAGATATTTACGATTTAAAATTTTAAATTGTTTAATTCATATTAATTGATAACACTAATTTAAATTCATATTCATATTCAAATTTGAACGTGATCAATATTTTAAGATATTTATGATTTGAATTTTTAAATAGTTTAATTCATATTAATTGATAACACTAATTAAATTCAAATTTCCATTTTAAAATATAAACTATTTTTATAAATATTAAGCACACACGTCTATTTTTTTTTTCTACTTTTAATTCATAAAAATACATCAATTATAGTAATTAAGGTCATTATTTAATTAATCATTCACAATTTAAACATTCTAATTGATAATACAATTATATATTGTAATTCAAATTAATTAATATCACTAATATATATTTTGATTCAAATTTAAATTAAATTTAAATTTAAAAATAGCAAGATTCATTTTAGACAGATGCATCTCGAAAAAAATTTGTACTTGAAATACAAATAGTTTTTTTTTTCATTTTTAATTCATAAAAATACATAATTATATAAATTAAGGTAATTCTAATCAATATAATTTTTATAATTTAAAAATTAAAATTGATAACACAATTATATTCTTATTCAAATCCTGCAATTATATTTATTTTTATTTCATAAGTTTGTAATGCAAATATATATATTGGTTCAAATTAATAAATAACACTATTATATATTTTGTTTCAAAATTTAACGTAAATTTAAATTTAAAAATATTGCAATATTACAATATTATAGTCATGTCATTAAAATGAATAATTTAAATTAAATTTAAGTAGATCAATCTTTACCATTAATTTGTTACAATATTTATGAATATGAACTCTTCTCTCATATATTATGTTTTTATTAGATACACGTAGATGTGAGACAAATGTTAAGATTCATTTCAAAATGTATTGAGGAATATTCAAAATTAAAAATAGGTTTATTTTTACATTTTATCCTTATAGTCTATTTTATGTTTCTAGGTACAATTTTAATCTTTCAATTTTTTTCAAGTTAATTGAGTCCTTTTATTTGTGAAAATTAAGTAAATTTGATTTTTCTCCATCAATTTTCTTTTATTTAAACTTTTCATTTTTATCTAATGTCTACATAATTGAGTCAATTAAATTATTTTAAATATTATTCTCCTCAAACCTCACCGACCAAAATAGATCAAATTTCACTAAATATTCAACATCATATAATTAATATGAATATTTTTTTTATTTAGGCATAATAATTTAATTAAATAAATATTAAAAGATATATCTAATATGTTAATTTATTTAGGCGCAAAAAATCTATTTTATATGTTTTAAAACATTATATTTTAATATTTATAATTATTACTTTGTAATTATATTATAAATAATTTACATAAAGATAACATTACACATTTTTAATTTATTTTTAATATATTGTCTTTAAAGAGAAATATTATACTTTATAAGAATTATAATAACTACATAAACATATATCTTGATTCAAATGTATACATGTACCATATAATAATGTGTTATAGTTCATTGTTGGTTATGTCCATAATGATGTATTTATCAAGTTTTACTTTCATGCATATGATCATGGATTGAATTATAACTAACGAACTTCAATAACCTAATTATTTTCTATACATAAGGATAATAATGTTACATCAAAGTAAAACTAAAAATGAACTAAGTCAACTTAAAATTAGGCATGGCAACGGGACGGTCGGGGACGGGTTTGGAGCTCCCTGTCCCCATCCTCACAAAAGGCGGACTGAGTTCGAGTATAAAAAAGACAGGTTAAATGTATAATTTTAAATTTGTTATTTAATTATTATTATAAAAATAAAATTGTAACAATAACATTATAGTTAATTGTATATATATGTTGTGACAAAAACAAAATATAACAGTGGCGGGTATGGTACGAAGATAGTTAGATATCCATACCCATCTCCATTAAAATATTTTGGATAATACCTGTACCTATATCTATATCCGGTCAAAGTGGATATTTCCATCAAAGTCGGATCGGATTTGGGTCATTACCTACGGGTTCGGGGCTCTTTATCATGCTTACTTGAAATTACTAAAGAAAAATTTACAGTCTCTCAATTATTAGCCTAAATAAAATATGATTAAAATATCATTATATGGATTATCTTATTTTTGTATTGATCATTAATATTTTTATTATAATATACTGATCTATAAGTTCAATTGCCCACAATTTCTTTTAATAATTAACATTAGATATTTATCTTCTTTATGATGAAAATATATTTTTTAAAGAAAAAATAATAGTTACAAAATATATTATAAATTTGTTATCATTAATATTTTTTATTGAAATTATGTATATATTTAAATTATATATGAATGCAAATATCTTTATAAAGATAATAGTGTTTTAAAACAAATGTTTATATAAATTAAAATGATATAAGACATGTGTAAATATAAAATTATTTAAATATATATCAATATTCATAATTAATTTTATATATTTTTTACATATACATATTAACACATACATATATTAAAAAATATATTAAAAATTATAAATTATAAACTCAACACCCGTGCAAAAGCACGGGTTATTAAGCTAGTTTTAATAAGATAAGAAACTTTTAAAATGAGTTTATTTTAAAACAAAAAATTAGAGAAAAAATTAAAACCAAATTTCAAAAATTAAAAATTGGTTGTTATTTTTAAATTTTTTGAAATTTACAACTGAAAATCACCTCAAATAGGGCATAAAGTAATTCGAAATTTAAAGAGTAGTATTGACATAGGATTCACATTTAGATTAATTAGAATATACTAGTAGTGTAATTTTTTTATACTATTATCTAATAATAAATTATTATATACAGTAAGGTTATTATTATTATTATTATTTTTAAATAGTGACAAAGAGGATTGATCTAAAGACCTCATGCATTTACTCCATTTTTTTTTTAATATTTTTTTATATTAAATGACATATCTTTTCTTACATTTTTCTTCTTTTTTTCTATCTTTCTTAAATTTTATTATGAAAAAATTGTGTGAAAGTAATATTTCTTAATGCTACATGGTAATATGGAGTATTGATAGTGGAGGTAATCAAGTGCTATATTGAACAATCTTGACGAAGTGTATAGAAACCAATCAAAGTGGCGTGTAAAGTGTTTATAAAAAGAAGAAAGCCATTAGTCCATCATCCATCACCAATCACGTTTTATACAACAGTATAAATTTCATATTCATACTATAGCATATTTGTAGTGATGATCGACCCCTACTCGTTCAAACTTGTACATATATATATATTCGAAAAACAATGATATGAGAACCAACTTTGAAATCGTTGACCCAGTTAAATTACAACAAAACAAGAAAAATACTCTTTGACTAAGGAATAAGCATCATTGCATCCACAACCCAACCAAGTCATTCAACTCAATCCGTGAAGATCCACCATCGCTGAGTGCAGCCACAGCATCATTTCTCGCACCCAAAACCCTCTCTCTAACCTCTTTCCCTCTCCCTCTCTCCGAGTCCATAAGTTCCCTAACTCGTTCCTCCAACTCACTTGCCCTAACAAACCCATCCTCGTCGACCTCTTTCAACGGCAAAGCCACCTTCATCTCCTCAACCATAACCACCCTATTCAACCTTTGTTCAGCGTACAAAGGCCACGCCACCATAGGCACACCCCAAGAAACTGCTTCCAACACCGAGTTCCACCCGCAGTGAGTCACGAACCCACCCACCGAGTCATGACTCAGTACCTTAACCTGTGGTGCCCAATTCTTCACCACCATTCCCCTCTCTTCTGTTCTTTCCAAAAACCCTTTTGGCAACAACTCCTCCAAACTCAATTCACTTCTCTCATATGGGTCCCTCACAACCCACAAAAACCTCTGTCCACTCCTCTCCAACCCTAAGGCTATCTCTCTTATTTGACTCTTTGAGAACCTTCCGTAGCTTCCAAAGCTTAAAAACACAACGGTTCGACTCGGTTGCAAGTCGAGCCAACTCATGCAACCACTGTCGTCATTGTCATGTTCACCTCCACCGTTAGAAACGAGGGGCCCCATGCAAAAGACACGTGACTTACGTGTTTCTGGCGTTGAAGAATGGAACCTGGATGTTTCTGATACGCAGGTCCCGTTCTTCAACGCCAAGAAAGCTTTATTCTCAAGCTTCTCAAACGTGTTAACGATTATTCCATCTGATTTTCTCATTTGGATTGACATGTTGGCAAAGGATTCGAAGCTCCGGCGGTCGAGGAGTGGGGCGGGCATGTCCTCCGGCGACAGTGGCGGCAACCCGGGGATGCGGCGAAGGGTATCGTTGTAACTGGAATTGCCGTTCTTGGTGTTGTGGTGGATGGTTGGCGTGTAAAGCATGAGAGCGACGCAACTTGCGGCGTTGGGGACGTAATAGTAGGTGGGGATGTTTAGGGTTTGGGTGACGTCAGCAGCGGAGTGGTTGAAGAAGTCTAAGATGAAGGCTTTGGGTTTGGAAGATTGGGAGATGAGGGTTTGGAGGACGCGGAGCAAGTGTTGTGATGGTGAGAGGTGGAGGAAGGTGATCGAAGGCGTGGCGGCAGAGACGGCGGTGATGTATCGGAGGGTGGTGGAGTTGGGTGGAGAAGGGAGGAGGATCTTGACGGAGAGGGTTGCGTGGTGGTGAGTGGATAAGAACTTGCCAAGTTCTACCATGGGGGACTATGTGCCCCCTACCCATGGCAGGGTATAGAACTATGGTGCCCTTCATTTTATTGTGTTTGGAGAGAAATAAAACGGGTGTGAAGGGTTTGTTTTTCTGATTGTGTAATGGTTTAATTTTTTTGAGGATTTAAATGCTGCATGTGGAAGAGAGAGAATTTTTTTTTTTATTATAACTGTTTTGCTTTGGAGTAGGGAAAGGGATAATTGGGATGCCAGCCAACTAATATGGTCATCGGTCAACCCTAAAGTAGATCGGGTAAAAGTTTGGAGAAAACGTAGAAGTGAATAAAATTGTCGTGGCGTCCCATAGTTTACATTGGTTGACATGTTTGTCTAGAAAGAAAAAGTTGAATAACTTGCTGAAACAATTATGCCTAGAAGGAGTTGTGGATGGTTTCATTGCGTCATTGCATATGTAAAAATAGAATGTCGTTTTCAAAGGTTTAAAGTGTTTTCGCTCTTTTATGCTCTTCTAGAATGCATTAGATGAATGTTTTTTTAATTTAAGTTGCATCTGAAAATGTGCCAGAGATCTAATGGACTTTCTCACAGTTGGAAAGGTGAGGGAATCATGCATGAAAAATAATAGTAGCATTGATTAAGGAATTAACAATACTATTTTTTGGTATTATATATAAGAAATAAATATTTAATTTATCAAGACTAATAAAAATAATTAAATTAATTAATTTTAAGTAATATTATTATAAATTTAAATTTTATTTCAAAAATACTTATAAAATTAATTGATTTAAGTGGTGGTTAGATACAATAATACTACTTATAATCTAAGGAATGATTTTTTTAACTAATGAATATAAATTATATTGTTAATAGCTCAATAAATATATCTATCTTTATGAACAATAAGTAATATTTCATTAATAGACTTCACAATTAATTAGAGATATAAAAAAAAATTAACAATTAATACATTTGAAAATAGTAATACGTTTCTTAACAAAAAAAAATACCACCGTTTATTTATTATATAAATGACCAAAGATAGTAATATTTTTACATAAAATCCACCCCAATTTTAGTAAAATAAATAAATAAATAAATCAAGAGGCGTGTTCATCTCTTCTCAATCTTATAATAACCTTAGATGAAGTTAGGGAAGCCATGTTTTCAATGAACTCCTATAAGCCTCCATGCCCTAATGGTTTCTAACTAATTTTCTTCATAACATACTAGCTTGTAGTTGCAAAGGAAGTTTGAGAATTAGTTGCTTCATCTTTTGAGTTGGGTATCATTAATCGTAAACTTATATAAGACCCTTATAGTTTCTATTCCTGAAGTGGATCCTCCATCCAATTTTAAATATTTTTTGTCCTATTAGTAACCTTTGTAATATGCTATTTAAGCTTAATTCTAAGGTTCTGGTTGGAAGAATCAGGCTTTTATTAGATTCCAATGGAGGAACCTCAAATAATGCTATCATTGCTCAGGAAATCATCCATTACACGCACAAGAAAAAAAAAAAAAAAAAGAGAAACACGTTTTCTCTTATTTAAATTTGATGTTGAAAGGCCTATGATTGAGTGAATTGAAACTTGGTTAACCTTACTCTCTTAGATTTTTTTTTTTAAAGGCCAAAGTTAAAGTATTATAAATATAGGAAAAAGGTTGGTGTTACACAAGATGTGCACACACCACTTGTCAGCAAATACAAGAGGCAATACCAAGGTATTCCCGAGACCACTGTCCCCAAAAAGAAATGTATGAGTAAAGTAACCCATGTCCTACACAATGGATGGTTAGACTATATTAACAAATATTTTCATTGTAAATATAATCTAACCAACACACCTGTGCCCATTGTCCCCTACCAACCATGTTTCCAATAAATTATCATACAGATTCCCACCCACCAACCAGGCCCCCTGCAATAATTTCCAGCTTTAACTATACATACAGATGAAGCATTTCTGTCCAAGGCTTGTGTCCTAAGACGTGGGCATCAAACAAAATGTAAACCATGCAAACCCAAGATGTAATTCGAGCAGCCAATATGTCCCTGATAGAATTATTCCTCGCCCAGTAAGCATGCCTGAGGGTTACTACACCATTGTACACAAGAGATTCCAAAGTCCCTGTTGTAACTTGGACCGTACAAAATCTGGTCACTTGGTCGGTAACAGTTATCAATATTAAATCATTACTCAACCTCTAGACACGATTTCCTATCATGCCTTAGCAGTTACCTTACTCGGTAACCGACCATACTTAAAAGGCAATGAGAACAGGTAGCATGTATGATCTTCTTCTTTTACACTACAGAATATAGAGAACATGGACTAGCTTAGGCATCGAAGTCCCTTTTGCAGGTACCTCCACCTCGCTCATTGAAGACTTGATAACCTTGATACTTTATCTACCGCTCGGTATCTCGATGGACACATCGGTATCTCGGCCAGAGACCTCGAAAAGAACATTTGGCACCTACCGTGGGGCCGGGGAAAATTTTCCTACGGCTACATTTTTCATGGTAACGACTAGATGTGGCGAGCAGACCCAATCCACCATGGTAGAAAGCTCGGTGATGCAGGAGTTTTGAGCTCAACTGGAAGCACTACAGAGAAAGAATGCAGACGATCTCGCAGCACTTAGACAACAACATGAAGCCGATTTGAAAGCACTGCGCGACGAAAATGTGCAAATTTGAGCGAAGCTATAAGAGTCACATGTAGCAATAAATCATACCCCTTCTGCAGCGCATGTTCACGTGCATGCTCATGTTGACCATCACTTGAATCAACACCAAAATACAAACACCCGATCACACCATTCTCATTACAGTACACGTCCGCAAGATAGCCACATGCGTTCTCGCGCTCAATCACATTTTCAAGGACTAGCCGGACCACGTTGACATCCGTTCACCAATGGGATCATGGATGCACCTCTGCCCCTTGGGTGGAAGCCCCTAAATCTCGAACGATATGGCGGCATAACTGACCTGGACGAACACCCAGAGGCTTACATCACCTAGGTAAACCTTTATACTAATGATGATGTTATTCTATGCAGGGTTTCCCAACCTCATTGAAGGGACCTGCATTAAGTTGGTATACCTGACTGCCCCCGGGATCAATTGACTCCTATGAAACCTTGGCACAATGTTTCGGAGCACAAAATGCGACGAGCAGATCTCATCATACAACATTAGTTGCTCTTATCAACCTGAGACAAGGTGACGACGAGCCGTTACGGAAGTTCATGGAACACTTCTCTGCCATTGCAGTTTGAATTCGTGATCTCAACCCTGGTGTCACCCTTCACTCAATTATTGCAGCCCTTCGACCTGGATTGTTTGCAAATAGCCTCTGTAGAAAAGACCTTTGAACATGGACGAGTTGCATCATCGTGCAGCTGGTTATATTCAAATGGAAGAACTTTTCGAGTTCCACCACAAAATGCGTGAAGGAGACAAGAAAATAGATGTTCAAAGAGACAAATTGAAGCCCATCAAAGATAGGGATTTCAAAACTCAAAGACAACCCAGACAACCCAGATATGCCTCATATGCTCCACTCAGTGAGTCCAGCGCAAGGGTTTTTGGAAGAATCATTTCATGCCGAAATCCTAACTCTGCCACCACCATCCCGTACATCAAAAAATGTTGACAAGTCAAAACATTGTCGGTACCATCAATGCTTTGGCCATTCAACGAAAGATTGTGTCGCCTTAAAAGATGCAATCGAAGAGTTAGTGCAACGAGGATGCTTAAACCACTATGTCAAGGGTTACCAACCTTCAAGAGGTGGATATCGTGATCGTGGCAGTGGTGGTCGGGGTGGTTATCGAGGAGGTAAAGGTGGTCGTGGAACGCAGGAGCACGACAACCATCAAAACCAACAGGATGGGGGTAAAGATTCAGAACATAATCAACAAAATAACCAAGGAGAAGGTAGAGTTCGAGGAGTGATAAACGCCATAGCAGGCAGGTTTGCCGGGGGAGGTTGTAGTAACTGGGCAAGGAAGAAACATCTTCGAGCCATAAAGCATGTAATCACTGTCTGAAGGCCTTCAAAGAGGTCATTACCTCAGATCTCTTTCACCGACGAGGATTTCATTGACCATGACTGAAGCAAGACGATCCTATGATGATCACTATTGTCATAGCTGACTAGGGGGTTCGTAAGACATTGATTGACCAAGGAAGCTTGGTAGATATCCTATATTGGTCTACTTTTCTAAAGCTAGACATTTCACATGATATCATTAAACCTTACCAAGAACCACTGGTAGGATTCGCTGGAGAACGTTTTCACACTCGGGGATATGTTGAATTGTTAACCACTATTGGGGTAGGGAAGTTATCTCAAGCTATCATGGTAAAGTACATCCTGATTGATGTTGACACCTCTTATAATATGCTCATTGGACGACCAACTCTCAAATCTCTTGGAGCCATTTTGTCCACACCCCATTTGGCCATGAAATTTCCAACATCCAATGGAGAAATTGTCACTATCAAAGCAGATCAAGAAGATGCTCGTGAATGCTATGCTAAAAGCCTCAAAATTGAGCCTTATGATGTCAGAAAGTCAGAAAAAGAACAAGTAGCAGCACAAATAGCTAACGTCAACCCTGCAACCCTTTCTTGGAAGGATTTTGACCCGAGAGCCAATCTAGAAGACTTTAGACCAAGTGCAATTGAAGAATTAATTTCCTTTCAAATCGGCAAACAAGTCAACCAATGCACAAAACTCAGCAGACAGATGGTCGATGATGTTCGAAGTAGCATACAAGGAGTGCTTCAACAAAATGCAGATTTATTTGCATGGAGCGCATCCGACATGCCAGGTATTGATCCAAACTTCATTTGTCACAAGCTGGCAAGTTTTCCTGAAGCCAAACCAGTAGCTCAGAAGAAAAGGAAGTTAGGAGAAGAAAGGCGAAAAGTCGTTGATGCCGAGATGGAGAAACTACTCAAAGCAGACATCACCAGAGAGGTCAACTACACCACGTGGCTCGCCAACATGGTGATGGTGAAGAAGAGTAATGGAAAATGGAGAATGTGTGTAGATTATACCGACCTCAATAAAGCCTGTCCGAAGGATGCTTATCCTCCACCCAGCATAGATAGACTTGTTAATGGAGCCTACGGATACAAGTTACTAAGCTTTTTAGACGCGTATTCAGGCTACAACCAGATTAAAATGTATCCACCAGATGAGGAGAAGACAACTTTTATTACAAACGGAGCCAATTATTGTTATAAAGTAATGTCGTTTGGACTTAAAATCATTGGTGCCACCTACCAGCGTCTAATGGATAAAGTCTTCAAGGGCTTGATTGGAAGGAATGTTGAGGTCTATGTAGATGATATGGTGATGAAATAGAAGAGGCCAGAGGAACATTACACTGATCTCATAGAAATCGTTGCTCAGCTGCGGAAACACAACATGAGGCTGAATCCAGAGAAATGCACCTTTGGAGTCGGTGGTGGCAAATTTTTGGGTTTTATGTTTACCTATGGAGGCATAGAAGCAAATCCTGACAAATGTGAAGCAGTCATAGCAATGAGAAGACCTAAAAATATTAATGAAGTGCAGAAATTGATAGGGAAACCGGTATCCTTATCCCGTTTTCTCCCCAAAATGGTTGAGAAAGCTTGGTCATTCTTCAAATTGTTACGAAAACCACAGGAGTTTCACTGGGATGAGGAGTCCGAAAACATGTTTACGGAGTTCAAAATTTTCTTGGCAACACCGCCAATCTTAACACAACCAATTCCTGGGGCCAAGCTCTTTTTATATCTTTCTGTTTCCCCCACAGCTATCAACTCGGTGTTGGTACAAAAAGAATGCAAAAGACAGCAACCCATATATTTCACTAGTCGAGTATTACAAGGGGCAGAGGTGCGATATCAAATGATAGAAAAAACTTATTTTGGCACTAATAAACTTGGCTAGAAGACTACGACCTTATTTCCAGAGTCACCAGATCAAAGTAAAAACTGATCACCCCATCAAGCAGGTGCTCAGAAAATCGGAGTTGGCTGGTAGAATGGTCTCTTGGTAGATAGAACTCTTTGAGTTTGGGCTTAAATTTGAACCACACGAACCTATTAAAGCTCAGTTTTTGGCTGATTTCTTGGCCGAATTACCTCCAAAAGGTAATGTAGATGACGACTGGTGGCTCATGTTCATTGATGGAGCATCTAATACTAAAGATAGTGGAGCAGGAATCACTTTGGAAGGACCAGGGGATACAACATTGGAACAATCCCTTCGATTTGACTTCCAAGCCTCTAATAACCAAGCTGAATATGAAGCATTGATTGTCGGTCTCAGATTAGCTAAGGAAATGGGAGTCAGGAAGTTGAGATGTAGAAGCGACTCGAAACTTGTCACAGGACAGGTATTGGGAAATTTCCAAGCTAAAGATACTCAGATGCAGAGATACTATCATATCACAATGAATCTCCTCAATAACTTTGACGAGTATGAAATCAAGAACATCCTCAGAGATGATAATGATAGAGCAGATATTTTGTCAAAACTGGCAAGCACTAAGAATCCCGGCCAACATAGGACGGTGATACAAGAAACTCTCAGTCTCCCTAGTACTGAATCTACTGAAGTGTTTGTTTTTGTGACTAAGCAAAAAGGATGGATGACATAGATTTACAATTATTTAATAGATGAAACTCTACTAGAGGACGAGTTAGAGGCTAAGAAGATAAAGACGAAGTCGGCCTACTACGTAATCGTCAATGGTGAGCTGTTCAAAAGGGGAATATCAACCCCCTATTGAAATGCATAGGGGAAGAACAAACAGAATATGTGCTCAATGAGATTCATCATGGTATATGTGGTATGCATACAGGAGGAAGAAATATGGCAACTCGTGTCATCCGAGTAGGCTACTATTGGCCTACAGTATGAGCTGATTCTGCTAGCTACGTGAAAAGATGCAAACAATGTCAAGAATTTGGTAATATCCATCATGCTCCGCCTGAAAAGCTGCATAGCATTTTCTCACCATGGCCATTTGCATAATGGGGAATGGATATCTTAAGCCTTTTCCCATTAGCAAAAGGCTAAGTGAAGTTCTTATTAGTGGCCATCGATTACTTTACCAAGTGGATCGAAGCGGAACCTGTGGCCAAAATCACAGCTCAGCAAGTATAGAAATTTACATGGAAAACGTTGATATGCAGACATGGAATTCCATTTGCCATTGTAACTGATAATGGCAAACAATTCATAGATAAAAGATATGAGGAGTTCTTGAAGCAACTCGAAATTAAGCACTTGGTGTCATCGGTAGAACACCCACAGACGAACGGGCAGGCAGAAGCTGCCAACAAGGTCATACTGACCGAGATGAAGAAAAGGCTAGGATGAGAAAAAGGACAATGGGCCGAAGAACTGCCCAGCATACTTTAGGCCTATCATTGCACTCCATAATCTATCACCAAGGAAACTCCATTCTGACTAACTTATGGAGTTGACGCAATTATTCCAGTGGAGATAGGTGAACCTTCAGCAAGGAGGATCCATTTTTCGGAAACTCATAACTCTGAAAATCTAGCAACCGAGCTAGACATGATTGAGGAAGTCAGAGAAGAAGTTCGAATTCAAGAAGAGGCATGCAAACAAAGAGCAGCTCAGAAACATGATTCAATTATGAAGAAAAGGGACTTTAAAGCTGGAGACTTGGTATGGCGAATGAGAGGTGAAGCTCGGAAAGACCATACAGAAGGGAAGTTAGCACCTAATTGGGAATGTCCATTCCGAGTAACCTAATCTTTACAGAATGAAGCATATCGTCTTGAAGAAATGGCTGGAAAGGTCATCCCTAGGACCTGGAATGCCATACATCTAAAGCCATACTTTAGTTGAAAAACTAGGTGTTGTACTTTTTTTCCTACTTTAGTCTTTTTTGCCAAGTAAAAAAATAATGGGTTTTGGCTGAAGAGGTTTTAACGAGGCATGCCTAGTTAATGTAAAAAGGAATGATTTATTGCTTATTAATGAAATCCTTTTACCATTTCATTAACTTCTAATTCATTACTTCATTATGCCTTGCATGTTTATATATATTACATTACCTACTTGTCTTTCTATTTTAACTAGAATTAGACATAAAAGAAACAACGATAATTAACACATCCTTCATCAACTTGGCTATTCAGCCTTAATATTTTAACTCGGCTATTCAGCCTTAATCTTAATCCTAGCTATTCAGCCTCGATTCTTATCTTGGCTATTCAGCCTTAATATTGATTCCTCTTATTAATTCGGCTATTTTGCCTTAATCTTCATCTTGGTTATTCAACCTTGATTATTATCTCGGCTATTCAACCTTGACATTGACTGTTATCTCGGCTATTCAGCCCTCACTTGTAAGTATATCGACTTCTCGGCTATTCAGCCTTGACATTGACTCTTATCTTGGTGATTCAGCCCTCACTTGTAAGTATATCGGCTTCTCAGCCAAAATAGAATTTCGATCTTGTCTTTACATAATAATTGAAACATTTCATCCTAGTTAGTTGTAACCCTTACAACATAATATTTCATGACAACATGATAGCGAAATACAAAATTTCATGACTGAATTATACTGATAATATTTCATGTCTGATCATGTCTGAATTCCATTAAAAGATCTAGTCATACTAGATTACAAAAAGATACAGAAAAACTACACCATTCATCCTATACAATAACATCAAACAGGAGATGAAGTTGCCTCATGCTCCCTAGTCGAGGTTACATCATTCCCTTATGAGTCCTCGGATGTTTCAATCTAGGACTCCCTCAAAATGGCACCATCTTTAACATCCATATCTACATCAAGCTTATTCAAATTAAATTCAGGAATGAGTACTGCTATTTGCCTTTAAGCCTTTTTAAAACCTTCATTATGGGCATAAATAATCGTCCATTTTGCTTTCTCAATCTCGGTGATAAAATTTTCTTTATCTTTCTTCAAAACAACAAACTCTTTCATCTTCTTGGTCAAGATGACATTCTCATCCTCAGCAGATCTCTTCTCATTCTTAGCAATTTTCCTCTTCTCCTCCTCCTTGGTCAACTAGATACTGAGAGTTTCCATTATTCTCTTGGAATCAGCAGTGTCTTTAGCCAAAGAGTTAACCTTCTCGGCAAGCCTGTCATTATCTTGCTTCAGCCTCTCATCATCTTGCACCAGCTGCTCATTCTGCTTGGCTTTCAGACTAACGGTATTCTCAAACTCTTTAACAGCTTCATTCTTCTTGGCTAAAGCCAATTCCAACTCTTTAATTTTTTTACCAGCCTCATCTATTATTTTCTTCTTTTCTTCAGCAACAACTTTTAATTTTGACTTAGCCTCTATCAATTTCGGTTTCCAATGGTGTATTGCTGCCATAGACCGAAGTAGGAACACTTCAAAAGCATCTAAACTGTTCTCAGCACCCACATAATCCATCATATCTTTGTCACATTTGGTTACCAACAATTCTGTCTTGATGAACTTAGAACCCTTGAGACCAGCATTCCATAATGACACTCCATTTGGAGTTATTGTAACATGATCCATCCGTTGCAACTTTCCTTTGTGATGGTGAATCACAGCCGTTCTAGGCTGACCCGATCCCTCCAAGTTAGTCGGTGGTACAGTCCTCGGCTGATCTTTTTGTACATGAGGTTATGTAATCTTTGTTTCAAGAGGAGCAGGAATGCTTAGGACGAGGTCAACTTGAACATTTTTACCCTTATCTTTATCAGTCACTATTGTCATCTCTGCCATTTCATTAGTTGTTGGATCGACCTCGAACTTATTACTTTCTCTACTACTTCGGGTTAAACTTCGACCATTGGTCGATTGCTTGTTTGATCTTTCTTTCTGTTTTCATTCTTCTTCTTTTTCCTTGGCCGAATCAAATCAGCATAGGCAGCAGCAGCCTTCTCCTTCTCAGCTTCAAAAACTATCTTCCTCAGTTTTTTGTAATCATAATCACCCGTGATACCTACACAAATAACATTTAGTAAGAGAACAATCTCAAGAGAAAAAATGATAAAGATGACAAAGTAAAATACTTACTACTAAGAGCCCTATTGATATTTCCTGAATAAGGGAGATTGATGACTTTCTTAATATCCATTTTTCTTGGAAACTCTGCGATGGTCAGCACATCTCTTCTGTCATCAGAAGTCAACATGTACTCAGGCCTCGATTTAAATCTGAGGGGATTCTCCTGCCAATATAACAAAAACTTCCTAGTTATTCCATCAGGTTTATAAAACAAATCTCGGTTGTCGAGATACACCGGATTCGGTCTTATTTTGAAAAAATGAGTTTTGAACTTCTTCCAAGATTGGTTATAAAGGGTGAACAAACTCCCGTATTGTGCACCACAAAGTGAAACCCAACCTATCTTAGCCCCTTCAGCTATCTTCACATAGTAAAAATACATGAATTTTGTTGTAGTCGACAGTATGTTTAAATAATAGCATAATGTTTCAAATGCCTTGATGAATGGCCAACTATTGGGGTGAAGTTGGGAAGGAGCTACGTTCATCGCGGTCAACATATCACATTCACAGTAGGAAAAAGGGTAGAGTTATACCCAAATCCTTAAATATTTCTTCATAAACATATGTATAGTCGGATGACCCAGAATCAACGTTAAGGAAAACTCTCTCTGTAGGAAGGCAATAATCAATAATCACCCAGTCAGACTGATTATAGTCTGTCAGATCAACTCTATTCTTCAAGTCGGTGATAGACTTCAAGTCTTGAAAACAAGTCGGATGTGCACCGACCTCCCCATGAACCCAAGTGTAACCTTCTAAAGTCATGGGAGGATATTTACTTCCCCTTTTATTTCTTCCCTCGTTCTTTCTTTGGGGACTTGTGGCTAACCCTGTACCTCTTTTACGCTTCCAACTAACTCTTCCAGAAAGAGGCATTTCGTTTGCTTCATTTTCCACTTCTTCCTCCCTGATAATATTAGCATTCTCTTCTACCACCACGATAGTAGTATTCTCACCCTGCCCCGAGGGGAGAAATTTTCTTATAGAGGTTACACCCTTATCTACAGGTCCACCCTCATCTACAGGCCTTTTAATCTAAGAAACTCACTAGAATCATTATTGGTGTCACTATCAGTTTCTTCACCTATCCCTATAACTTTTTTGCCTAAAAGGGACTTCTGGTGAATGTTAGGAGAACCCTCATCACCAGAACCATCACCGGAGGGAGAAGAAACAACATAAACAGGAGAAGACATTAGGCAATGGTGCAAGAAAAGTCAAGGGAGACGTGCCTAAGTGGAATGGAAAAATGACACCCCGCTTCTCAAAGAAAATAGCACAACAATCATCAACTCTCAAAAGCAGTAGCAATGCTCTAAACTCCAAAATCTCGTTCTAGAAGAAAAGTAAGAAAAAAGAGAGAAAGGTGAAAGCTTTTTATAGAGGATGTATGCGACCCTTCAAGAAGATGAAGGCGTTTCATAAAGAAAACTATTGAAAGTCGAAACGACATCACCCTTAATGATTCACTTTATTAGCACGAGAAACGAAACATCACTTCACTGGAGACCTTTTAGACACGCCGCCACCATTAAGAGTTCTTACATGAAGCGATGTCACCTCGAAATACGAAGTAATGTCACTTGGAAATGTTAATATTTCAAGAAACCTTACACTTCATGACAGGTGGCAAGATCATGTGGCGCCTCATAAATTAAATTTCAATCTAACGATCAAGATTTCATCTTACATTTAATGAATCATAAACTCGGCTATTCTATTCTTCTCAACCTACATATCTCCCGACATCCACACCTCCCGTGCCCAATCATTGTCTTTCAAGCTCTTTCGTCCTCTTCAGACTTGGAGCTTGGGGGCTTGTGGACCGTAGGGAATCTGGTCACTTGGTTGGTAACAGTTATCAATATTAAACCATTACTCAACCTCTACACACAATTTCCTATCGTGCCTTAGCAGTTACCTTACTCAGTAACCGACCATACTTAAAAGGCAATGAGAACAGGAGCATGTATGATCTTGTTCTTTTACACTACAGAATACAGAGAACATGGACTAACTTAGGCATCGAAATCCTTTTTGCAAGTACCTCCACCTCGCTCATTGAAGACTTGATAACCTCGATACTTTATCTACCGCTCAGTATCTCAGCCAGAGACCTCGGTAAGAACATAACTCTTTTGCCACGTCTAGGAATATAATAAGATTTCCTGTAGAATCGATTGACAGTCAAATGAAGATTGTCTAAAAATTAATGCATTTCTATAGCTTAAAATTCTCCATACTGCAGAACACCAAATAGCATACCAACCATCCCTGCGTGAGAGTTGGATCCTTGCATGATGATGTTGAAGAAAGTGCTCTACGGGATGCTGTGGTAATACAATTTGTATACCAATCCACTGGTAACATGTATACCACATACCTCTAATCTTCTCACAGGAGAACATTACATGAGCAAGAGATTCCTGTTGTTGTTGACACCAAGGGCATAAGACTTCTTCATTCGATAGCTGCAAATTCCTACGCCGCAAATTGCATTTTGTTGGTAATCGATCCCAAAAGATACGCCATACAAGACATTGAATCTTAGCAGGGACTTTAAGTTTCCAGACTTGGTCAAATCTTTCATCCATTTGTTAACCGAAATGTAGATCATATAGTGCCACATATGTTGAGCTAACAATGAAGATTCCAGAACTATCCTTCTTCCAGACCCATGTATCAGGTGCACTCTGCTGCAAGTTTAAATTTTCTATTTCAGATTGCAAACTGTCAACTAATCCTTCTTCCCAGTTGAACCATGGTCTGCACCACTTCAAAGTCCATTGCCAAACCCCATTATCCCAGTTCCCCATGTAATGAATCACATCATACTATTGTACAGAATTCAAGAAAAATCTTGGGTATTTGTTAACTAGAGCCTCCCCACCCATCCATTTAACAAGCCAAAATTTTGTTTGTCTCCCCCCACCTACCTTCCAATCACACCACTCATCAAACCAAAATTGATTCACCATCCCACCACATACTAAATTTAAGTCCCTCCACCAAATAGACGATTTTGTATTTACATCACACCACATACTCTCTTAGAATTTGACTTTTCTACCCAGATTGTTAATCTTATTATGAATTGTACGACTTCTTCATCCTTGGCTTTTAAGTGGAACAATGAGAAATTGGATACTTTTACTCTCAAAAGTACAGCCGCTATGACAACAACAATTTTTTTTATGTTGTCTTTTTTTTTTTTTCTAGTGTCGGCTTGGCTAACTCAATTTAGTGTTGGCCTAGAATTGGCCAAAAGCGAGGCTTCTCTTGGTCGACACAAACACATTTGTGTCAACATTTTTTTTTCCTGTTGGCATCGAGGTCGTCGCTTAATTGACACAAAATAGTAATTAGCACATTTACTTTTTATGATTAGCGTCAACTTTTGGACTACACTAATGTTTTTCTTGTAGTGATATGATGTATTGTTTGTTAGACTGAGCGAAGTGTATAAGGGTGTGATCTTTTGTTACACATAGGGTGTTGGTTGTGTGTTGAAAATTGAAAATTAATCTGCATATCATATTGTAATTATGTTGAAATGTTTAATTGTTCATTGGGAAATAGGGGTGTAAGTGGTGAAGTGAATCAATTGATCACTAGAAGGGGGATTGAATAATGACACAACCATTGATCAGGCTATTTTTTGCATAAGAACCATGCTTCTGATTTTCACTTTTCAAGATTCTTGCTTGGAAATCAAAAGACTTATAGATGTACAACCTTTCCTTCACAAGTACTTGGATAAAAGAATAATTTAAAGCAAAATCCTCCAAGTAAGCTTGTATTTTACTACTTTAGAACCTACCCTCAAAATTTCAGATTTTGTTATACAACATATTCTGGCTTTTTACTTTTCTTGCTCAAAATAGGTTCTGCTTTTGAATGATAAAACTGTTTTATAATAATCTTTTGATAAAGTGGTAGGTTTAAGCTATTCAAAACAAGGTTTTTTCAAAAATAAACTTTAAGTATGCAACAATTAAAATGAACGAGAAGTAGTGGGGAAGGAAATAACACACAAAGGAGTTATACTAATTCACCCTAACCTAGGCTACTGTTACATCATTGGAAAGCGCACCAATCGGTGTAATATTTTCGATATTTGAGTACAAAGTTGTCTCCACAGGGACTTGTTCGTACTAAGCTTTCGTGTAAATTCAAAGTCTAGGCAAAATAATATATTGTTTTAGTGAAAGTGATTCAGAAATTAAATTCTAAGTTCTAAAATAAATAACTAAAAACAAGACAAATTTCTAATAGGCAAAAGATCAAACAACTGGTGTGCAGTGGCCGGAAACAACAATAAAACAAACTAGTTGGGGGCATTTGGTGGTACTTGGCAAACATCTCAGTAACATAAATGATTTTTCTCCATATAATGAAAACCCTAGTGCTATCTCAACACACTTAAGTCTTCTAACCTTGATTCCCCAAGTGGAGGCTAAATCACTTAACTCTACTCCTAATCCCTTAGCAAGTGAAGTTAAATGATTTGTTTAAGAACAAAGATCATAGAGAGACTAACAAACATCACTCTATTCCTAGATGAGACATTCATTAGATACCATTCTCAAATCTTAGTTTTCAAAGCATTTCCCAATGACAATAAAAACAAATAGATAAAGTGTTTGGGTGATCAAGCCAAGAACCAACATTAAACATAGAGAAATAGCATTAACACTAAATATTCATTCAATAGATTGTAAGAAATAGTTACATGAGAGTTCCTAGTACACCAAATCCCCCAACAAGGGTAAACTAGCCTCTCATTGTCATGAGAGGCATCCAAAAAGCTATAAATACAACAATGGAGAAGAGATAAAAATGAAGGAAATGAAGAAGATGGAGTAGGTGAGGGCTGGAAGCGTAGCACAAAACCCAAAAATGATGCCCCCTCTGTTTCCAATGATGGTGCCTTTAAATATGTGTAGAATCTCTATTTTGTCTTTTCTGCATAAAGGCACTCTCGCTTAGCGAGTAGAACAACTCGCTAAGCGAATTCCAAATTAATTTAATCCTTGTCTTCAAATAAGGGTTTGTTTGCTTAGTGAGCAAATGCTCGCTAAGCGAACTAATCACTGCTGATGTGTATAAAAAAAACTATTTATCTGCAGGGGTTATTTTTGTCACGTAGGCAAAGGAGACACCAACTGAGATGGTGCCTCCTGATTTTTTTTTGTCTCCATGTAGGAGGTGGCAACCTAAATGCCACCATTGACTTGTTGCAAGCACTAGGTGGTGGCATTTAGGTTGGCGTCTCCTACATGGGGACAAAAAAAAATCAGGAGGTGTCATCTCAGTTGGCACCTCCTCTTGTCTATGTGGTAAAAATAACCCCAGCAGGTAAAGAGTTTTTTTTTTTCTACACTTGTTTGGTAAATTGTTTTTTTAATACATGTTTTGTCATTTATACTCCTAATTATACCCTATCTTATTGGTTAAATTTTATATATTGAAAACTACAAAATTAGGAGAAAGAATCATTAAATAAGATGTGAGAGTCATGAAATTTTGTCATTTCTAATAAATTTCAACAAATAAGAGAAAGCGTGCTCAAAAGAGTGTGTTAGAGAATGTGTTCTTAACATTTCTCTTTTTCTTTTTCTTTTTTAGATTTTTCTTTACCCACTAAGGAGCCTAGACAAAATTAGGTGTTTACACTGTTTTTGAAAATTTAGAATTTTTCGAATTTTATCTTTCATTCTTTATTGAACAATTTTGACTTTTAAGTGCTAGATGAAACTTGTGTTGTCTTCATCACTCGCAACAACAAAAATGCATATTAAGGTTACCCAAAAGCTAATGTGCTAATCATGAAAAGTTTAGCCTCAAGGCTGACAATAACATAGTTAACACTAATGTGATTGCAATGACCAAAGGAGACTAACACTAATTACCTTTGGCCAAGACGACACTTAAGTTGTTGCAAAGAAGAGACAATGCTACACTTTTTTTTTCCTTTTTTTATCGTCCCTGTGAGCAACGACCTCTCCAATGCAATTTTTTTTATAGTTCCATAATATGGAATAAAAGTAAAGACCAACAAAAAAGAAGTTAAAGGACTAAAACTAGTGTCGATTTAGCATTGGCCAATTGATGTGAAAAGGACAACACTATTTTGCAAAAAAAAATTGTAGTGACTTTTTGCTCTTGTTTTTTGTACTCAACTATTCAAGTTTTGGATCACCAAACCTAATTCTTAATTTTTCTTTGGTTATGCATAATTCAAATGTCTATTGGTTCATAGGTGATCTAAATCTTTGAGTTCATATCAATCTAATTATATAACTCATAAATCCTAATTGTAATTTTTTTTTCTTATGTGTGTGTGCGTGCGTTGGTGTATGGGTGCACGTGTGTGTGTTGGGGGTGGGGGGAACGGGTGCATGCATGTGGGTGTGTATTGGTGTAGGTGTGTGCGTGCATGTGTGTATGGATACGTGGGTGTGTATATGTGTGCGTGTGTTTATTTGTAAAATTTAAGGTGTATACTAATATTGATATCTTTTTTGAAATATTTAAAAATAAATAATAAAGCTACAAATCCTACACTTAACCAATTTACAACATTTATACACATATTTCTAAATTATAGTGTTAGTAATGAAAATAATACTAGCGAATAATATATTAATAAAATTTACCACTTAATAATTTAAATTAATGATAAATAGTGTTTCAAAAAATATCCCTCATTGCCCTTTAACAGCCACCCAGTCATAGAGACATGTTGTTCCCTCCTATTCTTGTAAGCTAGTGGATCTGCCAGCTACGGAAGAAAGAATAATAATCGAGCTTGTCCGCAATAAATATTTGGCTGATAATTGTTGATTTGATGTTACGTGAGGTTGTTTAAGTCCTGTTTTATTCAAAATTATTTGCATCAGAGACTTTTTTAGTTTAATTTGGTGGTGATGAAATTTCGGTGGTGATGATATTGTTTCTTGATAGTGTATTTGGTGGTTACCAAAAATGTGTCTTTTTTATTTAAAACATAAACACTTAATAATGACATTAACAATAACTTATATAATTACTTTTGATCTCAACCGTTCAATTATGCCTTACTTTCTTGTGATGGCCCTAACTTGTCTTGCACAGTGCAAGACTTGGGTCAGGTCTTACACGCTAGACTTGGTCTTCTACTTCATGCATGTTTTCTTTTTCTACATTTAGCTAACTGTCCATCAATATTTTTTTTTTCAATTAACAAGAGTTAAAACAAACAAGACAGAACTATGGACTAAAATAAAAAATAAAAAGACCGTAGGAATCAGATAAGTAATCAAACTAATATTTACAAAGACTATCAAAAAAAGAAAAATACAAATAAACTAAATTACCATACATAACTATGGGTGCCAAAAAAAAGTCATAATAGTTAATATAATAAGGGTTATCTATTTATTTATCTCTAATCTCTGTCCTCAATTATCACAAAAGTTGCAAAGGGAAAATCCAGTATGGTCTGCAAATTACCCATACCAAAGTATTACACTCCAGGAGGCTATAACAAACAACAGCCAATTAACAAGATTTGAATAGCAAGCTAGCAGAGAACTTTTTCCTACAGTACATCAAAATGGATCTTAGCAATAAAAAATAGCCACATCATCATTGAACCTTCAAATAATACTCCAATAATGCAACCACCAATACAGCATTGCAAACAAGAGTTCTTCCTGAATTTGCTAAAACTCTTGAATGTAATATATGGATATTTTTATTGTGTCTCACGTTTGGGGGCATAACAAAGGCCACAACCCCTCAACGAAGAGGTGCCTGCATAAAGAAAACTTGGATGTGACTCTGCTCAAACAATACATAACCTAATTTAATGGAACTGTGTTTTCATTCACTTAATTAATTATTAACTGACTCACTTGGCTCTTCCATGAATTGAGAAGTTTGTCTAATGCCACACGTGAAGACCCATCTTCCCTCATAGCAGCCTTGGCTTCATCCTTTGCAACCATGACTCGGTTCCTAACTCGCTCACCTCTCTCCGATTCCATCAACTCTCTAACTCGCTCCTCCACCTCAATCGCCGCCACAAAACTCGACACAGACTCATGCATCCACAGAGCCACCTTGATTTCCTCGACCAACACCACCCTATTGAACCTTTGCTCCGCGTAAAGCGGCCACGCAATCATTGGCACCCCAGCACACACCGCTTCAAGCACCGAGTTCCACCCACAGTGACTCACAAACCCACCCACCGAGTCATGGTTCAGCACCGCCACTTGTGGGACCCAGTTTTTCACCACTAACCCCTTTTCTTTGGTCCTCTCCAAGAAACCCTTTGGTAGCAACGAACCCAAATCTGGGTCCTCTTGTGTGCTCAAAGCAAGGTTGTGCTTTTGGTCACCAACGGGGTTGCGCACTACCCACAAGAACCGTTGTTCACTTTTCTCCAACCCAATAGCGATATCACATAGTTGCTCTTTTGAAAACACACCCAAACTTCCAAAACATAGAAACACGACACCCTTACTAGGTTGTGAGTCCAGCCACCTCAAACATTCGTGGTCACAAGTGTTCTGATTTTGGTCAGTGGTGGTTACTATAGGACCCAAACAATAAAGGGGTGAGGTTGGGGAATTTGGTATGCACAAACCGTCAGAAATTGCTTTGGTGCTACTTGGTTCAAGAGCTTCGAATGTGTTGACAATAAACCCCGCGGCTTTGGGTGCAGCAAGACTACAATTTAGAAAGTTTTTGTAGACTTCATCGTTGCGTTCGAGCAAAGGTTTCGGCATGTCCCCCGCTGGCACTGGTGGGACACCGGGGATGTTAAGAAAGGTGTTGTTGAGTTCTTTGAAGCTCTTGTCGTAGGTGTCATGGAGTGTGGGGTGGTAAAGAGAAGAAGCGAGTGAAGCACCTGAAGCGCAAAAAATGTAAGCAGAGAGGTTGAGTTGTGAAGCAATGGGAATAGATTGGGAGCAGAGAATATCTAAGACGAGGGCTTGGATGGTGTGGGTTTTGGAGATGGAAATTAGGGTTTGGTGGATGTGTGGGTTGTTGTGGTGGAGGACATGGAACAAGAGGGTTTCGTGGTTGAGTGTGGAGGAGAGAAGGGTTTGTGGGGGAGTGAAGGTGGGGAGGTTGTGGAAGGTGATGGAAGGGAGGGTGGTGGAGACGGTGGAGATGTAGTTGGAAGTGGAGGATGTGTCATAGGGTGCTATGGTTATGAGGATGTGAATGGAGAGGGATGGCTGGTGAGTGAGGATGAGCTTGCATAGCTCTATGGTGGATACTAAGTGGCCTATGAGAGGTGCTGGGTAGAAAACAACTGCTTCCTTCATTGCTTTTGCGTTTGGTTATTCTGTGGGTTAGGGGGGCATATATCTTTGAAATCGCAGCATGTGTTTTTTTGTCTTTTTGCCAAACTCAACTGACCACACATAATACCTATAATGGTCTCAAGCTTCACTGTACATATCAAAATCATAGGTCACTTCAGAAAAAAGTAGTTATATAGAGCCACAAAAGTCTTCTGGCAGTCGAAATGCCTGCCACTTACAAATGTTCCCGTGCGTCACCTCCATGTGGGAGGCACGAGATCGAAGCTGTGGGCCGACGCAGGTCGGAGACGGACTCGATGAAGGCGGTGCGGCGGTGCTTGAGGAGGATCTACCCGCGCTTGGCGGCGGTGAGACACATCAGGGAAGAGAAGCAGATGGAAGAGAAGACTGATAACACGAGAAAGAAAGAGGGTAAATTAGGAAAGGGAGAAAGAAAAATAAAAAAAGAAAAAGAAGAAAGAGAAAATTAATTTCAGTCATCGATTAAAAATTTAAAAGATCTTACGGCTGATATTGGACACGCACCGTGCATCTGTATCAAAACTATTGTGTCGCACCGTAAAACAGATACAAACATATCTTGTTGCACCGTGGCACCCACGCGAGGGGTACGCGCGCAAGCATTCATTGAAAAGAACACAACGAATGCTCGCGTGCATCACCTCCATGTGGGAGGCACGATGCGAGCATATGTTTTCGAAAATCAACGCACCGTGAGGGAGAAAAGATGACCGTCAGATATTTTAATTTTTCAATCAATGATTGGAATTTTTTTTACTTTTTTATTTTTCTTTTTTGCTTTTCCTTCTCTTTTTTCCTAATTTACCCTCTTTCTCTTTCCCTCCATCCCACCCACAGCCTTTCATGGAACCTGACTTCCTCTGTGAGCGAGAAGAAATATAATCCAGATCCCCAGTTCGCCACCAAAATTTTGACGATTAATTTTGTTAGCTTAGAACCTCTAAAAGTTCAAATTGAAGCTCCAAACCAGAAACAACATGATTTAAATTTTCTTGAAATCCAAACAAGAATAGCAATTTTTTTTCTTGTTCTTTCTCTGTGAAATTCCAGCAGGTTTAGAGGGTTTTCTTATTCCGTCATGCATTTTCGATTCCTCAAAGAAGAAAGAGAAAACCTAAAGCACAGATTCGTTCATAAACCAAGGCGGAAGAACACCAATATCAAGCCCCAAAAGTTCACTGACTCTATGCCAACAACTGCGGCTCTTCGTCCATGAAACTGCCGTTGTCCACATAACCTCCGTTGCAGCCGATGGTGAATGCGGTTGAACTTTCGCCTCCGTCGTAGACTACTGCCAGTAGTTGACGGGGGGTTTTCAGTGGAGAAAGATACTGTATACGTGACTCGGGCTTCCTGACATGACGAGATCGAAGCTACAGGTCGGCGTAGGTCGGAGACGGACTCGACGAAGGCGGTGAGGCGGTGCTTGAGGAGGACCTACCCGCGTTTGGCGGCGAGGCACATCAGGGAAGAGAAGCAGATGGAAGAGAAGACTGATAACACGAGAAAGAAAGAAAAGAAAGAGGATAAATTAGGAAAGGGAGAAAGAAAAATAAAAAAAGAAAAAAGATAAAATTAATTTCAGCCATCGATTAAAAATTTAAAAGATCTGACGGCTGATATTGGACACGCACCGTGCATCTATTTCAAAACTATTGTGTCACACACTACAAGAAAAATGCTAATTACCGACGGATATTTATCCACGGATTTAGATCCGTCGGTATTTTTATATTACCGACGGATTTTTACCGACGGATTCAAAATTCGTAGGTAAATATAAATTACCGACAGAAATTATCGACAGATTTAAATCCGTCTGTAAATTTATATTACCGACGGATTTTTCGACGGATTTTTCCGTAGGTAATGTATTATAAATTTACCGACGGATTTTCTGACGGATTTTTCCATAGATAATGTAATATAAATTTACCTACGGATTTTCCGACGGATTTTTTGTAGGTAATGTATCATAAAATTTCCAACAGATTTTCTGACGAAATTTTCCATAGGTAATAAAATCTGTCAGTAACTTAAAAGAATCTGTAGGTGGAGCTGGGCATTTGGGCTTGAGCCCATAGGCCACCCACATAACCCGCAGGCCGCATGGTATATGCATGGACTTTAATTTTTTGAGCTAATTTAAATTGCAGGCTTTTTAGCCTGATCCGTTTAACCAGCAGGTTAAACGGGCTTGACCATGGGCTTTTATGCCTTAAGTAGAAAAATGAATTTTTTTTTGTGATTTAGTAAAAGTAAAATAAAAATAGAAAGTAGACTACTAAAATAAAAAAATTTGGGGTCATTCTACTTGAAATTAGATACATTTCAAAATAGCCAACACCAAACTAAAATCCATAAAGAATAATTCTCATATATCTAATGATTAATTGGACTATAAAATGATAACAAAAGGATTTTTAAAAGGGATTTTAATTTGATTTTAATCACTTTTTTAATTTGATATTTTTTTAGACAATTATTTTTAAAAAGGTTTGAAAAATGAGTTAAATTTCATATTTTTAAATTTGATTTTTTTTTTTAAAAAATTTGCGGATGCGGGCCGGCCCATTTAGCCCGCGGGCTAAACGGTGTGGTTGTAGGCTCATTAAAATAGAGCCCATTTAAATTGCGGGCTTCACAGGGCAGGTTATGCGGGTGCGGGCTCAAATGGGCGGACTTACCCGTTTGCCCAACTTTATCTATAGGTAATGATAAAAATGAAAAGAGAGATAGGGCAATCCCATTTGGTGATGCCAACAAATAAAAAGACCAATATATAATCCTTAAAGTTTTATTATTCTTATTATTGATTAAAAATGTTTATAAAATATATTTTAAAATAGTAAGATTTAAATATATAGATATATAATAATAATTTATTTTTTAATTCTACTCTTAATTTATAGTAATTTATTTAAAATTATAATTACAATTTTAAATAAATTACTATAAATTATTTTAACTTTAAATATTTATATTAAAAAAGAACACGCACCTATCCATGTTATTATTTATTAACATATGTAATTCACCTCTAATTTAAACCCTCTCTTATCAAGGTGGTATAGTTCAGTTGGTTGAATAAGGTGCGTGAGTTATTGTAAACCCTCTGATACCTATAATTCTTATGGATAAAAAAAAAACCTCCCTTGATCCACATGTTTTTTAGCTAGCAAATCACAATCACCATCCTATGATTAATTCATCTTGAAAATCACTCAAATTATTCCCCTGTGTGAATTGCTTATTTCAGCACCAAATATCATGATCATCTTCATTGTCGTCAATAACATTAAATCATTTCAATCTACTTTAAAATTCATATTATTTTTTAACTCCATGTCTCCATAGACCACAAAGTTACAAACGAAATAATCCTACATTGAAATTCAAAATTTAATACCAAAATTTAATAATATAATATTTATAATGATTAATTTATATAATATTTTGCCACAATATTAAATTATACTATGGTATATTATTATTATTATTATTATTATTATTATTATTATTATTATTATTATTATTATTGAGTCAAATTTCAGTAGCTCTAAATATTTAAAATTAATACTTAATTTAATAATATAACATTTAAGAATGAGTCAAAATTCTTATTTTAACAACAATCTGAATATTAATTTATATAATGTATAAAAAAGAAAAGGATAGTGAAAATATTATTGGAACTATTATTTATTTAAAACCAATTCTATTTAGCGTAAAATTAATAATTTTAAAACAATAAAATTTTGTTAAACAATAAAATTATTATTTTAACCACACTGAATATTAATTTATATAATATATATACAAAAAGAAAAAAAAATAGAGTCAAAATGTTAGTGAAACTATTATTATTATTATTATTTAAAACCAATTCTATTTAGCTTAAAATTATTAATTTTAAAACAATTAAATTTTGTTAAACACTAACTATTAATACTCATTTGACCTAACTTCAAGTGTTTCCCTGATCACGGTGCTCCTCAAGTGACCTAGCGCCTCCAGCGGTACACTGCAGTGGAGAATTCCTCCGATGGCACCGTTTCCACTGAAGCAACCACGCATATAAGCCCCAAATTTGTTCCCTGCAGCTGTCCATCTCAGCACCGTTTGTAAATCTCAGCCCCAAAATTTTTCAATTATGCATTTCTCTATTTCTTTCTCTGGGCTTTTGCCTTTTGGTTCAGAATCATCGCCACGACAAGAGAATGAAGAAATATTCAAAAGGTTTGACAAAGATGGAAATGGTGTACTCGATCTGAAGGAGTTCAGGGCCATCGAAGAAGATGATAGCGACGCAGGAGGAGTTCAGGGTTCCGCTGGCGTACGAACTTGACGTGGCGATGCAGAAGATCCGCGAACAGCAGCAAAAAGCCAACGCCAAACAAACCCCTCTCACTGTAAGCCCCTTTCTTTTCCTCAATTATCTGGCTAATCGGGGTCGTTAGTGTTGTTGGATTGGGGGTTCTCAATTGATCGGGGTAGGTGATTCACGTTCTTATACCAATTAGGGTAGTAAGTGAATGGTGTTGTTTCTCTATTACTGATTATTATTATTGAATTTGCCACTCTATGATGGAATTGATCCCAGGTGTCTGAAAAGTCATACATAGATACCCTTTGATAATGTTTACATGACTTGATTTTAGTTAATATGCGACAAGTTTCGTGCCAGAAAAATACTGTTGATATTGCTTTTTGCAAATGGTCATGGTTAGTTAAGTTTGATTTCTAGTAACATAACACTATTCAAGACTGATGGTTTGGGCTATGTAGTAGTATATTGTTAAGCACAATGATGGCTGCAGGGGAGTAGGATTGCCACCTTGAGCTTTATGTTCCTACATGATAGTATGTCTATGGTGAATTTGGTTGGCTTTCTGTACCGTAATCAAATTATAATTATGTCTTTGTTTAGATTTGGACAGTAAAGATAAACAAGAGTTACCATAATTATAAAGGCTGTGAAGCATAGTGAACAATTAAACAAATTATCTTTACTCCTTTTCAATTAAATATTTTGCCACAAGATATTGCTATGAAATGTGAATTTAGCACACTGTGGAATCTGTAATTGTGTTGATCAATTGTTTTTCTCCAAGATGAATAACCGAGATTATGCATGCCACTGCTTGTAGCAGTGGTAGCTTATGAACGCTGTTCAACGTGAATTGGCAACACGCTCATCTTCTTCGTGAATTTTTATTCTTTCTTTACTTTTCTTTCCTTTCTTATTTTTTTTAACTTATATGGTTCATTTGTTCCTGTTATTTTTAATTTGTACCTTTATTATATTACTATATTCAAAGCCAACCTCTGTCTCAGCACTGTGTATTTCTCTATTTCTTTGATTGTTGATATTCTGGTAAATATGAACAGATTCAAGAATATGCTTGATAAATAGGGGTTTCAGAATTATTTTTTTAATTATAAGGTTAGTATTTTTCATTTACAAAATTTGAGACACTGAGCATAATTTTTGCTTACTTTAACTTGATTTCTTCATTTATATTACTTTCTGGCCTTTATTTGATCTTTTGATCTTATGTCTTTTATTACATGCTGAAGAGTGCTTAGAATGGGAGAAAGTGCACTCTGGATGTCATGCTTTACTTAGAGATGACAAGGTTCTCATGAAACTCTATTTACTTGTTATGCATACAAATTTTTAGCCAAGAGTATGGTGTTATCATGTTTCCCTTTAAATGCTTAGGTTGAAGACTTGTCAAGAATGTTCAGGCTATTCTCTAAAATATCTCGAGGCTTAGATCCTGTTAAGCAGGTGGGTCATGTTGAACCTATCTTTATGGTTTTCCTCCCTTTCATGTTGAACCTATTCGTCTTTCTCTTTATTTTTGTAATATGCATGGAATTAATGATTCTAATAATTTTTTTTGAATTGATTTAAAATAAAAAAGCATTAAAATAAATAATGAATTAAAATAGAGAATTAAAATAATATAATATACAAAATGTAGACTTGCCAATAAGCAAAACATAGATTACGAAAATAACAAGGAATAACATGCATTAGTTTAAACTATGTATGTTAATACTATGAAATTAATATCGTAACAAAAAAATTATATGGAATTAATATAGAATTATTAAAAATAATAGTGTAAATTAATATAATTATTTATATAGAATAATATTTTATTTTTCATACACAACTTGAAGTTATTTTCATACTTTATTCTTTCTCAATCAACGCTTCATATTGACTTAGTCTATAAGTTATTTCATCTGTTAATAACTTGTTCTTGCTTCTCGACTCATTGTATTTGTTGGATGTAATTGAATTTGCAGATGTGGAATCATTCATGTTTCATTATTGACTGTTGTTTGAATATAAGATTGCATTTTCTAAATGTTTTATTTAAATGCAGGGACTTGTTATACCAAAAAGGTACAAGGAAAATTTGCAAAGTTTGATTTCCATTGGCAGCCTGCGGAGCTCGAGCATGGCAGTCTTGCTTCTAATTAAATTCTTGCTTTATTAAATTGTTAAAAGAAGTCTTGCTCATGGAGTTGACAGTTTGTATTATGTGTTTCTTATTATAATACTTATGTGGTAATTTATATCATAATGTATCGACCTGAGCACAATTTAGGGGAAATGTATTATGATTTTGTATTTGTTTATTTTTATTTTTTTGCAATGGATTGCAAAAATATTTAAATGAACAAGATTTTCATATTGTTGGATTTTCTTGTACTACACAATGAATTTATTTATATATTTTTTTTATCATTTTTTTACATGAATTATATGAAATAAAAACATTAATTATTTAAAAAGAAAAATATTGTAATTGACAGAAAAAACTATTATTAAATTCTCACATAAAAATCTGATGGAAATTATCCATGAAAAAATCCGTCGGTAATTTTTCACAGTAGGTAACACACAAAAATCCGTCGGTAACACAAATATATCAGTCGGTAATTTCCCACGGAATTATCCGTCGGTAATTTTAGTTGGTAAAAATCCGTCGGTAAAATCCGTCGGTGAAGTTAGCTACGAGGTTATTATCGACGGATTTTTGTCCGTCGATATTCCGTCGGTAAAATTGCATTACCGACGGATTTTGGCAGTTACCGACGGATTTTGGCAGTCGATAATAACGAATTTTCTTGTAGTGACACCGTAGAACAGATACAAACATATCGTGTCGCACTGTGGCACCCACACGAGGGTTTCGCACGCGAGCATTCGTTGAAAAGAACACAACGGATGCTCGACTGCGTCACCTCCATGTGGGAGGCACGGTGCGAGCATATGTTTTCACAAATCAACGCACCGTGCGGGATAAAAGATGACCGTCGGATATTTTAATTTTTCAATGAATGATTGAAATTTTTTTTACTTTTTTATTTTTCTTTTTTGCTTTTCCTTCTCTTTTTTCCTAATTTACCCTCCTTCTCTCTCCCTCCATCACCCACAACCTTTCATGGAACCTGACTTCCTCTGTGAGCGAGAAGAAATATAATCCAGATCCCCAGTTCGCCACCAAAATTTTCACGATTAATTTTGTTAGATTAGAACCTCTAAAAGTTCAAATTGATGCTCCAAACCAGAAACAACATGATTTAAATTTTCTCGATATCCAAACAAGAATCGTAATTTTTTTTCTTGTTCTTTCTCTGTGAAATTCCAGCAGGTTTAGAGGGTTTTCTTATTCCGTCATGCATTTTCGATTCCTCAAAGAAGAAAGAGAAAACCTAAAGCACAGATTCGTTCATAAACCAAGGCGGAAGAACACCAATATCAAGCCCCCAAAAGTTCACTGACTCTGCGCCAACAACTGCGGCTCTTCCTCCATGAAACCCCCGTTGCAGCCGACGGTGAATGCGGTTGAACCTTCACCTCCGTCGTAGACTACTGCCAGTAGTTGAAGGGGGGTTTTCGGTGGAGAAAGATACTATATACGTGACTCGGGCTTCCTGACACGACAAGATCGAAGCTGCGGGCCGGCGCAGGTTGGAGACGGACTCGACGAAGGCGGTGCGGAGGTGCTTGTGGAGGACCTACCCTCGCTTGGCGGCGGTGAGGCACATCAGGGAAGAGAAGTAGATGGAAGAGAAGACTGATAACACGAGAAAGAAAGAAAAAGAAAGAGGGTAAATTAGGAAAGGGAGAAAGAAAAATAGAAAAAGAAAAAGAAAAAAGAGAAAATTAATTTCCGCCATCGATTAAAAATTTAAAAGATCTGACGGCTGATATTGGACACGCACCGTGCATCTGTTTCAAAACTATTGTGTCACACCGTAGAACAAATACAAACATATGGTGTCGTACCGTGGCACCCACGCTAGGGGTACGCACTCGAGCATTCGTTCAAAGTACACTAATATCTCATGAAAATTTTTGAAACTCCACGTGAACTTGTGCATTTTTAACAATTGGGACTTGGGGGCATAGTTATAAAAATTGGACCGCCTGGTCAGACCGGTTCGACCGGGAATCAGTGCCATATCCGGTCCGGTTTAGCTATCATACCGGAAATGTTATCGACTCGGTTTGATCCGGCTGGTTTTGGTCAAAATCAGTGACCTAGACCGGTTGGTCGACCCGATTTTTTCTTTCTTTCAGTTTTATTTATTTATTTATTTATTTATTTATTTTATTTATTTTTTACATTTCTTGTAACAAATGTTGTTATTTGGATTTCTTGTTATAGTACCATTTAAAATTTAAAACTATAACAAAAACTAATTTCTAAATAATATATAATATAATAATATACTCATATAACATTTTAATTAAATTGTTAATAGTTAATTACTTAATAGTATATAATAATATGCTTCTATAATATTATTTTGATGTTGACAATAATATATAATAGCTAACTATTATTATTTTAATCTTGATATGCTATGGTCCTCCGACAACTTTTATATTTAGCCGTAAAAAATAACAAGAGTTTCCTTAATAATTTAATGATAACATCCAACAAAATAATTTATAGTAGTAAATAATTATGTAAAATTTATAGTTTGATCATGATTGGTTTTAATTTTAGAGTATGAATTATGGATTGATCACATTTGTTAGATATATTATATTTTTAAATTTTTTTTAATATACACCGGATCAATTAGTGACCCACCAATTCAATCACTAATCCATCAATTCAATACCTCGACCGGATCGATCACCTATTTTCACAACCCTCGTAAAATTCCTGAGCTATGCAGAAGCCTAGAAGGTGCTGGTGAAGGTTAGGTCTATTATAAATTGTAATTATTAAGAGAAGCAGAACAAGTCAGTCAACACCATTGGACCAATATCTGTGTGAGTCTGATAGTCATAAATATGTGATAAGGAGGTCCAATATCAAGTCACCATCATATTCAAGCCTCTGCCATTATAAATTCAAAAAGTTTTATTATATAGGTGTATAATATTATTAAGAAACTTTCACAAGTTAAATATCAGTAAATTACTAAAGAATATATATATATATATATGAAACTTCACAGCTACTTCATAACAGCAGCTAATCCCAAGTTCTGTCTGAGACAAATGTGATTGCATCCGGTAAGAGTCCCTTGACAAAATATTCATAACCAATTTTTTTTCTTTTCAAGACTTACAATCTCACTTTAGGCACATATGTACGCATAGATGTAGCAGTGTTTGCTTCATCAACCAAGGATAGTTCAAGTTCAGCGCCAATCCCCAGTCATTTCATCACATCAAGTAAAGCAAAGAGTCCACTTAAATTGTTTGGATGGTATAAAAGGCTCTTCCTTCGAGCATCAAATTTTTTGGATGGTATAAAAGCCTAGACGAACCCACTCAATTAAATTTAAGAAAGTTTTGCCTTTGCATTGCGTGGGATCATAATTTTTCTTTTCATTCGTAAAATTTGAACTCAGATATTAAAAAAATTATAATAACTCATATTGTTTAATCAATTGAATTAAATTCTATTAGTGGAATCATAATGTTGCATAACATAGTTATTTTTTAACTTTTGAAAATGGTTTATAATTGAACACATGCAATGGCTTGCAAATTTTATCAAGCTTTTGGGGGCATTTTAGCTTGAACATTAGAGTTACAGCTCATGTTTTCAAACTTCGTACTTTGTGTTGGTGTAAAGGCTTGCATGCATGTAGGCCACTTGGCAAACAATATGATAATAACGACGACAAAATTTAAGGACAATAATTTTGGGGTGACATTGGTTTAATTGAAGTGTGGCGGTTAGCAGTTTGGATATTATGAAGGGATGATTCTTTTATTCTTAAAAGTTGTTCTACTAGAATAAACAAAGCCACAACTTGGCTTAGGGGATAAACGTATAATGTGATATTAAAGTGTGGCATTTTTTACCCCTTTTAACTTTTCTTTTAGAACGAAAGCCCCCCAACCCTCCACTTTGATATTCTTCCAAACTTCCTTCACTACCTCATGAAATCTTTTGTCTTGGAACCAACAATTGAGCATCCTAAAAGGTTTAGTGCCCCAATCAATGGTATTGTTCTTTAACAATATCGGACAATGATCGGAAACATTTCTATTCAAGATGTATTATGTACTTCCTTGCCAACAATCCGCCTAATCCCCAGTAGTCAACACTCTATCAATTCTACTCTTGGCTCTCCCATTTGGTCTATACCAAGTGAACTTTCTTCCAACCAACGGGACGTCAAAGAGCTCCAACTCATCAATGAACTTATTAAACTCCTCTATTTCTCTCCCTCCTTGTGAACTTTGGCCTTCACCTTGTCTTTCACCCCTCCTTCTAACACTATTGAAATCTCCCATCACACACCATCTTGAATAATTAGAGGACGCCTTGTAGTTTTTCAGCTCTTGCCATAATCTCCTCTTGCTTTCCAAGTCACAAGGTGAATAGATATTAACCAATGTGACATCCAAGTTTCCTTCTTTCCATACCCCTTCCACCCCAATGAAACCATGTCCTCTAAAGGAATTGTTCAGTTGGAAATCATCTTTACTCCAAATGCACAGTAGCCCACCTGCAGTATTGATTGATGGAGAAATCTCCCAAAGTACATTATGATCCCCCCATAGAGAATAAATCAATTTTTCATTAATACTTTTTTTCTTGGACTCTTGTAAAAATAGCATCTGTATCTCCTCCTTTCTGACTAATTCCCTAATTGCCTTCACCTTGATCCTCCCCCCAAGACCCCTAATATTATAGCTTAGTAACTTCATAAAAACTTCATATGTTTCCCTTCATTCTTGATACCTTTTTGCTTTTGGTCCCTCTGCTCCAACTGGATTAGTTTTTCCACCATTTCTTCTTCCGTACCTTTCAAGGATACTCCCAAGGTCTTCCCCACTTCCCACATTCTTTGAGCCTCCTTCGTGTCATTTTTTAGCCAAAAGATGCTATTGCAGTTCCTAATATTGTAGTTAGGAACTGAATTGCTAAAATTAAAGCTCTCCTGTCTCAAATTTTTTCTTCTCCTATTGATACTACGGGAACAGCTGGGAGTATCCCCAAGGAGGGAATTCCCTGAGGGATAAATAGGTCCTCTCGTCACCCCCTTATTGGTGTCAACATGAGATGAGCAAACCTCTTTAGGATCTCCTTGTTGAGAGTTGCACTCTTGAAGATAGAAACAGGGGTCACTTTTTAATCCATTACGAAGTAGCACTTGGAACCTGTTCTTCACACGAATAGGGATGGCACTACATGGTTTAGAATGGCTAAATCCAACGTGCAGTCCACCTGCTTGAACACTTCCCTTGGCCCAATGAGACGCACTAGCAACATGCTTCGAACCAGATAGCTCGTAGGAGGCCTTTTTAGCCAAATGGGCTTCAGGCCCAACAACTCCCTCTCCGTAGTCTTCTAGCGTACCAGCCACATGACTATCTACTTCATTCCCGACCTGACAGTTGGCATCTACTTTCTTGAGCTATGTGCCCCTCTGAGCATCACCCCCCAAATCTCAAAAACTTCCATCCTAAGGATTACTTTCATCATCATTCTTTTTAGCCATATCGTAAACATAGCCACTTTGTTCACCATCTTGGCGCCGTTTATTTGCTGCATCGTCAGATTGATGGCAATCCCTGACCACCAAGGACAGCCTAGATGACACAGGGTCCGTTTGTACACGTGCATGGGTATTGACCAACGGGTTTTGAACAGTCATCTCCTTCGGTAGAAGGTTCCGTTCTGGTTTTCGAGCACTCTGTTGTTGGTCATCTCCTCTAGATCAAAAGAGGAGCACTTAGACATGAAAGATCCATGTTGTAAGCCCAGTTCACTACCACATGACGATTCGTCCCTCTCTGTCTCAACTCCTTCCCACCTGTTACAATTGCATTGTTTGACTACTGTTGCAATCTCCTCCATCATTCTCACCGTGCACACCACACCGTTAATTTTCACTGAAACTACCTTACTAACAGTTTGGGGAGTTGATGTGAAAATCAACACACGAGTAGCATCCACTTTAGACAAACTTCTTGTATCTTCGTCAATGTCGACCAGGGTACCAAAACTGCTGACCAGTTGAGAAAAACAATCTTCACCCCATGAATACAAAGGAATCCCCGTGCATATAATCCAGGCTAATATATTTGCAGTTACATGGTCATTACTCCATTTCTGTATAGACTTGAAGATGGATTAAAAGTTCTCATTTTGTTGATCAACTAGTTCATTTATCCTCCCATCATTCAAACCGGTGATTAAAACCAGATCTCCACCCATGTATCTCAACTTGACTTCCTCCCAACCGTCCATCACTTAACCTGTCAAACAACTTCAGATCTGCCAGTGTTCCAACCCAACTCTCACTCAACCAGTTCCTCGTTTCCGTAATTGGGTTAATTATCATACCCTTCCAAAGCTCCTCACCCACCTTCAGGTTATACTATTTTTTCTTTTTCCAAGCTGTATTATTTCCTGGCTTAACGCTCCATACTGGTTTTGTATGCTGCCTTTGATGTGGTCTCTGTTCCCTTTTAGGCACTGGTAGACTTAGTGGCTGCTTAATGTGGTTAGTATTGACACCAAGAGATTCGCCTTGTTGTTTTGAACCTGTATTTTCAATGTTTGAGACACTATTTCCAACTCTTCTGTGGTATTTAGGCAAATTGACATATATTTTCTGGGTTCCAATGCGTATATTGTCCAGCTCTAATTCAAGGGCTTTAGAA
Source organism: Pueraria montana var. lobata (assembly GCA_026413185.1). Taxonomy (NCBI): domain Eukaryota; kingdom Viridiplantae; phylum Streptophyta; class Magnoliopsida; order Fabales; family Fabaceae; genus Pueraria; species Pueraria montana. The sequence continues at coordinate 78,980,226 of CM048648.1, forward strand.
TTGTTAACACCGGCATAGCGCACAAATCCATATTTCCTTCCCCAACGATCCCTCCTGGCTGCAATAAAAACTTCTTTAACATCGCCAAACCTCTTATAAATTTTCCAGAATTCATTCCTCCCAAAGTTATCTGGAAAGTTAGTGAAAAAGTAGGTAACAAGGGTAGCTTTGACGTGACTTCTTCGTCTCACTGTTTCCCAGCCGTCGTTTTCCTTGTCCCTACCCTTCTCGTAGGATACCTTCACACCTTCCCCTCCGTGAGCCTCCCTTTCTCCCAACACGCGTTATTTCTCCCTCGCTCCCTCCTCACCGTGTTTCTCCCTCGCACTCATTATTCTTTTTGGTGTGGCCATGCAACCTTATTGTTCGAATTTGGAAGTTGATTTTGCACCATTGGAACGAGGTGAGGTAGCCACATTGGACGATGATGTTGACGAGGTCAGAGAGTGCTTGCATATATGGCAACATTGGCATTGCTTTTTTTTAAAACCAGTTGTTCATCAATAATAGGCATCTTTAAATAAATTCTAGTAAAACTCTGATGGATTTAACTTAAACTGAAACACAAACCACAAGATACTGAAACACAAACCACAAGACCATAACCAACAAGAGGATTAATTTAGCTCTCGTTGACAATAGCTTCATTTGAACACAATGTCCATGACTTCAAGAAGAACCTTGGTTAAACTTCTATATGTACATGTACATCTGAACTTATATAAATATGTGATTGAATAACTGTCAGCAGGACCGTGTATAGGAATTTTAGGGTCTTAGCCAAAAATAATAAAGAAGTTAAAATGTAAAAATTTCATCTCTAGTGGGAATTAATCCTTGAAGCTTGAAACTTACATTTAACCACTACCCCACAATGGTTACTTAATAAACATATGACAAAAATAATATATATACATAACTTTAATAATTGAGTCACTTATATACCGGTTAATGCGGTTCAACTTGTGATCTAGTGATTCGACCAATGGCTTATTAACCTAGGGCCTAGATTGAGTTGATCACTAACCCGATTTTTAGAACTATGATCTTAAGCTATAAAGGTTGGATCAACGTGAAATTAGTGCCCAAATTTCAAGGATAGAATTGTCTACAATATTAATGAGGAAACCAAGGGCAATTCATCCATTTGAAGTCCCAAATAAATAAAGACAAAAACAAGCTATTTGATCTCATTAAAATATGTTTTTAAGATTTTATTTTATCTTATCTCATCATTAGGATGAAAATTTTATCTTTCCATTAGGATTTTCTATCATTAGAAATTCATTAAGATTTAATTAGGATTTGATCTCTATTACCAGTCATCAAAGGTGTGACAAGCAGACATCAAGATCCATCTTATTAAAAAATTAATTAGTCAATAATCAAAGGTTATGGATTTCTAACAAAAATTTGACAGAGTCTCCTCTGTTTTTGGTACTATCCCATGTATCACAATAAGGGCATGACAATTTACAACAGATACAACACTTGCTAGACAGTTCCATTCACAATATATAACTGATCACAAACTCAATCTCAACATCAATTTGAAAATCAATTTTATATCGTTTCTCAACATTAATACAAAATATCAATTCTCAAACATCAATCTCATTATTTGAAGACACTGCTCAAATAATTCAACAAAGAAACAAATACGTATAACGGTGGAGGCTTCCCAAAAATAAAAGCGAGTACGACGAGGCGTTGGGATAAGGGGAAAAAAAAAGAGCCTGCAAAAGGGAAAATTTTTCATCAATAAATATTAGATAATAGTTGAAAGCATCAATAAAGATTCAATCCAAGATTTAGAAACTTACCAAGAATTGGAGTATTAGACTTTCAGAAATGGAAACAATGTGAAGCTAGGTTGGAGCAAGAAAGCCAATGCTTAACTGAAAACAAGCCTAAATATAAAAGCATTATACAATCTAGCCCAAATATAAAAGCATTATACAATCCAGCACAAACAAGCAAGTTAAACTGTATGCAACACTAACTCGGCAATTTAATATTAGTCAGTATAAGAAATAATTTTTTAAAACCATTAAGCATCAAAGTAATGTCATAATAATTTTGAGCTAAGAAATATCAATTAAAGAGATATCATAATAACTTAGCAATTTCAATTTCAATATAATACAAACAAGACAACACAAAACAAGTATGATCAATCCATTACATTTTACACAATTCAATCAAACAATTACTTTACATTTCTCATCAATTGCATGACACAATCAAACAAGTTGGCAAACACATCCCAACCTTAGCACGACTTTCCAAGTCAATCTTAAAACAATGTAAATTATTCCAACTCTAACAGTATACATGAAATAAACAAGCCAATTTGCACCCTACCCAAATAGCCAACACAACCCATGGACTAACAAAAATTAGACAAAATGGATACAATCAAAGACAAAGCGCTTTTCTAGATGGGAGGTACTTGCTACATAGTGCTTTAGTGGCAAATGAAGTCATTGACGAAGCTAAGAGAGAAAAGAAGCAATGCTTGGTATTCAAGGTTGATTATGAAAAGGCCTATGATTCGATGAATTAGAATTTTCTTTTATACATGTTCAAGAGGTTGGGATTTAAGGAAAGATGGATTAAGTGGATGAGAGGGTGCTTGGAGACTAGTTGGGTCTCGATTTTGGTAAATGGGAGTCCTACTAGGGAATTTAAAACTCACAAAGGGTTGAGACAAGGTGATCCCTTAGCTCCTTTTCTTTTTACCATGGTAGCGGAAGGTCTTTGTGGCATGATGAGAGAAGCTATCAACAAGAATTGTTTTCAAGTTACTTGGTGGGGAAAAAGAAGACTCAAGTTAATCTTCTTCAATATGCGGATGATACCATTTTTTTGGGAAAGGCTACTTTGGAGAATGTTGTGACTATTAAAAGCGTACTTAGATGCTTTGAACTAGTTGCGGGACTTAAAGTTAATTTTTTCAAAAGTAGATTTGGGGCCATTGGAGTAGAAAGGAAGCAAAAGGAGAGGTATGCAATTTTATCAAATTGTGAACTTTTAAATATTCCGTTTGTTTACTTGTGCATTCCCATAGGAGCTAACCCTAGCAGAGTGGAAACTTGGAAACCCATTGTGTAAAAATTTTCAAAAAAGTTAGTTAGTTGGCAACATAAGACTTTGTCCTTTGCAGGGAGGATTTGCTTAGTAAATTCGGTTTTATCTTCCCTACCTTTGTTTTATCTCTTTTTTTTTTTTTAAATGCCTTAAAAGGTGATTGGAGAAATTGTTGCTACTCAAAGAAAATTTATTTGGGGAAGTGAAGGAGGAAAAAACAAGATTTCTTGGGTAAGTTGGGAAAATATGTGTACATCGAAAAGTCATGGGGGTCTTGGTTTTAAAGAATATTAGTCTTTTTAATGATGCCCTTCTTGCAAAGTGGAGGTGGGACCTATTCTTTCATGATAATGCATTGTGGGGACAGATTTTGGAATCTAAATATGGAGGCTGGAGGGGTATTTCTATACAAGAAACAAATAGGGAAGCATCTATATGGTGGAAGGATCTTTCTAAGACTTGTGGAGGGCACAATGAGCTGAAATGGTTTGATAGTATAGTTGCTTGGAAGATTGGGTGCGGGGATAAAGTCAGACTTTGGTTGGATAAATAGATTGGTGGGGACACTATAGCCAATGCTTATCCAAGACTGTTTCTGAATTTTGAAATTTCAGGATATTATATTCAACAAGTGGGAAAGTGGCTGGGTGAGCACTAGAAGTGGAATTTTGGGTGGCAAGGACATGGTTTCAATGGGAACTGGATATGGTGCAGAATTTTCAAAATATGATTGTAAGTGTGTAGCTGAAAAAAGGTGTAGGTGACTCGTGGATGTGGCTGAAGGAGTAATAAGCTACATATATACAGTAAGATCTGCCTATTTGGCTTTACAGAGGAGGGAACTTAATTGCCAGAATGAGGACATTTACTATCATCTTTGGCAAATCAAGGTTCCACCAAAGGTACATCTTTTTTTTGTGGAGGCTTCTGAAAGATAGATTGCCAACAGCTATCAACCTTAGGAAAAGAAGAGTGATGCTGCCAAACAATAAATTTTTATCCTCTGCATGTAATTCTTTCGACGAAAACATTATGCATCTTATATATGTTTCAATGTGAGAAAGCTGAGGAGATTTGGAAGAGTTGCTATAAATGGGTGAATTTATCTACAGTATTGCCGGCATCAACTGCATCTCATTTTTGGCAACATACTCTAATGTAGAGTGGGAAGGAAGTGAACAACAGGTGGAAATATATTTGGTGTGCAGTGGTTTGGGTGTTGTGGAAGAATAGAAATCATAGAGTGTTCAGGGGAGGGACATTCCAGGTGGATAGCATCATTCAGGAGATAATTTTCCATAGTTGGTCATGGTTGAAAGGGTATGATTCCAATTTGCAATATTCTTTTACTCAATGGTCTGTAAGTCCTGGTTCGTGTGTTGTTGGTAAATCATAATTCTATAGAGTGGAAAGGGAAACACAAATGGGGTTGGTTGGCTATGTGCCTACGTTCTTAATGGAAGTTGAAGCTATTTCAATCATGTGATCAATGGAGAGTGTTGTTTACTGCCTCGATAATTTTGCAGGTTTGGAGAAATCATAGACGCCAATTTATGGTCAAGGCAAACATAAAAGGAATCAGTATTTATTATTACTTTATTGTCATTAATTGCATTTACTGCAGTGGGGGATATTATTACTCTTATTGGTTCTAATTGTGCTTCATTTGTATTATGGAGGATTGTACATGTTTATTGTTGGTTCTACAGAGGGTTGATATCTAGGAATTTTCAGTTGGTTACTATGTCTACATTGGGAGGACTTTGGGGTAGAAGATAAGTTTTATCCTTATGTTTCCACTTATGTACTCATGTAGGGAGGGTACCCCTTGTACCCCTCATCCTCTATCTTAATAAAGTCTTCTCTTTTGCTGACCAAAAAAAAAAAAAACCCATGGACTAACAAAAATTAGACAAAATGGATACAATCAGAGGTAAGTAAAAAAGTCACTTACTGTAAGACATCGAAAGTAGAGCACATTTGCATGGGAGGGTTTGATGTCGAAGTCAGAATGAACAATGTTGGAAGGAAGAATGAAGTCAATGACGAACAAAGAAAGACCAACATGAAGAGGAAGGGAGAACAAACAAACCTTTTGACGATAGCAGCGAGGGTTGTGACTGCTTCTTCATCAAGTAGGGTGAGGGTGAGTGTGATGGTGAGGGTTATGTGAGAGGGTTCAATGGCACAATGAGGGTTCAGAGAACTAAGACGAACAGGAAGAAGAGTTCGTACCTATTCGCAAGTGCTTATCAACGTTGAAGGGTTTGGGGAGGTAGTCGTCGCAGCCTGATGGCAATGTCAGGGCAAGGTCGTGCTAGCAAGGTTGTGGGTTTTGCGGTGGCACGAGAGGAAAAGTAGGATTTTCGAGATAGGCATGAGAGGGAAAGAAGGAGTTTCGAGAGCGCTAGGGAGAAAATAAATTTGTGTTGCAGGTATATAAGTAATACTACATCGATTATAATTTTAACTGATGTAGAAAAGAAATTTTTACATTGGTTCCATTTTGAACTGATGTAAAAAAGCTATTCTATAGCGATTATAAATAACCGATGTAGACAACTTTAAAAAAATTACAATAGTGCCACATGCTTTTTATCACACGTTTATTAAATATCCAATGTAAAATGGCATTGTAAAAAGCCTTTTTTATAGTAGTGTGGAGCTTCCAGGATCTTTGTGTTTCATGGGCAATATCTTCTAGATGATCGCACTATACCCCGCCTCCAACTTAATGGTATCATGCTCAATGAACTTTTTCTTCGTCAAGAGCTCCTTCATGAACTTGGCATAAGTAGGAAATAGCGCCAAAGCCTCTGAGAATGGAAGATTAATTTGGAGCTGTTTGAAAATATCTAAGAACCAGGAAAATTGCTTCTCCTTATCCTTCTTAGTAGGAGCTTTAGAATAAGGGAGCTTTGTAGCAATGTGGGATTTGGCTTTCAACCGTTCCTCCTTAGTACTTCGATTTCTAGCCTTCTTCACTCCAACACCCCCTACCATTACTTCTTCTTCACCCTTACTTTCTTTCTCAATAATTTTTTCCTTACTTTTAACTCCTTTATCTTTTTTCTTCACCCTCCTGGAATCGTACAACTTTCTCACTCTCTTTTCCTCTCACCCACAGTGTCATACTCACCATCACTCCTAGTAATGATAGCACTACAATTGCCTTTAGGATTAGGTTGAGTATTGGCTGAGAATGTATTTGTGGTGTGCTCTGTTAATTCTGCCACCTGTTTAGCAAGCTGCCTAACTTAAGTCTCCAAGATTTTTGAAGAAGAAGCATTCCTCTTTTGATTAAATATTGAGACTTGTGCAAACTCCACAAAACTTTCTTCCAACTTCGTTTGATGGTCATAAAAGGTTGGGCTTCTGTTGATGAGGCTTATTGGAAGGCCCTGATTCAGTTGAGTTATGCCTCACACTACGATGAGGTTGGAACGCGTGATAATTGAAGATTTTACCATAATTATTTTGCCTTCCTTGCCCATAGTTGCTTTGATTCCCCATGTAGTTACCTCTTCCTCTTGAGAGCTGACAACAAATTGACATTCCTCCATAGTGTGCTCACCCTCACAAATTGCACAACTCAACATGTGGTGGTGTTGATGAGAAAAGGGTTGAATAGGCTGGAATTATTGAGGAAGCTTGGACACTTGCAGCTTGAGTACCTCTAACTAATGAGTGAGAATTTTATTTTGGGTTAAAACTGCATCTTGGGATCCTAACTCCAGGACTCCTTTATGGGTAAGTGGAGTCCTATCATGTTGTGCTTCACAGTCTCTAGCAACCATAGATTCAATCAACTCCACTACTTCTTCTAATGACTTATTCTTGATCACGCTACCCTTAGTTGCAGCATCTAACACCACCTTAGTCTAACCTTGCAATCCTCCAAGGAAGATATAGAGTTGATCAACCTCGTCGATACCATGGTTTAGGACACTTTCTCAAAAGACCTTTGTATTACTAATAATTCTTATGCAAACAAAATCATGTTATCATCAACCCACAATTTTATTCTAACTTTAATTCCTCACACGAGAGAACTTAAATCCTTTGATTCCACTACCAATCCCTTACTTAGTGTAACCAATTATTCACATTAAGAATGAGGGTTTTAACGATGACTAATAATATTTATGGTTAACTAAGTTTTTAGTACCTAAACTTTTTTAAAATTCAATTTTTAGTCCTAGAACAAAAGTTTGACTGGTCAAGGTCTTTCAACTTTTTTTCGTTAAGGTTTTTAGTCACTGAACAAAAGTTTCACCGATCAAAATCCCTAAACTTTATAAAAATTCGATTTTTAGCCACTGAATTCCAATGAATAAATAAAAATAATGAGGTTCAAACTTTTGTTCAAGGACTAAAAATCGAATTTTTAAAATGTTTAGGGACCTTGACCAGTCAAACTTTTGTTTAGGGACTAAAAACCTTAACGAAAAAAAGTTAAGGGACCTTGCCCAGTCAAACTTTTGTTCATGGACTAAAAATCGAATTTCAAAAAAGTTTAGGGACTAAAAACTTAGTAAACCTTAATCTTTACTCTACCCCTAGACATAAAGATCATTGGTTGTTCTTTTTAGTTCCCAGTTCAATTAGAATTTTCCAAAATAATTGAACATCAAGAATCATGCAATTAGATGATCAAACCAAAAGCAAGCAATAAACATAGAAGAAGAACAATAACAATGTTTTATTGAATAAGAAAAACAATAATTACATAGGAGTAGTCTAATTACATTAAACCCCAATGAAGGATGGAATTAGTCACTCTTAACCATGAAAATCACAGAAGAAGCAATCAGAGTAGAGCCTTCAAGCATAGACACCACCACACTCTCTTCCACTTACCTCTAAAATGCTTTTTTCATGCTTTGGAATTTGTGCCCTCTTCCTGAGTCATGAGCCTTTTATATCAGCAACAGTAGTTGGACTGTCTGATAAGCTCGCTTAAGCTAACCAAACATGGCTCACTTAAGCGACCCTAGCAAGAATTTAGGCTCTCCATAGTTAGCTCGCTTAAGCTAGCTAAACATGGCTCACTTAAGTGAGCACAACAAGTTCCCAGGCTTCAGCAATTAATTAGCTCGCTTAAGCTAGCTAATTGTGGCTCGCTTAAGCTAGCTCAATGGCTTCAGAAATCTTCAAAATTCCCATGCTCCAATGGTAGCACCTCAAAGCATCTCTCCAAAGTGCCCTTCAAAGTGATTCTGTAACACCCCAAAAATTTCAACCCAATAAGTACGAACATGAGAAATTTAATTAGAAAATTTTCTTGTTGGGGAGAATGGTAACGTTGTGATTTTCCTAATTATATGATTAAGTGATTGATTAATAATGAAAGAGCAAACGAAATTTAAATTATGTTGATTGATATAATAATTAACTTAAGTTCTATGTTTTGTTATGTGTCATAGTGTTATTGTGAGATTTTGGAACCTTTACGTAAGTTCCGTAAGTTGTAGAAAAAAAAAGAAAAGGGGGGTGTCCTTAGAGGACGATGGCTGCAAATAGCAAAATTGCAAATTTTATCCAAATAAGTAACGTGAATTGCTTTGCTTCTTCATCCATTCATTCATTCATTCCTTTTCATACGAACAAGCTCTCTTCTCTCCTTTAATTTTTTTTTCTCTGCCGCCGCCGAGAGCTACCATGCGAGAAGACAAATTATATTTTTGTTGTTTGGCTGATTACATACAAGGCTTGGTGGTTCACTCCTAATTACCAACAACTTATCTTCTCTTCCTCTATTTCAGCTGAACAAAAAAATCCAAGGTGAGGGGGACTCTTTGTGAATTCTATTTTTGGTTTAAGGGTGGTTGAGAGTTAGGGGACTCAACTACCTACAGCATGTATGCCTCTCTTGGCTGTTGTGTGTGTTTGTTTGAATGGTTGAATATAAAAAGTTGATGAAATGGGTTTGAAACCCTTGGCAGTGACTGTGTAGGTGCATGTCCTGGCTTTAGTGTTGTTTTGTACTTTTGAAACTGAGTGGGAAGGTCCCTGGAACAAGGGAATCCATGTCCAGTTTTCGTAGAATTAATTGATGAAGGTTGTATGTTGAAAACAAACTCCAAAATAATGGAACAGTGGCTGTCAGGTTCGCATGTCCCTGGACAGATCCCACAGTTTTGTGATTTTTGAGAGATCTAACCGTTGGTTTTTCACGAAATTTATTTTGAATGAAAATAGACACAAAAAGAAACAACTTTTATTTTGACATCATGGAGAGAAAACCTCGTTTTGAAGTTCATCCGTGGCTTTAAAAATGGATGTTCTGTTTTCAAGTTTCCCTGGAACATGTCTCGATTTTTCTCAAATTTCCAGTTGTGTGCTTAATGTTTCTTTTTCGTTTTTGAACCATTAAAAACTAGAAAAAACAAGATTTTTAACCATATAAATTACAAAAATTATCATGTCCAATTTCTAAATTAACTTTTTAAAAAGAAACAGGGCAAGGGTTTTGAGCTCTGTTTTGAGTCTGAAACTTAAGCTGTTAGAAACAAATTTACTGGGAACAATAGGGAAATAATTTGGAGGTAAGGGTTATCTTTTTAAAAATACAAAGATGTTACCTTTCTACTGTAAAAATTTCAGCTCAAAATGAATTTGGGAAGTGGGAGAAATTTACATTTCTTTGAGCTATGTTCAGTGAGCACTCAAAATTCTGGGCTGCTGACTTAGAAAATTTTTATAAAATTTTCTAGATGTTGATTTTATAAGTGGGATACATTTCTATAAAATAGATTTCAAGAGCTTTGATTTGATATAAAAATTTCTAAAATCCGAGGTCATTTGCTTGTATCAGTGAGAGCTCACATTCAGTACTGTCAAAGAAAAATCGACCTCATTTGGTCAAGTTTGTTAATGTGATAAAATTATTGATGTGATATGATGTATTTAAGCTTGAGAGATGATATTCTACCTCTAAAGGTGAATATTCATCAATATGCTATGACTAATTATCTATTATTTGATTCATTATACAAATTAACTGATACTATGTATATTGTGGACTGAGACCTGGGGGTGTGAACCCTGGGCATTGTGGAACAGTTGTGTGCGCATGATTTTGATGTGTTTTGGATGTCGAATGTGGGGATGAGGATTTATAATCTTCGTGGGAGCAAATGAACTCCATGCGGAGCACATTTGTGAAAAACAGTGATTTTGTAATTAAAATGACGGAAAGTAATGAATTAATCCGTAAAAAGAGTGTGAATTTAGTAATTGATGATTGGCATAAGTAATTTTGTGATCCTTGTTTTGTGTTGGTGAGGATCGAATGAGAAGGGAAACCTTTTCATTGGGGGTCACGTGTGACTGGTGTAGTGGATAACTGCTACACGTCGATTTAGAAGGATAATCTTACGTGACCGAAAGCCAAATGGGCAAGTGTTGAGAGGTCGTGTGGAGGCTTTATCTACGGTGAGCATTGTGCTTGTGAGATGACGGGGCCGTAATGTTTAACCACTGTGATAGTGGGGGAGTTTGATCTCCGTGTTGTATGTCTGGGACAGATGTTGATTGAGGACCGCCGTCGAGTGCCTTTGGTAGAAAAGCTCACACAGACCTGTAAAAGGTCGCGTGGGATATTTCAGCTGCGAATTATCTGTGAACCAAGGTCGGATTGCGAATGACACATCACTTGAGGTGATGAGATCGTTACGATGTAGCGATAAAGGCAAAGTCCTTATTTATATATGCATATGTGAGCGTAGAGGTGGTACCTTTAGCTCGGCGTCAATTCGTCCGCACCTGTACCATGTGCAGCGGGAAACCCACATGCGACGAAGAAAGAAAATAAACTCTGTGAGAGAGTGTTGAGGAGTCAGTCCTCGGAGCAATGGATGACCACAGTTGGTACCTAGGAGATGATCGTAAGGCAGGTTGACCTTGGAGGGTAAGGCACTGAGTTGTGACGATAGAAAACATAGCTGACTCGGCCACCCTGACAAAAATACGAGCCATCATCGGTTGGTGAGAGCCCGCCATAGTACCATGGTGAGAGGTGTACTCCCAACAGTCATCCAACTCAAAAATGTGTAAGACCACTGAGTTCTGGAAGTTCCAGTGGCAGCTGGCCAGTATGAAATAATTTACAAGAATAGTTGTGGAAACGAATAGGTTTCGGGTGTGACCGCTAGAGAACCACATCGTGGTGGCTAGTAGGATTGTGTATGTGACTATGAAGTCTGTGTGTATTGCTTGATGAAGCAGAGAGTTCACCCTCTGTTTTATTTTATTTAGGAACCAGTGGCAATACCTGTGGAGGTCATAAAGACGTTATCTTCATCAGCTTCGTCACTTTTCGTTTGGAGGTTGGTTTAACATGCAGGATTGGGTATTAGTGATGTGTGCTCTGAGTCCTAGGACCTTTTTTCCTTTTCATGTATCTTGGCATGAGTAGACCTAGGCTTCAGATTGATGGCATGTATATTCAGTTTTCGTGTATGTATTTGGAATACGCTTTGGAAATGTATATATTACTATTATTCCGAAAAGTATTTGGGATATGAAAATCTCTATTTCAAGTATACTTATAATTGAGGCAGTGACACGCAACTTCCAAAATTAATTAATGAAAAGTTTTAAACATCCGATAAAATTCCGATCTATGTATTATTAACTTCACAGTTTTTGGAAAAGATTAAAGTTAGTTATCATGCTTATTGAATTAAAATAAGTTTGTAAATGAGAATATTTGTAAACCCGGATTTAGGGTGTTACAGATTCCTTTAAAATAAAACAAAAAGGTGAAGATCAAATGGAAAAAAGCATAAAAACTAAACTTTTAACCCAACAAAACATTTATTCTTAAACAACCCAAATTAAGCACAAACAAGGTACAAAAGCGATTGCACCAAAAACACTGCTAAAATGCAAGTGTAGGGAGCAATTATCAGGGAACAACCACCAAATTGGGTCCATAATCAGAACCCATAGACGTTCAAATTGAGAAATTAAGAGTCGGACATCAATGGCAATCAGATTCAATTCATTTTTTATCACTTCTGAACACGATTGTGGTTTTCGCTCTACTCCGCACGTGGAGTTGAGTGTTATCTATGCAACCGCGACACTCCTCGTGATTGTCTTCGACTTCACGTCGCCACTGCACCTGCTGGAGCCACCAAGCTCCGTGGTGGTTCAATGGCTATGTTATGGCGACTATCTTGCAACAGCACCCTCCCACATGGCTGACATCAAAGAAGGGGAGAAAGAAGAGAGAAAACAAGGGTACATTAATAAAGAGAGGAGAACAAAAGGAAAAAGAAAGGAAAAACGTTAATCATCGATTTAAAAAGGAATTAATCTAACTGTTGGGAGTTGATCAGTTTCCTATGGTGGGAGACATTCCCCAATCTCTCACCCTAGCCTTTGCCATCTTATATATATAAAGTAGATAAGTTTGTGATTGTCTGCAATTTGTGGATTTGAAACCGCCACAAATTGCAAAAAGGTAAAAAAAAATACGATTGATTTCTGAATGTTTAAAACCACCACAAATCACCAAAACTTGATTTTGTGATTTTGTAATTTAAACTTTTTGCAATTTGTGACGGTTTTAAACTCCCAAAAATCGTACTTTAAAATTTAAATTACAAAATCAAATTTTGGTGCGAATCAGTTATTCCCTGTTTGGCATCTACTATGGAGAGAGACTTAAAAAAACATTTCTCAACTTTGAAAGACTAAAAAAAGCGACTTTTAGTTAGGGGGGACAAAAAACATGACTCATGTTTGAGGGATTAAAAACATATTTAAGCCTTTTAGCAATATCTCAGATTTTTTTTGTGTACTTTCATACTTCTATTATTACTTATATACTATTATATATTGCAAAATACTATATATATTATTACATATTATCATATTTTATATCATAATTTTAAAATTAGAAATTTAGAAAATCAAAAAAATTTAAAACATATGATATATATATATATATATATATATATATATATATATATATATATATATTATTTTGATATGATTGTTAATAATACTACCTCTGGTCCTAATTATAAGCAACAAAGTAACTTTTTCTTTGGTCCTAATTATAAGCAACAATCACTAGTTTTTAAAGAAAATTTCTTTTATACCCTTACTTTATTGTTTACTTTATTCTCTATGCACTATGACAACCACTTAAAGTAAATGGTGTTTTTGGAATAAAAATTGAACTTTTGGCATAATTAATTAAAAAAGTTGTAATAATTATTTTCCTTGGTATTGATGATTTGTCCTACGTTGTTTATAATTAGGATAAGAGGTAGTATTATATTATTCATTATTATATAATTTATTATTAAAATGCAATATTGTCTATATTATTTCATTCATATATTTTTAATTAAAATTATTATACATTTCTTATACAATTATTTTTCAATACATTTTTTTTTTTCTAAAAACATATTGTATACTTATTTGTTTTTATTATATCATTTCAGCCTATTAAATATAAATTTTAAATTTAATCAATTGTTACAATCTGCTTTAACATAAAAGTCTGTGCATCGCACAAATTAATATAAAGACTAGTTGCCCACAGTAATGGGTACCAAAAAAAAAAAAAGACTAGTTGCCCACAAAAGTTACAAAGGGGAAATCTAGTATAGGGCACAGGCTATTTTGGGGGACCATGTAATGTCTCATATCGTGGAAAATTAATTTTAGCCATAGGATAAATCTATTTTTTGAGATTGATGTGAGACTACCGTACAATCGTCTATACTAGATTTTTTTTTTAAAAAGGGATCTTTTTTTTTCTATTTAAGTTTTTTTTTATAAAAAAATGACATTTCTTCTCCGTTGTTGCTTGTTGATGTGGGACTACCATACAACTGCTTACACTAGATTTTTTTTTTTAAAAAAGGGATCATTCTTCTTCTGTTTAAGTTTCTAGTGATTTTTAACTACTGTAAATTTTTTGACAAACTAAAACTGTCAGAAATGTTAAAAATAAAATAAAAATCAAAATCTCGAACACTATATTTTCTGAAATCAGAAAAAATGTTACAAAAATAAACATTTCTGACCACCAAAAAATTTGCAATGGTTAAAAGTCACTAGAAACTTAATTAGAAAATTTTCACACACACAGTTTATGTCTGCCATGTCATCACTTAATAGTTGAAATTAATGTTAGGGACTAAAAACAGAACAAAACAATTTATGATAGACTAAAAACAAAACAGAACAATTTATGAGGGACTAAGAACAGTAAAAAAATTTATGAGGGACTAAAAATAAAAATCAAGATAAAACGACGGACAAAAAAATGGAAAGAGAGGCAAAAGCAAAGCAGCAACGGAGAAGAATGATCTTTTTTTTAAAAAAAAAAAACTTAAACAAAAAAAAATCCCTTTTTTTAAAAAAAAAATATAGTGTAAGCGGTTATACTATAATCCCACATCAATCTCAACAAATAAACTTATTCTATGACTAAAATTAGTTCTGGGAGACATTACAAGATCCCCCAAAGTATTACACTCCAGGTCGAGGAGGCTATAACAAATGACAAACAACAACCAACAAGATTTGAATAGCAAGCTATACTAGCTAGCAGAGAACTTTTTCGTACAGTACATCAAAATGGATCTTAATTAGCAATAAAATAGCCATATAATCATTGAACCTTCAATATTGCTCCAATAATGCAGCCACCAATAAAGCATTGCAGCATGAACAGACATTGACGTACCATTCAGCTAGCAAGCAAGAGTTCTTCCTGAATTTGCTAAAAGCCATCTCCATGAAATCAAAAGATTGTTGTATTAATTTGTACCCATGCATGCATGAAGTAAGCATAAAGCTCTTCGATGTAATATGGATATTTTTATTGTGACTCACGTTTGGGGGCATAACAAAGGCCACAAGCCCTCAACGAAGAGGTGCCTGCATAAAGAAAACTTGGATGTGACTCTGCTCAAACAATTCATAACCTAATTTAATGGAACTGTGTTTTCATTCACTTAATTAATTGACTGACTCACTTGGCTCTTCCATGAATTGAGAAGTTTGTCTAATGCCACACGTGAAGACCCATCTTCCTTCATAGCAGCCTTGGCTTCATCCTTTGCAACCATGACTCGGTTCCTAACTCGCTCACCTCTCTCCGATTCCATCAACTCTCTAACTCGCTCCTCCACCTCAATCGCCGCCACAAAACCCGACACAGACTCATGCATCCACAGAGCCACCTTGATTTCCTCGACCAACACCACCCTATTGAACCTTTGCTCCGCGTAAAGCGGCCACGCAATCATTGGCACCCCAGCACACACCGCTTCAAGCACCGAGTTCCACCCACAGTGACTCACAAACCCACCCACCGAGTCATGGTTCAGCACCGCCACTTGTGGGACCCAGTTTTTCACCACTAACCCCTTCTCTTTGGTTCTGTCCAAAAAAACCCTTTGATAGCAACGAATCCAAATCTGGGTCCTCTTGTGTGCCCAAAGCAAGGTTGTGCTTTTGGTCACCAACGGGGTTGCGCACTACCCACAAGAACCGTTGTTCACTTTTCTCCAACCCAATAGCGATTTCACATAGTTGCTCTTTTGAAAACACACCCAAACTTCCAAAACATAGAAACACGACACTCTTACTAGGTTGTGAGTCCAGCCACCTCAAACATTCGTGGTCACAGGTGTTCTGGTTTTGGTCAGTGGTGGTTACTATAGGACCCAAACAATAAAGGGGTGAGGTTGCGGAATTTGGTAAGCACAAACCGTCAGAAATTGCTTTGGTGCTACTCGGTTCAAGAGCTTCGAATGTGTTGACAATAAACCCCGCGGCTTTGGGTGCAGCAAGACTACAATTTAGAAAGTTTTTGTAGACTTCATCGTTGCGTTCGAGCAAAGGTTTCGGCATGTCCCCCGCTGGCACTGGTGGGACACCGGGGATGTTAAGAAAGGTGTTGTTGAGTTCTTTGAAGCTCTTGTCGTAGGTGTCATGGAGTGTGGGGTGGTAAAGAGAAGAAGCGAAGAGTGAAGCACCTGAAGCGCAAAAAATGTAAGCAGAGAGGTTGAGTTGTGAAGCAATGGGAATAGATTGGGAGCAGAGAATATCTAAGACGAGGGCTTGGATGGTGTGGGTTTTGGAGATGGAAATTAGGATTTGGTGGATGTGTGGGTTGTTGTGGTGGAGGACATGGAACAAGAGGGTTTCGTGGTTGAGTGTGGAGGAGAGAAGGGTTTGTGGGGGAGTGAAGGTGGGGAGGTTGTGGAAGGTGATGGAAGGGAGGGTGGTGGAGACGGTGGAGATGTAGTTGGAAGTGGAGGATGTGTCATAGGGTGCTATGGTTATGAGGATGTGAATGGAGAGGGATGGCTGGTGAGTGAGGATGAGCTTGCATAGCTCTATGGTGGATACTAAGTGGCCTATGAGAGGTGCTGGGTAGAAAACAACGGCTTCCTTCATTGCTTTTGCGTTTGGTTATTAGTCTGTGGGTTCGGGGGGCATATATCTTTGAAATCGCAGCATGTATTTTTTTGTCTTTTTGCCAAACTCAACTGACCACACATAATACCTATAAGTCCAGTTTCTCTCCAGTCACTGGACAGTTCCAGTAGGAGAGAGAAAGACTCAAGGGACTGTGTGAGTCCCACCACCTATAATGGTCTCAAGCTTCACTGTACATATCAAAATCATAGGTAACTTGAGAAAAAAGTAGTTATTTAGAGCCACAAAAGTCTTCTGGCAGTAGAAATGCCTGCCACTTCCGCATGCACTAAGAACAGTTTTTGACAAATTTTAGAACAAAATACACTAATATCTCCTGAATTTTTTTGAAATTGCACGTGAACTTGTGCATTTTTAACAATTGGGAGTGATCTGGAATGATTCAGAAATGACCTTCACATATATATTCTGATATTTGGCTCAGTAAAAATCCTGAGCTATGTAGAACAGTAGAAGCCTTGAAGGTGCTGGTGAAGGTTACGTCTATCAATATATGTGCGAGTCTGATATAGTCATAAAGATGACATGTGATAAGGAGGTCCAATATCAAGTCACCATCATATTCAACCCTCTGCCATTATAAATTCAAAAAGTTTTATTATAGGTGTATAATATTAAAAAGGATAAATATTTATTTTGGTCCTTGAAAGTATGAGGCGCTTACATATTGGTTCCTGAAAGATGAAAAATTCGAATTTAGTTCCCGAATATACAAAAAGTGCGACAAATTAGTCCTATCGTTAACTCTCCGTTATCTTTAATGTCCGTGTCTACATAACACTTTTGGTGATGACATGCAGCTGATGATTGCCACGTGTCATCCACGTGGTTGCCAAGTGTATAAAAAATGACTTTTCAATTTAGTCTCTGAACTTAATCACTTGCTGATATTTTGGTCTCTGAACTTAACCACTTACTGACATTTTGGTCCCTAAAAATAGTTTTGCATTTTTAATTAAGTCTCACGCTGCATGAAAATTATTAGCTTAGTCATCACCATATCTCTTTATTTCCATTCCATATCCCTCATATTTTCACATTTCTCTTCCACACTTTGTAGTTTATCTTGACTTTCACATCTACCATTTGCATGCAAAGTTCGCTATTTATTCAACTAAAACATCAATTCTAATAGGAAAATAACACAAAAACATTTTAAAAAACTATTTAATTTTTTTCTTAATAAACATTGTCTAACTTCTTTAAGAAGTTACATTTTATTCAATTGAAAATTTTCAAATAACTTCTTCAACACTCTCAAATAACCATTACATTTAAAATTCTTTGATGTCTATATATACCTTACGGTAGTAGTTTATGAAAACAACTTTTGTGAACATGATGTGAAAACTTCAAAGAATAAAAAAAGCAGGGACAAAATGTACTACACTTGCCCCATTAAAAAGGTATGTAAGGAAATGGTCATAACATTTTCTTTCTTCTCCCTTTCGTGATTCTCAAGTTTTTTTAACTGCCTTTTCGTGATTAATGTTATTCCATAAAATAGATTAATTAATTAATTAATATAACATTCTACACATATTAATAACATATAAGATAATAACTTGATTTGGATAGAAGATCTAGTTTGGAACCTTATAGAATCTTGTTAGCAATGTCCTGGATCTAGCCGCTAACTACTGCTTTGTAATCGCTCATAAATTAGTTTCATATTTATAGTATAATTTAAATGGCAGAATTGGTAAGAGGAAGGTGAAAAATATGAGAAAGTTTTGCCTTTGCATTGCATGGGATCATAATTTTTTAATAGGGTAAACACCCATTTTAGTCCTTGAAAGTGTGAGGCACTGACAGATTGGTCCCTGAAAGATGAAAAATTCGAATTTAGTCCCCAAATGTGCAAAAAGTGCGACAAATTGGTACTGCCGTTAACTCTCATCCATTATCTCTAACGTCCGTACCTACGTGGCACCTCTGGTGATGATGTGGCAACTGACGGTTGCCATGTGTCATCGACGTGGTTGCCACGTGTCATCTACATGGCTGCCACGTGTCTAAAAGTTAATTTTTCAATTTAGTCCCTGAACTTAACCACTTACTGACATTTTGGTCCCTGAACTTAACCACGTCGTAATGGCATTTTGGTCCCTAAAAGTACTTTTAAATTTTCAATTAAGTCTATGTTGTATGTAAATTATTAGCATAGATATATTATCATATTCCCACACTTATATTCTTTACCCCTCATATTTTTTGGATGGTATAAAAGCCTAGACAAACCTACTCAATTAAATTTGAGAAAGTTTTGCCTTTGCATTGCGTGGGATCATAATTTTTCTTTTCATCTGTAAAATTTGAACTTGAATATTAAAAAATTTATAATAACTCACGCATATTGTTTAATCAAATGTACTAAATTCCATGGTTTTAAATAGCAGTTCGCAACCGCAATTGCGGCCGCAATATTGCTGTTGCGCTAGTGTCCGCAACCGCATTGGCCCGCAATTGCGATGTGATTTTCAATCACATGAAATGCCGCAATGTAGCCGCAGTAGAACCACATTGGAGCCGCAACAGAGCCTTAACATCGTTCTATTCTACTTTTTTTTTGTCAAAATTAAATTAAATTTCAATTTCAATATTCTATTTTGAACTTCTAAGTGTCAATGGTTGAATGGGTTTGGCTCTATGGGATGTTAGGGGATACCAAATCTTAAAATGAATGAAAAGATATGTTATGTTATAAATAAAAGATATGTCAATAATTAGAATAATTGTAAAATTCTTTTTTATATTCAGTACAAACATATAATAATTTCATGCCGCAATAGCCGCAATCCGCATCGTAGCAGCCACAATGGCCGCAACTTCGACCGCAATCGCAACCCCAATCGCAATTTAAAACCATGCTAAATTCTATTAGTAGAATCATAATGTAGCATAACATAGTTATTTTTTAACTTTTGAAAATGGTTTACACATGCAATGGCTTGCAAATTTTATCAAGCTTTGGGGGCATTTTAGCTTGAACATTGGAGTTACAGCTCATGTTTTCAAACTTCGTACTTTGTGATGTTGGTGTAAAGGCCACTTGGCAAACAATATGATAATAACGACGACAAAAGTTAAGGACAATAATTTTTGGGTGACATTGGTTTAATTGAAGTGTGGAGGGAGCAGTTTGGATATTATATGAAGGGATGATTCTTTTATTCTTAAAAGTTTATCTACTAGAATAAGCAAAGCCACAACTTGGCTTAATTAGGGGATAGAGGTAATTTGAGATTAAATTGTGGCATCTCTTGATGCTTTGTTTTGTATCCTCATAGTAATGTTTCAAAAATTACAAAAATAAATCATCTAAGTTTTATTGGTCACATTGCAAGATGACTGATTTTTTTTATGATTATTCTTTATTACATTATTTGATTCAATTTTGATATAACTATAATCTTACTAATTGAGTTAATTAAACTAAAATTTGGAAAGTTTTGCCCATTTTTCTTTTTTCTACCTGGCCTGATTGACATTGAGAACGTTATGACTGTAGTTATGGGAACTCATCTTTTGTCCAACACTCTTCTGACAAAAATGAAGATAGAAAGTACCCTCACGCTATCAACAAAAAATTGAATAACAGAAGCACTAGCTTGAGCTGAAGCAGCAGCTTGAGCAAACCTGAAGAAATAGAACCAATCCATAGAAAGATTTAAGAATGAATAAAATGTAATTGCTCAGATCAAACAGAATAAGACATTGCCACCAGATCCTAGGATACAAACTTAGTTGTTTGAATTGTGAAAAGGAATTGGGAAAATTTAATTATGGAAATATGATTAAACTTTGTATCAATTTATATATTTCTAGAAGTTCTGTTACAGGGATTGCTTTTCATTTATTATTTGAAGATTAGGATTAAGGTAAACTTCCAAATTCCAAGCTAACATGTACAGCGCTTCAACTAATTACTCCTCACAATTTGTTTTCAGACGTTTGATCGTGACGATCTTTTCTTAGCTTCTATTTCTTTAACTTCCAAACAATCGAAGAGTAAGAAAAAGAGTATAACTATTTTTCCAAACGTATCCTTAAAAAATTGATATTGATTGCAGTATTTGTGAGCACAACAGATTTTTAAGCATTGATAGCAAATTTATTATGGGATTGGTAAATGTAATGCGTGTAGCAGATATGTTTTCATATAATACGATTTAAAAAGAAAAAAAAATGACTATACACTAACAATGTAAAATAGTTTTATACCATCATCCAATCACAAAATATCATGTATGTTAAGTTTGTTTATTTATACAAAATTATTCTAATAGTCATATCAACAGTTATTTTTTTTTTTTCGTCGGCAAATAGACAATTTATTAAGGTACCAGCAGTACCGAAAACCAAATACAAGTGGGGAAGACAAAGCTGAGAAGCACCACAAACGGTTAGATAGTATTTAAGCCATGAAAAAAGCCTAAATAAATACTAACCAAGTGATCACTCAACTACTGTCCCACGAAATAAAAAGAGTATACAAAAGGATCATTGCACTTTACAAATGTAAAGACCCGTGAACTACTACTCCCACATAACAGAGGACTATATCTGTACACCCCGCCAGTAATGACTCAAAGGACTGTAGTGTAGCCTTAAAATTGATACGCATGCACACATGCACCTGGTGCAACACACCACTGATTAAAGGAATATTTAAAATCATTATTCTTCCCTCTCATCCATGACCATGCAGTAAAGATAATCCTCTGCATAATTACTTCAGTGTTAAAACAGCCTCCTCTAAACACACATTCATTCCTGAGATTCCAAAGACACCAAATCACTGCTACCCATACAGCCCACCACAAATCCTGTTCCTTCTTTGTGTGTAAAAAAGCTGTGTTGCCAAAAGTGTATGTCTGGCTCCTGAGGAAGAGCAGTTGTCACCTGTAGCCAACTATAGCATCTCTTCCAAACATCCATTACCTTGTCACATGTGAAAAAGCAGTGGTTGATAGTCTCAAGATCTTCAGAACAGAAAACACACAAGCAATCCTGAGGATTTTCAATTATATTTCTAATCTTGAGGTTGTCTTTTGTTGGCAATCTATTAAGCATCAGCCTCCAAATAAGAAAATTAGCCTTCGGTTGCACTTGCAGCTTCCAAATATGTTGCAATAGAGGTACTGGATGTGAGCCTATGAGGTCATCATGTAATGCTGTATAGGCCGTATTAACCGTGAAACAGCTCGAGGTATCCGCTTCCCAAATCCATCCATCAGAAACTCCTCTGTGAAAACTGATGTTTAGTAAGGACTGTTGCATTTCCTCCAATTGTCTTCTTTCCCACTCAAAGAGATTCCTCCTCCATACCCACCGCCACTCCCATCCATTAGATTCCCATACCCCCAAATCCTTTATCAGTCCCTGTTGCTGTAGTGAAACTATATACAATCTAGGATATTTTTTTGCAAGAGTAGTTTCTCCCGACCATGTATCCAACCAAAAACGTGCTTGGTCCCCTTCACCTATTTTCCATGATAGCCTCCTATCAAACAATTTAGTTAAATTTCGTTTTCCACAAGATAAAACCAAATCCCTCCACCAAATAGATTATTTACCACTTACTTCCTCCCTTAGCAAACCCCTCCACCCCTCATATTTGGAATTCAAGACATCTACCCAAAGAGCATCTTTTTGGTTGAACAAAGCCCACCTCCACTTAGTAATCAAAGCATCATTGAATAGAGAAATATGTTTAATGCCTAACCCCCCATGACTTTTTGGACAACAAACTCTATCCCAACTTACCCAACACACTTTTCTACTCTCCTCTTCCCCTCCCCACAAGAAGTTTCTTTGGATGGACATAAGCTTTTTCGCAATCACTTTAGGAATTCTAAAGAAAGAAAAAAAGAAAATTGGCAAAGATGGGAGAACGGAATTAATCAAACAAACTCTACCTGCAAAGGATAAAGTCTTGAATTTCCAAGATGCCAATTTCTTCTTAAATTTGTCAATAATGGGTTTCCAAGTATGAATCCTCCTTGGGTTAGCACCAATCGGAATCCCCAAGTATGTAAATGGCAAAGATAAGACACTACAATTAAGTAACTTTGCATACTTGATAACTTCACTTCTCTCCATTCCCACCGCCCCAAAACTACTCTTGAAGAAATTCACCTTAAGATCGGACACCAATTCAAAACACCTCATGATACTTTTGATTACCATAACATTGTTCAAGGAAGCTTCTCCCAAAAAGATTGTATCATCCGCGTATTGAAGTAGATTGACTTCCACTTTTCTCTTGCCCACAAAGTAGCTAGAAAACATTTGTCTTGATGTTGCTTCTCTCATCATCCCACTTAGTCCTTCCGCCACTATGTTGAAAAGAAATGGGGCCAATGGGTCTCCTTGCCTTAGCCCTTTTTGCATCTTAAATTCACTAGATGGACTCCCATTTACTAGGACCGAAACCATGCTTGTATTCAAACAACTCTTCATCCAAGTAATCCACTTTTCATTAAAGCCGAGCCTATGAAGCATGTAATACAAAAAATTCCAACAAACTGAATCATATGCCTTCTCATAGTCTACCTTAAAAATAAGGCATTTCTTCCTTCTCCTTCTAGCATCATCAACCACCTCATTGGCCAAAATCACACTGTGAAGCAAATTTCTCCTTCCCAAGAAAGCGCTTTGTCTTTTGTCAATCACTTCTCCAAGCAACCTTTTCAACCTATTTGCTAATAACTTTGCTAGGATTTTATACATACAACGAGCTTGCAAATTTTATCAAGCTTTGCAGGCATTTTAATTTTAACATTGGAGTTATAGCTCATGGTTTCAAACTTCGTACTTTGTGGTGTTGGTGTGTAAATCATTGCATGTAGGCTACTTGGCAAACAATATGGAATAACGAGGACAATAATTTTGGGTGACGTTGGTTTAATAATTGGACCGTACAGGACCAAGACTAGTCTGATGGTTATCAGCCTCATCTCGCCGTTTCTAGGCAAGATCAATTGAGGGGAACTTGGCAGTTACCTCAACTCAGCAGTTACCCCAAAAATAGATAAACTATTATAGGGAGAAGGACAACAGGTAAGTCGGTCAATACAGAACACATATAGAACCTAATACTGACTTAAGCTTCAGAGTCCCTTTTGTAGGTACCTCCACCTCGTCTTGACTAGAAAATCGGAGACATCAAACACATTCTTACTGGGAGCTCAGTAATCAGAATAACAGGAGATCCTCATCTGAAGAGTTCGGTAAGAACAATAATGTTTGGATGAGAAATGCTAGTAACACACTCTCTACCACACTCTTTTGAACACACTCTTCATTATTAATTAAAATTTATTGGAAACCACAAATTTTTATGGGTCCCACTTGTTATTTAATGTCTCTCTCCTGATTTTGTAGTTTTCGATAAATTCTAACCAATGATAGAGTGTGTGTTGGGAGGAGTGTGTTAGAGAGTGTGTTGCTAGCACTCCTCATGTTTGGATATTATGAAGGGATGATTCTTTTAGAGAAAAATGTTACATGAACACTCACAATCTTATTAGAGAGAAAGAAAAAAGAAAGAAAAATATAAGTATAATAGAATTTATGATGTGATAAAAAGAAAAAAAAATGAGAGGTGTTGATGAAATGTTTAAAATAATGAAGTATTTGTGTATCCTTACTCATTCTTTTATTAAAAGTTGATGTATTGAGCCTCGTATGATTGACAACAAAAAATTGATATGGATTAAATGCTCAAGCATCCTAGTTCAAGGGTGGTCAGAGGATCTCTATCGTCTTCTGGGATCCTACTTTGGTGATTATATGTACTTTGACAATTCAACTTAGAATAGAGAGAGGCTTGATATCGCCAGATTTGTGATAAGAACCAAAACACTTGAGGTTATCAACTCATTGGTTAAGGTTAATATCAACGGTGATATCTTTGAGGTGAAGGTTGTGGAGGAAGCCATGGAGAGTTGTCCTAATTGTTTGTTTTGTAGAAATAATCCACCAGCATTGGTAGGTCGGTCTGGTGACACCGATGGGGAAGACCTGTCTATCTCAATGGAGGGGGATGGAGTGGAGGACATTTTGGAGGGAGATCATAACTTTAGATTTCAATTTTGAAACTCAAAATTTGAATTATTCTCGGGAGTTTGACGCTTCAATGGGAGGTCACGTGGTCAATACAAGGGATGATACAGTGGTCTTGGATACGTGTCCTTTGGATAGCCAATACAAAAATAATGCTCACTCTAAACGTGACGCTTTGAGCCAAGCTGTTGGTGACAAAACTGGTGGTATTGGAGAGGGTCTTTTGGTTGGGTCCCTCCCTTTTCTGGGCCCATCAAACCACAACCCCGACTTATCCAATAGGGGAAGCAGTGATAGTGGGCTTCGGGGTATTACACCCATTCTTAGTTTATGGGAGCCTAGTAACTCGAAGGGCCCTAGTAGCTTGACAGGCGCTAACACTATCTCCTTTACGAGGGGGACAGGTTTTGACCATCAGCCCAAGTTCTTGCTTGTCAAAGATGCCTCAGATTCGGATATTCAGAGGTGTAATAATAGACACAAGGAGAAATCTAAAGGGGATGTAGCTAAAAGGATTTAGGACCTAGCCAAATCTTTTGGGGTCTGCAGTAATGGACAAGATGATTTCTTTATTTAGAGGCTTCAAGATATGGTGATAAGGGATAGGGAAGCCAAAACAAACAGAGAGGGTGTCTCAATGGTCAGATGAAGATCTTATCTTTGAACGTTAGAGGGCTTGAGGGATGGCTGAGGAGACGACGTTTGTGATCCTTCATCAGGTTAGTCAAACCTTATCTTTGTTTGCTACAAGAGACCAAATGTGCTTCGGTTGATGAAGGTTTGATTAGTAGCATTTGGGGAGACTATCGTGATTTTGATTGGATCGTCAATCCATCTAATGGATTGGCAGGTGGTCTTGTGAGTGTTGGGAGAAAAGGTTTGCTTCAGGTAAAGTTCCATTTCTAGGGAGAAGGCTTTTTAGGCATATGTTTTGATTGGCTCAATAAAAGGATTATATGTTCTGTTGTGAATATATATTCACCTTGTTCAACAAACGATAAGGTAAAGTTGTGGAATGACCTCTTGATGTCAAAGAGAGGTCTTGCTATTGATTTTTGGTGCATTGCAGGTGATTTTAATGCTGTGATGAGTAGTAGTGAAAGGAGGGGAAGAGCGCTATCTCAAAGCCTATCAGAGATTAAGAATTTCAATTTGTTCGCTCAAGGGATGGGTGTGGTCGATATCCCTGCCTTAGGAAAGAAATTCACCTGGTTTAGCCCAGACGGTCATTCCATGAGTAGACTCGATCAATTCCTACTAACACCAGAACTTATTGACGTTTGGCAGATTACAGCCCAATGGGTGGGGGAAAGAGACATCTCTGATCACTGTCCTGTGATTTTGAAGAGCAGGTTATCAAACTGGGGACCCAAACCTTTTCAGTTTTTCAATTTCTGGATGGAGCATAGGAACTTCAAACAGATAGTGTTCGATTGCTGGAACCAACACAACATCCAGGGGTGGAAAATCTTTAGGTTCAAGGAAAAACTGAAAACCCTTAAATCCAAACTAAAACAGTGGAGTAAGGAGGAATTTTGTGTCATCAACTATAACATCCAAAATACGGTTGATGAGATGGACGATCTGGATAACAAGATGATTGATGGTCAGGAGGGAGCAGCCAAGAATAGAAAGGAGCTACTGCAGGAATTCTGGAGATTAGTTAGATACAAGGAAAGTGTGGTTCTTCAGAAATCCAGGGTGAGATGGGTCAAGTTAGGGGATTCGAACTCAAGGTACTTCCACGCCTGTATGAAATCTAGACAAAGAAAAAAATCAAATCTTGGTTGTACAGACAGAGGATGGTTGGGTGGAAGATGTGATAGGGGTGAAGGAAGCTGTCCTACAACATTTTGTGAAGGTTTTTCAAGATACTGATACTCTACGACCCTGGATGGTGTCTCTTTCAACCAACTTAGCCACTATGACAAGGAGGCAATTTCTGCTCCCTTCAGCAATGATGAGATTAAAGCAACCGTTTGGAATTGTGATGGGGACAAAAGCCCCGACACCGATGGATTTAACTTCGACTTCTTCAAAAGTTGTTGGGAGATTGTGGGAAGTGATATATGTGATTGTGTTCATGAGTTATATACTAATGCATCTCTACCTAAATCAGTGACTTCATCATTTATTGCCTTGATACCTAAATCCTAGAACACGCAAGGCCTCTCTGAGTACAGACCCATCTCCTTGATCCGAAGTTTACACAAAATTATTTCCAAAATCCTTGCCGCGCGTATTAAGAAGGTTCTGCCATCATTAATATCCCCGTGTCAATCTGCCTTCCTCCCCGGCAGACAAATTTTTGATGGTGTTCTTATTACCAACAAATTAGTGGACTGGGCCAAAAGAAATCACAGACAGTTGTTTCTCTTCAAGGTAGATTTCCATAAAGCTTATAACTCCATAAATTGGTCTTTCTTGGATTATATGTTATCTAGGCTTGGTTTTGATGATAAATGGAGAGCTTGAGTGAGAGCAGTTGTGTGTTCCTCCATAATCTCAATCCTGGTCAATGATAGCCCAATCAAGGAAGTTGAGACTCAGAGGGGACTTAAACAAGGGGACCCCTTGGCCCCATTCCTGTTTCTTATTGTTGCAGAAGGACTCGTTGGACTTTTCAAGAACGTAGTGGACAGAGGTCTTTACAAGAGTCTACACCTTGACGAAGGGATCCAATTTTCCATTCTGCAGTATGCAGATGATTCGATAGTAGTAGGGGAATCTATTCATGATAATCTATGGACTATTAAGGCCATATTCCGAAGCTGTGAATTACTTTCAGGATTGAAAGTCAATTTCCACAAGAGCAATATTTATGGTGTTAATGCTGATTATGTCTTTCTACAAGCGGCACAAGACTTTCTCCACTGAAACATTGGCTACCTACCTTTCAAATTTCTTGGCTTGCCAATTGGTTCAAAACCCGAGAAAATGCAGTACCTGAAAACCCATCATCGTTTCTTTTCAGAAAAAATTAGCCTGCTGGAAAGGGAGGCACATGTCCATAGATGGGAGACTTGTTTTGATAAATTCAATGCTAAGTAGCTTACATTTGTTCTTCTTCTCCTTCTTCAAGGCGCCTAAAAAGGTCCTGAATATTTTGACTACAATACAAAGAAAGTTTTTATGGAATGGCTCACATGATTCTCAGAAAATTAGATGGGTGAGCTGGGACACGGTCTGCTCGCCCAAGTCAAAAGGTGGCCTCGGGGTAAATCTAGAATTTTTTAACAAGAGTCTTTTATCCAAATGGAGGTGGAGATTCTTGACTGAACCATCAACAGTGTGGTATAAGCTGCTACTGTTTAAGTACGGAGACATCTCAAGCCCAGCTACACATGATAGCTTTACTTCAGCTTCATCCATTTGGTGGCGTGACATAGCCAACTTAAATGCTCACCCCCAAGGCTAGTTTAACTCTTCAGTTAAAAGGAAAGTTGGTGATGGAAGACAAACACTTTTCTGGTCTGATATTTGGCTTGGTGATAGTGCAATTATGGACCAATTCCCTCATCTATTTCAAATTGCAGAAAATAAGTCAGCCCTCATTTCTGATATAGGGGTTTGGTCGGATCAAGGCATGTCGTGGGTTTGGTCATGGCGTCGTAGGCTCTTTTCATGGGAGGAGGATCTACTGACCTCTCTGTCGCATACTTTGCAGCCCATTCAGTTATTCCATGACAAACAAGATTCGTGGGAATGGATGCCAAATGCACAGGGATTCTCTGTTGCTTTTGCATATCACACTCTTTTGGCATATAGTCAATCACCCTTACGCACTCTTTCTTCATTACCACACATGAAGAATTTTTGGGCTTCGATTGTCCCTTCAAAAGTATTGGTATTCTCATTGAGGCTCCTTCTAGACCGTCTCCCTACTTGCATACAACTACACAAAAGAGGCACATAACTATTCAGAATCTGGCCCAGTCGTGTGTCGGGTGTAATGAATCAGCTGAGGATCGTAATCATGTTTTCCTTTTGTGCATATCAGCCTCTCACATATGGTATGCTGTTTTTGGGTGGCTTGGTATTTCTATTGCTTTACCTCAAGACATTAGACTTCTGTATACACAGATGGGTGAATGTGTTAGAGGGAGGAAAGCTAAAAGAGTGAAGCACTTGTTTTGGCACGCCACCTGCTGGTGCATTTGGAACATGCGTAATAGAATCATCTTTAGGGATGGTAATGCAGATATTACGGGTTGCCTGGTATAGATTAAATCAATATCATGGCAATGGATGCTTTACAAAAGGGGGACGAAACCTGGACTCTTTTACTCCTCTTGGTGTACCAACCCGCTGGGATGCTTGAGCTGAGTAGTGTAAAAACAGTGGCTCGAATATAATTTGCATTGATTTACAAGCTGTTACGCAAGGTACATATATAGCCAAAGTGGCAAGAGATAAAAGATAGAAATAACAGCAAATACAAAGGATAAAGGATAGAGATAACAACAAAAATAAATGCAGAAATACAAATTTGAAACTTTGTTGTATCAGATAATTTGCTATCTAATTAATCTCAGCTGACCACGCAAATAATGCAGAAATTCAAATTTGAAAGTTTGTTGAATAATCTCAGCTGACCACGCCAATACGCCCCCGCAAGATGGTGGTGGAGGGAGCCATACCAATCTTGGATAGCAGCCACTGATGTCTTGAGGATCCAAGAGGCTTTGTGAGTAAGTCTGCAAGCTGATGGCTAGAGGGAATATGGGACACTGTGAGCTCTCTTTTAGTGACCAAGTCTCGGACAAAGTGGTAGTCAATGGATAGATGTTTCATTCTAGAATGGAACACTGGGTTCGCACACAGGTAGGTGGCACCAATGTTATCAGAATAAATGAGTGGCAGTCCAGCAAAAGGAAGATGCAGTTCATGAAACAATTCATGCAACGTGATGAACGTCAACAACAGTCTTTTCATGCTACTGCCAACTACATAGCTCGTTCTCAAGGCTCAAACCGAGGAAAAAGATATCAATCTTCCTTTCAAACCTCATCATATCGCAACAGTTCCTCTTCCTCTGGAGACAACAGTCATGGCTCTAAACTCCCAATTCCTGTTTGCCAATATTGTGATCGCAAGGGTCACACTGCCAAAACTTGCTATCGTCTGCATGGCTTTCCGACGGATCATCCGAAGCATCAAGCCAATCTGGCTCGTCATGAGGATTCCTCTAATCCATCTTGGCTGCTAGATTCAGGAGCATCTCACCATGTGACCCACGATCTCAATCATCTCTCCCTCTCCAATGACTACACGAGTTCAGATCAACTTCACGTGGCAAACAGTAAGGGACTCCCTATCAAACACTATGGCACAGCAAAAATACCCACATTTGGGACTTCTCTTCATTTATCAAATGTCTTACATGTGCCTAATGTGACTCAGAATCTTATTTCAGTCTCACAATTGTGCCAAACTAACTCAGTTTCTGTTGAATTCTTTCCATGGCATTTTGAGGTCAAAAGCCTGAAAACGGGAGCGGTGCTTCTGCGAGGAAAGACTGAAGACCAAGTGTACAAGTTGCAATCACCTTTGTCTGTTCCTCGCCTTCATCATGTCAGTAGTTCTCCTTCAATAAGTCTTTGGCATCAACGTCTCGGTCATCCTCATCTTCAAGTCCTTAAGCGTGTCATTCCTTCTAGTTTTGTCCCGTCGTCCTTCACATGTACAGATTGCCTAGCAAATAAAAGCCACAAGTTACCATTCTCAAAGTCAACTTTAGTTAGTCATAAGCCTCTTGAAATTGTCTTCATTGATGTATGGGGTCCTACCTCAATTGAATCAATAAATGGATGCTCATATTATGTTATTTTTATTGATCACTTCTCCAAATATGTGTGGTTATATCCAATCAAATAATGCAGAAATTCAAATTTGAAAGTTTGTTGAATAATCTCAGCTGACCACGCCAATAAGTAGCTCCTTTTTGTGGAACTTCCATTTTCTGCTATTTCTTGGTTGTTTGGTTGGAGGATTCTTTTTGGTATACTTTTGTTTTGCAGATAGGACCATACTGTACACCTTGTACAGCAATCCTGTAAATCCTCATTTTACATAATAATATATAACCTTTTGCCTTTCAAAAAAAAAAAAAAAAAAAAAAAAGTTGACGTATTGT
This sequence comes from Pueraria montana var. lobata, assembly GCA_026413185.1. Classification (NCBI taxonomy): domain Eukaryota; kingdom Viridiplantae; phylum Streptophyta; class Magnoliopsida; order Fabales; family Fabaceae; genus Pueraria; species Pueraria montana. The sequence continues at coordinate 79,011,004 of CM048648.1, forward strand.
CTATGGTAAACAAAGCCACAACTTGACTTAGGGGATAAAGGTAATGTGAGATTAAAGTGTGGCATCTCTTGATGATATGTTTTGTAGCCTCAATAATGTTTCAAAAATTACAAAAATAAATCAGCTAATATAAGTTTTATTGGTCACATTGCAAGCTGACTATATTTTTTTATGATTATTCTTTATTACATTATTTGAGTCAATTTTGATATAACTATAAACATACTAACTGAACTAATTAAACTACAATTCGAAAGTTTTGCCCATTTTTCTTTTTTCAACCTGGCCTGATTGTCTCTGGGAACGTAATGGGGAAGGCTGATTGATGAAAGGGGTTTGTTTTACAAATAAATTATTAAAAAAAGGTTATTTTCAAATATTTTACCAAATTGAGATAATCAACGTTGGAAAATACTAATTTGACTAGAGTTTTTAATGTCATGTTAACTTTTATTTAAATAAATTTTGATTTATTAATGTCATGTGACCTTAATAAGTTGAAATTTAAAATAAAAAAAATTATGTGACACTAAAAACTCTAGTCAAATTATAGTTTTTTCAGCATTCACTGTTCCATTCCAATTTGGTGAAATAAAAATAAATAAAATGTTTCGGTATATTAAAATAGTCTTACATTTTTCAGGAATCAAGACTAAGGATAATTTAGAAAGACCTGCTCCTTTAACCCAATGTGACATCAGGATTTGGTCGCCTTTTTAGAAATCACCTTGGTCAGTGGATTGAAGGTTTTACAGGTTACTGTGGTATTTCAACAAATATGTATGCGGAGATGCTTGCCATTTTCCACGAGCTTCGTATTGCTCATGAGGCAGGTAATTGTTCTATCATTTGTGAGTCAGATTCAACAAATGCTTTGCTGCTCATTAAAGCGGGAATATATATCTCAAGTCCATCCTTATGCTCCTCTAATTTCCAAGATTAGAGCCTTTCTTAGTTTACCTTGGGAAATCTCCTTCAAGCACAATTTCAGAGAAGAAAATAAGTGTGCTGATTGGTTGGCTAAACTTGGAGCCAATGGTTCTGATCCTTTTATTAGGTTACCTGTGTGCCCTAGACAGTTATCATTTCTTGTCTATGCAGATGCAATAGGAACTTTGTATCCAGGGGTAGCTAGTTAGCTTTCTTCTGTTCTTGTCTATTTGTTTCCCACTGATAAAAAAAGAGTAACATTATTAAATTAAAGAGTTGACAACGACGCCACTTCTCTCATTGCTTACACATAATTTTTTTTTTTTTGGATGAATGAAAAAACTTATTCAAGATCTAAAAACCTTTAGAAAAAACAATTACAAACCAGACCTTCTGTCCTTAAAGTGTGGGAAATAAAATTAAAAAAAAAACTATATAAAATATATGTTTAGTAACTCCAAAAGTAATATCATACTTGACTAATGCATATCTACAACTTGATTGGCCTCTTTCAAAATATGATACCAACGAATTTGCCCCCTGTATTGATGTATGTTGTGAATTACTTTAACTAGATTATAATAAGGATGCAAACGACAACATCGTTGGCATATTAAAGCACATATCATTTCTTCTCCACCAGATTTGATAACGTATAGCACCGAACAAGACAAAAAATGCCAACGAAACCGAGCACCTCAAGTTGGCGCTCCAAGTTCAAACGAAAGCTTACACGTTTAGTTCTTAGTTAGTTGTGCGTTATCTTTGAACATTCAAGTTATTTTGGTATGTTTGTATCGTCGTCATCGTGATTTGTAATTTTAGGGTAAACTTAAGTCCTAAACAGTTTTTTATATAGATCTTTTTAGGGATGCGGATACTCAAAAATTAGAATGGTGCAGTTATCTATCTGATTTCGAATATAAACAAAAGAAAAAAAGATCAAATGTTTCTTATTTAATGATATTATCCCTTAAATATCCTTAACTTAATTGTGGTTGTGTTTCTAATTACCTTTTCTATTTTTAATATCAATTTTCAATAAAGGATAATTTAAGAAAAAAATTATTTTTTAAATGAGATTGATACAATTGAATGATGTTTAACTAATTTCCTTAATAAGTATAAAAATAATTTTTGTTTTTTCTTATATTCGAAATTGTTCTTACTGAGTTTTGGTAAGCTCTCTGGTGCGGTGGTTCCGCTGGGATCTCCTCCGGGACTGATGGGGGTGTACCTACAAGGACACTCCCACACTCAAGTTAAAGGCGTAGAGGTAAGAGGCATGTATCACATGTATCACAATGAGATTAGAATTTCATACCTTGGTGGGTTGGATTGTCGCTGTATTTATAGGAGGTGAAAGGGAGATTAGATAGGACTATTTTCCTATCAAATCTCTTCAAATCTCGTGATTTATGATAGAGATTGTTCTATCTTCTATCATTATCTTATAGCTTGATCTTTCTTTATCTTATCTTATTGTAAGATATGTTTTCCGTTATTACTTCCCTGGTCCGAGTAAGAGGTATCTATTCGGCCAGATTGGCTACTCGGTGAAGTCCGAGTCCGAGTAGTACACATGCCCCCAAGCTTTGAAGTCATGTAGGAGCTTAAGTGGTGGTTTTGCCGAATGCGGATTTTATTTGACCGAGCCAAGTTATACTCGTCTCCCCTAGCTGGATCTGAGTTTGGTTCTCGAGGCGTCATGTCATTAGGTGATGGCGTCACTTCATACCTATTAAAGTTGTAACGCTTCCCAAGGGCGGCGACAATAATTGTTTTTGAATTTTGAAACGTTCTAGGGATACTCAAAGATCTCAAGCCCCCCAACTGTTGATTTGGTCTGGTGATGGGTCTTGATCCAACAGTTCGGACCGCTTCGCCTTTTCGTACTCGAAACGCTTAGGACCCTATATAAGGGTCACTATTCTCGCCAGTTTTTCACTTTCCTTTTGCAAGTTTCATTTCTTTGGCAACTTTTTCCTTCTTTCTGCCATTTCTTCTTCCTCCTTGCTTTTTCTTCTTTTTTCTTCATCTAGGTACACCTTTTTCCTATCCAATATTGTTCTTTGTTATCTAGAATGTCTTCCTTTTCTGGGGAATCGGGGCATTCCGACGGAGGTCGCATGCTTGCGCCGGAGGTTCACCTCATCAAAGAGGGCTCCGGTGATGGTTCTCCCTTGCGCCGCTCTAACTCTGGAGGGGTTAGTGTGCGTCAGTGGCGAATGTCGCTATCGCGGATGTCAAGGATGTTTGTCCATCTGTCGATCCCGCACAAGTGCCACTAGCAATTCCTGCCAAGGGGTAGTAGTCTTAGACGATTCTGAGGCTATTGAGGATCGTCCTCTCGAGACTCGGTGTGCTCGGCCTGTTCTCCCCCTTCCCATTCTCTCTCAACCCATAGAAACTAGGGGTTCGAGGAAGGTTTATCCTCTTGTTGCCACTCCTGGTTATTCCTAGGTAGCTGGTGAGGTGGGTGCTTATTCCTCTCGGTATCAAACTGAGGAGGCTTTGTCTTCCCTTCTTCAAGAAATTGATTTGTGCCACTCGGAAAGGCCGGGTATGGTCTATGCCGAAACCTGTGGGCCTGATGAGCATGTCTTCCTTTCTGTTGTTCCCCGTCAGCCTCATTTTACTTACGTATATGAGGCTTTGTTTTCAGTTCTCGGCATCACGGTGCCGTTTGACCAATTTGAAGCCAACGTTCTTCAGGAGTTGAACGTCGCTCCTACTCAGTTGCATCCGAATGCCTAGACTTCGCTTCAAGCTTTCCGGGTGCTCTCCAGTAAATTTTTTATCACTCCTATTGCTCATAAGTTCTTATACCACTATAAAGTTAAGGAGAGTCAGAAGGATGGTTGGGTCTCCCCGACCGGGATCCTTGGCCGATCTATTCTTGGTCCTTATACCTCCTTTTGGAAGAATTTCAAGAGTGATTTCTTCTGTGTTCGGCCGGGTCCAGAAAGGGAGATCGACTTTTTTGATAGTCGTGGGAGGTCCAGGTTTCCTCTTTATTGGACTCGTTCTCCGAACAAGCGGTCGTCTTGGCAGGTCGTGAACATGTCTCTTAAGGATTAGGATGACATGGTTACCCTGTGCAAGTTGTCGCGTTCCCTACATTGCAAGACGATTGTGGGGATCCTTGCTTCTCGAACTCCGAGAGAGGATAGGGACTGTGAGTATCTTCTTTTATTTGGCCTTCTTTCTTTTTTACTTTGTTTTTACTAATGTTTGCTTCTTCTGCAGCTGTAATGGGAAAATTCGACTACAAGATGGCCAAGAAGCAGAGGCTTGAGAAATTGAAGAACAAGGATACTGTCGCTGAGGGGGTCCGAGTTACTTCTCCCATTCCTTCTCATCCTCCCCCTCCTGCTCCTCCTCTTTTGCCAAAAAGGAAACAAGAGGTTGTTCAGGGAGGAGATGGTCCCTCCAAGAAGTCAAAATCGAGTCCACCTGGTGCTCAGGTTGCAGGTTCTTCCATTGAGGGGCACCCGGCCTTTTTGTCTATTCTGGACGAACTTCGCTCTGGGGGAAGGACTTTAATCCCCAGGCTCTCATATGTGCCGACAATCTCGGTCAAGCTGATCGGGATATGTTGAGGGATGTCGGGCCGCTACTTTCGATGGAGGCTATCTATCAATTCCAAGCTTGTTCATGGGCTATTGCCCAATACTGGGCCGAGGAGTTCAAGCACGGTCACCGGGAGCTGGTTATGGTGAAGGAGGCTGCTGCTAAAGCCGAGCAGACCCTGGTTGAGACTACTCGGGCCAACGAGACTCTTCTTCAATCTGCTGAGGAGTCTCGAAGGTCCCTAGAGGAAACGGAGACCAAGTTAAAGGAGGCTGAAGGGCGGGAGGAAAACTTGAAGCTCTCTTTAGCTGCATCTGAGAACTCGGCGCAAGGGCTGCAAGCCGAGGTGGAGCACCTCACTCTTGAACTTACGCGAGTGAAGATGGAGGTCTTTGATTCTGAGGCCAAACTTAAGGCCTATTTGGGCGAGGCCCTAGATGAGGTCATTTCGACCCACGAGGTTAGGTTCAAAAAGGATATTTGTCATGTTCGTTATTTTCTTAAGGATGCCGATACCTCTTTTTTTTATGTTGATAAAGATATCAATAAGAAGGGACAGTTGGTGGACGAGTCTACCCTTGAGGGTGAAGATGCTCCTGGCGACTCCACTCATCCTGCCGCTTAGTTTTTGGGAGTTTTTGCCTCTTTTATTGTAAAGGCTCGTGATGGTATTGTATCACTATTATTATTTTGAGAAAGAACAAGTCAATATAAATTTTAATAGGCTTGATATTTTTGGAAACAAGATCTATTCAATTAAAAAAAAATATTCATCTTCCTCAATTTTAATATGCTACTAGATATTTTAAAAAATGACAATTTTATTTATTAACATATTTTTTAATATATGATTTAAACAAATAATAAACACAAATATATAAAATATATGATTTAAACAAACCCATGCATCGCATGGGTTTAAAATCTAGTTTTATATAGAATTTGCTCTTTGACAGTAGAAATAGCTTACTTATTTCTTGACAACATTGTTGCAAGTAGCAATTGTTTGTTGAGCGCTGCTGCAAGTAGTCATTATTTGCTAACATGGGTATAAAAAACAGTATGAGTAGTATTGAAAAATCGTATAATTAAGTAGGTAAATTTTGTGAATCACATTCTATTAATACTTAAATTTGAATGATGGGGCTACCCAATCTTGCTGTGACTATCATCTATGGCAGGCTCTTCAATGCCTCAATGCCTGACATTGTTGGATCAAATTACAAAGTAAACCAGTCAGGAGGTGATTTTAAGAATGACATTGTGCAGTAGATGCTGCATAACTAATCCTTTTCTGATGGCAAATGTTGAAAATGATGGTGATAGAGTACGCAAATTTGTTATCTCTGTTATTGTCTCTTTGGATTTTATATAACCTGTCAAATATCTTTTTATACAACCAATAATTATGCATTTCGTTTCAGTTTTGGTTTTATAATTATTAGATCCGTTAATATTTAGAATTTAAGGTTTTTAATCGTAATAATTAGGTCCGTTGAAGATTTTAATCAAATAACTTTGAAATTTTATTTAATATTCAACTATTACAAATTTAAGTAATTTTTAACTTTGAAAATTTAACTTTATACAGCTACTTCAAATTTAAATGCTATTTATATTTATTAGTATTATTACTATTCGAACAATAATTATATTACTATTATTTGTTAATTTTTAAATTTATTTATCAATAAGGATTATAATATGATTTTATTATAATTTTTAAATTTATTTATCAACCATTGATTTTTTTTTTAGAGAAGTTTCATTGTTTCTTAAACCCGTATAACTATTTTATGTTTTTAATTTTGATAATTAAGTCTGTTGAAGGTTTCAATAAAATAATTTTGAAAATTTACTTAACACTTGACTATTACAATTTTAATTTTGGCTTTAAAAAAATAATTTCAAAATTTTATTTAATATTTAAGTGTTACAAATTTAAGTAATTTTTAAATTTGAAACTTTTTAACTTTGAAAATTTAACTTTATATAGCTACTTCAAATTCATTTAACACTTGACTGTTACAAATTAAATTCTGGTTTTAATAAAAACAAATTTGAAAATTTATTTGATACCTAACTGTTACAAATTTAAGTAATTTTTAACTTTAAAACTTTTTAACGTTAAAAATTTGACTTTATATAGCTACTTCTAATTTAAAAGCTACTTGTCAATTTTTAAATTTATTTGTCCAAAAGGATTATAATTTTATTTTTTAAATAATTAGTTTCACTCATTCTTAAACTTATATAGCTACTTCATGTTTTTTATTTTGAAAATTAGGTAGTTGAAGGTTTCAATAAAATAACATTGAAAATTTATTTAATACTTTACTATTACAAATTTAATTCCGGTTTTAGAAAAATAACTTAAAAATTATTTAATATATAATTGTTATACTTAATGTGAGCAATTAAATGGAGAAAAACTAAAAGTCATATTACCAATTTAATCACCAGAATAAAGGTAATACGTTTGTTTCTTAAAATGAGAATAATTAAAAGTATATACATTAATATTAGTCACAAATGACTTAATAAAATTTACGTCTCATATATTTAAAATTATGTAAAATACTAAAATTTTCTTTTAAATATATATATATATATATATATATATATATATATTAGAGATTAATGCTCATACACTGGCAGTGTAAAAGTACTTTACACAGACAACCAATCACATCCCTTTATTCTGCCACATCGTATTTTAGTGTTTAAATTAAATTAAAATAATTAGAAAAATAAACAACATTTTATTCCATTGCTGCATGTCCACTGCACGTTCCTTCATTTGCACCCTCTCCACTAACACCGCTGCCTTTTCCATTCCGATTCACTCAACTTCCTTTGCCTTTCTGCCTTGTGCACCATGCACCTATTGTTACAAGAGTGGATGTCACACACGTTGCATATAACATTGCCTTCAATATAACATTTGAACGGTAGAAGCCCAAACACTTGATTAATTTCTGAAGAAGAAAATTACAGTTTCTCCCCTTAAAAAAAGCAATTACGTCTTCACTACATCCCAACTTCGACGTCACGAAGGGCAGAGATAGCGGTTTAGTCTGATGCGTGAATCGGAAGGGCAGAGCAGAGGCTACCGTAGCGCCCTTGAGTGGAGAGAATGAAGAGCAGAGAACGTGGTGCGTTTAGGATTTTTAATTAGTTTTTATTTAATTAAAATAGTATTATGTGACGTGGCAAAATATAGAGACATGATTGGTTGTCTGTGTAAAGTACCTTTTACACTGACAGTGTATAAACATTAATCTCTATATATTATTAAATTTAATATATGTATATTTCTATAATAAATGAAATTTTACTCTACATTTTAAAAAATAATTATTAATTTAAAAATTAATCGTAAGAAACTAAAAGTAAATAATTATTTTAAAATATTATTTTTAATTTTTAAATTAATAATATAATTTTTTTAAAAATTACTATATTAAATAATTATTAAATTATTAATTTTTAAAATTAAATAATTATTTAAAAAATAATAAACTTTAATTAATATTTTTTAAATTAATACTACATTATCTCTTTTTTTGATAAATTTTCTCTATTTCTATCTAATAAATATATAAAATATAATAGGCTTAATTGCAAATTTTACCATCCAACTTTCATAATTTTGCAAATTTTACCACCCAAGTTTTAATTTTGCAAATTTTACCACCCAAGTTTTCAATTTTTACACATTTTACCACTCTGATATTTTACCAAAAAAAAGTTAAAGAATTAAAAAAAAAATTGTGAAACATCATGATGGTAAAATGCGCAAAAATTGAAAACTTAGGTGGTAAAATTTACAAAATGATGAAAGTTGGGTGGTAAAATTCGTAAAAAAAAAACTTGGGTGGTAAAATTCGCAAAATTATGAAAGTTGAGTGGTAAAATTCGCAAAAAAAAAACTTGGATGGTAAAATTTGCAAAATTATGAAAGTTGGGTGGTAAAATCTGCAATTAAGCCAAGATAATATATATAACAATAGTCAAATTATTTGTTTAAAAATTAATAATTCTCAATTAATGTTAGATCATATTGAATTATATCAACGGCTACTGTGAAGTTAAAGTTTCGATCTGACGACTCTAAAATGTTTAAGTGAAGTTTACATAATTGAATCAGATCAATGGTTGTTGTAAAACTAAAGCTTCGATCCGACGGCTGTAATAGCTTCAAGTGAACTTTACATATATATACATATAGATAGATTGTACCCTCCCGTGAGCCAAGTAAATATAAAATATTTTAGGCTAAAATATATTTTAGGTCCCTAATAAATCAGTAAATTTTGTTTTAGGTTCCTAATAAAAAAAATTTGCGTTAGATCCCTGATATATTAAAAAATTTGTTTTAGGTCACTGTCGTCAGTTAAGTGATGATGTGGTTGTTAAAAAATTTAAAATGCAATTTCTGGCGGTTTCTAAAATCGCCAGTATTCATTTAACAATTTAAATTACAATTTCTGACGATTTGTAGCTGCCAAAATCAGCGAATTTTGTTTTAGATCACTAATAAATCAGCGAATTTTGTTTTAGGTCCCTAATAAATTTTTTTGTGTTAGATCCCTAATATATTAAAAATTTTAAAATGTGATTTTTTGTGGTTTCTAAAACAACCAGTAGTCATTTAACAATTTAAATTACAATTTCTTACGGCTAAAAACTGTCAGAATCAATTAAAGCAAAAAAGGTAAAAAAAAAAAGATATGAAACTTATACACCCTCCCACTATCAACTTATATGTCGAACCGTATCTGAAACTCAGATATGAACCTTATACATTAGATCCAGAATTATCCAAGCAAAACATAAACCAAAATAACTCAACCAAGATAGAAAAAAAAAAACCCCTCAGAAATGAACCTTTATCCATTAGATCTATACACCCAATATCTATATACCCAACGGACGTGATTTTGTGAAATTGGTTAAATATGAGTTTGAAGTGATTTATGTTTTTGAAATTTTAATCTCGTGCATCGTTGCTTCGTTCCATCTAGGATTCGAAAGGCAAGGTGGATTTTTTGTTGCCTGTTGTTGTGCGTTAATTTGTGTATGAATTTGATCCAAGTATGGAAATTTCTGGCGATTTTTAGCCGCTAGAAATTGCATTTTAAAATTTTTAGCAGCCACATCATTACTTAACTGACGGCAGGGATCCAAAACAAAATTTTTAATATATCAGGGATCTAACACAATCTTTTTTTTATTAGGGACCTAAAACAAAATTCGACATTTATTAGGGACCTAAAAGAAAATTCGTTAATTTATGAGGAACCTAAAACATATTTTAGCCTTTTTAATTTATTCTGGCAGTTTTTAGTCACTAGAAATTGTAATTTAAAAATTTTTTGTTTTGATTTTTTATGTTTTCAAAAAATGTCGTTTTGGTCTTTTAGCCGCTATTCCATAAGGCTAAATGTTAGTTTTGATTCTTTATGTTTTAACATTTTTTTGTTTTGTTACATTAAGTTTTAAAAATTTCATTTTGATTTTTAATATTTTCAAAAAATGTCATTTTGGTCTTTTTTCAAGTTTTCATTGACACCGTCAGTATTCAGTTAACACAATTAGTATTTTTAATTTTAAAATAATTAATTTAACATAATGACGGTTAAAAACCGTCGCTATCTTTATTTTATTTTAAAAATTATAAACCATAAAAAAAACACCATTGTCCCAGATCTCCAAATCAGAACCCGCACCACCCTAATCCCTTACCCTCTTCATCTTCTTCATCTTTCTTCCAAAATCACCCAAAACCCGCACCACCCTAACCCACCGACGAACCAACCACCACCACCCGCTCGATCAGAACCTTCATCGGCGTCACATATGCCGGGAAGGGCGGATCTATCTTCAGTGCTTTGGTGCGACAGGGCCAGATGTATGACGTCAGCACCTCGAACGTGGTGGCGTGCTAGTCGATGTCGCGGGGGAGCAGGTGCTGATCGAGGTCGTGCGAGAGCAAGGCACGGATGGCAGCGATTTAGGCGAAGTCGAAGAAGAACGAGCACAGCTCGAAGTCGGTGAATAATAGGCAAAGGTTCTGGAACCTTTGGGGGCAATAACTTCTGGTAGTCAATTTTTGGAGCCTGATGGTAATAACCTTTTTTTTGGAGGAATGATTTAGCTTGGTATGATATATGGACTTTGAGTAACAAATGGATTTTATATTCAGACGAAGATATTTAACGTAACAAAATTGTTATGGTGATAGATCTTGCTCGCAAAATGAAGCTTGTTTCAATAAGTTTATCCTCAAATATTTTTATAATTTTTAAAAAGAAAGATTATGACAATTAAAAATCGTTATTATATGTAAATTAATTATTTTAATTAATTAAAATATTGCATTATATTAAAAATAATTTTTTTAAAATATAAAAATTAACGTTGTTAATGAAAAAAAAGAAGAAATAACTCAAATAAAATCTTTTAAAATATAAAAAATTAAAATAAAATTTTTAAAATTTAATGTACAAAAATAAAAAAATTCTGAAACATAAAAGAACAAAAATTACATTTAGCCATTCCATAATTGTAGCGTCGCACTGTGGAAACATAATAGCAGCTGGATATATAGGTAGTTGATGAACTAACATCTTCAATATAATGCGCGCCAACTATGTCTACTCACGTTGTCTGTGTACGAATAGTTATAGGAGTAAGACTAAGAGACGAAGCAGAAACAACAGCTACTCTCCATCCTCAAACTCAAACAACTCTGTCAAAGTCAAAGACCCTGACATTGTTACATGGAACAAAGCCATTTCTACCCACATGCGCAATGGCCACTGCGACTCCGCTCTCCGTGTCTTCAACTCCATGCCTCGCCGAATCTCTGTCTCCTACAACGCCATGATATCTGGCTACTTGAGGAACGCAAAGTTCTCCCTCGCAAGGGACCTGTTTGATAGAATGCCTGAGAGGGACTTGTTTTCCTGGAATGTTATGCTTACTGGATATGTCAGGAACCAAAGACTCAGTGAGGCCCGCAAGTTGTTTGATCTAATGCCCGAAAAGGATGTTGTTTCCTGGAATTCCATGTTGTCTGGGTATGCCCAGAATGGGTTTGTTGATGAGGCAAGGGAGGTTTTCAATAGGATGCCTCATAAGGATTCCATCTCCTGGAATGGGCTGCTTGCAGCTTATGTTCATAATGGGAGACTCGAGGAGGCACGTCACTTGTTTGAGTCCCAATCAAACTGGGAATTGATTTCTTGGAATTGTTTGATGGGTGGGTATGTGAAGAGAAACATGTTGGGTGATGCTAGGCGGCTTTTTGACCGAATGCCTGTTAGGGATGTCATCTCCTGGAACACTATGATTTCTGGTTATGCCCAGGTTGGAGATTTGTCTCGAGCTAAGAGGTTGTTCGATGAATCTCCAATTCGGGATGTGTTCACGTGGACAACAATGGTGTCTGGATATGTGCAGAATGGAATGGTGGATGAAGCAAGAAAATATTTTGATGAGATGCCTGTAAAAGATGAAATTTCTTACAATGCAATGCTTGCCGGCTATGTGCAATACAAGAAAATGGACATTGCGAGGGAGTTGTTTGAGGCAATACCTTGTCGGAATATAAGTTCATGGAATACCATGATTACCGGCTATGGTCAGAATGGTGGCATAGCTCAAGCTAGGAAATTGTTTGACATGATGCCTCAACGCGATTGTGTATCTTGGACAGCTATTATTGCTGGCTATGCTCAGAATGGTCACTATGAAGAGGCTCTAAACATTTTTGTTGAGATGAAACGAGATGGGGAAAGTTCAAATAGGTCTACTTTTAGTTGTGCTTTGAGCTCATGTGCTGATATTGCTGCCTTGGAGTTAGGGAAACAAGTTCATGGGCAGGTGGTGAAGGCAGGATTTGAGACTGGGTGTTTCGTGGGAAATGCACTTCTTGGGATGTATTTCAAATGTGGCAGCACAGATGAAGCTAATGATGTGTTTGAAGGAATAGAGGAGAAAGATGTCGTCTCTTGGAACACAATGATAGCTGGTTATGCTAGGCATGGGTTTGGCAGACAGGCTTTAGTTTTATTCGAGTCAATGAAGAAAGCAGGTGTTAAACCCACTGAGATTACAATGGTATACATTCTATACATTTCATAAGCATTTAGATTTTTTTATTTAGAGCTTGTCGTTTGCATGAATTTCTACTAATTTATCCAGTTGCGTGGAAGTTTGAACCAGCATCACTGGTACTTCATATTTTACTTAATTACAGTTTAATTTATACATGACTGGCTTCCAACTTAATCTTCTGATTGAATTGTTCTTGATCAATACAATAAAATCATCTCCTATGGAAATGCCTAGTTGCTATAATAGGGAATTAGCACTGTATGGAGCCTCTGAATCCAGTTTGAATATAATTTCTCTAACGTCTTTCTTTTGTCAATATCTTCAACTTGGATAGGCAAATTCTATCAGAAGTGCTACTTGAGCAGTTGTAGACAAGTTTTTTTGCTTAGTATTATCTCGCTTGTGTTATTGAACCTCTTAGCTTTATTTATCTCATAAGATGTCAGATAGGTGCCCCCTGCACCAATAAAAGTTTCCTTAGTTTACCTACTTTATTTGGTATCTTCATTTTTACAGTAATCTCCTTGTTTTAGTAAAGTTTTTTCCATGATACAATTGAACTAATAGTTGCTTAATGCTTTCCTCTTTGCCCTATAAACTATCACCAAGCAGTGAGAAATGAACTAAAATGGAGCCGTTAATGTTTTGTCTACAAATCCGTAGTAGCATGCCTTTTTTAACCATTTCCTATGTTACAACATTCTGATTATTCTTCTTCTAATCATGTTGCAGGTTAGTGTTCTGTCTGCTTGTAGCCATTCTGGCTTGATAGACAGGGGAACTGAGTACTTTTATTCAATGAATAAGGATTACAACGTAACACCAACTTCGAAACATTATACTTGCATGATTGATCTTCTTGGAAGAGCTGGCCGCCTGGAAGAAGCAGAGAACTTAATGAGAAACATGCCTTTTGAGCCTGCTGCTGCATCATGGGGAGCTCTATTAGGTGCAAGCCGGATTCATGGCAATACTGAACTGGGTGAGAAGGCTGCTGAGATGGTTTTTAAGATGGAACCTCATAACTCAGGGATGTATGTCCTTCTCTCAAATCTATATGCAGCTTCTGGCAGGTGGGTTGATGTTGGCAAGATGAGATCAAAAATGAGGGAAGTTGGTGTGCAGAAAGTAACTGGATATAGTTGGGTTGAGGTACAAAACAAGATTCATACATTCGTGGTTGGGGATTGTTTCCACCCAGAAAAAGATAGAATATATGCCTTCTTAGAAGAGCTAGATTTGAAAATGAGGCATGAGGGGTATGTTTCCTCAACAAATTTGGTTTTGCATGATGTGGAAGAGGAAGAAAAGGAGCATATGCTCAAGTATCACAGTGAGAAATTAGCTGTAGCATTTGGAATTCTGACTATCCCTGCTGGCAGACCAATACGTGTCATGAAAAACTTGCGTGTTTGTCAAGACTGTCATAATGCCATCAAACACATATCCAAGATTGTTGGAAGGTTGATAATCTTAAGGGATTCTCACCGCTTTCACCATTTCAATGAGGGTATTTGTTCCTGTGGGGATTATTGGTAAGAATGGAGAGATATGGTGGAAATTAATCTAAAGATTAGTTGTACTCTCTGGGCCTTTTTATGTGATTGAAGAAGTGCTGAAAGCAATGTGAAGCGCATTTATGTCTGTCTTGTTCCATGTGAATGTATAAAACTGACAAGGGTGATCACAACATCTGAAATTCTGAATTATTCGGCCTTTTTCAGAATCACAAAGTATCATCATCTGATGGAAGTTGGAATGCGGCATTTCTTTGAATTACATGACACAGAAGTTAATAAGATTGCATGACATGCAAAGAATAAATGGAAGAGTAAGCTGAATGCACTTCATAGGAAGTACTGGTACCCGCCAAATCTGAGCACGATAGCAACTCCCAACTAACATGATTGCACCCCTTAAAATATACAGTATTTCATGAAATACTGTAAAGTCCCCTTATGGCTGCTAATTAGTTAAGAGGTGGGACTAGTAGGAAGAGTGATAAGTTTTGACTTTCGATCTAGCGCAGAACATTACTTAAGTCTTATTTGTATTTATATACAATACAATTTTTAATTTTTAAGTATAAAAAATATTAATTATTCATTTTTATTATACCCATTTCTACTTATTTCTTAATTATTTTATGTACTTATTGTAAAGTCTGATAGTAAATTATTGAAAAATTCAAAGTTAAAAAAGAATTAATGTAGTTTAGATAAACAGCTTAATCAAGTGTTTATTAAGTGTTCATCGTATAATCATTAATTTATAAATTATTTCTATAATTGACAAGAAAATAGATAAATTATTTTCATAAATTATCCTCAAACACTTGTTAAACAAGTATTTATGTTAGGAGATAAGTTAAAATAAATTGAAAATAAACTCTTTTAAATGCAAACCATTCTTTTACTTTCAAGCATGTACTAATATTAAGCTGCATGCTTTTGAATCGATTCTTATAAGGTGGTCTAGAAAATAATTATTTTCTATTTCATGTGTAAATTTATTTTTTTTATAAATTTATTAATAGAAATTATATAAAAAAAAGTTATGGGTATGAATATTTTTTATGAAATCAAGTAAAGAGGTTTGCACTTAACTCACGGGGATTAATAATTTATCCGAAACCACAATAACATCTAAATTATTAGTGTAAAATTATTTTTTTAATTCATTATTATAATAATAATATTTTAATATAAATTTATTTTTATATAAATTTCTATACGAATAAAACTAATATTTAAAATCAATTTTTTAGACAAATTATTATTCATTGTTTCAAATCTTCCTACTTTGTTGCTTGCACATTAAAGTTGATAAAAGAAAATGAGAGTTTTCTTATGTTAAAACTTTTGGAAGGATATTAATACAAACATCCAGGATATATATAAATTTAAAATAATTTATACCTAACTCATGGAGATGAATAATTTACCTAAAACTAAATTAAGATTAAGATAAACTTAAATTCTTAATTTATTATTATAATAACGTAATATAAATATTTTTTTTCTTACTTATTATCTTTTGATATACACTACTAATTATTTTGTAGTATAGTGGTAAGTATTTCCGCCTGTCACGCGGACGACCCGGGTTCGTTCCCCAGTAGCGGCACGTAAAAATATGATTTGTAAAGGACAAACGTACCCTACGCATAGTAATAGTGGACCTAAATCTAGATATCATACCCAAAGAACTAGAGGAGTTCCCAAAATAAATTGTTTTTATAAAAAAACTAAACAATTTAAAGTAATCATAAATTTGAGAGAAGATATCAAGTATTCCGTGCTAAAAGAAGAAAATAGCAAGTAAACAGTATTTTTTTCAGGAACAATTTCAATTAAACAACCCAAGACTATGACTTTACTTGTACCCCTAACTCACCTTAGTTCATGTTTTATGAAAAACCTTTAATGATTATATAATTGCCAATTCTCTAAAAAATATTAAGCAACCTATGGTCAAGGTCTGATTAACGTATTTTCTCTAATTAATTCTCAATTGATCATAGAAAAATAAATTAGAGAAAATGATTTAAGCATAAAGAGATTGATTAAAAGAATTAATCATTTGGAAAACAACACAGCCAGTTTGGTCATTCTGATTATGTTATTTCAGTTCCTTTACAGGTCAATTAACCACAAACAGATGATCATTGACATGTGATTAAAAAGAATTTAGAGTGATCAATTCTAATTAACAAAGAAAGTAGTAAAGGAACACAATTATCTGAATACATCAAGGAATTTCATTAAACTAGAACCAAGGGGGAGGGTACAATTAACACACACCAATGTGTCCTGCCTTATGCTTGTCTAATTTTTTCTATCTCACAAAGTGTAAAAATTATGCCTTACTTTTTTTATACTGTCTTTCACTATTTCTCTTTTTATAACATGGTCATAATGTCATTATGATACAAATAATCATTGAGTGTTGCAATAATAGAAATGACTTAATAGAATTAATCATAAAAGTTTGACCACTTTGTTGTTAATTGAGTGTTGCATTTTGAAAAATCATTCAAATGAAGAGGACCAATGTATATTCTTAAGCCTTTTTTTTTTGTATTTATTAGTCACAACCTTACACATACAATAGTGCACCAATTTTCTACTTAAATTTAACTATGGAAATAGCTTATAATGGTCAATTAGGGTCCCATAAAGTCAAGTTCTAAATTATATATAATTTGTAGATAGCGTCACTTATATTACTACCTTGTATCATTTTTCACTTTTATTAAAAATAATAAAAATACATACTCAAAAAACAAATTAATAAAAAAATAAAACAATAGGGAATAGTTATACATAAAAAATTGAAAAAAAAAAGCACAAATTAAAGATCAACTAAAATTAAGAGAACATTTGAGTGTTTTTTTTTATTTCTCAAACATGACACATAGAAAAAGGTGTGCATGAAGCAAAATGGGGCAATATAATGATAAAATAATAGTACACAATATGTAAAATTCAATTCAACAAAGAGAATAAATTGGCTAAAAGATAAAACAGGGCAAAAAATAATAACTGATTACGAAAAAAGTGTGGAAAAAAAATAATTTACCTGCATGGGTTATTTTTGACACGTTGCACTGGAAGGCGCCAACTGAGTTGGCGCCTCCTGATTTTTTTTTGTCCCGTAGCGGGAGGTGTCATTTCAAGTGTAGCAACCTTTGACATTTTAAATAAAAAAAAGTTAAAGATTCAGGAGGCGCATCTTGAAATGGCGCCTCCCGCTACGAGACAAAAAAAAATCAGGAGGCGCCAACTCAGTTGGCGCCTCCCAGTGCGACGTGTCAAAAACAACCCCTGCAGGTAAATTATTTTTTTCCACACTTTTTTCGTAATTAGTTTTTTTTTTTACCCCTTTTTGTCTTTTAGCCGAATAAATTGGTTACTTGTGATTTGAATAAAGTTGAATCCACTTCTTTTCCTAATGGAATAGATAGAACAACATACACACGAATAAAAGGAAAAAAGGTGAAACAATGGTGAAAAAACTATATTGATAAAAAAAATGGTGATTGAAGTGAAATGATAATTGGATGAGCAAAACAAATTGGTGAAAAAATACATATGTATCATAAACAAATGAAGAGGGCTTTGCATCATATAGAGGTTTAAAATGAAGAGAACACCCTAGCATATTTTTTATTAATCCCATTTATTATGGGATCGGTAAATGTAATGCGTGTAGCAGATATGTTTTCACATAATACGATTTAAAAAGAAAAAAAAAATATGACTATGCATTGATTGTGTAAAATAGTTTTACACTGTCATCCAACCACAAACCACCATGTATGTTAAATTTATTTACTTTTACAAAATTATCCTAATAATCATATCAACAGTTATTTGTGGTTGGATAATAGTATAAAACTATTTTACACTGTAAATTAATACTTAAGATCTAAGGAAAAGCCAAAATCAAAGACTTGTATATGGTTATTGGATCATAAGACCAGTTAATTGGCATCTAAATTGCTAGGACAATACACTAAGACCCAAGTGGAAGTGAGTCAAGATATCAACCAAGAAGATCTAGATGTAACTAAATGAATTGGATGTAGAGGAAGAAGCCGATGACCCCACTGTAAAGTCTCCAGCAAATTTCCGTTTTCTTAATTAATTAATTAATAATGTTTTGATGGAAATAAGTTTAAATATCATCCTTATATCTGCCCTCTAAAAAAATGGAAGAGAAATTATTATTTTGTTTGCTTTCTCTTTCTCCATCTCTTAATCAAATAATAGGAACAATGATAGATAATATTATGGCAAGTAAATGTCCCTACCCTAATGCCTTTGTCTAATGTCTACCTATGAAGAACTTGCAAAAAAAACTTGAGACTAAGCAATAGGTTATGTATGAAAATGAAGGCATGAAGTTCCATAGAAATAAAAATAAAGATCATGTTATTAGAGTACCCAGAATGAGAGAATGAGAGGACAGAACAAAGAGACCTAAAGATCATGTTGTACTGTACAGTTAACTCTACCTAAATGCCCTAAAACAAGCATAAAAACAAAACTAGGAGGAAAGAACAAAGAAAAAACAGAGAAAAAATACCAATAAAAATACTACCGATCCTAGCTCACATGGTATTAGCACCAAATAGGCAAATACAGATAGAATGACTTGAAAGCATCGCTTCCACTCAGAAAGAAGCATCTCTGGCAAATATGGCAACATTGGCATTGCCTTTTCCAACCTGTTGTTCAATATATAATAGGCATCTTTAAATAAATTCTAGCAAAACTCTGATGGATTTCACTTAAAATGAGACACAAACCACAAGACTAGAACACAGGAGATTAATTAAACTCTTGTTGACAATAGCCTTCATTTGATCGGTGTCCATGACTTAAAGAACCTTGGTTAAACTACTATGTACATCTGAACATACTTAGATAAACCTGTGATTGAATAACTGTCTCTAAATACTTATTCAAAAAATATTTGGTTGAAGCTGTGGAATCATTGAAGCCCGGTCGTCAAAAGAGCTTGGGTGCGAAATTTCAGGCGCGCGAATACAAGAGTTTTGTCTTCCAAGACGAAATAATTATAGACATTGAAAAATGGTTTATAATTGTATACATGGCATAGCTTGCAAATTTTATCAAGCTTTGCAGGCATTTTAGTTTTAACATTGGAGTTACACTCATGGTTTCAAACTTCGTACTTTGTGGTGTTGGTGTGTAAATCATTGCATGTAGGCCACTTGGCAAACAATATGGAATAACGAGGACAATAATTTTTGGGTGACGTTGGTTTAATAATGTTTGAATATTATGAAGGGATGATTCTTTCAGAAAAATGTTACATGAACACTCACAGTCTTATCAGAGAGAAAGAAAAAAGAAAAAAAATATATAATAGAATTTATGATGTGATAAAAAGAGAAATAAAAAAAATGAGAGGTATTGATAAAATATATTTAAAATAATGAAGTATTTATGTATCCTTACTCATTCTTTTATTAAAAGTTGATGTATTGTCTATGATAAACAAAGCCAAAACTTGGCTTGGGGATAAAGGTAATGTGAGATTAAAGTATGGCATCTTGATGATATGTTTTGTAGCCTCTATAATGTTTCAAAAATTACAAAAATAAATCAGCTAATATAAGTTTTATTGGTCACATTGCAAGCTGACTGTATTTTTTATGATTATTCTTTATTACATTATTTGAGTCAATTTTGATATAACTATAAACATACTAACTGAACTAATTAAACTACAATTCGAAAGTTTTGCCCATTTTTCTTTTTTCTACCTGGCCTGATTGACTCTGCGAACGTAATGGGGAAAGCTGATTGATGAAAGGGGTTTGTTTTACAAATAAATTATTAAAAAAAAGGTTATTTTCAAATATTTTACCAAATTGAGATAGCAACGTTGGAAAATACTAATTTGACTAGAGTTTTTAATGCCATGTTAACTTTTATTTAAATAAATTTTGATTTATTAATGTCACGTCACGTGACTTTAATAAGTTGAAATTAAAAAAAAAGGTTAAATAATCATTTTGGTAATTTATTTTATTCAAAATGGTCCTTTATTTTTTAAAATATCCACTTTGCTTATTTATCTTATTTAAAAGGTTCAAAATGGTATTTTATCTTTTAAAAAGTTCACTTTGGTACCTTGTCTTATTTAAAAGGTTCAAAATGATCATTCAACTATTAAAATAAACTAGTATTCAATTTTGTCCTTCGAATAACACTTACACAAATGACCATTTTGAATATATTTAAATAGTTGAATGACCATTTTAAATCTTTTAAATAAGACAAGGTACTAAAGTGAACTTTTTAAAAGATAAATGACTATTTTGAATATTTTATATAAGATAAATGACCAAAGTGAATATTTTAAAAAATAAATGATCATTTTGAACAAAACAAATAAAATAAATGATCAAAATGGTCATTTAAGAAAAAAAAAATGATGTGACACTAAAAACTCTAGTTAAATTATAGATTTTTCAGCATTGACTGCTCCAATATAGTGAAATAAAAATAAATAAAATATTTCGGTACACAAATAATCTCACATTGTTTAAAAATCGAGACCAAAAGTAGTGTAGAAACACATGTTCCTTTGACCCAACGAGACAACAGATTTGGTGGCCTTTTCAGAAATCACCTTGGTCAGTGTATTGAAGGTTTTACAGGCTTCGTATTGCTCATGAGGCAGGTTATTGTTCTATCAAGTGTGAGTCAGATTCAACAAATGCTTTACTGCTCATTAAAGAGGGAGTATCTCAAGTCCATCCTTATGCTTCTCTAATTTCCATGATTAGAGCCTTTCTTAGTTTACCTTGGGAAATCTACTTCAAGCACAATTTCAGAGAAGAAAATAAGTGTGCTGATTGGTTGGCTAAACTTGGAGCCAATGGTTCTGATCCATTTATTAGGTTACCTGTGTGCCCTGGACAGTTATCCTTTCTTGTTCATGCAGATGTAATGGGAACTTTGTATCCTAGGGGTAGCTAGTTTGCTTTCTTCTGTTCTTGTCTTTTTGTTTCCCATTGATATAAAAAAAAACAGAGTAACATTATTAAATTAAAGAGTTGAAAACTACCACTTCTCTCATTGCTTACACATTTGTTTATTATTATTTTTTTTGGATGAATGAAAAAACTTATTCAAGATCTAAAAACCTTTAGAAAAATTAACATTTACAAACAAGACCTTCTGTCCTTAAAGTGCGGGAAATAAAATAAAAAAAAAAACTATATAAAAAATATGTTTAGAAACTCCAAAACTAATATCATACTTGACTAATGCATATCTATAACTTGATTGGCCTCTCTCAAAATATGATACCAACGAATTTGTCCCCTGTATTGATGTATGTTGTAAATTACTTTAACCAGATTATAATAAGGATGCAAATGACAACATCGTTGGCATATTAAAGCACATATCATTTCTTCTCCACCAGATTTGATAATGTATAGCACCGAACAAGACAAAAAAATGCCAACGAAAACCGAGCACCTCAAGTTGGCGCTCCAAGTTCAAACGAAAGCTTACACGTTTGGTTCTTAGTTAGTTGTGTGCTTGTGCGTTATCTTTGAACATTCAAGTTATTTTGGTATGTTTGTATCGTCGTCATCGTGATTTGTCATTTTAGGGTAAACTCAAGTCCTAAACAGTTTTTTATATAGATCTTTTTTAGGGATGCAGATACTCAAAATTAGAATGGTGCAGTTATCTATCTGATTTCGAATATAAACAAAAAAAAAATCACATGTTTCTTATTTAATGATATTATCCCTTAAATATCCTTAACTTAATTGTGGTTGTGTTTCTAATTACCCTTTTCTATTTTTAATATCAATTTTCAATAAAGGATAATTTAAGAAAAAAGTTATTTTTTAAATAAGATTGATACAGTTGAATGATGTTTAACTAACTTTCTTAATAAGCATAAAAATAATTTTTGTTTTTTCTTATATTTGAAATTGACAAAAAGTATGTAGTAAAATAATAAGATCATGTCTATATAACACTTAAACCTTAGAACATATCACATCTAATCCCTGCTTTATATACACCTATATTATTTTTTCAATTTTTAAATAAAGCATAACTCTAAAATTCATCTCGATTCCTATAATATAAATTTATATTATATTTTAAAAATGAAAAAAAATATATTTATATTCTCCCTTTCTTGTGACTATATATAATCATATTATTCTTATTTTATAACACTATTTTAGAAACTTCTATATCATCATTTTTTTCTATAATTAGTTATCAAATTATAAAAGATATTTAATTTTTTAAAAATTATTTTAAATAATATTTAAATTTATTCAAACAACATTAATTACAATAAAATACTCACAAATCATTATCAAAATAATAAAATAACGCAACGCAAGTAATGTGAGTATGTACAAAGAATGAATCATGCTTGTGTGGTCAACTCCATGATAGCTTAGAAGTTACTCTAAATAAAATACAATAAAATATAAAAATATATGTATTTGTATGTTCTAATTTTATTGTTTTGATAATGATTTATAAAAATATGTATTTATTGGATGTTCGAATTTTACTATATGGATGTATATAAAGAATGAATAAGATATAGTTGATTCTATATTTTAAATATTATATAAACCAATAATCTTGATACTTCATCAAATATTATATCATTCTACGTTATAGGAAATGAACTCTTACATAAGTGTCCAAATATGATTGTTCATATAAATACCCCTAACAAGACTAATAAACCAAACTCAAAAGCAATGAAGGAAGCAGTAGTTTTCTACCCAGTACCTCTTATAGGTCACTTAGTCTCCACCATAGAGCTATGCAAGTTCATCCTCACTCACAAACCATCCCTCTCCATTCACATCCTCATAACCATAGCACCCTACGACACATCCTCCACTTCCAACTACATCTCCACCGTCTCCACCACCCTCCCTAGCATCACCTTCCACAACCTTCCCACCTTCACTCCCCCACAAACCCTTCTCTCCTCCGCACTCAACCACGAAACCCTCTTGTTCCACGTCCTCCACCACAACAACCCACACATCCACCAAACCCTAGTTTCCATCTCCAAAACCCACACCATCCAAGCCCTCATCCTAGACATCTTATGCTCCCAATCTATCTCCGTTGCTTCACAACTCAACCTCCCTGCTTACCTTTTTGCCGCTACAAGTGCTTCACTCTTCGCTGCTTTTCTTTACCACCCCACACTCCATGAAACCTACGACAAGAGCTTCAAAGAACTCAACAACACATTCCTTAGCATTCCTGGTGTCCCACCAATGCCAGCGGGGGACATGCCGAAACCTTTGCTCGAACGCAACGATGAAGCCTACAAAAACTTTCTAAATTGTAGTCTTGCAGCACCCAAAGCCGCAGGGTTTATTGTCAACACATTCGAAGCTCTTGAACTGAGTAGCATCAAAGCAATTTCCGACGGTTTGTGCTTACCGAATTCCCCAACCTCACCCCTTTATTGTTTGGGCCCTATAGTAACCACCACTGACCAAAACCAAAACACTTGTGATGACCATGGTTGTTTGAGGTGGCTGGACTCGCAACCTAGTAAGAGTGTCGTGTTTCTATGTTTTGGAAGTTTGGGTGTGTTTTCAAAAGAGCAACTATGTGAAATCGCTATTGGGTTGGAGAAAAGTGACCAACGGTTCTTGTGGGTAGTGCGCAACCCTGTTAGTGACCAAAAGCATAACCTTGCTTTGGGCACACAAGAGGACCCAGATTTGGATTCGTTGCTACCAAAGGGTTTCTTGGACAGAACCAAAGAAAAGGGGTTAGTGGTGAAAAACTGGGTCCCACAAGTGGCCGTGTTGAAGCATGACTCGGTGGGTGGGTTTGTGAGTCACTGTGGGTGGAACTCGGTGCTTGAAGCGGTGTGTGCTGGGGTGCCAATGATTGCGTGGCCGCTTTACGCGGAGCAAAGGTTCAATAGGGTGGTGTTGGTCGAGGAAATCAAGGTAGCACTGTGGATGCATGAATCTTTCTCTGGTTTTGTGGCGGCGATTGAGGTGGAGGAGCGAGTTAAGGAATTGATGGAATCGGAGAGAGGTGAGCGAGTTAGGAACCGAGTCATGGGTGTAAAGGATGAAGCCAAGGCTGCTATGAGGGTAGGTGGGTCTTCACATGTGGCATTAGACAAACTTTTCAAGTCATGGAAGAGACAAGTGAGTCAGTTAAGTGAATGAAGACAGGGTTCACCTAATAATATTAATAAAATAATATTCCTTCCCCTTAAATTAGATAATGTTTGACCAGAGTCATAAGCAAGTTGTATTATTTTGAATTTATGAGTGTTGAATTTTTATTTGTAACATGCGGATCATAGAAATAATTATCAACTATTTAACTTATTTTGAAGCATTCTGACATATATTATATACTTATCTATCTATTTATACTTTTATTAAATTTGTTCCACCTGCGATGATACATTGTATCTCTTTATTGTTGGGCTTCTCGCTTCATGCGTTTTATTGTTTAACAATTTATGATTGTCGCAATAATTTCAAGGGTAAAAACTGGATAGTACAAAAGATTCGAGACGATTGATGATGCACGAACGACGTGATTCATTTTTAACTTTTATTTTTATTGTTATTTAATTAATTATCATGTGAATAACATATCTGCACCGTGATTTCATATCAATTCGTACTGAAAATCTTCCTACTAAATAGAACTGCTCTTTTTAATAATTCTCACTTGATTTGCTTTTAGTATTTATTAATATTTTTATGAATTTTAACTTTAATTAATTTAATCATTGAATTGAATTTCTTTTATTTACTAAATTCAATTTGCAAATTTTTGTTTTCAAATTCGTTAATACTTCTTTACATAAATTTAGTTTTCCTATACTGTTTTTATGCTACATGCTTTAGTTGACTAAAACATAATTAATCTACTTTTTAAAATATAAACATAATTAATCTTTTTACTTTAATGTTTAATGAAAATGACATGTTAGTTATGTATATACATGCCAAATAACATTATATATTTTAACTTTGAAAGGCTTGAAAATGACTTAATTTTCATAGTATGTGGTTATGATACGTTTCTTTTTTCTTTTTTTTTTTGTGTAGAGGTTATGATACGTTTCTAATAAAACTAGATGATATAAAATGATTAAATAAAAACTAACATTAAATGTCGCAAAGTCTACTTTTCTTTTTTGCTAAATATCGCGGAGTCTCCTCTAAATTAGTACATTAAAGGATTTCATATTGTATATCATTATCAACATACTTTTTTTTACTTTTTTTATTAGGAAAATAAAGATAAAAAGAGTATATTAAAATACATTTTTATTTATATTAAAAAATAAAAATGTTATAATGAAATTGACAATAAATAAGATAATTATTAAAATATCATCAAATCTAAAGAGACGACACGACGCATTGATTTAAATTTCAAAAAATACATATGAGATTTTCAAGTAGGCATAAAATAATGCCATATTACATGCACTCCAATACAAGCACATTGGCGGCCTAAAAGTTAACAACAAAATTCAACCAAATAAATTAAATAACATATCCACATGCATTTCAAAGTAAACAATGACTAAGGGTAAGTACATCAGCATATTAAGTGATTTATGGTGTATCACAAATAATAACTCTTAGATTGATCTAATAATATTCACAATAATACAATGCATCCTCTATACCATAACACTGCCCCTTCTTCCTCTCCTAGTGCCACTAACCACTGCTTACCACCGTTGAAGATGATTTCCAGCAGCAGTGCACCCTCCACACCACGGTTTCTTGTTCTCCCTAGCAACCCTTCGCCAGCAACCATGATGGCAGTCAGGGGCGGAGGGAGCGGGGTGGCCCAAGGGGGCCACGGCCACCCCAACGTTTTGCAATTCCTTTACTATACTATGTATAAAATGTAACATGGGCCCCCCTAATATTTTAACTCATTTTATCTTTTCTTTCATAATATCCAGTGGCTTCTCTCGTACGTTTCAGTAGCTTCTCTCTTAAGCTGTATTTTCTTTTTGCTCTGACTCGCTCTCTTCCTCTTCTCTCTTCTCTCAATTTTATGGCCGCTGTCATATTGCTACAAGCACGGAAGGTGCCACCAGTTGCTATTTCTTCTGAGCACTTTTGCAGCCATTCAAGGAACACGGGACCATCCATTGCCTTTACTCCACATTTTGTTTGTCTCCTACTTCCCTTTTCTCCCATTTATCATTTATTTACTATTATTTTTATTTTTTATTTGTATTGTATGCGTTCTTTTCCTTGCCAAATGCCAAGTTGCCATTTTTCTTTGTATTTGACTATTGGGTAGACATTATTCTAGTTTCCTTTTTTAATTGAGATGATTTTGCTTTCCCTTTGTTGTTGTGCTTCTATTATATTCATGTGTCTTGTGCCTTAACTTATTATCGACATTTTAACTGTGGGTAATTTAATTAATTTTTTAATTTTTGTCACAATTTTTTAAGGCTAAATTACTGTTTTGGTCCTCTAATTTATTTTTGATGTTCGATTTGGTTCTTTAATTATTAAATGGTTCAATTTTGTCCTCTAATTCTTTAAAATGGTTCAATTAAGTCCTGCCGTTAAATTGAACTAACGGTATTAGTGAATGCATGTGTCATGCTCAAGTCATCGCACTTTGTGGCGGTTTAAAACCGCCACTAAGTAATTTGTATATAGTGGCGGTTAAAATGTACACATAGTGGCAGTTTAAAAATCGTCAGTATATTAATTTAATAAATTTTAATTTTAGAATAACTATTTTAAAAAAATTAAAATATATAATAAAATTTTAATAATTTTACTTGCATAATATTTCAAATGTTATTAATAATATTATTATGTTATATTAAATTAATATTAACAAAATACTAATAATTATTAATATATAACATTAATATATTTTTAAATAAATAATTTAATAAATTTTACATATATAAAATTTATAATATAATTATAATATATAATTTAATATCATATAACAATTGTTTAAAATGTAAAAGAACTAAATTAATATTAATATTGACTATTATATTATATTACATTTAAATTATTATGTTAGATTAATAATAAATTAATATTAACTAATTATAATAATTATTAGTAAATTATATTAATATATTTTACTAAAATAATTATTATTAATAATAATACATTTCTTTATTAAGTATTAAAATAATTTAAATATAATAATTTAATAATTTTTTGCTTATAATATTTTAATAAATTATTTATAATGATTTAATATTATATTTTAAATTTATAAAAAATTAAATTATTTTACATTATTATTATTATTTATAATATGTTTATTATTTTTTAAATATTGATATATTATTTTTTAAATATATTATAATTTTCATAAAGTTTAATTTTTTAAATTAAAATTATTAAATTAATATTGTGGTGGTTTTGGAACCACCACTAAGTGTAATTTTTTTAGAAAATATATTTATTAAAATAAATACTATTTAAATTATTATAGTGGCGGTTTTAAACCTCCACAAAGTGCGTTAACGTGAGCATTCTCTAACGTCGTTAACTCAATTTAAACGGTAGGACCAAATTGAATCAATTTTAAAAATTAGAGAACCAAATTGAACCATTTAAAACTTAGACGACCAAATCGAATTTCGAAAATAAATTAGAGGACCAAAACAGTAATTTAGCCATTTTTTAATGCTTTCAATCCCTTTGTGCATATCAAGCTACTATCTTTGTGCCTTCACTGCATACTTTTCTTTTCTTTTTCAACAATAATTTATTAACTTATTAATTTTATTTTTGTCATAGAATTATTTTTAATGCTTTCATATAATGAAATTACTCATCTAATTGTATTATTTTTATGCAAGTATTTTTCATGTGTGACTCATTTATTTATTTTTGGAATTTTAGAGATAATATACTTGACAATAATGAAACTCTCTTTTCACTAAGTTTAATTGAAATTTGTTGTGGTTAATTTCTATATATTTTTAGGTTGAAAGATGTTTAAGAAGAAAACTATGTACTCATTTTATAAGAGAAAAGAAAGAGATAACGAAGAACCACAACCGGTGTCTAATGGATTTACTTCCAATTTAGATATTAATGTTCAAAGTACTGTTGAAAAAGAACAACCTAGAGTGTCAACCATAGAACAACTTGTCCACCTACTTCTAAATTGAGGATTGAACAAGAGAGAATTAATATTGATACTTTGATACGTGATCTTGGAAAACACCCACCAATTTGGAATTATCCTACTAATCCACTCTTAAGAACAAATGGCTCTTGTTCTTAGATTTGTTGATAAGAATGGTTATGTTAAGGAGCGTTTTTTGGATATGATTCATGTACAAGATACTACATCATCCACTCTTAAGCATGAGATATGTTCAATATTGTCTCATCATAGTCTCAACATTCAAAATATCCGGGGTCAAGGATATGATGGAGCTAGTAATATGCGTGGATAATAGAATGGTTTACAAGCTTTGATTCTTGAAGAATGTCCTTATGCATATTATATACATTGTTTTGCTCATCAATTACAACTTGCTCTTGTTGCTTCAGCTAAAGAGGTAGTTGATGTACATGCTTTTTTTTCAGAACCTGAATATGATTGTAAATGTTGTGTTCTTCTTGTAAACGCAATGATGAGTTACAAGCTGCTTATGCAAATGAAATTGCTCATTTGGTTGCAAACGATGAGATTGAGACTGGAAGGGAAGCTAATCAAATAGGCACATTACAGAGACTTGGAGATACTAGATGGAGTTCCCATTTCAATTCAATTTGTAGTCTTTTACGCATGTATAATGCAACTATTTCAGTTCTTGAAGATTTAGCTATTAAAGGATCTACTTATGCTCAGCGAAGTGATGCTACTTATGCCCTTAAAGTAATGATCTCATTTGATTTTGTTTTTACTCTACATGTGATGAAAGAAATTATGGGAATTACTGATAAACTTTGGCAAGCTTTGCAGTAAAAATCTCAAGACATTTTAAATGCTATCTGTTTGGTTTCTAGCACAAAATCTTTAATTCAAAAGCTAAGAGATTTTGGTTGGGATGCACTTTTAGAAAAAGTCGGATCTTTTTGCAATAAAGAAGTTATTCAAATTCCTGATATGAATGTTTCTTTTTCTGACATAATTCGATCTTGTCCTCAAAAGGATTCTGTGACAATTGAGCATCATTATCGTGTAGATATATTTAATACTGTCATAGATTATCAGTTGAAAGAGTTGAATAGTAAATTCAGTGAGCAAGCAACTGAGCTTCTAAAATTGAGCACAGCTTTAAATCCTAAGGATACATTCAAGTCATTTAATGCTAGAGACACTTATACTCTTGTTGAGAAATTTTACTCTTCAAATTTTTCTTACCAGGAAAAGATTCAGTTGGAATATGAATTACGACATTATGAATTTGATGTACCAAAAATGTCAACTTTCAGAGTTTGTCCATTGTTGGTGAATTATGTCAAAAATTAGCTGAGACTGGAAAATCAATTTGTTATCCCTTGGTTAACAGATTACTACGACTTGTTCTGACTCTTCTGGTGTCAACAACAACCACAGAACGTGCTTTTAGCTATGAAAATTATAAAAACAAGTTACGCAACAAGATGGAAGATGATTTTCTCACTGATTACATGATTGTTTACATTGAAAAAGAGATAGCTGAAAAGTTTACCACAGATATGATAATTGATTATTTTCAGTCTATGAAACAAAGACAAGCACAACTTCAGAAGTGAAGGTTTATGTTTAATCTTTTTATATCTGTTATAATATTAACTATAGTTATATCTTGTCTTGACCTTATTGACCATTCATATTTTGATGGTAAGGAGATAAGTGACTTATTGTTGGTCTTGTACTTTACAGGTTTCATCTCTTTTTTTTAGAAGGATGCTGCCATTATTTCTCTACTTCTATTTTTTTTTTTTGCTATTGGTCATTGGGGGCTTGTGTTCTGATCACACTTGTTGGTTAGTATATCTCTTATACTCAATACAATTATATATTTCTTCTACTCATAAGAAAATGTATTAAATTTCTTACATATGTCATGCATGTGAAAATTTAATTGTCTTTTTTCTAAGTCATAATTTTTGAAGTTGGGCCCCCTTAAAAAAAATTCCTGGCTTCGCCCCTGATGGCGATGATTTTTGACAATGTCATTTTCTTAATCCATCTTCTCAAATCCAAACCGTAAATTTGAATCACAAATTGAATATACAGATATAGAGAATATGCAACGAAAAATTCAAATCCAACACTTTATATTGTGGATTTGTTTGTTTACTTAAAGTTTAGATTCGACGTTGGAGAGAATGGAGCTTATTCACATGATGGTGGAGAAGGTGAGGATCAAGCAGTATTAGTATGTAACCTTCGTCGATTTTCATGATTATAACCTCGATGTTTGTTGGGAAGAAGAACAGGTTTGTTTATGCAGGGTGGGGAACCTAATGTTGAAGATCTCAAGGATGGTGAAGCTCAACGTGTCGAAGAGGGCAGGGTGTAGGGACTGTACGATGGGATGTAGGATCTACGATGAGGGTTATTGTGTCAGGGAACCGTTCTTTGTGGTTATGGGAGAAGGGGTTGAGGAGGATGGTGGGTACTTGGTGATCTACTTACGTACACATTGAGCTAGACGTGATGGTCGGCGGTGAGGAGTTTGTCGGAGACCAAGTGACGGTGGTGGTACAGTGCAGAGGGTGCACCACCATCGAAAATCGTCTCCAGCAGTGTTGCACGGTGGAGGGTCGCCAACACTGACAGAGGGATGGACTGATCTAGTGTGGTAGAATGTAGATATAGGACCATGTTAGATTAGACTAATCTAATGATAAATAAAAATGGTCCACCATAAACCACATGACATCATTCTCCACCCTAGTCTTTGTCATAAAACAATATCTACATATAAAAATTTAGAGTTATTTTTACACTTACTTCATTTAAGATTTAAAAAATAAAATGCTACGAGAAATCGCAAAAAAAGTGACATCCAAAAGTTGACGCTACGGGCAAAAAAGGTCAATGTTATCAATTAATAAATTAGCGTCAGCTAAGCGACGGTCATGTGGCCGACACTAATAAGGTTAACACTTACTAGGTTTTGTCAGCCAAACAAGGTCGACACTTACTAGCATCGACTTGGCCATCGCTTAAGCCGACAAAAAATTATGAAAATTGAACAAAAAGAAAACATTGTCATTGTCAGCAATGTTCTCCATTTTACCCCTAAACCACCACACTAAACCACCACCCAAATCTACCAAACCTAAAATCGCCATCACACGCTACCACCCACATCCACCAAACCCAACCCCAAACCTAAAACCACCACCGCCACTACACAGAGCCACCACCACCTACAAAAAGAAACTATCAATAGGAAAAAAGAAATAACCACCACCACCACACATAGCGACCACCACTCCTAAACCTTAAATTAAATCCCCATCTTCATCTCCAATATCCATCGCCTCTAAAACCACCTACAACACAAAGAAAAAAAAACAATTAATAAGTGAAAGAAAATAAAAGAAAGAAAACAAAAGGGAAAGGGTGAAGAGGCTCCCAGAGTGGAACGGGAAGAAAGGGTAGAAGATGAAATAGGGAATATAAGTAACAACCAGACCAACACTTAAAATTAACATTTTTTTTAATATTAGTAGCCTCAGCCAAGCTGATGCTTAAAATTAACTTTGTTTTAATATTAGTAAGTCAACGCTCCCTTTTAAAAATTGGAAAAAAAATGAGAATGCGAGAATAGTTTTACTTTTCTGGCTTAGATGAAATTTTTAAAAATAATTAGTTAGCGTCGATTAGGCTGATGCTAATATTTTTTTGGGTTAAATAAGTTTTTGATCCATTAATTATTTCAAATTTTGATTTTTAGTCTCTTTTAAAATTTCTACCTATACAGATTATGAGCTCCCCTATGAAAATGTGCCTCACCAAAATTTTATTTTAAAATAATATGAATAATAAAAAATAAAAATAAAGATAAAACTAATAAATAATAAAAATTATATTAATAATAATAAATTATTATTATTATTATATTAATAATAAAAATAAAATAAATAATAAATAAAAATAATAACAACCACAACAACAACAACAATAATAATAAATATTTTTATTCAATATTAATCTCTTATTTTCTTTTCTTACCTACCAAACAACTTTAATTCAAATATTTCTCTTTTATTCCACTCTATTTTTCTTCAACCAAACAACCTCTATTTCAACCCTATTTCTCACATAGTTCTCTTCTTTTCTTTTCTCTCCTATTCACTTCCATTCACTTATTTTCCTTCCTCATAAGTCATAACCAAACACAGCAGTAAAGTGAACTAGCAAAAGGGCAGAGCTCACTTGCTTGGGTTGAATTTAAAGCATGGAAATTACCCATCCTTTACTTTCTCTTCTATCTCATTTTCTCTTTATCTTTGTTTTTTTCACATCATATCTTAATCAAAAATCAAAAACTAATTTCATTCAAGACATAGAGATCATTGAAGTGGATTTTGCTTCTTCCCATCTCCTCCATTCACATAGTCAAGAATCAAACCCTTCACAACATGCTTAAGAAATTTAGCTATCTATCAACTCTTTCTCTCTCTATCTCTCTCTTTATCACAATTATCACCTTTTCTCTTTACTTTTTTTTCTTTAATTTCTTTCTATCTCTCTTATTTCCACCTAGAACCATATCATTGCTCTTAAAGCTTTCTAGAACCATATCTGGCTTGGTATGACAGCAATTGATGTATGTCATAGGTATAGACACTTTTGGTGATGAATAAATATTGTTCCATCTTTTGTACCAATACAAGAAAATATTAGGCTTAATTATAATTTTGGTTTTCAGATATTGTAATTATATAATGTTGGTCTTTCAAGTTTCAATTGTGTAAATTGGATTTTTCAAGTACTATAATTGTGCGATTTTGGTCCCTCCCTCAATTGTTTGTGAAATTTTTTTTTATCGATTTTGCTAACATAACATTGGATGATGACAAGGCAATTGACGTGTTACCTGACACATATGTTAACATGACTTAATTGCGCTTTTGATTCTTCACAATTGTGATATATCATAGGGACCTCTAAAGTCACGTTAGCATATATGTAAAGCAACGTGTTAGTTATCATGCTACCATACAATGTCATGTCAACAAAATCTATTAAGTATTTAACAGAAGACCGATTGAAGGACCAAAATCTCATAATTACAATACTTAGAATACCTAATTTGGACAATTGAAATCTAGGGAACCAAAATCATACAAGTATGATACATGGAGAACCAAAAGTGCAATTAAGCCAAAATATTATTTGTAAATTATACCAGTGAGGTAAATCAATATTATCAAATTTGGATTGATTTGACAAAATTGTTAAAGATATTTAATATAATATAAATTATTAATTTTTATATTCTTTTATTTTAATTTTTGAATTTTGAAATTATTTATTAAAATTTTATAAATAAGAAATTTTAATATTTTATTTTTAATAAATAATATGATTAATTTATTCAATGTTATATTAGTAAAATCAATCCTAAAGCTATTTACTTAATTACCTTACCACATGCACGACCATAAATTAATAAAGAATACTAACAAGAAGTTGGTTCAAGTAGAATTGTGTTTAAATCCTTTAAGTAAGGTCTTAAGTTCAAGTTTTGTGGATGAAAAAAATATGGTTTGAAGGGAAGATCTCATTTTTATTTTTTTGTTACCATGTTATTAATAAGAAATATTAACTAGCTTTGTCAATTACTAATATTCATTGAAGAGCTTGATTGGCCATTTTTAGTAGGTTTTCCCTTCCAACCATATTTTTTCATTCACATGACTCGAACTCGAGATCTTATTTAAAGAATCCAAACTCAGTTTCACTCAGACCAATAACTTATTGGTAAGAAAGACTCCATTAAAAATGACTAGTTAGATTCTCCAATAAAAAGTATTCATTCCATGTGATACTTAGCATCTATAACATTTTAACCCAAAAAGAATAATATAGAATAAGGACTCTTTTACATTTTTAACCCTATTTATCTCTTTTACTTTTTAAAATAAGTAATTGGGTCTTCAATATTTTTTTTTTATAAACGTCATATAAAAATATTTATCAATCCATATGAAATTAAAATGTGACAGAAGATTAATAACTAAAGAATGTTGTATAGTGTGTCTTTGGATTAATTTATTCAAATCTTTAATGAAGTTATTATTTACGCTTAGCTAAATACAACAGTCACGTGCGCTTTCTTTATTTTCTCGTCTTCTATACATACATATATACAAAATTATATTCCTTCAGTCACATACGGCAAGATCATGTGCATGTGTATATGGTGGCTTTTGATTTGAGATTTTTGTTTTCTTCTTAAATCCTTTTTTTTTAACAGTTTTCTTCTTAAATCCTGTGCATGCCATTTATATTACTAGTGTGGTACCCGTGCATGCAATGCACGGGTCACTAGTGACAAAAGAATTAATTTATCTTGATTTATTTAGTTTATCTATGTAAAATTTAATTCAATTCATTAAGTTGTGTTAAAAGATTCTTGGATTATATTGAATGATGGATTATATAATTAAATGGATAGATAACAATTCATTCATGTTATTTTCAAATGGTGGATAATCTATAATTAATACTTTATGGATCAAAATCAATCCAACATTTTTTTTTTCATATTTGATTTTTTTAAAAAATATTATATAAATATTTAGAATAATTTCTTATATATTAATTTTCTGACTTATTCATAAGAGTTTAGATTTTTAAGAATAACTTTTTACTTTTGAAAATTTTCTTAAAAAACCAATAAAAACAAATAAT
Source organism: Pueraria montana var. lobata (assembly GCA_026413185.1). Taxonomy (NCBI): domain Eukaryota; kingdom Viridiplantae; phylum Streptophyta; class Magnoliopsida; order Fabales; family Fabaceae; genus Pueraria; species Pueraria montana. The sequence continues at coordinate 79,046,061 of CM048648.1, forward strand.
CATTTCTTTAAAGTGAATTAAGCAAAAAGTGTTATAAAAATTATTTAATTTTCAAAAATATTTTTGTAGATAAATGAGAGACAATAATTTGAAATAGGCATAAAAAGTAATTTGATAAATTACAATTTTAGTCCCCTTTTAATTTCTTATCCGCGATTTTGATCCCCCTAATTTTACTGCAATTTTAGTTTGCACATTGTAGAAAATCTACAATTTTGGTCAAATCATCAAATTTTTATATATTTATTTCTTTTATTTTTATATTTTAATTAATTAAATCATTTTTTATGATATCTTAAATGAATATGTTAGATTTAGGTTTAAATTGAACCAAAAAAAAAAAAACATATGTAAAATTGTGGATTGGATTTAGGACATGATTATTAAATACTTGCACTAATAAACTGATAGTTATACATGTACAAACAAAAAGGTAAATATTGTTTATTTTTTGTTTGCCAATATAACAATTATAATACTGAAACATATGTAAAATTTTGTGGACAAAATATCACATTAATTATTTGTTTAAAAAAAAGGCTTAATTGCAGATTTTACCATCAACTTTCATAATTTTGCCAATTTTACCACCCAAGTTTTTTTTTTTGCGAATTTTACCATCCAACTTTCATAATTTTGCGAATTTTACCATTCAAGTTATTTTCTAGCAAATTTTACCATCCAACTTTCATCATTTTACGAATTTTACCACCTAAATTTTCAATTTTTGGACATTTTACCACCCTAATGTTTCACAAAAAAAATTGAATTCTTTAACTTTTTTTTTTGTGAAATATCAGAGTGGTAAAATTCGTAAAATTATGAAAGTTGGGTGGTAAAATTTGTAATTAAGCCTAAAAAAAATACTTGATCTCACTATATCAAAATCGTCAAAAGTAGTGTCAATTGATTTGATTCAATATACATTCATATAGAAAACACGAGACTTGATACAATAATCAGAAATCCTGACTATAGATAATTAAAATAGCAAGTACATAAATTATAAAAATTTGACTATTTTAACACTTAAAAGATTGATAATAGGTTGAATTGTTAAAAAGACAGAATAAGACCATCTTTCTAATTGATTGACAATATAAAATTTTTACACTAAAAATTCATGTGTATTGAACTCTTTAAAAATATATTTTTAGATATTATCAATTTTTAAGAATATAATACATATTGTCCTGTTTTGTTTAATTTTTATTTTGATAATAAAGGACGGGAATCTTATGTTCTTATGAAAATTGGAGAAATTATTTTTTAATTGATTGATTGACTATCATTTTCTTTGTCACTTTTTATCTTATCTTTTGGTTTTTTTTTTTAAATATTCCTAAAAAATTAAAATCTGACTACACGCATTACCTAAAAATAGTATTCTTAATTATATTATCAAAACTTTTGCAATCAAATATCTAAAAAAAATAAGTAATACAAATCTTTATATTAAATGAAAAATGTCTTGTTTTCCCCTTTACCAAAAAAAATGAAAAAATTGAAAGAAAAAAAAAACTTAGCTCGGGCAATAATATTTAAAAGGTAAAAAATGAAAATATATAAAAAATTCAAATTGATTTTTTATTGTTATTTAATTTTTATTCATTTTTTTATTTCAATTTTTTTAGATTAATCTATCTTTATCTTTTTAATCAGTGATTATTAAAAAGTAAAAAAAAAATGCTTTTAGTTCCTGAAATAATTTGAATGATATATTAAAAATACACTATTTTTTCTTTTAAATGTATGAATAAAAATAAAAAGGCTAATTTAAAAAATATCATATTCTCCAAAACTAAAAATATATTTTGATTTAAAAATATTTATAATATTAATATTTTGTGTTTAATTAAAACATTCATATATTAATTAATCAAAATTTTAAAATAATATATCCTAGTTAATTATTAATTATAATTATAAGTTTATAATAAATATTATCGAAGAAGAACGAATTGGAAACTCAGTGCATGGATACAGGGAGTGCGTGTCTTCTCCCTCGGAAGTAAGCCATACTTCAACGAAAAAAAGAAACACATGACAGCTATAGGATAGTTCATAAGCCATTAAAATTTAACCAACATGTCTATTATGTCCTTAAAAGCAAAAGTAATGGCAAGAGAGAGTGACACTTGTCATTAGAAAAGCCTCAAATATTAAATAGAATGATTAAATAGAATAATGATGATATGGACCACATACGGATCAAATAAAAAAATGATATGGACCTCATATTTTAACGTGCTTTTTGATGATCCAAAAGTCTTTACATGAAAAGAAAAATTAAGCCCACGTCCTTATTAGTGTCTTTAATATTAGTTTTTTGTTTTTATCTCCTTTAATATTAGTCCCTGTTCAGGTGTCTAAAATCTGGTGGATCTTGATGTATTGAACTCTTCTCTTCATTTGCAATAAATGAGCCAGCATTTTCGTATATATATATATATATATATATATATATATATATATACAAATTAGAGAATCGAGTACGTTTCACCCTAACTAGTGTAAATGAATCAAATTAGGTGATAGTATTTCAAATTTTAAGTTTAATTTTGAGGGAAAAAAATCGACACTCAAGTTGTGCTTGTTTAAAAAATAATTTAGATATTTAAAATTTAAACTTATTAGTAACTTAATTGTTTTATTTTTTTTATTGAATTTCTCCTTGATGTATTTGTTAAATTTGTAAAGTTGAATATTTTATTCTTTATAGAATCTCTTATTATTTTATTTAATAAGAGATTCTTTAAAGAATAAAATTAGATAAATATTAATTAGATAATAATAAATAAAATTAAAATTCTTTACATAGAATTACAATTAACTAAGTAACAGTAAAATAAAATTATTATCACCTATCTATATTTTTCTTTTCTAAAATTAAAATTTTGTCACCATGCATACAAAAAACTTATAAACTTTTAACGGCATGCCTCTAAGATTAAGCTTAATCCATTTATATAATCAAGTATAAACTAATTAGTCTATATAAATGGATTAAGCCAATCTCAAACAACTCACAAATAATTCAATTTATTTACTTCCCTGCTTCGTCATACACCAAGGGAAAATAAGAATATAATTTCGTCTAGAGATCTATTATCAATTGAATACAAGGTAACTCGTCTTTACAGCAAAATGATAACGAAAAATTTTGCCATCATGCACACAAGAAATTAAAATTAAAATTAGATAAATATTAATTAGATAATAATAAATAAATAATTACTTTATAATTTTTTCACGCCAAGCCTCTAAGATTAAGCATTAAGCTTAATCTATTTATATAATCAAATATAAATTCAAACTTACCTAATTTGTCTAAATAAATTAACTTGATCCAGTAATTAATATTCTCTCCGGCTTCAAATATAAGAAAAAAAAATTAATTCACACTAATTAAGAAAGTTGGTTAACATTTAATTGCACAAATTTTAATTAAAAAATAAGTTGTTTTCCTAAAGTGTCCTTCATTGGGATTTGATAGGAAGAATAAGGAGTCATTGAAATTAAAACTCATATTAAATGAAAGGTATTTTGGAAATGATATCATTAAATGAACTAAAGTTAGTTGAGATTTGTTTATATTTAAATCCAAAACTCAAGTCATTTTTTTGCTTATATTCGAAGCCGGAGGAAGTACAACATAATTCAATTATAAACACCCCTGCTTCATCATATACCGGAGTGAAAATAAAAGGCACACCAAGGGATAATAATAAGCATTTCATTTCGTTCATTCAGAGATCTATTATAAAAAGAAAACAAAGTAACTCATTTCTACATCAAAATTATAATGATATTGATCATAGAGGAACCCATACTACAGAGAAATACACATTTGGACAGCCTACATAATGAGCCTAGCTACTTTTCCAACTTTATGGAGCCATTAAAGGCTTTATTGATAAAAAAAATATTGAATGTAGGAAAGAATGCAGGGCCAAGTGGTGAGGAGACTGAGGTTTTGCTGAAGAGCATTCTCCTCTTTTCATCTCAATCCAAGCCTCAGGGACAGAAATCAATATAAAGAATTGTAGGTAAAACAGGTTGCAAGGATGGAGGTTATGCAGATGAAGAGTGAAGGAAGGAGGGTCACATTAAGGAGCATACTCTGACGAACATACCCGGCGAGGGTAATAGTTGCATCAGCAACCACCCTAGCAAGTGTCCCGGCCTCAGTAGACAAAAGTCCACCATTGTAGGTTCCACGAGAAAGCCTTGATGACATTACTCGCGAAAGCAGTGACAAGTTGACACCTGCAATGGATGGTAGATAGTGAAAGGTTACAAATCAATTACACTCTGTACAGGAAAAACAAAAAAAACAAATTACATCAGCAACTACCAAAACCCTTTTGATGTTTGTGTCAGCAAGGGGCTATAACATTGTGTCCTTATTCCACTTGCATCAATAGTTCAGGTCTAATGACTAAATGACCATCTGATCATGGGTTATGCAGTTATCATTAAGCCATTAGTTGGATAGATACAGAAGTGGCACAAATGAGCCTTACAAAGCCTAACTTGTTTCATGTTCCTTGATGAAATGTCTCGTCATTTAATTTATAAAACAACAGAAAGGTGGAATCCATCAAAAGAAGTGATATAAGGCTCAAAGAAAAGAATAAAGAGCGAAATGGGAAATATACAACAGCCTGATGTTCAAAATATGCAATTCAAAAATCACATTTAGATAATTATTATCATATAACATCAACAACATTCAGGCATTTAATAGAACAAAGATCATGAGTGAAAAACAAGCACGTGCTATTTATTGCCCCTAACAAAGATCATGAAATTTCAGTAATAAAAACTGATCAAACATTTCTATTAAATACTGCTCCTGATGCTAAAAAGTTAGAAATGTTTGATCAGTTTTTATTACTGAAATTTCATGGTTTCACATAATGGGACAAAACATTATAGGTTTATAGCCTAACTTCATTATGGTCATATTCTTAACACATTGCTTCCTTTGCATTTCTACAATACAATCTTGTCCATAATCATATATAATATAATAAAGCAAAATAAGATCTTACCTTCAAGTACTTCTGCAGAAACAAATAAAAGGAGACCCGAACAGATGTATTGTGGCTCAGAATATGGAATGATTACTTGGAAACTCAGTAGAACGCCTATGAGAACCATAATTTCTGATGCCAACAGAATTTGCCTAAAACAGATTAAAAATAAGTAATCTCTCAGATGCACATGGAAAATATTTCAACAACTTTAAGGCTCTAAATGGTTCTTGTAGAAGACTGAGAGTAAGGATCTAAATCTCTATAGGATTTTTTTTCCTTCTCATTCTATTAAATGTCAACATGGATTATATATCATCCTATATCTTTTGGCAAATCCAGCTAAAGCATTAATCTGATTATGGATGACAATCAAATGAAGTATGGGTTTATTAGACATTACCTGTCCTGGAACATGTTGCTTATATAGCTTCCAACAACAATGTTTACAGGAAGAACTGTCAAGCCAAGGCAAGCAAGAAAAACTGCAACTGTGCTTGTTGACCAGTTGAAGTAGTATGTTGTAACGACACTAGATTCCGATAGCAAAATCTCCATCACATATTTGAGCATGAAATATATCAATAATTGAACCTGGAGATGTTACACAAATTTTGTCAGGTAAATCGTTTAACTTCCCAATATTTTTTATCTAACCATCATCTTCCACTGTAACATGGTGAATTATAATATCAGAAGAACATCACAAGAGATCTTAATAATATATGGTGTTCACAATTATTTAACATAAATTACTATATTCCAAATCCAAACTTCAAAAGAGGATCATATCTGTTAGCTGGCAAGTGGCACATGAGTCTATTCCAGAAGTTTTTAGCTGTCAGAAACTAGCTAGTATACGTAAAATGCAATTAGCAGTTTTTTTTTTTTTTTTGTACAATGACAGCAATGAGAATCGAATCTAAGTCCTCATGCATACTACTCAACCTCCCTCCAACCCGCGCCTCCAACCACTAGGCCGACCCTAGTGGTTCAATTAGCAGTTTAATTCCTTTAATTTCTCATTTATAATTTTTTTTTTACAAATAACAAGTCTTTCACACTCATACAGGAACATACGTGTGTCACTTTCAAATCAATAAATTAGTTTTCTATCTTAACATTAACAATAGCTTAAAGCTTATACATCTAATGAAATCATTTTTTATTGATATTAATCCAATATAATAGTGGTGACAGGAAGTTGCTCACAAACCTTTACAGAAGGTGTAAGGAGTCTGTACGCTGCTACAATTGAATTCACTGGCTGGCGAGATTCCTCTGGAGCTTCTTCACTATCATCACAATCTTGGTCAGCATCTTCATCTACTTTATTCTCTGAACTAATCAGCAATGGTTGGTTTAGGCCTTTTTCAAGAGCATTGTTTGCTTCTGGAAGGATGAAAAAGTGTCATTTTCTATTACTTGTATTGAGGCTCATCAGAATGATAAAACTCATGACAAGAAAATACATGTAACTATGACATAAAGTAAAGTAATCATACAATCAAAGACGATTTTTATAAATATTGATGGGATTGATAGAGAGGCCATTGAAGCCAGAAATATCATTATTTGCACAGTATCATATTTCGGCAGCAGAGTTAGTAATTTGCTAGATATAGCCTTCCAAAGAAAGATGCTGATATAGAGAATAATGGTTAACGCCTTCTTAAGATTTTAAGGCTAATTTCCTCAATTTGACTTGCTTAGTAGTTGTGATGTGTATCATGTAATATATCAAAGGACAACAAAATACATAGCAATTTAGCATTACATGTATTAGAACCAAAGTGTCACATGTCAAAATTCACAACAAATACCAATCAAGACTCAACAAAATAAGGGTAAAATTTACAAAGCTCCACATACCAACATAAACATCTTATTGAGGTTATCAGTGAATACTCTAGTGTAATACGAAGTAGCTCGGATATGGAGAGGTTGTTGATTCATCCACAACCATTTCCAATAGAAATTAAAAAATAAAACTCAATAGAATCGATTAGGGACAGATCATTAATTCAAGTGATAGTATTGACATGAGGATCACCATTTTCAACAACAGAAACCCATACTTCATGATTTTTAAAATTCTAAGTCCCAACAAATTAACCATTCATGTGATTCAGGAAAAAATGTATTAGAAAGAACATAGTAGTAGCACCCATTGAAACAGAATGTCACCTAAAAGATGGTTTGAACAGGTCAGAGGACAAGCAAGAAAAGTTTATCAGACAGAAAATAGCTCAATAAATAGGTGGAGTAGGAAAACCAATGAAAAATCTAAGAGAAACCATCAAAAAGGACCAAGATCTAAATGGCCTTTCTAAAACTTGGTTTTTGACATAAGACAATGGCATCATTTGATCCATGCAGCCATAACATTGTTGTTGCTAAAAGTCCCAATAACCAAACTCTTTTGTATAGCAACTTCTTTCCCTCACTTTTGATGAACAAGAATACAATCTATTATGATTATGGACTACTTTCATTTATTTTTAAGATTCTCAAAATAAACCAATAATCAGTGTGATATACAGATTCATGATTTTTAGAACATTTGAGCCAAAAACTTAAGGAATCAAATACTTAAAGTCTTAAACAATAAGTAACAAGCTGATGCAATATAAGTACCATCATTTGATTGATGTGGTGCGTGACTTTCTTCAGCTTCATGAGAAGGTTCCTTAAAAGTGATCCACAACCATACCAAATATATCAGCCAAGCAACAGACATAACCCACCCAGGCAAGGTATTCTGATTAAATGTAAGCTTGTAAATCTTAAAATTAGTTTGCAGTATGCCAGCTAATGCAGGACCGCAAGCCATTCCAAGTGCACTCGCACTAACAAAACCTGCTGATGCTTGCATGCGGATTTTTAACGGCACACAATCACTGATATAACGCCGGTTAACAGCTCTGGCAGAACCAAATCTGCAATAATAATCAAGTGTTTGTCAGCCATAAAAGGTTGTGACTAGTGCCGCATAATATTCTTAGCATGATGGTAATCAGTGTATATACTTTTGAACTCAAACATAAAACATAATTCGTGAATATCATGAAAATAATGGTATACTAAGATTCCTATTTTAAAATTTATTTTATATCCTCTTTTAATTCCAATTAGGATTAGCTTTTCCATGTAGTCAATTTTTGAGGTGTCTTATTCTGGATTACTGAATATGGTAATAAACCTAGTGGTGAGACAGTGAGATATCTAAAGTTAATGCACAATACAATAAATTATGGTCATCAAGTAATGAATGACAGGAGGAAGATTAAGAAATGAAAGATTGCTTACCCACATAAAAGGCGACCAATTAAGAGAATCCATATTGAACTAACATCATATGCCAATGCATACAAGATATTTCCAAGAAAAAGAACTATGCTACTGAATACAAGAGGCATAAAGTATGACTTGTTTGACCATGCACTAAAATACACTGATGAAAACACTTGTGCTACAGCCATTGCCCCAATTACAATCCCACAAACTGTTGGCGCGGCCCCAAGGCTCATAGAGTAATCATCTGCTGTAGGGACAATAATATATGTATTAACCATATATAAAAATGTGTTTGCCAAGTTCAGGAGAAGAGACATAAAATGGTATCGTTGATCATCAACATGTTCCCCAGTAGGGCTAGGCAGCTCCTCTTGCATAATGAGTGCATGCTGCCCCAAAAAGTTAAGGAAGTTTGTCGAGTTGGTTAACCTATCAACAGCTGCATTTATTGAATCAACGACTGGATCCTGTATAAGACCAAGTATATATGATGAAAAATCCACCAACCATGTGCTACCTAACCAGCAGCATATGCATGAGAACATTAAGAAAGAACATAACAAAACAAAGTAGGTGTACACTGGAGCAAAGTAAATGCAAGAGAGACCTGGAGGGGAAGGGTAGGCTGATCATAAATTGATAAGTAGCTCCCTTGACGGTCCTGAAGATCATGAAGATTGCGAGATAAGGCTCCCACAACAGCTCCTAATCCCTGCAAATTCCATATGAATCAGTCAATATTCATTCTTTAAAATTATAGACTACTAGGTAACCCCCATTAGAAGTTAGTTACAATAGGCTAGTTAGTCAGGCATTTGTTAGTGATACTAGTGATGCGAGTTAGTTAGTCGGGGATGGGATAACTAGAGAAATAAGGCATGTTGTCTATAAATAAGAGGGGAGGTGAAGAGAGAGATCTGTTGTCATTTGTGAGAGAATTGGGGCCTTTAGGCATTGGGAGGTGCAAACCATTGAAGTTCTGCAAGTTAGGCACTGTACTGAGGGGAGGAATCCTTTATTCTTTCTAATAACATACCAGGTTTCTATCAACTACATGGGAGTTCATCTGTTATGTATTTAATTCCTGTAAAAGTCATGCTTGAACAAAACATATTACCACATGCTTGAACACTTGTTGCAGCTGGGAGTAAGGATGATTTGAACGAGTTTTGACATAGTAATCTGTGAATCTATATCCAAAGCGTTTATCAAACTTCTTCAATATCTTACGCAAACCAATAGCATTGATCTCCACAAAAAAGAGAAGCTTTAATAGATCTTGTCCCAATGCTCTATAAGCTTCTCGTAATTCAATTATTTTGCTTATTTCAGGCTCCTCCTTAAGAGCATCGCGCTGCTCTCCAAGCTTAGCTATCCGGCATGCCAAGAGCCCTTGTTGTTCCAACAGGAAAAGGACAATCTTCTCGATCTGAATTGCAACAAAAGGTAAGTGATTGAAACAAAATGTGTAACATACAAGATTCCCAGCAACATACCGCAAAAACAGTCTTTGATAACAGATATGGTTCATTCTACTCAGATAATCACATTCATTCATATAAGTATAACCAGAATCTAATTTGAGCGTTATAAGTAATGGAAAGGTTCAACCTTCATTCAGTATTGCATAATTAAGCATTCAACAAAGAAAACAGAAAAACCTGATTATCCAGCATTCGTGAGAAATCCTTGAGTACATGCCGCCGATCTAGTGTTCCAAGTTGAATTTGTTGGGCATACTGCCTGACTCGTTTCTTCATGAGTTTGTAGTTTATGTAATATCTATAGCAAAAAAAGAAAAAGAAAAAAATCAAACTTATGAACCTTAAGTACCATTAACGCAGGACTAATATTAAACTCAGAAGTTTATAACCCCCAACACAACATACCCTTGCCATTCTTGAATTTGTCTGTCTTTCAACTTCTTCCCAAAGGCAACCATCTCTTTCAGCAATGGGAAAGGCTGTGCTCAATGGAAGCGAACTAAATCAATCAACCATTAAAAAGGGTCAAACTCGTTACATCCAAACCAAAACCATGAAAATCAAAAACAAGTTCAGTTCACAAAGAACCACTTTAATCAGGCACAACACGACACAACATCATCTTAATCCAACATCCAACATAGTAATCTTTTTCCTTTTTCTAGTTACAAAAATGCTAAAAGGAATGCAGAGAGAGGCTACCCCATTTCAAGACGCAAAGCATATCACACATATCATCAAAGGCTTAAAGTGTTACTTACAAATAAAAACCCGGAATTGCTGCCAAATCAAAATTAAGCTTTACAACATATGAATCTGCACACCCACTTCGATATTCAATTATTTATACCTCAATAACGTGTTACTTAAATGAATACACAACCTTTACAGAACAAACACACCAAAACACCCCATACTAGAAAAATTTAAACAACTATGCCAAAAAAATGGAGAAAAGAAGAAAGAAAAATTCAAATAAAAATACTTTAAAATATTAAAATGTTTTAAGTTAAGATTGAATCTGATGGCCATACCGCGGTTCAGTTGCTTCCAGCTCAGGAACAAAAAACACGATTTCTGTTTGTTTTTCTCGTTTTTTTTATTCCTTTTGCCTTTGATTTGGAGCAGGATTCTCAGCCACCAACAAACGCAGCAGTAACAACAATCACAGCTATATAATCGACGACGATGGCATGGGATGCCAATAATATAATAATTAATTAATAAAAGTCACCATGAAAAAAATAAGGGAAAATAATAAGACTATTAAAGAGTTACCAAAGCAGATTTGGTAATTTATTTGAATTAATCATTCAGAAGAAGTTAGAAAAAATAAATTATTGGAATTAATTTTAGAGTTTAATGGTGATATACTGATAGTGTAAATAAATTTACTATACATAGTTGATTGTGATTGAACCACGGTATAAAACTTTTGGCTTAATTGTAATTTTTATCCTCAATTTTTTTATTTTTGACAAATTTTACTCCCAACAAATTAATTTGACGTATTTTATCTCCAACTTTTTGAAAAAGTTACGAATTTTACCCTCCACCGTTTTGATAGTGTGACATGTTGACATAAGCATAAAAAATGGGGATAAAATTCACAAAAAAAATGAAAAATTAGGAGTAAAATTTGTCAAAAATGAAAAATTATGTGTAAAATTTGTCAAAAAATAAAAAATTGAAGGTAAAAATTATAAATATTTTAGCATATCACATCATCAAAACTGTGGAGGATAAAATTTGTAATTTTTTAAAAAAAATTAAAGATAAAATATGTTAAATTAATTTATTGATGGTAAAATCTACCAAAAATAAAAAAAAAGTTGGAAGAAAAAATTACAATTAAGTCAAAACTTTTTTATAGTATTTTTTTCTCTTAATTTCATTATCGAACAGAAGAAAGAAAATGATTGAAAAGAAAAAGAAACAAAAGATAAGCGCCTCAACTCAAATAGCGTAGACAAGAGAGAATACCAGATTCCGTGTTCCATTTGAAAAAGATTCCGTGTTGCGCATTAGCCGCCATAAATAATTTAATTTCAAGTATGTTTTACTAGAAGAAGAAAAAAAGAAATAGGAGAACAACATTATTTTATATTTATCAAACATGATATAATTGAAATTTGGAAACAAGAATAAAATAAAGTTTGGCTCAAATTGTTATTTAAAAGGGTTATTTAATAATGATATTTTTTTTACATTAAAAAAATAATGATATTTTTTTAGATTATTTAATTATATTTAATTTGATTTCCTTTTTTTAAGAAAAAGATAAGTATAAAAATTAAGCTGAGTACTACTTAAATTAAATATTGTAAAATGATGAAAATTGCATAAATATAAAATACTACGCATATAAATATTTAAATACATGTGATAAAAAATATATTTAATTTAACATGTGATAAAAACATTTCTAAATATTTTTATTTTGACTTTGCAGACTACAGATAAAGTACTATCTCACATCATATCATAAGTCATAAGCATGACAAATTGTGGATATGCATGATAGGTAACAGACGCACCCTATTTTGGGATACCGGTTTAAGTTCCCCATCGTGTGTAACATATACCAGCTGTTGGATTTATAAATTTTTTGAGATTAATGTGGGACTACCGTACAACCGCCCACACTAGATTTTTTTTTTTTTAAAAAAGGATTTTTTTTTTCTGTTTAAGTTTTTTTTTTTTAAAAAACGGCCATTCTTCTCCGTTGTTGCTTTGCTTCTGCCTCTCTTTCCATTTTTTTATCCATCATTTTATCTTGATTTTTATTTTTAGTCCCTCATAAATAGTTCTGGTATGTTCTGTTTTTAGTCCATCATAAATTGTTTTGTTCTGTTTTTGGTTCCTAACATTAATTTCAACTGTTAAGTGATGACATAAACTGTGTGTGTGAAAATTTCCTAATTAAGTTTCTAGTGACTTTTAACCGCTGCAAATTTTTTGGTGGTCATAAATGTTTATTTTTGTAACATTTTTTGTAATTTCAGAAAATCTAGTGTTTGAGATTTTGATTTTTGATTTTATTTTTTTAACATTTCTGACAGTTTTAGTTTGCCAAAAAAATTGTTGTAGTTTAAAACCACTAGAAACTTAAACAGAAGAAGAAGAATCCCTTTTTTAAAATAAAAAAATCTAATGTAAGCAGTTATATGGTAGTCACACATCAATAAGCAACCACGGAGAAGAGGGATCTTTTTTTTATAAAAAAAAAATTTAAACAGAAAAAAAAAATCCTTTTTTAAAAAAAAAAAATCTAGTGTGGGCGGTTGTACGGTAGTCCCACATCAATCTCAAAAAATTTACAAATCCAACGACTGGTATATGTTATGCACGGTGGGGGACTTAAATCGGTATCCCAAAATAGCCTGCGTCTAGGTAACAACCCCTCCCCAAAACTTTTGTTGTTTTCATGAGCAATTATTTAAACAAGTTTAAATTTTTACTGAATCATAAATTAATTATTTATTTAAAAGCTTTGCCACTCACATAAGATTATCTCCAATCAAATATACCTATAGTATGTAGAAAAAAAAATACTTATTCAAGAGTGAACAATTTTAGTATATTAGTTTTCTGAAAAAGTTTGATAACATATTTTTAGCTGTCTAATGTTTTTTAAATTATAGTAAATATTTAATAAAAATAAGAGGGCTTTGCATATGTCGACAAACACGTGACATGTATTTTTTTAAAAAAAATTTATCGAATAAACAAATATAAAAAGAGGGAAAGAAATCAACAAAGCACATCTTATGTTTTGTAATAAAGAGAGAAATTATTTTTTCTCTTTTATTATTTAGAAGAAGAGGACATAAAAAAATGATAAGCCTTATTTTTCTTATTTCGTTAAAAACAAAAGTAAGAGTAAATAAAATATTTTTATATTATTGTACCAAAAAGTTATTTTTATATTAATTGAATTTTATAATTTTTAATGTAATAACGAGAAGGTGATTAAATAGATAAATTTGTCGTTTCATTCAAATTTCTCACTCTTATTTTCTTCTGAGGATTAGAAAGAAAATTTTTCATCAGATCTGCATATATTTTCTCTTTTCTCATTTTCTAAATGTATGAAAGATACCTATCTGAATCAGAAAAAGATACCTATCAAATGGAATTTTATTAAGGCTGGTTAGGTGTTTAGAATATCATAAGATATGAGAAAATAAGAACATAATAAAATAAGAGTATAACCCAAAGGGTTGACGCAGTGGTGTAAGGTCTAATTACGTTCACATGAGGAGGACTGATCTATTTAACGAGAGAACTCGTGTTTGATTCCATCCATGTGCAAAATTTCCTTAGGCCAAAGGCAGCCACGCATCGCGAGAGGAATTAGTCTTTAACCCAGGACCCAAAAAAAAAGAGTATGATAAATTTTAATATAGGAATGTGTTGTTCGCATAAAAATTAGCCGTTTGGATCGGCCAACTGCTTCAACACAATCCTAAATAATGATCAAACAATTTGTTCCAAGAAGGGGAATTTGTTTCTTGAATAATGGTTTCCAAGCTACTTCAGAAAGCGCTTGGTGTAGGTGAACGAAGAAGAAGGGAGGAAATAGGATTTTGCGTGAAAGGTAAAGGTTGAAAGTTGTAAATGAATGGTTGTAAACAAAAGCAATAAAGTAAAGCTATAGATGAAAGCAATAAATGAAAGCTGTAAAGGAAAGAGATAAAATAAATGAAGGATAAAATATACTTGTTTTTTGATTGATTGCCCTTTTGAAATTGAGTACAAGGCCTATTTATAGGCTAAAAACTCATATCTTCTATTGAACCACGTTTTTCCTACTTACTAACTACCTAAAACGTGGTCTGGGAGTCATTTGGCTAATTTTACACTATTTCGGCTAATTCTGGCAGTTTAATTCGGCTAGCAGCAGTTGAATTCGGCTAACTGAGTCTAATTCACCTTCTATTAATAGCTGGTAATTGCTCCTAAAATCTAGGCATGTTCTCCTCTTTCCACAAGCTAACTAATTTGTATTTCAAATTTTGAAGAAGATGGAAACCGCTTCCTATTTTTAAGGGAGCACTATCATTGATCAGTTTAACCGCTACAAGCCATTTGAATATCAGAAAATCGTGAAAAATCTTCTCTTACATTTATTAAATTAAAACTTACTTAATTCAGCTAATTTTTTGATGCTGCCAATCAGCCGAATTCTGCCATTCGGCTAATATTGCAGGTAGCCGAATATGAATTGACCTTATCCATATTCATTTAACCTTTATGTTAAGGTAATATTGAAAAATAGTCAACTGTGTATTCAGCTGGACTGACCTTCTCCTTATTCAACTAACATTAAAATTAGCTGAATTCCACATTAGTCGGCAACAATTCTGCTAAATCTTCAACAGCTAAATTTCATTGCTTGCAGCACATTTTTGGGTGACAACAGAATGACAATAAAAATTGAACCTGTAGGTACCTATTTGACTTTGTCCCAACTTTAATAAGAAAAACTCGCTTTGACTCAGGACATGATCACATTTTTCCCCACTTAGAAAGCAAGTTCGGGTTCGGGTACATAATCCTCGCCCGATACTTGCCCTGCCATACATATATTTAAAATTTTTAATTATATAATTATACATTATATATATAATTCTATTATTATATAATATAAATATTAATTATGTAATTCTTTTCATACTTTATTTTTTATAATTATTAAAAATATAAATTAATTATTTTAATAGTTAAATAAATAATAATAATAATAATAATAATTAAATAACCAAGTTAAAATTATATATTTAAATAAAAATATAATTTAATTTGTAAATACTTTTAAATTTTTATTATTTACTAGTGTTTTAGCCCGTGTATGGGCTTATTCAAATTTTTACTACCTTATTTATATAGTCAATAGAAAGAAATTTGAAAACAAAAAGATTATATAGTAATCGAGAAATCTTCGAAATTAAAAAATAGTTAGAAAAAAAGATAAAAGAAATATTAAAAAAATACATAGCATTAGATAAAAAAAGTAAATGGAAGTAGTTATAAAAATATTATGAATGTGGGTAGCTATAGAAATTGATAAGAGATTAAAAAATAGAGTTAGAAAAACTGATAAAAGAAATATTAAAAAAAACCTAAACGATTAAAGACTATAAAATTTGAAAAAAAAAAAAAGAGTTATATAACACATCAAAAGAAATTATAAAAAAGAGATAATTATAAAAGAAATTAGAAATTATAAAATTAAAAAAAATAAGGGAATATGTAATTATGTAACTTTAATTTTTTTTAATATTAACTTTAAAAATTGAAAAGTAAATTGAATTAATAATTTGAAATTATTAATGAAAAGGAGAAATCTACGGAGTTAACAAACAGAGTTAGAAAAATAGATAAAAAAAAAAGAAGAAAAAAAGATAGCATCAGATAAAGAAGCGAATGGGGATAGTTATAGAAATATTGTGAATGTGAGTAGTTACAAAAATTGATAAGAAAAATTTTAGGAAAAATAGAAGAATTAGATACATATTAGGATAGTGAACTACACCACTTTATGAGAGAATAGTATTCAAATAAGAGTGAATATGAGGAAAAGTGGAAAGAGTGGAACAATGAGAACACAGATAGGCTCATTCATTTATATATATATAAGGAGAATAAATTTTATATATAAAGTTTGAATTAAAATGTAATTAATAACTTAATCTATGATTTATTTAAAATATATAAACAAAATAAATTTTAAAAAAGTGTGAGATGGGTTCCCTGTGAGTTTTTTTGAACCCGATAAAACCTGAGAAGGATGGGGCTTGATTCGGT
Organism: Pueraria montana var. lobata; assembly: GCA_026413185.1. Taxonomy (NCBI): domain Eukaryota; kingdom Viridiplantae; phylum Streptophyta; class Magnoliopsida; order Fabales; family Fabaceae; genus Pueraria; species Pueraria montana. Next base: position 79,062,691 of record CM048648.1, read on the forward strand.
TTTCACCCCCGCCTTTTAAATGTCAGACATCATACCACCCTGCCTTTTGCATGGATGGGGATGAAGAGAGCTAAACCCACCCCCGTTGCTATATCTACTTTAATCATATCTAATGTTTGGTGCACACAATATTGCAAACCAAATAATGATAGGATATAGTATAACTCATACCGGTGTAGGTTGATAATCCATTCATTCATTTATTGACATGTGGCTCATTTGTCATGTCAGATAATGAACTGCAAATCTAATCAGATATTATCTAATCAATTTTGAATTAATTTAAACAAATCTAATAAGACATTATCTAATCAGTTTTGAATTAATCAAATTTAAAAAGATGTGATGTAATGGATTTGTTATTAATCTAATCAAATTCAATAAGATATTATCTTATAAATTTTGAATTAATCAAATCTAACAAGATATTATCTAATTAGTTTTGGATTAATTTAATAAAATATTATGAGCTAATTATATTTAATGAATAATTAAATTGCTTGCATTAATATATTAATTTTATAATTTCAAAAATAAAAATTAAGCTTATAATATATGTTACAAAATCAAGTTCATGCATAGACGTTGATTAAACTTAATCAAATTTAACATACCTACTTATATTTAATGAAGAATTTAATTACTCGCATTAATGATAATTTATTATATAGTTTAAAAAATATTCCTAATACAAATTTGAGAAAATATTTATATTTAAAATATTTTATAAAATATTCATAAACAAAATTTAAAACCTAAACATAATTAAAAAAATTCATGAACATTATTAAATAAAAGTAATCATTCCTTATGTCAAAAAAAAAAGTAACCATTCCTAAATTTAATAAATTTAACGAACTATATGTGGCTCATAAAAAAACTAACTATATAAAAAAATCCTTTTTTAATTATTATTTAATACAAAGCATATTATAAAGTAACCAAATTAAAAAAAAAGACTCATATGTAATATATTAATTTTTAATATCTATCCATAATTGTTAGTTAAAATAAATTATTATAAATTAAATTAAATTGTTAATTTTAATTTTTTAAACCATTAATATTACTATAATCTTGATCTTTACATGTAAAGAAGAAATGTTGCTAGATCAATTTTTCTGCCTAAAGTCAGGATACATAAGTCATTTCTAATTTTTTGTATTTAGTAGAGTTATATTATTCTTTTAAACTTTGTATTAAATTAAAATTATAAAAACAACTTTTTGTCAATGTTTATTAATGATTACAAATGAATTGTGATGTGAAAATATAATTACTTATTTTTGTAAAATAAAATTGTTTAATAATTATATTTAACAAGATACATAAGTCATTTCTAATTTTTTGTATTTAGTAGAGTTATATTATTCTTTCAAACTTTGTATTAAATTAAAATTATAAAAAAAAAACTTTTTGTCAATGTTTATTAATGATTACAAATGAATTGTGATGTAAAAATATAGTTAATTATTTTTGTAAAATAAAATTGTCTAATAATTATATTTAACAAGAAATTAAATTGCTATATTAATGTTATTTATTATACATTTGTGATAATTATTATTTTTGTGTAGTTATTAAGGGTCAATTTTAATACTTCCTTCCTCCTTTTTATAAGACACTTTTCAGAAAATTGTTTGTCTATTTTTATAAGACCCTTTTCTAATTGTCTGTTGCATTAATTTTTTTTTCCTAAAGTACCCTTAATTTATTAACAATTTTTTAGCCAAAAAATAATAAATGTTGAAAATTAATGAGATAAACTCTTTCTCTCTCTTGTTGGAGAAGATAGTAACAATTAGGTGAGAAGCAATCAAGTGAAAATAGAGATGATTAATTTAAACAAAAATTAAGGATAATTTTGGAAGAACATTATGAGTTATTAACAAATTTAAGGTTACTAGCTAGGATTTTAGGGATTTGGATGAGGAGAATGATGGGAGGAGCATCTAAGGCCTCCGGGAGAGAAGAAGGACAATGTTAAATGAAGAGGGGCAATTTTGGATTATCACAAAGTTGAATTTTATTTATTTTATTTTAAAAAAAAAACTAACGGAACATAATGTTATTACGGAGAGGGGGCTAAAAGTAATGTTATAAAATATCGAGTGTAATAAGTCCAAACCTCAAGGGGATCAATGTAATTTACTTTTACATTAACCCCCTTAGTTATTTAAAGGCTAAATGATCATTTTAGTCCTTCATCTTATTTTTTATTCAGTTTGGTCATTTATCTTTTAAAAAGTTCATTTTAGTCCTATATCTTTTTAAATTGATTCAAATTGGTCCTTCTGTCAGTTTAAGGTTAACACCGTTAATTAATATTCAAATACTGGCAGCTAATAGCTGCCACAAAATGAAAAATAAGAATCATTCTTCATAAACCCTAATCCCCTTTTTCCTAAATTGAAAATCACAACCTCTAATTTCTTGTGAACCCAAAGTTCCGATCCAAGACCCACATGGTCCTCGCCTGCGTCTACAAGGCCAACTCCGAGTTTAAGCCACTCCTCAAGCTTCTCATTCCAGTTGGGAACCTTATTGTCCATGGTGTACCCCATTTGCAGGTCATCATAGAATTTTTTTCGGGAGGTCGAAGTTGAATAAGGAGTACTGTGGTGCGAAGCGGCGTCGTTTAGGGAAAAAGATTCAAAATTGGGGGTGTCGTCAGGGATGGTGGCGGTGAAGGAGGAGAAACCCCATATGAGGATAAGAGTGAAGAATGCTCCTTCGAAGAAGAGACACTCATTGGAGAGAAATATGAGGTTTTGTTTCTGTTGAGCTTCACCATGATGAGAGAGTTTTTATGGTGATTAGAGAGTTCAGATGTAACCATTAAAGCATAGAAGCAGTGCTTGGCTTTGTTTAATAGTGGGCTTCTTCCTATTTTTTGTTTTGTGGCAGCTTTTAGCCACCAATATCTGAATATTATTAACAATGTTAACTTTGAATTGATGGAAGGACCATTTCGAATCAATTTAAAAAGATAAAGGATTAAAATGAACTTTTTAAAAGATAAAGGATCAAACTGAACAAAATAAATAAGATAAAGGGCCAAAATGGTCATTTAGCCTTATTTAAAATATACACTGACACTCCTTTAATTATTTGAAAAACATTACATCGAACACCCCTAAAGGGAGGTTATTGTAAATGTTAAAAAAGCAAGAAAAATTTATGTAATTTTACAAAACCTCAAAGGTAGTTAGTGTAATTTACTTTAATATTATATTTACTTTAGGTAAATGCCCATTTTGGTCCTTGAAAGTCTATGGCGCCGACAGATTGGTCTCTGAAAGATGAAAAATTCAAATTTAGTCATCGAATGCACAAAAAGTGCGACAAATTGGTCCTGCCGTTAACTCATCTCTGTTAACCTTAACTGATGTGCTTATGTGGCACCTTTGGTGATGACATGGCAGTTGACAGTTGCCACGTATCATCCACGTAGTTGCCATGTGTCATTCACGTAGATGCCACGTGGCAACCGTTGACTTTTTACTTTAGTATCTGAACTTAACAACTTACTATCATTTTAGTCCCTGAACTTAACCATTTATTGATATTTTGGTCCATAACTTAACCACTTATTGACATTTTGATCCCTGAACTTAACCACTTACTGACATTTTGGTCCCTAAACTTAACCATGTACTGACATTTTAGTCTCTAAAAGCACTTTCAAATTTAACTATTAAGTTCCATATTGCATGTAAATTATTAGCATATACATTATCATATTCCCTCACTTTCATTCTTTATCCCTCATATTTTTCACCTTCCTCTTATCAATTCTGTCATTTAAATTATACTATAAATATGAAACTAATTTATGAGTGATCACATAACAATAGTTAGTGGCTAAATCCAGGACATTGCTAACAAAATTCTATAAGGTTCCAAATCATATCTTCTACCCAAATCAAGCTATTATCTTATATACTATTAATATGTGTAGATTAATTTACAGTAGACTAATATCTTAGTGGCTATAATTATGAGTGATCACATAACAATATTACATCTTGCCCTTGTTTTTTTTTGTTGTTGTTGTCTTTGCAATTTGCACATTGTTGTTCAAGGGTGAAAGTCAAGATGAACTACAAAGTGTGGAAGAGAAAGGTGACAAATATGATGGATATGTAATGAAAGTAAGGGGATATGGTGATGACTATGCTAATAATTTACATGCAATATGAGACTTAATTAAAAATTTAAAAGTGCTTTTAGGGACCAAAATGACAGTACGTGGTTAATAAGTTCGGGGACCAAAATGTCAGTAAGTGGTTAAGTTCAGGGACAAAAATGTCAGTAAATGGTTAAGTTTATGGAGCAAAGTGTCAGTAAGTGGTTAAGTTTAGGGACTAAAATAACAGCAAAATAACAGTAAGTGCTTAACAGCAAGTGGTTAAGTTCAGATATTAAAGTGAAAAGTCAACAGTTGTCATGTGGCATCCATGTGGAATACACGTGGCAACTACGTGGATGAAACGTTATCACCAAAAGTGCCACGTATGCACATCCGTTAAGGTTAACAAAAATGAGTTAACAGCAGGACTAATTTGTCACACTTTTTGCACATTCGGAGACTAAATTCGAATTTTTCATCTTTCAGGGACCAAAATGGGTATTTACCCATTTACTTTCAAGCACAGATTTTACGTAACTTATATATGTAGATGCCTAGATGGAGCCATGGAGGGAAGAATTAATGAATTATAGATGAAAGAAAAAATCATGAGTTTTCTTTCTTATTTTTATCTTACTTTGATTTGATAAATTGACATTTTTTACTTTTATTTTATTAGTTGTTAACTTCTTATTGATTATGTTTAAGAATCAGCTAGCTGGTATTGGGATTGTGCCTAGGCAGGAATTTCTGTTGATTGGTAGTCCATCCACAATTTCACTATTAATATTGGCCGACACCATGCGTGTTTAAACAAATAAACACGTGCATGAATTAGCAAGCAAGGTACTACATACCATAATTAATCAAAAGAAGAATAACTTAATTAACCACCTGTAAATTTGTCAATATGTTTATAGGTAGCCCCTACGCATATGCTAACCAGATCATAATAATAAAACCATTTGATTTGTGTAGTGTACTAATACTACGTACCTGTCAACTATGTAGTCATGCCCTCTGTTGACCAATTCAAATTTTCAATTTCGACTAATCTTGAAAGCATCATCAACCATAATTGAAGCATTCAAGCACACACAGTACCCATGGACAATGCTTACCTTGATTAATGCTCTATTAGAAAAGTAACCGCCACCAAACTGAGAACAAACAGCAAATACTGTGTGATGATGTGATCAAAGCAAAACTTGTGCATTGAAGTCCAAACGTTATTAATGGCTTAACAATTATTGTGTCATCACCCAAACAAGCTTCTCTTACAAACTCCTTGTAGTGTTTTTTTTTTTTTTGGTGAAGACTCCTTGTAGTGCTAATCATGGGCAAGTCAAATTCATCCATTGCAATAATAGAGGAAATAAATAAATAAGAAAAAAAAACAAAACGAGTGCGCCGTGGGTACCACCTCATGAATTATGAATTTTGACTTAAGAGTTGCAGTGACGATTATATTGAAAATAGAAGATAGCAACAGTCATCGTCTTTTGCAGATAAATACCATTATGTACTCCATCATGTGTTCATATATATATATAGGAAATGGATCAAATGATTGTGTAACTTATACTAATTATTACTTCAATTGAATAATTTTATCTCAAAATCTATCATTGGATTGAAAGTTTTTTTCATGTGGATCATATCTATCAAATTTTATATTAATTAAAAATTATTATTAATACAGAATTATTCAAAAGCTCTTATACTTATATACCTAAACAAAACCACTTGTACTTTTTAAAAAGTACGTATATAGAACACTAAATTAAGTTGTGACAATCCAAAATATAACTCAATCTAGTATTTTATCTTATGTAATGGGCACAATAAATGTTTATTTTATATAACTAAAATTTATAATAAACAAATTAATTTTAAATATATAAATCATATTATAATTAAAATTTATAATAAATAAATATTTTTGAATATATAAATTATGTTTTAGATTTATTATAAATAATTTAATTGTAATACAAAGTTATTTTTAACTATTGATAATTTCCTTTAAAAATATTAAAATTCAATTTATAAATGAAAATGAAAATGATATATTAAAATAAATAAATTGTTTAAAAAATCACTAAAAATATTTCGTTAAAAAAATTCTTAAAAACACTCTCATTAAAAATTAACTTCTAAAAACAATTTTATACAAATAATTATTCTAATTTACATGTACGAAAGAGACTTATCCTCTAACTTATACAATTGACGCAGTGATGTAAGATCTCGTTGCATTCACATGTGAAAAACCATTTATTTAACGGGAGAACCTATCCTTGCAAAATTTTCTTAAGCAAGTGGCAGTCATACACTGCGAGTAAGATTAATGTCTGATCCAGTAAGTTTAGGGACTTCCGTTCTCTAACAGAGAAAAAAAAAAAAAGAGACTTATGCTCTAGAAACAAACTTCAACTCATTTAGATTAGTGGGATCAGACACATCATACTCACCCTACACAATACACATGTCGCAGACAGTGATGGAGCCGCACCATCAATGATGTACAACGATCCATAAAATTTTGTTCCGTAATCTTTAATTTCCAACAAAATGATACCTGCATAGACAAGAACCTTACGAAGCTCTTAGATGTGGCTGAAAATTTTTAGTATTAAAAAATAAAATGACAATTGGACCATCATTTCGCATCCATAATTAAACTGGAACCATATCACTATCTTTAATATTTTATTTCGATGTGAGAAGAATTGGGAAAAAAGTAGAGTGGAAAAAAAAAAAAAAAAAGAAAAGAGAGAGACAAGACAAAACAATAGAAGAATGGAGATAAATAAGAAAGAAAATAATAAAAAATATAATTATATTAAATAACACTTAAATTTTTATACTTCTCTCTCTTTAATATAACTTTATTACATTACTTAATTAATAATGTGAGATAATTTAAATTTAACATTTATAATATAATAGAATAAAATAAAAATATTTTCATCATTTAACTTATTTTATTTAGATAGAAATAAAGTGAAAAGAAATAAAAAAAAATCAATTTTTCACCTTTTATTTAAGAGAATAAATAAGAATGAGAGAAATTATGTTGAAGGACCTACTAGAAAATACTTCTTCTCTCCTCCTCAATTGTCAATTTGGCATGAAATAGGGGAGAAAATGATATCTCTCTTTTTTTAAATTTCTTACAAAAATTAAAATTTTAAGACATAAAAAATTAAAAAAAATATAATAAATAATTGTATGTTAAAAATAATTCAGTAAAAAATTAATTTTTTAATTAGTATAAAAATATTTTTTATACAATTTATTTATTTATTTCTACTTTTTTCCCCTCTGATACAAATAAGTAGAGAGGAAATTCTCCACTTCTTTCCTTCTTATTTCTAAACACAATCTTTTCACACTATTTCTCTTTTATTCCTATCATTCTTATTTCTTTCTTTATTTCACTCGCAAACAAAGCGTTAATACAAAAAAGAAGGTATAACTACCAAGCTTCTTAATCAATCTATATATCATACATATATGTATACGCTTTACAATCAGTCGGTGGTGTCTCACACACTAATTCTCTCGAGCAACAATGCTCTATTTCCACTAGAATATTGTCCCCACTTTTGTTAATATCCTTCAAAATATTACACATTAAATTTTTGGTAGTATAAATAAATCTTACTCGAAGCATGTCATCTTGAACCTAATCATAATCACTACATGCATCATTTAAAGGAACATTGGACTCCAATCGACCTTCCTCGTCATTAGCAACGACGACCTCCTCCTCAGAATGGTAGAATACATGCAAGGCAGTTGCCTCCTCATTAGTCACCTTAGCTTCCTCAATCCCTGCATCAATCGACTTATCCAAATTAATCATCTCCACCAACACTTATTCTATAGAGGAAGGAAGAGAAGGGGAACCACATAAAATGAAACAATGAAATGAAAAATGGAGACGAGTTCGTTATATATAGGGGACAACCCAATGCCTAGACTTAGAGAAAAATCCAATGGTTACAATTTGGATCGTCCAGAAAGATTCGTTAAGCATAATAAGCGCTTACAACTTTCAGGCTTAATGTTTGAAAGGGACAGTGTATCGTTTGGATAGACCAACCGAACATAGTGATTGGACTGTCCAATGTAGATTAGTTAGGCCTTTGATCTCGGGCTCAATCACATTCAATAATTAAGGGTGACCCCCTTTAGTTACCCTAAGTCATGCATAAGAGAGGTCACTAAGGTTTTCTTCAAATGGCTTTAGAACTCCTCAAGGTCATCGAACATGAACACGATTCAAAAAGGCATTTTACAATCAAACAAACATCCCTAGTGCCATTTGACAAAACGACATGACTCACACAACCTTGAAAAACCGTGATCAATCATAGACAGGCAAGATGAACCACGTCGCTCTTGTAGCAAACATGCAAATTTCAATATATAATAATTATATACAACAATAACTACACAAGCCAATTGGATCTTACAAGCACTTATGCCCCTTTGGCTTAGTGCTTAAGGGGCTGTGAACCAATCGATTACTATGGGTCAACCTTCGCAAGGGCTTATGCCTCTCGGCTTCATGCTTGAGGAGGTTATGAATCGGTCGACCTTTACTGGTTAACCCTCCCAAGCGCTTGTGACTCTTCAGGTTGATCCTCGTAAGTGCTCATGCATCAGCTTAACTCTTGAGGGCTGTAAACTGTTCATCCTACGATGTTTGACCCTTGCAAACACTCATGCCTTTCAACTTAGCGCTTAAGGGGTTGTTAACCATCTAGACTCTGCAAACGAACTCGTTCAATTTATTTAGGTCAACCACATAGTGCCTATTCAAGAAGCCTCCACTCACCCTAATTACCTTTTGTGCATCTAAGACCTTCCGTTAAGTAGATGTTCTCGACATCCATACAAACGACTTATCAAGTTGAATGTAACATGACCCAAAAATGGGATGCGTATAGTGACAAAGGTTGTTTCGCCTTCTGGCTTGTTAGAGACACAAACACAGATGCACACCACTCTCTAACATGTTAGGGTTGCAAGCGCCACCACAAACACGCATATCAATGGTGTAATGGGGCACTACCACTTGACGTGTCAAGGAGTGAATTATCGCCATTGTCATTTAATACCTTTTTTTTAATACCTTTTCTCTTCACCACTAAACCAACCTTATAACTTTGTCATCTAATACCTTAATCATTAGAGAGCACTGCAATATAAATAGGTGTAGTGCCCTCCTTACTGCACCAAGGTTTATGCATTTGAGTAATAGCTCGCTAGAATTTCTTGAGTCCTTCTTGAGCCATAGGACTCCTTAATAAGTGGTATTCTCTATTGTGAATAATAGTAATAATTTATTCATATATAGGGATGGCAATGGGTAGGGTCTGGGTAGGGTCCTATAGTACCCGTCCCCATACCCGCGTTTAAAAAAAATACCCGTACCCGGCCCCATAGCCGCGCGGGTAGCAACTTTAATCCCCATCCCCGTACCCGCTGGGTACCTATATACCCATACCCGCACCCGCTACCCGCACTTTTCTTATGTATGAAGTTAATAAATCAATAAAAAATAGGCTTAAATGTAATTTTGGTCCCCATATTTTGCACAATCTACAATTTTAGTCATCCTATTTTAAAATAGAGACATTTAGTCCTCCTATTTTGCACAATCAGCAATCTTGGTCCCTCTATAGAGACATTTAGTCCCCTAATTTTGTAAAATCCATAATTTTGGTCCTTTCATCAAATTGAAAGCATTGACAGTTAAGAGATTAACGTTGACCTTGACATGACCCAAATATAGTGATGTGACACGAGATTATTTATTTATTTTTTAATTATTTTAAATACTGAGTAATAATTATTTGTTTATCTACGACACTAAAGCATATGTCGCGTCGATTTTAATAGTTGGGGTAGTTGTGAGTCCTAAAATAGAAATTACAAGTCTTAATCATTTATTTTAAACAAGTTCTACATTATTGAAGTACATGGCACATCGTAGTCAAATAAATGATATTACATTTTTTTAAAATATATTTTTCATCAATTATTCTACTCAGTATTTAAAATAATTAAAAACTAAATAAATAATCACTTGTCACGTCACTATATTTGGACCACGTTAAGGTTAATGTTAATCTCTTAACAGTCAACGCTTTCAATTTGATGGAAGGACCAAAATTACATATTTTACAAAATTGGGAGACTAAACGTCTCTATTTTAAAATAGGGGGACCAAAATTGCGGATTGCGCAAAATAGATGAACCAAAATTGCATTTAAGCTATAAAACTATTAATTAAAAAAATTATTACAAATAAATTGAAAATTCATGCTTAAATAATTCAAACTTAACATTAAAAACATCCACACATAATATTAAAAATATAAAATATAAAATTATTGTAAGTTATAACATAAATCTTTTACCATTAGTGTTAGTTTATGGAAAATATAAAATTATTTTTTTTTACAGAAAAGTATATATATAACATAATTATTTATTTAAGTTATTTTAATTTTTTTTATACATATATACGGTAAGTGCGGGGCGGGTACTATAGTACCCGTACCCGTACCCGCACCCGCAAAAAATTGCGGGTAAATACCCGGCCCCGGCCCCAGCCCCGGCCCCAGCCCCAATAAGCGGGTATTTACCCGACCCGCTTGCGGATATTTTTGCGGGTACCCGTAGGGTCCGGGTACATTTTGTCATCCCTATTCATATATCTTTATTTGTAAAGGCGAAAATCACAAAAAAGGGGATTGAATTGTGATTTATAAAATTTTTCGCAAACTTTTATAAAACGAGCTATTCGTCTGTAACAGGTTTAGGAAAAAGATTTAATGAAAAGCGTTAACAGAATATGTTATATAAGAAAACAAATGAAACCTTTTTAAAGACAAGACAGATAAATCACAAGACAAAGTCAATCCAAACAGTTAAGAGAGATATAGAGCAGGAAAGGAAACACAGAGATTTATACTGGTTTGTTTCACCCCGAGACTACGTTTAGTTCTTGGCAAACCACCAAGTTCCACTAACTTTCACAAGTTACAAGTATTGCTCGCCGCCACTTCTGGCTTAACCCAAGTAATTTTTACACTAGCCTCTCCAAGCTAAAACCCAAGTATTCTTTCTTACCAAGTCACTTCTGGCTCTACAACAAATCAGAAGATTTGTTGAAGGTTGGGGCACACAGACTTTAGGATAACGTCTTACAGACAGATAAACAAGTTTAAGAACACAGTTTTTTTCTCTCAGGATACTCAAAGTGTTTTGAAAGCTTTTTGCAACTTAGAGAAATTTACAAGAGAAAGAATGACGGCTTGAAAGAATGTTCGTAAGATTTGAATTCAGTTCTGTGTCTTCCGCACTTCAAAACTTCTGCTATATATAAACTTGCTGAGGAAGTAATCGTTGTCTCTAAACGGCCTTCTTGCATGCGTCTGAAGTAGAGTGGCCGTTGGGGCATTTAATGCAAGCAATAAATGCTTGTCACCAACTAGTCACTTTGAGCTGATAAAACATTATGCTTATCTTCCTTAAGAGGCACTCCACATCCTTCTGTTGCAGTGGTCAAATCGCTTGCTCAGACAAGTTCTTATTGCTAGCTGTAGCACGTTGAGGCGAAGGGAACTTTTGTTTCTTTTACTCTTCTTTCTGTTTCCCTTTATACACTTCGACAGATCCTAGGAAGAATGTTTCACGAACATTCTCTGCAATACAAATTACAAAATGACAATGCATTTACTATACCTTTTAAATGCTCCTACAGACTTAAGTGTCTGTTTGCTTATCATCTGTAACATACAGACGCAGATGCAACGTTTTCGTCTGTTGGCATTTAAGACGTAGTCTTTTTAACTTAATATTTATTTTGCATTAAATCAAAATTATTGAGGATCCTGATTCGTCTTGTGACTCAACAACTTCAAATAAAGATAAACTAGTAGATAAACCATACATATTTCAATTTCAACTAGTTTCTTTATAAGACCATCAATTCCTTCCAAAAAGGTAAATATAGCACTACTACAAATATAAATAATGTAACTCTAAAATTAATGAATTTAAAAAGGATGGTATGTCAAGCATTTAAAAGATATAAAACACAATCCAATCCTTTTTTTGTATTTTGTGTTTAATTATCTTTTACATGAGATTGTAATCCATTGATTTTGAATCAATTTGACCTTTGCTCCATTGATTCCTTGGTCATCATATTTTTGGAGTTGAATGAATCGAACAGTCCACCAATATTAACTTTTTTTTTTCCGACAAATTATCTGATCTGATTTATTTGTCTCACAAATCAACTGCTCAATTTTTTAGACCAATATAATATTTGCCACGGTCTTGCTTTTTTTCTAGTCTCTTCCTTGTGTTAATCTCAATTTTCGTCATAAGGTTTTTTTTTAAATAAAATTTTAAGAGAGAACACAAAAGATTATTATTATTATTTTTATAACAAAATGGGACCTAAGCCCAAAAGAGAGCAAAAATACACAACAAAAAACTACCAAGAAAAGATATACCCAACAACATAAGCAAGAAGTAAAAATAAGTAAGGGCTAAAAGACAAAACAAGGTTAAAAAAAAAATAATTTACAAAAGAAGGGTTGAAAAAAAACAATTTACCTACAGGAGTTGTTTTTGACACGTTGCACCATGAGGCGCTAACCGAGTTGGCGCCTCCTGAATTTTTTTTTGTTTGCTAGCAGGAGGCGCCAACCCGTAGTGCACTTCTCGAAAAATGTAGTCTGACCATGTAGGTGTACGAAAGGCAGAATGGGAGGTGCCAAGTCGTTTATTGCCTCATGTTGGGATGCGCCAAGTCAATTATTGCCTCCTGTTGGGAGGCGCCAAGTCGATTATTGCCCCCTGTTGGGAGCCGCCAACTCATCTGGCACTTTGTGTGCTTTTTGTTCCGCCCTGACGAGATTAAGTGGGATATTCATGTTGATTTCTATATTTATTCATTTTCCAATTTCCGTGTCTTCATTTGAACAAAAACCACAGTTCACATGCTTAATAAAATTATATATTACATTACCAAATAAAAACATGAAACAAAAAACATCACTACAAAATAAAATAAAAACATGAAATTATAACATTTTCTTCCAACATTAAATTTAAAAAACTCACAAATACAAATACAAATCAAATCTAATGACTGGGAGACAAATTTAACTTATCCCATTCTGAAGAGGTTAGACTTCCATATAATCCGTCATATCATGGACGACTTTCCTCCATATCTGTTTTTCCTTCCAGTAAGTCCTTCATCACCTGTGCATTTGGATCTGCTTCTGGTACAATGTCTTATACATTTGTGAATACCTCAGCACAAGTCAGGTTTGGGTCTTTTGCAATGATAAAAAACATTTGACCCACATCAGCATCGTCTTCAAGATCCATTGCCATGTATTTTATAGGATCTTCACCCACTTCATATATAGGTTCACGAAAACGAAGTTGGGTTTCCCTTCTTGCAGATGAAGGTGTAATGATTCCTTCAGTTCATCAAGTTTTATGTCATCCTTAACTGCAAAATACTCTGTGTCATTACTAACAAATTTGACACCTTCATCTGCAGTAGAGATGATTTCTCCATTGTAATAAACTAAAACATAAACAGTTGAAGAATTCATGATTATCAGCAAAATAAAAAAAAAACTAACGCAGCAGAACAACAATGAAGGAGAAAGCGTATTTCAATTCTCAATCGGTGTAACTGCAAACCGCATTCAACCTCTATTTATACAAAAAAAATTTGCAACATTTTCTCCTTTTTTTAACTCACGAGCAAACAGTTCCATTTATATTTATTCTGCAAGATTTGCATTTGAACTCAGTTGCCTGCTGCAAACATGGCAACACAGACTTGTCTCATCAGGGCAGAACAAAAAGCACACAAAGTGCCATATGAGTTGGCACCTCCCAACAGGAGATAATAATCGACTTGGCGCCTCCCAGGAGGCAATAAACGACTTGGCGCCTCCCAATAGGAGGCAATAAATGACTTGGCGCCTCCCATTCTAACTTTCGTACACCTACATGGTCATACTACATTTTCCGGGAAGTGCACTACGGGTTGGCGTCTACTGCTAGAAAACAAAAAAAAAAAATTCAGAAGGCATCAAATGCAACGTGGCAAAAACAATCCCTGCAGGTAAATACTTTTTTTTCCACACTTATTATGTAAATAGTTTTTCTTTTTTAACCCTATTTTGTCTTTTAGCCATAAGTAAGAGCAAGGGGAGACAAGGTCTTTTTTTTTTTTTTACTAATATTTAAATCCTTAGCTGAAACGTGTCACTTTTTCACTAATTGATTCCCACCTATTCCCTTGTATTTCAATTTCAACAGTAGTAGCTAACAAGTAACAACTATTTTTTTTTTTTTTTTTTTGAGAGAAGTAGTTAACAACTATTTATAGTTGAAGGAAGTGCTACTCTTAAATTACACCGTACCTGCTGTTAGACCTATTCATTCCCACCTATTGTAATAATATTCCATTAATTTACTAACGGTCTTCTTTACAGTTCAACCATTCATTTCAATGAGTTCAACAAATTTAGGAGTCATAATATTTTCCATGAGTTGATTGGAATTCGAAGCAACAACGCAGCTCGCAGCTTCATGAAATGCCTCTGACGTATTGGTCCAACATTGTATTGAACAACTCACACCTATGAAAGACATCTAGTCAAATTAAAAAACTTCCTTGCATGGCTACCAGAAAACCTACCAAAAAGGAAAATGAATGTTGAAGAGAAAAAATATGAAACCACATATTCATAGGACAATTAATGTTAAATGGACAGGTATGTCATTTACAGGGAAGTATATAATTCGGTTACCTAATAGGAGATCCTGGTGTGTAGAGTGGATTCTTTACAACATATTCCACATACAAATTGTAGATATATTTTAAGGATTCCCGTAGATCACCAGTTGTAGGATGAGTCACCAAGATAATCTGTGCACAAAAGTATGGAAATCATGAGAGTCACAATAGGAACATTATAACAACCACCTAAATGAATATTGCAATATTGATTTTTCCAGAGAGTTCAATGATAAGCATTTGGGAAACCCTCCCTTAAAAGCTAGTAGTTGTTAAGGGGAGAGAATCAAGCACTTAAATCCTCTATAGAGCATCCCATACTACTCAATGTGAACCTTAGACACCCCATAATACCGAAGTTCTTTCTTAATTTGATTTGATATATCTCTTTAATTGCTAAAATAGCTTGCATTGTTACTACATATCAATACAGAAAAATTTAGTGAAATCCACCAACTCAATTTATCCACTACCATTTTTTCCTACATATCAATACAAGACAGAGATGTAATAGCATCCTAAAAGCATGAATTTAACTATTCCAAATCAGAACCTCAACTTTATGCATACAGAAACATAACAATGAGAGAACAACATTATAATTCAGTCATTAGGTTACTTTCCTTGATTACTCCACAGAACTATAAAAGACTAGAAGTATATGCTCACCATCTTTCTTATGAAATATTAATGTTTCAGACTCACTTCCTAAAAACATTTTGCCTAAGCATGGTAAAACAATTCAAGAATTTTTTGAGTTTAACAAACTGCCAACTGAGAGTCCATGTCGCCTAACAAGTTGCCACATCATAGGTTAATGTTTCACATATGCAAATTTGTCAAGTTAAATAGAGGTAAATAACAGATTCATTTTTTCAGGGACCACAGATTAGGTCTTTTTTTTTTTTTTTTTGCGTTTAGGGACTAATATGTTGCTGCCACAAATAAATTAGTGACAAATGATTATTACTCAGTCTACAATCTTATCCAACCCAAGACTATAGTGTTTTGGATTGAATGAAAATGGTCAATCTTAAAACACCCCCACATGCAATGAACATTGGATTCTCCTCTTCCAAAAAGAATCACAAATACCCCACACCTGAAGCTTCCAAAACCATTTTGTCATCTATGCAGCATAACAAACACTCTGTGTTTGCTACACTACAAAAAGGATCTTTTCATTTCCTCATTCGACATCCTCAAACCAAGCCAGGATGGAGGTTACAAACATGTTTATTGTTATTGAACCAATATGCAGCTTTTCAAGCTACACTGAAGTGGACAAATTCAGAATCTAATCATCCCCCACTTGGTTCAAAATTCAAAAACACATGAATTTGTATTGTATGCCACTAAGAAAATTTTAGATCTGGCCAAAACTCATAAATCCAAAGATTAAATCATGGTTTTTTAAATTTCTTCTACTTTATTTTCTCTCTCTTCTTTTTCCTGTTCTCTGGCACTTCAGTTTTTTATTCACAGTTAGGTCAATAAACCTAATATTTTTCTGACCCAAAATGGGATTATAGTACAAAACACACAAATACAGAACAAGTGTTAAACAGCTACAATTATCAATGGGGAAATGAGCAAAAACCAAGGTGCAAAACATTTTGACACTAAACTTCAGAATCAGCAGTGACTTCTATTGACATGAAAGGAATGATTTCTTGTATAGTGCTGAATGAACGGTGCACTTATTTATATATACACAAAGTCTCAATCAATCCCTATTATGATCAAGCTATCTAAGGAAACTAAATAAAGCAGGAAAACAAGGAATCAGGGAAATAGAATCAAAATAGTATCTCATCATATCTTAACAACTTCATCCAAAAGGTACTCTACTATAAAAATAACAACACATAAGGAAAACACAAATGTTATTGTAGCTGACCTTTATTCCAGAAAGACTTTCCATGAAACTAAGTTTATATGTATTAGTGCGAAAACTGTGAAATGAGCAACCTTGGCCAGGAAACTGAGGCACACCAGGGTTTGCTTTCTCAGCACTGCACAACAATTTGGAGTACAATGAATTAAACTTACCAGTGGAACCTGAACATACAAATATAGATTCCTTTAATAATTACACAAAATGTCCATCATATAAAATCCATGACTTTTTGATCATTATTGTGCCAGTAATTCAGTAAACATATTAGCATAATCAAATATAATTATGCAAAAGCATAAAATATTTATGTGATATGATATGGAATAAAAAGATAAGGGACTTAGGGGCATGGGAAAACTAGAAAGGTGCTTTGTACAGTAAATAAACATTATTCACATGTCATTTTGGCATTCACAGCCAAACCATTAAACAAGTATCACATTTTAAATTGTAGGTTTGTTACTTAGGCACACCTTGCCACTTTTCATTTTTGACACCTAAAAGCATTTACCATGCATTGCATGAGAAAATAATGCATTCTGCAAAAGCTGTCCTTCAGATAATTAGAACAGGAGCCAGAAAGACTTAGAGATTGTTTGGTTTAAATTATTTTGAAGAAATAATTGCTTGTTTTTGCCAACTTTCCAAGACAACTTTTAACAAACAAATGATTATTTCTCCAGAAATATAGAAATAACTTGCCAGGCAATATGGAAAATTTTGCTTCACTGTAACATAAATTTCCATTAAAATTCCTTTCATTATAGAATAAGAGCATAAGCAATCTTCAAATTACTTTTAAGGAGATAAGTTACTTCCTGTATTCAGAAACTAATCACTGAAATAAAATTAAACATTACATAAGTAATTAAATTGCAGTAAAAACAATTAGACAGCTCAGTTGGTTGAGTAAAGTACATAAATTATTGTAAACCTCCTTGTACCTGACTTCGATGTCTACCGATAAAAAAAAAATCTCAGAGACAAAAACACACCTAGTGGGGTCTATCTTGGCAGTTAATGACTTCATAGCGAAAATCAGACCAAACACTCTCTTACAGTCATCATCAGCATTCTCCGGCTGCATGGGGCGATTCCACTCCCTATAGAGCAAGCATACACCATTCCTATTGAACATATACATCATATGGCCATTGTTTCCTGAAGCTGTTGGGGCAGGAGCTGAAGGAGAGCCCCCACCAAAGAATTGCATTCTTGATCAACTGAGATGAAGAATATAGATTGATACTCACAGATAAAAGAAAGCAATCAAATTAAGAACGTATCAACCTTTTTTTTTTTTTTAATTTTTATGAATAGAATGTATTAACCTATAGTCCGGAAAGAAACTATATAGGAAAAGGGCAATAAAAACTAAGATTGTAAATAGAATAAAATCTCGCTCTATATTATTATTATTATTAGGATTAGGATATTACCATTAGTGTAGATTTATTTTCTTTCTTACTTTCCTTGTTTCCCTTTTTATGTTTAGTATCCCTATTTTCTTTAATAGGTTTAGCGGTTTAACCTATAAAAAGGATTAGAACTTGCAAACACACACCAGTATAATTTTAAGTTCTTTTTCTTAATTTCAAGTTGGTACCAAGCTTCTGATATTGGCCGAAGAGAAGAGGTCTTCTTTTCAGTCCCTGGATTCCAATTTGTTAAGTTCGTATCAACTTGATGGTAATAATTATCTTCAGTGACCTCAGCAATTATGGTGATTGAAGCAAAAACGAGAGCATTCTTATAATGCAAGAATTGTAAACCAATGATTATTTTAAGTAATAATTTTTTGACACCCAGTTTTTCAAATTTCACATATATTATTTATTTCTATCTTTTTTGTCACATTGTATCACTTATCATGTTTATACTTTTTTTTTCTAAGAATCAAATGGCCTTTTAGGTGTTAAAAATCATTTTTGAATTATTATTTCATTCCAGTAAAAATTAAGTATGAAAATACGAGCTAGGGCATCCGCGTTGCTTCCCCCCTCACCCTTTGAGGCGGAAGACATTATTTCACAAGTTCAACTTTTTTTTTTTTTAAGAACCAATTATTCATGGCATAAAACTCTCCTGGATAACTAATTATACGGTGGCATAATTAAAAAAAAATATAAGGTTGATTTCATAAAAAGAAAAATGAATTAAACTTTAGCAATTAATAAATTCTGTCTAAGCTTGTGACCAAATTTTTAAACTAAAGATGTAAAGACAAAACTAAACTAGTAAATTTTCCGTGATCATCATTTTTAAATTTAAATAAAATTTAATTTCAATAGATAGGGCTTTTAAAATTAAGGAGGAAATTATGAAAACAAATTATTAAAATTAAGATATATCACTTTTATTATATGGTATGTCAAAATTTAAAAATTTAAATTAAGATTATAATAATGCTAAAATATATATTTTGAAAAGGAAAGATATTTTTAATTTTATACAGTATATGAAAATTTAAATTTTACATTAATTTTAAATTTAAATCAAATTTAAAAAATATTATTTAAAATTAATAAAAAATATAAATAAAAAATTAAATATTGAACGTAGAAGTTACGTGATTTAATGAAGACAAGAATAATTTTAAAAAATGTTTTCTTTTAAGAATAAAAATTCAAATTTATAATATAGGAGTAGAAGATAATTAATAACTAAAATAAATATCCAAATAATTAAAGCAAGTATACTAAAAGTCTGTTTGGCCAGTTTATTTTTAAAAGATAATTTTAAGTAAAAGTTAAAAATAAAAGCTTAAAAAGAAACTAGAAATGTTTTTTAGTTTCATTTCGGTTTGGTAAGTGGGTGGGCTTAATGTTCTTTTGGTTTGTCTTTATTGAGATCAAATTCATTGGCTGCGATGCGGACTTTGAATTTTTCCTTGATTTGTTTTTGTAGAAAAAAGTGGTCTTGATCATTGCCTTGGCTTTGCTTCAGAGAAGGAATTCAAAATTAAAAATTCATTAAGTGATAGAAATAATGTTAGTGACATAAAATATATATATGCATGTCTGCACTTTGACTAAGTGCCAACATCTTTTCTATCTTTAATTGTTACTAACACCAATTCGTGTAACTTAATAAGTTTTTATTTATTTTTATTTTGTTTCCATCGTGTTTGGCACTTGAGCAAGACCAACTTGTCATGACTAAATGGCACACAATAAACATGTTGAGCATTGATGACCTGAAATTAATTTTGGACTCTTTTAGAGCTAAAATTAGTTTTTTTGTATTGCGTATCATTTAGGACCTTTAATAATTTGTCTTTCAATTCTCTTCAAGCATAAACCTTCCTCATGTTATAAGGTTGTTTTCATTTATCCTGAAAACTCTTTCTAGGCTTTTGAAGGTAGATCAAGCTTCTTTTGTTGCATGTCATTTAGTGTGCTTTGTACAGTAGGGACTTCAACAAATTTACAACAACAAACAGAGAGAGAAAATATAAGAAGAAAAGCCACAGTGCAGTTCACAGTGCATGCTCTATTTTTGGGGGTTTCTTATATTCTTGTTTCTCATTTTATAAGCCTTGTGCTTGGTTTGTTTTTTATCATTGTATGCATTGTTTGTGCACTTCTTAGAGACTCTTTGATACCTTTTATTGATAATAGTGGAGTTGTTTCTTTAG
Organism: Pueraria montana var. lobata; assembly: GCA_026413185.1. NCBI lineage: Eukaryota > Viridiplantae > Streptophyta > Magnoliopsida > Fabales > Fabaceae > Pueraria > Pueraria montana. Next base: position 79,083,224 of record CM048648.1, read on the forward strand.
TCTGGATGACCTGTGATTTTTACCCTTACTTTGAGGGGTTTTCCATGTTAAAAATCTTTGTCTCTCTTGTAAGTTTGTGGTTTATAATTTTATTGACTATGATTTTGAATTTATAATATATGATGTTATGAACCTAAAACTAACAACATAGGTTATTATCAAAATCGATGTAGAAAGTTACATTTTACATCGGTTCTTACAACAACCGATGTAGAAAGTCACATTCTACATTGGTTATTATCAAAATCGATGTAAAAAGTGATTACATTTTGCATATAAGGCCAATTTCTACATCGATTATGATACTAATCGATGTAGATTGTGGCATTATATACATCAGTTGTTTTAATAATTGATGTAGAAAATGACTTTCTACATGTAGAAATTGTCACTTTCTGCATCGAGTTGTTGAGCAACCGATGTAGAAAATGTGGATTCTACATCAGTTTTGTATCGATGTAGAATCTGCCCTACATTCTACATCAATTCCAAAACCGATGTAGTGTGCCTTCTAGAATCGATAGTAGTGTGAAATTTTATCATTTTTTTTTTACAAATAGCTCTTTCTATCAAATTAGAGTTAAAATACTAACAAAAAAAACCTAATAGTTTATTTATCTTAGATGTCAATCATTCATTAATTTATTTTTTGTTACAACTCATTTTTTTCATATATTAATAAAATATAATAAAAATACGAATTTAGAAGAAATAAAAAGGGGGAAATAATAAAAAAGAACAATAAAAAAGTTTTAAATTGACTTTTTAATTCTAAATTTTTTATATTATAATTTTTAGAAAAGTTATTTATAAAAATAAAACTAATAAATTATTACCATTTAAAATAAAATGGTTGAAATTTCTTTTTTTTATTAGTAATTTAACCCTAATTTAATAAAAGAAACTATTTATAAAAGAGGTAAATTTTAGGGATTAATTTAGATAAAATTGAAATTTAGGTGTCTAGGTGCAAAAAGAGGAAAAGTTTTAAGATTAATTAAGATAAATTAGAGTTTAAGGTATTTATTTGCTAAAGGGAATAAAGTTGAAAGATCAATTAAAATAGGGTTAAAAACCGTCACATTTTGTAATCTATAATTTACATTTGTAGCGGTTTTTGATAGCTAAAAAATAAATCTAAATCTAATTGTGACACATTTTATAAAATGAGAGACGGAATATCAACAATTTAAAATAAAGGGACTAAAAATGACCTTTTCAATATTTGCATATTAAAATAAAACTAAAGTTTAGGATGTCTATTTGTAAAAAAAGATAAAGTTCAATGTTTTTTTTATTCGTAGAAATCGAACTCATGTACCAAAGGGTTTACAATACCCACACAAACTGCTTAAGCAACTAAAATATTTAATGGGGTTAAATAGTTTATTCTAAAAAAAATAACATAAAGGGACTTGAAAGCATTATTTGTGACTAAATAAAAGCAGTGTTGTGAAAATCGAACCGGTCATCGACCTGGTCGAGACACTGGGTTGATGGGTCAGTGGTCGAACCAGTAAGTCACTAATTGAACCGGTTTGACTCGGTATATATTAAAAAATAAAAAAATATATATAACTAACATAATTTGATTGATCAATCCATATTTCAAATTTAAAATAATATTATCATGATAAAGTATCTAATATCTCAAATAACAAATAAAGTTCATCAAATTATAAATCTTATTATTATTTAATAAAATATATTGATTAATTATAAAATTAATTAGTTAATAAAGTATATTGATTGATTACAGAATTAAGAATCAATTATTGCTATATAAAATTCAATTTTTATAACTATTTTTTTAATACAGTTATAACTAATTAAATATATGTTTATATAAATTATTTTTTTGGTAATGAGTTTATATATACTAATAATATAATAAAGATTGATTTCATATCTTATGTAGTATAATGATTTAAAAAAAATAGCAACGAGACTTGAGTTTGAAACTTCTTATGCTTTCAAATTTCAATTTTTTTTTTATGAAGTTCCAATGTTTGAAATTTCAACCGTGTAGTGTAATGTTTTGCGTCCAAAAATAAACTTTCAAATATTTTACGTTTGCAATGCTCTGCAACCATAAATCAGCTTTTAAGAGGGGTGCGTTGCTCAATGCTTTATTTTTCTATTTTTTTTTTATTTTATCCCTCTCTATGTCTTTTCAGTCTTCTCTATTTCTTATTTTTCTTCTTCTATGTTGTTCGTTCATATACCCATCCAAAACTTCTTTTCTTCGCTGCTCTTCCTTCAAACGCGATCAACACATCTTCCATTCCTTATTCTTTTTTCCCGTCCACTGTCTCTCTCTCTCTCTCGCAAAATCCTTTCTCTTCACTCATTTTTCTCTCTTTTATATGCAATGGAATTACAGCACCGTGCGATGAAAGCTTGTTGAGCGCATCGAAAGTCCGGTGAGTCAACGGTTACCGGTTTTCCACCGGTTTAGTGATGTCATCTCCAGTCTGAATACATATCTGATAACGTGACCGGACCGGCTAGGTATTCGATTCTCGGTTGAACAGATCCGACCAATCGATCCGATTTTTATAACATTGAATAAAAGTCAAAATTATAATTAAATCCTAATATGCATCACTTTACTAAAATAACTCAGTCAATTCCTACAATTAAGAGTTTGATAAAAAATAATGTACCAACAAAGGTTTAATAAAAATAAAACGATATTCCTAAAAAAATTAATGATGACAAAAATATTGTAAAAAAAAAAAATTAAATAATTCAATTAGTAAGATTTTAATTGTCCAACTATGTTCGAGAGTTGCTGCTCTACCCTTTACTACATGCCTCCATTAACTTCTTTTCAGGAAAATTTAAGTGTGTATAGTTTCCATCACCCTTTACACCAATCCAAAGCAAGTCATCTGCCTTTAGACGAGGAGGGTTTGAAGAAGCATCTTCATTAGAATCAACGTTTTTTCCACGCTTGAAGCAGCAAAGTGTATCAAGAAATGATTCTATTATTCGACTGCAGCCATTTTGCCCTGTGGGATTCGAGTTTCCATTCATTCTTTCCATTAGGTTTCTTATGTTCAAATTCTGCATTTGGAAAATATGAAAGGAGGTTAGCTATTTATGATGAAGAAAAAAAAATTATATATCTGTAATGGCAACAAATAGCTATACTTGTGGAAGCTGCAAAAAACCTTATACATGCAATGGAAAAGTAAAAAAATACAAAGTAGTATGACCTTCGAAATACATACTAAATATAATACCCTTTCCCTCCTTTTGTTTTCTTTCCAATTATCCTTCTCTCTGTTTGAGTGTTTTATTCACGCGGTGCAATTTATATAGCACAAACTAATTACTATTCCATCATTTTGTTTTTTCAGATCTTTGAGGAATCACAATTAAATTTATATCAAGTAATTTAATTGTAAATATTGTGTTTATTTTTATGCAAAATCATGCACACATTCAACTGCGCATGCAGTGACTGATTTATAATACAAATTTGATATATTTCATGCCAAACTATACCTTTATTAGATTGCAAACCTTCCATTTATTTTGTTCTCACCTTCACTAATGGGTCATTAATGTATGATTTTTTTTTTTTTTGGTTTTGTAATCTATGATTATTAATGTATGATTTTTTTTTTTTACAAATGTAATGTATGATTATGATTATGAAAAGCTAGTTTGAGTGTTTGGTAAACAAGTTTTTTTCAGTAATTTTTAACGTTTTTTGAAATGCTACTTGAAGTAGTATTTCTTAAAATACTAGTTTCTAGTTTTTATATTTTATTCTTTTTTTATCCATAAAATATTTATTAAATTTTCTTATTATCCTTTTTAAATAAAACAAGATTTTATTATTTATTTGTTTTTTTGTTATTATATTTCACATTTTTTTATATTACACTATTTATAAATGATAGGAAATAAAATCTATAAATGAATTATTAATAATAAGGTTAATTTTGTAAATCGTCACTCACTTTCATTTATTTTAAAAAAAAACTTAAGATGACAAATATTTTGGGACGAAAGAAGTATATTTTATATTCATCTTAATTTCAATTTAATATATTTATGTATCAATTGTTAAATAATAAATAAATATATACTATATTTTAATTAAATAAAAAACTACTCTAAAATTTAAAATACAAAAAAAAAATAATACAGATTAAAATTAATAACTTGAGTTATTTGGACTACATAAAGGCGCAATCCTGATCTTGGTTCCAAGCAGATTTAATTAGCTTCAAGGCATCTGTTTTTTTTTTTTTTTTTTTTTTAATTGTATCTATTTTGAAAACACTCAAAAAAAATATTAAAAAGCGACTCCACTGGGGATCGAACCCAGAATCTCTGGTTCCGTAGACCAGCGCCTTATCCATTGGGCCATGGAGTCTTTAGGATTGTTGTTTACATTGTAAATATTTATTTTGTTACTTTAAATCAACAACTTATGTACAAGTTCCGAAGTAATGCGTTGGGCTTTCTAAGAGACATTTTGCACTGTGACAACAAATGATAAAAAAAAAAAAAAAAAAAATTACATGAACACCCACAAATCTATTAAGAAAAATTATTATTGGATACCTCTTTGAGTGTTTAAACCTTTTGAGTGAGATAGGAAGAGAGAAGAAATAAATTATTAATTTGATTGATGATGTAGTGTGATAAAAAGGGAGAGAAGGATAGAGAGAAATGAGAGGTGTGATGGTATGTTGGAAATTTATGGGTGTCTAAATATAATCACTCATCTATTAAATATCTAATGAGAGAGAGAAATATAGGTTTGATAGAATTTATGATGTGATAAGAAGATAGAAATAGAAAGAAATGAGAAGTGTTGATGGAGTGTTTAAAATAAGGAAAATATTTCTTAAACACTCCTTTAGGTGTTTACACCTTGAGTGAGAAAGGAATAGAGAAGAGATAAGTGATTGATTTGATAAATGATATAGTGTGATAGAAAGAGAGATAGAGAGAATGAGAAGTATTGATGAGATGTTTAAAATTTGTGGGTGTCCAAATATAATTATTCTTAAAATAATAAGGTGTTTGTATATCATTACTAAAAAAAGAACAGCTTATAAACCAACAAACAATACAAATTTTTTTTCTTATACATATGAAATGTTATGTTTAGCATGTTCATAGTCGGTTTGAATTAGTTTACAAAATTTAATCGGTTTGAATTAGTTTACCAAATTTAAATGAAGTAGGAGGATATAACATTATTCAAATTTAAAATATGTATATGAAAAGGATATATAAAAAATAAATAAATAAATAATTATAGTGTATAAATTATTTGTTGTTCAAATTAAATAATAAAACTATAAATAATTAATAACAGAATAATTAGTCTTTACAATCTCGGGTAATTAACTCTTGTCGAATATTTTTTTTTCTTTTGACAGAAACTGTCCTATAAAATTACCACAACATATAGTACATATAAAAATAATGAATGAAATCCCTAAAATCCAAAGGAGAAAACCAACTAAAAACACAAATTTTCACCCCTTTGCTAATTTATATCCTATCTATACACTTCCTTTACAAAACATATTTTCTACACCCTAAAACCAAACCAACCCCCTAACATCAAAACCAAAATTAAAATTCAACAATTCAAGAACACATGTAACTTCCCATATCTACATCCACCAAACCCAAATCAAATAAAATCAAATTTTCCCCTCATCAAGCATCCTTGGCTGTTCTCTGTTGCTGCATCACAAACACAGAAGCCTTGCCAGCAGCATCAGTTGAAGCCAGCAAATCCCCCAATACCCCAAGTTCCGGATACTCACTCCACTGCAACAACCCCGAAGTTTGAGGAGCTTCAACCCCAGCTTGTCTTCCAACAATGATCAAATCATACTCGGTCACCAGAGACCTAATCACCAAAGCGGTTTCGGGTCCATCCTTCACATTTTTCTCAATGTACTTCACATAAGCCTCCCCCACCTTCTTGTTCACCTTGATATCGTTCAGAATCTCAGTGTCAAGCATTCCCTGCCAATCCCTCACGTTCAAATCATCATTATTTGAAGCCATAAACCTAACCACTGTTAGCCTCACGTGCGGGTTCTTGGTCATTCTCTTTGCAAAGAAAAACGCTTCTCTGTCATCTTTCCCTCCGATGAAAAGCAAGCAAACCGTGTAAGGCGTTTCTGGCGAGAAACTATGCGTCATTTGCGCTCTCTCGATCAATATTCCAACCGAACACGGTGCTCTCTCCATGACGCGAAAGTTCAACTCCCGTAACGACTCGTCTTCTATCTCAATGCAGTTCCCATCAGAGGACCATTTTTTATGAAAGGGCAACACTATAAGTGAGGTAAACTTGCTCAACGCTAAGGTACAGATATCATCGTACATATTCTCCGCCGGTGAAATTGACGTGAAAGTGTTCACCACCATTGCTCCCCTGAACTCCTGCTCGAAGCTCTGGAACGCGTCGACGAGTTTCTCCGCCGTGGAACTGTTCGAATCCATTCTCTTCTTCTTCTGCAGCTGGTGGCAGATGAAGACCGGGGAGGCGCGGCCGATGAGCTCGATGAGCTGGAGCACGTGGGCGCAGAGAGGGGCGTCTTTGGTGGGGAAGACGGCTTCGAGGAGGTTGATGGTCGGGGGAATGTTGTCGGGCCTGTGGATGCAGGTGAGAACCCGGAGCTCCATGTTGCTTCTTAGGTCCATGATGTTTCGCTTCGCGTAGTTTGCTGCGTATTTCTTCATGGGGTCGTAGAGGTGGGTCAGGAGCATTGGTATCGCCGTGGCGTTCACTATGACGCACACCATCACCAGAGCGAACACGTTATCAGGTATGCCCTAAACAAGAAAATTAAATACAACATCATTTCTGAGAGTATTATACTATTAAGTAATTGAGGTCTTATGTATATTATCTAAATTATTAAAAACTCTCTGCATCTTAGATGTGAGACACCCCGCCCCTATCATTTTCTTGTTTTTTTGCTGTCTTTCTGAGAAAATCATGATGCCATATTTATGTTAGTGAGAAATGTTAATAATATACTCTCTATCAGAATTTTTTTAACACATTTTTCATGATTGGTTAAAATTTATTGAAAATCATAAATTTTTATAGATCTCACTTGTTATTTATAATGATTCTCTCTCTTGACTTTGTAGTTTTCAATAAATTTCAACCAATGATAGAATATGTGTTAGGAGAAGTGTGTTAGAGAGTGTGTGGCTAGCACTCCTCTTATGTTGAAGCCGCACGTGATAGGTAAGGTAAAAAAACAAGGTATTGAAAGTAATTTTATCTAAGTTTTTCAAAGAAGTTATTAAATAGAATTTAATGGTGATGCACTGACAGTGTAAAACTATTTTACACTGTCAACTAATCACAAATCATCGTTATTATGACTTTTAAGGTAGTCTTTGTAAAAGTTAATAATCTTATCATATATTATAAGTTATGATTAGATGACGATGTAAAACTTTTTTATACTGTCAGTACATCACTTATTTTCTCTATTAAATATTTGTTTTATACCCCTAGAATCATGATCAATTTCTTTTTCTTTATGTCAAAGAATGAGCATCAAACTTATGAGCTGGATTAACAAGCTATGAAATAGAATGCTTACCATGACATCTCTGACCAAAGAGTATCCTGCCATTTCGACCACGCCTTTGCAATTCATAATCAAAGAGAGAGACAAAGCGTCATTCCAGGGCATGTTGCTGTACAAAGGAGGCAACATGCATCCAAGAATTTTGGCAATGCTAGTTACTACAATAACAACCAGCGTTTGCACCATGAAGTCGTCAACTCCTCCATTCATCTTTTCCCTCCAATTCAAGAAGTCCCTGAGGTCCACCCTCATTGCACATGTGGTCACAAAAGTAGGCATAAAAACCCAATTAACAAAAGTGTCAATCTTCTGAGTGATGGCAGTGCCCAATGGAGGCCCTTCTGGGATAGCCAAGCCCAACACAAATGGCCCAAAGAGAGCAAAAAACCCTATACGATGTGTGGCATAGGATGCCAACAAAGCCATTATAAGTATGCAATACACATAGTGATCACTAACCGGGGAACCCTCCGGGGTTTGTTTTATGATCCTAAACATTGCAGGGCGAATGATGAACACAACCAACAACATAAACAAAACTATAGCTGTGAGGTGAATCCAAGCTCTTGATGGATCTTGGGACACAATTTTAGTCAAAGTGAGGACTGTTATCAAGAACACATTGAAGAACTCAGTGACCAAAGCTGAGGACTGGCCTAATCTCCCTAGCTCCGAGTTCAGGATCTTGAGATCACTTAACACTGAGCAAATGGTAGGGAAAGGGGACACTGAGAACAAGCCAGAGATAACTCCAAGTTTTGTTGCTTGTTCAATGTCTAGGTATTTTGATGAGTGGAAACGCACAACAGCCATGCCACTTAGAAAGGGGGCCACTATGGCAATAGACCCTATGTTGGTGGCAGTCCTTCTAGTAATGTGGACCACACTCATGTCTGTTTTGACACCAGTGTAGAACAGGAAAAGCATGTAGCCAAATACTGAAAGCAACCCCAGATTTGCCTGAGAGTCAAAAAAGAACAAGTTCCTACATTTCTGAGCCCATTTTTCATTAAAGGTAGTTGCAAAGATTAGGCCAACCTGCTCAAAACACCCATCACCATATGTTAGTCAATATTATTCAGATTAGTAACAATGTAATTACATGCTATCACATGCAATGACATAAGAGCAATTCTTGCACGAGCACAATGCCTATGATTTTATAAACACAATCAATTAAAAGCTTAAAACATGCATTACAATAATCAGGATTAAATATGTTTTGTGATTTTTGAAAATATCACAATTTTTTGTTTTAATCCGTATAAAAACGTGGTTTTTTTAAAGACAATGAGATGGTTTTTAAGAACTAAAAACATGTAAAATGATAAGGTTTTAAATTGTGGTCACGGTTGCGGTTTCATCACGATCCTTGATATTGTGAGAAATTATAGACAAATGCAGCTACAATTGTGATGATTCTGAAAATCTCAACATAGTGTGAAACTGTGATCACGAACTATTTTTTAAAACCTTGATAAGGAGAGATTAAAACTATGTAATTTTATTAAATGTAAGGAAAAAAAAAGGAATAAAACTTTTAGAGAGTAAAACAAATAATAGTAAAAATTGTAATATTCTCATATATTAAAAACATATTTAAACCAAATAATAATTATAAACAAAAAATGCAATATTCTAAAAAAAATTGTGAACTTAAAATGAATAAAACATTAAGTAAAACAAAAAATGGTGATATTCTCATATTAAAAACATAGTAATAATAAAGAGGACAAGAAAGCACGAGTTAATGTTCTTTTAATGTTATCTTAATCTTATTATTGGTTCGCACTCATGCAAAAATTATCAATGTCATGATTTAAAATTAACAGGTAAATAGGGAAAATGGATGTGGCATAATAAATTAATGTGTTGAAGGGAAGGACTTACAATGCTCATGGAAGTGAATCTGGGGATTCCAAGACGACCCAGAAAGGTGTGCAAGAAAAAGGTTGCAAGAAAGATAAGACAGATCTGCATCTGCAACATTGGCAAAGCATTTTCTGGAAGCATGCCATTTGTGGTACTCCATGGCGTCTCTGAATTCACCCGCGGGGGCAAGTTCGTGCATGTTGTAACATAAAAATCTGTATGGTTCACTTGCGTGGACATGATTTATGCTTTATATATATATGTTCAATGCAACCCTTGTCTTCTGAGGTTTTTACCCTCTTAGCATGAGAAAGAATATAATTCACAAGAAAAAACAATAGAGAAAGAGAAATTAGCACAACATTGGAGGCTCAAATGTAAGAAATTAAGAAGTTAACAATCGACGTTTGTTGTGTTCTTGTTTCCCGAATTCTCAAGGTCAAACATCAAATCTCCAGCCAATGGTAGCAGTCATTTTGTTTGACAATTTACAACTAACAGATTATTAGTCCAAGTAGTTAACAGTTTCCATCCCAATAATATAAAAGTGAAGTTTGGATTTCTGTTGTACATTGCAATTGTTGCTGTCAAATGATGTATTGTTAATTTTGACAACCTTCTAAATTTAGATATGATGAGCTAAGTTTCAAAAAAAAGATATGATGAGCTAAACTAAACAACTGTGTTTGATTAAAAAATTGACAGAGGACATACCAACCAACTCCAATCTCCAAAGTGTACATCACGATCACATATACTTCAAGCCCAAATCAAATATCAAATGATGGATTATAAATTATACAAAATCAAGATAAATGTTATCAGCACACTCTTTTAAAGACATTCTTAATTATTGACTAAAATTTATTGAACATTATAATTTTTTGTAGGCCTCACATCTTATTTAATAAGTTTATCTCCTAGTTTTGTATTAACAAATTTTTACAAATAATAAAAAGTGTGTGTCAGAAAGAATGTGTTGTTAACACTCTTCCTAAATCAATGGTTTATATATTTTTAGTCAAGTAATTATACATGAACGTCCCTCCATTATAAACTCTCAATTAATATCTAAAGTTTCTTGTTATCTCTCTTTTCATTTCACGTTATATTATCTATCATATCTATACTCTTTTTTTTTTTTCTCTCTCTCTTTTATCAAATCATATTACATATTATATATATCTACACTTCTTTCTTTTTTACCTTTTTTTTCTCTCTCTCAAAGTGTAAAATAGCATAAGCTCTGTGCATCATTATTGTTTTTATTTTCTTACTTCAAACTTTTCTTGTTTTAAAAAAGTCAAATTTAGTCTATGGAAGTATGGATGATACTTTTATTTTGGGAATGTTTCCAAGAGGACGTTGAATCCCATCTATGGTACAAGATTTCAAAAAACTATTTTTATTTGGTTAATGAATTTTGGGCAACATTATCATACTTCTACATTTTTGGGGGAGGAAAGATATGGTAACATGCATCGTGTCATGAGAATATTTTTTACATTTAAAATCTTTAGAATAACTACATCTTTTTTTTTTATTTTTATTGTACGTAACTTCAGTGTATTTGGATCACACATCTCAAACGTGGATCAAAGAAGCAACAACGGTAGCAATATATTTTTAGTATTAAGTGAGGAGGTATAGTTGCTAAGAGCATCTACAATACATGATTGTTTAAATGGATTGCTTATCTTAAATTTGTGAACCCTACAATGTCACATAGATGTAAGAATTTTACACAAAAAATTATTCCAATGCTAAAGTTGTTAGAGTGAGTGTTTAACTTCAATCACATTAAATTTTATAACTGAAAAATGGTTCTTTATTTGGTAAGAATGAATTAAGTAACAATTGCTTATATAAGCAACTCATTTAAGTAATGAGTAATGTATTGACATGCCATCTACTCCAATAGTAAAAATTTGTTAAGCAACGTTGTATAACTTTAAGCAATTCAATAAGCACTCGCGTTGGAGATGCTCTACAATATAGCTTATCAATTATCATTATTATCATTCATGACAGAGAAAGATATATGGTGAAATAATAAAAAAGAAAAAAAGAACGTGAATGATAATGGCAAATAGTTAAAGAGAAATAGGGAAAAATTAAATAGAAAGTTGAAAAGATAAAGAATTCCAAGTTGAGGATTAAATAACTAGTGCTTATCCATTTGAGTAATTAATTGATGATGACAGTTGGGAGCAAGGTGTGCTTATTCATTAATTAATTGAAATAACAAAAGATAAAGGGACAAAGAAAAATAATGAACAATACAGTGAACAGGAAAGAGAAGTTGGTGATGAACTCAAATGAGTTAAGATTAACAAGTCAATAAATGATTGTCAGCATCATTAACATAAAATGATAGTTGAAAGGAATTGACAATATATACTTTCACAGTTCATGCTTCAAATTTAATATTTATTTCCTTGTCATTGATCAAATATCCCGCTATATAAGTATAGAGTTAAAAAAAAAAACAAAAACAAAAACCAACCTGAGCCGAGGCCAGTGAATAGGTAAAGTCCTTCCCATAGTTGTGAAACTCGTAGCCCAGTTAAAACTAGTAGCCCAACGTGTGCTGAAGCTGGCATTGTATTCTTTGCTATAAAAGAAAAATGAACATAATAATTGACATACATGGGAACTGAACTCATGACCTTAAAGTGAGTTACACCATTGTTAACCACTAACCTATAGTTTTAAGTTAGTATAAAGATGCAAAAACTAATATATATATATATATATATATATATATATATTTTTTTTTTTTTTTTTTATTTTTTTTTTTTTTTTAATATACACCGGATCAACCGGTTTAATAAGTGATCCACTGATTTTACCACTGACCCATCGATCCAGTATCTCGACCGAATCGATGACCGGGCCGATTTTCACAACACTGGTCCTTCCTAAAGTGTACAGTTAAAGGATTTAAACTCTTAACATTATACAGTATAGCTAAAGTTCGTTTAGTGTTAAACATTATAGATAAAGTTTATTTAGGATTACAGTTTATTTCCATTATAACCAATCACGTACTGTTGAGTTCCAAATTTAATATATTATAAATAGATTAAATTGAAATAATTTAATTGGTACAGATGTACAATTATATTATCTTTCAAAATTTGTTGTACAAAAGTAAACTCATTTAGATAGACATCACCATGAAAGTTGAACACATTTAGATTTACTATTGGTGAGTTAGTGCTGGAGTAGTTTATTGGAGGTACCATCAAAGTTAGCACCGTCTTTTCTTGGTGGCATTCTACCTTGGGATGAACGGCTCTGTCGGGTCATGCGTGTGGGGCTCTGTTTTTCGGCTTTGGCAGTGCTTGCTATAAATGTAAGCAGCCTTGGGTTTAACAGGTTGAGGTGGAATTAATAGTGGTTGTATGGAGTGGAGTGGTTATTTAATATTTCCATGACACACGTGGTAAATATGCTATAACCATTGGTGGGTAGGTAAGGAATATTTTCCAGGACCCTGGACTGTTCCCGTGTAAACTGAATGGGTATCCCTTATACCCTTTCATTTTTATTAATATACATATTTGTTTTGCTGATTGAAAAAAAAAAAAACCATGAAAGTTGAACCTAGAAGGCTTTTCCTAAATTGGTCTAGCTTTTAATGAGAAAGGTCATCTAGTTTATAACTACATCAATTTTTGTTATTAAATTTTAACTAGGGGTGAATGGGTCCAACCCAAATCAATGACATGATGAATCCTAACCAAACCAAAGAGAAAAATTTGAGTTGGTTCTGATCATCGATTTAGTTCAAATTTTAAAATTATGAACCCAATGACATCAATTCGAATATCGAATTTAAGCATGTAGAATTCAAACCAACCTGAGCTCATATTATTTTAGAAATTTTTTAATTTTTTATGTTGTTTAATTTTATAATTCTATAATTTTTATGTTGTGTAATTCTATAATTCACACTTTTAATATTATCCAATAAGTTTTCTTTCATTTTATTATGATTTTCTATATTTTCTCTATTATTTTTCTATTTTTCCTTATTTTTTAATTTTTATTATTTTATTAGGTGATCTGATTACCCGATCCGAACCAACCTGAATGTGATGGGTTGATTCGATTTGGGTTGCCATTTTTTTTTTTTTTAAATGAACCAATTCAAACCAATTAATATTGATTAGTTTGGATCAAAATACTCCCTAAATCCAAACCAACCCAACCCATGATCACCCCTAGTTTTAGCATCCATCAATCTAACTTTAAACTCAAATATGATCTAATCCAAATAAGCTATTTACTTTAAATATCGACTTTTTGGTTTTTGATTCTTTTAGGAAGTAGTAAATAAATCTTATAATTCACAATAAATATAATAAAAAATAAATTTAAATATGTTTTTTATCCATAAAAATGACTTCTTTTAATCTATATAAAAATTTTATTCATATTTAATCCCTATATTTAATAAAAAAAATGTTTTTAGTTCTTCACCATTAAAATAAGGAGATTTTTGTTAAATACAAGGACTAAAAATGAATAAAATTAATGTTTGCTCCTATGCAATGTATACAATAACAATAAAACCTTATCACACTAGGTAAAGTTGACTAATATTTGGTATAACGATGAGTTTTATGTTGACTACCAAGGGTCATACACAACCCTCCTTCTTAACCTGGGCTTGGGACTAGCTAATGTTTGCTCCTATGCAATGTATGATGTAAATAATAATTTGTAACTATTAATCTATATAGTATAAAAATTCTTATAAGTTGTCACATGAAATTTTTCTAATTTTTTTATTTTTTAAATTCTTTCAATTTATTGCTTCATTGAATTATTTTATTATTCATTTATCTTATGTATATGTTTCTTAAAATTGTGTTTAAATATTTCTAATTTTTTTTAATTTTCTAAATATGAACAAATTAAAAAAGGAATTCAAATATTATATGTAATAATATTATCTCATTTGATATTTTTATTATATTTTGCCTTACATATCCCGTAAAATATAAAATTATTTAAGAAGAAAGTGAGAATAAAAGTTTTTTTTTTCAATAAACATATCATAGTCTTATGATCCTCATATTTTTATTTTATTTTGGTTTCTAGTTCTCATATTTTTGTCAGACTCACAATAGACTTTTACTGATTTTTTTATTGTAAAAATTGCAACAACAAAAAAACTAAAAAGGAACTTTCATAGAAAAATCAAAAGTAAACTTCTGCGTGTCTAGTCACCTTCGAAAAAAGTGGAAAATATCTTCTAATGTGAAATGCTAGCAACACATTTTATTATTTTTCAAAAATTATTAAAAATTACTAAATTATGAATGAATTTCATTATACTCATAATTTTGTGATTTCAAATTTTAAAAAAAATGACTCGAACAAGATTGTCTGTCCTCATCTATTATATCTTCAAAAAAAAAAAAAATGGTTCCAAAGACAATTTCACTCTAACAACCACCTCTCAAATAGAATAAAAAACTCCTTTATAAGCTAAACCGTGGCAGAGATATCCCTAACAATTTCCTCAGCTAGCACTGCTTTAAACTCAATTAAGTGCTATCTAGTTCGTGAGTTCTATCATTTAACGTTCAACTTTATTCGTTGGCCAGGCTTTACTTAAAATTTTCCTAAAAGTCGTAACATTTTGCCTTCCATGTTTATTTTTTCCAAATTAACTCTGTATTATTGCAGCATTCGTTTACTGGCTTAATCTAATTATAATGATCACAGTATGTAAGAAATGGTACGTCAATCAGGTGAAAAAAACAGAACATTTGTGGCTAAATGTAACTAATAATCTTGGTAGTTTACTTTAGGATTAACTAAATTTTTAATTCCTAAATTTTAGTTTGATTGGTCAAGGTTACTAAAATTTTTAAAAATTCAATTTTTAGTCCTTAAACTTTAATTTGACCGGTCAAGGTCCCTAAACTTTTTAAAAATTCAATTTTTAGTTCCTAAACTTTTTAAAAATTCGATTATTAATCCCTAAAATCTCATTAATTCAAGAACTAAAAACCAAATTTTTAAAAAATTTAGGAACTAAAAATCAAATTTTTAAAAAATTTAAGAACCTTGACCAGTCAAATTAAAGTTTAAAGACTAAAAACCAAATTTTGAAAAAATTTAGAGACTAAAAACTTAATTAATCATTTGAATTCCTCACCGATTCAGATAATTAAGATTGTCAAGATTTCTTGTTTATTTTTTGAAGTAAAGATTTCTTGTTTATTAAAATATACTGGACAAATGAATAATATTCAGTTGTATTAATAGAAAGTAGAGCTTAAAAGAAGGAACAATAAAACAATAAAGTTGCATTATATTCACCAAAGAGAACACAGCCTTGTCCTCAACCAACAACCATGAATTCAGGTCCAAGCGAAGACGGACACACCTCATGAAAATTAAAAAAATAAAGAAAATAAATATCTTCAGTTCAGCAGTCAGCTAACCAACAAAAAAGCATCCAAAGTATAAATAATCCCACACCAAAATATATATAACATTGATCCAGAAAATGTCTTAATATTCCCATTTCTTCAACTCCATGCCATCAGGAGGACTTCCCTCAACCTTCTTTGATCCAACTTCTTTCCAGTTTGTAGACAGCACTGTCCCATTAGACTCAACCTATACAAGAAAATAGAAAAGAGATTAGGTGCAATGCACACTGCAGTATGCAGTGAAGACAAAATTTGTTGGCATTCTCAATAATAGTTGTGATTAACAAGACACATGACAGGATATCCCAATAAGGAGGAATTAAAAATTGGCATTTACTATGACCAGGATTAACACTCTCCCTGTGATTGGCTGAAATTTGATAAAAAAATTATCAATTTTGGTGGATCTCACTTATAAATTAGAAAAGAGAATCATTAAATGATAAGTGAACCTATCGAAATTGATAATTTCCAACAAATTTCAAATAATCATAGAATGTTAAAAGGAGAGTGTCAGAGAGTGTCGCTAGCATTCCTCAAGATGTAAAATGTAAGACTTACAAATGACTTTTTCATTGCTTTTCTTGTATCCTCATCTGCATCTTGATATATTTCACGGAAAAATTTGTTCAACGCAGCATCACCATCAAGCTTTTCATCTTTCTCCTGAAATGAAGAAATGTTAGGAGCGAGAGTTGCACTCACTAAAATACAAAGAATTAACACTTTACATAGACAGCAGGCAGACCTCTTTCTTGACTTGAGCTACAAGCTTGTCCCAATCTCTTGTTGGTTTTGAGGACGGGTAAGTAGGTCTCTGAGTTCCAGTAACTGCAAAATTCATGGAAAGGGATAAAGCATTTTAGCATGTAAATCATGATAAAAATTTAGTGGACATACATTGATCCATATGCCAATTGTAAATCCCAATCAGATCCGGGACAAGCCCAATATATATAGCACTACGAATTCAAGTAACCATTGGATAGTATTAAATGCTTCCACTGGTCCTTGCCATGTAAAGGTTCACTAGTATAGTAGCTAGAATATCTAGAGGGCATCTAACCTATGCTTTTTTAATGACTTTGTTTCACATTTTCACCCTTTAATTCATGAAATTTCTATTTTTTCCTCTCCTTAACTAATGAACTTTCTATCATATCCTTCCTTAAACACAGTAAATCAATACTTCACCCTCCCACCCTCCTCTTGCACTAATTGAATTCCTGTGAAGTACTGTGTTTCTGGTCTCTGAACATCCATCGCAGAAGACCCACCATCCTAATACAAAACCATGGCACACAGGGATTTTTGCTCACAAATGCAAGTTCAGTCTTCTATCCTCACAAATGCAAGTCCCATTTCCTGTTTCAGTTTCATCCCACTACCGCTGTTTCTACAAGGTCTCAGTAGCTTGTGGGTTACATCTGTTTCACAATGTCTCGCCCTATTTGGCAAGTTCCCAGCAGCCGAAACCTATTTCCCACAGTTTCTTGCTCTGTTTCAGCCTTTGCTGGTCAAACCCACCTCTGTTTGTTTGTGGTTCTTGTTATTGTTGACTTATTGCTATTATGCTTTAGATCAATGATAAATGCATGCTAAAGATTTATTTGCAATGTATCTTCTGTCATTGATATAGCATTTTACCTAAATCACCAAACAGGAAATAGAGGAGGAAACAGAGGAGGGAAACTCCAGAATCCAGAAAAATCTTAAGTTACCTGAAGAAGCATTAACCCTCCGTGGAACAACAATTTCTCTGGTGAATTCTAGAGATGTCCAGAGAATAGGTTCAGCTTTCACCAGGCGAATTTCAATTTTGGTTGACAAAACTTCATATTGGCAATTGGAAGGTACGATCTGTTTGAAGAAAACCAAAGATCAACACAATATACATTCATACAGAAGTAACAGAATAACAAAAAAACATATAGAGGAGTTTAAATGCAACTTTGGCAATACAGGGCTTAAGACCAGCAAAAAATAAATAAATAAATAAAAGATTAGATAACCTAAATTTAACTATCTCCAGTATCCACACCACCAAAATTTTAGTATACGCCTATAAGGCTGTAAGATACATTTGTCCCAGTGATCTAAGCTTTTTATAGTGACAAAAAGCTCTTATTCATACCTTTCCAAATAAGCGAGGTTGAAAAACATATGCATCTTCTCCAGGGACATTAATACTAACACTTAGCTACAAAAGAAAAAGCAGGGACAGGGGAGTAAGATTAGAATAAATGAATAGAAGTGTAATAAAAGCAAGCATAAGAAGCATTGACTAAATATTATTATAATGTGACCCATACTATTTGTTCACCGAAGTCGACAGTAATGCTTTCCTTTGGGATTTTCTTTGCAAATATGGTTACAACCACCTGATCAGGTTTCTGGTAGAATTCATGCCTGCATATATTTTATTTTCAAAAAGTCAAAGAAGCCTGAGTGGTTAGTAATTTAGTATAAAGAATTTTCAGTGCACATATGGTACAATACTATCATAAGCAATAACTAACCAATAATACCCAACATGGAACATTAGAGACTCAAAAGAACCTTATTTGCTAGTTCCCCCAATCAATTGTATAAAAAAAATATTAAAAAAACAAGAAAAAAAAAACTGCAGGAACATTATCTCTATTAGCTCATTGATAGATATCAAAATCATTCATGAGATTTCATCTAACAGCTTAAGCTTTATGAGTTTTTGGAGTGTTGGTTCATGGCTTGGTATGAGAACCCACCTTGACCAAGTGGTTTAGAATTTGATCCTTACAATTTCTAATACAAAGCTGAATTTCTGCACAAGGTGGATGGGACTATGGCCAGTGCATTGTCCAAGATTCAAGCCCAAAGGGCTCTTTAATGAAAATAGGTGCTACAAGATTAAATATAAAAAAATCATTCATTTGACTTTACCCAAATCTTTAACTTTTGGGATGATTAGTTCTTAACACAACAAAGTCTGTATAATCAAGTGGACAGAAATTAGATCTTTCCTCCCCTCATTCTTTAAAGCAAAAGTTAAATTTCAGCTAAGGGTTTGGGCTATGCATTGTTCATGCTAAAGCCCAAAAATGGAAAATGTTAGACAGAGAACCATTCATGAACTTCATCTAATAGATTAAGCATTTGGGAGAGTTAATTTTTAACATATACATATAACAAATACCAAAAGATATGCACAATAAATACAACATATATATAATAATAATCCTAGCAATGAGTATGCACAACCATATAGTAAAAGAAGATTTGACCTATATTTAGGTTTAGCCACTGCAACTGTTGGCTTCTCTGGAAGATCATCCTGTTGCTGAACATCTTTTGGAGTATCATCCTGTGTTGTGGTCTTTTCCTGTATAGGTATGGTATAAGATTCTTCTGTTCAACACAATATATCCATCAAGCTTATGTCAGTTTTCTAGCCAAAAATGACATAAATCCACATTTTTCCCTTTCAACAGTCAAGACACAATCATCAGTCACATAAAAAACAAATTCTAGAACATGAAAAGTAAAACCAAAAGACAAATAAGTTTCATCAAGTATGAAGAATTTTACCACTAGAAAGAATAAAGTTTACCTGCAATGAGCTTATTGCATTCTTTGATCAAAGTAGCAAACCTTGAGTTGTCTGGAGACAATGATGCACCCGCCTCCAGAGCAGCCTTTGCAGTCTCATATTCCTCAAGCTTCATGCATGCAGTACTGCAATTGAAACAACAAATAAAAAATTAAATCAAGTACAGAACAGTTGAACAAGGATAAGAATTGAGAACATCTAATGTCAAAATATAAAATAGGATGTGATATGATGATGCACAGAAAGCAATTTCAATCAACTTTAAAAGTAAAATTGATTGAGCAAGACCTCAGAATTTGCATGATGCAGCCAAATCAGCCACATTACATACATATCATGCAACCCTCCTTGTCCAAGGCACACCTCAATATGCCTAGGCAGATAAGTGGTTGCTTTTGACAACACTTAGGAAAAGAAACAACATTTCAGGATATTATATAGAGAAAATAGTCCATACACTGACAGTGTAAAAGATTTTTACAATCACAACTTGACATGTATAATAAGTTTGTTGACTTTTACAATAATTATCTTAGAAGCCATAGCTACCATTACATATATATATATATAGAAAAAAAAACTCAAAAGTGAATAGTGATAATTACCAAAAATGTATTATTAAGAAAGGGAAAGGGAAAGGAAAAGGTGACGTGGTACTTACCCTTTCCGCAAATATGCTTTTGGTAGAGAAGGATTCAATTCAATTGCTTTGCTAGCATCAGCAACAGCCTCTGCACAAAAGCAAGAAAATTTAGTTCCCAAAATATTAGTAATTAGTAATTAGTAAAACATCACAACCACATACATCCCAAATAAACACCATATAAAGATTTCTCAAAATTTATTTGTTTTCTTTTTTTTTTTTCAGAAAAACAAGAAACATTAGACAATAAAAACAATTTCATCTTGGTCAAACTCCCCTGCTCCTCCCAGATGACCCAATTGAACACAGATTCCGTCGCAAGCAAAACCCCGAGGGTTCATACAGAACAGGCAAAAGGGTATTCGAAAAACACAAACTTTGCGAGAAAGCGAGTGAGTGAGCGTGGGTGTACCGGTGAAGTTGTTGAGTTTGATGTTGGCTTGGGCGCGGTCGGCGTAGAGTTCGGCTTTGTTGGGCTCGAGGTGAATTGCCTGAGTGAGAAGGTCCACGGCGAGTTCGAAGTGGTCTTCGACGAAGGCCTCTTTGGCTTTCGCTTCGAGATCGGAAGCCATGGGAAAGAGAGAAACAGAGAAACAGAAACAGAAACAGAGAGAAGAAAAGGAAGGTTTTTGAAGGAAGAAGAAGATTCTAGAGAGGGAAAAGGAAGCGTGTGTGAGTGATTTGGAATTGGAAGAGAAAGAAGAAGGAACAGGAAGGACTGAATGATTGAGAGAGGTGAGATGGGTATAATTATAGGGAGAGAAGAACCGGCAAACTGCAAGGGGAAGAGAGTAGACTTTTGCAAGTCTTCCCAAAATCATTATATTATTGATGATAATTCATAATAAGATTGTTTTTTTTTTTTTTGGAAAAATAAAATAAGATTGTTAAGAAGTATTCTGAATAAAATTTAAAGATATGCAAAAATTATCATTATTATTAAATAATAATAAATTAAGTAGCTTAAATTATAAAATATAATAAAATACGATAAGGAATGCACCTATAGTTAATCATGAATATGTTATTTAATTAAAGATTAGAGATTTAGATAAGAATAAATTTGGAGATGGGATTTTTTGAAATTAAAGAGAAAATTATGGAAATAAATTATTTGGATAAAGATGCATATTAATTTCTATATCTATTAATTTGATTGTAACAAAAGAAAATATCTGTTAATTTGATTTGATACCGTGTGCAAAAATTTAAGATTTAAATTCAGATTGATTAAGATTATATATAATCTTTTTAAAATTTAGTTGATCTGAAAAGAGATCTTTATAATTTAACATCATTAATATTTTAGTTTTTTTTGGTACACTCGTGATTTTTTTGGGTACATCATTAATATTTTAGTTTGTATAATATATAAGTAAATATTTATTTTTACATAACTAAAATTTAAAATAAATAAATATTTTATATATAAAATCATATTATAAATAAAATCCGTAGTAAACAAATATTTTTGACATATAAATCATACATAAAATAAATAAAATTTATAATAAATTATGTCAAAAAAATTATAATAAATAGTTTTTTTAATATATAAATAATATTTTAGATTTACGATAAACTATTTATATTGTGATATAAGGTTATTTTTAAATAAATTTGATTTCTTTAAAGCCAGAAATTCACTTATGCCATCTCTATTGGAAGTTCTTATTATTAACAAATATAATCTTTGTAGATAAAAAAAATATATATTGTATTATTAATAAAGATATAAAGATTGTTTGATATAATTATATTTTTTTAGGTTAAATTATTTTGTTGGTCTCTTATTTTTATTTTAGGTTACAATTTGGTCTTTTATTTTTTAAAAATTGAAAAATGGTCCCTTATTTATTAAAAGTTGTAAATGGTTCCTTAAGTAATTTTTTTATAGTATGTTTATCCCAAAAAAACTGAAAAAGACATTATTTCATAGGTAAAATAAAGATAAAGACCATGTAAATAATTTAGCTTTTTTTTTTTACTTTTCTATTCAACCACATAAATGGAAAAAATATTGTGATAAATAAAATAAATACAAAGATAATTTTGAAAGTAATTATTACTTTATGATTATATATAAGGATACGTTTTTTTTTTTTTAAGACATTATAAATTTCCTTGACTACATTATTTCTTATTTTATTATTTTTCTCTTATTCTATTTAATAAATATATAAAATATAATAATTACAAACATAGTAATATCTTAAACAATATATAATTTCTATTAAATCAATTTTTAAGATTTCTTTTTTAATACACCTATAATAAAAAATTTACTCTACAATTTAAAAAAATCATTAATTTAAAAATTAATCATAAGAAAGTAAAAGTAAATAATTATTTTAAAAATATAATTTTAAAATTTTAAATTAGTACTACATTATGTCTTATTTTATTAGTTTTCTCTATTTCTATTTAATAAATATATAAAAGATAATAATTATAACAATATTAATAATTAATGTTAGATCAGATTGAATCATATCAATAGCTACTGTAAAGTTAAAGTTTCGATCTGATGACTCTAAAATGTTTAAGTGGAGTTTACATAATTATATCAAATCAACGACTATTGTAAAGTTAAAGTTTCGATCTGAAAGCTCTAAAAACTTCAAGTGAAGTTTACATATATAGATATAGATATAGATAAATGTTTTTTTTTTTTTTACTGAAGATATAGATAGATAGATAGATAGATAGATAGATAGATAGATATAGATATAGATAGATAGATAGATAGATAGATAGATAGATATGAACATATATATAGATATAGATATAGATGGATTTAACTCTAAAGTGAACAACTCAGAAGGTAAAACAAAAAATTCAATCATTGATGAAAAAGGGTTAAATGCATTTTTTTTTTTGAAGAAAAGATGCTTATATCATATCATTAATAATAAAAGACTGAATACATGATAGGATATGATCAAAAACATGGTGATTAGCATAAAATCTAGACGCCCTAGCAAGTTCATGAACGACTTGATTTGCTTGTCTCCTAATAAAACTTAGACGCCCTAGCAAGTTCATTGATGAAAAAGGTTAAATGCATTTTTTGTTCCTTAAAGTATTGCAATTGTGTAATTTTGGTCTCTTCGTCAATCTTCGATTAAAAATTTAACAAATTTTACTAGCATGATACTAACGGATGACATGGCAGATGATGTGGAATTGATAGATGACATTGTTAAAAATTTCACATGTGTTTACTACTACTATATAAAAAAATTATATATATGATTAGTCTTAATAATATTTTTGATAAATTAATACTTGTAATATTATTAATAATATTATTATCATATTAATGGATAAATTAATAATTTAATGAATATAAATATATTGAATATAAATATAAATATGATAGAAGAAGGTTAATTGAAAATATATGATATAAATATTGAATATCTAATTTGCATATTTTAGTCACTCAAATCTATATTTATATCGTATATTCTCAATTAACCTTCTTCTAATATATTCATACCATATCAAATATATTTATATTTTCATAAAAGTATATATATATATATATATATATATATTTATATTTATTAAATTATTATCTTATTTATAAATATACTAATAATATCATTAATATGATTAGTATTAATTTATCAATAATATTATTAATACTAATAAAATATATAAATTTATTTTTTCAGTACTTGTAAATATAATTTCTTTGGTACATTAACAAAAATTATAATATATATAAGTTAAATATGTCAACAATTATATAATTTTAAAATATTATGAAAAATTATAATAAATTAATATACTTATAATATTAAGGCTTAAATATATTTTTAGTCTCTCAAATATAAGGGGTCTTCCTATTTTAATCCCTCAAATTAAAAGTTATTTTTTTAATCTTCCAAATTTGTAAAAAAAAATAAAAATTCAATCCCTATAGGCAGACGACGTTAAGTTGGGTGTTGACGTAGGTGGCGGAATCCAAGTCAACGTGTATGTTGTTTCACTTAATTGAGCTGGATTTAATATTTTTTTTATTTTACAAAATTAAAGGGTGTATTTGAAAACCCTAATTAACAAAGATGAGGGTTGTTTCGCCTCAATCTCTATTGAAGCGGCGCATTTGTAGAGCTCGGGGGAGGGTTTGTGTTTCATCATTGCAACAAGAGGTTGAGGATTGTAGCACAACTCTGTGCCATGCCGTCTTCATCTCATGGTGTGTTTCGCAGATCTTATGCTTCCCGCTCATCTACAGCTATAGGATGATCGTTTTTGTCAAGAAGGCAAGGGATGTAATGTTTTGTGGGAAAAAAAGGTTCATCTACACTCCCAACAATGAAGCCAAACGTAGAAGAACATTTTGGAGATGTCCAAATTGGAATGTAGGGAGTTGTGTGATCTGATTAATTTTTGTGCCTATTTTATTTCATATGTTTCTAATTTTAATTTTTTGGGTGTAAGTTTGTTTCTACAGACACAAACTCTTACAGGTTCTCTAAATGGGTAGATGAGGATGTTGTTGATGTGGATGCAGTAGAGGAAAGTAGGGATGAGACTAAGCATGAGCTAGAAGAAGTAAGGAAAAGGGTTGAAAAGCTACCAAAAAAAAAAGCTTGCAAATGAGATAAGGAAGAGACTGATATTGATGTGTATTTTTGTGGTGTGTTGGGCAATGACATTATTTGTTTGTGTATTGGTTGTGTTGAACAAAGTTGACATTTGAGGTTTTAGAGAATGCGGTTTTGAATAGGGGAAGTGTAGTGTTGCACTTTCAGAAAGAACTTGGAAAGTGTATTGTTGCATTTTCCAAATTTCCATCCATTTTAAACCAAACATATTCTGAAAAAGTAGTTTGAAAAAGAAAGTGGTATACACTATAAGTGTCATATACATAACACTATAAAATGTTGTAAATGTTGAAAAATGCAAGTGGTATACACAATATAAAATGCATAACATTAAAGCAATATAAGTGTTGCGATTTGGTTCGATTTGGATCGGTTTCAGAAAAAATATGGAAGATCTACTACGTTTTGATCCCTATTACTGATATACCATCTTTTGTTTTGATAAGAAAGAACATGGAAGAAATTCTAACACCGTTATGATTTAGAAAAATAATAAGAATTAATTTATAATCATTTTTTTTATTAAATTAAGAACCAATAAAATATAAAATTGTTTACTCACATGGATTAAAATAAAAAGAGTATAATAGGCATAAACGGTTAGTGTAAAAGTATCTTTGATATAACTTAATTTTAAGATAAATATTATTATAAAAATCAACAAACTTGCCTTATAGAGTAATTTATAATTGAATGACATATATTATTTATTATAAAAATATAATATTAGGTGTAGCCTATATTCTTATCTTAACAAGTTTTGACTCATGATATACACTTTTCAAAAAGATTAACGATCACACGTGGGGATTAGAGTAATGTCCATGAAAATACCAACGTGTTCTTGGCCATAGATGGCTTTTACACGATATATATACCAACTGGCAAACCCAATTGGCATAACCTGGTCTCTTTAGTATTTACTAGATTCAAACAAAAATGGAGAAGGAACTCGATCGATTGTAAAGCAACTCACGAATTTGCTGTTTACGTTTTCTTCATAAAGAGAAGATAACAACGCTAATAAAGGGTTTTGGTTCTTCCCTTGATCACAAGGCTGAAGAGAAGAAGAAAAGAATTTATGAAAAAGAAAAGATATGGGAGATGCTGAGTATACGTGACATGCCAAAGATGGTTGTTCCTTTTTGTTAGTGAGGCTACAACTTGCACTTTTTCAATTAGACAAAAATGCTTTTTTTTTTCATCTTTAGATGAGCCTGAATTGATGGCGATTTATGTAATTTTAATTTACTTTTTTGAAGCTTTGAGTCTAGCTACATTTCTGACTTTTTGTTTCATTTCGTATTCCTTTCCCCTTGTTAGAGCTATATGTCAAAATGGGTGGCTCGACCTGCCATGCATTCCTTTTGAACTGTGTTTTTTAGGTCCAGCCCAACCCTATGTTAGGCTATCAAGCCATCGTACCAAATTAGCCTTAAAAAAAAAAAATAATAAAGAAAGCTAAATTAGGGGGAGAAATTGCATACTACTTCATTATAACTCAGTACCAAATTCAAAATGTCAAAAATAAAAAAATCAAAGGTTCTTTGCTTTGAAAATTTATCTATATCAATCAGTTATTTATTTATTTATTTATTTATTTTTGTTGCATTTGTGGCCTAGAGGCCAAAAGAAAACTACAGAGAAGTGACTCGAGTGATTTGCACACCCTTGCAATCCGCTTCTAATAGTAGATACACTCTCCTAGGTGGTGTTGTTGCCGCTGACAGTGATGGTGGTGGCAGCGGCGATGATGGTGCTAGTGGTGACAGCGAGAAGAGTCACTGTCAAATGTAAGAAGAATGTTCTTTTTTAATACTAAAAAACAAATTCATGAATATTTTTTTTGTTTTGAAAATGAATGTAAAAATGTTTTGAAATTGAGTTAAAACAATTTTAGTTCTTTTTTTGCCAAATGCATTTTATTTTAAAAATTGCATTTGAAAATCAAAATCCAAAAACTCACAACCACCCCAAACAGACCTTAAGATTCTCATTTCAAGAAATAGACCTATAGATTTGTATATTACTCAATCGTATATATCCTTAAAGATTATAGAAACAGTAAAATGATCATAAACCAAATTCTTACACACTTAAGGTTATTGCTATATTTTTTTATTTAATTTTCTTGTTACAGTAGTTAATGGGCCAGCCCAAAGTCTGGTGGGCCCGAGTCTAATTAGCGCAATGGGCTAAATGGCCAAGATCAAAATGAGGAAGTTGCTATTTACACTCCCCTTTTGCTAATACATTCCCTTTTTTTGTTCTTTTTCCCAAAATATCCTGGATTTCATAAATTAATCTTCCTGTGTTTTGCCGCACTCCCCCCTCTTCAACGCACTCCTCCCTCCATTGGGGTGTTTGTTAACAGTGCAGTCTTTGGTGGGATATATTGGATTGTCTCCTATATGCTTTTACTTTTGCCACATTCAGGTTATTATATTTATATGATAAATGTTGCGACCGGCTTTGGATTTTTCCACATCGTGTCTACTTTTGGAAGAAAGGCTTTAAATTGAGGCTGCCCGGCTTGTCTTATTTCACATGAGTCACTATGCTCAGAACCCACAATAAATGCCAAGGTTTTGTGGGACGAACCTAATGAAGCTAATAACTTGCAACTAGTGTGGCTTGAGATGAAGGATTTACTCAGTGGAAGATTTGCATCAAATTTCCCTTTTAGAATCCTGATATCCTAACAAATACTGAGTAATAGATATTTCTCATTGGAAACATATCAACAACCCACCCACAATCCATCTAGAATTCCAGTAACTTTGAATTCACTTATGCTTGAATTAGTGTTTATTGGTGATTGAGTAGTACCTAGGTCTTATTGATGTTACTTACTGTGATTTTTGGGAAACTAGGATATTTTGGAGAAAAAAATAGGAAAGGGGAGTGTATTAGAAATAATGGGAAGTGTAAATAGCAAGTGCCTCAAAATGACCCAAAGGCCATCCTTTTAACAGTCCAACCCCGGGTAGTTCAGTCGGGGGAGTTTCTTTTACATTCTCCTTGTTACTAATGCACTCCTCTTTGTAATCCTATTTCCCAAAGTACCTTGGTTCCAGAAATTAATGTTTTTGCACTCCCCTTTCTATAATTCTTCAGCCTCTTCGACCATTAGTGATGAGCAGCTTGCCCCAATTTGAAAATTTTAAAAAAAAAAGGAACTCCATACACGAGCCTTCAATCCTCAGAATTTCAAGTCACCATAAAAAATTCACTTCAAACACCAAAACAAAAAACATACAATAAACCATTTCAACAAGTCACACAGTATCAACAACTCACCTAACCCTCACATAAGCATGAGGTGCCTGCTGCGGCAACGACAACACAACCATCAGGTGCTACGGTTACGGCTACAAATTTTTTGATGCGCCCGTGAAATCTAGCTGTTACTCCTGCACAACAACTTCTGACGGCGCATTCTTCGAAGCACAATCACCTCCGTCACCTTCCCCCATGGCACGCAAAACATGAAGAGGCGGAAGAATTTCAAAAGTGGAGTGCAAAATTACTTCTCAAGGGGAGTGTAAATAGCAACTCACTTCAACTCCCATTGGGCCAGCTCCCTCTACCTGTATTCTTTTGGCAATTTCTTAGGACACCTTGTTTTTTTCCCGGTGCACCCCATAAATTTATATATACCTGTTATACCCTTATTCATTATAATATATACCGCGCCTCTCTCTCATTCGCACCCCATTCTTCTTCTTCACTGCAAGTACTTCGTGGTTCCTCCGCGTTGTCGTTCTCTTCTTGCTGGTCTGCTGCCTTCGTTGTTGATGTATTTACTTCCACGAAGCTTCCATTTAAGGTGAAGAAGGTAGCATAGGTTTTTCTGTTATCCTCGTTCGTCCTCGTTCCTCCGTAGACGGCGAGGTTTCAGTTGAAGTTCTTCATCTGGTAAGGGGTTTTTTTTTAATGGTGAACAGTTCATTACGGAAAGTTGAATCCGTAATTATTGTAATAGGATTACGAATTGGACAATCCGTAAAATGACATTACGGATAACACAATCCGTAATGCAATTACAAGACATACAGATTGTCTAATCCGTAATGTTGTAATTGCATTACGGATTACACAATCGTTAATATAGCTAGGCATTTTGTAAAAGAAACTGTATCTGCTGTATCTACTGTCATTAACCTGTTTAAGTTCAATCACTTGAAATTGTATTTATAATGCCTGTTTAGTTAATAATAATTAAATTATTGTTGTTAACAATGTGGACAATTTGTTAAATTTTTTGTGTTTATTCATTTGAGTGTTATTTTTTTGAAATATTAGATTTTATGGAGGACCATTATATGAGCAAGATGTCGGATGAAGTAGACATGGATGTTGATCAGACAATGGCTGAAGATATAATGATGCAATATGCACTAGACATTAAAAAAGATGATGATTGTACTGCTGTATTCACAAATAAGGTAATTGTTTTGTTTAATTGGTTCGTGACATAATTGGAAAGGTTAATTGGCATACTGATGTTGTATGTTGTATTATGCAGGTGTTTCCCACTCGTGATGAGTTACTGAAATGGGTTCGAGCGATTGCATTTAAGATGGGTTTTGTCATTGTGATTTTGAGGTCAGACACATCAAATGGGATACCAGGAAGGAAGACATTTGTTTTGTTGGGTTGTGAGAGGGGTGGAAAGTATAGGCCAAAGAAAAAAGATGTAGTGGGGACGGTGACTGGGACTAGAAAGTGTGATTGTCCCTTTAGATTGAGAGGAACACCACTTAAGAATGGTGAAGGATGGACATTGAAGTTGTTATGTGGGTCTCATAATCATGATTTAGCTGAGACATTGGTTGGCCATCCATATGCTGGTCGTCTAACATCTAACGAGAAGACAATGCTCGTTGATATGACGAAGAGTATGGTCAAACCAAGAAATATTCTCCTCACATTGAAAGAGCACAATGAAAATAATGTGACTACAATAAAACAAGTATATAATGCAAGGAGTGCATATCGGAATGGTGAAAGAGGCCCAAGGACACAAATGCAACATTTGATGAACCTACTTGAGCGTGATATGTATATTCATTGGCATAGAATCCATGAAACATCGGAAGTAATGCGTGATATTTTTTGGACACATCCTGACGCAGTGAAGTTAGTGAATGCGTTTAACATAGTTTTTATGATGGATAGTACGTACAAAACAAACAGATATAGACTACCATTACTTGAGATTGTTGGTGTGACGCCTACTGGGTTGACCTTTTCTGCAGCTTTTGTGTATTTAGAGGCTGAACGACAAGATAACTATGTTTGGGCACTTGAGAGACTGAGAGGACTTTTTTGGAGACTTGATGGACTGCCTAAAGTGTTTGTGACTGATAGAGATTTAGCCTTGATGAATGTAGTGAAAATTGTGTTTCCTGAGTCTACTAATATATTGTGCCATTCTCACATTGACAAGAATGTGAAAGCGAAGTGCAAGACATACGTGACTCCGAAAGAGGCATGGGACCAAGTCATGGATGCATGGGGTAGTGTTATAGATTGTCCGACTGAATCTGAGTATGAAGACCGTGTCAGAAAGTTTGAAGTTCTTTGTTCACCATGGATATTCTTTGTTGACTATGTCAAAAATACATGGTTATTGCCTCACAAGGAAAGATTTGTAAAGGCATGGACAGATAAAGTTATGCACTTAGGGAATACAACAAGTAACAGGTATGTCAATTTCTTATACATAATGTAATTTTGAAACAAATATGCAAGTATAAGTAACAAGAACTTTATTTTTTGTTAGAGTTGAGTCTGCGCATTGGAGCTTAAAAAGGTTGCTTCAAACTAGCATGGGGGACTTGTGTAATTGTTGGGATGCCATGAACAACTTGATAATATTGCAACATACCGAAATAAAAGGCTCATTTGAGAATAGCATTAATGTCGTGGGTCATAGTTTCAATGTCACATTGTATAAGAGAGTGCGCGGATTTGTTTCAAGGTTTGCATTGAATCATATTGCAGATGAGTTTGATCGAGTAAGGTTTATTGGTGTTGATAGTGCTCGTTGTGGATGCATAGTAAGAACCACACATGGTCTCCCATGTGCATGTGAACTAGCTAGATATGTCGTGGGTAGCATACCACTGAGCGCAGTTCATATTTTTTGGACTAGACTAAGCTTTAATGACATGGGGTCTAATGAGGAATATGCAGAATTATCTGTGCAGCAAGAAGTTGATGTCATACTTAAACGTTTTAAAGAGGTTGACATTGGTGGGAAGTTGACTATAAAAACCAAACTTCGCGAAATTGCATACCCTGAGATGACTTCAATGTGTCTGCCTACTCAGAAGGTCAAGACTAAGGGTTCACAAAAAGGGCGTGCAGCCAAATTGGAAAGGTCAACTAAGCGTGACTCTTCATACTTTGAGCATGTGGATACATTACATTCTGTACATGACAGCTCATCCAGTTTGAAGTATTCCAAAAGATCATCTCAGCAAACAACACGCTAGAGGAAGCCTCCCTTGATCGATCAATTTAATGTAATTATGCACCCATATATATTGGATATTGTTGATGTCAAAGCTGATGGACATTGTGGCTACCGTGCAGTTGCGGGACTACTAGGTATGGGTGAAGACTCTTGGCCCTTAGTGCGTAATGATTTGTATAAAGAACTTGGGCAGTGGCGTGATGAGTATGCCACTATATTTGGAGGTTATGAGCGTTTTGAGCAACTAAAACGATCATTGCTTGTTGATGATCTTTCAATGGTAAAATAATATTACTTGTTTTTGTCAGATTTAACATTTACTGTCTTATAATTAGTTCCATTGTACTAACTTTAATATGAATAGGCATCTGTGGAAAAATGGATGACTATACCAGACATGGGATATGTTATTGCTTCTAGGTATAATGTGATACTAGTTTTCTTATCGCAAAAACAGAGCATGTCATTCTTCCCTCTTAGAACTCAACCTCCCAATAACAGCTCAGTGCATCGTATAATATCTTTAGGCCATGTAAATGGCAATCATTTTGTACAGGTATACCATTAGGTACAACCTCACATTATGTTATAACTATTGTTAAAAAAGGCCATGTTAACTTGTTTGTAGTTATTATTATGCAGATCTTTTTGCAAGATCGTTGTCCGATACCAAATACTGATGTGTTGTGGTCTACATATTGCCATCCTATTGCCAAAGCATGGGTCTCTCCTTACATTGGACGAATGCAACAATTCGCACAATTACTTGGGGTGACACGTCATTATGTCAACATTGCAGAAGATTGATTACTTATTTGTCCTTTATAAAGTTGTATTGCTTAAAAGACAACGTACTTAACTATCAACGTTACTATATGATCGATCAGTTACTTATTTGATTTGCAGGATATTTATTTTTCTATTAAAAATTTGCCAGAACCTCCCCTAAAATATGGACATCCTACTTCAATGCATGTCACCTGTATCAATGAACATAAAACAGTACACGCAATAGAACAAATGGAATTAAAGCCTTGAAGTACGAACACATGGCATAAATGCCTTTAAGTACCAACAAGTTAATACAATAGTCATGTCTTAAAACAACCGTTGTCCAATTTTAACAAGTTAATACAGTAAACAGAAAAGACTAATTCATTGTGTCCCTGCCCGACGTTGTTGGCCACCACAACCTCTCCTACCACCACGACCTCTTCTGTTATAAACATTTCCTTCATCAGTGACCCCTTGAGCTAACATTAATGCTGCATGTGTAGCATCCTAGGCATCAGTGCCTTCAGTCACCATCCTTAAATCAATCATACGCTGTAAATGTCCTGCTATCCTACGACATACAGCCTATGAACATAGAAACATAACAAACACATGATAAAATTTTTGTCACAAGTAATTACCAATGTATGATAACAATAACTACAATTAGTACTTACAACATCAGTGGTATTTGCATGGCTACTAGATTCGGCCTCTTCTACCACATGCTCAGGCTCGTGTCTGTTGTCTGGTATCATCGGTGGGACTATATGAAGGAGACCTGCATTACATGGGTCCACAATTGGGTGGGAGATCTTAAAGTACCACTCCATGTACCCTGGGACACAATCAGAGGGTTCCACTGCTTGTTCTCCCGGCCTGATCAGGTGATTTGCAAAATGCAACCACCTTTCATCAACTTCTTCTACAGATGGATAAACAACTGTGAACACATTCGGGTGTCGAGGAATAGTCTGCGTATAACCATATTGGCGCAATACCCTTTCTGGAAAATGCAAATGCATGTCAGAGTCCCATCTAATGAATTCGGAGAATAAAGATATCAACTCAAATGGACGAACTACACGATGCTCGTCATATGGCCTCCAACAAACTTTTTCTGTCTTCAGCTCATCCAACTGTGAACGATAATGGCTTACTGATAACAACTTCCCAGGCACCCAATGGCTACATCGTGGTAATGACTCACTGTATCTCTTACCTAGTGTCCTCAACCCGATAGTAGGGAAATGCTCGTAGATCCATGCCTGTGTCAACAACCACGAAGAAAAAATTATGGTCAATACGTTTAGTTTATATTTATTTTAATATATAAAAGGTACCATATTAGTAATTACCTATAGAAGAGTAACATAACCGCCGACCTGCCTTGTCTTAGCAAAACTGGCATCAGCCAGATGCTCATACATATGAACCAATGCAGCTGCACCCCATGCATAACCCCCGCACAACTGAAGGTCACGGAAAAGCGGTAAGAAGCTCACGCTTACAGCGCCAAAACTCTTGTCAGCAAAGATGGTAGACCCCACTAGATGCAACAAGTATGCTCTAGCTGCATGCGTCCATTGCATCGTCTAGCACTTGTTTGCATACACGTCCCGCAAAAAGCTTAGGCACACATGTCCCCCTCTGGTGAATCTGGTCTCTGCATATGCATCTTCAAATGACACTCCTAACAAGTCCATCAGCACGGGATTAGCACTCGAAGCATCCAAATGAGGGTAACTGTAAAAAGCGCAAACAACGGGGATATGTAACAAAGACGACACATCATCAAGTGTGATGGTCATCTCTCCCATGGGCAAATGGAATGTGTTGGTCTCCTTATGCCACCTCTCAACAAAAGCACACAACAATCCCTTATCTGCAGTTACATAACTACATTCAATCAATGGGGATAAGCCAGAATCCTTTACCAAATCCTTTATTTGCTCGTGTGGAGGACCAAAGGCTCTCAATTTACGTCCGTGTGATACCACCTTTAACTCACCCCGATCCTACAAGTTATTACAAATGATAAATAATTAAAATTAACTTATTCAATGCAAAAAAAAAACATGTATTATTTATTAAAATAAATTATGGAAATATGTATATCAATCCCTGCCACAAATCTCGAGCTACGTGATCAACATATAATGTAAGGATTGATGTGTCCTCAGGCCCACCACCAAACTCAATAACATCAGCTACTTCTGGCTCCTCCTGTTGCTCCATCTCCTCATTCTCCTCATGCTGAATAACATCATCAACTCGTCCACGACGCCTTCGTGTAGATGCAGTGGGTCTCACACGTTGGGACAGATTGACACTCCCACCTCTAGTGAGTGGCATTTCTGCACATATATCAAATCAAATATATAACAACCACAACTAAATGACGTCTAAATGTATATAACAACAATGACATACAAATTCTGTCACATACAAATTTTGTCCTATACAATTCTAATTATTTTATGTTAAATATCATCTTATGCAATTACAAATTAAATTATACAGTTACATATTACATTATACAATTCCATATTAAATTATATAATTTTAATTTCTAACGAATTACAAATTAAATTATACAAATATTTTCTTACGGATTACAAATCAAATATCATATTATACAATTACACATTAAATTATACACTTACAAATTAGATTAGATATCTTACGGGTTACAAATTAAATATCATATTATATAATTACAAATGAAATTATACAATTAAAAATTAAATTATAGATTTTTCCTTAATTACGGATTATTAAATCCGGAGTATATATCGAAATCCGGAATTGTATTACGGAATACCCGTTCCGTAATACATTGTTGCATTACGGAATAGGAATTCCGTAATAGCTTTCCGGAGTTCCATATATACTACGGATTATCCAATCCGTAAAGCATTAATAGGTGTCTTGCATTATGGAAAAGGAAATCCGTAATTGGTTTCTTATATATTACGGATTATCCAATCCGTAATAACACAAAAGGTGTGTGTTGCATTACAGAAAAGGAAATCCATAATATATAGCATATATACTACGAATTATCCAATCCGTAATAAGGTGAAAGTGTGTGTTGTGTTACGGATTAGCTAATCCGTAACACAACACACACTTTCACCTTATTACGGATTATCCAATCCGGAATTTACAAAGAAAAAAATAATAATAATCGAACGAAACAACCACTTACCGGATTCAATGGTAGACGAAGAGGATGGCTTCAATGGCGGAGGAAGAGGATGCCAAGAAAGCTCCACCAAGACGCACTACCTTCAGTGAAGTGTGATGTGCTCGAAAGGAGTAGCGGGAGGGGATGGAAGCAAAAAAAATTGAAGGTTTAGCAAGAAGATGGGGTGCGGCGGCGCTGGAAGGAAAACGAATGATAGGGAGAGGTGTTAGGTTTATGGGGTGCACCGGTGAGTGTTATGTTTAATAACCAAAAGGGCAGAAGGGTATAATGGTCTCGTCAGGTGGCTATTTATTTTTCATGGGGTGCGCCGAGAAAAATTGGGGTGCCTTAAGAAAAAGCCTATTCTTTTCCTTGCTTTTGGTTATTGAAGATAATGGACCTGCACATGTTTTGTCGGGCTGTTGCTTCCTGTACCTCCAATTCTTTCTTCCTGCACCCCATTACATTCCGGAAAGCCCAATCTGGAATGTAAAAGTTACGTTCCAGATTGGGCTTTCCGGAATGTAATGGGGTAGGAAGAAAGAATTGGAGGTGCAGGAAGTTTTATCCACTTTGTCGGGTAAGACATCAGAGATAGTAGAGCGCTTTAACAACATAAATCTAACTAAGTTGGTTGAAAACGTGCGTGAATTATTATAAATTTCACGTATTTTTTTTATTTTTACAGATAAAAAAATACTGCATAAATCTAACTAAACTAGCAGTACACTACTAGTACTGTGCTTTCATATTCAGAGTGCCAATCCCTGTGGATGTCTCTCTCTTAAGCCATTAGCCAGCCAATTATGTTAACCAAAATCAGATCTATATATGGCATCACACCCTGAGCATCCAAATGCAATTGGGATGCTTATCCCATCCAATCCTGTCTCTTATAAACCCACCATCAAAAACATGTCTACAATTTGATCCATATATTATGCTGGACTGAGAGTATGACATGTATTTCTCGTTTGGACAAAGTGAACTTTTTGTATCACGTGGAATCTTTAGTGGACCTTGGTAGATAAATAACATTTTGAATAGGATCTTGTTTCGGAGGAAGCAGAACACCCCTAATACAGTTCAAAATGGGAAGTGGACCCATGCATGTTTCACTTTAATCAAAGAACATATTCTATCCAAACCCCCTTCTCAGAAGGGGATTTCTAGGAAAATAAATGTAAGGAATTCTTACAGATAATAAAACTAACTATATTACATGTCATTTTAACACATGCATAAAGAGAAATATTGTGAAAGTATTAATTGGTTTGTCAAGTCAATTCGATAAGCTTCCCAAATTTCCATACTAGCTCAAAGCATATATCTTCTTATATATGATCTTTTGGGTAAATTTGACAGTTTCCAGGATGGCCACAATAATGCTTAGTCCTGACTACTGAGCACTTCTCCTAGGTAGGACAAGATGCAGTTGATAAAACTAAATTCAGCTACAAATTAATGTTCCAATTTTATATTTTCAATACAAAGTCATCTCGATTGTCAAAAAAAATACAAAGTCATCTCAAATCTAATTTCCTTTACCACCAATGCCATAACTATCATATTTGTTATAGAATGTCCAAGTAGTCCCATAATTACTTTGTTTACCTACCTGATCAGTAGCAATGTTTTCAAACCTTTGTATAAAAACGGAAAGGTTTGTCAAGTTCTTTCTAAATTGTCACTTACTACTACCAGTGCAAATACATGTACCAATGTCACAATAAAGTTCTTTCCCCCACCTATATGTCTTGGATGCCAAAAAACATATAACTTCTTGCTCTCTCTTGTTAGAAATTCAAAAGAATATGTAGAAGACACAGTCACACATAGTTTATCATTATGTAACAAATCAACTAATATGTTAATCTTTGTCATCATGAGTGTAAAAAGTTACTTTTTACAAATTCTAATTACTAAAACAAAATTGCTGTAAAAAAACCAGCTAATGAAAAGAATAATGAAATTCAGGCACAAGAATAAGGATCTGAATCTGATGCAGTCAATTCCAGAATCAAAAGCAACAGTGCACCTTAGCCATATCTGCAACCAACAAAACTCAACCAGGGTCTCCCCTTGGCTTAGCTTGACAAGATCTTCTGGTCCAAAATAAGCTCTTCCAGTATGTACAGTGGCCTTTCATGTATTCAAACTAGCATGGCTAAAGAAGTCCATGCTATAATTTTGACTACCAAATACCATTCTCCAAAATAATCTTATTTCTTCAGATTGCTATGCAAAGTCAAACAAAGCTTTCCCCAAGCTGCATCATTAGTTAGATCAGAACTTGCTAAGCTATCAAAAGCTAGAACCTATGAAACATAATAATTCAGGAAAAACAATGTCAATAGTT
This sequence comes from Pueraria montana var. lobata, assembly GCA_026413185.1. NCBI lineage: Eukaryota > Viridiplantae > Streptophyta > Magnoliopsida > Fabales > Fabaceae > Pueraria > Pueraria montana. The sequence goes on from CM048648.1 coordinate 79,120,816, forward strand.
TTTCATTTGCTTGTTGATAATCAAAGAGAACATTTTGCCGCTTTTCCAATATCCATATTATTTACCTGTCCCATGTAAGGTCTCTTTGCAGCTGAGTGCCGCACACAAGCAGCAGCAACTTCAATCATGTAGTACAATTCACTCTCAACATAATTCTTTTCTAGCCTTGGATCTGCCAAAATATTGAAATCCTCAGTGCATGACTCAGCAAAGGTTGAGCCTGTAAAAAAAGTAGTAGCACCTTTAAGACGAACTAGACTTGAGAACATGCTGGTAGCTGTCTCAGCAAAGGTGCTACTATTAAGCTATATAGTTTTATATTCTCATATATGCAGGCATAATTACCGACACAAATACACTATGACGAGGTTAACTGAAATGTTCCTTTCCATAAGTAAGAGTATAATATATAGCAAAGCAATATCCAGTGACATCAGTTCTTCATCTTTCAGTAAGAGTGAAGGAAGATCATGACAGTACTTATCATATTAAATTATCAAGTGCTCTAAAAGTTTAAGATACGAAGACAAGAACTAATTTATGCATACTAAACTTCAAACAAAAGTATTGCACTTTGCAATGTTGAGTGCAAGCATGGCTAGCTATACTGCAAGGCTCGCAAAATAGTAAGCATTTTGTCATACTAGTCATACATAAGTTACTATGATATAAGATAACAACTCCAAATAGAAGAAAATCACAATCAAGAAATAAACTTTAATCACAACAAACAGTTTTAATAGACAGTTAGACACTAATATTAGGCTTCTCAAACACAAGATTAGCAAAAAAGATAGATACACTAGAAAAAGAGTGATCAGAGCAGACTAGCATCTACATACCCATTCAACTAGGCTCTTATCATCTAACAGAGGTTGGAATGCATGTACTGGTTTCCGTCTGGTAATATTAATAAGCTCCAAATGCACAACTCCAAAAGAATATACATTAGACTTCTCAATCAATTTGCCACTTGAAGCATATTCGGGGGCAACATACCTTTAAGATGGGAAAAAAAATCAATGTTGATGCAGTTTTTTGTACTAAAAGATCTATTAATAAAAAATGAAAAGAGAAGTTCATAGATATATTAATGAATACCCAGTTACCCACCCAAAAGTTCCCATGACAAATGTGGTTACAGCGAATCTAGGATTCTAAATCAGGGAAGGGGTGCTAAATATACATATTCAAAATAAGATAAGAGATATGATAATGTTATCGTGTTTTATTGGCGTAACAAACAACGGATTACAATAGAAAAAGATAGTTATTTTATCTTATCCTATCCTATAGAGTCAATTTGGAAAAAGACAAAATTAAACTTTTAAATTATGTACTTAAATAAAAATAATAAATACATGAAATGAGTGAAAAATTAGGGGTAAGAAATTCAAATATACAAAATTAGGAGGGTAAAATATATACATTTAGGATATTTATATTTAATTTTTTAAAAGTGAGAGTGCACTTGCACCATGGATTGAGTATAGATCAGCCACCGGTTACATCACTTACATGTTGTTTATTTGCACCAAGCGCTAATTTGGCTAGCTAAAAATCTGAGACCTATAATAAAATTAAAAATTGGAGTACTAAGAATAAATAATTTGGCTATAAAAAATATTTACATAATGGGTACATTCCAATTAAATTAAAAATTTATTAGTGCATAAAACTTTTTATACATTATGTATGAAATATCAAGTTTAATCGTTTATTGTTTTACGAATTGCAATGACTGGATTTTCTAAGCCTTTTTGTTTTGTTCCTATAAAGTTGTACAAGGGGCCATGCCACTCTATAAAATTTTCCATATTTATTGTTTTACGTAATGCGATGACCGGAGTCTTTTCTAAATCTTTTTGTTTTTTTCCCTACAAAGTCATATAAGTGGCCATGCCACTTCATAAAAATTCTCACATTTATTATTTAACTTAATGCGATGACCGGAGTCTTTTCTAAGTCTTTTTATTTTTTTCCTACAAAGTCATATAAGTGGCCATGCCATTTCATAAAAATTTCCACATTTATTGTTTTATGTAAGGCGATGGCACAGGAGTCTTTTCTAAGACGTTGGCTAGGGTGCCACAGTTTAGTAAATGTGGCACCGTGGCAAAGTTTATATTAGCAGTCTGATATAGCCCTTGCAATCGTGCGGTTCATAATTTTATACTTTATAAGATTTTTTAAAATGGTGTAGAGAGTTTGAAAGTATTCATTAAAACAATATAAAAAACTTGTATTTGAAATAGAGAAATTCTGGATTTTTTAACCAAAATAGGTAGAAAAAAAAAAGTAAATACTAAAAAGGTATTCTTTGAAAATAATTTATATGATATGGGTTGTTTTTGTCACGTCAGAATAACAAAAGGCGCCACACCGTGTGACTCCTCATGCACTTCAAATTTTTTAGCACAAGAGACGTCACACTGTGTGTCTCCTTTTGTTGCTTTTTTTTGTCAAACAATTATGTAAATCTGATGTATATTATTCAGGCTTGCTTTTAGTGATCACGACTAAGAAAAAAAAAGTTTAGTAATTTTTAGCTATATATTTGAGATATATTATTAATAAATAGTAAAATCAATTAATACTTTCAAACTCTCTGCACCATTTTAAAAAATCTTATAAAGTATAAAATTATGAACCACACGATTGCAAGGACTATATCAGACGGCTAATATAAACTTTGCCACGGTGCCACAGTTACTCAACTGTGGCACCCTAGCCAACGTCCTTTTCTAAGTCTTTCTTTGTTTTGTTCCAGCAAAGTAATATAAGTGGCCGTGTTATTTTATAAGAATTTCCAATTATCTGTTTTCAAATTAAGCCGATAAATTTACTCAAGATGAAGATGTTAACAAAAACATTAGGAAAGCAACACAAAATCCTTGACATATATATGAAGCTTAAAATATTAGAAACAATGCATTTTAATGAGTAAAAATATTTAAGTTTTTCACACTTTTACAGACCATACCTTTACCGCAGGCGTCAAGAGTATCATGTTTAGCTTGATATTATCGCCATCAAAAAAGGTTGATAATATCAAAAAATTTTGTGTGGGTTATTTTTTTTAAGATGCCTATCTTTATAAAAAAAAAGAGTCTGTGCAGGATAATTAAGTGAATGAAACAGAAGCTCTAAACCCCCCCCCCCAAAAAAAAAAAGTGAACAAGTTTTATAATGATTCTTCAACGTGCAAGATAAAAGTAAATATATTCAAAATGATAAATAATCGAGTAGAAATAATAAAAAGTTTATCCCTGGAAAAGATAAATTGATTTATGGTCATGATAAGTAATTTTTCTAGCTTGTATTTTTTAGTCTGTTTTGTTTTAGAATATATACTTGCAATCATAGAACTCCTCTGTAATAATAAAAACTATTTATTGATTTCACATATGCTTTTTATTCTTTCCAACTATTTACATAATTAAGATTCAAGCAGTCATGATTAGTTTCGTAATTGACAATGCAAAGTCGTCCCTTTCTTTTTTATTTTTGTAATTAGAGACCTTTTCAAGTCGTTGCCTCGTCTTCTTATTTTCTTTGGTCAGTTATGATCACTATCATGGAAATTGGAATGTTATATATACGGCTATTGGTCGTGCTAATTAAACTCACCAGTATCAATCTCATTTCAATATTGAGTGAATATGATCAATCACTAAGCCTTTCTGATGATAACCGCCACAATATCAATGATGAAACCAGTTCCTTGCAAATTCATTCTAGCCATAACATTTATGAGGTGTTTGGTGTTGCAGGTTGTTTGTGGTGAACAGGAAATTAAGTGCATAGAAAGGAGAGGGAAGCACTCCTCCAATTCAAGTCTCATCTTGGAACACTGCTGATTGTTGCCAATGGGAGAGGATTAGCTGCAGCAACCTCACTGGCCACATTCTAATGCTCGACCTTTATGGTGAGATTAATGATGAATATGCTACCTATCGTAGCTATTATATTGCCTCGCATATCAGTGGAGAGATCCACAAGTGGTTGATGGAGTTGCAACAATTAATGTATTTGGACCTCAGTTGGAATTCTTTTCCAAACAGAGGAATCCCAGAGTTTTTTGGTTCTCTAAGCAACTTGAGATACCTTGATCTGTCACATTCTAAATTTGGCGAAAAAATTCCAAGTCAGTTTGGGTCTCTATCTCATTTGAAATACTTAAATCTTGCTCACAATTCTCTGGAGGGTTCAATCCCAGGTCAACTTGGAAATCTCTCCAAGTTGCAGCATCTTGATCTCTGGGACAATTCTTTCCAGGGAAATATACCATCTCAACTTGGAAATCTGTCCAAGTTGCAGTATCTTGATCTCAGCAACAATTATTTTGAAGGAAATATACCATCTCAGCTTGGGAACCTTTCAAAGTTACAGGAGCTTTGTCTTGGAGGATATCCTAGTGCTCTCAAAATTGACGATGGGCTGTCTAATCTCATTTCCTTAACCCATCTTTACTTGTGGTCCATAACTAATCTTAACGGTTCTCATAGTTGGCTGCAAAAGATTCTCAAGCTACCAAAACTAAGAGAACTAACTTTATCTGATTGTAGCCTTTCCGATCATTTTATCCTTTCAAAGAGGCCTTCTAAATTAAATTTTTCTACTTCCCTTTCAGTCCTTGATCTTTCTGGGAACACCGTCACATCATCAATGATATTCTAGTGGGTGTCAAACATCAGTTTCAACCTTGTTGAGCTTGACCTTAGTCATAACCTCTTGGAAGGTTCCACATCAAATCATTTTGGTATGGTAATGAATTCTCTTGAGCACCTCGACCTCTCCTATAATAGATTGAAGGGCCAGGTTTTGAAATCTTTCATGAATATATGCACCTTACATTCTTTAGACATGTACACAAACAATTTGACTGAAGACCTTCCCTCAATTCTTCATAATTTGTCTAGTGGATGTGTTCGATACTCACTGCAAGATTTGGATCTGTCATTTAATCAAATCATTAGTTCTTTGCTTGACCTTTCAGTATTCTCTTCTTTGAAAATATTAGATCTTTCTAACAATCAATTAAGTGGGAAAATATCTGAAGGCATCAGAATACCGTATCAATTGGAGTCTTTGTCAATCCAATGGAACTCTTTAGAAGGTGGAATTCCAATATCATTTAGGAATGTATGCACATTGGGCTCATTGGACTTGTCTGATAACAATTGAATCAAGAGCTTCCAGTGATAATCCACCACATGTTTGGGTGTGCTAGAAACTCGCTATAAGAATTGAACTTGAGAGGAAATAAAATCACTAGTACGTTGCCTGACCTTTCAATATTTTCAACCTTGAAAACATTGGATCTATCAAAAAATCAATTAAATGGTAAGATACCTGAAGGTAACAAATTGCCATCTCAGTTGGTGTCTTTGTCAATCCAATCAAACACTTTAGAAGGTGGACATGTCTCATTTGGCAATGCATGTGCTTTGCGCTCATTGGACATGTCTAATAATAGCTTGAGTGAAGAGTTTCCAATGATAATCCATCACTTGTCTTGTGCTAGATATTCATTGGAACACTTAGATCGAGCATGAATCAAATCAACAATACACTACCTAACTTCTCAATATTCTCATCTTTAACAATATTATATCTTAATGGAAACAAGCTAAATAGAGAGATTCCTAAAGATATTCAATTTCCACCTCAACTAGAGAGGCTAGGTATGCAATCAAATTCCTTAAAAGGTGTGCTCATTGACTACCATTTTGTTAATATGTCCAAGTTATACTCATTGGACTTATCTGGCAACTCATTGGCCTTGACATTTAATTACCCAAAATTGGGCCCCACCTTTTCTGTTGAGCCACATAGTATTGTGATCTTGCATGCTAGGTCCAACATTTCCAAAATGGTTACAAACACAAAATGACTTCATGCATCTTGACATTTCTAATTGTAGTATATAAGATCTTGTTCCAGAATGGTTTTGGGTTAAAATGGAAAAACAAGGATTGTATACCGTGGATATTTCATTTAACAATCTCAAAGGAACAATTCATAATTTTCCGTTAGCGAGTATTCCTTCATCTCTAATTCTTGCTTCAAATCAATTTGAAGGTTCTATTCCACCATTTCTTAGAAGATTTTTCTTTCTTGATCTATCCAAAAATAAATTATCAGATTCTTATTTGTTTCTATGTGCTAATGGTACAATTGAAGAATTAAGCTATCTAGACCTTTCAAATAATCGATTATCTGGACAAATTCTGGATTGTTGGAGCCATTTCAGGTCATTAGTTTATTTAGATTTGAGCCACAATAAATTTTCAGGAAAGATTCCTACTTCGATGGGATCACTTCTTGACCTTCGAGGATTGCTATTGAGAAACAACAACTTACCAGATGAGATCCCTTTCTCCCTAAAGAGTTGCACAAATCTAAAAAAACTAGATATGGCAGAAAACATATTATTAAGGCGTATCCCTGCCTGGATTGGGACAAAAAAAGAGCTTCAAATTTTAAGTTTGGGAAGGAATAATTTCTATGGAAGTTTACCTTTACAATTTTGTTATCTAAAATGCATTAGGCTCTTGGATGTCTCACTAAACAACTTATCTAGGCGAATTCCTAAATGCATAAAAAAATTTACTTTAATGGCTCAAAAGACATCTTCATTACATTGTGGAGATCAATCATATTATGTCAATAAGGCCTATTATCAGCGATCCCGATCATACAATTTGATTGCATTCTTGATGTGGAAAGGTTCTGAACAAGTGTTAAAGGATACAGAGTTATCGCTTTTAAAAAGCATTGATCTCTCAAGCAATCACTTCTTAGAAGAGACCCCAGTAGAAATATAGCATTTATTTGAATTGGTTTCATTGAATTTATCAAGAAACAATTTGATAGGGAAAATTCCTTCAAAAATTGGAAAGCTAGCATCACTTGAATTTCTGGATTTGTCAAGAAACCAGCTTGTTGGTTCAATTCCTCCAAGTCTTACTCAAATTGATTGACTCACCATGTTAGATTTGTCACATAACCATCTAGCTGGAGAAATTCCAATCGGCACACAATTACAAAGTTTCAATGCATTGAGTTATGAAGATAATCTTGATCTTTTTGGGTGGCCACTAGAGAAATTGTGTATTATTGGGGGGACAACACAAGAACCAAATATTGAAATTCATGAGGATGAATATTCACTTTTCAGTCGTGAATTTTACATGAGTATGACATTTGGATTTGTTATAAGCTTTTGGGTGGTGTTTGGCTCAATCTTATTCAAGCGTTCTTGGCGACATGCCTATTTCAAGTTCTTGAACAATCTATCAAACAATATTTATGTCAAGGTAGAAGCAGTGTTCGTTAATAAAATATCAAAGGTGGCTGAAGCTTAGCAGGTAATAATATTGTAGCCCTTCCATATAGATAGTTTCTTTTGCTTTTCATATAGTTTATGTACATATAAGAAACCTGACAGATTTTTAAAAAAGAAACTTCAAATAAAAGAAGCTTTTAACACAAGTTAAACTTATGTATTTTTGTTGTAATTATGCGATGATCTCTAGTAAATTGTTTATAAAGTACTAATTGGTAACAACATATTTAATAAATGATAAAGTAATATTATAGTTTTGAATTGTGACAGTAAGATTTCATAACTTTTAACTATTTTTAATATAATTAATTTTGAAGAGGCATAGTATAAATTCAAGTCAATAGCTCCTAGAAAGTTAGATTCTTAAGTCATATGTAATGTTGGTTAAACTAATTAATTAAGTTTATTTGAGAGATGATATGAATATATATATATTTCTTGAAGTGAGATACTATTTTTGCAATACAATGGTTAAGTTGTTTTCATAAATTATTATGTAAAAGAAATATGAGAATTATTATGCAAGAACAATTAGGTGTGTAAATGTACCATGCTAATTAATCAAGGTAATGATTTCTTGCTTGTTAGAATGGTTTGGTGTGCAGTAAAAAAAAAAGAATGGTTTGGTGCATCTAGTGTTTATATACATAATGCTTTATTTTTTTTAGTAAAACTATGTCCTAGACAACCTTTTTGAAAATTTTGGATAAAAGTTTTCTTGATAATAAAATAAAATAGCAATATAATTAGAGAAAATAGGCTATACATTGACATCCAATTACAAAACATCATGTATAATAAGTTTGTTGACTTTTATAATAACTATATTAAAAGTCATATTAAGAGTGATTTCTTATTGGATAACTATATAAAACTACAATGTTAGTGCATAATTATTAAACTCATAAAATTATTGATTTTAATCTATCATTAACTTTTTTTTGTCACTGATTTGATATTATTATTCTTATTACTTCAATTTTTTTGAAATATATTAATGTTATTTTTTTTATAACGGTTATTTTTCTTTTTGTAAATAAGAATTTTATTTATTTTCATTTACACATCTTTGAGAAAGTTACTAACGTTCTATTTTTCTTTTCTTTTTCTTTTTTAATTATCAGCCACTTGAAGACCGCATGCTCTTGCATGACTCCAACATCTGACCTTGTTTGGACAATGAAATAAGTTGGAAATTTGGTTGCTTTACATTTCTTCACTGTCAATTGGGATACTTGTATCATGTTTTGATTGTTTGAAGAATACTCTAGTTTTATTAGCATTGTGCTTGTAATGATATATAAATTACCATGTATTATATCAATACCAATGTATAGCAATTCTTAATCTGATGTCAGAATTTGACATATAATACTGATTATAGAAATTAATGCCAAGTCAAACTTACCTTCATCTTCCTCGTCTCCGTTTTGACTAGTGAATTATGGGGTGAGGTAGTTTTTATCTAATGCTGTAAAAGATGCAGCTCTACTACAATAGAAAAGCAAAGAAAAATTACAAGTAGAAATAGATAGAAAAAGGAGATGGTGGAATTTGATGATTGTCATTTATCAGATATGTGGTACATATATACACCTTTGATGATGAGAAAAGATGAATGAAATCCATAGAATTGTGGAAACAAATTAGGGAATAAATCTTACAAAATCAGGACCAAATTATGCATTTTAAAAAAAATCACAATGCATATTTGTAGTAACTAATCACATATCCTTATTTGTAGTAACTGATAGAAAATCTTCAATCTGATATGCTTATTCCTTAACTGCCCCCTCAAATGCGTGGGTGTAGCTATCACTCCAAGTTTGCTTCTAAACTAACTGAATCGTGAATGACTTAGGGGCTTAGTTGGACAGTCTACAATCTGGTCCGCTGAGGGAATATAGGCAACAGTAACTTGATTATGTAAGACTTGATCTCTAATATAATGAACATCCACCTCAATGTGCTTTGATCTGGCATGTAGAATTGGATTTGAAGCTAAAGCCTTTACACTCAAGTTGTCACACCAAAGAATAGGGAACCTTGGCAAAGATAGCTTGATTTCCTTTAAGAGGGACATTGTCCAAGCAACTTCAGCAGCTAAATCAGCCAGAGCTCTATATTCAGACTCTGTGCTTGATCGAGACACCACCCTTTGCTTCCTAGAGGACTAGGAAATAAGTGTTTCTCCAAGAAAGATACAATTTCCTGCTACTAATTTTCTATCTTCTAGACTAGTGGCCCAATTAGCATAAAAAAAGCCATTTATATCAAGGTCTGAAGAAGGTTTAATGTGTAGGCAATAGTTTTTAGTTCCTTGCAAGTACCTTAGGATCCGTTTTATTCCTTGCTAATGGTGAACGGTAGGAGAGCACATGTATTGACTCAATTTATTTACAGAGTAGGCAAAGTCAGGTCTGGTGTTTACAAGGTATTGCAGTCCTCCAATTGCTTGTTGAAACAGTGATGGATTTTTCAATGGCTCTCCTTTAGTTGTGAACTGTTTTCCCATTACCATAGGCGTTGGGCATGTAGAGGAATTCTCTATGTTAAACTTTCTCAGCAAATCTGATATGTACTTGGTGTGCCTTAAATACATTCCACCTTCATCTCTGCTAACTTATATTCCAAGAAAATAATGTAGGCTTCCAAGATCCTTTAGGGCAAAAGGCACATTCAGCTGTTTGATGAACTTGTTGAGAAAATCAGAGTTGCTGCTTATTACTAGTATATCATCAACATAGATAAGAATGAAGGTGACATGATGCTTCTCCTTAAGAAAGAAAAGAGAGGAATCACTCTTAGTGTTCTGAAATCCCCAAGTTAATAGTGCATTCTTGAGTCTTTCAAACCATGCCCTTGGAGCCTGCTTCAACCCATAAAGAGCCTTTGTTAATTTGCAAATGCGGTGTGGCTTGCTAGGATCAATGAAACCTTCTGGTTGGTACATGAACACAGTTTCTTTGAGATAACCATTTAAGAAAGCATTATTTATATCCATTTGTCTAACCTCCCAGTTGAAGTGTACTGCCATTGACAATATGATCCTCACAGTGCTTGCCTTGACTACTGGACTAAAAGTCTCTTCATAGTCCAAACCTGTTGTTTGTTGAAAACCTCTTGCTACCAATCTAGCCTTCCTCATTTCTATTGTTCCATCTGCCTTGAACTTGGTTTTGAACACCCACTTAGAGTCTATCACATTTTTCTGCCCTTGATATGGAACTAGTGTCCATGTGCCATTTGAGTGTAGTGCTTTGAATTCATGCTCCATAGCTTCTTTCCATTCTAGTTTCTGCATTGCTTCAGCTACTGTCACAGGTTCTTTGTCATTAGTCTCCTTCTCGACTGCACCAACATAGGGATGTTTTGGCTTGAAGATCCCATCCTTGCTTCTAGTACACATTCTATGTGTATTATTTCATGTGTTGGTTTTGTATCAGCTTCTGCATCATTATGATCAATAGCTTGATTCTTAACTGCTAGCAATACTTGTTCTACTTCTCTCAATTGATCATGAACGAAAGTTTCAACTGGAGAAGAATTTATTGAGTTTTGAGGACTGCTATCCAAAGAGGAGTCACTACTGCTCAATTGATTGCTGCTGGTTGCTGCATCAATTTGAGGGGCTTCCACATTTTGAGGATTGATTGATCCTGTAGAGAAAAAAGGATAAGAGAATACAACAGGTTCTGTTATCATGTTAGGTGTTTTCTTAGTGTTCAGAAAACCACCATGAAATGGAAAATCATTTTCATTGAACACAACATGTCTTGATATGAAAATTCTTCCACTTGAGTTCATGCATTTGTAACCCTTGTGATTACTACTATATCCAAGAAACACACATTTGGTGGTGTGATATTGAAACTTATGTTTGTTGTAGGGCTTAAGACAGGGATAACATGCACACCCAAAAGACTTTAAAGAATCGTACTTTGGCTCTTTATGAAACAACAAATAATTAGGGGTTTGATTTTCAACTACTGAAGTAGGAAGCCTATTTATCAAGAAAACAACAGTTGTAAATGCCTCCCACCAATAGTATAATGGCATTTTAGCTTGTGCTAATAATGTTAATCCCAATTCCACTATGTGCCTATGTTTTCTTTCAGCCTCTCCATTTTGTGCAGAGGTATATGGACAAGATAATCGCAATTGTAATCCTGAATCATGTGCCAACATTTGAAAATATTTGTATTCTCCACCACCATCACATTGTAAAACTTTGATCCTTTTATTAAATAGATTTTCAGCCATACCTTTAAATTGAATGAAAGCTTGCAAGGTTTCAGATTTATGTTTTAGAGGATAGATCCAAGAATGTCTACTAAAATCATCAAGGAAATGAACATAATATCTAAAATCAGAGGAAGAATTTATTGGTGCTGGACCCCATACATCTGTGTGGACTAAATCTAAAGGTCCCAAGGCACGAGAGGAGGAATTTTTAAAAGATAACCTATGAGATTTTCCATATTGGCAAGCTTCACAAAAGAAAGACTGATCACTTGATGAAATCTTCACACCACAATTCTTCAACACTTCATCTAACACCTTGCTACTAGGGTGTCCAAGCCTCCTATGCCAACTCTCCTTGACTGAAATGTAAGCGCTAGGTTCCTTGTTGAGACAAGGAATGACATTAGGAAGCTGGTACAATCCATCTTTAAGTTTCCCTTCCATTAGTATCTTTCCTGTCAATTTGTCTTCACAAAACAATGACTTGCATGAAACTCAACAATTATGTTCTTATCAGCAGCTAGCTTAGAAACACTTAACAAATTCTTGGTAATTTTTGGAACATAAAGTACTTCATGCAGATTTAGAGGTTTCTGATTAGTTTCAATTTTAGTGAAACCTGAGGCTGAAATTTTAAGTTTGTTACCATTGCCAACAACTAAATTATTCTTACCATCATGTTCAGAGAATTCTTGGAGCTGGTTGGAGTCACGTGTCACATGATTGCTAGCATCACTATCAAAATACCAATCAGGATCTCTGACTGAATTTGGGCTTGCAACAAAGGCATTATAGTTCTGTCCATCACACTTGTCTTGTTTGTCCTCAGGAGGTTGTCCCATATAGGCCTTGTCAAAGCGATAAAAGCAATCCACGGTTATATGTCCTATCTTACCACATACTTGGCATTTTGGCTTGACTCTAGAGAAACGACGTCTACCTTGTCCTCCTCTTGTGCCTCTTTGATTTCCACCTCTCCAACCTCCATTATTAAAGTATCTACTCCCCTTGTTGTCGGATCTGATAGCAACATTTGCCAAAATTGTCACATTTGAGAAATTACTCAAAAGTTCAATTCTGTTCTGATAAGCAAGAAGTTGTGCTTTCATGTCAACCTATGTTAGATCAATCAGAAAGTTGAACAACAATGGCATTATATTCACTATCTAATCCAGAAAGTGTTTGAATTATGAGATCACTGGTTGAAATTGGGCTTCCAGCAAGCTTCAGATTGTCAGCAAGATTCTTCATTTTTATCAGGTACTCCTCCATCTTGAGTGTTCCTTTGCGGGTGCTGTGAAATTCTGATTTAAGAAGTGTGATTCTTGATCGTGATTGTGCTCCTGCTAGGCTTTGGGCAGCTTCGTAAAGCTCCTTTGAAGTCTCGTAGTGCAGCAATTGAGTTGCAATATCATGTGTCATTGAGTTGAACAGCCAACCAAGAAGTTGTTGATCATTTGTAACCCATTCCTCATAAGCCGGGTTGGCTTGCTTGTTTCCTTCTACGTTAGTGAATTGCTGGGGACATTGATTTGCACCTGAAATATAACCATACATTCTGTTTCCTTTAATCATATGGAGAACTAGTGACTGCCACAACATATAGTTGCTCCTGTCCAACTTGACACAGCAAGAAAAAGTGGCAAGGGCATTTTTCTGGTTTGTGGTGGATTCCATAATAGATGATGACAGCAAGGAAGCGTGTTAGATCTTGATTGCTTCTGATACAAGATAGAAAAAGGAGATGGTGGAATTTGATATTGTCATTGATCAGATATGTGATACATATATACACCTTTGATGATGAGAAAAGATGAATGAAATCCCCAGAATTGTGGAAACAAATTAGGGAATAAATCTTACAAAATCATGATCAAATTATGCATTTAAAAACAAAACACAATGCATATTTGTAGTAACTAATCACATATCCTTATTTGTAGTAACTGATAGAAAATCTTCAACCTGATATGCTTATTCCTTAACTGAAATATCGTTTAAACATAGATTTAGATTATGTTCAGTTTCAGAGCAGAGCACAGACAACTCCTCCTTTGGAATTCTTGTAGCTTCATCTTGACTTTGTTCCCTGAAGAGTTATGATGGTTCTTCATCATCAGGAGAAATATAAACATTGTTCCCCTCAAAATTCTTGTGGATGAAATCAAAGATATTAATTGAAAGAGAAGATAGAAAGAAACATGTAAAGTAGATTCCTTATAATTGTCAAATCCTTCGCCAGGGTAAAATGCAGAGTCCCAATTCTAATGTTTAGTTTAGAAGTTAACATACAATTCCATAACAAAGTTCAAAAATAATATAGTTTCTTTGAATTTAAAATCACATTATGAGCTTTACATATGTCCAATCTAACACTTAATTGGTTGGACATGCAGCACTTCTGTTTAGTCCCGGGTCATGGTCAATCACTACTTCTTACTTTGGACTATTTGATTTTTTTCCCCTAATGGAATGGTCATAACTTCAAATTTTTCTGTGGAATTATTTATTATATATTTCTTTTTTTGCGGTTCGTAAGAAAAGAATGGGCTTTTTTGCGTTATATATTCATATTTTTGTCACTGTTTAGTTTGTTCCTATCTGTTTAATTTTAAGGTATCCAGCTTTCAATGCCAAGTTTAAGTTACCATTTATCCAAGGTATGATGATGCCATACCTCTCTGTGTTTTACCCTTTTCTTAAAAATAGTATTATTTTTACTTGTTTCAATGTATTTATTTTCAATCTTATCTCTTTTTTGCCTAATTGAATGTGTTTATTTCTGAAATCGTGATTTTGCAATCATAAAAGGAAACAGACATAAACACGGAAAAGCATCATCAAAGGGAGTTTGTGTTTGCTTACAGAAAAGGAAGAGCTACAGCAACTGAAAAGTATGGTGATTGAATATCAAGATTGGAGAAATATGTCAAATCCGGTGTCAATGTTGAAAATCTTACAGAGTAGTATGTGTCTTCAATGAAGGATGTAGCTCAGCTTTTAATAACGGTATCCGTCATTCTTACTCTGCCACAGGCATTATATTAAGACATATGTTCTCTTTCTATCAACATATTCTAGTGTTGTTTTATGTAACAACTCCTGTTTCTCTGAAAAAAGTTTCCCTCTCCCTTCACTGTTTCAGATTAAAGGAACAAAGCCTCTATCAGTGTTATTAATAGAACAAAGTCTTAACATTATAGTCTATTCTTGGTGGCAAAGTTGAGGTGCCTTCTTTATCTGGGAAGATGCAATTAAAAGTAAGACAATATTTACTTTTTCAGTATAGTGTTTTTTGTCCTTTTTTAATGTTTTCCAAAGAAAAGATTACAGGTGTGAAGCTTGTCCCATTTCAAGGTCAGGGCATGTTACTTTTCTTGCAGTTTCTTCTCAAAAGCAATAAGATCAAAAGAAGAATAAACTTCAATCTGATTCTGGATACCTTGAATATTTTGCCATTAGTTTAACATAAATTGATAACTATATATTGTTTTAATCTTCCTTATTTATTGCTTTCAAATAACTCTTTAGCATACATTCTTATCACCCCCTTGTTAAAATATCGTTTGTCTGTTCCATTTCTGTCTTTTAAACTGTAAATTATGTATTGACAGATTCAGTTAGATCAGATGAAAAGTGTTTCCATTCTGACAATGACACTTGCGTGGGATGACTTTTGTAAAAGCCCATTATTTGCATGAAGTTTCTGAATTATGGTGACAATTATGTCAGAACAACTAAGTTTACATTAGCCTCATTCCTCCCCAAGTCCTTGTTTGAGCAATTCAGGAAGGTTGCCAATTTCCAAGAGTTCATTGAGGATTTTAAGAGGAAAAAATAGGTAATGTTCTGTGATTCTTATATCAGCTTCTGCTGCAAATTTCTGGTTGATATGGTGTTCTCTTATCTTATGTTGTTACGCAAATTGCATATCTGTGATAGATAGTTATTTTTTTGTTCAATTTTAATTATCAACCAGTTTGCCAGTTCAAATTTTAATTTTCCTTATGTCCTGTTTTTCTCTTTTTCTTTTGCTTGTGTTGTTCAATGTACTTTTTGTTTTGCAAATGTTCACTTTATATGTTTTTCTTATTTTACTTTCAGCAAATGGGGAGCCAGTCTCTTGGTTTCCTTATGTGATACCTGCCTAAGTTGCAATGACACACTTTCGTCCAAATTGTAGCCATATTTTACAACCTGGCATGTATGTAATCTATCTTCAATTTTTTTTTTTAATTCATCGTGGTTCATATTTACCTTTTCCAACACTAACACCAACAAGCGGATACATTTTCATAACTTTGCAGGGACTACTCGGGAAATAGGCTGTCATTTTCTTCTTTTTGATGCTTATATTTGCTCCATTTACTTAGCCCGGAAGCTTCACTTAAATTTTGAACTACTACCTTTTATTATTGCTTCTCATGCTAGATAAATAGCATTCATATATTCAAGCATTTTACTTTATAAATTGTTTTCCAAAATAATATAAAATGTTTTTCTTTGTCTAAAGTAAATAATTATTAGTAATAGATGTAGCAGGCAAAAGTTATGGAGTAGGTGAAGACTGTTTTGGCAGCTACATATAGAGTTGATATTATCTGAAAAGAGCATGTCAAGGAGGTATTTGATTCACCTGGTTCTTATTTTGATTTTTCCTTTTTTTTTTATGTCTATAATTCTTATTCTTTTGTTGGTTTGTAGCCCGGGACCAAGTTGGCCACAAGCAAGAAGTCCCAAGCACTTCAAAGTGGTGTTTCATCTTAAGTTGCTACTTAATTGTTTGAGGCCCAATATTCTTAGATTATCTCAAGAGGAGAGTTTTGTTCCTTGTTTTATTTTTCTATTATTGCTTGGTACAAGTTTCATACTATGTTTCAAATTAATTTGAGTTAATTGGAATACTTGGTGGAAGCTACGGTGAAGTAGGAAATTTTCTCCCTCACCCGTGAGGTAGTAAATTGACAGGTGATAGGAGGTCTTTTACCGGCAAAAAAGAATTTTAAATAAATGAAAAATAAATTATTCTAAATAAAAAATAATAATTTAAAATTTAACGGAAAATATAAAAATAAAAATTAAAAAAAATCAATATTAATAGTAATTAATAGTAACGATAGTTACTAATAGTTACAGTAATTAAATAGATTCCCAATTAAAAAGTTAATAATTAGTTAAAATGTGTGAAACACTTTGAGTCGTGGTCAGCGACGAATCCAGAAACCTATTAAAGGAGGTTGGATTTTTTTTTCTACCTTTATAATTGTTTAAATTTTTAACTTTTTATAAATAATTTTAAAAAATATTTTCTATTTTTACACGTAAGTTTGAAATTATTTTTTATTTTAAATGATAATAACATTAACCGTTACCATAATAACAACATACACAACTAGTTTTATATAATTTCACACTAATTATCATCCTAACTATTGCAATAATAACAATAAATATAACTAGTTTTATATAATTTTACACTAGTTAACGTTAACTAGTACTACCTCTGGTCCTAATTATAAGCAACATAGGACAAATCATTAAGACCAAGGAGAGTAGTTGAAGTAGTTATTTTTAATTAATTCTACAATGAATTCAAATTTTATTCCAAAAGTATCCTTTGCTTTATTGATGTGAATGTATAGAAAATAGAGTTAGCAATAAAGTAAGGGTATAAAAGAAATTTTACCCTGAGTAACTTTACAAAAAGGTGATTGTTGCTTATATTTAGGACCAAATAAAAATTCAATTTGTTGTTTATAATTAGGACCAGAGGTAGTATTATAATAACAATATACACAATTAATTTTACACTAACTAATTTAAAAATATATATGTATATACACGAAAAATCCCGAGAGAGGAGGGGGGGGGGGGGGGCTGGTGCCCTTGCCCGCCCCTTCTAGATCCGTCTCTAGTTGTGGTGAAATCTGGGCTGGTGCTCCTGCCCGCCCCCTTCTAGATCCGTCTCTAGTTGTGGTGAAATCTACGGTGAAGTCTGAAAGTAACTTCCTCACCCGTGAGGGAGCAAGTTGACCTGTAATAACAGGTTTGCAACTGGCTAAAAAATTAATAGTATAATTGAATTAAAAATATAAAATAATGATTTTGTATTTTAAATGTAAAAATGGGAAAAAAATAATTTGAAAAGCAATATATTATAGAAGTGATTTAAAATAGTATATAATATATTATTAATAGGTATATACGAAAAATGCAAATTACAAACTTAAGCATATGTTAAATATATTGGAAACAAAGTTAGATATTTTTTGTGGAACATAGAGTATGACAACAGATGATTACGGTGATATTTAATTTTTTTTTAGTATTTTTATAATTTATTTTTATGTTAATATTTATAATTTATTTTAAAAAATTTTAGTAATTATAATATGATTTTTCTATTAATATAATATTACATAGTATCAGTATTTAAGCATGGATATTTTTTGTCAATAAAAAGTGAGGATATTTTTATATATAATATTACCTTGTTATAATATTACTTTATTACCTTTATTTAATAAAATTTAATAAGTTATTTTTATAGTAAACTATTATTTTAGTTTTTGAAAATGTATAAGTAAAATTAATTACTAATTTTTTAAAATAAATTATAAATATACATAATTTACTAACTATAAATATAGATAAGGGATTTACTACAAATCTCGTTGATAAATGTTTACTACAATTAAGAGATTCATTTAAACTAAAAAGTAAAAACTGGACATAGTTCCCATTAGTTGTATGGGTTTGTTTACACTTTTTTTTTTTGTTACATTACATTTTGTGAATATAACATTTTATATGACATTAATATAGATAATGTTATAACTTATAAAATTTTATTACTATCATTTTATAATAACTTATGGTTTAAAAGTTCACCAAAAATAATTCATTTATGAAAATGTATAATATAACATTAGTTACTATTTTTTTTAAAAATAAATTATAAATATAAATAATTTACTACCTATTATTTACTAACTATAAATATAAGTAAAGAATTTAAAATGTTATTTCTGAAATTGTTTGATAGCTTAGATCCCAAATAGCCTATAGATATAGATAATTTATTATCATTGACTGTATATTGATGTAATAGATTTCTATAGCTTTTTTCCTGCAGTTTTATATGTAATATAAATTACTATCCGGTCACTGGTAATCACTTTCATCCGTTGAATTTTTTTATAATATATCCTACGGTTAATTTTTGTTCTTCACCGATGAGGCAGTAATATTACTACTTCACCGTAGATTCCACCCTATTTACTCTTTTTGGACTTGCGGGTTTTGCCTAAAATGATAGTAACTTCACAGTAGTTTCAAAGGAAATACTAAATATTAGAACATAAATGGATCGTTAAGTGGTACTGGAATTATGTTACGAGGCAAAGCTATGCTACTACTATTCCTATCAATCTATCATTAAAAAACTAGAGAAAGCTATAGAACCAATAAAATAAGATTGATATTTCTTCCTTGATTCCTTCAAACAATGCAAAATGATGCATTAAATGAGAAACCTAATAAATGAGAACCTTATAACATGTGTCATCATCTATTGTTCTTACCAAATTTGGGAAGTATTCCGGTACGGTAGCTTTGCTGGAATCTCCTTCATGAATGGTGGGGGATGTACCTGCAAAGACACTCCGACGTTCAAGTTAGAGGTGCAGAGGTAGAAGACATATATCACAATTGGGTATAGAATTTCATACCTTGGTTGAGGTGAATGCCTTCGTATTTATAGAGTATAGAAAGATAGATTTGATAGAGTTATTTTCTTATCAAATTTTATCAAATCTTGCTAATTATGATAGAGATAGACTTATCTTCTATTGTAATCTTGTGCCTTAATCTTCGTGTATTTTATCTTTTAATTAGATATACTTTCCGTTATAACTACCTTGGTTTGAGTAGGCTTACACTACTCGGCTAGATTACCTACTCGATGGAGTGCCGAATCTGAGTAGTACATATATTATTTTTTAGCACAAAAAAAATCATCTATTATTTTAGGAAATTAAAATAAAATTAAATAATATTAAAAGAAAATATTTAGGCTCATCCTATACAATTTGGTAGTCATTTAATCTTCTTTCTTTTGGGCCTTTCAACCCAGTCTATCAAATTATTTCTTTTATGTTACCAACTTACCATACTTGCTACTAGTTAGTTTTCTGTAATAATAATATAGTTTAGTATATTATTTTGAACAAATTACAATAACATCCGCTGAGCTTTTATCAAATTACACATAATTTTACTCTTTTTTATTTTCCTACACTAATCTCCTTTAAGTTTGAAAACATTACACTAACACTTCCTTGTATGTTTGAAAATATTACACTGATACCCCCTCAAAACTTACACTAACAATTCCTATAAAGGAAGCAAAAATAATGGTTAAAAAAATAGGAGGTACTTGTGTAATTACACGAAACCTCAAGGGATATTGCTGTAATTTGCTCTATTATTTTACTAATATAATTTATAATATTATTAATATTTTATAAATTAAATAAAAAATTCTAGTTATTACAAAATAAATAAAAAATAAATTTGTATGAATATTTTTGGCAAATTTAAAAGTTATTTAAAAAATAATTTATATTTTTATAAATTGGCAGGAAATTTACTTATGGATTTTTTTTGTGAAATTAAAATTCGCAGGAAACTTGCGAAATTTCTTGCTGATTTTAAATCCACAGAAAAATTACCTAAATCAATAAGAAATTTTCAATAGATTTTTTTGCGGATTTTTCTGCAAAATGCTTTCTCGTTGATTTTAAAATTCCTAGGAACTTATTATCTATATTATTTGCAGATCAAAATCTGTAGGAAAATCCAAAAAAACCTATTTCCTGTGAATTTTTATGTAAAATCCTCATGTAATTGGAGAAATTCTAGCAATATTTTTAGATAATGGAAGTGTGTGGCTTTTTGTTCTCAAAAGAGAGATGAGGTTTGTTATTTTTATTGTGGAAAAGGAGCCCAATGCAGACTGAGTGTCTTGGGTGTCCAAAGATGAATTGTGGTAGTCATCTATTGTTTTAGGTAGTGCAATGACTGAATTTTCTAAGTTTTTTTGTTTTGTTCCTACAAAGTCATATAATGGGCCATGCTACTATAAAAAAATTCAGATTTTTTATTTTACGTAATGCGGCGACTGGGTCTTTTCTAAGTCTTTCTTTTGTTTTGCGTGCGTGTATATGTGGTCCAAATTTCTTCACTGAGTTTTTATGCCAAATCCCTTTCCAACGTTTTCATTATTATTTATAGTTTTAACTATGAGTTTATATTTTAGAAACGTAATACTTACTTCATTTGCTTTTATATTAATAAAAAAATATAAAATATAGCATGTTTAACATAAATAAAATAAAAAGAGCTAATAAAATAATAATAAAAAAGAACATAAAAGAAATTATTATAAAATCAATATAACTATTAAAACTATTTTAATGGTAATAAAAAAATATTTTAACTAATTTCATAAATTTTATTAATAATTTTATTGTAGAGTGTTTTTTATATTTGATTCATATATTACAAAGTTTTAAAAATAAGTATCTTAAAAGAATTATTTTTTTGTCTAATTTATGTTTTTGAATATCTAAAACTTTCGTTTTTATGCAAATTAAAAAAGTTACACAAAATCCTCGACATGCATGAAGTTTAAAATATTAACAAATAGCAACAATGCACTTCAATGAATAAGAATATTTAAGATTTTCATGTTTACCTTGATGTTATTAGAAAAAAATTTGAATGGGTAAAAACAATATTAAGATTATCATGTTTAGCTTGATAAAAATATTTCAACATAAGAATCTCTACAAAAAAAAAGAACAGTGCGAACAAAAAGGTTTCATAATGAAAATGATTATTCAGATATCCATCAAGACTTACTAAGTTACATATTTAGAAGAAAAATTAATAAAAGACAAGAGATAATCGTGTTTGAGCATTGTAGGACTACTATACAAACTCTCTCCGGATATCTAACACAATTGTATATTTAGAACTTGAACTCAAGAACATTGATTAAACTCAAACAATTTTGTACAAGTTGATCACTTGTCCCATATCTAGGACTCGAACTCGAGATTAGTAATTAAATTAGAAGACTTTGAAAACAACCCTATGTTAGTTGATCCACACTTAGTGATTGACATACTCGAGAGTATGTGCAAGTAATTACTTTTTTATATATATTACAATTTTTAAATAATCCGAAGAGTGCGAATAGTAGAAATTTTAAATATAAAATCTATTCAACTGTTAAATAGTGTAGAAATAATGTTTACATGTATAACACAATATTGTTTTTTATTATATACCACAATTAAGTTTATACATAAATAAATAAATGGTTAATGGTGTTTTTAATATCCGAAAAGTATCTAAATTTTGGTTTTAATCATTGATTTTTAAAATTAATAGTTTTCGTCCGGTATTTTTTAATATACTCAAACTTTAATACCTAAAGTTAATAGTTTTCTCCTATATAGGGATTAAAATTTGGATACTTCAAAAAATATAAAAATTAAAAGCAATATTTTATTAGTTGAAGACTAAAATACATTTTTTCAAGAATTGAAAAAACCATGCTGTAATAAAAAAACACCATAAATAAATCACAAAAAAATAAAATAGAAGGAAACACGATGAGTTAGAAAAAAAATTATGACGACAACATCATGTGGTAGTAGTGGTGGTGACAACAACTACAACAACAGTGGTAGCAACAATAGTGGTGGTGGAGGTGATGGGGACAATGGTGAAGACAACAATGGTGGTCTTACATAATGTGTTTATAATTGAGTTTTAATCTTAGTAGTATATTAATTTTAATCTTGATCCAACGATTGTTATTATTTGTTCTCATTTTAGTCTTCAAATTGGCCTATCTCTTGAGTAGGGGTACTTAAAATATTATAAAAAATTTAACCATAACCATAATTAACTGGTTACTCCCTCCGTCCCTAATTATAACAGAAAATTGTTTGTCCCTTTTTATAAAACCTTTTACTAATTTTTAGATGCATTAATTATTTTTTCCTAAAGTCTCCTTAATTAATTATTCTCTGTCCAAACATTAATTAATTAGATGAGAAACAATTAAGTGGAGTGAGATGATTAATTTCAAAAAAGTGAAGGGTACTTTTGGAAAAACAATACACATTATTGACAAATTTAATATGATTAACTAAATTAATTACTTTTCTTAAGGGGTGTGAATTAGTTGAAATAGTCTTATAAAGAGGGACGAAGGAAGTAATTAAAAATGGTTATAAAAAGGTTTAATTACTCTGCATGTCCTATACTTTTACCAAATTTTTAATAAAGTCCCAGAACTTTTTTTTTCTTTTAATTGGGTCCCTAAACTTTTTTTTTTCAATAAGGTCCCTGAACTTTTATTTGTTTTTCAATTGGGTCCTTCCGTTTAATTGCCGTTATGAAAAATTAACCACAGACACTTAATTAAAGATGCAGACAGTGGACTGATGCTTCTTGAGTGTGTTATAAGCACAACTAAGTCAATTATGAGCATTTTGTGCAAAGTTTCAACCTTCTGCATAACCAAATTAATTATGAAAGAATACCTGGGTTAAATTGACTTGTGGAGGTTGAAACTTTGCAGAAACCTCTAAGAATTGACTCAGTTATGCTTACAACACATTCCAGAAACATCAATCACTGTCTGCACCTCTAATTAAGTCTCTGCGGTTGATTTTTCATAACGACAATTAGACGAGGGATCCAATTGGAAAAAAATAAAAGTTCAGGGACCCAATTAAAAGAAAAAAAAGTTTAGGGACCTAATTGAAAATTTGATAAAAGTATAGGGACCTGCAGATTAATTTAACCTTATAAAAATTAAGCACATATGACAAGTGATTATTATAACTAAACCATAACTATTACCAGAAATCGATTAAATAACTAGTTATTTAATTGGTTATATATTCAAAACTAGTTATATAATTAAAATCAATTATATAACTAATTATATATCTAGGTCCTAATATAACCCATCTTCACTTAGACAAATGAAAAAGTTTAAAAAAGAAAAATGCAAGAAAAATAAAAGAATTTAATGTTCTGACTGGACATGAACTGCATGCTTAGACAAAAACATATTTAGTATAAAGTGATTTTTTTTTTATTTGTAATATATCTATTAAATATCCATTATAAAAAGTATTGGTTTTTAATATATCTATTAAATATCTATTTTTAATATATATAGGCTGGCCCGAAAAATTAATTGGTCCGCATGGGCTAGGCCGGCCCGGCCTGGCCTAGCCCATTTGACACCTCTACTTCCAACTATGCATATGAAACTGTAATTAACAAGTTATGGAGGATTTTTTTCCCTTAATTCACAAGTTTACTCAAATGATACATTAGACAAGACCTTTGCAATCAATAACTAATTATTCATTTGTTAAACTGTAATGAAACTTAATGCAATTTTCAAGGGGGAAATTATCAGCTGAATGAAAGGTAAAATAATTTATCTTCCACTTGCACTACCTCCCTTCATTTGGTTCTGCTCCTACAAGCATGGAAGAAGGTAACTGACTTTCAATTTGTATTTTGTATCTTTAATGTGCATATGTGACTATGAGTATTACCAACTTTCTTACATTTGTTTTTGACTGATAACAACTTTCTTACATTAAACTATAAAAGATAGAATTTTCTTTCAGAACATATTAACATAAGATTTATAATAAAATTTGTTATAACTTTATTCTTTATAATAAGATTTATTTAATACAGAACAGTAAAATTAATAATTATGTCGTGACAATAATTAAAAAAAGAAAAAGAAAAACGCATATTAAAACTGTAAAACTCAAGAAAGACACAAAGGAGTCATAATATATCACCAAGTGATTATACAAATTCTGGAACAACTATATAGATATAAGTAAGCTTGTGTGAATCAAAGACAGATACCATAAAGTTTACAATAAAACACTTAGCATGTTCAATCAATTGAGCTAGACTCCCTTAGTAAAGTAGAAATACTATAATGCAGTAATATTGTAGACAAATAAAAGAATAAACATAACTTCACTCTTTTTTATTTTCTTACATCGACTCCCTTTTAAGTTTGAAAATATTACACTAACACCCCTTATATGTTTGAAAACATTACACTGACACTCCTCAAACCTTACACTAACACTCCCTATAAAGAATGTGATAGTAATTACATGAAACTTCAGGGATATTGTTATAATTTGCTCTATTCTTTATATGGCTTCTCGTGGAAGCCTTCGCGTTTCTCGTGGAAGCCTCCCTAACCTTTCCGAGAAAGCTTGAATTTTTTACTTTTATTTTTCTTTACAATATGTATGTAATACTGTAATTTAAATGCTTATTTTATCTAATTCTGTATTTTATATTTTTATTCAAAAATTAATTCTAACTCTTATCATTATCATCGTTAATTTAAGTTTCAATATTTATTTTATTTTATTCATAATTGAAAAGTTAATTATAACAACTATTTTAGAAATTGAAGTTTAAATACTCTATTTAAATATTAATAAACCAGGGAAGAATCGTATAGCAAATAATAATTTTATAAACTAATTTAAATCTTAAAATCATATTATTAAACTTTTGAGAGAATATTACGTATTTTAAGAACAAAAATGAAATAAAATATAAAAAAATTAAATCTAAAAATTAAAACACTATTTAAAATAAACTCTACAAACTGTTAAAATAATTTTATTTAGAACCTAAGTAAGAACTAATATAATACTTAGACACTAAAACTTAAAACAATATTTAAAATTAACGCTCTAAAAATTAAGAACTAATATAATTAAAAAAAAATCGATTAATTAAAAAGTTAGAACCTAAGTTATAATACTTGTAAAACATATCCAAAGACGTTATTTAATCCAATTTTCGTTGAAGATCATATGTGTCGTGACTGTCCTCCGTGAAGGGATAATAATTATGCTTGGTCAATTTAGATATAAAATATAATTCCAGAATTTTTGTCTTTTCTTTCATAGTAAACTCAGAAGTTTGTTCTTGAAAATTATAGCTAGAACAACAGATGTATATATTAGCACCTCATAAAGGGAAAGTTCTACCCTGATTCTTAATAGAACTGCAGATGGTATAATTATGTTAGTTTTAATGCGTCAGATATTAGTTCATAAAAGATTAATATGTTAGTTCATAATGCTTGTGTGTGTATGGTTGTGTGGATTTTGGAAAGAATGGTTGAGAGAGGGATGGAAAGAAGGTTAAAATCATCTCTAGCTTCCCATGTTTGAAACTATATCAAAAAATGAAGAAAATTAAGAGTGAGGGAACCACGTCAAAATCTGTTATATCCTAATATGGGAGGAAGAGAGAGGGAACGTAGCTTTTTTTTTTTTTTTCTTGTGGATCTATTGTACTGGAAATGGATTCTATAAATTTGTTTAATCATGTAGCCTGACATGCCTACATTTACTTAGTCATCAGCCTTGTATTTATTTAAAAAATTATTTTTATTTAATATTTATATTAATTTATCTAACATAAATTAAGCTCCAAATTCCTGATTATTATTACACCTTGTTATTAATTAGGTTCTATTTAGTAAATATTTTCATAAAATGGAGGAGAGTGCGTGGGTTGTTAGGTGTGGATAGAAAAAAGCTAGCTCCACCAAAAAACAAGTATGAACAAAAAATATCATTATGAAAATGGCTGATCTCATATCATCCAAGAAGATTTATTGTAAGTTACACAATTTGAAATTAAAAAGGAGTCTGCGAATAATTAGGTACTACAAACTACAAAGTTGAAGGAAACACGATGACTTGGAAAGAAATTACGTGAAATGACTCAAGTACAGTGAGAACAATAATTTGAGTGTGTATATAAGGATAATAAGGATGCTTGTTCAATTTAGAAATAAAATATAATTGCACAGTTTTGTTTCAGTGTAAACTTAGAAGTTTGTTCTTGAAAATTATAGCAGAACAGACGTATTAGCACCTCATAAAGCAAAAGTTCCACCGTGATTCTTAATAGAACTGCAAAATGGTATAATTATGTTAGTTCTTATGCGTCAGATATTAGTCCATAAAAGATTAATATGAACAATATTATAATTCCTTGGAGATTAAGGTGAAATATTCCAAATAAATAATGTCAGCAGCCATCAAAATTCTTTATGGTGATGGGAGGTTTAAGTGTTCATAAAAAAAAGGTTATGTGTTCTCAAATAAGCTTCAATTTCTTGATTATTACAACATTGTTATTAATTAGGTTCTATTTGATAAAAAAGAAAATTATAAAAATGGAGGAGACTCTGTGGGTAGTTAGGTGTGGATGAAAAAAAGCTCCACCAAAAGAAAGTATGAACAAAAAAGTATCATGATGAAAATGACTTCCGATATATCCAAGAAGACTCACATATACATACAGTACTTAGAAGAAAAATTAAAAATGAGTCTGCAAAAAATGGAGGAAATTTTTTTCACTCATTTTCTTTTTATTTCTATCTACCCAAATAATACACATTTGCTACTTAATTTCTCTTTTATTTCTATCCTTCTTTTTTCTTTTCATTCTATTTTTTCTATTTCTATTTCATTTCTAAGCCAAACAAAGTGTAAAAGTTACAGATGAGAAGAAACTTTTTCAATTTTTTTTTTTTCAAAAGTGCAGTTCTTTTATTTCATAAATTGTGAATTTTGGTTGCTTAATATTTTTCCAATTATTTTAAATTTGAAAGTCATCGCCTTACGATATACAATCGGCTTTTATGTAATTAGTCATAAATTATTTTTGTGACTTCTAAACTGGAGATTTTTGTAACACCTCATTATATTAGACACAATCCACACTAATATTTGTATTTGTTTTAAGTAATTATAAAAATGAGGGTGATTTTTTTTAAAAAAAAACATATTTATTAAACATATTTAGATAAGACGAATTAATAAAAGCATAAATATTATATAAAGAACCATTACCTTCTGAAATCAAACATCAGTTCATGATACAAAAATAAACACAGAGTTTAACAGATACAGGAAAATCGAGTATTAGTTATTTCTAACCCATACATGTAATATTATAGTCAGAGCAGTGAACAAGTTCTACCCTAACCCAAAACATAAAAGTAAATAACACTGGCCTTCGAGTTTCGTATCTTCTAATATCTCTTCTTAGTCTTCTTAATCTCTAAAATGACTACGTCAACAAGGAACTTGATCGCTAGGCTCGACCATCATCTTCACGTATCCAATCAACAAGTACAAACACAGAAAAGAAAGAAAGAGGAGTGAGACTTGATTCTAACACACACACACACACACACACACACATATATATATGTATTACTAATGGTATAAACTACCGTTATTTAATAATAGCGGGGGAACCTAATATTCATCTAGTCATAACGTCCCAAGTCCTAACGACTCAAACTTCTAGACGCAGTATAGATCCATACTCCCCGATTGGAAGTGATTGGGAGTACATACGCCTCAACCCTATGGCAAAAACCTTCATCTTCCACAGATGAATTCAAATTATCTCAATTCACAGTCCTATATAACTCAGGCGTACTCTCGCACCAATCAATGGAAACCATCATCTTCACGTATCCAATCAACAAGTACATACACAGAAAAGAAAGAAAGAGGGGTGAGACTTGATTCTAACATATATATATATATATATATATATATATATATATATATATATATATATATATGTGTGTGTGTGTGTGTGTGTGTGTGTGTGTGTGTATGTGTGTGTGTGTGTGTGTATTACTAATGGTATAAACTACCGTTATTTAATAATAGCGGGGGAACCTAATATTCATCTAGTCATAACGTCCCAAGTCCTAACGACTCAAACTTCTAGACGCAGTATGGATCCATACTCCCCGATTGGAAGTGATTGGGAGTACATACACCTCAACCCTATGGCAAAAACCTTCATCTTCCACAGATGAATTCAAATTATCTCAATTCACAGTCCTATATAACTCAGGCGTACTCTCGCACCAATCAATGGAATATTGAGCAGTTGTTAGGGTTGCCAAGCTTGGTCAGATGAAGTCCCCGACACAGGGTGCCCCCTAGCCTTTCAGTTACTTCATCACTCGACACCATACCCCCGAGACTTCTGTCAGTGAGCCCCTGCCTTTCATTCCTCAGCTTGCCAGGTTGTGTCTTCCACTATAGGCAACATACCAGTGCATGTTCCTCTCTTAATAGTACTCACACTAGAGTACTCACAAGTCACTTTACTTATCATCATTTGGCATAACATTTCTGTCCCTCAGACAGATAAACAATATAACTAGTATACATCACCATTCACTATATCACGTCTAACATCACTGGTCTCATTCACTAAGTACCAGTACAGGATAACAACACTTTTGTCTTACAGACAGATAAATGACATTGCCAAAATACAATCATCATATCATGTCAACACATCAAATTCATCATATCACATATGCATTGCACCACATCAAGGCATCTTATCACCTATTAAGTATCTAATATAAAGATTTCTGTAATATTACAAGGCATTTAAGCAAGACATTAGATACTTAATTTTTTAACTTTACTAATCATTAATTTAATAATTAGCTAATATTTAACTAATCACTATTTGTATTAAAATCTTATTTAAAACTTATCAAGTTAAATTTATTTGTTTTATCCTTTTCTTTGTTTAATTCCTGAATTTAAATTGTAAAAAGAAATGACTTTCTAATTTATTATAAAGTATTTTTTGTACAGGTATAAATAGATTTTTAATATTGAAAAGTTCCTTTCTGGTGTGGAAGATCATATTAGACTGCAGCCATAGAGCATACTCGGAGTTTTCCGCATATTAAATTTAAAAGAATCATTAATATTGGAAAATTCCTTTCTAATGTGGAAGATCAGATTAGACTGCAATCACAGAGCATGCTTCAGAATTTTCTCTAATATTTATTCTAATAAATTTTGTATACTTAAAGAAAATATTTTCCTTCAAAGAAGAAACTTCCCATTTCAACTTTATATTTATATTTAAAATAGTAGTCTATCTCTTTCTAAATAATTCTTACACACTTAACTTTTTAGTGAAATGATTAAATTAAAATTTAATGTAAAGAATTTCGCTATCTTATAATAGGCCGAGAACCCAAAAGCTTTTAACTTAATCAAAATAGAATTATTTTAATAATAATATCTTATTATACAAATATAATTTTAGTAAAATATTCTCTAAAATAGTACATGACCGCAAGCTATAATACATATTTTTAACTCAAAATATTTCATAGTATAAAAAAAATAACGAGAACTTTGGAGAAGTGAAAACAATCCTAAGATTTTATCCACTTGATCACAATCTTGGTTAGCATCAGGATTAATATGATTAACAAAGGAAACTCCATCCCTTTCCTTTTTCATAGTCCGAAACACTCACTCACAAAAATAAGACCAGGTTTTTCATTTTATTTTCCTTTATAAGAAAGTACGTTCATACTAACTATTTCTTTTTTAAAAAAAATCTTATCTTTCTTTCTTTTTATGCTTATAAAGTCGTAGACTTGTAGGAGGAGCAAAAGTAATTTTGACTTTACTCTGTTTTGGTAACAGACTTTTAGGTTTTCAAAGCTATCCCAAACCAACAAAAAGAAACATCCTTCCCTGTTTTAATAAAAACGTGAACCACAAAGCTAAGAAGATAAACAAAATTTCTGATTTCCACAGGGGAACATGTCGTGGGTTCCTTCTTAAAGTTAAGTGACTTAGAAAACAATTTGCAAGAGTCTCCCTCAAATCAGCACTAACCAGGACAAGAAATTGCAGGTAGATGACAATTATGAACAAAGACTCAAGAGAAATCAAGAAATAAATTTGACATAGTCTCCCCTTTAAGGAGAGGCTACCCAATCAGTCCAAAGAACAAGAAATATTACAAGGAAATGAAAATACAACAAGGAAATAGACAGGAATTGAAAGTAATACAAGGAAAGAATCAAAAGGGTAAAGCTTATACATAATAAAAATACAAAATAAGAAGAATAGCAAGTGAATCAAAGTCTCACTCCGCCCTTACCAGGGAAGTGAGTTCGTCCAGCAAAAAGGGAAAGAGAGGAGAAAGAGGGTTTCACGTTTTTGTAGCCTAATGATGGTTTGAGTTGAAAGGAGGAAGCTTTGAAAGCTTGAAATTAGCTTTAATGGAGGTTTTGGTGTTTGAGAGGAAGCATATGAGTGAAAGAGAGAGACCGAAAGAGGACAGAGAGAAAGGGAGTGGGTCGAGAGAGATAAATGAGAACAGAGAATGAGGGGAGAGTTGTTCAATGGGTAGTTATAAATTGGAAAAGTCTAAGCCTTTTTTTTTTTTTTACATTGACGTGAGTGAGTAGGTGAAAGTCACGTGAGAGAGGGTAGCTGAGAGCATCATCTGAGAGAGATTTTTGTGGATAAAATTTTGTGTTTTCTTATAAGTGTATAAATTTATACTGGCAGTATAAGAAAACACCAAATTTTTTCCACAAAAATCTCTCTCAGATGATGCTCTCAGCTACCCTCTTTCACGTGACTTTCACCTACTCACTTATGTCAATGTAAAAAAAAAATGGCCTAGACTTTTCCTATTTATAACTACCCATTGAACAACTCTCCCCTCATTCTCTATTCTCATTTATCTCTCTCGACCCACTCCCTTTCTCTCTGTCCTCTTTCGGTCTCTCTCTTCTCTCACTCATATGCTTCCTCTCAAACACCAAAACCTCCATTAAAGCTAATTTCAAGCTTTCAAAGCTTCCTCCTTTCAATTCAAACCATCATCAGGATACAAAAACGTGAAACCATCTTTCTCCTCTCTTCCCCTTTTTGCTGGACGAACTCACTTCCTTGGTAAGGGGGGAGTGAGACTTTGATTCACTTGCTATTCTTCTTATTTTGTATTTTTATTATGTATAAGCTTTACCCTTTTGATTCTTTCCTTTTATTACTTTCAATTCCTGTCTATTTCCTTGTTGTATTTTCATTTCCTTGTAATATTTCTTGTTCTTTGGACTGATTGGGTAGCCTCTCCTTAAGGGGGAGACTATGTCAAATTTATTTCTTGATTTCTCTTGAGTCTTTGTTCATAATTGTCAGATCTCATGGATTATATCCATTCAACAAATATCACAATCTCAACATAATACAACCACCAACAACCATCATCACAAGGTGATGTACAACATAAACCAGTAGACAACCTTAGTCAACAAGACTGACTCTACTCCATGGAGTTTCAACATCATATGAGTGGTCCCTCATAGGCCCCACCCCTACCATAGTCTATACAATCTGACCATTCAGGGAGTCCCTAGAGCTAACCCTACGGGAAAAGTGTGATTTTATCGAAAATAGACAAGTGTTATAGTGGTTTACCTCTATAGGTTTGCAAGACCTTACATCTATAGGAATTCGCCCATTCGTCTATTCTATAGGCCCATTTCCATTAGCCACCACGAAAATCCCCAGCACTAGGTTGAGAGCCCTCCCGATCACCCTCAACTTACGTGCCTACTCATATATGCCTGTGCACTAACTGTGCACACCTATGCACCAACTCTGCAAATACAACATTCAGAATATTTTTGTGCACCAACTGTGTGCACCCCCGTATTCTAGCGGCAAAACATATTTGGAATCCCTTACAGTCTGAGATACGGCACCTCCGTACCAGCCATCTTCTATGGCCTGACTTAAGGATCCAAATACATCTCAACAATCCACAATCCTTAACCACGACAACAACCCATCCCCTATACACTAAAAGAGTCACTAAACCTCTTGGGAAGTAGTTCTCAACACTCCAACATGTCATTCAGAGTCAAAACATAGGGGTGGTACTTGGAAAGATATCCCACTAGGCGAGACCCCCGGGTCACTTTAGTGGGCTAGAGTTCTGGCGTGAAACTCCCCCTCCCAAGTATACCATTTTTCTATAAATGTCTTCCCAAAGGACATAGTTAACTTCTCTTTAACATATAGGGATGGTTCCAACACATAGTTCACATATATCATCATCTCATCAACATTCCATTTCAATTTCTCAACAAAACACATACACCTCAATAATAAATAATATTCTCAACAAAATTTTAAGCACCTCAATCAATAAATTTTCTAACACTTCCCAAACTTTTTTTGAGGTGGGATTTTTACAGAATAAAGGTAACACATTTTTATTTCAAAAATGATATCCCATGTCCTCAAATTCATTCCCAATTGTTCCCAGTAAAATTTTCTCTAACAGCCTAAATTTCGGACTCCAAACAGAGCTCCAAACCCTTGCCCTGTTCCTTTTCAAAAAGTTAATTTAGAAGTTATGCATGATAATTTTCGTAATTTATATGATTCAAAAACTTGTTTTGTCTAGTTTTTAATGGTACAAACTCGAAAACAAAACATTAAGTGTGCAATTAGGAATTTAAGAAAAACCGAGACATGTTCCAGGGGAGCTCGAAAAACAGAACAGCCACTTTGTGGGTCACTGATGAACCTTGAAACGAAGTTATCTCGACACAATGTCAAAATAAAAGTTGCTCCATTTTGTGTCTACTTTCATTAAAAAAAAATTCATGAAAAACCAATGGTTAGATCTTCCGAAAATCACAAAACCGTGGGGACTGTCCAGAGCTGGACGAACCAAACAGCCACTACCACTTTATTTTGTGGTTTGATTTACACATGCAAAGCTCACACAGCCACTGCCAAAGGGTTCCCAACCCATTCCATCAATATCTCAAGTTCAAACACCAAGTAACACAACATAAACAACAAGAGGGGCATACATGCTGTATGTGGTTAAACTCCCTAACTCTCAACCACACTTAAACTGAAAATAAAATTCACAAGGAAGCTTCCCTTACCTTGGGTTTTTTGGCTCAGCCGAGAAAGGGGCAGAGAGGTGAAGAGGAAGAGAAGAGAAAGTGAGCTTGATGTTGAGAGGATGGAAGGATGACAGCTAACCTTGCATGCAAGGTTTCCAAGCCAACAACAATAGCTTCCTTCTCCTTGTAGTTGCTCACGGTCAAGAGGGAAGCAAGGGAGAGAAGAGAGAATCCTGATTTCTTTTTCTGTAATTAAGTGATATAGCTTGGAAAAATGAAAGGATGAGTGGGGCTTGGGCTGTTTTGGCTGTGAGGGAGGGAAGAGAGTGAAAGATGGGTCTCTCCTTTTTCTTTCTTTCAACTTAAGTGCTCAGTTGAATAAGTGAGTGAATGAATGTGTGTTAGGTGGGTAGGAAGAGCCGTGAGTGAAGAGACAAAGTGGGGTGTTAGGTGGGTTTAGGTGTATAATAATATTAGAATACAAATATAATTAAGGAAGGTAGGTGCACGTGAGAGAATGTAGCATCAGCTACATGAGAGAATTTTTCGTGGATAAAATTTTATGTTTTCTTATACTGCCAGTATAAGTTTATACGCTTAATTTTTAACTTTTTGATCAAATAATTTTTTTTTAAAAATCTTTCTTTCTTTTTATGCTTATAAAGCCGTAGACTTGTAGGAGGAGCAAAAGTAATTTTGACTTTACTCTATTTTGGTAACAAACTTTTAATTTTTAAAACTATCCCAAACCAACATAAAACAAAAAGATACACCCTTCCCTGTTTTAATAAAAACGTGAACCACAAAGCTAAGAAGGTAAACAAAATTTCTGATTTCCACAAAGAAACATGTCGTCGGTTCCTTTTTTAAAGTTAAGTGACTTAGATAAAAAAATTGCAAGAGTCTCCCTTAAATCAGCACCAACCAGGACAAGAAATTGCAGGTAGATGACAAATTTGAACAAAAACTCAAGACAAATCAAGAAAGTTAATGAAAGAAATCACCAAATAAGCATCAAAATAATCAAGAAATAAATTTGACATAGTCTCCCCTTAAGGAGAGGCTACCCAACCAGTCCCAAAAACAAGAAATACTACTAAGAAGAAGAGAAGAAGCAGAGAGTGGGTCGTGAGAGAGGTGAGAGAAAATTGTGAAGAGAAAGCGAAAGAATGGTGCCTATAATTAGAAATAGCCAGTCATGCCTCTTTACACTTTTAACCTTGTTCTTTTTGTTAAATTTCGAAATTGCCACCCAAGGAAGGTGGGTGCACGTGAGAGAATGTATCATCAGCTATGTGAGAGAGAATTTTTCGTGGATAAAATTTTATGTTTTCTTATACTGCCAGTATAAATTTATACGCTTAATTTTTAACTTTTTGATCAAATAATTTTATTTTTTTATTGAAACTTTTTAGTAAACTTAATTTATTTCCATTATTAATTATCATAACTAAAAATTAAATTTTTATAACTATTTTCAAATTATTTGAATTAATTAGATATTTTTCAGTTAAATGTAACACCCCATTACATTAGACACAATCCATACTAATAGAGGCCAGTGACGGATAGTCCTTAATGTCGAGCTGGAAGAGAGGCCAGTGACGGATAGCAGCCATGGAGAATAGTAATCTGACAGAGGCCATTTTGGCCACAGGAGAGAAAGTGTCAGTATAATCCTGCCCATACACCTGTGTGTAACCTTTCGCCACCAGACGAGCCTTGAATCGGTCTATGGTACCATCAGGGCCAACCTTAAGGGTGTAAAGCCAACGACATCCTACTGCGGATTTTCCAGGGGGAAGAGAGACCAAATCCCAAGTACCACTGCTCTGGAGTGCACACATCTCGTCTATCATTGCTTGCCTCCACTCTGGGTGCGACAATGCTTCACCTGGAGAGTTAGGGATAGACACAGAAGACAAAGAAGAAAGGCAAGTATAGTGCAAGACAGAAAGACGGTGATAACTAAGGTTGACATAATGAGGAGATGGGTTATGAGTAGAACGAATACCTTTTTGCAGAGCAGTTGGCCAATCTAGGTCAGGTGCAGGTGCCGGATCCGGTAAAGGAGACGGTGTCGGGGAAGAGTCAGGCATGGCCTCTACTATCTTGACGAACCGTCACAGGGGCTGGTGGAGGTATGTCCGCAGGTCTCTGTCGTCGATGGTATATCTGAAGCGGTTGCACCCGTGGTGGTGCTGCAGGTGGAACATCCTGGTGTACCATAGGGTCAATTTGGGAAGGAGGTGGAAGAGGAATAATGGCAGGTGGACTAGGAAGGACAGAAAACCACATGTCAGAAGTAGAGTGAGCAGACTCAAAGTAAGGGACAGACTCAAAGAAGGAGACATCAGCAGAGATGAAATACCGCTGAAGTGTAGGAGAGAAGCAGCGATAACCTTTCTGTGATCGAGGATATCCTAGGAAGACACATTTGAAGGACCTTGCAGATAGTTTGTCAAGACCCGGAGTAAGGTTGTGAACAAAGCAGGTGGAACCGAAGACCCGAGGAGGAAGTGTATGAAGAGATGAATGGGGAAAGAGTATCGAGTGAGGTACCTTATCATTTAGTATTGAAGATGGCATGCGGTTAATAAGATAGCAAGCCGTGAGAACAGCATCTCCCCAGAATCGTGGGGGAACATGACCATGAAGGAGGAGGGTTCGAGTTGTCTCAATGAGATGTTTGTTCTTGCGCTCAGCCACCCCATTTTGTTGAGGAGTATGGGCGCAAGATGTCTGATGGAGAATTCCCTTTGATGCCAAAAATTGCTAAAACTGATGAGATAAATACTCACGAGCATTATCACTACGAAGAGAGCGGATAGGGATGCCAAATTGTGTTTTTATTTCATTGTAAAAATTCTCAAATATAGAAAACAACTCGGACCTGTTTTTCATCAGACATACCCACGTACAACGTGAGTAATCATCAATAAAGGTAACAAAATATTTAAAACCAGAATGAGTAACAACACGAGATGGACCCCAAACATCTGAGTGAACTAAGGCAAATGGAGACTTAGCCCTTTTATTGACACGATCAGGAAACGAACTACGAGTGTGTTTCCCTAGCTGACACGATTCACAATGTAAACTAGACAATTTGGAAAGACTCGGTATCAACTTCTGAAGCTTTGGCAAACCAGGATGTCCCAACTGAGCATGAATCACTAACGGAGAGACTGTGGACGAGCACACTTGTGACGGCGGAGAGAGATAGTATAGGCCATGCGACTCACGTCCGACGCCAATTGTCCGTTCGGATGTCCGGTCCTGCAGGATAACAGAATCTTTAGTAAATGTAATTATAAGGTCATGAGACTGGGTAAGACGGTACACAGAAAGCAGGTTAAAGGGACAATCAGGAACATATAAAACAGACTCAACAGTTAGGGATGGAAGGGGATGTGTGGTGCCAATGCCTTGGGATTGAGTTTGAGTGCCATTGGCAGAAGTGATGGCAGGCAAATATGTAGGTGTGGAAAAGGAAGAAAAAAGAGAACGATTACCAGAAATATGGTCAGAAGCACCAGAGTCAAGCACCCAAGGACCCAGAGAAGGAGATTGAGATAAGCAAGCAGTAGATTTACCAGTGTGCGCAACCGAAGCAGTAGCAGCAGGGGTCTGACGACTCTCGAACCACTGGAGAAAATCCTCATATGTAGCAGTAGGTGTAGGGTTTCCAGTAGCAGCCATACGTGCAAACAGTACCTGCAAAGTACAAACAGAACCAAATGTGGGGGCAAAAAGGGGTTTTCACCCAAATGAGGTCAGATGAAGGTGAGACTTGAGGGATAGGGTCGCGTGGGTTGGGCGACTTCCACTCCGGAATCGTGGCCGAAAAAAAAACCTCCTCACACGCCGCCACGCGTCGGTGAAGGGCGCTGTTTGGCGCGTCAAAGATGGGGCGCGTGAGAGTGCGTGGAGCTTCGTTTGGGGAAGCGACTTCCGGGACGGTGTAGATCGGCGCTGGACGAGGCCAACCGTGGTGGTTTCGGCCGAAAAAGTCGCCGGAGCAACGGCGGCGACGGCAACGGTGGCCGGAAAAGTCGTCTGAAAGAAAAAGGAATAGGTCGCCGGAGTGATGTCGACGCTCAGAGGAGCGAACCGGGGACAGTGGGTCCACCGGGCAAAGCACGGTTCTTGAGGTATCTCTGTCAGGCTCTAGATACCATGTTAAAAGAGGAGAAACAGAGACATGTTTGACTGAAACCATGTGTCAATAATACACCACGGATCATTGTTTATATAGGCTTATTGCATTAAATACACATAAATAGGGAGGATATTTAGTTTCCTCTAAATGGAGATAATATGCCTATAAACTATAATTAAATACAATGAATGCAGAATATTTGATTTGATTCTCAACAAAGAAATAACAAAAGACTTGGGAAGTAGGCTGCATCTGTAATAAAGGAAAAGCCAACAACTACCAAATTCATAATGTAAACAAGACTCAACCTAGATTAGAAAAATTCAAAATACCCTAACCAAGGTAAAATCCTCATTCAAGTATACAGTATACACATGTAGACAAGCAGCACCAAAGTTACAAGTTACAACCCATAAGTTGTTCTGGATCAAGTTGTCACTCCAAGACAAACACTATCATTTATAAAAACAAACACAATCCAGCCTAAAGACCACCAAGTTTGGTTGGCTACAAACCATAAGTTTAGACATTTTAAGACTTAGGAATTTCTTTAGTGCAAGATCTTAACTAAAATATATTCGGGACCATCAAGATCAATATTGACTGGCCTGCATTATATACTAATTACAATTTACAACCATCAACCATGACCATGAAAAATATGCAACAAGATACCTTACATGCAATAGATGATGAATCACAATTGGGTTGTTAATTATCATATACTAATGTGAAAAACTCATAATTAAGTAAAAGGCAAACAGAGGATCAAGTGACCCTAGAATATATCACAATGGGACAAGTAAATCAGGAGATGCAATGTACATGCAACTTTGTTCCACAGAATAATATGATCCATCCACTCTGTAAACAACACAATCAATTGAATCAGTGTCTAATAAAACTTCAAAATATGCATACGAAACTATAATTTGCAAAAGATTATTTTTCCTTAATTCAAATTTACTCAATGTTTGCAATACATGTTTCCCAAAAGATGTAAGTGTAACTACTCATTGTCATTCATAGTTTAAACAAAATACAAAATTCTCATGCGCACTAGAAATTAAGAGAAACTCAGCACAGCTAGAACTTAGAAGTGATTGTAGAACATCATGTAGCTCGAAAATGTATTAAACTGATATTGGGAATGCTTTGAATTGACACCCCTTTATCCATGGTATTGTAGGTTTGACATAGGTAAAATGGATGGGCCTACATGTTTCCCCCACAAGGATATCCTCAAAGGAGTGGTGTTCCCCTTCATTTAGTTCTGCTCCTATAGACTTGACAGCGGGCATGACGTAGCCAAGCTTTATAACTAGAAGCATGTTTTCGAATATCGTTTTCTTTTAGTTGGTGATGATATGAATGGTCAATGGTGGAGAGATAGCTTGTATTTAGTATCTTTAATGTGCAGATGTAACTATGACTGGAAATCTGGAATGTTTGAGAAGGATTACCTAATATGGTACAATTACTATAAAAGGTCATTGGATGGTAATGCTAATATAGCTATATAAAGGTTTTAACACAGGATCCTAAGCAGAAAATGTCACACCAAACAACAATAACCCTAGACAAGCTGGTCATTTTACGCATCTGTGTGAAATTCCAGGGCCACTTCATAGAATCAACATTTTAAAAAATGGCCAGCGACTGCAATTGTGGTTGTGGCCACAATGTCAAGGCTTTTTGGATCTTCGAGACCACAATTGTGGCCACGTCACTGGCATTTGGCCGCAATTCTCCGCATTATCAAGGATCACAACAAAACTGCAACCGCAATTGCATCTTAAAGCATTGCATAGAACACAGCCATGTAATAACCGACAAAAGTCATATCCCAATGATCCCCTGCAGTCAAAATCCGTTTACAATCTCGCATCCTGGTTCAAAAATTTTCACAATTCCCATTTTTCAAAAAGTAAAACAACCTACAAATAGGCACGACACAGTCTAAACCGATAGTAAAAACGAGACAAATTAAAACAAAGAAGAACAAACAATCAAGCTTCAAATAAACCAGGACATTACGTTACACAAACCAGATCAACTAATTTCACAACCCACACAGGATCATCTTAAAATATAGTTAAATTGAAAATACCGATCATGTAGGAAATGAGCTTGAGTTCATCCTGAGCCTCTTCGATGAGCTCCTCGACCTGCCCGCAGCCGAGGAGTTTCTCGATGTTTTCCCGGTCCTCCTCCTCTTTACACACGCTCAGCCTGTGCTTGGTGAAGCTCTCCACAGCCTTGCCGTACCGTTCATCTTCTGGAACCTTCTGGATCTCCTTCAGCATCTTGCTGTAGAGTCCAATCAGCACCTCCCTCGCGTTCAGCACCACCTCCAGCCCCACGATCCCCGTCGATGCCTTCACCTGAGCCATCAACGGCCGCGCCACCGCACGTACAAACATCTTCCCTCACTCACTCGTTGTCTCACTCTCCCCCGAAGTCTCCGTGAATGACACTTCTTTGCTCTTTGTTGTTAATAGCATATACGATGTTCATTTTGGGTTGAAATTGAATGAGTTTAGTGAATGAAAACGAGGTGCTGCTAGGGACGGAAACCCGTGAGCTTGTCCCTCTATTGGTGCTGTCTGTGTTGAATCAATGGTATGTAAAATTATGGTGTCATGTTTGGAGAACAAAACAAACAATGATACACCAATTTGAGCCAAGTGAGTACAATGCTTGCTGCTCATCGTGTTGGAAACGAGGGAGAAGGTGGAAATTGGAACCACAGTTACACCATGCGCTTGAATTTGTTCAGTTTGGGCTGTATGGTGCAGATTGCAGAACATTGAGAGCAATGCGTTGGGCTTTGCTATTCTCACTCCGTTTTTGCTAAGTACAACCCCAACTTTTTAAAAAAAATATTTTAAAAATTACTTGTATAATTTTATTACTTTTGAGGACTGGGATTTCAGCTGGTATTGGTAAACAGGATGGACCTACATATCTCCTCCACAAGGATATCTTTAAAGGAGTTGTGCTCCCCTTCACTTAGTTATGCTCCTATAGGCCTGGGACTTGGGAGAGAGAGGGCAGTATTGTAGACAGCTTTGATAACTACCTTTTTTTTTTTTTTTAATATTGTTTATTTTAAGTTGGTGATGAATATGAATGATGGAGAGCTAACTGACTTTCAGTTTGTCTTTGTTGTATCTTTATTGTGCATAAATAACTATGACTGAAAATCTAGAATGTTCTAGTAGTATTAGATAACGAGACTGAAAAGATTTATACTTATTGTGCATAATAAATCGACTGTGGATCAAAACTGGAATGCATGCTTCCCATAAAGAGTAACTACTCATTCATAGTTTAAACTTAGCATAATTAAAAGCGATTGTACAACATTTTGTATCTCGAAAATGTATTCAACTGATATCGAGAATTCTTTGAATTCCCACTTTTTCCATAGTACTCTAGTTTTGACATAGGTAACCTTGGAAGGAGTTGTGCTCTCCTTCAAGTAGTTATGCTCCTATAGTCCTAGGAGAGGGCATGATGTCAACTTTGGTATTATCTCTAGCTAATGTGAGACTTGGATTCTTCCCAATACACCTCCTCATACCTAATACTTTTGGGCTTAGTACGTGGATAATATGGTGAGTGACCATTTTAATGGATCTACTAGGATAGGCTCTAGTACGTGGATAATATGGTGAGTGACCCTTTTAATGGATCTACTAGAATAGGCTCTGATATCATCTTAGAATGTGGATTTTGACCTAATTCAACTCCAAAAGCTAACTTGAGGGTTGCCCCCCACTTATATATTATATTTTGGTATTATTTCTAGCCGATGTGGAACTTGAGTTTTTTCCAATAATAACTACTAACTAGAACTATGTTTTGGAATATTGTTTATTTTAAGTTGGTGACGAATATGAACTTTGGAAAGATAACTGACTTTCAGCTTGTATTTAGTATCTTTGATTTGCACATATGAAGGGAAATATGGAGTGTTTTAGCAGCATTGCATAATATGTTACGTTTACTATAAATGATCATGGATGGTAATGCTTACATGAGTATTTGAGACTCTGTAGCTATGTAAAGGTTTTAACAAGCTGAAAATGTGAGAATAACACAAGTTCAGAAAGGTTTAGCACGGTCACGACACACCAAATAAAAGTAATCCTGTATGAGTTGGTCA
Source organism: Pueraria montana var. lobata (assembly GCA_026413185.1). Taxonomy (NCBI): domain Eukaryota; kingdom Viridiplantae; phylum Streptophyta; class Magnoliopsida; order Fabales; family Fabaceae; genus Pueraria; species Pueraria montana. The sequence goes on from CM048648.1 coordinate 79,162,649, forward strand.
TTTCACATAACTGTGAGAAATGCCACGCTCAATTCTGTTTCGGCCATGTCGAGTTACATAGAACATATCTATGTAAACCCAAAAAAGTTTTATCTCGATGAGATCTTTGCAGTCAAATTTTGTTTATATTGTTGAATTTTGGTTCACATTTCCATTATTTAATTTCCAGGTTCCATGATACGTGTGAAGTGATAGATAGTAAAGTAAATGAGACAAGTTAAAATAAAGAATAATTAAGCTTAAATAAACTAGATCGTTAGACGTGAACACTTAATATTGCAAGAACTTTTTCCTTTATTTAATATCATTATTGTTCTTTAATTTACTTATCTACTATTTATTAAAAATAATAAATTCTAGAATGCCAGTCATCATCACAAAAGGTTCCATTATAAAACTAAATATGGAGTACTGTTGAGTCAGGAAGGAAGCTAGGAGCATGAACAGAGCATGAATTTCTCTTTATTTCTTATATTCCAAATTGAATTGGGTTAAGGTTGGTCTCTAAGTTGTTCATCCCCTGTTCTGTTTTTTTTTCTAGTTGGTTCATGCTAGTTACTTGTTCGACAAAATGTTCGACCCATTGATGTTTTGATTAAGTCTGAATCATGACGAAGAAGCATGATTTTTCTTTCTGATTTTTTATTTGCTTCTTTCACCCGTTGTAATTGTAAGCATAATAGAAGAAAATCAATAAATCGTGTGCAAGAATCTAAGTCCCCTTGTTCTAAAATTGGGTTCTTTGTTTTCTTCTTGTTTATTTATTACTGATTTAGCTTATCACAGGAATGAAATCTTGTTTTATCCGAAAAATTGGTCTGGTATCGAGAATTCTTTGAATTCCTACTTTTTCCATAGTACTCTAGTTTTGACATAGGTAACCTTGGAAGGAGTTGTGCTCTCCTTCAAGTAGTTCTGCTCCTATAGTCATGGGAGAGGGCATGATCATACAATAAGGAAATACATGTATTTATCATCCGTACTAATTTATACAAAAAAAAAAACGTACTATTTCTTTTTTAGCTTTTGAAAGACTTTTTTTTTGTCTCATATGCACAATAAGTTAATAACAATTGAACAAGACTTATAATAATAATCTCACAATTAAAAAGAAAAACAAACTTATCAAATATAATAATAACTAAAAATCATCAAATTTTATAACAATTATACATAGTATATATCAATATGTTTATAATATAATGTTAATAATAATTAATGTTAATAGTTAAATATATAGACAGATAAATGAGACTTATAATAATACACAAAGCATAATTAGCCTAGATAATAACAATTGATGGAAAGTCATAAATATGTCATTTTTATCAAATCTATTAATTAGTATATATATCTCTTTGGGTTAAATTATAACTAGTGACAACATGTATTATTAAAAAGATTAGTATATAATAAATAAATGATAACATATATTATTAGTTTTATTAATTAGTATATATTATTTTATTTATTTATTTTTACTAAAAATAGTATATATATATATATATATATATATATATATATAATTAATTAGTATATTATTATATGTACACATGAAAGAAGTTTGGAAGGAGGGGGGGCTGAAGCCCCTTCATGCCCTCCCTTAAATCCGCCCCTAGACATGTATCTCTTGTTTTTTGTTAACAATAATTAGAAAGCTTATAGTCCCATTATTTTTCACCACACCTGATAGGTTACTTGAGTATCATAATAAGTAGGGCTTTGTTTATATGTTATATATGTTGTTCTAGATAGACTTTTTTTTTTTTTTTAACTAAGAGGTATCTGAATTTTTATTTGGCACCCAACTAATCCCTTCCTACTGGGTCAATCCATCTTGGATAAAGTGATACTTTTCACTGTGACTTCATGTCCAAAATTGGGTTCGAACCTCATATCTTAATTAAGGAATCTAAGTGCCGAATTAATTGTGTCAACAACTTTTGTTTGATTTTGTGATACCTTATTGAATGAATCCTAAGACTAATTATTAAATATGAGAGCTTTCACTTTGTTCTATTTGTGTGGGGTTTTTTAAGCCATTCAGTTGGTCTGGAAGTGTTTTTTTTTATTTTTTTTATGAAAAGTATTTGAAGTGAATAGTGAATTAGTCACCATGCGGCATGCTGTATATGAGAATGATTTGTTATGGAATTGATTATTCCTTCCCTTTATTTTCGGCCATACTCACTAGCTAGAAATTGCCATCTTTAAAACTTTTCCTATATATTATTACAATAAATGTTCCATATATTATTACAATATTATTTTTTTATGAGATACAATTTTTTATTAGTATGGTTATTGTTCTTCTTCCCTTTTCAATTTTCAATTGGTTATTCATATATTTTAAGAATTATCCATACATTATGAACTTTTAATGCTATATAGTTTATCCAATACAATTAGATTTTTCATTTTTCATTGTAAGTTTTAATTATTTAATCGATTTATATTTTTCTATTTCATTTATTATTACTGTTTTATCTATGTGTTATTGTACTTTTATGTTATATACTTTGTTTGCTTATGTATAAAAAAAAGTAGTGTAATGCATCAAAAAAATATATATATACTTTGTTTGCTTCTGCAAAATTTTAGTTAGATTTAATTACCAAATTGGTCATCAAACTGTTTAAAATACTTCGATTTGGTCCCCAAATTTTAAAACGCGTCAATTTGGTATCCAAATTTTTAAAAATGCATCAATTTGGTTCTTTCTGTCCAATTGGAGTTGACTCCATTAATAATTTGGGAGCAAATTGACGCGTTTTAGAATTGCATCATTAATGCCGTCAGTTCCAATTGGAATGAAATGATCAAATTGATGCATTTTTAAAAATTTGAGGACTAAATTAACATGTTTTAAAATTTGAAAATCAAATTATAGTATTTTAAATAATTTGGGACCAATTTGGTAATTAAGCCATTTAGTCATGATACATTTGGTTTTGCCCCTCTAACCCAACTATGACTGTAACATCAGTGATAGGGCTTCTAATTTTTATTTTTTTTCCTCTTTAAGTGGTGCATTACGGGTTTGACTGCTATTACCCCAACCTTCTTTCAGCCACCAATTTCCTTTCTCTACCCCCACAATGGCCTTGACTTTTTTACTGGAGCAGGAAACACAGAAAGTCCTTTTTAATTGTGGACATAATAAAAAAAAATTAAAAATATTGAAATATCTTAGCGATATTAATAGGGAACACTAAGAAAGATTACATTTCTTAATTTTTTAACAACAAAGAATTACAAAGAATCTTTCTTGAACGTTTGATGGCAGAATTGCCAAGAAAGACTAACTTTCTTAGCAATTGCATGTCCAAATTGCTTAGAAAAGACTTCTTAATTTATAAATGATGTAATGCAGAATAATTTCTTAAGTTATGTTTAGTTTGGTGGTAAGAATAAACGAAATGGATCATAACATAGTGGGATGAATTGGAGTAGAGTCAATTAAAAACGTTATTTCATTATTTAGATAATTTATAATAGAATTGAACAAAGATTCATTCCATCGTTTGAAAAGTAGGGGTGTTCATGGATACGGGTAACCTATGAATCCAACCCAACCCGATTAGTTCGGATCGGATTTTTTTAGAGTTCGGGTCAAACCCGAACCCAACCCCTTTCAAACCCGTTAGTGTACGGGTTTTGCATTTTGAACTTGTGACCCGACCCGTACCATAAAATTAAATTATATATATATATATATATATATATATATATATATATATATATATATATATATTATTAAATTAAGAAATACAAAACACCATATTTTTTTGCTAATTTTTAACCACACATGAATTACATTTCTCTTTTTTAATTGTTTCTATTTTTTGTCTTGATTTTGTTTATGTTTTCTCATGCTAATATCTATTTATAATAAAATCTCCTTATATATATAAATGACTAAGAGATTATCTCATCTCCTTCCTTCACTCTCCCCACTCTCTTTCACATTCACTCTTATTTGAATACTTTCCTCTCATGGAGTGGTGTAGTTCACTCTCCTAACATGCATCTGATTCTTCTATTTTTTCTAAAATTTCTCTTATCAATTTTTGTAATTATCCCACATTCACAATATTTCTATAACTACCTCCATTCACTTCTTTATCTGGTGTTATATTTTTTAAAATATTTTTATCAGTTTTTTAACTTTATTTTTTAATTTCGAAGATTTCTCTCTTTCATAAATAATTTCAAATCATTAATTCAATTTACTTTTCAATTTTCAAAGTTAATTTAAAAAATTAAAGTTACATCATTACATCTTCCCTTTTTTTTTTCTTTAAAAAAAATTATAGTTTCTAATTTCTTTTATAATTATCTCTTTTTCAAAATTTCTTTCAATGTGCTATATAATTTTTTTCTTCTAATTTTATACTCTCTAATCTTTTGTTTTTTTTAATATTTCTGTTATCTAATTTTCTAACTTTATTTTTTAATTCCGAAGATTTCTCTCTTTCATCAATAATTCCAAATCCTTGATTCAATTTACTTTTTAATTTTCAAATTTAATATTAAAAAAATTAAAGTTACATCATTACATCTTTTTTTTTCTTTTAAAAAAGTTATGGTTTCTAATTTCTTTTATAATTATCTCTTTTTCAAAATTTCTTTCGATGCACTATATAATTATTATTTTTTTCAAATTTTATACTCTATAATCTATTTTTTTAATATTTTTTTATCAGATTTTCTAACTCTATTTTTTAATTCCGAAGATTTCTCTCTTTAGTCAATAATTCTAAATTCAATTTACTTTTCAATTTTCAAAGTTAATATTAAAAAAAAAATTAAAGTTACATTGTTACATCTTCCCTTATCTTTTTTTTTTAATTTTATAGTTTCTAATTTCTTTTATAATTATCTCTTTTTAAAAAAAAATCAATGTGCTATATAATTTTTTGTTTTTTTTTTTCAAATTTTTTTCTATTGACGATATAAATAAGGTAATGAAAATTTTAATAAGTCCGTGCAACGCATGGGCTAAAACACTAGTATTTATATAAATGAGCAAGTATGTCTTTGCTCTCAATTATCCACTCTCCTCACTCTCTTTTACATTCATTCTCATTTAAATACTCTCCTCTCATGAAGTGGTATAGTTCACTCTCCTATTATTCCTAAAATTTCTCTTCTATTTTTCCTAAAATTTCTCTTATCAATTTTTATAACTACTCATATTCACAATATTTCGATAATTACCTTTGTTCACTTCTTTATCTAATGTTATCTTTTTTTAATATTTCTTTTATCAATTTTTTAACTATCAATAATTTCAAATCCTTAATTCAATTTATTTTTCAATTTTCAAAGTTAATATTAAAAAAATTAAAGTTATATCGTTACATCTTCCCTTATCTTTTTTTTTTTTAATTTTATAGTTTCTAATTTATTTTATAATTATCTTTTGTTTTAATTTCTTTCGATATGTTATATTTTTTTTTTCAAATTTTATAGTCTATAATCATTTGGGTTTTTTTTTAATATTTCTTTTATCAATTTTTCTAACTATATTTTTTAATCTCTTATCAATTTCTGTAGCTACTTACACTCATAATATTTCTATAATTACTTCCATTCACTTCTTTATCTGATGCTATCTTTTTTTTTAATATTTCTTTTATCAGTTTTTCTAATTCTATTTTTTAACTCCGAAGATTTCTCCATGTGTTATATAATTTTTTTTTTCAAATTTATTTCAATTAACTATATAAATAAAGTAATAAAAATTTGAATAAGTCCGTGCATTGCACGGGCTAAACGCTAGTTGTTTATCATTTTCAAACTATTCTCTTTCGTCTATATTTCTAAATTAAGTTTCAATATATTTTTTTAAAAGTACAAATACTTAAAAATACATTTATGTTATAATTTAAAGGTTTAAATACATTTTTAATCCTTACAATTTAATACTTTTTTGCTTTTCATTCTTATAAAAATTTTATTTTGGTTTTAGTCATTGTAAATTATGTTTGTTTTATTTTTTGTCCTTAAAGTTGTTTAAATAGCCTTTTTTTACCATTCAAAGCGCTTTTTTCACTGCTCAAACTAGTGGCAGACGCAGGTATTATTGAGGGGGTGTAGATGCATCCCCTGACTTTGAAAAGGTGTAAATATATATTTATTGTTGTTATGTTTTTCAACCCCTAATTTTATAATTTGAACCCACTGTTTCTAATTTTTCAGTTGTTGTCAAATTTTGTTTTTTTGGTTAGTTTACACTTCTAATTTGAAAAGTTATATTCCCTTTTCAGTTCACTAAATACTTTTACACTTTATATAGAAATTTACAAACACAAATTTTGAATGAATGAATCTATGATCGTCATTTTGTCATAATTAGAACAAAATAATTTGACCCCATATGTTTAAATTATATGGAGATCACTTCAATTTCCAAACTATGCATATATGTCAATATTATTTTAAAAAGAAATTATAATAATAATAGAAAGTGGAAAACACTAATCAATTTTTTTCTTTCAAAAAAACAATAAATTCAAACTTGAGTGAAACCATCAACAAAAAAATGGCATATGCATCAAGATTCTCTTATCTTATAAATAAATAGATCACGTTATATATTTAGAGACTTCTCGAAGAATGTTTGAACCAAAATATTGTTACATAGACAGGTGTCTCCTCAAAATACATGATAAAAGTAGATGCCATAATGCTCAATGTAAACCCACCCACACATGGTATAGATGTACAAAGATACCATATAATATATCAAATTAGATAAACTTAATTCTTCATGGCTCATCAATTTACACTGATAACCACAAAAGCCTATGGCAATTACCTAGATTAACAATTAATTATTAATCTCGTAAAGAGCTCAAAATCACTATATAACACAGCAGGATGACTACTATTCTAAAATATATAGAGATTGAATAACTTATACTATATACTTATAAATGCTCAAAAACTAAAAAAAAAAATGCTCATTTCAAATATGAAGACATCTTAAACATTCAATATAAAATGAGAATGAGTGTTGCACATGAAAAACAGAGCAAGTTGAGGATTCGAAGTTCAAAACTGAAGTGAAATAGAGTTCAGAGTTGATAAAAAGATTGCCAAAAATGAGTGAGTGTAAGTCAAATAGTATAAGCATCACATAATGGAAAACCATATCTATTTTCGGATGTTTTAAATTCTAAAACCAAGGAAAATCTCAACTTTGCAACCCCCTCCCCCTAAAACAATGCTATTTTAAGGGCAAAAGTAGATTTTCCGAAAATTCACACTCTGACACCATTATGACTCTGGCACCATTATGACCGCTATTTGAAAACACATCAACATTCAAATTTTGTAACAGCCCACAGCTGCTCTGTATCACTACAGTGCACTATTAATTAATAACTAAGTTAAAAACATGTTTTATGCGATCCAAGCATAGCCCTTTCATCAATTTAACAATGGAACTTTGTGATTTAAAAAAAAAAAATAGTATTATATTTCATTCGTTTTCATCAATCAACATATAACCTAAAGAAAATGGTAGTGGTGTGTTTAATGTGCAGGAAGAATGTTGAAATTGAAGAGCCTGAGGATAGAATGCAGGATTTCTAACAAACTCCTAACATGACTCGTTATGATCTTTTTCTAGTGTTAGGAGTAGGGAGATGGCTAAGAAGTATAATTGTCAAAAGCTAATATTCAAACTACGCAATTAATGTTATGGTAGATGTATCCCTGAGCTTATCATAGATAATGTAATGGCAGGTGCCTCATTCAGAAACTAGGAACCTGAATTAATGTGTTAAATAGTTAAATATATAGGATGGGGAATAAATCAAACAGAAATTCTGAAACTTCAGTTTGAAATAAAGTAAACTGGACAAATGTGAATTCAATGCAGTTTCAACACGTTGAGGGAAAGAAATGCTCCAGTAGATTGGCTGGAATAGTACTTTGCTTTATGTAGACAATTTAGGGAATCATGTAACCCAAATAAATAAATAAATGAAAAACTATTAATAATGGATCTATGAACTAAGTCATTTATGCATAATATATACTTGTAAAGTGAAACAAGAAATCTTTGTTATTCCATACCATTCATGTTATTTAGGAAAACAGGTTTTCTCCCACAAAAACTGCTTTGAGTCTGAAATTACTTCAAGCAAACAGTTTAATACAAGAAAAGAAAAATATACTCAAATTGAGAAACCAAAGCTCTAATGTGGGTGCGAATCATGCCTTTGACGGAGATTCACTAGAGCTGACAGCAGGAGTATCTTTTCCTGATTGGGATGTAAGTGCCTCTAGCGTCTTGTGAAATTCTGTAGGGAGAGGAGGAGGTTGGTGGAGAGGAACATGCTTGGGAACAGGTGCATCATTCTCAATCACCTCACATTCATAATCATCTGGAACACCCCAAGGATCCCACTCTACACTTCAAAATATGCATTGAATATATGTTAACAATTTTTCTAATCAATTGATGCAAAAACATTCCATGGTATGCATTTAACAATTGCCTTTTATATTTGTATGAATTGTATGAATGCAAAATGCAAGACAAATAAAGGACCATTTGTTCTGAGCAAGGGATTATATGTTTTCTGTTGTCACTTTTTACTTAAAAAAATGTTACTTTGTTTTTACTTTGGTTCCTATTCTCAAAAATTTGTATAAGAGTGAAAACAATGTTGTAAAAAACGATTCCAAAGAAATTATAATTTTTTATTGGGTCTCTGCTAACCAGTGCCCTAAGGGCATTGGTTAAGGAATTAAAAGGGAAAAATATTTATTGTGGAATTCATAGGAGAGCGCAAAAAAATATGGACAACGCAATTTTTGGCTTCTCAATAAAAACATTTCTCCTTTTAATTCCTAAGGGCACTGGTTAGGATTTGCCTTTTTTATTCCCAAAAGATAAGATGTTACTTCCATGTTTGGTTTAAAATAAAAATTATGAAACTTAAAACTGCAACATAATTATCATATACATAATGAGAGTAATTATCAAACAACAAAAATTTGGAGACGCTGACAAAATTTAGATTAGCATTAGAGTATAGAAGAATCAAAGTTAAAACTTATTATCAAGAAATAACAAGAGACTTGGGAAGTAGGTTGCATCTGTAATAAAAGAAAAGCCAACAACTACCAAATTCATAATGTGAACAAAACTCTACCTGCATAAGAAAAATTCAAAATACCCTAACCATGGTAAAATCCTCATTTAAGTATACGGTATACACATGTAGACAAACAGCACCAGAGTTACAAGTTACAACCCATAAGCTGTTCTGGATGAAGTTGTCACTCCAAGACAAACACTATCATTTACAAAAACAAACACAATCCAGCCTAACTACCACCAAGTTTGTTGGCTACAAACCATAAGTTTGGACGTTTTAAGACTTAGGAATTTCTTTAGTGGAAGATCTTAACTGAAATATATTCAGGACCATCAAGATCAATATTGACTGGCCTGGATTATATACTAAATACTATTACAGTTAACAACCATCAACCATGACCAGGAAAAATAGGCAATAAGATACCTTATATGCAACAGATGATGAATCACAATGTTGGGTTGTTAATTATCATATACAAATGTGAAAAACTCACATAAATAAGTATGTTAAAATAGGAGAAAACAGATGTATAATGGACTGAAAACCGTGTGTTAGAGTACACAGCGGATGCGTGTTTATATAGGTTAATTACATTAATTACACATAAATAGAGGATATTTTGTTTTCTCTAAATTAAAGATTATGTTCCTATAAACCGCTATTATTAATAGAATCAGAATATAATATTCTGATTTTCAACACTCCCCCTCAAGCTGAAGCTTACTAAGCTCTCAGCTTGTTACAAGAAAATTTATTCCCAACAAAACCATAAAAATTGAGCTCCACTAAAAAATAATAGTTTGAAAAACAACTCAAAGGATGTTGGAGAAGTCGGAGAAAGTTGCTAGAAAAAAAATATCTTTGCCAGATAGCTGGAATGATCATCAGCGAGAGAGAAAATTCATGGCAAGCATAGCAAGATCCGTTCTTCTCGAAACTACATTTGAAAGCTTCAAACTCAATAATGTTGGAGACCCAAATTATTTAAACTCAACGTGAGACCAATGCATCTGGGACAAAGTCGTCGAGACAAGTGCACCTGGGACACAGACGAGGCTAGTGCATCTGGGACAAAGATAGGGCCAATGCATCTAGGACATAGATAAGGGCCAGGGCATCTAGGACAGACGGGGCCAGTGCATCTAGGATAGTGGCATGATAGGCTACCGAAAAGTTCTTCGCCAAAAAATGAGCAGCGAGCAGAAGGCGGTTGCCGAAAAACACGCCGGAAAAGGATGACAACAGGATAGGCGACCGAAAAGTTCTTCGTCGCAAAAAGAGCAGTGAGCCAAAAAGGCAGTGGCCGGAAAACATGCTGGAAAAGAACATCGGTAAGATAGGCGACCAGAAAGTTCTTCGCCAAAAAATAAGCGGCGAGCAGAAGGCGATGGTTGGAAAAGTCATTAGAGGTGCGAAACTGATCACCAAAAGAGGGGGAACAATCAAAAGGGTCCACCGGGGACAGTAGGTCTGTCCCCGGTGAGGCACAATTTTCGTAATACCTCTATCAGGCTCTGGATACCATGTTAAAATAGGAGAAAATAGATGTATAATGGACTGAAAACCGTGTGTTAGAGTACACAGCGGATGCGTGTTTATATAGGTTAATTACATTAATTACACATAAATAGAGGATATTTTGTTTCCTCTAAATTAAAGATTATGTTCCTATAAACCGCTATTATTAATAGAATCAGAATATAATATTCTGATTTTCAACAAAGTAAAAGGCAAACAGAGGATCTAGTGCCCCTAGAATATATCACAATGGGACAAGTAAATCAGGAGATGAAATGTACCAATAATATAATATGATCCATCCACTCTGTAAACAACACAATCAATTGAGAATTGGAATCAGTGTCTAATAAAACTTCAAAATATGCATATGAAACTATAATTTGCGGAGGATTATTTTTCCTTAATTCAAATTTACTCAACCTTTGCAATACATGTTTCCCACAATGTAAGTGTGACTACTCATTGTCATTCATAGTTTAAACAAAATACAAAATTCTCAAGGGCACTGGAAAATGGAAATTAAGCAAAAGTCAGCATAGCTAGAACTTAGAAGTGATTGTAGAACATCATGTAGCTCGAAAATGTATTAAACTGATATTGGGAATTCTTTGAATTGTCATCCCTTTATCCATGGTATTCTAGGTTTGACATAGATAAACTGGATGGGCCTACATGTTTCCCCCACAAGGATATCTTCAAAGGAGTTGTGCTCCCCTTCATTTAGTTCTGCTCCTATAGTCCTGGCAGAGGGCATGATGTAGATAGCTTTATAACTAGAAGCATGTTTTTTAATATATTTTTTTTATGTTGGTGACGATATGAATGGTCAATGGTGGAGAGCTAACTGACTTTCACCTTGTATTTAGTATATTTAATGTGCACATGTAACTATGACTGGAAATCTGGAATGTTTGAGCAGCATTGCATAATACGGTACAATTATTATAAAAGGTCACGGATGGCAGTGCTTATATAGCTATGTAAAGGTTTTAACACAGGATCCTAAGCAGAAAATGTGAGAATAACACAAGTCTAGAAGGATTTAAGCACAGTCGTGTCACACCAAACAACAGTAAGCCCAGACAAGCTGGTCGTTTCACGCAACCACAAAACTGCAACCGCAATCGCAATTTAAAACATTGCATAGAACACAGCCATATAATAACCCACAAAAGTCACATCCCAATGATCCCCCTGCAGTCAAAATCCGTTTACATTCTCGCATTCTGGTTCAAAAATTTTCACAATTTCCATTTTTCAAAAAGTAAACGAACCTACAAAGAACCACAACACAGTCTAAAACCGATAGTAAAAACGAGACAATTTAAAGTAAAGAAGAACAAACAATCAAGCCTCAAACAAACCAGGACGTTACGTTACACAAACCAGATCAACTAATTTCGCAATCCACACAAGATCATTCGCCAAACCATCAACCAAACCACACAACACAACATTTACAAAATCAAAAACATTTAATTAAATTAAAATAAAATAAAAAAAGGAAAAGAAGGATGGAGAATACCGATCATGTAGGAAATGAGCTTGAGCTCGTCCTGAGCCTCTTCGATGAGTTCCTCGACCTGTCCGCAGCCGAGCCTTTTCTCGATGTTTTCCCAGTCCTCCTCCTCCTTACACACGCTAAGCCTGTGCTTGGTGAAGCTCTCCACAGCCTTGCGGTACCCTTCGTCTTCTGGAACCTTCTGGATCTCCTTCATGCTGTATAGCCCAATCAGCACCTCCCTCGCGTTCGGCACCACCTCCTGCCCACGATCCCCGTGGATGCAGAGTATGGAGAGCAATGCTTTGGGCTTTGCTATTCTCACACCGTTTTGGCTAAGTACAACCCCAACTTTTTTAAAAAAATATTTTAAGAATTATTTATATAATTTTATTATTTTTGAGGATAAGAGGGAGATTAATACTTAAAGGAATGATTTATTCCTCCAACATTATCAAAAGTCGGAAGGAGAGTGCTAATGTTTTTTTTTCCTTTTTTAATTATACTGTTCACTCAATGCACTAAAAAAAGTAAAATGTAACAAAATAAAAACACAATCAATTTCACTTTAAATCTACCTAGCTCTAATTATAACTGTTATTACATTTTTAATATATAATATCTTATTATTATTATTATTATTATTATTATTATTATTATTATTATTATTATTATTGGTCTATGAATAATTATAGAGAACTTGATGATATGATTAGTTAGGGGGCGTTTGTTTTACGGATAATTTTTTTAATCCTGAAAGTATTTTTTCTTGAGAATATAACATGAGAATGTTATTGCCAGATATAATTAAAAAATGTATTTGGTAAACTATTAAAATGGGTTGGGAATATTTTTTATATTCCCAGGTATAATTAAAACATATGTTTGTTTTAGTTGTTTTTTTCCTGAGAATATATATTATAATTACTAAAATATCTTTATTGTGTTAAAAAATATTTTTTAAACAAAGTGATACGTCACCCATTTTCGCAGAGAAGTTACATTCAGATTGTCAATATATAATTAATTTGCCTAAACTATAACTCTGCAAATCCATAACATGTAATCAAAAAGCTTATATAATAAAGTAACTCATTCATTTACATGTAACATTCATTTCCTATATTGCCTACCCCAATCAATATATCTATCATAAATTTAAATTTGCTGCCAACCTCCCCAAGAACGAAGTAATAATAGCATTGAGAGGGTAGTGGGTACAAAGAAGGTATATTTGGATTTTTTTTCTCATAAAGACGGTTCCTGTCCCATGAGAATAAATTTTCCCTACTCCCTCCGTCGAGATTAAATATTGGTTGAAGGTGAGATTATAGTTTACCCAGGAAATATGTCCGGGATTAAATATTTTATTACTTCGTAACAAACGTAGGATAATCTTTTCCCCTCCTATCTTCCTGGGATTAAAAAAGTTATCTGTGAAACAAATGCCCCTTAGAGATAAATCTATACTTATTATAACCGTATTAAATTTAACTTTTCCATAATTTGATGTTTATCTGCTCATTTCAAATATAAAAGAAAAAAAAGTTACTTCAAAGTTCTATGATTTAATAAATTAGCAAACTAATTTATTTGAATCTATAAATCATATCTTAAAATTAGATCGTTATACATAATCAATAAATTAATGTGCTTAAATTAAAAAAATTGAGAGTGTTAAATAGCCAGAAATGACACATGAATTTATATTGGGGGATCACTAATTCATGTATGTTGCGATGGTGAGTATGTGTTGTGTTTATGAAGAAAACCAATGTTTTTAAAATCGGATTTGTCATCGAACCGTTAAAGGTACTGATTCAAGGTTCAATGGTCTAACCGTGATTGAATCGTGGTTGAACCGATAATAATAAAATAAGATAAAAAAGGGACTTTAGTTCCTAGTCCCATCTCTTTCATTTTGTCTAATGTTTATTCTATTATTATGATTGGTGTTTCGGTCACAATTCGTGGCTTGTTTTGAACGAAATTCAGATTTGCTTTTTAAAAAAAAATAATGTTTTTTAAAAATTTTAATATAATATAATATAATATTTTTTAAACTCTTATTGTTTTGTAATTAAATTCTCTCTTTGTGATTCCCTTATAAACATAGTGTCATGAATTAGTAAATCACCGTTGGTATGATTTTTAAGATAATTTTTTAAAAGTCAACAAACTTACCATAATACATGGTGGGTTGTTGTGATTGGATGACAATGTAAAACTATTTTACACTATCAGTGCATAGTCATTTTTCTCTTAAAAAAAATAGTAAAATAGAATTAAATGAATAAGAGACATACACGGTTTACCTGGTCTTTGCATAAATAAGAAAGACAAAAGAATAATAGTAAAATTAAAATCTAACTGTTCCTGTCGTGGGATAAGGGGGGGCCTTCAGTCGTCTCTGTATCCTACGATCTCTTTGTAATTTGTCCGAAAGGTGGGGTACCTGTAATAAACACTCCAACGTTCAAGTTAGGGTTCGGCGCAGAGCATTTAATGTGTGTAATAAATGAGGATTCTGAGAGTTTACCTTGGGGAGCGGATCCCCTTTTTATACATATTCTTATTGGGCTTGGGCCTTGACCCTCATGGGCCTTGGCCCTTTTCTTATTCATATGTATGTGGTAATTAAGAGTACTTAATTACCTTTTAGCCTTATGTTTACGTCACCCTTAGTTACTAATGGTGCATATATCTCTATCAGTGTTCGGCCTACTTGTGCCGAATACTATCATCTAGGCCCGAGGTGAGGGGTTTAGGGGTCTTCGGATTTATATATGTCGAATACTCTGTCTGCCGAATGGATCATATGGCGTTTGGGGTGTTCGGCATGGCTTCGGGTACTGAACACCTGTTCCTACTGTCGGGGGTATTCGATTTATATGCGTTGCCGAATACCCCAACTAGTACACTAACCATTACACATTCATACCCTCACATTAATCATTACTGCCACACCAAATGACCAATACGGATTATGCGTAAAAAATAATAGATAACCAAGGACGGAAAAATAGATGAAAGAATTATATTGTGTGGCTTCATGATGAAAGAATTATATTGTGTGGCTGAAACATGAAGCCGCTGGATCGAGATGGGACGAAAAAGTTGAAGAGAACCAGAGGGAGAGTGTAACATCCCAAAAATTACAACCCAATAAATATGAACGTGAGAGATTTAATTAGAAAATTTTCTTGTTGGAGAGAATTGTAACACTGTGATTTTTCGTAACGTATATTAAGTGATTGATTAATAATGAAAGAGCAAACTAAATTTAAATTATGTTGATTGATATAATAATTAACTTAAGTTCTATGTTTTGTTATGTGCCATAGTGTTATTGTGAGATTTTGGAACTTTTACGTAAGTTCCGTAAGTTGTAGAAAAAAAAAAAAAAAAAAAAGAGAAGGGGGTGTCCTTAGAGGAAGGGTGGCTGCAAATAGCAAAATTGTAAAACTTTCCCACATTGGAAACGTGAACTGCTTCTCTTTTCCTCATTCTCTTCATGCTTCATTTCTGCGGAAGCTCTGCTGTCTCTCCTTCTCTCTAAATATTATCTTCTCTCTAATATTTGAGCCTCCAAATCAAAGTTTCTACCGATTAAAATTGGATATATCATAGAGGGAGACTAGAGCTTCAAAATCAACCGATTGGATTTCGATTTCATCGATGTATGGAGGGGTTTCTTTTTTTTTCCTAAGCTATTTCCTTGTTTTCTTGTTAAATATGGATTGTGGCTGTTGTTGATGGTATGTAAATAATTTTGAAAATCCGAAATAAGCTACTTGTGATTTGTGTCCTGTGACTGTCTGGATTTTTCGTCTCGGTTTTCGTGCATTTTTTTGAGGATGTAAATACATTTTCCTATGTTTTGATGCCTCTGAATATCGTGGTATTTTTTTCAGATTTTTTTGAGCACTGTAACTATTTTTACCGGAATTATTTTTAAAAACTGTTGATTCTGAGAATGGGACTGTTTTGATTTTTACAAGAATTTTGGGACATAATTTTGGAAAACTGGAACCATGAGTTCATTTTATGTATCATGAGGGTCATCTCTGAATTTTTGTAAGGTCAGAAAAGCCTGGGAAGTATTTTTAGTGATTTAATGTTGGAAAAACCGAAAAGCTGGACAGTAGAGAAATTAAATGTAGAAAATTACTTTTTGTCAGAATTTGGTCTTGAGAAAATTTAGTAATACTTTTTTGACCATGTGGAATATCCATGGATTTTCTCAGAATTTTGTAAGTACCTTTTGTAATTATTTAAATTTTCTTATTGAAACCTCTGTTCTGGAGTAATAATGATTTGGAAATTCAAAAAGGGTATTTTTGGTGGATTTTTGGTACTGAGGAAATTATATGTGATGGTCCACATGTTGGAGATATTCTATGTAAAATTTCACATAAAACGAATTTGATATGCTATTTTCTAAATATATGGAATTATGTTTTACAGAGCATGTCCAGCCACTGTTTTTAATTCAAAAATAATATTTGTGGGTTGAATTTTCGTGTGATAAATTTATATGATGAAATATGAATGATGTATAGTTTCTCTGTAAAATCTCATGAAATTTCAAATTGATATGATGCATCAAATAATTTTTGGTGTGTGTGTACAGCTCTATGTGTCCACATGAAATTTAATTATATTAATTGTGTATTTGGTTTTAATGCCTTTAATTGTACTTGTTAAGGAATAATTTCACCTAAAAAGGGAAGTTTCCATAGAAATATGAATGCAATGATTTGTGATGGATTGAGTTTGAGTTATTGGATTATTGGTTATTAATGATTGTTCTGTTATTAACTGTGAATTGGAGACCGGGAGGAATGTGATCCTCGGGCAAAGAGTGCTGGAATTTGTTGTGCATGTGAATTGCTTGTATCAGTGAGATCTTATATTCAGAGAGAAATATTTGGGAGAAAAATCCTAAAATTTAAAGAAGACAAAGGAGAAAAGGAGAAAAAGGGATTCAAAGGTTTCTCCATCAAACTAAGGATTCAAGGTAAGGATCAAGGCATTTAATTTCATTTTTAGACCATTTGAAATGTAGAAAAACATGTTGTTAAGTTTAGATTCAATATTTGATCAAGAACTATGAAAAGATGAAAGTTTTATATAATTGATATTAGAAGCTTGAAATAATTGTTTGGAACCATGTTTGATTGAATGGATGATGTGTTGTGATGGATTGAAATTGATTGGTTGGTTTGTTGTTGGATTGAAATTGCTTGTCTTGATTGTGTTGTGAATGATGTTGGAAATTGTTGAATATTTATATTTTTGTAGGTGATTGTTTAAAATTACTTATTTAATTGTGATTATTAACATATTGCATATGCATGAGTCTTTTTGGGGGATTTATAAAGATTCAAGTGAAAAATAATTGATGTTGGCTAACCGGGACTGCGGTAGCCATGAAAATGGAAAAGAAAGAAAAGAAAAGAAAAGAAAAGAAAGAAAAGAAAGAATAAATGTTGACTAACCGGGACTGCGGTAGTCATGAGAAACGAATTGATATATGAGAAATGACTTTTGTTGACTAACCGGGACTGCGGTAGTCATGTGAAATGAAAATGATTGAGAAATGATTTTGTTGACTAACCGGGACTGCGGTAGTCATGTGAAAGGAATATGATTTGAGAATTGAATCTTTGGGGTGAGCAGAATAAGTTAGACAGGACTGTATAGTCTGTGATTATATAGTCTGTGGGGTGAAGGATATTGGCAATTCCACATGTGGCTGGAAACTGGACTGAGTTGCGGTCGTGGTGGCCTTCCGGGTATCCTGATCTCCTAATTCTGTTTAGTTTATTCGCGTTTAGTAGGGGCTGATAGCTGAATTGCAGTACGTAATGGTAGGTCAGTTTCTTACTAAACACTCAAAGGGGAAGTCTCCATGGAGCAGGGTCAAAAATGATTTTGAGTCAAAACTGCATTTGCATAAATCATCTTGCATTTAATTATGTGTGAGAACGGTTAATTTGTATCGGATATGTATATGTTTGAAATTGTTTTAATTGTATGAGAAATTAAATGCCTGATCCGGTAATGCTGTCCCCAGATTCTAGGGGAGTGTGAATTGCAGGTATTTTGAAGATTAATTAGAAGTTAAAGATGCAGATATTTTCCAGAGCTATAGGAATGGGTGTTTTTGGCTTTAGATACTTTTGTATTAATTAGAAATAAATTGGTAGTAGTATTTTCTGTAAATTTTAATAATGTAAATTATAATGACAAACTTTGAACTTTAATAGATTGTATTTATTTTATTCGGAATTTTTTTTTATTAGACGAAAATTAATTAATTAGAAGGGGGTTACATTAGTGGTATCAGAGCTCTGGTTATGCATCTCTAGGACTTGCGAGTAGTGGGTCTATTAGGTGTTCTGCTGTATTACCCTGATTAGAATTGTTTGTTTGTTAAGAATATTATGGGAAAAAGGGTAGTAACTAGATCTGAAATTTTAAGACATGTAGAAATGAGAAGAGGAAGGCTAGTTATAAATCCTAGAGTTAAAACTAATAGTATAGTTGAGATGGCAGAAAGGAAGAAAGGAAAATCTTGATAGAGTTGTGAGGGTGCACACTCAGGACTCAGTCGAGATGACTTTTCCCTCCTAATGCTAAATTTAATATTATTCAAGTTGTATTATTTTCCATGTTCCTTATATTGTGAAGTTACGAGTTATACCTTGAGTTAGTTGAGGAAGGAGATCTAAAGATCCGAATTTGTAGATCAAGGTTGAGAATAGAGGTCCAAATAATTGAGTTTATAGGATAAGGGTGAGTTTGACAGAGGAAAGAAAACAAAGTTTTGAAGGTACCTTGATGTTTGGAAGATGATAAGATGTTGAGAGTATGGTTATTGCCTTATTGTTCTAATGGATATATTGCCTTTGATGTTAGAATTGATAGAATCCCATTATCTCTCCATAGGATTGCATGTTATTGCCATATTTCTTTGATTAAATGTTGATTTGGGAATCTAATTAATGTTCACGTTAGTCTGCTGCCATGTACCGCTTAAGCCTTATTTTTGTAAAATTAGCCCGTTAAAAATATGTGATTTGAACCCTAAAATGTTGTATTATGATGGTATGAGCTTTGTGCGACGAATTAAGACCAAAATCACTATATTTTGTGCCCTTTTCTGTCACTGAATTGCAGCAGACAGCAGGGGACTCTCTGTTCCTGCATAATGCAAAATTTATACGTTTTTACGTGTTATAATTTATGGTTTGGGTCTTGGCAAAATTGTGTTAAAATTTAAGGAAGTCTGGACATTAATTAGAGAGATTTTGGTGATGATCTAGTGCCATTTTGTATCATGATTTTGCTGTTATAACAGGGGATATCTCTGCTGCTGCATAATTCTGTTATTGCAGAATTTTAACGAACAAAAATCATGTTTTAAGCTTTAGCAAAGTTGTATGAAAGGTTGGAGAAAGTTTGGGCAAGGTTTGGTGAAGTTTTGTGACTTGAAAATGTTTATAGAAAGTGAAAAATGAATCATATTATCTTGTGTGGTTGGATGTTTACGAGTGACATTTAAATGGCTTAGGAAATAGTATGTGATTATGAATTTATACGTCATCTTGATGAAAACTAAATATTTTAATATATAAAATGAGTATTCCGAAATTGAAGCTTAAGAGTAGATAAAGAATAGTTAATATGTCATGTGATGTAATGAATATATCTGTATGTAATTGATTTATAATTACAAGTTTAGATTTACTTGATTGTATTTGAATTGGTAAAGAGAATTGATTGATAGATGGTGAGTTTGAAAGCTACCTTATATTTGACCAAAAAGTTATGATGAATAAATTTAGAATGTTTGATATAATGGGTGATGTTGAGGTTTATTATGTTGTGAATTGATTACCAGGTTTCTGTTGTGGTTTGTTTCCATACCTTTTGAAAAAGGGGTATGAGGGAAAGTATTGAAAAATAGAGCAAACTCTGCCGAATTTTCCGGAGGGATTATGAAGCTTGAGATTAGATACATTCTCTTAGTTATTGTATGAATTTTATAAATATATATATACATATGTATAATTATGAGGCTATTAGTATGGGGATTGATTTTTGAATATTACTACAATTGGTTGAGCATCTTCCTTTTGAGCGGTTATTGAGCATAAGGCACTTAGTTATATACAAAAGGAAGGTATTATGGTATGGAATTCTTGGCTCCCAATTATCTACTCAAATATATGATATTAGTAACGGGGTCACGTTATGGACCATAGTAATATATGGTGATTTAAGGCATGTATAATTGAGGTTATCAATTACCCACGTTGTAGAATTGAATTGGTAGGTATATGTGAGGGTTCTTGATGGTTAAATTATAATTTAGTGAGTAGGATAAGTTACAAATGCTAGAATTATAGTCATTATTCAAAAACAAAGTAGCAAGTAACCCATCTAGATGAACTTAGTAAGTATAGTTTAAAGATTTAGCCAAAATCACTAGATTTACCTTAACAAGTGCTTAGGTAAGCCTATAATTGGAGTAGAACATCAATATCCTTAATCCATAGCTAAGCATTGTGTTTTAGTATCATACCATGCTCAAAATAGTGAGTTTAAACTATCAAAACCAAAACAATTTTAGGTACCTTAGAAATGACCCGAAATGGTAAAAAGGCCAATTTTGGCACTGCATAACTCCTTGTATAGGATGAGTTTCGGAATGAAACCTTTTTCCACAATTTTGTATTACCAAAGTATAGTTCTCCACGAAATTTCATAGTCATTGGACTTATGTAGCTCATTTTGGATCCCTAGGTTCATTTTGACCCAAAACTAGTTCCTTAAGTGACTCGAAATGCCTAGATTTTGATCCGAGATGAATTTTGAGGTGAGACCAATTCCTACAATCCTATTTTTAGGTATATAAAATCTGTTTTTGGGATTTACAAAGTTTCTCCCTATGGATTTTAAATTCACTTTTGAAAACCACCTCTTTTCTAAGCCGTTTTTGACCTGAAACTTGAAACGTACGCCATTTTCAAACCGTTCGAGCTTTTAGAGTGAAACCAAAGCCCACAACCTTGTTTTTGTACCCTCTAAATCTGTTTTGAGGTCCCACATGAGTTTAAGCATTATACAATGAATTTGGTAGAAAAACCAGTTTTCTAGAAACATGCATTTTGCAAACTTATAGTGTGCGCCATTTCCAATCTGCTTTGAGTTTTTGAGTCAAACCAAAACCATTAGGTCACATTTAATGCATATTAAATCTGTTTTCAAGTCCCAAAGGATTTCAAGTTCTGTAGCTCAATTGGCGTAGAAAACCGTTTTCTACAATTCCTTAAAACTGCAAACTTAAAATGCGCGTAGTTTTCAAACTGTAACTCCGACTTGGATGAAACCAGAACTCACAATCTTGTTTTTAAGTTAACTTAATCTGTTTTTGGGTTTTAAAATGAAAGGATCACTGTATCATAGGGTTGCTTCCCAAAATCACCTCTTAGAAAGCTCAATTCAAGGAAAATCCTTAGGTGAAAGACTTGTTCTTGACCTACAGACCTACCTAGTAGTTTGCCTACAACTTATATAGAATAAAATAACTCTAAATCTTCAATGTTAAGTAGATTTAAGTATTGCCTTGAAGATAGCTATACTGTCTACCTAGTAGCTTAGATAAATTTCTATCGAATCCACTCTATGTTAGTGAGCCTATAGCCTTGAGAGTGAATCTGCTTAAATGAAAACCATATATATACCCTTTGAGAACGAACCTTATCTATGCTTTGTGTTGGAGAAAGAGATAGTAAGTTAGAAACGAGCCCCTTAAGAGGAACACTTCCTTATGGCAGAAGTCTAAGACTAGCTATAGAAAAAATAGATTGGCCTGAGAGTAGGCAAAGATGATTATAGTCCTAGCTTAGCTTAACCCTACACTCAATGAATTTCAGGGACGAAATTCCTAAAAGGAGGGGAGTATTGTAACATCCCAAAAATTACAACCCAATAAATATGAACGTGAGAGATTTAATTAGAAAATTTTCTTGTTGGAGAGAATTGTAACACTGTGATTTTTCGTAACGTATATTAAGTGATTGATTAATAATGAAAGAGCAAACTAAATTTAAATTATGTTGATTGATATAATAATTAACTTAAGTTCTATGTTTTGTTATGTGCCATAGTGTTATTGTGAGATTTTGGAACTTTTACGTAAGTTCCGTAAGTTGTAGAAAAAAAAAAAAAAAAAAAAAAGAGAAGGGGGTGTCCTTAGAGGAAGGGTGGCTGCAAATAGTAAAATTGTAAAACTTTCCCAAATAAAATACGTGAACTGCTTCTCTTTTCCTCATTCTCTTCATGCTTCATTTCTGCGGAAGCTCTGCTGTCTCTCCTTCTCTCTAAATATTATCTTCTCTCTAATATTTGAGCCTCCAAATCAAAGTTTCTACCGATTAAAATTGGATATATCATAGAGGGAGACTAGAGCTTCAAAATCAACCGATTGGATTTCGATTTCATCGATGTATGGAGGGGTTTCTTTTTTTTTCCTAAGCTATTTCCTTGTTTTCTTGTTAAATATGGATTGTGGCTGTTGTTGATGGTATGTAAATAATTTTGAAAATCCGAAATAAGCTACTTGTGATTTGTGTCCTGTGACTGTCTGGATTTTTCGTCTCGGTTTTCGTGCATGTTTTTGAGGATGTAAATACATTTTCCTATGTTTTGATGCCTCTAAATATCGTGGTATTTTTTTCAGATTTTTTTGAGCACTGTAACTATCTCTCTCAATTATTTTTAAAAACTGTTGATTCTGAGAATGGGACTGTTTTGATTTTTACAAGAATTTTGGGACATAATTTTGGAAAACTGGAACCATGAGTTCATTTTATGTATCATGAGGGTCATCTCTGAATTTTTCTAAGGTCAGAAAAGCCTGGGAAGTATTTTTAGTGATTTAATGTTGGAAAAACCGAAAAGCTGGACAGTAGAGAAATTAAATGTAGAAAATTACTTTTTGTCAGAATTTGGTCTTGAGAAAATTTAGTAATACTGTTTTGACCATGTGGAATATCCATGGATTTTCTCAGAATTTTGTAAGTACCTTTTGTAATTATTTAAATTTTCTTATTGAAACCTCTGTTCTGGAGTAATAATGATTTGGAAATTCAAAAAGGGTATTTTTGGTGGATTTTTGGTACTGAGGAAATTATATGTGATGGTCCACATGTTGGAGATATTCTATGTAAAATTTCACATAAAACGAATTTGATATGCTATTTTCTAAAAATATGGAATTATGTTTTACAGAGCATGTCCAGCCACTGTTTTTAATTCAAAAATAATATTTGTGGGTTGAATTTTCGTGTGATAAATTTATATGATGAAATATGAATGATGTATAGTTTCTCTGTAAAATCTCATGAAATTTCAAATTGATATGATGCATCAAATAATTTTTGGTGTGTGTGTACAGCTCTATGTGTCCACATGAAATTTAATTATATTAATTGTGTATTTGGTTTTAATGCCTTTAATTGTACTTGTTAAGGAATAATTTCACCTAAAAAGGGAAGTTTCCATAGAAATATGAATGCAATGATTTGTGATGGATTGAGTTTGAGTTATTGGATTATTGGTTATTAATGATTGTTCTGTTATTAACTGTGAATTGGAGACCGGGAGGAATGTGATCCTCGGGCAAAGAGTGCTGGAATTTGTTGTGCATGTGAATTGCTTGTATCAGTGAGATCTTATATTCAGAGAGAAATATTTGGGAGAAAAATCCTAAAATTTAAAGAAGACAAAGGAGAAAAGGAGAAAAGGGATTCAAAGGTTTCTCCATCAAACTAAGGATTCAAGGTAAGGATCAAGGCATTTAATTTCATTTTTAGACCATTTGAAATGTAGAAAAACATGTTGTTAAGTTTAGATTCAATATTTGATCAAGAACTATGAAAAGATGAAAGTTTTATATAATTGATATTAGAAGCTTGAAATAATTGTTTGGAACCATGTTTGATTGAATGGATGATGTGTTGTGATGGATTGAAATTGATTGGTTGGTTTGTTGTTGGATTGAAATTGCTTGTCTTGATTGTGTTGTGAATGATGTTGGAAATTGTTGAATATTTATATTTTTGTAGGTGATTGTTTAAAATTACTTATTTAATTGTGATTATTAACATATTGCATATGCATGAGTCTTTTTGGGGGATTTATAAAGATTCAAGTGAAAAATAATTGATGTTGGCTAACCGGGACTGCGGTAGCCATGAAAATGGAAAAGAAAGAAAAGAAAAGAAAAGAAAAGAAAGAAAAGAAAGAATAAATGTTGACTAACCGGGACTGCGGTAGTCATGAGAAACGAATTGATATATGAGAAATGACTTTTGTTGACTAACCGGGACTGCGGTAGTCATGTGAAATGAAAATGATTGAGAAATGATTTTGTTGACTAACCGGGACTGCGGTAGTCATGTGAAAGGAATATGATTTGAGAATTGAATCTTTGGGGTGAGCAGAATAAGTTAGACAGGACTGTATAGTCTGTGATTATATAGTCTGTGGGGTGAAGGATATTGGCAATTCCACATGTGGCTGGAAACTGGACTGAGTTGCGGTCGTGGTGGCCTTCCGGGTATCCTGATCTCCTAATTCTGTTTAGTTTATTCGCGTTTAGTAGGGGCTGATAGCTGAATTGCAGTACGTAATGGTAGGTCAGTTTCTTACTAAACACTCAAAGGGGAAGTCTCCATGGAGCAGGGTCAAAAATGATTTTGAGTCAAAACTGCATTTGCATAAATCATCTTGCATTTAATTATGTGTGAGAACGGTTAATTTGTATCGGATATGTATATGTTTGAAATTGTTTTAATTGTATGAGAAATTAAATGCCTGATCCGGTAATGCTGTCCCCAGATTCTAGGGGAGTGTGAATTGCAGGTATTTTGAAGATTAATTAGAAGTTAAAGATGCAGATATTTTCCAGAGCTATAGGAATGGGTGTTTTTGGCTTTAGATACTTTTGTATTAATTAGAAATAAATTGGTAGTAGTATTTTCTGTAAATTTTAATAATGTAAATTATAATGACAAACTTTGAACTTTAATAGATTGTATTTATTTTATTCGGAATTTTTTTTTATTAGACGAAAATTAATTAATTAGAAGGGGGTTACATTAGTGGTATCAGAGCTCTGGTTATGCATCTCTAGGACTTGCGAGTAGTGGGTCTATTAGGTGTTCTGCTGTATTACCCTGATTAGAATTGTTTGTTTGTTAAGAATATTATGGGAAAAAGGGTAGTAACTAGATCTGAAATTTTAAGACATGTAGAAATGAGAAGAGGAAGGCTAGTTATAAATCCTAGAGTTAAAACTAATAGTATAGTTGAGATGGCAGAAAGGAAGAAAGGAAAATCTTGATAGAGTTGTGAGGGTGCACACTCAGGACTCAGTCGAGATGACTTTTCCCTCCTAATGCTAAATTTAATATTATTCAAGTTGTATTATTTTCCATGTTCCTTATATTGTGAAGTTACGAGTTATACCTTGAGTTAGTTGAGGAAGGAGATCTAAAGATCCGAATTTGTAGATCAAGGTTGAGAATAGAGGTCCAAATAATTGAGTTTATAGGATAAGGGTGAGTTTGACAGAGGAAAGAAAACAAAGTTTTGAAGGTACCTTGATGTTTGGAAGATGATAAGATGTTGAGAGTATGGTTATTGCCTTATTGTTCTAATGGATATATTGCCTTTGATGTTAGAATTGATAGAATCCCATTATCTCTCCATAGGATTGCATGTTATTGCCATATTTCTTTGATTAAATGTTGATTTGGGAATCTAATTAATGTTCACGTTAGTCTGCTGCCATGTACCGCTTAAGCCTTATTTTTGTAAAATTAGCCCGTTAAAAATATGTGATT
This sequence comes from Pueraria montana var. lobata, assembly GCA_026413185.1. Classification (NCBI taxonomy): domain Eukaryota; kingdom Viridiplantae; phylum Streptophyta; class Magnoliopsida; order Fabales; family Fabaceae; genus Pueraria; species Pueraria montana. Next base: position 79,188,715 of record CM048648.1, read on the forward strand.
TGAACCCTAAAATGTTGTATTATGATGGTATGAGCTTTGTGCGACGAATTAAGACCAAAATCACTATATTTTGTGCCCTTTTCTGTCACTGAATTGCAGCAGACAGCAGGGGACTCTCTGTTCCTGCATAATGCAAAATTTATACGTTTTTACGTGTTATAATTTATGGTTTGGGTCTTGGCAAAATTGTGTTAAAATTTAAGGAAGTCTGGACATTAATTAGAGAGATTTTGGTGATGATCTAGTGCCATTTTGTATCATGATTTTGCTGTTATAACAGGGGATATCTCTGCTGCTGCATAATTCTGTTATTGCAGAATTTTAACGAACAAAAATCATGTTTTAAGCTTTAGCAAAGTTGTATGAAAGGTTGGAGAAAGTTTGGGCAAGGTTTGGTGAAGTTTTGTGACTTGAAAATGTTTATAGAAAGTGAAAAATGAATCATATTATCTTGTGTGGTTGGATGTTTACGAGTGACATTTAAATGGCTTAGGAAATAGTATGTGATTATGAATTTATACGTCATCTTGATGAAAACTAAATATTTTAATATATAAAATGAGTATTCCGAAATTGAAGCTTAAGAGTAGATAAAGAATAGTTAATATGTCATGTGATGTAATGAATATATCTGTATGTAATTGATTTATAATTACAAGTTTAGATTTACTTGATTGTATTTGAATTGGTAAAGAGAATTGATTGATAGATGGTGAGTTTGAAAGCTACCTTATATTTGACCAAAAAGTTATGATGAATAAATTTAGAATGTTTGATATAATGGGTGATGTTGAGGTTTATTATGTTGTGAATTGATTACCAGGTTTCTGTTGTGGTTTGTTTCCATACCTTTTGAAAAAGGGGTATGAGGGAAAGTATTGAAAAATAGAGCAAACTCTGCCGAATTTTCCGGAGGGATTATGAAGCTTGAGATTAGATACATTCTCTTAGTTATTGTATGAATTTTATAAATATATATATACATATGTATAATTATGAGGCTATTAGTATGGGGATTGATTTTTGAATATTACTACAATTGGTTGAGCATCTTCCTTTTGAGCGGTTATTGAGCATAAGGCACTTAGTTATATACAAAAGGAAGGTATTATGGTATGGAATTCTTGGCTCCCAATTATCTACTCAAATATATGATATTAGTAACGGGGTCACGTTATGGACCATAGTAATATATGGTGATTTAAGGCATGTATAATTGAGGTTATCAATTACCCACGTTGTAGAATTGAATTGGTAGGTATATGTGAGGGTTCTTGATGGTTAAATTATAATTTAGTGAGTAGGATAAGTTACAAATGCTAGAATTATAGTCATTATTCAAAAACAAAGTAGCAAGTAACCCATCTAGATGAACTTAGTAAGTATAGTTTAAAGATTTAGCCAAAATCACTAGATTTACCTTAACAAGTGCTTAGGTAAGCCTATAATTGGAGTAGAACATCAATATCCTTAATCCATAGCTAAGCATTGTGTTTTAGTATCATACCATGCTCAAAATAGTGAGTTTAAACTATCAAAACCAAAACAATTTTAGGTACCTTAGAAATGACCCGAAATGGTAAAAAGGCCAATTTTGGCACTGCATAACTCCTTGTATAGGATGAGTTTCGGAATGAAACCTTTTTCCACAATTTTGTATTACCAAAGTATAGTTCTCCACGAAATTTCATAGTCATTGGACTTATGTAGCTCATTTTGGATCCCTAGGTTCATTTTGACCCAAAACTAGTTCCTTAAGTGACTCGAAATGCCTAGATTTTGATCCGAGATGAATTTTGAGGTGAGACCAATTCCTACAATCCTATTTTTAGGTATATAAAATCTGTTTTTGGGATTTACAAAGTTTCTCCCTATGGATTTTAAATTCACTTTTGAAAACCACCTCTTTTCTAAGCCGTTTTTGACCTGAAACTTGAAACGTACGCCATTTTCAAACCGTTCGAGCTTTTAGAGTGAAACCAAAGCCCACAACCTTGTTTTTGTACCCTCTAAATCTGTTTTGAGGTCCCACATGAGTTTAAGCATTATACAATGAATTTGGTAGAAAAACCAGTTTTCTAGAAACATGCATTTTGCAAACTTATAGTGTGCGCCATTTCCAATCTGCTTTGAGTTTTTGAGTCAAACCAAAACCATTAGGTCACATTTAATGCATATTAAATCTGTTTTCAAGTCCCAAAGGATTTCAAGTTCTGTAGCTCAATTGGCGTAGAAAACCGTTTTCTACAATTCCTTAAAACTGCAAACTTAAAATGCGCGTAGTTTTCAAACTGTAACTCCGACTTGGATGAAACCAGAACTCACAATCTTGTTTTTAAGTTAACTTAATCTGTTTTTGGGTTTTAAAATGAAAGGATCACTGTATCATAGGGTTGCTTCCCAAAATCACCTCTTAGAAAGCTCAATTCAAGGAAAATCCTTAGGTGAAAGACTTGTTCTTGACCTACAGACCTACCTAGTAGTTTGCCTACAACTTATATAGAATAAAATAACTCTAAATCTTCAATGTTAAGTAGATTTAAGTATTGCCTTGAAGATAGCTATACTGTCTACCTAGTAGCTTAGATAAATTTCTATCGAATCCACTCTATGTTAGTGAACCTATAGCCTTGAGAGTGAATCTGCTTAAATGAAAACCATATATATACCCTTTGAGAACGAACCTTATCTATGCTTTGTGTTGGAGAAAGAGATAGTAAGTTAGAAACGAGCCCCTTAAGAGGAACACTTCCTTATGGCAGAAGTCTAAGACTAGCTATAGAAAAATAGATTGGCCTGAGAGTAGGCAAAGATGATTATAGTCCTAGCTTAGCTTAACCCTACACTCAATGAATTTCAGGGACGAAATTCCTAAAAGGAGGGGAGTATTGTAACATCCCAAAAATTACAACCCAATAAATATGAACGTGAGAGATTTAATTAGAAAATTTTCTTGTTGGAGAGAATTGTAACACTGTGATTTTTCGTAACGTATATTAAGTGATTGATTAATAATGAAAGAGCAAACTAAATTTAAATTATGTTGATTGATATAATAATTAACTTAAGTTCTATGTTTTGTTATGTGCCATAGTGTTATTGTGAGATTTTGGAACTTTTACGTAAGTTCCGTAAGTTGTAGAAAAAAAAAAAAAAAAAAAAAGAGAAGGGGGTGTCCTTAGAGGAATGGTGGCTGCAAATAGTAAAATTGTAAAACTTTCCCAAATAAAATACGTGAACTGCTTCTTTTTTCCTCATTCTCTTCATGCTTCATTTCTGCGGAAGCTCTGCTGTCTCTCCTTCTCTCTAAATATTATCTTCTCTCTAATATTTGAGCCTCCAAATCAAAGTTTCTACCGATTAAAATTGGATATATCATAGAGGGAGACTAGAGCTTCAAAATCAACCGATTGGATTTCGATTTCATCGATGTATGGAGGGGTTTCTTTTTTTTTCCTAAGCTATTTCCTTGTTTTCTTGTTAAATATGGATTGTGGCTGTTGTTGATGGTATGTAAATAATTTTGAAAATCCGAAATAAGCTACTTGTGATTTGTGTCCTGTGACTGTCTGGATTTTTCGTCTCGGTTTTCGTGCATGTTTTTGAGGATGTAAATACATTTTCCTATGTTTTGATGCCTCTAAATATCGTGGTATTTTTTTCAGATTTTTTTGAGCACTGTAACTATTTTTACCGGAATTATTTTTAAAAACTGTTGATTCTGAGAATGGGACTGTTTTGATTTTTACAAGAATTTTGGGACATAATTTTGGAAAACTGGAACCATGAGTTCATTTTATGTATCATGAGGGTCATCTCTGAATTTTTCTAAGGTCAGAAAAGCCTGGGAAGTATTTTTAGTGATTTAATGTTGGAAAAACCGAAAAGCTGGACAGTAGAGAAATTAAATGTAGAAAATTACTTTTTGTCAGAATTTGGTCTTGAGAAAATTTAGTAATACTGTTTTGACCATGTGGAATATCCATGGATTTTCTCAGAATTTTGTAAGTACCTTTTGTAATTATTTAAATTTTCTTATTGAAACCTCTGTTCTGGAGTAATAATGATTTGGAAATTCAAAAAGGGTATTTTTGGTGGATTTTTGGTACTGAGGAAATTATATGTGATGGTCCACATGTTGGAGATATTCTATGTAAAATTTCACATAAAACGAATTTGATATGCTATTTTCTAAAAATATGGAATTATGTTTTACAGAGCATGTCCAGCCACTGTTTTTAATTCAAAAATAATATTTGTGGGTTGAATTTTCGTGTGATAAATTTATATGATGAAATATGAATGATGTATAGTTTCTCTGTAAAATCTCATGAAATTTCAAATTGATATGATGCATCAAATAATTTTTGGTGTGTGTGTACAGCTCTATGTGTCCACATGAAATTTAATTATATTAATTGTGTATTTGGTTTTAATGCCTTTAATTGTACTTGTTAAGGAATAATTTCACCTAAAAAGGGAAGTTTCCATAGAAATATGAATGCAATGATTTGTGATGGATTGAGTTTGAGTTATTGGATTATTGGTTATTAATGATTGTTCTGTTATTAACTGTGAATTGGAGACCGGGAGGAATGTGATCCTCGGGCAAAGAGTGCTGGAATTTGTTGTGCATGTGAATTGCTTGTATCAGTGAGATCTTATATTCAGAGAGAAATATTTGGGAGAAAAATCCTAAAATTTAAAGAAGACAAAGGAGAAAAGGAGAAAAGGGATTCAAAGGTTTCTCCATCAAACTAAGGATTCAAGGTAAGGATCAAGGCATTTAATTTCATTTTTAGACCATTTGAAATGTAGAAAAACATGTTGTTAAGTTTAGATTCAATATTTGATCAAGAACTATGAAAAGATGAAAGTTTTATATAATTGATATTAGAAGCTTGAAATAATTGTTTGGAACCATGTTTGATTGAATGGATGATGTGTTGTGATGGATTGAAATTGATTGGTTGGTTTGTTGTTGGATTGAAATTGCTTGTCTTGATTGTGTTGTGAATGATGTTGGAAATTGTTGAATATTTATATTTTTGTAGGTGATTGTTTAAAATTACTTATTTAATTGTGATTATTAACATATTGCATATGCATGAGTCTTTTTGGGGGATTTATAAAGATTCAAGTGAAAAATAATTGATGTTGGCTAACCGGGACTGCGGTAGCCATGAAAATGGAAAAGAAAGAAAAGAAAAGAAAAGAAAAGAAAGAAAAGAAAGAATAAATGTTGACTAACCGGGACTGCGGTAGTCATGAGAAACGAATTGATATATGAGAAATGACTTTTGTTGACTAACCGGGACTGCGGTAGTCATGTGAAATGAAAATGATTGAGAAATGATTTTGTTGACTAACCGGGACTGCGGTAGTCATGTGAAAGGAATATGATTTGAGAATTGAATCTTTGGGGTGAGCAGAATAAGTTAGACAGGACTGTATAGTCTGTGATTATATAGTCTGTGGGGTGAAGGATATTGGCAATTCCACATGTGGCTGGAAACTGGACTGAGTTGCGGTCGTGGTGGCCTTCCGGGTATCCTGATCTCCTAATTCTGTTTAGTTTATTCGCGTTTAGTAGGGGCTGATAGCTGAATTGCAGTACGTAATGGTAGGTCAGTTTCTTACTAAACACTCAAAGGGGAAGTCTCCATGGAGCAGGGTCAAAAATGATTTTGAGTCAAAACTGCATTTGCATAAATCATCTTGCATTTAATTATGTGTGAGAACGGTTAATTTGTATCGGATATGTATATGTTTGAAATTGTTTTAATTGTATGAGAAATTAAATGCCTGATCCGGTAATGCTGTCCCCAGATTCTAGGGGAGTGTGAATTGCAGGTATTTTGAAGATTAATTAGAAGTTAAAGATGCAGATATTTTCCAGAGCTATAGGAATGGGTGTTTTTGGCTTTAGATACTTTTGTATTAATTAGAAATAAATTGGTAGTAGTATTTTCTGTAAATTTTAATAATGTAAATTATAATGACAAACTTTGAACTTTAATAGATTGTATTTATTTTATTCGGAATTTTTTTTTATTAGACGAAAATTAATTAATTAGAAGGGGGGTTACAGAGAGAATCAGAGATTGGAAGCAAAGTTTCGTAAGCAATTTAGGGTCACTGGACTGGAGTGTTGCGACGTGCGACTGCATATCAGTGACCCAGGGAAAATTTCAAAACATATTGATGTCGTTTTACCCTCTTTCAAAAATTAAAAAATCATTAAGTGACTTTTCAGCAAACTGTGTAAACCGTTCGAACAGCCGGTTTTTACCAGTTTCACCGGTTTTGCCCCGGTTCCTCACCGGTTCTAAAGCATCCTGATTTTGCGCCACAATTGGATCGGATAGGGGACCGGTTCCCTGTTGAATCGGCTGGTCTGGTCCGGTCCGGTTTCGAAATTCATGACGAAAACATGATTCTGAGCAAGGTAGGAATTAAATTCATACAGCTTCTTCTTGGGACTCACTTTGTTTATACCCATGACTGAGTCATGGTGAGCTTGGTTTGCATGCGGTGTATGAGTAAGGCAAATTAATCAAGTCTCTCTAATGAAAGATGGGTGACAAATGATGCACAACAGGGAGGATTTATGGGTGAGGATTGTTCGCTACAAGTATATATGTGGAACGGACATCATACCAGCTATTTCCACATCTCAGGACCATCAAGATCAATATTGACTTACCTGCATCCTTTATTACTTAAAGGAATATACTCTTTCACAACAAATTTCCCCCCCTCCCCCCCCCCCCCCCCCAAAATTTTAAGGATAATCAGGTAATTTCAATTGCATAAAAAAGTAACAAAAATTTAAAATTTAAAATACAAATAAGAGTAATGAAAATTTCAAATTTAAAATGCTTTAATCATCATTTAATTCATCAATTAAAATTTAATGTGCACTTATGATAATTATTTATAAAAAAACCAGTCACAAAAATTTAAATTGCATCTAACTATTTATAAAAGCCTTATTTGATTATATTTTGATTTACAGTATCAATGTATTATTAATAATATAATATTTGATTTGATTTATATATTACTATTATTATTTGTTAAAGATCACTATTGACTTCTAAATATTATTAATACTAGCTTAATAACTCGTGTCTTATACAGGTGTTGAGTTTATAATTTATAATTTTTAATGTATTTTTAATTTTAATTTATATATATATATATATATATGTGTGTGTGTGTGTGTGTTAGTATGTATATGTCAAAGATATATAAAATTAATTATGAATATTAATATATATTTAAATAATTTTATATTTACACATGTCTTATATCATTTTAATTTATATAAACATTTTTTTTATAACACTATTATCTTTATAAAGTTATTTATGTTTATATATAATTTAAATATATACATAATTTTAATAAAAAATATTAATAATAACAAAATTTATAATATATTTTGTAATTATTAATTTTTATTTAAAAAATATATTTTCATCATAAAGAATATAAATGTCTAATGTTAATTATTGAAAAAAAAAGATTTGTGGGCAACTGAACTTATAGATCAATAGATTACAATAAAAATATTAATGATCAATACAAAAATAAGATAATGCATATAATGATATTTTAATCATATGTTATTTATGTTAATAATTGAGAGATTGTAAAATTTTCTTTAGTAATTTCAAGTAGGCATAACAAAGAGCCCTGAACCAGTGCGTACTGACTTGAATCCGACCCGACTTTGATGGAAATACCCACTTTGATTGGGTATAGATAGGGTACAGGTATTATCCGAATTTTTTTAATGGAGATGGGGTGGATATCTAGCTATTTAATTTAATTTAAATTATTCATTTTAATGACATGATTATAATATTGTAACAAAATAATGGTAAATATTGATCTACTAAAATAAATCTCTCAATATTTTAAATTTAATTTTACTTTAAATTTGAAACAAAATATGTAATAGTGTTATTTATTAATTTGAACCAAAATATATATTTGCATTACAAAATTATGAAATAAAAATAAATCTAATTGCAAGATTTGAATAAGAATATAATTGTGTTATCAATTTTAATTTTTAAATTATAAAAATTATATTGATTAGAATTACCTTAATTAATATAATTATGTATTTTTATAAATTAAAAATGAAAAAACTATTTGTATTTCAAGTAGAAATTTTTTTCGAGATGTATATGCCTAAAATGAATATTGCGAGATTTTTAAATTTAAATTTGAATCAAAATATATATTAGTGATATTAATTATTTTGAATTTAATAATTTAAAATTTCAAATCATAAATATATTAAAATATTGATAATGTTCAAATTTTATTATCATCCACACATGTATATATAGATATTGTTTAAATTATCAATTATATATTTGCATTACAAAATTATAAGATAAAAAATCTAATTCCATGATTTCTTTATTTTAATTTGTTATAATTTTGAATTTCAATTTAAATTAGTGTTATCAATTAATATGAATTAAACAATTTAAAATTTCAAATCATAAATATCTTAAATTATTGTTATCAATTAAATATGAATTAAAAAAATTAATTTAAAATTAGCATAAAAATAAAACCGTCTTCACTTCGGTAGGAAAAGAATGAATATGTTGTTGTCACGTGGCATCAACCTACGTGGTAAAATCTAATTGCACAATTTCTTTATTTTAATTTGTTATAATTTTGAATTTGAATATGAATTTGAATTTAAATTAGTGTTATAAATTAATATGAATTAAACAATTTCAAATTTTAAATCATAAATATCTTAAAATATTGATCACGTTCAGATTTGAATATGAATTTAAATTATTGTTATTAATTAAATATGAATTAAACAATTTAAAATTTAAAATTAACATAAAAATAAAATCATCTTCATTTCGGCGGGAAAATAATTAATATAGTGTTGCCACGTGGCATCAACCTACGTGTCAAAACCTTCTTTTATATAATATAATTGATAATATATAATATTATATGACTGCATGCGATTATCCCTTTCAAAACTCAAAAATAGAATTATTAATATAATTCTCCCTTTATATCCCATTTATATTTATATTTATATATTACTACTATTATATTATTTAATTATTTGATTTGATTATATGATTTGTTTTAATTTGCACAATTTTAATTTAATTTTTTTATGATTTCAATTATAACGTTTCTTTATAATATTTGAATTCAAATACATCATTTCTATAATTAATTTAACCATTGAAAAATGAATATATATATATATATAGAGCAGTTGTTGTATACGTGTGCTCCATTCCCAGTATTTTTTTGTACAAAAATTTGAACTATATTATCCAATAGTGATAGATGATTCTCATGTATCTGATGAAAATTAATGTATTGGGAATGCTGTTAATCATGGGGTTCATAGAAAATTAATGCATCTTATGAAAACTCTTTAGCAATTTATATAACACTTTATGCAATCATAAATAGGCATACTAAACAATTTATTTATATTAGTGAATGTATAGATAAATATTTTTTTTTTTATATCTTTGCTTTAGTGATAACAAAAATATTAAATTGCTAATATTTTTACTTTGTTATTAATTTTATGTTTCAAATACAATTTATTGATTAAAATAATAAAAATATCACTCTTCAAACATAATTTTTCCCGTGCGGATCACGCACTAACCACGCACTAGTTATATATATATAGTTGTACACAACCATGAGCACGCAAAATAGGCAATAAGATATGATACACGCAACGGATGATTTAATCACAACGATATTCAGAATTCTTTGAATTCTCACGGTTTTTTCCATGATTTTCTAGTTTTGACATTCTAGGTAAATCTTCTCCTTCATTTAGTTCTGCTTCTATAGGCCTGCGAGAATGCACAATGTATTTAGACAGCTTTGTACTTTGTATCTTTATCGTAGAGCTATTGTCACAAATCTCAATTTCACAAAGATAAATCTCAAAGTATAACTTAATCCAAATTTTTAGTAGAATCTTCAATATATATATATATATATATATATATATATATATATATATATATATATATATATATATATATATATATATATATATATATTAATATTATAAAATATAGAAATGTATATATGTTAAATTTGCATAAAACAGAATATAAATTGTATATTGTATATGTATTTATTAAATTAAATAATATTGTCTTATTTATTTCCCATTTTTTTATACAAACGTTTGTATCTGATTTTTAACTAATATCAGTTATATTATTGTTGTTGTTGTTGTTGTTGTTGTTGTTGTATTACAAAAAAATTATTTTATCAGGTATCATGTTTAAATATATTTATACATATCAAATTTATAGTAAAAGGAAATATTTTCCTATTAAAATCCATATGGCCGAATACCATATAAGATTTTATAACTCAAATTTTTTTAATTTTTTAATTATTTAAAAGTAATATGACTTTATTTTATTAATAGCTTCGTTAAGAATTATAATAACTAAGTAAAATTTTAAAACAAAAGTTTTCTTCTTTAAGAATTATAATAAGTAATATACATAAACCACAAATTATAATTTAAATAAAATAATTACTTATTAGTGAGTATGAATATCTAAGGATAATATACACCATCAACATCATATGAATCATAATAAAACTCATCAGATTTGGGGCCAAATCTCTCCCATAAACCTTTTGCTCAAGCAATACTTATGAAATTAACAACAAAGAGAAGAGAGAGGAAAAGAGTTGCTTCCAAGTCTCACTGAAAGTTTATATGGCAAAGATCAAGAACCACCAACAAAACCAATGCATCAAATCTCTAATAAAGTTTCTTTGATCTATTCTACGAAAGTGAAGAAATTTTTTTAATAGAAGTATGTGTGCGCTGTTAGTGTCCATAGAGAAAGAGATAGGAAACTTTATTTGAGATTATCTAGTGTAGGTGTGTTTGTTGTATAAACATGGTCCAGGTAAGAAAAACGTAACATGTGTCTTTAAAATCAAATCATTTTGTAATTATTTTTAAAATTAAAGCTAGTACTTATCCCTTAAAAAATTTAATGGACCTTATTTTTGACACAAGGTGGCCAAACCATGTACCACTAAAATCAAAGATATTTTCATTTTATTTTCACTTAATATATATTATTATTTTACTAAATTAAATTAAATTTAATGATATAAGTTTGATATTGTCTCATTAGATAAAAAAATTATGGTTAATATTGATCCAAATCACCCAAAAATTTATGTGGTCATAGTAAATAAGTAAATACTAATTCTATTTAAAAGTAAAAGTAATTTGATCTTATATCATATTAAGAAAATTGTGGTAGAAAATTGATCTAAAGTCACCAAATAAAATTGTGATCATTGTAATTCTGTGAAAGTTAATCTAATTTTTTTTTTTTAAAAAAAGTTTGGTATTATCCTATCTAGGTGGAAGTCATGGTTAAAATTGAACCATGTGGACAAGAAAAAGGTGTGGTAAAAAATGCTTCTAACACTTTAATAAAAACTTCTGATTTGGTTTAGGGATGACAAAGTATACCTGAACTTTACGGGTACCCGTAAAAATATCCGCAAATGGGTAGGGTAAATACCTGTTTATTGGGGATGGGTCCGGGGTGGGTATTTACCCGCAAAAATTTAATGGGAATGGATGTTGGTACGGGTACTATAGTACCCACCCCGTCCCGTCCTGCACCGCACCTACTATATATATTAGTTTAATTAAAATATTTTTATTATATATATATATTTACTAATTATTAATTTAATGAAAATTGGTAGGAAATCTAAGCTTTTATAAACTCTATCAGGACATAAACCTTTTATATAAGTGTCCATCATTTTTGTAATTCATTAATAATAATTAATATAACACACATTCCATATCATAATATAAACTACTCTGTATATAATTAATAGTGTGAAATAAGATTGACCAAGACCAATTGTGTTGAAATTAAGCAGTTTATTTTGTTAGTGTTAACATGTTTAGGCTTTCATTCATAGCAGTAGCGGGGATACAATAATTCGTCCCGGTTAATTACTATAGGGGCTCCTTTTTCGTTTGTAACCTTGGTTAGATTTTATTTATAGATATTTTCATCATATAAATAAATTATATCCAGAGGCATATAGGTGATGAAGTCTTTATGACATTTTTGTATATGGATTTTAGGTACCTTGTACTTATGATCAATATAAATTTTTCTTTGTTGATAAAAATAAATAGTGCACGAAATATCATGTGAATTTATCTGTAATACATTTTTTTATTGCTTTAAATTTAAAATCAACATAAATCATAATTTTATGTATTTTTTTCTATATTATGTTATTAGTGAGTGAATGCGTAGTTGAAAATTAATCTTAATCAATTAGTTATCTTAACTTTTGGTTTTTTAATAGCTAGATAAAGTATGTATATAAAATTTAGTATATTAAACACAACTACTTATAAAAAATTTAATATATAAAATTTAAATACAACTACTTACATAAAATTTAGTATAAGTCATATCAAAACATAAATGGACCAAAATATACATTTTTTTACCCCACACATCCAGGTCTCATTGAACACGTTCCTCATTCTAATATACTTGTTTCTTTTTGTTTTGAACTAGCTACAAAATTGTTCATATAAAGTACCATCACATGTATTCTAATATATAATTACAAGTTAATTAGTTTCAATGTATTTTTTTTAGCAGGTCTTAAAGAATACCATCACATGTTGAAGTTTCTAATGATTATGTTAATTGATTAGAACATTACATTTAAGAATGATTTGTTGGATAATTATGTTTATAATATTGTTTTTTATGACTTAAGGTTATATTTGAATGGTTTTAATGTTATGTTTTGATGATCTAAGAGTGAATTTTCAATTTAGTTATAGTAATTTTTTTAACTACTCCCTCCGTTCTCTATTATAAGCAAAAAAAAAGTCATGATTTTCTATTCTCAAATATAAGTAAATCTTAACTATTTTTGTCTTATTTAATGAAACTATATTCAAAATACCCTTAATTTAATAGTCAATTTAAGCTTCATATCAAGTCCCAATGAAGGATAGTTTAGGAAAAAGATTTGATTTTGTATTGAAATTGACATAATTTAATGAAATTAACTAATTTTCTTAATAAGTATGAAATCAGTTTTTTTTTTTTTTTTTTTTGCTTATAATAGAGAACATAGGGAGCAACACTTTTTTTTTTATTGATTTGTTGACTTTATTTATAAGTAAAGTGCGGGTAGTGGGTATAGGTATATAGGTACCCAACGGGTAAGGGGATGGGGATTAAAGTTACTAACCGTGCGGGTACGGATTTTTTTTCAAACGTGGGTATGAGGACGGGTACTATAGTACCCTACCCAGACCCTACTCATTGTCATCCCTAATCTGGTTATAGATTTTTACCATAAAAGCATCTCCAATGGGCGTAATTTAAACAATGTATTTTGAGCTGTTAATTGGCCCCCACAATGTAACACCCTCATTTTTATTTTACTATTTGTAAATATTTTTATATAAATATTATGAGAAATTATGTACTGTATTTATAGACAAACCTTCTGTACATATTTTCATAATAACATTAATACATTTTTATTCAGTAAAATTTTCTAAGTCTTTTAGTGCTTTTGTTTAGGCCTGAATTTATCGTTGACCAGACAGTTGTGTCAGACAGCTGTCCAGGATAAAATTTTCCAGTGTAGCATTTTGGATAAATCTGTAACCTAATAAATAGACAATTGAATGTAGATTTAAAATATATACAGTTGAGAAATGAATTACTTGTTGACTGGACAGTTGTGTCAGACAGCTGTCCAGGATAAATTTTTCTGGTGTAACATTTTGGAATAGACTGTAATCTAATAAAAATATAATTGAATGTAGATTAAAAATATATACAGTTGAGAAATTAAAATGCTAATTTCGAATTGTTAGAATTTTCTGAAAGTCAGAACTCTGAGAAATTATTACGATAAAATTTTTAGGTAGAAAATTAAGATAAAATTTGTATGACATCTATGGAATTATCTATTAATTATAACATGCTTAGAATAATTAGTAAAATTGTTTAACTAAGAAAATTAAAAATAAAAGTATTAGCCAATCAAAAATTGACAACACACTATTTCTAATCTAATTAAATTAAGCTAATTAGACCTAGATTAAGAGATAATTAAGACACTACCCCAAGGTTTTTGATAGTGAGGAATCTAATGGTGGTGTTAGTTTCTTAAAATTCTAATTAGTTTGTAAGATGATTAAAAATTCAAACAACATTCTAGAAAACTCTAAATTGGTCCACATTCTTTGACTAATTGACCAAGCAATTAGCAACCAACGTAGGAAACCTTTGTGAACGTCCAAGTGGCTGGAATTTCAGCCAAATTGACTGCCCTTGGACCCAGGGCAGCAGCAGCAGCTGGACATGTACAAGAAATTAAATTTGGTGGAGAAAAATTTAATTAAAAGCATAAGAAATCAGGCCAAAAGAAAAATGTAAAAAGCTAGCTCTCCTCACAACCCAAAACCGTGAGCTTCCAGCTGCAGCTGTCCCTCCATTTCACTTCATCCTTTCTTCTAAAATCAAGAAATAAATCAACCAAAACCTCACAAATTTCAACATAGATTCGGCCAAAGAGAAAGATTTAGAAGAAAAACCCAAAAATTTCAAGAAGACAAGGGAGAAAGGGAGAAAAGGAATTCAAGAGTTCTTCATCAAATTAAGGATCCAAGGTAAGGATCTTGGCATTTAATTTCAATTTAGACAAATTAGAAGTAGGAAAAACATGTCTTGAGGTCTAATTTCAAGAACCATGAAAAGATGAAATTGATTTAGGGATTCTATATATTTGATGTTAGAAGTTTGAAATTGATGATTGAAACAATGTTTTGTTGATCTATTGATGCGTTGTGATGGATTGAAACTTGATTTGGTTGTTTTTGATTGAAATTGATTTGATTGATTTTGAGAAAAATGTTGGAATTATGGCATAGGCCATTCACGGCCATGATGAGGAAGAAAGGGATATCATGTGGAAATTTTAAAATAACCAAGGGTAAAATAGTCATTTCACATGTAGGGACAATATTGGAATTTTACAAAAAGTTTAAGGGCAATTTAGTAAATTATAAAATATTCAAGGGTAAAATAGTAATTTCATAAGTTCTAGAAAGTTTAGGGATAATTCTGGAATTTTATCAAAAGATCAAGAGCAAAATCGGAAATAATAGAAAAGAGTACAGGTAATTTGGTAATTTTACCCTTGAGGGCAAAATTGGAATTTTTAAAAAGAGCAAGGGTAGTTTAGTAAATTTTTATAGTAATGACCTAATTGGTATTTTAGTAAAATACTAATGTTAAAATGTTAATTGTTGAATGTTTATATTTCTTTATGTGATTGTTTAATGTTAATTTATACTTATGATCATTATCACATGACATAAGCATGCATGAGTCTTTTTGGGGTTTTACAAATATTCAAGTGAAAAAAAAAGATTGATGTTGGCTAACCGAGACTACGGCAGCCATGAAAAGAAAAGAAAAGAAATGAAAAGAAAGAAAAGAAAAGAAAAGAAAGAAAAGAAGAAAGAAAAGAAAGAATAAATGTTGACTAACCGGAACTGCGGTAGTCATGAGAATTGAATCTTTGGGGTGAGCAGAGTAAGTTAGACATGATTGTATAGTCTGTGATTATATAGTCTGTGGGATGAAGGATATTGGCAATTCCACATGTAGCTGGAAACTAGACTGAGTTGCGATCGTGGTGGCCTTCCTGGGTATCCTGATCTCCTAATTCTGTTTAGCTTATTCTCGTTTAGTAGAGGCTGATAGCTGAATTGCAGTGCGTAATGGTAGGCCAGTTACTTACTAAACACTCAAAGGGGAAGTCTCCATGGAGCAAGGTCAAAATGATTTTGAGTCAAAAAAACTGCATTTGCATAAATCATACTGCATTTGTTTTATTTATGATTTATTAATTATTATATGAAATGTACATGATTGATATTGTTTCTAGATTCTAGGGAAAGTTTGTCCCTAGATTCTAGAAATTAAATGCCTGATCCGGTAAATTTTGTTCCTAGATTCTAGGAAAAGTTTAAATTACAGGTGACTGAAAATTAGTTAGAAGATAAAGATGCAGAGATCACCAGAGCTGTAGGATGGGAATATTTTGAGTAGATAATACTTGTAGTACTTAAAAATATTTTGTAGTAGCGTTTCTGTAAATTTTTAATATTGTAAATATGAATCTATTTTGGATTTAAAATAGAATATATTAGAACTTTTATGTATAATATAAATTAAATAGTTAAATAATGTTTTATTAGAAAGGGGGTTCCACACAATGCCACATCAAAGTTAAGCAACTCATACACATTTGTTCCAATGGTATAGTTTTAAGCAACTCTTAAATGACCCACCTTTAAATGACCTCAAAATGACTAACTTAAATGACCCACCCTTAAAATGGGAAGAAAATATTTTTTTAAGCATAAGCAACAGTTGCTTTTGCTTATAGAAGCAGCGTTGCTTAATTTTAAGCAACCCAACATGACATGTAGATCACCTTTAATGCTAAAAAAAACGAAGCAACGGTGCTTTAAGATAAGCAACTCATTAAGCAACGAGCGTTGGAGATGCTCTAAGCAATTTAATTTAATTTAATTAGAAATTAAACTCGGCATTATCCTTATATAAGATATTTTTGGTCTAATTTTATCCCTTGGACAGACCGTATTTAATGTGTTATTATCCACCAAATTTTTATTTTTATTTATTTTTAACTAATTCAATAATTATTAATTAATTGACCTATTTAATTCGAATAAAAATTCCATTGCTTATCTTGTATTTATGACACATTAATGACTAGATAAGGCAGAAAATTTCAGGACTCTAAAATATAAAATAAATTTTTATAATTATTAATTAATTAATGAATTATTTATAGATTCTCTCAAAATTGACGATGGGAATCACTTTGGAGATCAGTGGTTGTCTAATCTCATTTTCTTAACTCATCTTTACTTGTGGTCTATACCTAATCTTAACAATTCTTATAGCTGGCTACAAAAGATTGCCAAGCTACCAAAACTGAGATAACTAAGTTTATATTGTAGCCTTTTCGATCATTTTATCCTTTCATTGTGGCCTTCTAAATTCAATTTTTCTACTTCCCTTTCCATTCTTGATTTTTCTGGGAACACCTTCACGTCATCAATGATATTTCCCTGGGTGTCAAACATCACTTCCAACCTTGTTGAGCTTGACCTTAGTGGTAACTTCTTGGAGGGTTCCACATCAAATCACTTTGGAATGGTCATGAATTCACTTGAGCACCTTGACCTCTCCAATAATAGATTCAAGGGTGAGGATTTGAAATCCTTCATGAATATATGCACCTTACATTCTTTAAACATGCAAGAAAACAATTTGACTGAAGACCTTCCATCAATTCTTCATAATTTGTCTAGTGGTTGTGTTAGACACTCATTAAAAGAATTGGATTTGACATATAATCAAATCACTGGCTCTTTACCAGACCTTTCAGTATTCTCATCCCTGAAAACATTGGTTCTTGATAAAAATCAATTAAGTGGAAAGATACTTGAAGGCATCAGATTACCGTCTCAATTGGAATCTCTGTCAATTCAAGCAAACTCTTTAGAAGGTGGAGTTCCAAAATCATTTGGGAATGCATGTGCTTTGAACTCACTGGATCTGTCTAATAACAATTTGAATAATGAGCTTCCAGTGTTAATCTATCAGTTGTCTGGGTGTGCTAGATACTCGCTGCAAGAATTGAACTTGAGAAGAAATAAGATCAATGGTACGTTGCCAGACCTTTCAATATTTTCAACCTTGAAAACATTGGATCTTTCAGAAAGTCAATTAAATGGTAAGATACCAGAAGGTAACACTTTGCCATCACTGCTGGAGTCTTTGTCAATCCGATCAAACACTTTAGAAGGTGGAATTCCAAAATCATTTGGGAATGCATGTGCTTTGTGCTCATTTGACTTGTCTAATAATAGTTTGAGCAGAGAGTTTCCATTGATAATTCAACACTTGTCTGGATGTGCTAGATACTCACTACAACGATTGAACTTGGGAGAAAATGAAATCAATGGTACATTGCCTGACCTTTCAATATTTTCAACCTTGAAAGCATTGGATCTTACAATAAATCAATTAAATGGTAAGATACCAGAAGGTAACGAATTGCCATCTCAGTTAGAGCCTTTGTCAATTGGATTTAACAATTTAGAAGGTGGAATTCCAAAATCATTTGGGAATGCATGTGTTTTGTGCTCATTGTACATGTTTTATAATAGCTTGAGTGCAAAGTTTCCAATGATAATCCATCACTTGTCTGGATGTGCTAGATATTCATTGGAACATTTAGATCTAGGGGTAAATCAAATGAACGGCACACTACTTGACCTCTCAATATTCTCATCTTTAAAAGAATTATATCTTGATGAAAACAATCTAAATGGAGATATTCCTAAAGATATTCAATTTCCACCTCAACTAGAGAAACTAAACATGCAATCAATGACTACCATTTTGCTAATATTTCTAAGTTGTACATATTGGAGTTACCTGACAACTCATTGGCCTTGGAATTTACCCAAAATTGGATCCCACCTTTTCATTTGAATTCCATAGGATTGCGATCTTGCATGCTAGGTCCAGCATTTCCAAAATGGTTACAAACCCAAAATGACTTGGATGATCTTGACATTTCAAATGCTGAAATATCAGATATGGTTCCAATGTGGTTCTGGGCTAAATTAGCATTGCTAGAATGGATTGCAATGGATATTTCATACAACAATCTACAAGGTAGAATTCCAAATTTCCCACAAAGGAATCCTTATCTTTCCCTATCTCTTGGATCAAATCAATTTAAAGGCCATATTCCACCATTTCTATGAGGTTCCCTGTTTCTTGATTTATCCAAAAATAAATTCCAAGATTCTCTTTCTTTTTTATGTGCAAATGGTACAATTGAAACTTTATACCAATTAGACCTTTCAAATAATCAGTTATCTGGACAAATTCCATATTGTTGGAGTCATTTCAAGTCATTAGCTTATTTAGCACAATAATTTTCCAGGAAAGATTCCTACTTCTATGGGATCACTTCTTGGTCTTCAAGCATTGCTATTGAGAAACAACAACTTAACATATGAGATCCCTTTCTCCTTAAGAAGTTGCACAAATCTGGTAATGCTAGAAATGGCAGAAAACAAATTATCAGGGCCTATCCCGTCTTGTATTGGGAGCAAATTACAAGAGTTGCAAATTTTAAGTTTGGGAAGGAATAATTTCTATGGAATTTTTCCATTACAAATTTGTTATCTAAAAAACATTTGGCTCTTGGATCTCTCACTAAACAACTTATCTGGGAAAATTCCTACATGCATAAAAAATTTCACTTCGATGGCTCAAAAGACGTTGTCAAAATATTCTCGAGGTCATTGGTATTTTGTCAACACCAGTCATTCATTAGGCCCTCGATCATATGATTTGAATGCATTCTTGATGTGGAAAGGTTCAGAACAAATGTTCAAGAGTAATGGGTTATCACTTTTAAAAAGCATTGATCTCTTAAGCAATCATTTCTCAAAAGAAATTCCAATAGAAATAGAGAATTTATTTTAATTGGTTTCATTGAATTTATCAAGAAACAATTTGACAGGAAAAATTCCTTTAAATATTGGAAAGCTAACATCACTTGAATTTCTTGATTTGTCAAGAAACCAGCTAGTTGGTTCAATTCCTCCGAGTCTTACTCAAATTTATGGACTCAGAGTGTTAGATTTGTCACATAACAATCTAACTGGAGAAATTCCAGCCAACACACAATTACAAAGTTTTAATGCGTCGAGTTATGAAGATAATCTTGATCTTTGTGGGCCGCCTCTTGAGAATTGTGTATTTGATGGGGGACCAGCACAAGAACCAAATGTTGAAGTTCGTAAGGATGAATATTCACTTTCCAGTCGTGAATTTTACTTGAGTATGGCATTTGGATTTGTTATAAGCTTTTGGGTGGTGTTTGGCTCAATCTTATTCAAGCGTTCTTGGTGACATGCCTATTTCAAGTTCTTGAACAATTTGTCAGACAATATTTATGTCAAGGTAGTAGTGTTCGCTAATAAAATTTCAAAGGTGGTTGAAGCTTAGCAGGTAATAATATT
Organism: Pueraria montana var. lobata; assembly: GCA_026413185.1. Taxonomy (NCBI): domain Eukaryota; kingdom Viridiplantae; phylum Streptophyta; class Magnoliopsida; order Fabales; family Fabaceae; genus Pueraria; species Pueraria montana. The sequence continues at coordinate 79,208,957 of CM048648.1, forward strand.
GTAGCCCTTCCATATATATAGTTTCTTTTGCTTTTCGTATAGTTTATGTACATATAAGCAACCTGTCAGATTAGTAAATTGTTTATAAAATTCTAATTGGTAACAATGCTTATTTAATAAATGAAAAATTAATATTTTAGTTGTGTGAATTGTGACGGTAAGATTTCATAACTTTTAACTATTTTTAATATAATTAATTTTGAAGAGGCATAGGATAATTTCAAGTCAATAGCTCCTAGAAAGTTGGATTAGATTCTTAAGGTATATATATGTAAAGTTGGTTAAACTAATTAAATTTATTTGAGAGATGATATGATTATATTTCTTGAAATTAGAACATATTGAGAAAGATATTATTTTTGGAATACAATGGTTAACTTGCTTTCATAACTTATTATGTAAAAGAAATATGAGATTTATTACGCAAGAACAATTAAATGTGTAAATGTAGCATGCTAAATAATCAGGGTCATGATTTCTTGCTTGTTGGAATGGTTGGGTGCATCTAGTGTTTATATACATAATATTTAAAAAAAAAAAAAAACTATGTCCTAGACAACCTTTTGAAAAATTTGGATGATAATAAAATAAAATAACAATATAGTTAGAGAAAATGGGTTATGTATTAATAATGTAAAATAGTTTTATACCGTCATCCAATCACAAACAATCATATAGGGTAAGTTTGTTGATTTTTACAATAACTATCTTTTTTTTACAGCTTACAATAACTATCTTAAAAATCATTTTAAGGGTGATTTTTTTATTGATTGACAATATACTACATTGTCTGTGCATAGTCATTAAACTGATAATTATTGATGTTCTAAACTCCCTCCAAATCTAAATATAAGCAAAAAAAACTGTTTCACGCTAACTAAGAAAGTTGATTAACAATATTTAATTGCACTAATCTCAATTACGTAAAAAATAAGTTATTTTCCTAAACCACCCTTCATTGGAATTTGATATTAAGAATAAAAAGGAATCATTGGAATTAAAACCCTATTAAATGAAGGGTATTTTGGAGATTGTCTCGTTAAATAAACTATGTCCTAGTTGATATTTGCTTATATTTAAATTCAAAACCTAACTCAATTTTTTGCTTATATTTGAAGCTGGAGGGAGTACTTAATAATCTTAAAAAAAAAAAGATTAATGATCTACATTATTACCATGGATGTTTCTCTTATAAACTATTGTGATTTTAATCTATCATTAACTTTTTTGCCATTTGAAATATATTAATGTTGTTTTACTTTTTGTAAATAAGAATTTGAGAATTGCTAGCAACACAATCTTTTGAACAAACTCTTTACTATTTGATGAAATTTATTGAAAATCACAAATTTTGGTGGGTCTCACTTCTCATTTAATGATTTTCTCTCCTGATTTTGTAGTTTTTAATAAATTTCACCCAACAATGGAGTGTGTTAGAAAGAGTGTGTGTTGCTAGCACTCTTCCAACTAGGAATTTTATTTATTTCATTTACACATTTTGGAGAACTAACATTATGGTTTTTTTTAGTCCCTTGAAGACCTCATCCTCTTGCATGACTCCAATATCTAAGCTTGTTAATGCTTGGACAAGGCAATAAATTAGAAATTGTGGTTGTTTCACATTTCTTCACTATCAATTGGGATACTTGTGTGCATGTTTTGATTGTTTGAAGAAGACTCTAGTTTTATTAGTGTTGTGCTTGTAATGAAATATAAACTAGATATAAACTCTCGCATGTTGTGCAGCTACTTGATCTCTTAAAAAATAATTAAAATTTATATTATAAAATGTCAAACTTCATTATCATATATATTTGCTTCAAGATTCAATATTAGCAATATCTATATGCTATACATGTAAATATTTATTCTCTCTTCCAATCTTGATACTTCTTATAGATATGCAATAATATTAAAAAAAAAAACAAACTACAAACCTAGAAGAGAAGACATTCGAAACGATAACATTCATATTATAAAAAATTAAAATTTATACTATAAAATGTCAAACTCCATTACCACGCATATTTGGTTCAAGAATCAATATCAGCAATATATTTGTATACGATACATGTAAATATTCATCATCTTTTTCAATCTTGATATACTTCTTATGGATATGCAATAATATAGGAAAACAAATTATAAACATGAAAGAGAAAACATTTGGAAAGATAACACGAGCCTCTAGAGTTTGCATTCAAATTTAACTTTGAATAATTTGTACTTCATTATTAATATAAAACTTTTCTTATGGAGAGAGAGGGAAAAAAACACTATCTTTAGAAACAGAACACAAGTCCATGTATAGTATGAAAGAAAAATGCAAAAGTCTAGTCTTAGTAGGCTATTTAGCCTTTTCATGTTGCTCTTACCATTAAGCTCCAAAAGAAGTATATGCTAGAGCATTACATAAGTTAGTTAAATGTTGATATCTTTAAAATTATGTGTTTAGATTAGTTAATTTTGAGAAAACTAACTTAAAATTCATGAACATGTACCTCTGGGGAAAAAGGAAAAGTTATTGGATCGCAAAGGATATCTAGTTTTAAAAGCTAAAAAAATTATAAAAAGTACTAGGAAGAAAAATTCTCTCAAAGTTGAGGAGAATCAAGTAAAACACCTATTTCCTGAGAGCTTTCGCAGTTTAATTATGAGCTCTTCTTCGTCCAAAGAAATGTTTCATCTATGGATGGTTGGCATATAGTTAAACCATTGATGTTTGCAAGTCTCACCACATCATTTTAAGCCTATACAAAGCAAGCAAAATAAAAATGAAAAATCAGAAAAACAGTAAAAAGAATTTCAAATGAAATGATAATTAAGTTCATGCTTTCAGTTAATGCATTATGTACCAGATTTTTTGAAAATGTCTCTTCAGTTTCCTTCTCCATGGACTTGAACATAGTTCACAAGGATTTCGTCTAAAGACCAAGCTTTTTCTCTTTCATAACAGGTCTTCGTTTCCATTGTGGGTTCCTCTGTTTCTGTCTTATTACAAAGGCACCAAAATGATTATTTGTTTTAAGAATAAAATACATTGAATAATATCTAAACAAAATGGTTATTATGAATAATGAAGAATGTAATTGTTGAGGTTGAGTCTTGAATTACAATAAAAGATATTGATGAATATTAAATAGGAGATACAATTTGAAAACTTAACAGATGAATCTCACATTAATGAATATGAAAGGATAACATTGAGAAATTGAATAGAGAAGTGACATCTTCACCAAGATGCACACATGGCAACTAAAGACAATATTAGAGGAGCTGAGATGTCAGATGAATAATCAACCTCAGTGGTGGCCCTGAGCACGGTTGAGAGGGGCGATCGCCTAGGGCCCCATTTTTTAGAGGGACACCAATTTTTCTCTATTTAGTTTATATAAATAATAAAATGAAATTTTATAATATTTAAAGTTATATAAAAAATGAGATGATTACCAATATTTTTTTTAGGGAAACAATTGTTAATAATTAGTCAAGTAATGAGTGATGTTTCTATTTCTCAATAAAAATCTATCCACAATTTTGAAAAAATGAATCGACAATTTATGCACAATGGTAAATGTAAAGAGGATAGTGTGATATATTATTTCTTTCCACTTCTATCGGCGTTAATATAATTACGTAAATAAGGGCCTTGAACATTTCGGTTCGCCCAGGGCACCAAAAATCTCAGGACCAGCCCTAATCAACCTTTAGAGCTTAGATGGCATTTCAAGAGCTCGTGTTTCAGCTTTTGTAGATGATAATAGATAGATAGATTACCACGTATTATATCAATAATTTACTTGCATCTGTCTCATAACCAAAACTTCGGTTTGACAAAGTCGTTATTGAGTTAAAATATTTGCCTCAAGAAAGTGCCTCATTTTCAATTTTTTAAGAGTCAAAGAAATTAGAAAATTACAGGCACAAATTTTGAATGAATGAATCTATCATCACCATTTTGTCATAATTAGAACAAAATAATTTGACCCCATACGTTTAAATAATATGGAGATCACTTCAATTTCCAAACTATGCATATATGTCAATATCATTTAAAAATAATAATAATAATATGCAATAGAAAACACTAATCAATTTTTTTCAACAAAAGAATAAATTCAAACTTGAGTGAAATCATCAACAAAAAATGGCATATGCATCAAGATTCTCTTATCTTACAAGTAAATGGATCAATATATATTAAGAGACTTCCTAGAGAATGTTTGAACCAAAATATTGTTGCATAGATAGTTGTCTCCTCAAAATACATGATAAAAGTAGACGTTATATTAATGCATAGCGTAAACCCACCCACACATGGTAGAGACGGACAAAGATATAGTATAATATACTACCTCCGGTCCTATATATAAAAAACAAATACCTAATTTATCAAGACCAATAAAAGTGGTTAGATTGGTTAATTTGTCATAAATTTTAATTTTATTCCAAGACTACCCATGACATTAAATGGTTTAAGAGATGTTTATTTTTTAAAAATATTTTTTCAACCAATGAATATACCTTGTTTTGTTGATAGCTTAATAAATACATCCACTTTCATAGGGAAAGGAGTGTCTATCATTAATAGACCTCATCATTAATTAGGGGTAAAAAGGAAATTTAACAATAAATACACTTAAAAGTAGTCCTATGTTTCTTATAATTAGGACCAAGAAAAAGTTGTCTTTTGTTTCTTATATATAGGACCGGAGGTAGTATCAAATTAGATAAACTTAATTCTTTATGGCTCATCAATTTACATTGACAACCACAAAAGCCTACGGAATTACTTGGATTAACGGTTAAAAACAATATTCATCAATCTTAGGCATCAAATTTGTCATATGAGCACTATTCTAAACTTCTATATAGAGATTAAATCACTTATACTATATACTTATAAATGCTCAAAAACTAAATAAAAAAATGCTCATTTCAAATGTCAAGACATCTTAAACATTCAATATAAAAAGTGAGTGTTGTACATGAAAAAAAGAGAGCAAGGGTTCAAAGTTCAGAACTGAAACAAATTAGAGTTTAGAGTAGAGAAAAATAGTCAAAGATGAGTGAGTGGAAATCAAATAGTATAAGCATCACATAATAGATAGAATAATGGAAAGCTATATCTATTTCCGGATATTTTAAATTTTAAAACCAAGGAAAATCTCAACTTTGTAACCCCCTCCCCCTAAAACGACACTGTTTTAAGGGCAACAATAGATTTTCCGAAAATTCACACTCTGGCACCATTATGACCGCTATTTGAAAACACACCAACATTCAAATTTTGCAACGGCCCACAACTGCTCTGTATCACTATAATGTACTATTAATTAATAACTAAGTTAAAAACATGTTTTATGCAATCCAAGCATAACCCTTTATCAGTCTAACAATGGAACTTAGTGACTTAAAAAAAATAGTATTATATTTTGTTCCTTTTCCTCAATCAAAATATAACTTAAAGAAAATGGTAGTGGTGTGTGTTTAATGTGCAGGAAGAATGTTGAAATAAAAGAGCCTGAGAATAGAATGCAAGATTTCTAACAAACTCCTAACATGACTCGTTATGATCTTTAGTGTAAGGAGTAGGGAGATGGCTAAAAAGTATAATCATCAAAAGCTAATATTCAAACTACGCATTTAATGTTATGGTAGAATGGTGGATGTATCCCTGAGCTTATCATAGATAATGTAATGGTAGGTACCTCACTCAAAAACTATGAACTTGAATTAATATACTCAAATTGAGAAACCAAAGCTCTAATGTGGGTGCAAATCATGCCTTTGACGGAGATTCACTAGAGCTGACAGCAGGAGTATCTTTTCCTGATTGAGATGTATAAGTGCCTCTTCTTCTTCTTTTTTAGTTTTTTACTGTAGATGTAAGTGCCTTTAGTGTCTTGTGAAATTCTGTAGGGAGAGGAGGAGGTTGGTGAAGAGGAATATGCTTGGGAACTGGTGCATCATTCTCAATCACCTCACATTCATAATCATTTGGAACACTTCAAAGATCCCATTCTGCACTCCAAAATATACATTGAATATATGTCAACAATTTTTCTAATCAATTCATGCAAAAACATTCCACGTTGTGCATTTAACAATTGCCTTTTATAAATATTTGTATGAATAGTATAAATGCAGAATGCAAGACAAAAGGACTGTTTGTTCTGAGCAAGTGAGCATATGTTTTCTGTTTTCACTCTTACAAAATGTTACCTTGTTTTTACTTTGGTTCCTATTCTCAAAAAATTTGTATGAGAGAAAAAAATGTTGTAAAAAAAGATTCCAAAAAAAAAAAAATTTTTTATTCCAAAAAGAAAAGATGTTACTTCCATGTTTGGTTTAAAATAAAAATTATAAAACTTAAAACTGCAACTTAATTTTTGTTATATAATGAGAGTGATTATCAAACAACAAAAATTTGGAGACGCGGACAAAATTTAGATTAGCATTAAAGCATAGAAGAATCAAAGTTAAAACTGATTATCAAGAAATAACAAAAGACTTGGGAAGTAGGTTGCATCTGTAATAAAGGAAGAGCCAACAACTACCAAATTCATAATGTGAACTAAACTCAACCTGGAATAGAAAAATTCTAAATATGTTAACCAAGGGTAAAATCCTGATTCAAGTATACAGTATACACATGTAGACAAACAGCATCAAAGTTAATAGTTACAACACATAAGCTGTTCCGGATCAAGTTGTCACTCTAAGACAAGCACTATCATTTACAAAAACAAACACAATCCAGCCTAACTACCACCAAATTTGGTTGGCTACAAACCATAAGTTTGGACATTTTAAGACTTATTAATTTCTTTAGTGCAAGATCTGAACTGAAATATATTCAAGACCATCAAGATCAATATTGACTGACCTGCATTATATAGAGTTATATACTTCTGGAATGAGTTGAGTCACTTGAGTGAATGAAAACGAGGTGGTCGGTGGGGGAGGTGTTGCAGGGGAAAGCCATGAGCTCGTCCCTCTGTTTTCTTCCTCTGTTTTAGTAGTCTGTCTGAACTGTTTTAGTGCAATTCTTCTGGACAAACATTCAAAACAGAGAAGGGAATTGCTAAATACACTCCGTTAATTGCTAACTGTTCTGCCTTTTATTTTTATTTTATTTTTAAAGATCCCTTACTGGAAAGTAATTTCCAGGATGAAAATTAGTTTTCCGGAAGCACATTTCTGGAAATTACCTCTACATCAATAAAACCAAAATGCTCTTCCAATTTGTTCTCCTGACATTCGCTGTGGCTATCCAATTTGTTCTCATCAGCGTGCAGCTCCAAGGCAGACAATGGGGTTGGAAAATTTTGGGTTAGATTATTAATTGGAAAGGGAAAACAATCCGATTTGCATGTAGGGAAACATTGCTCAAGATATGGTCTTAAACACATGAAAAACAAGATAATAACCAAAATTGCTGCTGCTTGTTCTTTGATGGGAAAGAATTGAGCTTGTAAGAAAATAAAACTAAACAAGGGAGAAATCTCTGATTCCAGAATCAGGTAGTTCATTTGTTAGAATGTAAGATGACAACTTAGCTTGTTGAACAAGTGGTACACATGATAAAACACTGGAGTAGCGGACTATAAATAAATGATTAAAGCTGTGACTTATTTTACAAGGTAAATCAAGTCAGATATAATCAATACCAATGTATACCAATTCTTAATCTTCTGTCAGAATTTGACATATAATATTGATTAGAAATTAATGCGAAGTCAAACTTAACTTCATCTTCCTCATCTCCATTTTGACTAGTAAAGAAAGAGGGGAGGTAGTTTTTATCTAATGCTGTAAAAGATGCAGCACTGCTACAACAGAAAAGCAAAGAAAAATTAGAGGTAGAAATATATCGTTAATTAAACATAGATATAGAATATCTTCAGTTTCAGAGCACAGACAACACCTCCTTTGGGATTCTTGTAGCTTCATCTTGATTTTGTTCCCTGATGACGATTCTACATCATCGGGAGAAATATAGCCATTGTTCCCCTCAAAATTCAAGTGGATAAAACCAAAGATATTAGTTGAAAGAGAAAATAGAAAGAAACATGTAAAGTAGATTTAGTATAATGGACATATCCTTTGCCGGGCTTAAATGCACAGTCCCAATTCTAATGTTTAGTTTAGAAGTTAACATACAATTCCATAACAAAGTTCACAAATAATATAGTTTATTTGAATTTGAAATCACGTTATGAGCTTTACATATGTCCTTGGTTGGACATGCAGAACTTCTGTTTAGTCCCGGATCATGGTCAATCACTACTTCTTAGCTTTGGACTATTTGATTTTTTTCCTAATGGAATGGTCATAACTTCAATTTTAGATGCAATTTAAAGACATGATCACAGGTCAATTTGCATGCTTGATGCTTCTGTTTCTTTCAGCAACAAATATAGCCAAGTTAATCCTTCGCTCTCTCTCACACACACACAGGATTTAAGATTTAAAAAATTTATTTTTACTAGCTTTCTAAGGGAGCTTTTGAGAAAAGAATACGATTATTTTCCCAAAAACAATCCATCCTGAACATGTGTAAACTATTTCAATATAAGGTAGTTCCAACCTCATCTCTGTCAAGCAGAAGTCAGCTACCTGCTATATTCCACGAGTAAAAAGCTCTGCAATTATGTAGAAACAACAATGAAGAGATGCTTCTAATATTTAATAAAGCAAAAGAACCTCATCAAGCAAACTTACCGTTCTCGTACTAAACAAAGCCAAAGGACTCTGGCTAATTATGACTGTTTGGTGCTGGTTTGTGGTTACTAGATGTTTCGTAGATGCACTCATGCATGGGTTCTAGTGGCTTGGTGCGTAGGTGGAATCATTTTTTTTTTTGGTGGTGCTTGATTGTGGTTCTACAGTGTGTGTTCTGTTGGAGAGGAAAGTGTTCATGGTGGTTCAAAGATGATTGCTACCATGGGATTCTTGTGGATTTTTTCTGCAGGAATTTCCTGCGAATTTTGCTATGGATTTATTTATAATATGTTTTTTATTTGCAGAATATAATTCCTAAGAAAATTCCCAAGAAAAAATTTCCTGCAAAAAAAAATAATATTATTAAACTTTTGGCAAGAAAATCGGCAGGTCTGCAAAGTTGTTTAATAAACCAAATACAAAGAAACACATTTCAGAAAAATCCAGGGGAGGAGGACTCTTATATATGAAGAGGTATCAGTTCGCTCTAAATTCGCTCGTTCACCTCCGCAAAGGTATCACTTGCTTCCTCTTTTCCTATTTCTTCTCCTTTTTCCTCACCTCAGCAAATTGTCCTAGGGTTCATTTGCGTTTTCTCATACGCATGTATGCACAAATCGCAACTCAAATCTCAATTGATTTCAATGAATTTCAATTTCCTTAAATTTTTATTCTCGTTTTAAATTTCGCGTCATTTTTTGCTTCCTATAATAGATCATTCTCCTGTTTTTGTTCATTGTTTTCTGGATTCACTGTGTTTGGGATTGAATCAGAGGTTGAACCATCATATGTTCTGATATTCTGCCCCTTTGCTTTTGGTTTTCAATTCATAGTTTTGAACTCTTTTTTTTTCGAAGATGTAAGACTCTGAAAATGCTTTGATTTCCTGTACTTGGTGTGATTATACTAAGATGTATACCTGTTGCCTTGAGAACTATGACAAGGTTGATCTTTATATTTTGTTCACATATATGACATATCTCATTTTTTAGTGTTGTTCATACTTCATAGCATATCCATAGATATCTCCTTTTGCCTACAGTGTGCAGTTCTCAGGTGTTTTACTTTTTTTTTTTTGCCAATTTTTCTCTTTATTTTTCTGAAATGATTAATATATTGTGTCTTAGAAAGTGGGTTATAGGCCTAACTCAACCTTACAAAACCGGCTTGTAAGGTGAGGGTTGCCCCCCACTTAGAGCCTGAAGTGGATTATGGGTCTAACTCAACCTTACAAAGCTGGCTTGTAAGGTGAGGGTTGCTCCCCACTTATATATACTAACTTGGCCTTATCACTAGTCGATGTGGGATCTCCAACAGTGTACATTTATAGTTTTGTCATTGTTTAGTTTGTTCCTATCTGTTTAATTTTAAGGTATCCAGCTTTCAGTGACAAGTTTAAGCTACCATTTTAAAGGTATCCAAGGTATGAGGATGCCATACCTCTCTGTGTTTCACCCTTCTTTAAAATAGTATGTATTATTTTTACTTGTTTTATTGTATTTATTTTCAATCTTATCTTTTATTGTCCATTTTAATGTGTTTATTTCTGAAATCTTGTTTTTGCAATCATAAGGAAACAGACATAAACACAGAGCTAGAAAAGCATCATCAAAGGGAGTTTGTGTTTGCTTACAGAAACGGCAGAGCTGCAGCAACTGAAAGCTATGGTGATAGAATATCAAAATTAGAGAAGAAGTCAAATCCGGGGTCTATGTTGAAAATCTTACAGAGGAGCATGTGTTTTCAATGAAGGATGTAGCTCAGCTTTTAATAAAGGTATCCGTCATACTTACTCTATCACAGGCATTATATTAAGACATATGTTCTCTTTCTATTAACGTATTCTAGTGTTGTTTTATGTAACAACTCCTATTGCTCCGAAATAAGTTTCCCTCTCCCTTCACTGTTTCAGCTTAAGGGAACAAAGTCTCTATCAGTGTTATTAATAGAACAAAGTTATAGTTATTTGGGAGAGTTCCTAACACTCGCAGCGGAATAATAAGATCTATTTTGCATTCAAAATATACTACAATACTAAAAAGGAGATACATTTAAAATTGTGTACCTGGATGTGCATTCTTGAAGTAAGAAAAACTTCTTCAATCGTGTGAAGAGTCTACGTGTATCCACACCGAAACCAATCTCTGCTATCAACTCTTTGATAAGTGGAACTCTAAAAGAGTAAACCTTCTTTCCTTCTACTTTTCTACTTTTCAGGTTTAGACGTACTAGACTTTTCTACTTTGTGTCTGACACACTTTGCTCTCTTAGGCAGAGGCTTCTATTTATATTGTTAAAAAGATAAGGATTTGGGTTTTTTCAAAAGGAGATATTTGGCTTAAAATAATCCCATATCTCTTTATTTCAACAACCTTCCTGATTTAAGAAAATATAATTTTCAAATAATCACATGATTAATTACGATAACTAATCACATGATTTAATCCTGATATGTAGCAATAGAATCTGATTCTTATCTTGTGGACAACTTCCACATTTAAGAAGAGGATACTCTTTATATTTATATTAATTATATTCTTGGTGCTAGCAAAGAATATAATAATATTCTAATAAATCATTTATTTGATTAAATTAAATTCTCTAATTTAATTATCAAATAAATTATTTTCTTATGCAAAGATTGGAACACTCGTTTGTGTGTGACCCCGTAGGTTCAATACTAAACCAGTAGTAAATTAATCATAATTAATTTACTAATCAAGGTAGGCGTCTAGCAACACTCCTTAACGTCCGGATAGCATGAAGTAACATCATTTACATTCAAGAACCACTAGAAGAATAATGTAATATTTCCTTCCATCATTTACAGCTCCATGTTAACTTTAGAGTATGGCATTACTGTCAAACTCTAATAAGTTAAAACATTATATTTATTTAGTGAATGACTTAAGAAACTCATTTCTTCTTTCATTCAATTACCCCGGCCAAGGTCTTAATTATATTAATAATATTGTAGAGCTCAAACTCATTACCAAGAGTTGATGGATTCCTTCTTGATTAATCATTAATTCTACAAGTATTTAATCATATCTAATGTCCATTCAACTAGTGCCCTAGGGCATTAGGTGTCTGCTATCAAAATATAATAAATAACTTGTTAATTACTATGATAATCTCAGGTCAAAGGAAACTATTATATTTCTTCTTGAGAATTTTCTATTGACAGCTTGAGGTAATGTTAACCATTAGGAAAATCTCAATTGAGTCAGTTCAATGATGACATCCACATGTGCATCATCTATATATGTAATTTAATAAATGAGATCTATTAATCTTTATCCAATAAAGACCATTACATATATATTAATCTATCCGGATTATTGATATCCTATTTACAATAATCCTACGATCAAGAACAATTTATATTAAAATTATAAAGGACTTGTTTCTCATTATCATAATCTCTATTATAATAACAAGTCCATAATTTTAATCAAGGACCTTATCAAATAAACTATTTTATCTCTAATAATACTTCATTATTAGAACTGAAATTGGTTACATGATGGATTGAGTCTTGGGCATACACGCTTATCCCCAACACAAAGTCTTAACATTACTGTCTCTTCTTGGTGGCAAAGTTGAGTTGCCTGCTTTATATGGGAAGATGCAATTAAAAGTAACACAATATTTACTTTATATATTTTTCTTATTTTACTTTCAGCAAAAGGGGAGCCAGTCTCTTGGTTTCCTTATGTGATACCAGCCTAAGTTGCAATGACACACTTTCGTCCAAATTGTAGCCATATTTTACAATCTGGCATGTATGTAATCTATCTTCAATTTTTTTTTTAATTCATCGTGGTTCATATTTACCTTTTCCAACACTAACACTAACAAGCGGATACATTTTCATAACTTTGCAGGGACTACTCGGGAAATTGGCTGTCATTTTTCTTCTTTTTGATGCTTATATTTGCTCCAATTACTTAGCCCAGAAGCTTCACTTCAATTTTGAACTACTACCTTTTATTATTGCTTCTCATGCTAGATAAATAGCATTCATATATTCAAGCATTTTACTTTATAAATTGGTTTCCAAAATAATATAAAATGTTTTTCTTTGTCTAAAGTAAATAATTATTACTAATAGATGTAGCAGGCAAAAGTTATGGAGTACAGGTGAAGACTGTTTTGGCAGCTACATATAGAGTTGATATTATCTGAAAAGATCATGTCAAGGAAGTGTTTGGTTCACCTGGTTCTTATTTTGATTTTTCCTTTTTATTTTTATGTCTATAATTCTTATTCTTTTGTTGGTTTGTAGCCCGGGACCAAGTTGGCCGCAAGCAAGAAGTCCCAAGCACTTCGAAGTGGTGCTTCATCTTAAGTTGCTACTTAATTGTTTGAGGCCCAATATTCTTATAGATTATCTCAGGAGGAGAGTTTTGTTCCTTGTTTTATTTTTCTACTATTATTGCTTGGTACAAGTTTCATACTATGTTTCAAATTAATTTGAGTTGTTACTCTTTTTGGACTTGCGGGTTTTGCCTTAAATGATAATAACTTGACAGTAGTTTCAAAGGACATACTAAATATTAGAACATAAATGGATTGTTAAGTGGTACTGGAATTATGTTAGGAGGCAAAGCTATCTTACTACTATTTCTATCAATCTACCATTAAAAAACTAAAGAAAAAGCTACAGAACTAATAAAATAAGATTGATATTTCTTCCTTGATTCCTTCAAACAATGCAAAACCATACATTAAATGAGAAACCTAATAAATGAGAACCTTATAACATGTGTCATCATCTATTATTTTTGAGCACCAAAAAAAATCATCTATTATTTTAGGAAATTAAAATAAAACTAAATAATATTAAAAGAAAATATTTAGGCCCATCCTATATAATTTGATAGTCATTTGATCTTCTTTCTTTTGGGCCTTTCAACCCAATCTATCAAATTATTTGTTATGTTACCAACTTACCATACTTGCTACTAGTTAGTTTTTTGTAATAATAATATAGTTTAGTATATTATTTTGAACAAATTACAGCAACATCTCCTGAGCTTTTATCAAATTACACATAGCTCTACTCTTTTTTATTTTCCTACACTAACCTCCTTTAAGTTTGAAAACATTACACTAACACCCTCTTATATGTTTGAAAACATTACACTAATACCCCCTCAAATCTTACACTAATAATCCTTATAAGGGAGACGAAAATAATGGTTAAAAAGCAGGAGGTGCTTGTGTAATTACACGAAACCTCAAGGGGTGTTGCTGTAATTTGCTCTATTATTTTACTAATATAATTTATAATATTATTAGTATTTTATAAATTAAATAAAAAATTCTAGTTATTACAAAATAAATTTGTATGAATATTTTTGGCAAATTTAAAAGTTATTTAAAAATAATTTATATTTTTAAAAATTGGCAGGAAATTTACTTGTGGATTTTTTTTTGTGAAATTAAAATTCGCAGGAAACTTACTTGCGAAATTTCTTGTTGATTTTAAATCCGCAGGAAAATTACCTATGAATTTTAAATCTGCAAGAAATTTTCAATGGATTTTTTTGCATATTTTTCTACAAAAAGCTTTCTCGTTGATTTTAAAATTCCTAGGAACTTATTTTCTATGAAAGAATTATTTGCGGATCAAAATCTGTAGGAAAATCCACAAAAAACCTATTTCCTGTGAATTTTGATGTAAAATCCTCACGTAATTGGAGAAATTCTAGCAATGTTTTTAGATAATGGAAGTGTGTGGCTTTTTGTTCTCAAAAGAGAGATGAGGTTTGTTATTTTTATTATGGAAAAGGAGCCCAATGCAGACTGAGTGTGTTGGGTGTCCAAAGATGAATTGTGGTAATCATTTATTGTTTTAGGTAGTGCGATGACTGAATTTTCTAAGCTTTTTTGTTTTATTCCTGCAAAGTCATATAATGGGCCATGCTACTATAAAAATTTTCAGACTTATTATTTTACGTAATGCGACGACTGGGTGTTTTCTAAGTCTTTCTTTTGTTTTGCGTGCGTGTATATGTGGTCCAAATTTCTTCACCAAGTTTTTATGCCAAATCCCTTTCCAACATTTTCATTATTATTTATAGTTTTAATTATGTGTTTATATTTTATTAACATAATACTTACTTCATTTGCTTTTATATTAATAAAAAATAGAATATAACATGTTTAACATAAATAAAATAAAAAGAGCTAATAAAATAAAAAAAAAAAAGAACATGAAAGAAATTATTATAAAATCAATATAACTATTAAAACTATTTTAATGGTAATAAAAAATTATTTTAACTAATTTCATAAATTTTATTAATAATTTTATTGTAGAGTGTTTTTTATATTTGATTCATATATTACAAAGTTTTAAAAATAAATATCTTAAAAAGATTTTTTTGTCTAATTTATGTTTATGAATATCTAAAACTTTCATTTTTCTGCAAATTAAAAAAGTTACACAAAATCCTCGACATGCATGAAGTTTAAAATAGGGTAAAATATGTTTTTGATCCCTCATTTTATCTTGATTTCTGTTTTTAGTCCCTCATAAATTTTTTCTCTGTTTTTAGTCCCTCATAAATTGTTTTGTTCTATTTTTAGTCCCTCATAAATTGTTTTGTTCTATTTTTAGTTCATGACATTAATTTCAACTGTTAAGTGATGATATGGTGGACATAAACTGTGTATGTGAAAATTTATTGATTAAGTGTCTAGTGACTTTTATATCATTTCTTGTCATTTCAGAAAATCTTGTGTTCGAGGCTTTGATTTTTTTTATTATTGTTTGAACATTTTTTACGATTTTAGTCTGCTGAAAAATTTGCAACAGTTAAAAACTGCTAGGAACTTAAACATAAATTTTTCAAGCTCAAATTATGCTCGTTACGACATCACTTAACAGTTAAAATTAATGTCAGGGACTAAATAAAAACAAAATGAAACAATTTTTTAGGGACTAAAAACAAAGAAATAATTTATGAGGGACTAAAAACAAAAATCAAGATAAAATGAGGGACAAAAATATATTTTACCCTTTAAAATATTAACAAATAGCAACAATGCACTTCAATGAATAAGAATATTTAAGATTTTCATGTTTACCATGATGTTATTAGAAAATATTTTGATTGGGTAAAAACAATATTAAGATAATCATGTTTAGCTTGATAAAAATATTTCAACACAAGATCCTCTACCAAAAAAAAAAAATAGTGCGAACAAAAAGGTTTCATAATGAAAATGATTATTCAGATATCCATCAAGACTTACTAAGTTACATATTTAGAAGAAAAATTAATAATAGTAGTCTGTGTGAATAATTATTCTTTTTAAAGTGTTAACTAGACAGATGTTATTTATCTTTCTAGTTCACATGTATTTTGTACAAGAGATAATCGTGTTTGAGCATTGTAGGACTACTATACAAACTCTCTCCGAGTATCTAACGCAGTTGTATATTCAGAACTTGAACTCAAGAACATTGATTAAACTCAAACAATTTTGTACAAGTTGATAACTTGTCCCATATCTAGGACTTGAACTCGAGATTAGTAATTAAATTGGAAGACTCTGAAAACAACCCACACTTAGTGATTGACATACTAGAGAGTATGTGCAAGTAATTACTCTTTTATATATATTACAATTTTTAAATAATCCAAAGAGTGCGAATAGTAGAAATTTTAAATATAAAATCTATTCAACTGTTAAATAGTGTAGAAATAATGTTTAAATGTAAAACACGATATTTTTTTTTATTATATACCACAATTAATTTTATACATAAATAAATAAATGGTTAATGGTGTTTTTAATATCCGAAAAGTTTCTAAATTTTGGTTTTAATCATTGATTTTTAAAATTAATAGTTTTCGTCCCGTATTTTTTAATATACTCAAACTTTAATACCTAAAGTTAATAGTTTTCTCCTACATAGGGATTAAAATTTGGATACTTCAAAAAATATAAAAATTAAAAGCAATATTTTATTAGTTGGAGACTAAAATAATTTTTTTTCAAGAATTGAAAAAACCATGCTGTAAAAAAAACACCATAAATAAATCACAAAAAAATAAAATAGAAGGAAAGACGATGAGTTAGAAAAAAATTATGATGACAACATCATGTGGTAGTAGTGGTGGCAACAATAACTACAGCAGCAGTGGTAGCAACAATAGTGGTGGTGGAGGTGATGGGGACAATGGTGAAGACAACAATGGTGGTCTTACATGATGTGTTTATAATTGAGTTTTAACCTTAGTAATATATTAATTTTAATCTCGATCCAACGATTGTTATTATTTATTCTCATTTTAGTCTTCAAATTGGCCTATCTCTTGAGTAGGAGTGCTTAAAATATTATAAAAAATTTAACCATAATCATAATTAACTGGTTACTCCCTCCGTCCCTAATTATAACAGAAAATTGTTTGTCCCTTTTTATAAAATCCTTTACTAATTTTTAGATGCATTAAGTATTTTTTCCTAAAGTCCCTTTAATTAATTATTCTCTCTCCAAATGTTAATTAATTAGATGAGAAGCAATTAAGTGGAGAGGGATGATTAATTTCAAAAAAGTTAAGGGTACTTTTGAAAAAACAGTACACATTATTGACAAATTTAATATTTAATATGATTAACTAAATTAATTAATTTTCTTAAGGGGTGTGAATTAGTTGAAATAGTCTTATAAATAGGGACGAAGGAAGTAATTAAAAATGGTTATAAAAAGGTTTAATTACTCTGTAGGTCCCTATACTTTTAACAAATTTTTAATTAGGTCCCTAAACTTTTTTTTTCTTTTAATTGGGTCCCTAAACTTTTTTTTTTTTTTCAATTAGGTCTTGGAACTTTTAGTTGTTTTTCATTTGGGTCCTTCCGTTTAATTGTTGTTATGAAAAATTAACGGCAAACACCTAATTAGAGGTGCAGACAGTGGACTGATGCTTCTTGAGTGTGTTGTAAGCACAACTGAGTCAACTGTGAGAGTTTTGTACAAAGTTTCAACCTTCTGCATAACCAAATAATTGTGAAAGAATACCTGGGTTAAATTGACCTGTGAAGGTTGAAACTTTGCAGAAATCTCTCAAAATGGATTCAGTTATGCTTACAACATATTCCAGAATCATAAGTTCACTGCCCTGCACCTCTAATTATGTCTCTGTGGTCGATTTTTCATAACGACAATTAGATGAGGGACCCAATTGAAAGAAAAAATAAAAGTTCAGGACTCAATTAAAAGAAAAAAAGTTCAGTGACCTAATTAAAAATTTGATAAAAATATAGGGACATGCAGATTAATTTAACCTTATAAAAATTAACCACATATGACAAGTGATTATTATAATTAACTAAACCATAACTATTATGAGAAATCGATTAAATAACTAATTATTTAATTGGTTATATATTCAAAACCAGTTATATAATTAAAATCAATTATATAACTAATTATATATCTAGGTCCTAATATAACCCATCTTTACTTAGACAAATGAAACACATAATAAACTTATATTTTGAATCTTTCTCCACACAGAAAAAGAGTCCACACACAACACTTTTTTACTTGTAGAACATTGTGGTTTTTTACAATTTTTTCAATGTCATTACCCTTTAAGTACGATATACTATTAACTATATCTATCAATCAAACATTATTTTCATGACAGGTTGACTAAGATTTTTCCAAGTCCTCCCTTGAAAGTGTCATTAAATTTTTATTATATTAAATAGTATACATTTTGGTTAATATGACAAATATAAAATTGATATTGACTATTTATTATACGATTATTGAATTAAAAAGTTATTCTATTTTTGATATATGGATAGGAATGATGAAATAGTCAATTAAAAAGTTTAAAAATGAAAAATGTGAGAAAAATAAAAGAATTTAATGATCTGACTGGACATGAACTACATACTTAGACTAAAACATATTTAGTATAAAGTGAATTTTTTATTTATTTGTAATATATCTATTAAATATCCATTATAAAAAGTATTGGTTTTTAATTTTTTTTTATGCGTATTGGCTTTTAATATATATATATATATATATATATATATATATATATATATATATATATATATATATTCAATAGAGCAGTGGTTTATTTTATTTTTTTTCACTTTTAACTTTTTTATTACAATGGTATTAAATTGTTTTAATTTATTGAATATTTTAGTTTTTTTTCCCAAGAAGAACGTGGTCTCACTTTTTTCAATTTGTTTTAAATTTGAATTCCCCTTCAAGCACGGTATACGTTTTTTAATGTCAATTACATAATATATATATATGATGGGTTGAGTTAAGAATTTTCCAGATTCTCCCCCTTGTTTAGGATGATTTGGAAGGAAATAAATTAGGAAGATTGTTCACATCGTTGGCAAGCGCACCAATCGGTGTAGTATTTTCGATATTTGAGTACAAAATCGTCTTCACAGGGACTTGTTCGTACTAGGATTTGTGTAAAATCAAGATCTAGGCAAAATAATATGTTGTTTTAGTGAAAATGGTTCAGAAAAAAAATATTCTAAGTTCTAAAATAAACTATTAAAAACAGGACATATTTTAAATAAGCAAAAGATCAAACAGTTGGTGTGCAACGACTGAAAACAACAATGACACAAGCTAGTTGGGGTATTTGGTGATACTTAGCAAACATCTCAGTAATATAAATGATTTTTCTTCATCTAATGAAAACCCTAGTGCTATCTCAACCCACTTAAGTCTTCTAACCTTGATTCCTCAAGTGAAAGAAGCTAAAGCACTTAACTCTACTCCTAATCCCTTAGCAAGTGAAGTTAAATGATTTGTTTAAGAGCAAGGATCATTAAGAGACTAACAAACATCACTCCATTCCTAGATGAGACGTTCATTAGACACCATTTTCAAATCTCAGTTTTCAAAGCATTTCCCAATGACAATAAAAACAAATAGAAAAGTGATTGGGTGATCAAGCCAAGAACCAACATTAAACACAGAGAATAGCATTAACACTGAATATTCATTAAATAGATAGTAAGAGTAATTACATGAGAGTTGTTAGTACACCAAATCCCCAACTACAAAGAAGTTAGCTCCTCATTGTCATGAGAAGCCACCAAAAATTACAATGAACAAAGGAAAATGGAAGAGAAATGGTGAAGAATGGAAGGAATGTGGTAGGTGAGAGCCTTAGCCGCCAACACACAACCCTAGAATGATCTCCTCCTGATCCCAATGAAAAGACACTATAAATTGGGTGAGAATATCTGTTTTGTTACTTCTGCATAAAGGCACATCTCGCTTAGCGAGTAACCGCTCGCTAAGCGAATTTCAACAAATTTCATTTCTCCTTCAGGCAGAGAGATTAGTTCGCTTAGCGAGCATGAACTCGCTAAGCGATCTTGACGTGTCCAAGTTGCCTCTTCAACTTCCAATCCCGCTAAGTGAACAGAACTTCTCGCTTAGCTTTCAACTAGCCATGTGTCCTCTTCAGAGCGACTTTTCTCGCTAAGCGGCAGCAACAGCTCGCTGAGCGAGTTGTCTTGAATTACTCATTTTCAGCTTTTCTTCCGGTGTACTAGGACTCTGCAAAAACTCAATTAAAAAGCCAATAAGTTCCTAAAATTAACTACATGAAAACTAAATCCTAAAAGAAGTAATTCCTAACTAAAAAGGGACCAATCAAAGCAATAAATGAGAAGAAAGCGAGATAATTGTTGTAAGTATGCACAACAATTATCAAAGATGTAAAAGAAAATGAAAATTGGAACTTTTGAAGGTTTGGTTGGGATGGAAATGAAAATGAAATGGAACATTTTATGCGGTGAAGCCTCATGGAAGTTTCAAGGGGTGATGAAGACTGTGGTTTAAAGTAACTTTTTATTACAGTTTCTTTTAATTAAATAATTTTTTCTGAACATAAATAAATTGATATTAAATTTATAATTAAAAACTAATATAGTAAAAACTTAATAGTTAATATAGTAGAAATTTATATTTATATATATTTTTAATTTTTAATTTTTAAAAATTAAATAATTTTTATAATATAAAAAGTTACAAAAATATTAAATAATTTTACGTTAAAAAATAATAGAATAAAATATTAATTTTTTAATTTGTATAAAAATGTTTTTCATATAATATATTTATTTTTTTTTCCATTCTCTTTTCTACTCATCCAAAAAAATGGAGGAAAATTTTTTCATACTATTTTTCAAATTAATTTGAGTTAATTGGATAACTTTATTTGCTCTCGGCTAAATTACTTTTTTTGTCCCTTATCTTTATTTTAGGTTGCAATTTAGTTCTTTATTTTTTAAAAGTTACAAAATGGTCATTTATCTTTATTTTAAGTTACAATTTGGTCCTTTGTTACAAAATTGTCCCTTAAGTAATTTTTTTATAGCATGTTTACCCTTGACAAAATGTGTTTTTAAGTTGTTTTGGGATAAACATGCTATAAAAAAATTACTTAAGGGACCATTTAGCAACTTTTAAAAAATAAAGGATCAAATTGCAACTTAAAACAAAAATAATATACCATTTTAGAACTTTTAAAAATTAAAGGACCAAATTACAACATAAAATAAAGATAAGGGACCATATAAATAATTTAGCCTTTACACTTTTTGGACTTGCGGGTTTTGCCTCAAATGATAGCAACTTGACAGTAGTTTCAAAGGAAATACTAAATATTAGAACATAAATGGATCGTTAAGTGTTACAGGAATTATGTTAGGAGGCAAAGCTATGCTACTACTATTCCTATCAATCTACCATTAAAAAACTAAAGAGAAAGCTACAGAAACAATAAAATAAGATTCATATTTCTTCCTTGATTCCTTCATACAATGCAAAACAATACATTAAATGAGAAACCTAATAAATGATAACCTTATAACATGTGTCATCATCTATTATTTTTTTAGCACAAAAAAAAAATCTATAATTTTAGGAAATTAAAATAAAATATTTAGGCCCATCTTATATAATTTGATAGTCATTTAATCTTCTTTCTTTTGGGCCTTTCAACCCGGTCTATCAAATTATTTCTATTATGTTACCAACTTACCATACTTGCTACTAGTTAGTTTTTTTTTTGTAATAATAATATAGTTTAGTATATTATTTTGAGCAAATTAAAGCAACACCCCTAAGCTTTTATCAAATTACACATAACTCCATTATTTTTTATTTTCCTATACTAACCCCCTTTAAGTTTGAAAACATTACATTAACATCCCCTTATATGTTTGAAAACATTACACTGATACCCCCTCAAACCTTACACTAACAATCCTTACAAGAGAGACGAAAATAATGGTTAAAAAAGCAGGAGGTGCTTGTGTAATTACACGAAACCTCAAGGGGCGTTGCTGTAATTTGCTCTATTATTTTACTAATATAATTTATAATATTATTAATATTTTATAAATTAAATAAAAAAATTATAGTTATTACAAAATAAATAATAAATAAATTTGTATGAATATTTTTTTGGCAAATTTAAAACTTATTTAAAAATAATTTATATTTTTATAAATTGGCAGGAAATTTACTTGTGGATTTTTTTTTTGTGAAATTAAAATTCGTAGGAAACTTACTTGCGAAATTTCTTGCTGATTTTAAATCCGCAGAAAAATTACCTAAATCAGCAAGAAATTTTCAATGGATTTTTTTGCGGATTTTTCTAAAAAAAGCTTTCTCGTTGATTTCAAAATTCCTAGGAACTTATTATCTATATTATTTGTGGATCAAAATCTGTAGGAAAATCCAAAAAAACCTACTTCCTGTGAATTTTTATGTAAAATCCTCATGTAATTGGAGAAATTCTAGCAATGTTTTTAGAGAATGAAAGTGTGTGGCTTTTTGTTCTCCAAAGAGAGACGAGGTTTGTTATTTTTATTATGGAAAGTGAGCCCAATGTAGACTGAGTGTGTTGGGTGTCCCAAGATGAATTGTGGTAATCATTTATTGTTTTAGGTAGTGCGATGACTGAATTTTCTAAGTCTTTTTGTTTTGTTCCTGCAAAGTCATTAATGGGCCATGCTACTATAAAAATGTTCAGATTTATTATTTTACGTAATGCGACGACTGAGTGTTTTCTAAGTCTTTCTTTTGTTTTGCGTGCGTGTATATGTGGTCCAAATTTCTTCACCAAGTTTTTATGCCAAATCCCTTTCCAACATTTTCATTATTATTTATAGTTTTAATTATGTGTTTATATTTTAGAAACATAATACTTACTTCATTTGCTTTTATATTAATAAAAAAAATAGAATATAACATGTTTAACATAAATAAAATAAAAAGAGCTAATAATATAATAAAAAAAGAACATGAAAGAAATTATTATAAAATCAATATAACTATTAAAACTATTTTAATGGTAATAAAAAATTATTTTAACTAATTTCATAAATTTTATTAATAATTTTATTGTAGAGTGTTTTTTTTATATATTTGATTCATATATTACAAAGTTTTAAAAATAAATATCTTAAAAGAATTTTTTTTGTCTAGTTTATGTTTATGAATATCTAAAACTTTCATTTTTATGCAAATTAAAAAAGTTACACAAAATCCTCGACATGCATGAAGTTTAAAATATTAACAAATAGCAACAATGCACTTCAATGAATAAGAATATTTAAGATTTTCATGTTTACCTTGATGTTATTAGAAAAAATTTTGAATGGGAAAAACAATATTAAGATTGTAATGTTTAGCTTGATAAAAATATTTCAACAAAAGAACCTCTACCAAAAAAAAAAATAGTGCGAATGAAGAGGTTTCATAATGAAAATGATTATTCAGATATCCATCGAGACTTACTAAGTTATATATTTAGAAGAAAAATTAATAAAAGGAGTCTGTGTGAATAATTATTCTTTTTAAAGCGTTAACTAAACAGATGTTATTTATCTTTCTAGCTCACAAGTATTTTGTACAGGAGATAATCGTGTTTGAGCATTGTAGGACTACTATACAAACTCTCTCCGGGTATCTAACACAGTTGTATATTCAGAACTGAAACTCAAGAACATTGATTAGACTCAAACAATTTTGTACAAGTTGATCACTTGTTCAATATCTAAGACTCGAACTCGAGATTAGTAATTACATTGGAAGACTCTGAAAACAGTCCTATGTTAGTTGATCCACACTTAGTGATTGACATACTAGAGAGTATGTGCAAGTAATTACTCTTATATATATATATATATATATATATATATATATATATATATATATATATATATATATATATTACAATTTTTAAATAATCCGAAGAGTGCGAATAGTAGAAATTTTAAATATAAAATCTATTCAACTGTTAAATAGTGTAGAAATAATGTTTAAATGTAAAACAAAATATTTTATTATATACCACAATTAAGTTTATACATAAATAAATAAATGGTTAATGGTGTTTTTAATATCCGAAAAGTTTCTAAATTTTGGTTTTAATCATTGATTTTTAAAATTAATAGTTTTCATCCCGTATTTTTTAATATACTCAAACTTTAATACCTAAAGTTAATAGTTTTCTCCTATATAGGGATTAAAATTTGGATACTTCAAAAAATATAAAAATTAAAAAGCAATATTTTATTAGTTGGAGCCTAAATAATTTTTTTTCAAGAATTGAAAAAATCATGCTGTAAAAAAACACCATAAATAAATCACAAAAAAAAAAGAAGGAAACACAATGAGTTAGAAAAAAATTATGACGACAACATCTTATGGTGGTAGTGGTGACGACAACAACTACAACAACGGCGGTGACAACAATAGTGATGTTGGAGGTGATGGGGACAATGGTGAAGACAACAATGGTGCTCTTACATGATGTGTTTATAATTGAGTTTTAATCTTAGTAGTATATTAATTTTAATCTTGATCCAATGAGTGTTATTATTTGTTCTCATTTTAGTCTTCAAATTGACCTCTCTCTTGAGTAGGGGTGCTTAAAATATTATAAAAAATTTAACCATAAGCATAATTAACTGGTTACTCCCTCCATCCCTAATTATAACATAACATTGTTTGTCCCTTTTATAAAACCCTTTACTAATTTTTAGATGCATTAATTATTTTTTCATAAAGTCCCCTTAATTAATTATTCTCTCTCCAAACATTAATTAATTAGATGAGAAGCAATTAAGTGGAGAGAGATTATTTCAAAAAAAAATTAAGTGGAGAGAGATGATTAATTTCAAAAAGGTTAAGGGTACTTTTAGAAAAATAGTACACATTATTGACAAATTTAATGTGATTAACTAAATTAACTACTTTTCTTACATGGTGTGAATTAGTTGAA
Source organism: Pueraria montana var. lobata (assembly GCA_026413185.1). NCBI lineage: Eukaryota > Viridiplantae > Streptophyta > Magnoliopsida > Fabales > Fabaceae > Pueraria > Pueraria montana. Next base: position 79,234,000 of record CM048648.1, read on the forward strand.
ATACTCTTATAAATAGGGACGAAGGAAGTAATTAAAAATGGTTATAAAAATTAACCACATATGACAAGTGATTATTATAACTAAACCATAACTATTACGAGAAATCGATTAAATAACTAATTATTTAATTGGTTATATATCCAAAATCAGTTATATAATTAAAATCAATTATATAACTAATTATATATCTAGGTCCTAATATAACCCATATTCACTTAGACAAATGAAACACATAATAAACTTCTATTTTGAATCTTTCTCCACACAGAAAAGCAGTCCACACGCAACACTTTTTTACCTGTAGAACATTGTGGTTTTTTACAATTTTTTCAATGTCATTACCCTTTAAGTACGATATACTATTAGCTATATCTGTCAATCACACATTATTTTCATTACAGGTTGACTAAGATTTTTCCAAGTCCTCCCTTGAAAGTGTCATTAAATTTTTATTATATTAAGTAGTATACATTTTGGTTAATATGACAAATATAAAATTGATATCAATTATTTATTATACGATTATTGAGTTAAAAAATTATTCTATTTTTGATATATTGACAGGAATGATGAAATAGTCAATTAAAAAGTTTAAAAATGAAAAATGTGAGAAAAATAAAAGAATTTAATGTTTTGACTGGACATAACTGCATGCTTAGAGAAAAACATATTTCGTATAAAATAATTTTTTTTTATAATATATGAATTAAATATCCATTATAAAAAGTATTGGTTTTTAATATATATTTTTTCAATAGAGCAGTGGTTTATTTTTTATTTTTTCACTTTTAACTTTTTTATTACATTGGAATTAAATTGTTTTAATTTATTGAATATTTTAGTTTTTTTTTTCCAATGTTCTCTTCTTCATGAAGAACATGGTCTCACTTTTTTCAATTTGTTTTAAATTTGAATGCCCCTTCAAGCACAGTATACGTTTTATAATGTCAATTATATATATATGTTTTCAATTTTATATATATATATATATATATATATATATATATATATATATATATATATATATATATATATATATATATGATGGGTTGAGTTAGATGATTTGGAAGGAAATAAATTAGGAAGATGTAAAAGAAATTGTAAATTGGAACTTTTGAAGGTTTGGTTGGGATGGAAATGAAAATGAAATGGAACATTTTATGCGGTGAAGCCTCATGGAAGTTTCAAGGGGTGATGAAGACTATGGTTTAAAGTAACTTTTTATTACAGTTTTTTTTTAATTAAATAATCTTTTTGCAACATAAATAAATTTAAAATAATAGAATAAAATATTAATTTTTTAATTTGTATAAAAATGTTTTTCATATAATATATTTACTTTTTTTTATTCTCTTTTCTACTTATCCAAAAAAATGGAGGAAAATTTTTTCACTCGTTTTCTTTTTATTTTTATCTATCCAAACAATACACATTTGCCAACTAATTTCTCTTTTATTTCTATCCTTCTATTTTTTTTTCTTTCTATTTTTTTCTTTCTATTTCATTTCTAAGCCAAATAAAGTGTAAAAGTTATAGATGAGCAAAAAGTTTTTCAAAGTTTTTTTTTTCAAAAGTGCAGTTTTTTTATTTCATAAATTGTGAATTTTGGTTGCTTAATATTTTTTCAATTATTTTAAATTTGAAAGTCCTCGCCTTACTATATACGATCGGCTTTTACGTAATTATTCATAAATTATTTATGTGACTTCTAGACTGGAGATTTTTCCAAGTCTCCCCCAAATGTCACTAGTCTCCACTTGATATATATCGTTTAGAATGCTATATTATTTTGTAAAACTTATTTTTTTTATTTAATTGGCTAGATATTAAATTGAAAAATAATAGAACAGTGGGAACCTAAGCAGGAATTATGTTGTGCTGTTTGGGTTCGGAAATTTCCTTTGAAATCACTAATATTCTGAAAATAGTTGTGATAGAAGCAAAGAGGAACACAAAAGTCACATTTACCATAAACCTTATCCATCCCACTCGCCTGACACATTTCAGCACTAATACGAGGTTTGATTGGAAATTAGCTGTGTGCCGAACCCATCTGGCCATCTCATCTCATAGCGTGCATGTATATCTGGTCCAAATTTCTTCATCAAGTTTTTATGCCAAATCCCTTTCCAACATTTTCATTATTATTTATAGTTTTAATTATGTGTTTATACTTTAGAAACGTGATACTTACTTCATTTGCTTTTATATTAATAACAAAAATAGAATATAACATGTTTAACATAAATAAAATAAAAAGAGCTGATAAAAAAATAACATGAAACAAAGAATTATAAAATCATTTCATATAACTAATCGATTAGTTATTTCAATATATATTATATATACTTACGTAAAATTTATTTCAGTAAGTTTGAAAGTAATAAAAAATTATTTAAACTAATTTCAAAAATTTTATTAATAATTTTACTGTAGAGTGTTTTTTTATATTTGATTCATATTTTACAAAATTTTAAATGGTGATAGTGGTGGCAACAACAACTACAACAACGACGGTGACGTACAACAATAGTGATGGTGGAGGTGATGGGGACAATGGTGAAGACAACAATGGTGGTCTTACATGATGTGTTTATAATTGAGTTTTAATCTTAGTAGTATATTAATTTTAATCTTAATCCAACGATTGTTATTATTTGTTCTCATTTTAGTCTTCAAATTTGCCTCTCTCTTGAATAGGGGTGCTTAAAATATTATAAAAAATTTAATCATAAGCATAATTAACTGGTTACTCCCTCCATCCCTAATTATAACATAAAATTGTTTGTCCCTTTTTATAAAATCTTTACTAATTTTTAGATGCATTAATTATTTTTTTTCTAAAGTTCCGTTAATTAATTATTCTCTCTCCAAACATTAATTAATTAGATGAAAAACAATTAAGTGGAGAGAGATGATTAATTTCAAAAAAGTTAAGGATACTTTTGAAAAAATGGTACACATTATTAACAAATTTAATGCGATTAACTAAATTAACTACTTTTCTTAAGAGGTGTGAATCAGTTGAAATAGTCTTATAAATAAGGACAAATGAAGTAATTAAAAATGGTTATAAAAATTAACCACATATGACAAGTGATTATTACAACTAAACCATAACTATTATAAGAAATCGATTAAATAACTAATTATTTAATTGGTTATATATCCAAAATCAGTTATATAATTAAAATCAATTATATAACTAATTATATATCTAGGTCCTGATAACCCATCTTCACTTAGACAAATGAAACACATAATAAACTTCTATTTTGAATCTTTCTCCACACAGAAAAAGAGTCCACACGCAACACTTTTTTACTTGTAGAACATTGTGGGTTTTTACAATTTTTCAATGTCATTACTCTTTAAGTACAATATACTATTAGCTATATCTATCAATCACACATTATTTTCATGACAGATTGACTAAGATTTTTCCAAGTCCTCCCTTGAAAGTGTCATTAAATTTTTATTATAGTATACATTTTGGTTAATATGACAAATATAAGATTGATATCGATTATTTATTATACGATTATTGAATTAAAAAATTATTCTATTTTTGATATATGGATAGGAATGATGAAATAGTCAATTAAAAAGTTAAAAATGAAAAATGCGAGAAAAATAAAAGAATTTAATGTTCTGACTGGACATGAACTGCATGCTTAGACAAAAACATATTTAGTATAAAGTGAAATTTTTTTTATTTATAATATATCTATTAAATATCCATTATAAAAAGTATTGGTTTTTAATATATATATTTTCAATAGAGCAGGGTTTTCTTTTTTTCACTTTTAACTTTTTTATTACATTGGAATTAAATTATTTTAATTTATTGAATATTTTAGTTTTTTTTTTCCCAATGTTCTCTTCTTCATGAAGAACATGGTCACTTTTTTCAATTTGTTTTAAATTTGAATGCCCCTTCAAGCACGGTATACGTTTTATAATGTCAATTACATTACATATTATATATATGATGGGTTGAGTCAAGAATTTTCCAAGTTCTCTCCCTTGTTTGGGATGATTTGGAAGGAAATAAATTAGGAAGATGTAAAAGAAAATGAAAACTGGAACTTTTGAAGTATTGGTTGGGATGGAAATGAAAATGAAATGGAACATTGTATGCGGTGAAGCTGAAGCCTCATGGAAGTTTCAAGTGGTGAACTGAAAGCTATGGTTTAAAGGAAGTGTTTATTACAGTTTTTTTAATTAAATATTTTTTTTGGAACATAAATAAATTGATATTAAATTTATAATAAAAGACTAATATAGTAAAAACTTGACAGTTAATATAGTAGAAATTTATATTTATATATATTTGTATTTTTTTAATTTTAAAATTAAATAATTTTTATAATTTACAAAAAATTAAATGATTTTATGTTAAAAAAATAATAGAATAAAATATTAATTTTTTAATTTGTATAAGAATGTTTTTCATATAATATATTTATTTCTTCCATTCTCTTTTCTACTCATCCAAACAAATGGAGGGAAATTTTTTCACTCATTTTCATTTTATTTCTATCTATCCAAACAATACACATTTTCCACCTAATTTAACTTTTATTTCTATCCTTCTTTTTTTTTTCTTTCCTTTCTATTTTTTTCTTTCTATATAATTTCTAAGCCAAACAAAGTGTAAAAATTACAAATGAGCAGAAACATTTTCAAAGTTTTTTTCTTTCAAAAGTGAAGTTTTTTTTATTTCATAAATTGTGAATTTTGGGTTGGTTAATATTTTTCCAATTATTTTAAATTTGAAAGTCATCGCCTTAGGATTTACGATCGGTTTTTATGTAATTAGTCATAAATTATTTATGTGACTTCTAGACTGGAGATTTTTCCAAGTCTCCCCCCAAATGTCACTAGTCTCCACTTGATATATATCGTTTAGAATGCTACATTATTTTGTAATTTTTTTTAATTGGCTTGATATTAAATTGAAAAATAAAAGAACAGTGGGAACCTAAGCATGAATTATGCTGTGTTGTTGTGTAATTTTTATCACTCTTAGTCATAAGAAAATATATACTACATTTTAACATTTTCAACTGAAAGATTCAGTCGAAATGCATAACTAAATATGGGTCAAGTACCAACAAGTCGTTGGTCCGAGTGGTGTTGGACTCGGCCCCCTTAAGCAAGGTCTCGGGTTCGAGTCTTGTGGATGGAAAAAACATGGTTGGGAGGGGAGAATCCCACTAAAGGTGACCAATCAGGTTCCCCGACGGAGATTAGTCATCGGCAAAACCGGTGGATACTCCGTACCAATAACATGGTAACAAAAAAAAAATATATATATGGGTCAAGTGATTAGTGCACAAAATCTTGTTCATAGCGTTTGCCTCCGTAGATTTAGGTTGTGTTTTGGACAATTACTTAAAATGTTAATTGATAGTTGAAACTTTAGATGAAATTGAAAAGTTAAAAATTGAAAGCTTAAAATAAATAAGTTAATGGATTCAATTGGAAGTTTTTAATAAAATTAACTGATAAAATTGGTAAATATTTAAAAGAGAAGTTAGGAGAAAATTTTACTTGATACATAAATCATCTAAAATATATAAAAAAAAAATCAATGTATTTGGATGAAAGTTTTGGTTCGGAAATTTCCTTTGAAATCACTAACTTTCTGAAAATAGTTGTGATAGAATTAAAGAGGACCACAAAAGTCACAGTTAGCATGAACCTTATCCATCCCAGTTGCCTGACACATTTCAGCACCAATACGAGGTCTGATTGGAAATTAGCTGTGTGCCGAACCCATCTCATAGCGTGTGTATATATATGGTCCAAATTTCTTCACCAAGTTTTTATGCCAAACCCGTTTCCAACATTTTCATTATTATTTATAGTTTTAATTATGTGTTTATATTTTAGAAACGTAATACTTACTTCATTTGCTTTTATATTAATAACAAAAATAGAATATAACATGTTTAACATAAATAAAATAAAAAGAGCTGATAAAAAAAATAACATGAAAGAAAGAATTATAAAATCATTTCAATATAACTAATCGATTAGTTATTTCAATATATATTATATATACTTATAAAAAAAATTTATTTCAGTAAATTTAAAAGTAATAAAAAATTATTTAAACTAATTTCATAAATTTATTAATAGTTTTACTGTAGTGTGTTTTTTTTTTATATTTGATTCATATATTACAAAATTTTAAAAAATAAATATCTTAAAATTAAAGGATTATTTATTGTCTAATTTATGTTTATGAATATCAAAAATTTTAAAAACTTGAAAATCTAATTTATAAATATTAAAAAGTTGAATATCTAGTTTATGTTTATAAATATCTTAAATTGATATTCTACAATTTTCTTTAGATGAATATAAATTTTAAATAATTATTAAGGTATTCAAGTGGGCGTAATCGTTACTTTAGTATTGACAATTCAAAGTCATGTTTTTATTTTATTTTTATAATTAGAGAACTTTTGAAATGGTGAGTCATGTTTTTCTTATTATGCGAGCCTTGGTCACTATTGGATGTTATATATACGGCTACTAGCAGTGCTAAATTAAACTCAGCAGTATCAATCCAATAATTCTAATATTGAGTGGATTTGATCCATCACTTTGCCTTGCTTTGTGATGATAACCATCACAATGTCAATCATGAATCATCCATTTCGTTTCAAATTAATGCAAGCCATAATATTTATGGTCTGTTTGGTGTTTCAGGTTGTTTGTGCTGAACAGGAAATAATAAAGTGCATAGAAAGGGAGAGGGAAGCACTCCTCCAATTCAAGGCTGCCATTGTGGATGACTATGGCATGCTCTCATCTTGGACCACTGCTGACTGTTGCCAATGGGAGGGGATTCGCTGCAGCAACCTCACTGGCCATATTCTAATGCTCGACCTTCACGGTGATATTCATTATCAATATGAAAGTTATATCGGTGGAGAGATCCACAAGTCATTGATGGAGTTGCAACAATTAAACTATTTGAACCTCAGTTCCAATTCTTTTTCCGGAGGAATCCCAGAGTTTCTTGGTTCTCTGAGCAGCTTGAGATACCTTGATCTGTCATCATGTGATTTTGGCGGAAAAATTCCAAGTCAGTTTGGGTCTCTTTCTCATTTGAAATACTTAAATCTTGCTCACAATTATTATATGAAGGGTTCAATCCCTCGTCAACTTGGAAATCTCTCCAACTTGCAGCATCTTGATCTCAGCGGCAATTCTTTTCAAGGAAGTATACCGTCCCAGCTCGGAAATCTCTCCAAGTTGCAGTATCTTGATCTCAGGTACAATTCTTTTGAAGGAAGTATACCGTCCCAGCTCGGAAATCTCTCCAAGTTGCGGTATCTTGATCTCAGCGGCAATTCTTTTCAAGGAAGTATACCGTCCCAGCTCGGAAATCTCTCCAAGTTGCAGTATCTTGATCTCAGCGGCAATTCTTTTCAAGGAAACATACCATCTCAGCTTGGGAACCTTTCGAACTTGCAGCAACTTTATCTTAGTGCTCTTAAAATTGACGATGGGAATCACGCTGGAGCTCACTGGTTGTCTAATCTCATTTCCTTAACTCATCTTTACTTGTGGTCCATACCTAATCTTAACAGTTCTCACAGCTGGCTGCAAATGATTGCCAAGCTACCAAAACTAAGAGAACTACGTTTATATAATTGTAGCCTTTCCGATCATTTTATATTTTCATTGAGGCCTTCTAAATTCAACTTTTCTACTTCCCTTTCAGTCTTTGATCTTTCCTGGAACAACTTCATGTCATCAATGATATTCCAGTGGGTGTCAAACGCCACTTCCAACCTTGTTGAGCTTGACCTTATTGGTAACCTCTTGGAGGGTTCCACATCAAATCATTTTGGCATGGTCATGAATTCACTTGAGCACCTTGACCTCTCCAGTAATAGATTCAAGGGTGAGGATTTGAAATCCTTCATGAATATATGCACCTTACACTCTTTAAACATGCAAGACAACAATTTGACTGAAGACCTTCCATCAATTCTTCATAATTTGTCTAGTGGTTGTGTTAGACACTCATTACAAGAATTGGATTTGACAGATAATCAAATCACTGGCTCTTTACCCGACCTTTCAGTATTCTCATCTCTAAAAACATTGGTTCTCAATGGAAATCAATTAAGTGGAAAGATACCTGAAGGCATTGGATTACCGACTCAGTTGGAGTCTCTGTCAATTCAATCAAACTCTTTAGAAGGTAGACTTCCAAAATCATTTGGGAATGCATGTGTTTTGCGCTCATTGGACATGTCTAATAATAACTTGAGTGAAGAGCTTCCAATGATAATCCACCACTTGTCTGGGTGTGCTAGAAACTCGCTACAAGAATTGAACTTGAGAGGAAATAAAATCACTGGTACGTTGCCTGACCTTTCAATATTTTCAACCTTGAAAACATTGGAGCTATCAGAAAATCAATTAAATGGTAAGATGCCTGAAGGTAACAAATTGCCATCTCAATTGGAGTCTTTGTCAATCCAATCAAACACTTTAGAAGGTGGAATTCCAAAATCATTTGGGAATGCATGCACTTTACGCTCATTGGACATGTCTAATAATAGATTGAGTGAAGAGCTTCCAATGATATTCCATCACTTGTCTGGATGTGCTAGATATTCATTGGAAGATTTATATCTAAGCATGAATCAAATCAATGGCACACTACTTGACCTCTCAATATTCTCATCTTTAAAAAGATTATATCTTGATGGAAACAAGCTAAATGGAGAGATTCCTAAAGATATTCAATTTCCACCTCAATTGGATAGCTTAGATATGCATTCAAATTCCTTAAAAGGTGTGCTCACTGACTACCATTTTGCTAATACGTCCAAGTTGAATAGGTTGGAGTTATCTGACAATTCATTATTGGCCTTGGCATTTACCCAAAATTGGGTCCCACCTTTTCAGTTGAGCCACATACAATTGCGATCTTGCATGCTAGGTCCAACATTTCCCAAATGGTTGCAAACACAAAATGACTTCATTTATCTTGACATTTCTAATTGTAGTATATCAGATCTTGTTCCAGAATGGTTTTGGGCTAAAATGGCAATACAAGGATTGTATTTCGTGGATATTTCTTTTAACAATCTCAAAGGTACAATTCATAATTTTCCATTAGAGATTACTCCTCCTTCTCTAACTCTTGCATCAAATCAGTTTGAAGGACCTATTCCACCATTTCTTAGAGGATCTGCATTTCTTGATCTATCCAAAAATAAATTTTCAGACTCTTTCTTGTTTCTATGTCCTAATGGAACAGTTGAAACATTAATCCTGCTAGACCTCTCAAATAATCAGTTATCTGGACAAATTCCAAATTGTTGGAGCCATTTCAAGTTATTAGCAAATTTAGATTTGAGTCATAACAATTTTTCAGGAAAAATTCCTACTTCAATGGGATCACTACTTGAACTTCAAGCATTGCGATTAAGAAACAATAACTTAACAGATGAGATGCCTTTCTCCTTGAGCAATTGCACGAAGTTAGTAATGCTAGATGCAGGAGAAAATAAATTATCAGGACCTATCCCTTTTTGGATTGGAAATAGATTGCATGAGTTGCAAATGTTAAGCTTACAAGGGAATCATTTCTCTGGAAGCTTGCCATTACAAATATGTTATCTACAAAGAATTCAGATCTTAGACCTTTCATTGAACAATCTATCTGGACAAATTCCCAAATGCTTCAAAAATTTCACCTCAATGGCTCAAAAGACTTCCTTAAGAGATCATTCGAGACAGGGATATATTGTCGCCACTACTTCTACACCAAACGAATTTGTTGCAATTTTGTTGGATTTTTTTTTGACGTGGAAAGGTGTGGAGCAAATATTCACGAACAATGCATTTCTTTTAAATAGCATTGATCTCTCAGGCAATCAATTATCAGAAGGAATTCCACAAGAAATAGAGAATTTGTTTGGACTGATTTCGCTGAATTTATCAAGAAACAATTTGACAGGGAAAATTCCTTCAAATATTGGAAGGCTAACATCACTTGAATTTCTGGATCTGTCGAGAAACCAAATTTCTGGCTCAATTCCTTCTAGTCTTACTAGAATTGACCGGCTTACTATGTTAGATTTGTCACATAACCATTTATCTGGCAAAATTCCAACAAGCACACAATTGCAGAGTTTTAATGCCACAAGTTATGAAGATAATCTTGATCTTTGTGGAGAGCCACTTGACAAATTATGCATTGAAGAGAAGCCACAACACAATCCAGAAGATGATTTTCCCAATGATGAATCTTTGTTTTTCAGTAATGGATTTTACATGTGTATGGGACTCGGATTTTTTATAGGCTTTTGGGAGAGTTTTGGCTCAATCTTATTCAAGCGTTCCTGGCGACATGCATATTTCAAGTTCTTGAACAAATTAACTGATAACATTTATGCCATGGTGCAGTGAATTTCGCCAAAAGTAAAGGTTAGCTGGTAATAATATTCTATTCCTTCCATATAAACATGCTTTTGCTTTTCACAATAAATAGCGGTGATAAATTTTTTAGTTTATGTGCATGTAAGAAACAAGTTCAAAATTCTGTTTCCAAAAAAAAAAAAAAAAACAAGTTCAAATTGCTCTCATTTTAAAATATATATATAAATAAAATTAGCTTTTGACATTTAAAATTACATAATTTTTATTGTAATTACTTGATCTTTCGTAAATTGTCTGTAAAACACTATTTTTTGTAATTAATAATTGACAGAATAATATTATTTTTGACGGTAAGATTTCATATTTTTAACTGTTTTTTAATATAATTAATTTTGTTGATTATAAAACCATATAATTATTTTGAAGAGGCATATATATAAGAGTTTAACTGATCACATGAACGGGTTAATGTAAAAGAGTTTTACTATGACATTGTATAATATTTTCATACATCATTATTTTGATGTGGAAAGATTGTATCAAATATTTGTTAGTACCGGTATAAAACTTCTCTATACTGTGCAGTCAAAAAAAAAAAAAATCTCTATACTGTCACTGTATATATCAATTAAAATAGTATGTTTTCCCCTATTTTAAGACTGCGAAATGATAGCTACATAGCAACAAACATTTAGTTTCTTCCTTTTCACAATCTTTTCTCATTGTTAGGTTACTCTCTCCTTTTTATCCTCTATAATTAATTCAAAATCACGATTTCTTGCCTGTTGGAATGGTTGGGTGCGTTTATTGTTTATATAAAAAAGGAAAATAATTCTCTGACATCTTGTGGGATAATATGAAAGTTAGATTCTCAAGTTTCATCAAGCCAATGGCTCCTAAAAAGTTAGATTCTCAAGTTATATGTAAGGTTTGTTAAACTAATTAAGTTGGTTTGAGGGATAATATGAATATATTTCTTCATGTTAAAACAACCCAGAGAAATACTACTTTTGCAATAGAATGGTGATTGGTGAAGCTGTTTTGTGACTTATTATGTAAATGAAATATGAGATTTGCTCAAGAATAATTAAATGTATAAATATGTAGTACGCTAATTAATTCAAAATCACAATTTCTTGCATGCTAGAATGATTGGATGGATCTAGTGTTTATATAAAAAATACTCCGGTTTAAATAACTTTTTGATTCTTATAATATATGATTGTTTTCGTTTGTCAACTTAAAAAAATAGTTTGTTTAGGTCCATATTAAATGCTTTTATTTCTACTTTTGTCCCTCACATCATTGTTTTAGTCTCTATAAAATTATAATTTTTTCATATAGGTCTTTCTCATATTGCAATATTTTAGTCATTATTTAGACATCATGCCTATTTTCCAATCTCTATTAGCCATTTCTTCACTTAATAAAGATTCTAACATCATGGACTAATAAAAAAAAACTAATAGGGACTAACAAACAAAAATTAAGAGGACCAAAATAAAAAAACCACACACATTATAATGATTAAAAAAATTATTTAAACCTTATTTTTCCAATAAGATTATGCCCTAGACAGGCTTTTGAAAATTTGGATGATAATTTTTCATGATAATAAAATTATTGATGTTTGATAGTTGATAGTAATAAAAAAATGTTTAATGATTTTCATTATTACTATGAATGTTTTTCTTATATACTAATTGTGATTTTTTACTATCATTACCTTCTTGTTGTTATTCTTACTACTTCAAATTCTTGAAATATACTAATGTTGTTTATCTTTTTGGTAAATAAGAATAGGCTAAATCACCATTTTGGTCCTTTATCTTATTTATTTTGTTCAAAATGGTCATTTATTTTTTTTAAAATTCACTTTAGTCCTTTATCTTATTTAAAAGGTTCAAAATGGTCTTTTATCTTTTAAAAAGTTCACTTTGGTACCTTATCTTATTTAAAATATTCAAAATAGTCCTTCAATTATTTAAATATATTCAACTTTGTCCCTCAAATAACACTCGGATAAAAGATCATTTTGAATATATTTAAATAGTTGAAGGACTATTTTGAACTTTTTAAATAAGATGAGATACTAAATGAACTTTTTAAAAGATAAAAGATAAAAGACCATTTTGAATCTTTTAAATAAGATAAATGACCAAAATGAATTTTTTAAAAAATAAATGACCAAACTAAGCAAACAAAATAAGATAAAAAACCAAAATAGTAATTTAGCAAATAAGAATACTATTCATTCAATTAATTATTTAGTTATTTGAGAGCAGATCAATAGATTTTCATTTCATATACACATTTGGGAAACTCAAATTTCTTTTTATTAATTTTCAGCATCTTGAAGACCTCATCCTCTTGCTTGTCTCCAATATTTGAGCTTGTTAATCTTTGGACGAGACAAGTTTTCTATAGGGAATAAGGTGGGAAGTATGGTTGCTTTACCTTGTTCACTGTTAACAAGGATATCCTTAGGTGTTGATTGTTTAAAGTATTTGTACTTGTGTAACTTTGGTTATAGTTGTCTATAGTCTTCTAAACTTAGGGAAGAAGACTCTACTATTTTATTTTATTATTATTATATTATCAGAAGACTCTGGTTTTAGTAGCATTTTGAAATATATATTACCACGTATGATATTAATAGTTTAATTGCATGGTTCTCATAATCAAAACTTTGTGGTTTGACAAAGAAAATACTGAATTAAAGATATTTGCCTCAAGAAATTTAACATTTGATGTGTGAATCAATGAATCCATCATTGCTATTCTGTCATAATTAAAACAAAATAATTTGACTACAAATGCTTAAATTACATGGAGGATTTACTTCAATTTTCAAAATATGCATAAACGAAACTAGCATATGCATCAAGATTCTCTTATCATACAAATGAAAGGATCATGTGATGTTAAAAGACTTCCCGAAGAATGTTTGAACCAAAATATGGTTCTGTTTCCTCAAAAATAAAAATACATGTAAACCCACCCACACATGGCAGAGATAGACAAAGATACAATATTAGATATCAAATTAGATAAACTTGATTCTTGATGGCTTGTCAATTTACACTGACACAGAAGCGTATGGCAATACCTGGATTTACCTTTAAAAACCATATTACCATATTTACCAATTTCAGATAGAGGCTCAAAATCACTATAGCAGTGTAACACACAGCAGCATGACCAATTTCAGATTAAACAAATTATGCTATATCTAGAAAAGTGTTCAAAAATTAAAAAAAAAATACTCATGTTTCTAATACATCTCAAACATTCAATATAAAATGAGGGTGAGTGCTACACGGAAAAGAAAAGAAAAAAAGATGAGGAAATTGAGGGTTCAAAGTTCAAAACAGAGTATTTAGAGTTCTAGTAGAGAAAATAATGGGGGGAGGGGGAAAGGCAATGTTGCCAAAAATATTATCAGAGATGAGTTATAGTAGAGAAGACTAAATCTAATTATGGGTGTTTAAATTCTAAAATAGGGAAGGAAAATATCAACTTTACCCATAAAACCCCCTAAAACGATGCTATTTTAAGGGCAAAAGTGGATTTTTCAAAAAGCCTAACTCTAGCACCACCATGACCACTACTTCAAAATACATCCCTATTCAAATTTTGTAACATCCCATGGCTGCTCTGCATCACTATAGTGTGCAATTAATAACTGTTAAAAAAAATTTATGCAATCCAAACATTTCCTTTTATCAGTCTAGCAATATAACATAATATCATTCCATTTTATTTGCTCTTTTTCATTAATCCAAATATAGCCTAAAGAAAATGGCAGTGGTGTATGTGTAATGTGCAAGTATGATGAAATTAAAGGGTTAAGAATGCACAATTTACACTGCTGACCTGACTCATACTGAGAGATTGATCGAGTTAAGAAAATGGCAGTGGTGTATGTGTAATGTGCAAGTATGTTAAGAAAGAGTAGGGAGATGTCAGAAAAGTAAAATTGTGGAAAGCTAACATTCTGACTACACATTATGATATAGTTGTGACATGTGTCCCTGAGCTTATCATATGTATTAAATAGGTAAAATATATAGGGTGGTGAAATTTTAAAAGATAAAAAAGAAATGCCGAAATGTCAATTTGAAACAAAGTAAACTGGACAAATGTGAATTCAATGCAGTTTCAACACGTTTCGAGAAAGAAATGCTCCAGCAGACCGGCTAGAATAGTACTTTGCTTTATGTAGACACTTCAGGGAGTCATGTAACCCAGACAAATAGATAAGTGAAAAACTATTAATTATGGATCTGTGAACTAAGTCATTTCATGCATAATATATACTTGTAAAGTGAAACAAGAAATTCTTGTTATTCCATACCATTTAAGTTATTAAGGAGCCCAGGTTTTCTCCCACAAAAACTGCTTCAAGTCTGAAACTACTTCATGCCAACAGTTTAATACAAAGAAAAGAAAAATATACTCAAATTGAGAAACCAAAGCTCTAATGTGGGTGCAAATAATGCCTTTGACGGAGATTCACTAGAGCTGGCAGCAGGAGTATCTTTTCCTGATTGAGATGTAAGTGTCTCTAGTGTCTTGTGAAATTCTGTAGGGAGAGGAGGAGGTCGGTGGAGAGGAACATGCTTGGGAACAGGTGCATCATTCTCAATCACCTCACATTTGTAGTAATCTGGAACACCCCAAGGATCCCACTCTGTACTCCAAATAATACATTGAATATATATTAACAATTTTTCTAATCAATTGATGCAAAAACATTCCATTGTATGCATTTAACAATTGCCTTTTATAAATATTTATATGAATTGTATGAATGCAGAATGCAAGACAAATAAAGGACTGTTTGTTCTGAGCAAGTGAGCATATGTTTTCTGTTTTCACTTTTATTCCAAAAAGATAAGATGTTACTTCCATGTTTGGTTTAAAATAAAAATTATGAAACTTAAAACTGCAAGTTAATTTTTGTTATATATAATTATCAAACAACAAAAATTTGGAGACGCTGACAAAATTTAGATTAAAGCATAGAAAAATCAAAGTTAAAACTGATTATCAAGAAATAACAAAAGACTTGGGAAGTAGGCTGCATCTGTAATAAAGGAAAAACCAACAACTACCAAATTCATAATGTGAACAAGACTCGACCTGGATTAGAAAAATTCAAAATGCCCTAACCAAGGTAAAATCCTCATTCAAGTATACGGTATTCAATGTAGACAAACAGCACCAAAGTTACAAGTTACAACCCATAAGCTGCTCTAGATCAAGTTGTCAATCCAAGACAAACACTATCATTTATAAAAACAAACACAATCCAGCCTAACTACCACCAAGTTTGGTTGGCTACAAACCACAAGTTGCATATGAAACTTCAAAATATGCATTTTTTTTTTATGAATTCTTCAAAATATGCATATAAAACTATAATTTGCGGAGGATTATTTTTCCTTAATTCAAATTTACTCAACCTTTGCAATACATGTTTCCCACAAGATGTAAGTGTAACTACTCATTGTCATTCATAGTTTAAACAAAATACAAAATTCTCATGGGCACTGGAAATTAAGAAAAACTCAGCATAGCTAGAACTTAGAAGTGATTGTAGAACATCATGTAGCTTGAAAATGTATTAAACTGTTAATTGGTAATTCTTTGAATTGTCACCACTTTATCCATGGTATTCTAGGTTTGACATAGGTAAACTGGATGGGCCTACATGTTTCCCCCACAAGGATATCTTCATAGGAGTTGTGCTCCCCTTCATTTAGTTCTGCCCCTATAGTCCTGGCAGCGGGCATGACGTAGACAAGCTTTAAAACTAGAAGCATGTTTTCAAATATCGTTTTCTTTTAGTTGGTGATGATATGAATGGTCAATGGTGGAGAGATTGCTGACTTTAAGCTTGTATTTAGTATCTTTAATGTGCACATGTAACTATGACTGGAAATCTGGAATGTTTGAGCAGCATTGCATAAATGGTACAATTTCTATATAAAGGTTTTAACGCAAGATCCTAAGCAGAAAATGTAAGAATAACACGAATCTAGAAGGATTTAAGCACAGTCGTGTCACACCAAACAACAGTAACCCTAGACAAGCTGGTCATTTCACGCAGCTGTGTGAAATTCCGGACTACCTCATAGAATCAATGTTATGAAAAACGTCCTGCGACTGCATTTGTGGTTGTGGCCACAATGTCAAGATTTTTTGGGTCACCCTGACCCCAATTTCAGCCACATAAGCCGCATTTGGCTGCAATATGAGGGATCACGACAACAAAACTGCAGCCGCAATCGGATCTTAAAACATTGCATAGAACACAGCCATGTAATAACCCACAAAAGCCGTATCCCAATGATCCCCTGCAGTCAAAATCCGTTTACAATCTCGCATCCTGGTTCAAAAAGTTTCACACTTTCCATTTTTCAAAAAGTAAACGAACCTACAAATAACCACAACACAGTCTAAAACCAATAGTAAAAGCGAGACAAGTTAAAACAAAGAAGAACTAACAATCAAGCCTCAAACAAAACAGGACGTTACGTTACACAAACCAGATCAACTAATTCCACAACCCACACAGAACCATCCACCAAACCATCAACCAAATCACACACACAATATTTAAAAATATTCGAATTAATTTTTTAAAAAAAAAAAAAAAAAGAAGGATGGAGAATACCGATCATGTAGGAAATGAGCTTGAGCTCGTCCTGAGCCTCTTCGATGAGCTCCTCGACCTGTCTGCAGCCGAGGCGTTTCTCGATGTTTTCCCAGTCTTCCTCCTCCTTACACACGCTCAGCCTGTGCTTGGTGAAGCTCTCCACAGCCTTGCGGTACCCTTCGTCTTCTGGAACCTTATGGATCTCATTCAGTGTCTTGCTGTAGAGCCCAATCAGCACCTCCCTCGCGTTCGGCTCCACCTCCTGCCCACGATCGCTGTCGACAGGGACGGAGCCAGGCTTAAGTTTTAGGGCCAACTAAAAAAAATAAGATTCATATCATCATCAAATTTGATATGAAATATTCAAATGTTCCTAAAAGTATATAATTATATTAATAATTTTAATTTATCAAAATATTAATAAAAATATATTTAAATAGAAAACAAATTAAGCATTTTTTTAAGATCCAAAATTATAAATGTTAGTCATCAGTTTTACATATCACACAGAAATTTCATGGTCAATATATAATAAAAATTAAAACTCTCTCTAGACTCAAATATAAGAAAAATTAACTGATTTCACAGTAATTTAAAATTTGATTAATATCATTTAATTTTACTAATCTCATTAAAAAATAAAGTTATTTCTAAAATGATCTTCATTAAAATTTGATATCATGAATAAAAATAATCATTGAAAATAGAATTATAGTTAAATTAGGGATGGCAAAGTGTACCCGGACCCTACGGGTACCCGCAAAAATATCCGCAAGCGGGGCGGGTAAATACCCGCTTATTGGGGCTGGGGCCGGAGCCGGGTATTTACCCGCAATTTTTTGCGGGTGAGGGTACGGGTACGGGTACTATAGTACCCGCCCCGCTCCGCCCCTCACCTACTATATATATATATAATTAAAATAACTTAAATAAATAATTGTTATATATATACTTTTCTGTAAAAAAAAATAATTTTATATTTTTCATAAACTAACACTAATAGTAAAATATTTATGTTATAACTTACAATAATGTTATATTTTATATTTTTAATATTATGTGTGGATGTTTTTAATGTTAAGTTTGAATTATTTAAGCGTGAATTTTCAATTTATTTGTAATAATATTTTTAATTAATATTTTTATAGCTTAAATGCAATTTTGGTTAATCTATTTTGCACAATCCACAATTTTGGTCCCCCTATTTTAAAATAGAGGCATTTAGTCTCCCAATTTTGTAAAATATGTAATTTTGGTCTTTCCATCAAATTGAAAGCGTTGACTGTTAAGAGATTAACGTTAATATTAACGTGGTCCAAATTTAGTGATGTGACACGAGATTATTTATTTAGTTTTTAATTATTTTAAATACTGAATAGAATAATTGATGAAAAATATATTTTAAAAAAAAGTAATATCATTTATTTGACTACGACGTGCCATGTACTTCAACAATGTAGAACTAGTTTAAAATAAATGATTAAGACTTGTGATTTCTATTTTAGAACTCACGACTACCCTAACCATTAAAATTGACGTGACATGTGCTTTAGTGACGTAGATAAACAAATATTATTACTCAGTATTTAAAATAATTAAAAAATAAATAAATAATCTCGTGTCACATCACTATATTTGGGTCATGTCAAGGTCAACGTTAATCTTTTAACTGTTAATGCTTTCAATTTGATGAAATGACCAAAATTACGAGATTTTACAAAATTAGGGGACTAAATGTCTCTATAGAGGGACCAAGATTGCTGATTGTGCAAAATAGGAGGACAAAATGTCTCTATTTTAAAATTGGATGACTAAAATTGTGGATTGTGCAAAATAGGAGGACCAAAATTACATTTAAACCTATTTTTTTATTGATTTATTAAATTCATACATAAGTAAAATGCGGGTAGCGGGTGCGGGTATGGGTATATAGGTACCCAGCGGGTACGGGAATGGGGATTAAAGTTGCTACCCGCGCGGGTATGGGGCCGGGTACGGGTATTTTTTTTAAAACGCGGGTATGGAGACGGGTACTATAGGACCCTACCCAGACCCTACCCATTGTCATCCCTAAGTTAAATGAAGAATGTTTTAAGAAATGTATAATTAAATTGGGTGAAATTAGTCAGATTTATTTATATTCAAGTCCACCATACAAGGCCATTTTTCTTCTTCTTATATTCAAGTTCAAAGGGAGTGTCTATATTAATAACAATTTTTTAGGAAAAAATTCTATTAATTATATTCTAAAAATCTATTAAATAGAAAGGCTTAAATATGTTTTTAGTCCCTCAAATATGGGCATTTATTTTTTTAGTCCCTAAAATTAAAAGTTGTTTTTTTTAGTCTCTCAAAGTTGAAAAATGCATTTTTCAGTCCCTCCATAGTACAACGAATTCGCAATTTGTGGCGGCTTTTAGCCGCCACAAATTTACAAAATAAATTTTGGTGGCTAAAAGCCGTCACAAATTTACAAAATAAAATTTTAGCGGCTAAAAGCCGCCACAAATTGCAAATTCTGGCACCTAATATGGAGAGGGACTAAAAAAAGCAACTTTTAATTTGAGGGACTAAAACAAACATACCTCCATACTTGAAGGACTAAAAACATATTTAAGCCTAAATAGAAATGTATCATGTTACTCACCAAACAATAATATGATTTCATATTATTGGAAATTAAAAGAAGAATAAAAAGAATGTTGTGTCATAACCATATTCACGGTCTTAGAAACAATATTTGATTGATCTCTAGTACAACTTGATATTCAATTTGTTTATCTAAGATTTATTCAACAACCTATTTGGATTCATGCATTTGAGGCCATGAATATGTTAGAGTCTCACAATCAATACAAAAAAATAATAATAATAAAGATAAGATGAAAAAAAAAAATACATGATGAAGTGATTGAAAAAAGAGAATAGTTGTTAATGTGTCTCAAACATCAAACTACCAATTTCTTATGCAGTGTTAGTAATTAAACTTAATTATTTCATTGACAAATGTGAATGAATGACTTTTAATTTTCAAATTATTTATAATCAAATAAATATTAATGGATGGCTAATAAAAACTTGTAAATGTAGTTATTTATAACCTTTAAAATAAATTATAGAAGAAAAATACTTTTGAAAAAATAAATGATATTTGAATATTTTATCTAAAAAGAGAAAAAATACAACTATCTTCACAATAAATGTAATAAGAAAAATAAAATATTTATTTAAAATAAAAAGATATAATTATCTTCGCAATAAATATTATAAAAGAAGAATAAAATATTTTATCAAAAAAGAAAAAAAAAACTAAATATTATTAGTTGATTCCAAAAATAAAAAATAATTACTCATATATATATATATATATATATATATAAAAGAAAATTTAAAAAAGTCAGGGGGGCCAAGACCCCCCCCACCCTGCCTGTCGAAGCCTTCACCTTCGCCATCAACGGCTGCGCCACCGCACACAGAAACATCTTCCCTCACTCGCTATCTATCTCACTCTCCCCCGAAGTCTCCGTGAATGACATTTCGTTGCTCTTTGTTGTTAATAGCATATGTGATGCTCATTTTGGGTTGAAATTGAGTGAATGAAAAAGAGGTGCTGTTAGGGAAGGAAAGCCGTGAGCTTATCCCTCTATTGGTGTGTGGCTCTGACATTTGAATTAGGGGATTAATTTCAACTTTTAATTGGCTGTGCTGTCTGTGTTGAATCAATGGCATCTAAAATTATTGTCTCATGTTTGGGGACAAAACAAACAATGATACACGAATTTGAGCCAAGTGAGTGCAGTGCTTGCTGCTCATCGTGCTCCAAACGTGGGAGAAGGTGGAATCACGCCCTTACACTATGCGCGTTTCTTCAGTTTTGGGTGCAGAGTATTGAGAGCAATGCTTTGGGCTTTGCTATTTTCACTCCGTTTTGCTAAGTACAACCCCAACTTTTTTAAATAAATATTTTAAGAATTACTTATATAATTTTATTATTTTTGAAGATAAGAGGGAGATTAATACTTAATGAAAAATTCGTGTTCGATTATCTCTGTGTGCAAAATTCACTTGGATCAGCGGCAGCCACGCACTACGAGTGAAATTAGTCTCTGACCCAGTGAAAATGATTTATTCCTCCAACATTGTCAAAAGTCGGAAGGAGAGTGCTAAATGTTTTTTTTTAATTAAACTATTCATACTATTCACTCAATGAAGCACTAAAAAAAGTAAAATGTAACAAAATAAAAACACAATCAATTTCACTTTAAATCTAGCTAGCTCTAATTATAACTGTTATTACATTTTTAATATATAATAATAATAATAATTATTATTATTATTGGTCTATGAATAATTATAGAGAACTTGATGATATGATTAGTTAGAGATAAATCTATACTTATTATAACGGGATTAAATTTAACTTTTCCATAATTTGATGATTATCTGCTCATTTCAAATATAAAAGAAAAAAAAAGTTACTTCAAAGTTCTATGATGTTTAATAAATTAGCAAACTAATTTATTTGAATCTAAAAATCATATCTTAAAATTGGATCGTGATACATAATCAATAAATTAATGTGCTTAAATTAAAAAATTGAGAGTGTTAAATAGCCAGAAAAGTCACATGAATTTATATTGGGGGATCACTAATTCATGTATGTTGCGATGGTGAGTATGTGTTGTGTTTATGAAGAAAACATGATTCTGAGCAAGGTAGGAAATTAAATTCATACAGCTTCTTGGGACTCACTTTGTTTATACCCAAGACTGAGTCATGGTGAGCTTGGTCTGCATGCGGTGTATGAGTAAGGCAAATTAATCAAGTCTCTCTAATGAAAGATGGGTGACAAATGATGCACAACAGGGAGGATTTATGGGTTAGGATTGTTCGCTACAAGTATATATGTGGAACGGACATCATACCAGCTATTTCCACATCTCAGGACCATCAAGATCAATATTGACTTATCTGCATCATTTATTACTTAAAGGAATATACTTTTTTACAAAAATTTCCCCCCCAAAAGTTTTAAGGATAATCAGGTAATTTCAGTTGCATAAAAAAGTAACAAAAATTTAAAATACAAATAAGAATAACGAAAATTTCAAATTTAAAATGCTTTAATCATCATTTAATTCGTCAATTAAAATTTAATGTGCATTTATGATAATTATGTATAAAAAACCAGTCACAAAAATTTAAATTGCATTTAATTATTTATAAAAGCCTTATTTGATTATATTTTGATTTATAGTATCAATGTATTATTAATAATATAAAATTTGATTTGATTTATATATTACTATTATTATTTGTTAAAGATCACTATTGGTTTCTAAATATTATTAATAAATATTATTAATATAATATATAATATTATATGACTGCATGCGATTATCCCTTTCAAAACTCAAAAATAGAATTATTAATATAATTCGCCCTTTATATCTCATTTATATTTATATTTATATATTACTACTATTATATTATTTAATTATTTGATTATATGATTTGTTTTAATTTGCACAATTTTAATTTAAATTTTTTATGATTTCAATTATATATAATGTTTCTTTATAACATTTGAATGCAAATACATCATTTCTATAATTAATTTAACCATTGAAAAACGAATGTATATCGAGCAGTTGTTGTATACGTGTGTTCCATTCCCAGTAATTTTCTGTGCAGAAATTTGAACTATATTATCCAATAGTGATAGATGATTCTCATATATCTGATGAAAATATATTGGGAATGCTGTTAACCATGGAGTTCATAGAAGTTGGGATAAAGTGTTAGTCAATCATGATGTTTACAAAGGACAAACCTTAGTAAGTTAATACTGAATCTTATTTGAATTTGGATTGATTTTTCAATTTTGTGAATAACTTTTTACCTGCACATATTAAAGATTTCATTCCATCAAAACAAGAGAATTTCTAGAAGCACACCAAATACAAAGATTTCATACCAGTGCAGTTTGGGTAGTGGTGTAAGAAGACCACGTGAGTGTTATTTGAAGCATGGTTGGTATGAATTTGTTTGGGTTAACAAATTGGTGCCCAGTATTCATCTTTAATTTTGGTTTTTGGTTTATAATTTTTGTACTTTTTGTAATAAGGATCCTTTAGATATTGTCAGTAGATGTCTTGGAAATTAGTTTGGGTCATTAGTATTTTTATTTATTTTTGTTTTTTCAGCTCCAAAAATTTTGAATTATGATATAAGAATAATTATTATATATTTACTATTAAGAATTATTTTCTATCAATGTGAATTAAAGTAAACAATTTTGTATTATAAGTTAACAATTTTAGACTGATGTAAATTACAAATTGGTGGCGTCCTATTTAAATTATATATGCATCTTAATCTAATCACCAAAAATTTTATTACTACGTGATTCCCACACCATGAATATTTAATAAATTATATTATATAACAATATTTAATAAATTATAGTAGTATTAAAAGTATTTATATATGATTGCATCAATATCATGTGTCAACGCTTCTCTATAATGATAAAGATCAAATAATTTTTTTATACATCAAATGAATAAGAACCATTAAATATATTGTATTAAATCCTGTATTATTTGAAATAAATATTAAATAATTTTCGGTATTTTTATATAATAAATACTCTTTTTCAACTCTTTATTTTTGTTCTCTTAACTTTATTGCATAAGTTGCTATTAGAAATTTTTTAATATTTTTTTTAAAATTTTATATCATCTTCACGATTTTTTTTTTAAAGATCTTCACCAATTTCTAATAATCACTTTAATAAGTTTTTTTTTCAAATTTTTTACTTAGCTATATGCTATTCTTAATTGTTATTAAACAAATCTTTTAAACATAATTGATTATAATTGTTTATTTATTTTAAAGTTTGTTGAAATTAATTTTAAATTAAGATGTATACTCAAATTTATCTCAACCACAAATTTTATGTTACGATACAAAAAATTAATTTTACATGTTATTCAAACAGACATAAAATGATCTCAGTAAAAATGCTTCCCAAACAATTGTAGTTAAGGAGAATCATACTTATAATTGTTTATTTGTTTGAAAGTTTGGTGAAATTAATTTTAAATTAAGATATATACTCAAATTTATCTTAGCCACAAATTTTATATTACAATTCAAAAAAATTATATTACATGTTATTTAAACGGACATAAAATTATCTCTATAAAATTTGCAATTTAAGTTATAACATCATAGTATAAGCATCACATAATAGATAGAAGAATAGAAAGCTATATCTATTTCCGGATATTTTAAATTTTAAAACCAAGGAAAATCTCAACTTTGCAACCCCCTCCCCCTAAAACGACACTATTTTAAGGACAACAATAGATTTTCTGAAAAATTCACACTCTGGCACCATTATGACCGCTATTTGAAAACACAGCAACATTCAAATTTTGCAACGGCCCACAACTGCTCTGTATCACTATAGTGTACTATTAATTAATAACTAAGTTAAAAACATGTTTTATGCAATCCAAGCATAGCCCTTCATCAGTCTAACAATGGAACTTAGTGATTTGAAAAAAATAGTATTATATTTTGTTCCTTTTCCTCAATCAAAATATACCTTAAAGAAAATGGTAGTGGTGTGTGTTAATGTGCAGGAAGAAAGTTGAAATAAAAGAGCTTGAGAATAGAATGCAAGATTTCTAACAAACTCCTAACATAACTCGTCATGAACTTTAGTGTAAGGAGTAGGGAGATGGCTAAAAAGTATAATTGTCAAAAGCTAATATTCAAACTATGCATTTAATGTTATGGTAGAATGGTGGATGTATCCCTGAGCTTATCATAGATAATGTAATGGCAGGTACCTCATTCAAAAACTACGAACTTGAATTAATATGTTAAATGGTTAAAATATAGGATATCAACTCAGATATAATCAATACCAATATATACCAATTAAATGATTAAAGCTGTGACTCATTTTATAAAGGAAATCAACTCAGATATAATCAATACCAATATATACCAATTCTTAATCTTCAGTCAGAATTTGACATATAATATTGATTAGAAATTAATGCCAAGTCAAACCATCATCTTCCTCATCTCCATTTTGACCTAATGCTGTAAAAGATGCAGCACTACTACAACAGAAAAGAAAATAAAAATTAGTAGTAAAAATATCGTTCAGTAAGCATAGATTTAGAATATATTCAGTTTCAGAGCACAGACAACACCTCTTTTGGAATTCTTGTAGCTTCATCTTGATTTTGTTCCCTGAAGAGTGATGACGGTTCTTCATCATCAGGAGAAATATAACCATTGTTCCTCTCAAAAGTCTTGTGGATGAAACCAAAGATATTAGTTGAAAGAGAAAATAGAAAGAAACATGTAAAGTAGATCAATTCATTATAATGGTCATATCCTTTGCCAGGATAAAATGCACAGTCCCAATTCTAATGTTTTGTTTAGAAGTTAACATACAATTGCACAACAAAGTTCATAAATAATATAGCTTCTTTGAATTTAAAATCACATTAAGAGCTTTACATATGTCCTATGAATCTAACACTTAATTGGTTGGACATGCAGAACTTCTGTTTAGTCCCGGGTAATGGTCAATCACTGCTTCTTAGCTTTGGACTATTTGATTTTTTTTTCCTAATGGAATGGTCTTAACTTCAATTTTAGATGCAATTTAAAAACATGATCACAGGTCAATTTGCATGCTTGATGCTTCTGTTTCTTTCAGCAACAAATATAGCCTAGTTAATATTTCTCTCTCTCTCTCTCTCACACACAAGATTTAAATAATTTACTTTTACTGGCTTTCTGAGGGAGCTTTTGAGAAAAAAGAAAAGAAAATAATACAATTACTTTCCCAAAAACAATAATCCATCCCGAACATGTGTAAACTATTTCAATATAAGGTAGTTCCAATCACATCTCAGTCAAGCTGAAGTCAGCTACCTGCTATATTCCACGAGGAAAAAGCTCTGCAATTATGTGGAAACAACAATGAAGAGATGCTTCTACTATTTAATAAAGCAAAAGAACCTCATCTAGCAAACTTAATTACCGTTCTGGTACTAACCGAAGACAAAGGACTCTCGTTAATTATGACTGTTTGGTGCTGGTTCGTGGTTACTAGATGTTTCGTAGATGCACTCATGCATGGGTCCTAGTGGCTTGGTGTGTAGGTGGAACTATTTTTTGTTGGTGGTGCTTGGTTGCAGTTCTACAAGGTGTGTTGTGTTGGAGAGCAAAGTGTTCATGGTGGTTTCAAAGATGATTGCTGCCATGGGATTCTTTTACTTGAAATGTATGATTTTCCTGCGGATTTTTTTCGCAGGAATTTCCTGCGAATTGTGCTGTGGATTTATTCATTATATTTTTTTTTTTTTGCGGAATATAATTTGCAAGAAAATCCCCAAGAAAAAATCATATTGAAAAAACTAATATTATTAGACATTTGGCAAGAAATTGGCAGGTCTGTGAAGTTGTTTAATTAACCAAATATAAAGAAACACATTCTAGCGAAATCCAGGGGAGGAGGAATCCTATATATGAAGAGGTATCGGTTAGATCTTAATTGGCTCGTTCACTTCTGCAAAGGTAACACTTGCTGTCTCTCCTCTTTGTTCCTCACCTCAGCAAATTGTCCTAGGGTTCATTCATGTTTTCTGATTTGCATGTATGCGCAAATCACAACTCAAATCTCAATTGATTTCAGTGAATTTCAATTTCCTCAAATTTTTAATCTCGTTTTAAATTCCGCGTCACTTTTTGCTTCTTAAAATAGATCATTCTCCTGTTTTTGTTCATTGTTTTCTGGATTTATAGTGTTTGGGATTGAATCAGAGGTTGAACCATCATATTTTCCGATATTCTGCCCCCTTGCTTTTAGTTTTCAATTCATAGTTTTGAACTTTTTTTTGTTTTGGAAGATGTTAAGACTCTGAAAATGCTTTGATTTCCTGTACTTTGTGTAATTATACAAAGATGTATACCTGTTGCCTTGAGAACTATGACAAGGTTGATCTTTACATTTTGTTCAAACTTCAAACTTCAAATATATGATATACTATCATTTTTAGTGTTGTTCATACTTCATAGCATATCCATAGATATCTCCTTTTGTCTACACTCTACAGTGTGCAGTAATTAACATGTTCTCTTGCTTACTCAACATGTGCAATAATATAGTCATATTTTAATCTTATTCAATAATAGATAAGCCCTCGAATCTGAATACTGAAAATTTGAATGATCCAGTCTCTCTAGTCATACAGCAGAAGGTATCTCAGGTGTTTTACTTTTTTTTTGTTGCCAATTTTTTTCTTTATTTTTCTGAAATGAATAATATATTGCGTTACATTCATAGTTTTGTCACTGTTTAGTTTGTTCCTATCTGTTTAAGTTTAAGGTATCCAGCTTTCAGTGCCAACTATAAGCTACCATTTAAAGGTATCCAAGGTATGAAGATGCCATACCTCTCTGTGTTTTATTCAAAATAGTAAGTATTATTTTTACTTGTTTTAATGTATTTATTTCCAATCCTTTCCCTTTTTTTTGCCTACTTTAACGTGTTCATTTCTGAAATCGTGCTTTTGCAATCATAAAAGGAAATAGACATGAACACAGAGCTAGAAAAGCATCATCAAAGGGAGTTTGTGTTTACTTACAGAAAAGGCAGAGCTGCAGCAACTGAAAACTAGGTGATTGAATATCAAGATTAGAGAAGATGTCAAATCCGATTTCTATGTTGAAATTCTTACAGAGGAGCATGTGTCTTCAATGAAGGATGTAGCTCAGCTTTCAATAAAGGTATTCGTCATACTTACTCTATCATTATATTAAGACATATGTTATCTTTCTATTAACCTATTCTAGTGTTGTTTTATGTAACAACTCGTGTTGCTCTGCAATAAGTTTCCCTCTCCCTTCACTGTTTCAGCTTAAGGGAACAAAGTCTCTTTCAGTGTTATTAATAGAACAAAGTCTTAACATTACAGTCTATTCTTGGTGGCAAAGTTGAGTCAGGTGCCTGCTTATCTGGGAAGATGAAATTAAAAGTAAGACAATATTTACTTTTTCAGTATAGTGTTTTTTTCCTTTTTTCTTTTTTCCAAAGAAAAGTTTACAGAGTGGAGCTTGTCCCATTTCAAAGTCCCCTCATGTTACTTTTCTTTAAGTTTCTTCTCAAAAGCAATAGGATCAAAAGAAGAATAAACTTCAATCTGATTCTAGATACCTCCTATAACTATATCTTGAAGATTTTGCTATTAGTTTAATATAAATTGATAACTATATCTTGTTTTATTCTTCCTTATTTATTGCTTTCAAATACTACCTCCGTCTCTAAATATAAGACTCTTTTCTAAAAAAAATTTGTCTCTTTTTATAAGACTCTTTTCAAGTTGTCTCTTGTATTAATTATTTTTTGACCAAAATATCCTTAACCACTTTACAGTGGATGCTATAAATCAATAAGATAAGTACATTCTCTCTCTTATGAGGATTGGAGAAGATGACTAGCACTCATTAATTAATTAGATAGAAAGTAATTAAGTGGAAAGAGAGAGATGATAATCCCAATAATTATAAGGGTAATTTTGGAAAAATAATACAAATTGTTAACACATTTAATGCTATTAACTAAATTAACCAACTTTCTTAAAGGGTGTGAATTAGTTAAAAGAGTCTTATATTTAGGGACAGAGGTAGTAATTCTTTAGCATATATTCTTATCACCCCCTTGTTACAATATCGTTTGTCGGTCCCATTTCTGGCTTTTAAACTGTAAATTATGTCTTGATAGATCGAGTTAGATGAGATGAAAAGTGTTTCCATTCTGACAATGATACTTGCCTGGGATGACTTTTGTAAAACCCCATTATTTGCTTGAAGTTTCTCAATTATGGTGACAATTATGTCAGAACAACTAACTTTACATTAGCCTCATTCCTCCCCAAGTCCTTGTTTGAGCAATTCAGGAGTGTTGCCAATTTCCAAGAGTTCATTGAGGATTTTAAGAGGAAAAAATAGGTAATGTTCTGTGATTCTTATATCAGCTTCTGCTGCAAATTTCCGGTTGATATGGTGATCTCTTATCTTATGTTACACAAATTGCATATCTGTGATAGATAGTTCTTTTTTTTTTTTTTAATTTTTTCATTCCCTTAATTATCAACCAGTTTGCCGGTTCATATATTTAATTTTCCTTATGTCCTGTTTTTCGATCTTTTTCTTTTGATTATGTTTTTTTTTATTAGCAAAAAAAAGTTTCATTGATATGTACCAAACTTGGCAAGAGGTGTGTCAAAGTTTAGTATAAGAGTTACAAAATGCCTTTGATACAGAAAAGCATAACAATACCCCAACCCAACTACGAAAAAAATATGCTGCTTAATTCTCTGTCAGCCCGCTATTCTCATGATACCCACCCCAAACTTATCCAGAAAAAACCGTGAACACTTACTGACATTTACTCCCTGCGCATGATCTTTTTGTCCTAAATATGTCTAAAAATAGCACATGTTGATGTCAACCAACTCCACCCTGAAATCTCATAACAATCCAATAAAATTAAAATGGATTATATTTGTAACCTGAACTGCCTGCCTGGTAATCTAATTGGCTCATGACACCTGCAGAGTTATCCCCTGCATCTTCAAGTCTTGTAGTGCCCATATGCTGCTTGTGAAAAAGTCTGAAAAAACTTTGACCCATTTCCACATCATATGCTCTACATTTACATCTCATAATCACCAAACATAATCCTTTGAACATAAAAGTTTCCAGTAACCATATCAATGACAAACATAATCCTCCCTGCATAATTTCAACTTCTCCACATGTACCACGAAGCTGAATTCCAGCCTCCAGAGTTAATTCGTTCCAAAATGCTTCTTTCCACTCAAACCTCCAACTCCAACAGCCAAATGAATTTAATTACCACATGATTATGCATTTTACACTTGTGTCAACTGCAAATTGTCTACTTTTATAAAAGAACACCTCCACGAGACATTTGAATCTGTTCCTCTTACAGTATTATGCAGCAACCAATATATCAGCACGTTGAAAAGAAGTTTGGCTACAATCATATCATAAAACTTTGGCCACCCCCTGCCGTATCCAAAACTGAACTATTGTATATGTAAACTTTTATAGAGGCTTTTATGCTTGCGGTTTTTCTCCATTTTATTGAAAAAAAATATGTGTTTGTTGATCCAAACACGACATTGAAAAAGGGATTTGATATGGGATGGTTGTTCTTACCGAATTTGGAAAGTCGTCCTTTATTGTGGCTCCATTGGGAACTCCTTTATGCACGGTGGGGGTGTACCTGCAATAACACACGACGCTCAAGTTATAGACACAGAGATAAGGAACAAGTATCACTAAAGGATGTATAATTTTAATATCTTGATTGGAATAAATTGATTTGAATTTATAGGGTGCAAAAAGATAGATTTTATAGTGTTATTTTTGCATCAAATCTTAAAAATCTTCCTACTACCTTTTATGGTAAGTATTGAATGAAAAGTAAAAATATTTAATGTCTTGAAAATATAAAACACATTTAAAACTTATCATAAAAAGGTAATAAGATGATTTGTAGGAGGATAAACTAGAAGGATTTAGAATTTTGTGCCCAACCTTTTACAAGAAGCACAATATAGATTTATTTATATTAATTATTTAATTGAGTACACTCAAATAAGTGTGTTTGGATTGGGTGACAAAATTGATTTTACATAATTGATTATGAAGTAACTTTATTTTTGTTTGGATAATAGATATAAGAAAAGTGATTTTTTAAGAAAATGTTATTTGGATACTTTGAATCAAAATTGATTTTGAAAGTGTAATGACCAAAATGGGTTTAATGTCTATGTACAGTTTTAAAATCAATTTCATGTGAGGGTAAATTAGACAAAATCTAACTAAAATGTATTTTGGTAGAAGTAGAAGTTATTCCTACTTGCTTCAACTCCACCATAATTTTTTTCATGAAATTTGATTCTACTAAGATAATCAAATATACAAAATTTTGATCAAAATTATGTTTGACCTATCTCACCATGATCTACCATAATTTTAAAGTGAATCCAGATATACACTAATTCAAAGAGGCTAGCGTTTTTCCTTCCCCTGAATCTTTTAAGTCTTTCTTACGAAATAGTAGTATCATTAAAATGGAGTTGTCATTTAACGTAAAAAGTCTAACGTGTTAGTTACCTTTCTTTTCAGTTTTCATAAGTCTTCGAAGTCTTTTTATACGAAAAGTCGACAATTAATTGAAATGGAGTTGAAAAGTCTAACGTGTTAGTTACCATTCTTTTCAGTTTTCATAAGTCTTCGAAGTCTTTTTATACGAAAAGTCAACAATTAATTAAAATGGAGTTATCATTTAGGCTTTGTTTGTTTTAAGATATGGAAATAATTTGTGAAAATAGAAATGAATGAATATTGTTTGGTATGAGTGATATAGGTGAGAAATAAATTTAAAATTTGTGAGATTCACTTGTATTATTTCTCAACCATTTTAACTTTACTTCTCATCTATTTCTACTATCCCTTCTTATTTCTATCTAATCTATTTTTCTCATCTCTACCAAACACAGTATTAATATGAAAAAGATTCCCATTATTTAATCAAGCTTGCGTACATACTAGAAGCAACAAGAAAGATGACATTTCAACATTCTACTAAATGTAGTTTGACATTGTTAACTAATAGCGTGAATTTTGTGTCCGAGTATTGCTGTATCCGCCTACTTCATCCTCTTAAAAATCTTCCTACTACCTTTTATGGTAAGTATTGAATGAAAAGTAAAAATATTTAATGTCTTGAAAATATAAAACACATTTAAAACTTATCATAAAAAGGTAATAAGATGATTTGTAGGAGGATAAACTAGAAGGATTTAGAATTTTGTGCCCAACCTTTTACAAGAAGCACAATATAGATTTATTTATATTAATTATTTAATTGAGTACACTCAAATAAGTGTGTTTGGATTGGGTGACAAAATTGATTTTACATAATTGATTATGAAGTAACTTTATTTTTGTTTGGATAATAGATATAAGAAAAGTGATTTTTTAAGAAAATGTTATTTGGATACTTTGAATCAAAATTGATTTTGAAAGTGTAATGACCAAAATGGGTTTAATGTCTATGTACAGTTTTAAAATCAATTTCATGTGAGGGTAAATTAGACAAAATCTAACTAAAATGTATTTTGGTAGAAGTAGAAGTTATTCCTACTTGCTTCAACTCCACCATAATTTTTTTCATGAAATTTGATTCTACTAAGATAATCAAATATACAAAATTTTGATCAAAATTATGTTTGACCTATCTCACCATGATCTACCATAATTTTAAAGTGAATCCAGATATACACTAATTCAAAGAGGCTAGCGTTTTTCCTTCCCCTGAATCTTTTAAGTCTTTCTTACGAAATAGTAGTATCATTAAAATGGAGTTGTCATTTAACGTAAAAAGTCTAACGTGTTAGTTACCTTTCTTTTCAGTTTTCATAAGTCTTCGAAGTCTTTTTATACGAAAAGTCGACAATTAATTGAAATGGAGTTGAAAAGTCTAACGTGTTAGTTACCATTCTTTTCAGTTTTCATAAGTCTTCGAAGTCTTTTTATACGAAAAGTCAACAATTAATTAAAATGGAGTTATCATTTAGGCTTTGTTTGTTTTAAGATATGGAAATAATTTGTGAAAATAGAAATGAATGAATATTGTTTGGTATGAGTGATATAGGTGAGAAATAAATTTAAAATTTGTGAGATTCACTTGTATTATTTCTCAACCATTTTAACTTTACTTCTCATCTATTTCTACTATCCCTTCTTATTTCTATCTAATCTATTTTTCTCATCTCTACCAAACACAGTATTAATATGAAAAAGATTCCCATTATTTAATCAAGCTTGCGTACATACTAGAAGCAACAAGAAAGATGACATTTCAACATTCTACTAAATGTAGTTTGACATTGTTAACTAATAGCGTGAATTTTGTGTCCGAGTATTGCTGTATCCGCCTACTTCATCCTCTTAAAAATCTTCCTACTACCTTTTATGGTAAGTATTGAATGAAAAGTAAAAATATTTAATGTCTTGAAAATATAAAACACATTTAAAACTTATCATAAAAAGGTAATAAGATGATTTGTAGGAGGATAAACTAGAAGGATTTAGAATTTTGTGCCCAACCTTTTACAAGAAGCACAATATAGATTTATTTATATTAATTATTTAATTGAGTACACTCAAATAAGTGTGTTTGGATTGGGTGACAAAATTGATTTGAATAAAATTGATTTTACATAATTGATTATGAAGTAACTTTATTTTTGTTTGGATAATAGATATAAGAAAAGTGATTTTTTAAGAAAATGTTATTTGGATACTTTGAATCAAAATTGATTTTGAAAGTGTAATGACCAAAATGGGTTTAATGTCTATGTACAGTTTTAAAATCAATTTCATGTGAGGGTAAATTAGACAAAATCTAACTAAAATGTATTTTGGTAGAAGTAGAAGTTATTCCTACTTGCTTCAACTCCACCATAATTTTTTTCATGAAATTTGATTCTACTAAGATAATCAAATATACAAAATTTTGATCAAAATTATGTTTGACCTATCTCACCATGATCTACCATAATTTTAAAGTGAATCCAGATATACACTAATTCAAAGAGGCTAGCGTTTTTCCTTCCCCTGAATCTTTTAAGTCTTTCTTACGAAATAGTAGTATCATTAAAATGGAGTTGTCATTTAACGTAAAAAGTCTAACGTGTTAGTTACCTTTCTTTTCAGTTTTCATAAGTCTTCGAAGTCTTTTTATACGAAAAGTCGACAATTAATTGAAATGGAGTTGAAAAGTCTAACGTGTTAGTTACCATTCTTTTCAGTTTTCATAAGTCTTCGAAGTCTTTTTATACGAAAAGTCAACAATTAATTAAAATGGAGTTATCATTTAGGCTTTGTTTGTTTTAAGATATGGAAATAATTTGTGAAAATAGAAATGAATGAATATTGTTTGGTATGAGTGATATAGGTGAGAAATAAATTTAAAATTTGTGAGATTCACTTGTATTATTTCTCAACCATTTTAACTTTACTTCTCATCTATTTCTACTATCCCTTCTTATTTCTATCTAATCTATTTTTCTCATCTCTACCAAACACAGTATTAATATGAAAAAGATTCCCATTATTTAATCAAGCTTGCGTACATACTAGAAGCAACAAGAAAGATGACATTTCAACATTCTACTAAATGTAGTTTGACATTGTTAACTAATAGCGTGAATTTTGTGTCCGAGTATTGCTGTATCCGCCTACTTCATCCTCTTAAAAATCTTCCTACTACCTTTTATGGTAAGTATTGAATGAAAAGTAAAAATATTTAATGTCTTGAAAATATAAAACACATTTAAAACTTATCATAAAAAGGTAATAAGATGATTTGTAGGAGGATAAACTAGAAGGATTTAGAATTTTGTGCCCAACCTTTTACAAGAAGCACAATATAGATTTATTTATATTAATTATTTAATTGAGTACACTCAAATAAGTGTGTTTGGATTGGGTGACAAAATTGATTTTACATAATTGATTATGAAGTAACTTTATTTTTGTTTGGATAATAGATATAAGAAAAGTGATTTTTTAAGAAAATGTTATTTGGATACTTTGAATCAAAATTGATTTTGAAAGTGTAATGACCAAAATGGGTTTAATGTCTATGTACAGTTTTAAAATCAATTTCATGTGAGGGTAAATTAGACAAAATCTAACTAAAATGTATTTTGGTAGAAGTAGAAGTTATTCCTACTTGCTTCAACTCCACCATAATTTTTTTCATGAAATTTGATTCTACTAAGATAATCAAATATACAAAATTTTGATCAAAATTATGTTTGACCTATCTCACCATGATCTACCATAATTTTAAAGTGAATCCAGATATACACTAATTCAAAGAGGCTAGCGTTTTTCCTTCCCCTGAATCTTTTAAGTCTTTCTTACGAAATAGTAGTATCATTAAAATGGAGTTGTCATTTAACGTAAAAAGTCTAACGTGTTAGTTACCTTTCTTTTCAGTTTTCATAAGTCTTCGAAGTCTTTTTATACGAAAAGTCGACAATTAATTGAAATGGAGTTGAAAAGTCTAACGTGTTAGTTACCATTCTTTTCAGTTTTCATAAGTCTTCGAAGTCTTTTTATACGAAAAGTCAACAATTAATTAAAATGGAGTTATCATTTAGGCTTTGTTTGTTTTAAGATATGGAAATAATTTGTGAAAATAGAAATGAATGAATATTGTTTGGTATGAGTGATATAGGTGAGAAATAAATTTAAAATTTGTGAGATTCACTTGTATTATTTCTCAACCATTTTAACTTTACTTCTCATCTATTTCTACTATCCCTTCTTATTTCTATCTAATCTATTTTTCTCATCTCTACCAAACACAGTATTAATATGAAAAAGATTCCCATTATTTAATCAAGCTTGCGTACATACTAGAAGCAACAAGAAAGATGACATTTCAACATTCTACTAAATGTAGTTTGACATTGTTAACTAATAGCGTGAATTTTGTGTCCGAGTATTGCTGTATCCGCCTACTTCATCCTCTTAAAAATCTTCCTACTACCTTTTATGGTAAGTATTGAATGAAAAGTAAAAATATTTAATGTCTTGAAAATATAAAACACATTTAAAACTTATCATAAAAAGGTAATAAGATGATTTGTAGGAGGATAAACTAGAAGGATTTAGAATTTTGTGCCCAACCTTTTACAAGAAGCACAATATAGATTTATTTATATTAATTATTTAATTGAGTACTCTCAAATAAGTGTGTGGATTGGGTGACAAAATTGATTTGAATAAAATTGATTTTACATAATTGATTGTGAAGTAACTTTATTTTTGTTTGGATAATAGATATAAGAAAAGTGATTTTTTAAGAAAATGTTATTTGGATACTTTGAATCAAAATTGATTTTGAAAGTGTAATGACCAAAATGGGTTTAATGTCTATGTACAGTTTTAAAATCAATTTCATGTGAGGGTAAATTAGACAAAATCTAACTAAAATGTATTTTGGTAGAAGTAGAAGTTATTCCTACTTGCTTCAACTCCACCATAATTTTTTTCATGAAATTTGATTATACTAAGATAATCAAATATACAAAATTTTGATCAAAATTATGTTTGACCTATCTCACCATGATCTACCATAATTTTAAAGTGAATCCAGATATACACTAATTCAAAGAGGCTAGCGTTTTTCCTTCCCCTGAATCTTTTAAGTCTTTCTTACGAAATAGTAGTATCATTAAAATGGAGTTGTCATTTAACGTAAAAAGTCTAACGTGTTAGTTACCTTTCTTTTCAGTTTTCATAAGTCTTCGAAGTCTTTTTATACGAAAAGTCGACAATTAATTGAAATGGAGTTGAAAAGTCTAACGTGTTAGTTACCATTCTTTTCAGTTTTCATAAGTCTTCGAAGTCTTTTTATACGAAAAGTCAACAATTAATTAAAATGGAGTTATCATTTAGGCTTTGTTTGTTTTAAGATATGGAAATAATTTGTGAAAATAGAAATGAATGAATATTGTTTGGTATGAGTGATATAGGTGAGAAATAAATTTAAAATTTGTGAGATTCACTTGTATTATTTCTCAACCATTTTAACTTTACTTCTCATCTATTTCTACTATCCCTTCTTATTTCTATCTAATCTATTTTTCTCATCTCTACCAAACACAATATTAATATGAAAAAGATTCCCATTATTTAATCAAGCTTGCGTACATACTAGAAGCAACAAGAAAGATGACATTTCAACATTCTACTAAATGTAGTTTGACATTGTTAACTAATAGCGTGAATTTTGTGTCCGAGTATTGCTGTATCCGCCTACTTCATCCTCTTAAAAATCTTCCTACTACCTTTTATGGTAAGTATTGAATGAAAAGTAAAAATATTTAATGTCTTGAAAATATAAAACACATTTAAAACTTATCATAAAAAGGTAATAAGATGATTTGTAGGAGGATAAACTAGAAGGATTTAGAATTTTGTGCCCAACCTTTTACAAGAAGCACAATATAGATTTATTTATATTAATTATTTAATTGAGTACACTCAAATAAGTGTGTTTGGATTGGGTGACAAAATTGATTTGAATAAAATTGATTTTACATAATTGATTATGAAGTAACTTTATTTTTGTTTGGATAATAGATATAAGAAAAGTGATTTTTTAAGAAAATGTTATTTGGATACTTTGAATCAAAATTGATTTTGAAAGTGTAATGACCAAAATGGGTTTAATGTCTATGTACAGTTTTAAAATCAATTTCATGTGAGGGTAAATTAGACAAAATCTAACTAAAATGTATTTTGGTAGAAGTAGAAGTTATTCCTACTTGCTTCAACTCCACCATAATTTTTTTCATGAAATTTGATTCTACTAAGATAATCAAATATACAAAATTTTGATCAAAATTATGTTTGACCTATCTCACCATGATCTACCATAATTTTAAAGTGAATCCAGATATACACTAATTCAAAGAGGCTAGCGTTTTTCCTTCCCCTGAATCTTTTAAGTCTTTCTTACGAAATAGTAGTATCATTAAAATGGAGTTGTCATTTAACGTAAAAAGTCTAACGTGTTAGTTACCTTTCTTTTCAGTTTTCATAAGTCTTCGAAGTCTTTTTATACGAAAAGTCGACAATTAATTGAAATGGAGTTGAAAAGTCTAACGTGTTAGTTACCATTCTTTTCAGTTTTCATAAGTCTTCGAAGTCTTTTTATACGAAAAGTCAACAATTAATTAAAATGGAGTTATCATTTAGGCTTTGTTTGTTTTAAGATATGGAAATAATTTGTGAAAATAGAAATGAATGAATATTGTTTGGTATGAGTGATATAGGTGAGAAATAAATTTAAAATTTGTGAGATTCACTTGTATTATTTCTCAACCATTTTAACTTTACTTCTCATCTATTTCTACTATCCCTTCTTATTTCTATCTAATCTATTTTTCTCATCTCTACCAAACACAGTATTAATATGAAAAAGATTCCCATTATTTAATCAAGCTTGCGTACATACTAGAAGCAACAAGAAAGATGACATTTCAACATTCTACTAAATGTAGTTTGACATTGTTAACTAATAGCGTGAATTTTGTGTCCGAGTATTGCTGTATCCGCCTACTTCATCCTCTTAAAAATCTTCCTACTACCTTTTATGGTAAGTATTGAATGAAAAGTAAAAATATTTAATGTCTTGAAAATATAAAACACATTTAAAACTTATCATAAAAAGGTAATAAGATGATTTGTAGGAGGATAAACTAGAAGGATTTAGAATTTTGTGCCCAACCTTTTACAAGAAGCACAATATAGATTTATTTATATTAATTATTTAATTGAGTACTCTCAAATAAAACAAGGGATATTGGTAGAAAGTTTATATAAAAAATCTATTTAGTATATTAAAAACACAAAAAGTTAGTTAATTTCTATCTTTTTAGGTAATTTAATTTATTAAATAAGGTATATCTAACATGTGTTCTTGAACACACAATAAAAAACCTCCAAAACAAGATAACAATATTTTGCATGATTTATATATAGAGGTGTTGCTTATAAAAAAAATCAGATTGATTTTGAATGACAGAGATGTTTTTTTTTTTTTTAATAGAGATGGATTAAAAAGAATATTTGTTGAAAATGATGAGTTAAAAAAATAAATTTAAATTTGAGAGACCAAAACTAAAAGTGATCGAAATTTGAGAGACCAAAAACATATTTAAACATAATACTCCCTCCGTCCTAAAATGAGCGTCGCATTTGAAAAAAAAAATTGTCCCAAATGAATGTCGCATTTAGCTTTTCAATGTAATATTAATTATTTTTTTCCACTAATACTCCTAATAAGTGTCACCTTAACTTTTCAATGTAATATTAATAATAAGGTGAGTTTCGTAAATTTACTTATCTCTTTCATCTATTTAATAACTTTTCTTGGTCTGTGTAAAAAATACCTAGGACGACACTTATTTTGGGACGGAGAGAATAAGTATTATACATTGGGTCTGGCTACCAGTGGACATAGGTTAAGGAATTAAAATAATAAAATATTTATGATGGAAATCATAAGAGAATACAAAAAAAATTATGGACAGTGCAATTTTGTACTCCCAATAAAAATCTTTCTCTTTTTAATTCTTTAACAAATATCTTTGGGACACTAATTAATATTTGCCTTATACATCTTAGTAAATTGGATTGCTGCAAAATTGAATTTTGAGTGGGTTGCCGCATTATTGGATATGGGGCAGAAGATAACCAATTATGTAACTTTTAGGGAGTAATTTCCGCGCTTTTCTTCACATCCGAACATGAAAATTTGTTCAGGTGGACCCCACAGTTTTTTTAAATATTTTCTTGCATACCAAATGATGGAAGGTAGTGGAAGTCTGTACACTTAGAGCACCTTTAATGGAGTAACTTAATATAAGTGCTTCCAATGAGACCCACTTGTACACATCACTCATATTTACTCTTCCCAATATAAGCACCTCTAAGCACTTAATTCCCTCCAATGGAACAACTCTCCTTGGGTGCTTCCAATGGGACCCGCACCCAAAAGCTTACATAATTATATTATATTAATAACTTATTTATTACATTATGGTTATCTTATTTATATATTAATTAAATTCGATTTTATTTAAAATGGTGAAAATAACTAAAGTCACACAATTATCACAACATATTTTAATGTCATTAGAATTAACAAAAAAATACATAATAGAAATTACATAATTAAAACCTAATAAACAATAAAAATTACATAATAAAAATTACAATAACTCGCATAATTACTCAAGTCCATATTTTTCTTTAATTTTGTTACACAAGCTTTGATGAAGTTGTAGTTGTGTATCCTTCATACCATCAGTATCCTTGAACAATATCTACATGTCGATCTCTTTGTCCCTCAACCTATTGCGTTCATGCTTGGCACGAGCGATATCTTCTAACGCTGAAACTTTTGACTTGATTATCTCTTCCATAGTTGTAAGATCAACAAAATCAGAAGATTTTTCTTTTCCTTTTGCTTTTGCCTTTCTCTTTGTTGCTTTTGTCCCCATTGGACGAACCATGGTAGGTGATGTTGGCTCGTACCTTGACGGCGTGTCCGGATTAGAAGAGGATGAGTATGCTCCAGAAGAAGAAACCTTTGTTCTCTTATTAGATCCTTCAAATAGTGCCAACCATTTAGGTTGCTTCCTCAATACTTGCCATGCATTCTCTAATTTGAAAGTTGTCTTTTTATCTTGCAAATAAATTGCATGTGCATCCTTCATGATGTCAGACTCGGAGCTACCACTCTTCTTTCTTTGACAGGCTTGTTTGTAGCAACCTGAATATTTTTGACAACTTGCATTTAACTTTTGCCATCGATATTTCAGTTGTGACGCTTCTCTTGCTTTCAAATGCTCACGACAATTATTGTAATTGTCTGCAATTCTTAACCAAAAAGCTTTACCTTTTTGGTCTACCCCCACAATTGCATCCTTAGAAATATTTAGCCATGAGTCAACGAGACATTCATCTTCCTTTGCGGTGAAGTATGACCTTTGTTGTGTTTCAGATGGCTGTTCTTCTTCTCCTCCTTCACTGACCACAATATTATCCAACCCAACTTGGGTGGAAAATGGTGGAACTTGAGATTCTGACGCGAAGTCGGATGGTGTGCCATGCTCTCTTTCATTACATTGGTCGCCACTAGTACCCATTGAAGACCCTTGATCCATGGTGGGAATGTTAGTTGGTGGTGATTGAAACATAGGAAATTGATATGGAAATGGGAATGTATGAAATTGAAAATTGGCCATATTTGGATTATTTTGTGGGTTTGGTAATTGTGGGGAATTTTGAAAATTTGGATTTGTGGGAAGTTGATAATTTGGCATGAAATTAAAATAGGGATTCATATTGAATTGATTTTGGTTTGGTTCCATTGAATCAAAACAAATCAAAGAGGTAGTTGAGAATTTTATGAGACTAAGAATGAGAGAAATTTGATAGGTTTAGTTGTGTAAAAAAAAAAATGAAGTACCCCTATTTATATACATGGTCAAAATAAAAAAAA
Organism: Pueraria montana var. lobata; assembly: GCA_026413185.1. Taxonomy (NCBI): domain Eukaryota; kingdom Viridiplantae; phylum Streptophyta; class Magnoliopsida; order Fabales; family Fabaceae; genus Pueraria; species Pueraria montana. The sequence continues at coordinate 79,275,312 of CM048648.1, forward strand.
ATTGTAATTGTCCAAAACTTTAACGTTAAAAGTTGTTGCAACGGTAAAAAAAAAATCGTAACGGCTAAATAATTTTTATCGGCAACGGCTAGTAGATTTTCATTGGCAACAGTTAAAAAGAAAAAATAATATTAAAATATATATATTTTATTATTTTAAAAAGCTGAAGCACCGGTGCTTGGTGAAGCAACCGGTGCTTCTGTGCAATCATCCGTACTGTGCCTGCAATGGAAAAAGCCATACAAGCATCGGTGCTTGGCTAGCAGTGTGCCACAATAGCTATGCGGTAAAGATGCTCTTAGAGCATCTTTAACGCCTGCAGGAAGCAACCCACATTTGGAAGCATGTTGCCTGGAAAGCATTGTGCCGTTGTGCGAGTGAAGGAGCCACTACAAGAAATTTTGCTATTACAATGGGTTTGTTACAGTGGGCTTCGAGTTTGTCAATAATACAGACAAATTATAGTGGGTCTGTCTGTCGGTAAATTATAGACGGCTTTTCCGTCGATAATAACAACAGAGTATAGTGAGTGTAGCCGTCAATAAAATTACAGTGGGCTTTGCCATCTGTATTTATGAATTACGAGTTATTAATTTTTTTTTTTTGGACAAAGTGATTTCTGACGGCTTTTCAGTCAGTAATATGGTGGGACTTATAGTGGGCTAAGCCCACTGTAATGAAAATAAAGGTTACCGTGGGTAAAACCCACTATAATTAAAAAACCTAAAACCCAAAATCACTCTCTCACAGTCTCACTCAGTCACTACCATCATCTGCACGCACTGACCCTAGAATCGCCACACACAGCGTGAGGGGAAGCATCTCCGCGCGTCAAATTGCTCTGGCGGCGTCGACGGGAAGCAACTCACCCCTGCGCGACGGGAGGTTTCTCCGCCTTATTTGCTGCCTCCTGCGAAGCGCCCTCCGTCGACGAACCTGTACCCCACCGCTGCTAATTAGGTTAGTGGTTAGTTTAATTTCTGTTCAAATGTTAATATAAAAAAATGAGAAAGGCTTTTAAGCCCCCCCAACCCACACACAACCCCAACAAATTACGGGTCGAGTCAGGGCTGACTTTCTGTGCCTTTCCTTTGTTTACGAATCACGCTCACGCAACTGAGTTTCTGAGATTGGATTTGCAAATTCACCTTAGAACCCTAATCCCCTTTTTCTCAATCCACCAAACCGTTCCATCATTCAGGAGCAAGAGGGACTGATAAGAGAGGGACCGATAAGAGAGGCAAGCTGCACCGGATTATTGCCAAATTGAAGCATCTAAGACTCCAAATTCTTTCAGGTTAGTATCTCTTTCATGCTCTTCAAGGGCCAATATGTATTTAATTTTCTCAATTTCTGGTGTTTCTTTAATTTTCTGTAATTTTCTCAATTTCTGGTGTTTCTTTAATTCTCTGTTTCTTTTTTCTAAATGGGTATTCGAGTTCTCCATTTGGTGCATATATTTTTTGTCTTTTTTGGTTATTTTTCCTTGATCCGGTTATTTTTTCTTGATGATTTGGGTAGATTCAGGTTTTGTGTTATTTTTAAGTGATATATGAAAGATGTGGATTCTCTTTCTAACCCAACATCATGAGCCTTGTGATGAGAGTAGATCGATATGCGCTAGCTGTGTATATTTTTTGCATCTTTAGTGTGGTGTTGATGAGCCCTGAATGATGCTTGATGCATGCATGCCTAGTGGGGTGAATGTCTCTCTCATAAATAGTGATTTCATTTTAGAGTCTACAGATAGAGAAAGAAGGTGATGTCACAACTATGTGTCAATAGTGCCTCTCAATCATATATATATAGCCATTGAAACTTCTATATATCTCTCTTCCAAGATTAAGTGCCACCAACAGTATAATTAGTATCAATTCCAATGTCCCTTTACTTATTCTTTCGATCAACATGAAGGTTCATTGTAATTTTTATTTTATGTATGTACCTATTCCCATAACAGTTTTCGTTTTGTATATATCTCTCTCAGCATGTTGTGTTGTCCTTTTACAGCTTTGATAGCCTTAATTTGCTTTCCTCTCGCCCTTAGAGGACAGGTGAGGTTGATGCATGCAAAAGAAAAAGCCATAAAACTGTTAATAACATTGAGATGTTTGCGATTCTTGGGTTTCTATTTTTTGCAAATTGTTTAATTTTTGCTTATTGTTTTCCAGCATTTTGACTGAGAGAATTTACTCTGTTTAATTTGTACCTGTGATTGTTGTATGAGAAAACATATTCAAATTATGGATGTGTTTCTAGGTGCCATTTAATCTAATTTTCCTCTTCTAATCTAAGCTAGTCTGTATTTCCACTTATCTGATATGATTTGTGAAATGATTAACACACTAGGTGTTAGAAAGAATGAAGACAAGTTACACTCCCTTTCTTTTTTCCTTTTTTTTTTAATTGGTTAGTGCCTTTTTCTTGGCCTACTTAATTTTCCACTTATATTGTCTTTTCAGTTTAGTTGCTTATGATAATATTAGTAATATAATATTCATGGAATTTATTTCTTCCTTTGCAACAGTAAGCTCTTATTAGGCAAGGAGAGCACTGCATGCATTAAAAGGGTTGGTGAAGCTGCAAGCACTGGTGAGAGGTCGTCACATTATCTTTAACCATTTACCTTCATGCCTTTATTTTGATATACTTATTATTCTATACAATGTATCCTTTAAATTATGAAGTTATGCAATTTTTTACTGAACTGATACGATAGTAGTTACATGAATCATGAGATTGTGAAGTTATTTTCTTTTTATGTATAGGAAATATAAAATTCTATTATGGAGCTTACAAATGAAATTGTGAATGCGAAAGATGAAGTTGTGTCAGAAAATCCTATTTTTTCTGCAAATACTAAGTCATTGAAGAGACAAACTTTGAATGTATGGAATTATTTTTCAAAAATTGGTAAAGATGAGGAGGGTTGGGTTGTGAAGGGGCTGCATGTAATTATTGTTTACAGGATTATAAAATTGGTAAAAATCCCAAGACGGGCATAAACTTCTCTCTTATTTTTCTTGCAATTTGAATCCAATTCTTTTCTTTATGATATAATCATTTAATTTATCCATTGTCTTTTGTTTTTAATCTATCAAATTCTGTTGCTATTTATAATCCTTCCCTATTCAAATTAGTTGCTTAATTGCATTTATTCTGTTGCAGAAATGTTGGTGATGGAGTAATGGGCTATGCTTAAGAGAATAAGAATTCATCTTCTGATGCCTGTCACAGATTCTGTTACTGCATGTAATAGATTGGTGTCAGTTGTGATTATTGAAAAATTATTAGATTCTAGTGATGATTTACCAATAGCATGGATAGAAATAAGATGATTTTTTTTTTGTGTATTGTGTTGTCCTGTCACAGATTAGCTTTGTCTGGTAGAGAGGGGATGAATTTTGAAGTACTTATTATCTAAGATGATACTTTGATTTTGTTGTGGGATAAATAGGCTACAGCATATGTGTCATCTTTGTTTGTATATAGTTACTGCAAAAGATCCTACTAGAATTGTTTTAAAAGGTTAAAAGTAGATGAAGTTTATATAGGTTTTTGTTTTAGGCATATATTATATATAAAAAAAAGCTTTATCTATTTTCCTATCTTGATTTGTTTTTTTATTTGTTTTTGATCTGATCTAGATTATCAATTTTGGCTATTGATACTGTTTTGCTTGCATTTTTGTACAGTGGATTAATTTTTTCCAATATTTTATAGACATGTAGTTTTTATAGGTCAACTAGTGTTCAAATGTGAGTAAAAGAATTGGCATGGTCAATGTGGGTTGCCCCATGGACTGGCCCTAACCCAAGTGTCACGAGCATCTTATAGGAGCACATCATCTCAAGTCATTCCTCCAGAGTGGGCTGAACAAATTTCACAAGCAAATGAAAGATCTCAAAGAATTGAGGAACAAATGAAGCAGCAACATGAACAAAATCAGAAGACACAGGAGAAATGCTTAGCACCATTAGGCAACTTACAACAACTGTGAATGACCTCACTAAGCGTCTTGGATCTAGTCGTCGCCATCCAGACTATGAAGAATTCTCTAATAATGATGATCAGTACATTCCTAGTCATTAGAAACATGGCACTTATATTTTTTTTGTATTATGACATAGTACCACACTTCTATGATTTTTTGTATTATGACTTAGTATCATACTTCTATGGTTTTTTGATACTTCATAGTAGCACTTCTATAGTTTTTTTACATGACTTAGTAGCACTTCAATGGAGTTGTATTATGATTTACTAGTGCTACTATGAAGTGTTATGACTCATGGTTATATACATTATATTATATTTTGAAGGATTTAAAGCAATGAAAATGAAATATTTTGTTATGGATTAATTTTTTGTATAAACAAGCATTATTATCAAATTATTTGTGTTTGAAATTAATTAATATATCCTGGTATTAATAATTTCATAAATAAATAATAAATAATAAAAAATAGATTATTATCGAAGGCTAAACCCTCTGTATTACAGTGGGTTTATTACAGTGGAGAAAACCCATTGTATTACTGATGAAATAATTGTTTGTATTACAGTGGGTTTTGTCAACTGTAAAAAAATCCATTATAATACAGAGGGCTTAGTCCACTGTAATTGTTTACATATACTTTCTCGTGTCTATTTTCACGCATAAGTTACCCACGACTTTTCCATCGATATTAGCGACGGTCTTATTACTGACGATTTAACCCACTATATTACCCTCAACTTACAGTGGGCTAAGCCCACTGTATTACCGAGGGCTTTTTCGGGGCCGTCGATAAAATTTACCGACGAAGTTTTTATAGAGGGATAACAGGCCGTCGGTAATCCATCGGTAATTTTTATTTACAGTGAGCTTTTTACGTTACAGTGGGCTAAAAACCCACTGTAATAGCAAGAATTCTTGTAGTGAGCGTTGCTTTAGGAAGCACTGGTTGCTTTAAGAAGCACCGGTGCTTTAGAGTTTTAAAATAAAATAAATTTTTTTTTACTGACAAATAATAATATTATAATAAAAAATAAAAACTTTTTTATTGACAAATAATAATATTATAATTTAGGTTAAATTAATCTGTAAGTCCTTATATTATTTGACAATTTTTAATTAGGTTCCTGAACTATTTTTTTTTTCAATTGGGTCCCTGAATTTTTATTTAATTTTTAATTAAGTCATTACCGTTAATTACCGTTAACTCCATTAACGGTAGGGACCTAATAAAAAATAAATAGAAGTTCAGGGACCCAATTAAAAAATTAAAGCACCGGTTGCTAGCTAAAGCACCGATGCTTTAGCTTATTAAATTAAAAAAAATATCATTAAAATATTATTTCTCAATTTGTGCAGTTTGGATATCAATCGGCAATTAGCAAAATTTGATTGTTATTTTACTGTTTTTTTTATTTTACTATTGTATATCAACATTCATATAAATAAGGAGTACTTCAAATTTTTCTTACACAATTAAACCTATCATTTTTTTCTTATTTTTATTCTCATAAAATTCTCAACTGGCTTTTTTAAAAAAAAATTATTTTGTATTATTAAAAAAATATTTTTCAAAATAATAGCATAAATAAATCCCTCAATTTTTAAAAAATAATTATTTTATTTATAAAATAATTATAATTTAATAAATAATTAATAGAATGTAAAGATGTAAGCTTTTTGGTGGGATCCATTGGAAGCACCCAAGGAGAGTTGCTCCATTGGAGGAATTAAGTGCTTAGAGATGCTTGTATTGGAAAGAGTAAAAGTGAATTATGTGTACAAGTGGATCCCATTGAAAACACTTATAGAGGGTTGCTCCATTAAATATGTTCTTATGTTCCCTTTTCACCTTTTCTCGCTATTTCGTTTCTATCAAAGGGACCATAAACAAAGCCGTCATAATAGTTTCGAATTGACAATTCAAAGTCATTCCTTTCCAAGTCGTCGTCTTTTTTATTTTTAGTTTTGATCACTATGGATAGGATGTTATATATATAGCTTATTGGCAGTACTAAACTCACCACCAGTATCAAATATCAATCCAGTTCTCATATTTAGTGTATTTGATCCATCACTTTACCCAACACAATGTCAATGATGAAGAATCCAGTTCGTTTCAAATTCATAAAAGTCATAATAATATTTATGGTGTGTTTGGTGCTGCAGGTTGTTTATGCTGAACAGAAAATACAGTGCATAGAAGGGGAGAGGGAAGCACTCCTCCAATTCAAGGCTGCCCTTCGGGATCCCTATGGCGTGCTCTCATCTTGGACCACTGCTGATTGTTGCCAATGGGAGGGTATTCGCTGCAGCAATCTCACTGGCCATATCATAATGCTCGACCTTCACGGGAATAGCTACAGCTCACGACGTTATATCAGCGGAGAGATCCACAAGTCTTTGATGGAGTTGCAACAGTTAAATTATTTGAACCTCAGTTCGAATTTTTTTCGGGACAGCCATATTCCAGAGTTTATTGGTTCTCTGACCAACTTGAGATATCTTGATCTGTCATCATGTTATTTTGGTGGAAAAATTCCAAGTCAGTTTGGCTCTCTTTCTCATTTAAAATACTTAAATCTTGCTCGGAATTCTCTGGAGGGTTCAATCCCTTGTGAACATGGAAATTTCTCCAAGTTGCAGCATCTTGATCTCCACGGCAATTCTTTCAAAGGAAATATACCATCACAACTCGGAAATCTCTCCAATTTGCAGTATCTTGATCTCTGCTACAATTCTTTTGAAGGAAAAATACCATCTCAGCTTGGGAACCTTTCGAAGTTGCAGCAGCTTTATCTTGGAGGATATAATGGTGCTCTCAAAATTGATGATGGGAATCAGGCTGGAGATAAGTGGCTGTCTAATCTCATTTCTTTAACCCATCTTTACTTGTTGTACATACCTAATCTCTACAGTTCTCATAGTTGGCTGCAAATGATTGGCAAGCTACCAAAATTAAGAGAACTAAGTTTAATTTATTGTGGCCTTTCCGATCATTTTATCCTTTCATCCAGGCCTTCTAAATTCAACTTTTCTACTTCCCTTTTGGTCCTTGATCTTAAAGCGAACACCTTCACGTCATCAATGATATTCCAGTGGGTGTCAAACATCACTTCCAACCTTGTTGAGCTTGACCTTAGTGGTAACCACTTGGAGGGTCCCACATCAAATCATTTTGGCATGGTAATGAATTCTCTTGAGCACCTTGACCTCTCCTATAATAAATTCAAGGGTGAGGATTTGAAATCCTTCAAGAATATATGCACCTTACATTCTTTGTACATGCAAAAAAACAATTTGACTAAAGACCTTCCATCAATTCTTCATAATTTGTCTAGTGGTTGTGTTAGAGAGTCACTACAAGAATTGGATCTGTCATTTAATCAGATCACTGGCTCTTTGCCTGACCTTTCAGTATTCTCTTCTTTGAAAAGATTAGATCTTACTCGTAATCAATTAAGTGGGGAGATACCAGAAGGCATCAGATTACCAACTCTGATGGAGTCTTTGTCAGTCCAATCGAATTCTTTGGAAGGTCGAATTCCAAAATCATTTGGCAATGCATGTGCTTTGCGCTCATTGGACATGTCTAATAATAGCTTGAGTGAAGAGTTTCCAATGATAATCCATCACTTGTCTGGATGTGCTATATATTCATTGGAACAATTACATCTAGGCATGAATCAAATCAACGGCACACTATCTGACCTCTCAATATTCTCATCTTTAAAAGAATTATATCTTGATGGAAACAAGCTAAATGGAGAGATTCATAAAGATATTCAATTTCCACCTCAACTGGAGAGCCTAGATATGCAATCAAATTCCTTAAAAGGTGTGCTCACTGACTACCATTTTGCTAATACGTCCAAGTTATACTCATTGGACTTATCTGGAAACTCATTGGCCTTGGCATTTACCCAAAATTGGGTCCCACCTTTTCAGTTGAGCCACATAGTATTGCGATCTTGCATGCTAGGTCCAACATTTCCCAAATGGTTGCAAACACAAAATGGCTTCATTAATCTTGACATTTCTAATTGTAGTATATCAGATCTTGTTCCAGAATGGTTTTGGGCTAAAATTGCAATACAAGGATTGCATGCCGTGGATATTTCATTTAACAATCTCAAAGGTACAATTCATAATTTTCCGTTAGAGATTACTCCTCCCTCTCTAACTCTTGCATCAAATCAGTTTGAAGGACCTATTCCACCATTTCTTAGAGGATCTGCATTTCTTGATCTATCCAAAAATAAATTTTCAGATTCTTTCTTGTTTCTATGTCCTAATGGTACAGTTGAAACATTAAGCCGGCTAGACCTCTCAAACAATCAGTTATCTGGACAAATTCCAAATTGTTGGAGCCATTTCAAGTTATTAGCATATTTAGATTTGAGTCATAACAATTTTTCAGGAAAAATTCCTACTTCAATGGGATCACTACTTGAACTTCAAGCATTGCGATTAAGAAACAATAACTTAACAGATGAGATGCCTTTCTGCTTGAGCAGTTGCACAAAGTTAGTAATGCTAGATGTAGGAGAAAATAAGTTATCAGGACCTATCCCTTCTTGGATTGGAAGTAGATTACATGAATTGCAAATGCTATGCTTACAAGGGAATCATTTCTCAGGAAGTTTACCATTACAAATATGTTATCTAGAAAGAATTCAGATCTTAGACCTTTCATTGAACAATCTATCTGGAGAAATTCCCAAATGCTTCAAAAATTTCACCTCAATGGCTCAAAAGACTTCCTTAAGAGATCATTCGAGACACGGATATATTGTCGGCACTACTTCTACACAAAGCCAATTTCAAATTTTTTTGAATTTTTTTTTGACGTGGAAAGGTGTGCAGCAAATATTCACGAACAATCTATTTCTTTTAAATAGCATTGATCTCTCAAGCAATCAATTATCAGAAGGAATTCCACAAGAAATAGAGAATTTGTTTGGACTGATTTCACTGAATTTATCAAGAAACAATTTGACAGGGAAAATTCCTTTAAATATTGGAAGGCTAACATCACTTGAATTTATGGATCTGTCAAGAAACCAAATTTCTGGCTCAATTCCTTCTAGTCTTACTAGAATTGACCGGCTTACTATGTTAGATTTGTCATATAACCACTTATCTGGCAAAATTCCAACAAGCACACAATTGCAGAGTTTTAATGCCACAAGTTATGGAGATAATCTTGATCTTTGTGGAGAGCCACTTGACAAATTATGCATTGAAGAGAAGCCACAACACAATCCAGAAGATGATTTTCCCAATGATGAATCTTTGTTTTTCAGTAATGGATTTTACACGTGTATGGGACTCGGATTTTTTATAGGCTTTTGGGGGAGTTTTGGCTCAATCTTATTCAAGCGTTCATGGCGACATGCATATTTCAAGTTCTTGAACAAATTAACTGACAACATTTATGCCATGGTGCAGTGAATTTCGCCAAAAGTAAAGGTTAGCTGGTAAAAATATTCTATTCCTTCCATATAAACATGTTTTTGCTTTTCACAATAAATAGCGGTGATAAATTTTAGTTTATGTGCATGTAAGAAACAAGTTCACATTGCTCTCATTTTAAAATATATATATATAAATAAAATTAGCTTTTGACATTTAAAATTACATAATTTTTATTGTAATTACTTGATCTTTCGTAAATTGTCTGCAAAACACTATTTTTTGTAATTAACAATTGACAGGATAATATTAGTTTTGACGGTAAGATTTCATATTTTTAACTGTTTTTAATATAATTAATTTTGTTAATTATAAAACCATATAATTATTTTGAAGAGGCATATATATAAGAGTTTAACTGATCACATGAACGGGTTAATGTAAAAGAGTTTTACTATGACATTGTATAATATTTTCATACATCATTATTTTGATGTGGAAAGATTGTATCTAATATTTGTTAGTACCGGTATAAAACTTCTCTATCCTGTCACTGTATATTTCAATTAAAATAGTATGTTTTCCCCTATTTTGAGACTGCGGAATGATAGCTACATAGCAACAAACATTTAGTTTCTTCCTTTTCACAATCTATTCTCATTGTTGGGTTACTCTCTCCTTTTTATCCTCTATAATTAATTCAAAATCACAATTTCTTGCCTGTTGGAATGGTTGGGTGCATTTAGTGTTTATATAAAAAAGGAAAATAATTCTCTGACATCTTGTGGGATAATATGAAAGTTAGATTCTCAAGTTTCATCAAGCCAATGGCTCCTAAAAAGTTAGATACTCAAGTTATATGTAAGGTTTGTTAAACTAATTAAGTTGGTTTGAGGGATAATAAATATATATTTCGTGATGTTAAAACAACCCAGAGAAATACTACTTTTGCAATAGAATGGTGATTGGTGAAGCTGTTTTGTGACTTATTATGTAAATGAAATATGAGATTTGAACTAGAATAATTAAATGTATAAATATGTAGTATGCTAATTAATTCAAAATCACAATTTCTTGCATGTTAGAATGATTGGATGCATCTAGTGTTTATATAAAAAATACTCCAGTTTAAATAACTTTTTGATTCTTATAATATATGATTGTTTCCATTTGTCATCTTAAAAAAATAGTTTGTTTTGGTCCATATTAAATGCTTTTATTTCTACTTTAGTCCCTCACATCATTGTTTTAGTCTCTATAAAATTATAATTTTTCATATAATTCTTTCTTATATTGCAATATTTTACTCATTATTTAGACATCATGCCTATTTTCCAATCTCTATTAGCCATTTCTTCACTTAATAAAGATTCTAACGTCATGGACTAATAAAAAAAACTAATAGGGACTAACAAACAAAAATTAAGAGGACCAAAATAAAATAACCACACACATTATAGTGATTAAAAAATTATTTAAACCTTATTTTTCCAATAAGATTATGCCCTAGACTAGCTTTTGAAAATTTGGATGAGAATTTTTCATGATAATAAAATTATTGATGTTCGATAGTTGATAATAATTATAAAATCTTTAATGATTTCCATTATTACTATGAATGTTTTTCTTATATACTAATTGTGATTTTTTACTATCATTACCTTCTTATTGTTATTCTTACTACTTCAAATTCTTGAAATATACTAATGCTATTTATCTTTTTGGTAAATAAGAATACTATTCATTCAATTAATTACTACCTTCGTCCCTAAATATAAGACTCTTTTCTAAAAAAAAATTTGTCCCTTTTTATAAGACTATTTTCAAGTTGTCTCTTGTATTAATTATTTTTTGACCAAAATACCCTTAATCACTTTACAATGGATGCTATAAATTAATAAGATAAGTACATTCTCTCTCTTATAAGGATTGGAGAAGATGACTATCACTCATTAATTAATTAGGTAGAAAGTAATTAAGTGGAAAGAGAGATATGATGAGTCCAATAATTGTAAGGGTAACTTTGAAAAAATAATACAAATTGTTAACAAATTTAATGTTATTAACTAAATTAACCAACTTTCTTAAAGGATGTGAATTAGTTAAAAAAGTCTTATATTTAGGAACGGAGGTAGTATTTATTTGTTTGAGAGCAAGTCAATAGATTTTCATTTCATTTACACATTTGGGAAACTCAAATTTCTTTTTATTAATTTTCAGCATCTTGAAGACCTCATCCTCTTATGTGTCTCCAATATTTGAGCTTGTTAATCTTTGGACGAGACAAGTTTTCTATAGGGAATAAGGTGGAAAGTATGGTTGCGTTACCTTGTTCACTATCATCAAGGATATCCTTAGGTGTTGATTGTTTAAAGTATTTTTACTTATGTAACTTTGGTTATAGTTGCCTATAGTCTTCTAAACTTAGGGAAGAAGACTCTGCTCTTTTTATTTATTTATTATTATTATCATAAGACTCTAGTTTTAGTAGCATTGTGAAATATATATTACCACATATGATATTAATAGTTTAATTTCATGGTTCTCATAATCAAAACTTTGTGGTTTGACAAAGAAAATACTGAATTCAAGATATTTGCCTCAAGAAATTTAAAATTTGATGTGTGAATCAATTTTTTTTTAATCAGCAAAAAATTGAATAAAATAAGCGGTACCAGAAATACCACGTGATTACACCTTCTGGTCCATCCGTATGGACTTTGAGTTCCTATTAATTGGTTAAACTCTATTTATGATTTATAAAGCCATAAATAAAGGCTAACCAACCTATGCTACCATCACAAAGTATATCCCACTGCATATAAAGTTCCGAATAAGAATAAAGCCATAACTTTACATTAGACAACCAATTATCCCACCCCCTGCTCCATTAATGTCTCGCGGCCTCACTTTCATAAAACCGAGACTAATTGCCTCAAAATCCCCACGCCACTTTGTCCCCTGCATGCCAGCACAACCGAGCACAAAAATATACCAGAGCATAGGTAAGCCAGACCCAATAACAAACCAAAGTCAGGAAAAACTATTAAATAAGCATGCAGCTGGGTCCATCATCCATTGAACACATGAGTAAGAAAAATTCTTGTTGTAGGCCCTCATCCATGACCATGCAGCAAAGAGAATATCTTGCACCAAATTATGGATGTCCAGGTCTTTGTTTCTAAAAATAACTTCATTCCTCCATTTCCATATAACCGAAACTGTTGAAGCCCACACCACCCTCCACTGATCATTCTCAGCATAGCTCCCCAACGGATAATGATGTTGCCAGAAGTGACTTACAGCAGATATAGGGAGTACAGTGCTCAAATTCGTCCAACTATATACCACCATCCATACCCCATAGATATACCTGCATGTGAACAGAACATGATAAGCAGTCTCCTCAGTTTCCTTACAGAATGGGCACATGTAGTCCATCCCATCCAGCTGCACATTCCTTTTCCTCAAATTTTCTTTTGTAGGCAGCCTATCAATAAACACTTTCCATATAAAGCACGAAACCTTGGGGGGAATTGGCAGTTTCCACATGCACTTGAAGATATCCTGCTGATGTTGACCCTTTCTCATATTAAAAACTGCCAAATATGCTGATTGGACTGTATACACACCAGTGTTGTTTGCTTCCCAAAGCCAAGAGTCTCTCCTATCTTCCTGTAACTCAGTATTAGCCAAGACACATTCCAAACTCCCCACTAGGTCTTCCTCCCAAGTAAACCACCTCCTACGCCATGTAAGGTCCCACCTCCACACATTATTTTCCCAAGAGCCAACATTCCCAATCACCTCCCTTTGTTGGAGAGAATTCAAGAAGAGCCTAGCATGGGTGTGTGCTAGACAGTGTTGACCAATCCAAATATCCTCCCAAAACTTAAAGGTTTTCCCATCTCCTATTTTCTAAGAGATCAAACTATCAAACCACTTTTCCTTGCAGCGACCTCCACACACACTCCTAACATCCCTCCACCATATAGACGCATCTCTACAATCACCACCACGACACAACCCACGCCAACCACCATACTTAGAGTTTAGAATGTCTGCCCATAGCACATCCGCTTGATGCATCAAGCCCCACCTCCATTTTCCAATAAGAGCCTCATTAAACAACGCAATATCTTTTATACCCAATCCCCCTTGACTTTTCGGGTAGCACATCTTCTCCCAACTCACCCAACATATTTTATTTTTATCCACCTCACCACCCCACAGGAAACGCCTTTGGATACTTTCTAGCCTCCTAACCACACCTAAAGGAATTTTGAAAAAGGACAAAAAAAATAAAGGTAGAGATGAGAGAACCGAATTAACCAAACAAACTCTTCCGGCAAAGGATAATTGTCTATGCTTCCATGAGGAGAGTTTCTTCAAGAACTTATCTACAAAGGGATTCCACATATCATGCTTCCTCGGATTTGCACCAATAGGCATCCCAAGATATACAAAAGGGAATTTTAGTACTTTGCAATTCAACAAATCCGTAAACTTTTCCAAACGCACTACATCCACCCCAATAGCACCAAAGCAACTTTTAAAAAAGTTAACTTTAAGCCCGGAGACAAGCTCAAAGCATCTAAGAATGCTCTTGATTGTAACAACATTCTCCAACGAGGCATCACCAAAGAACACTGTATCATCCGCGTATTGTAATAAGTTTACTTCTACCCCATTGCTTCCCACCAAGAAACCTTTAAACAAATTCTTCTCTACCGCCTCCCTCATTAAGCCACACAACCCTTCGGCCACAATATTAAAAAGGAAAGGAGCGAGAGGATCCCTTTGACGGAGTCCCCTTTGTGGAGAAAATTCTCTAGATGGGCTTCCGTTAATAAGGACGGAAACCGAGCTAGAAAATAAGCACCCTTTGACCCACAAAATCCATTTATCATTGAATCCCATCCTACTTAACATGTATATCAAGAACTCCCAACTCACCGAGTCATAAGCCTTTTCAAAATCCACTTTAAAGACCAAGCACTTCTTTTTCTTCCTTTTAGCCTCATCAACCACTTCATTAGCAATCAACACACTATGAAGTAAGTTCCTTCCATGTAGAAAAGCACTTTGTCTCTGATCAATCACCCTCCCTAACACCAATTTTAGTCTATTTGCAAGCAACTTTGACACCACCTTATACATACATCCAACAAGTGAGATTGGTCTAAACTCCCCTAAGCTTTGTGGGTTCTCAACTTTTGGAATTAGAGTTATAAAGGATGCATTACTACCTTTCGGGAAAGAACCATTTAGATAGAATTCCCCAATAAAGTTCATAAAATCATCCTTTATGGTGCTCCAAAATTCCTTGATAAACTTGAAACTATAACCATCCGGCCCCGGAGTCTTCATATTGCCACAATCCCACACCGCTCTCTTGACCTCCGCTTCCCCAAATGGACACACTAGCAAGCTATTATCCTCCACCGAAATTTTTTGGAATTTGACCCCATCTAGGTTCGGCCTTATCCACTCTTCCTCCATGAACCTCTTCTCAAAGAAATTCTTTGCTTCATTTTTCACTCTCGTAGGCTCCTCAATCCATTGCCCATCAACGTTCAAACCCCTAATCATGTTTTTCCTCCTCTTCCAATTGATCACCCCATGGAAGTACTTTGAATTATGATCCCCCTCCAAAATCCACTTTGTCCTTGCCTTTTGTCTTAGCAAAGACTCTTGTTTTATCAAAGCATTCCAATACTCCTCTTGTAGCTCCCTTCTCCTAAAAACTTCCTCCTCACTAAGGTTTTGACTATCCCCTTTAATATCAATATCATTCATCCTTCTTACAACATCTTGAATTTTGTTGTGAACATTTCCAAACACATCTTTGTTCCAAAATTTCACACTATTTTTTAGGCTCTTCAACTTTTCCTTTAGGATTGCTGCCCCGCTGCCATGTAGTTTTAGTGATGACCACACCTCTTCTACAAAAGTTACAAAACTTCTATCCTCCATCCAACATTCAAGCATCCTAAAAGGTTTAGGACCCCAATCAATCGCCGTGTTTCTTACTAACAAAGGACAATGGTCGGAGATGTTCCTATCCAGAACACGTTGGGTGCAATCACTCCACTTATCAAGCCATTCTTCCGAAACAAACACTCTATCTAGACGACTTCTAGCTTTTCCATTAGGCCTATACCAAGTGAACTTTCTTCCGGTTAAGGGAATATCCATCAACTCCAAGTCTCTTATGAATTGGTTAAATTCTCTAGTATCCTCCCTCCCATATACATTGTGATTCACACCTTGTCTTTCTTCCAGTGTTCTCACGGAGTTGAAGTCGCCCAAGATGCACCAACGATTGATGTTGCTCCCCTCCTTCATCCTTTTGAGCTCTTCCCACAAAATCCTTTTTTGATCGAGATCACATGAGAAATACACATTAACTATAGTGACTAAGCACCCGTTTTCCTTCCAAATGCCTTCTAAACCAATAAATCCACTTCCCACAAAATAATCCACCAGATCAAAGTAGTCACTGCTCCAAAGACAGATCAAGCCGCCACTTGTGTTCACTGCTGGACATGATAATTTTTGAACATGACCATCACCCCAAATAGCTCTACATACTCCATCACTAATAGCCTCTCTTTTTGTTTCTTGCAGACAAAGTATTTGTACCTTCTCCTTCCATACCAACTCCTTTAGCACTTTCCACTTCGGACTCCCCCCAATGCCCCTCACATTATAGGTCATGATCCTCATTGTGCACCATGCTGATTATCCACCGCATTCTTCTGCATGCCCTGCTGATCCCTTTCCTCCAAGCTAACCATTTTGTTAATCATTTCCTCGTCATTTCCCTCATAGCACACTCCCAGTTGTCTTCCCAGCTCCCATAACTGTTTAGCCTCCCTAACATTATCCTTGAGCCAATAAATTCTATTACAATTCCTGATATTGGAATCAGATAGAATATTGGTCAAAGAAAGGTTGGCAACCCTTAGTTCCAACTTCCTTTGTTTGTCTTGTTTTCTTTTTACAGAAGAACTTCCCCCAATATACAGGCTACTACTTCCCTTGTGGGATGTCGAATCTTGTGACCAAACTGCTAAATTTGGCCCACGAGAAACAACACCCGCAACGTTTTCTTCTAGCACCTTTTGCGACAACGCACCTTCATGGTAGTCCACTGATTCAGAGCTTACGCGAGAAGGGTTCTCTTCATTCTCCACGTCCTCAGTGTTTAAAGCCATGACATTTATAGCTTTTACATACTGCTCCACCTTTCCCCCGACAGCCCGGTCTACATGCTGATCCATAACATTTACACTTTCATTTACTAAGGCCCCATTTTCAGCGACCTCTATAGGCAGGCCGTTATTATCTTCTTGGGCTCTATTTATATTAACACAATAAGGCCCATATACTCCTTTGTTTTTTTCCCCTACAGCAAAATCCATGTGCCCACCTTGTATTTCGGGTACCCTCACATGCCTTTCTTTCTCCAAGTTCCCGTTGCATTTCCTTTCCATCAACTCCAACCTTTTTGCTCCGCCGCCAAAAATTTTTTCACAGCATAGGTCGCTGCCATGTTCCTTCTCGGTGATAATATTTGAATTCGAAACTACCCCACCTTCTACATACTTTCCATAGTACAAATCCTCTTCCTCCATGCCCCTAATTGGTTCTTTTGGGGTTACCTTTTCCTGCCTCACCTTACCTTTATCACCTCTCGGGCACGTTTCTGTGCCTATACTGTCATTTCTGTCACCTCCTACTATGCTATTGCCAGCTATCATAATCCTATGTGTTTCATTTTTATCCATTGGACCATTAATCGTGTCTTCTTCACCTCCGTTCATCTCCGCATCGCCGTCTCCATCACACCAACCACCATCTCCAACCATATGATTCACATGTTCCTGCTCTTCATCACCGCAAACAGAAAGGAGGTCCCTTCGATCCATACCCATATCGCTGGCCATAGAGGTACTGCCACATGAGGACAGATGGTGATTCCACAATCTGCAGTTGCAGTGGCACACTTGCATAATTGTCTCCTCAACCATTCTAACTCTTGTCACACGGCCATTAATTTTAACGTCTGAAACAAAAACCACCGGATTCGGGCTCACTACTCTGACTAGCAAGCGAGCATACTCAAGTCTTTGCAGGTTTTCCGTCTCCTTATCAACTGCAATCAATGACCCGATAGTACTTACCATCTTCGAGAAACACTCGTAGTTCCAAACACTAAGCGAAAATCCAAAGCACCTTAACCAAGCGAGCCTGCCTCCATATTTTTCATCAGGATTCCACTTAGTGATGGATTGAAATAACTTTGCAAGGCCACCTTCGTCTCTCTCAAACGCCTCTTTGACATGTTCCTCTTCTATTCCAGTAATTAGTACCATATCATCCCCAACATACCTGAGCTTGACCTCACACAAACCAGCCATTACAGCCGTCTCTTGTAATTTATCGAACATCGACAAATCATTTAGCCGCCCGATCCAACTTGTTTCTAGCCAGTCCTTGTTTGTCTCCTGAACACTTATCTCAAAGCCACTCCACTTCTGCAATACCTCGACCTCCCGTTTATGGTGTTGTGACTTTGGTCGCCACGTCTTGTTAGTTTCGCGACCTTTCCTTCTTACCACTTGAGCATAAGATTCCTGCTGTTGTTTACTGCATCCTTCACCACCATTTGGGTATCCACCTGGAAGCTTCACTCTAGGCCCAAGATCTTCCTTTTTCCAAAATTTATGACTTCGCACCTCCTCCCCTCTAAAGAATTTTGGTAAGTTGACATGTAACTTAGTATTTCCTATCGTAATCTGATCTAGCTCAAGTTCCAATTTTCTTTCGTTCTGCACTCCCAGAAATCTGACGAAACCAAAGCAGTGTCCCCACGCATTTTTTCTTCTTGCAATGAAAACTCCCCACACCCTACCATACCTCTGAAAAACCTTCCATAGGTCCTCCTCCTTATACACCTCAGGAAAACTGGATACAAAGAAAGTAGTGATGTCCTTTCTTATCTGTGATTGCTCCTTCGTCGTTTGTAGTTTACCCCCTACTCTCGCATCCTCACCAGGTTTGGTCCTCTCAGTGTTTCCCCTCACAGACGCACCCCTCGCATACGCACCTCGCATACCTCGCATACCTCAGTTTGTAAACCTCTCAGTGTGTTTACATGTATTAATCGCGCTACCGATAATTATTGATTAAGACCAAACTCTGTCGTTCAATTATATATTATGTCCCTCTAAAAAAAGAATGTGAATTTTGTTGTCAAGACAAAATCCGACTAAATTATAGGAAGTTTTTGCGACAAAATCTCAAGTTTTCCTTTAAAGGCAACACCTAGCTAGTCGAGCTCGAATTTGAAGTATGAGGTTAGAAGACACAAGAGATTTATCATTTATGCGATTCACTATAGCGAGCCGGGATTTGATGTGTGAATCAATGAATCCATCATTGCTATTATGTCATAATTAAAACAAAATAATTTGACTACAAATGCTTAAATTACATGGAGATTTACTTCAATTTTCAAAATATGCATAAACGAAACCTAGCATATGCATCAAGATTCTCTTATCATACAAATGAAAGGATCATGTGATGTTAAAAGACTTCCCGAAGAATGGTTGAACCAAAATATGGTTCTGTTTCCTCAAAAATAAAAATACACATAAACCCACCCACACATGGCAGCGATAGACAAAGATATAATATTAGATATCAAATTAGATAAACTTGATTCTTGATGGCTTGTCAATTTACACTGACACAGAAGTGTATGGCAATACCTGGATTTACCTTTAAAAACCATATTACCATATTTACCAATTTCGGATAGAGGCTCAAAATCACTATAGCAGTGTAACACACAGCAGCATGACCAATTTCAGATTAAAAAAATTATGCTATATCTAGAAAAGTGTTCAAAAATTAAAAAAATACTCATGTTTCTAATACATCTCAAACATTCAATATAAAATGAGGGTGAGTGTTACACGGAAAAGAAAAGAAAAAAAAGAAGAAGAGGAAATTAAGGGTTCAAAGTTCAAAACAGAGTATTTAGAGTTCTAGTAGAGAAAATAATGGGGGAGGGAAAAGGCAATGTTGCCAAAAATATTATCAGAGATGAGTTATAGTAGAGAAAACTAAATCTAATTATGGGTGTTTAAATTCTAAAATAGGGAAGGAAAATATCAACTTTACCCATAAAACCCCCTAAAACAATGCTATTTTAAGGGCAAAAGTGGATTTTTAAAAAAGCCTCACTCTAGCACCACCATAACCACTACTTCAAAATACATCCCTATTCAAATTCTGTAACATCCCATGGCTGCTCTGCATCGCTATAGTTTGCAATTAATAACTGTTAAAAATATTTTTATGCAATCCAAACATTGCCTTTAATTTTTTATCAGTCTAGCAATATAACTTAATATCATTCCATTTTATTTTAAACTTTTTCATTAATCCAAATATAGCCTAAAGAAAATGGCAGTGGTGTATGCGTAATGTGCAAGTATGATGAAATTAAAGAGTTAAGAATGCACAATTTACACTGCTGACCTGACTCATACTGAGAGATTGATCGACAATCATTTCAAGTGTTAAGAAAGAGTAGGGAGATGGCAGAAAAGTAAAATTGTGGAAAGCTAACATTCTGACAACTCATTATGATATAATTGTGACATGTGTCCCTGAGCTTATCATAGATAATGTATTGGCGGGTGCGTCATACAGAACCTTGGAACCTGAATTAACATGTATTAAATAGGTAAAATATATAGGGTGGTGAAATTTTAAAAGATAAAAAAGAAATGCCGAAATGTCAATTTGAAACAAAGTAAACTGGACAAATATGAATTCAATGCAGTTTCAACACGTTTAGAAAAAGAAATGCTCCAGTAGACTGGCTAGAATAGTACTTTGCTTTATGTAGACACTTTAGGGAGTCATGTAACCCAGATAAATAGATAAGTGAAAAACTATTAATTATGGATCTGTGAACTAAGTCATTTCATGCATAATATATACTTGTAAAGTGAAACAAGAAATTCTCGTTATTCCATACCATTCAAGTTATTAAGGAGCCTAGGTTTTCTCCCACAAAAATTGCTTCAAGTCTGAAACTACTTCATGAAAACAGTTTAATACAAAGAAAAGAAAAATATACTCAAATTGAGAAACCAAAGCTCTAATGTGGGTGCAAATCATGCCTTTGATGGAGATTCACTAGAGCTGGCAGCAGGAGTATCTTTTCCTGATTGAGATGTATAAGTGCCTCTTCTTCTTCTTTTTTATTTTTTTACTATAGATGTAAGTGCCTTTAGTGTCCTTTGAAATTCTGTAGGGAGAGGAGGAGGTCGGTGGAGAGGAACATGCTTCGGAACTGGTGCATCATTCTCAATCACTTCACATTTGAAATCATTTGGAACACTTCAAGGATCCCATTCTGCACTCCAAAATATACATTGAATATATGTCAACAATTTTTCTAATCAATTCATGAAAAAATATTCAACGGTGTGCATTTAACAATTGCCTTTTATAAATATTTGTATGAATTGTATAAATGCAGAATGCAAGACAAAAGGACTGTTTGTTATGAGCAAGTGAGTATATGTTTTCTGTTTTCACTTTTACTTACAAAATGTTACCTTGTTTTTACTTTGGTTCCTATTCTCAAAAAACTTGTATGAGAGAAAAATATTTTGTCAAAAAAGATTCCAAAAAATATATAATTTTTTATTCCAAAAAGAAAAGATGTTACTTCCATGTTTGGTTTAAAATAAAAATTATAAAACTTAAAACTGCAACTTAATTTTTGTTATATAATAAGAATAATTATCAAACAACAAAAATTTGGAGATGCTGACAAAATTTAGATTAGCATTAAAGCATAGAAGAATCAAAGTTAAAACTGATTATCAAGAAATAACAAAAGACTTGGGAAGTAGGCTGCATCTGTAATAAAGGAAGAGCCAACAACTACCAAATTCATAATGTGAACTAAACTCAACCTGGATTAGAAAAATTCAAAATAACTTAACCAAGGGTAAATCCTTATTCAAGTATACAGTATACACATGTAGATAAACAGCACCAAAGTTATTACTTACAATCCATAAGCTGTTCTGGATCAAGTTGTCACTCCAAGACAAGCACTATCATTTACAAAAACAAACACAATCCAGCCTAACTACCACCAAATTTGGTTGGCTACAAACCATAAGTTTGGACATTTTAAGACTTAGGAATTTCTCTAGTGCAAGATCTGAACTGAAATATATTCAAGACAAATCAAGATCAATATTGACTGACCTGCATTATATATAGTTATATACTTCTGGAATGAGTTGAGTCACTTGAGTGAATGAAAACGAGGTGGACAATGGGGGAGGTGTTGCAGGGGAAAGCCATGAGCTCGTCCCTCTGTTTTCTTCCTCTGTTTTAGTGGTCTGTCTGGACTGTTGCAAACCTTTGGATAGTGCATGTTGACTGTTGCAACCATTGAACCAAAGATAATAACCAAAGATGCTGCTGCTTGTTCTTTAATGGGAAAGAATTGAGCTTGTAAGAAAATAAAAGTAAGCAAGGGAGAAATCTTTGATTCCAAAGCTGGAGTAGTGGACTACAATTAAATGATTAAAGCTGTGACTCATTTTATAAAGGAAATCAAGTCAGATATAATCAATACCAATATATAATAATTCTTAATCTTCTGTCAGAATTTGACATATAATATTGATTACAAATTAATGACAAGTCAAACCATCATCTTCCTCATCTCCATTTTGACCTAATGCTGTAAAAGATGCAGCACTACTACAACAGAAAAGCAAATAAAAATTAGAAGTAAAAATATCGTTAAGTAAGCATAGATTTAGAATATGTTCAGTTTCAGAGCACAGACGACACCTCTTTTGGAATTCTTGTAGCTTCATCTTGATTTTGTTCCCTGAAGAGTGATGACGGTTCTTCATCATCAGGGGAAATATAACCATTGTTCCCCTCAAAACTCTTGTGGATGAAACCAAAGATATTAGTTGAAAGAGAAAATAGAAAGAAACATGTAAAGTAGATCAATTCATTATAATGGTCATATCCTTTGCCAGGATAAAATGCACAGTCCCAATTCTAATGTTTTGTTTAGAAGTTAACATACAATTCCATAACAAAGTTCATAAATAATATAGTTTCTTTGAATTTAAAATCACATTAAGAGCTTTACATATGTCCTGTCTAACACTTAATTGGTTGGACATGCAGAACTTCTGTTTAGTCCCGGTCATGGTCAATCACTACTTCTTAGCTTTGGACTATTTGATTTTTTTATCCTAATGGAATGGTCATAACTTCAATTTTAGATGCAATTTAAAAACATGATCACAGGTCAATTTGCATGCTTGATGCTTCTGCTTCTTTCAGCAACAAATATAGCCTAGTTAATATTTCTCTCTCTCTCTCACACACACACAAGATTTAAATAATTTACTTTTACTGGCTTTCTGAGGGAGCTTTTGAGAAAAATAAAAGAATACAATTATTTTCCCAAAAACAATCCACCCCAAACATGTGTAAAATATTTCGATATAAGGTACTTCCAACCAAATCTCAGTCAAGCAGAAGTCAGCTACCTGCTATATTCAACAAGGAAAAAGCTCTGAAATTATGTGGAAACAACAATGAAGAGATGCTTCTACTATTTGATAAAGCAAAAGAACCTCATCTAGCAAACTTACCGTTCTGGTACTAACCAAAGCCAAAGGACTCTCGTTAATATGACTGTTTGGTGCTGGTTCTTACTAGATGTTTCGTAGACGCACTCATGCATGAGTTCTAGCTAGATGCTGGCTTGGTGCATAGGTGGAATCATGTTTTGTTGTTGGTACTTGGTTGCGGTTCTACAAGGTGTGTTGTGTTGGACTTGGAGAGTAAAGTGTTCATGGTGGTTCAAAGATGATTGCTGCCATGGGATTCTTTAACTTGAAATGTATGATTTTCCTGTGGATTTTTACCGCAGGAATTTCCTGCGAATTATGTTGTGGACTTATTCATTAGTATTTTTTTTTTGCGGAATATAATTTGTAAGAAAATCCCCAAGAAAAAATTATATTGAAAAAATAATATTATTTTAATATTATTAAACATTTGGCAAGAAAATTGGCAGGTCTGTGAAGTTGTTTAATAAATTAAATACAAAGAAACACATTTCAGCGAAATCCAAGGGAGGAGGAATCCTATATATGAAGAGGTATCGGTTCGCTCTTAATTGGCTCGTTCACTTCTGCAAAGGTATCACTTACTTCCTCTTTTGCACTCTCTTCTCTTTGTTCCTCACCTCAGCAAATTGTCGTAGGGTTCGTCGCGTTTTCTCATTCGCATGTATGCACAAATCGCAATTCAAATCTCAATTGATTTCAGTGAATTTCACTTTCCTTAAATTTTTATTTTCGTTTTAAATTTTGCGTCTTTTTTTGCTTCTTTAAAATAGACCATTCTACTGTTTTAGTTCATTGTTTTCTGGATCATAGTGTTTGGGATTGAATCAGAGGTTGAACCATCATATTTTCTAATATTGTGCCCCCTTGCTTTTGGTTTTCAAGTCTATTTATAGTTTTGAATTTTTTTTTTTTTTGAAGATGTAAGACTCTGAAAATGCTTTGATTTCCTGTACTTTGTGTGATTATACTAAGATGTATACCTGTTGCCTTGAGAACTATGATGAGGTTGATCTTAACATTTTGTTCACATATATCTCATTTTTCAGTGTTGTTCATACTTCGTAGCATATTCATATATATCTCCTTTTGCCTACAGTAAGCAGTAATTAACGTGTTCTCTTGCTTACTCAACATGTTGATATATTACTTTTTGGGGTGTATTAAGCTCTAATACCACTTATGGGTTATATGTAAAAGAGGAGCTTCATGAATATTTTATTGTAAAGAGGAGCTTCATGAATATTTTATTCATGTGCATTACAAATTTTTATGGAAAACTTGTAAACCCTTGGTAGAGATGAAAATAGAAGGAAAGAAAATAGAGAGGAAAGAAAACACGTATAACGGTGTCTTTTTTGTTGTTTGGTTGGAGAGAAAGTGGAAGGAAAATAAGAAGAGTAGTTGACTTTTAGAAACAAAAATTTTAACTTTTCTTTCCTTCCATTTTTCTCCCAATTTAAATTTCAAACTTTTCTTTCCTCCCTAATTTTCTTTCCCTTCTACCAAACATAGGGTACAAGTTTTTATGGAGAAGAAAAAATTTATAAACCTAGTCATCTTAATTACAAGTTTTCGTGGAACTTGCAAACCCTTTTTCATATGACCCTTTTTCTCACATAGAGTGGTCAAGTGGGGTGATTATTCTCATATCAATCGTCTCTATTTATAGCCTTAACATCCTAATCTTAAAAGATAAAACAAATCCTAGAGAGATAATTTTAAATCTAAACAATATCCTAAAGATTTGAAACAAATAACATATTCTTAAAAGATAAACTAAATTATTCAAATTTCTAAACTAAAGATATCAGACATATCTCCCAACACTCTTCCTTGACTAAATATCTTTAGACATCTAATCTGAATTTCAAGTTTGAAGTTTGGCTTTCCTCCTAATTTTGATGCTTGCTTTCTTCCTCTTTATCTTTACCACTGATTTATTATTTTTGTGGTGTATGCAGCTCTGATACCACTGATGGGTTGTATGCGGAAAAGATATATTTGTAAAGAGGAGCTTCATGGATATTTTATTCATGTGCATTACAAGTTTTTATGGAAAACTTGTAAACCCTTGGACATCTTCATATGCAATACAAGTTTTTATGGAGAAGGAAACACTTGTAAACCTAGTCATCTTAATTACAAGTTTTTGTGGAACTTGCAAACCCTTTTTCATATGACCCTTTTTCTCACATAGAGTGGTCAAGTGGGGTGATTATTCTCATATCAATCGTCTCTATTTATAGCCTTAATATCCTAATCTTAAAAGATAAAACAAATCCTAGAGAGATAATTTTAAATCTAAACAATATCCTAAAGATTTGAAACAAATAACATATTCTTAAAAGATAAACTAAATTATTCAAATTTCTAAACTAAAGATACCAGACATATTTCTCAACACATGTGCGGTAATATAGTCATATTTTCATCTTATTCAATAATAGATAAACTCTCGGATCTGAATACTGAAAATTTGAATGATCCAGCTATAGTCATACAGCAAAAGGTCTCTCAGGTGTTTTACTTTTTCTTTTGCCAATTTTTCTCTTTATTTTTCTGAAATGAATAATATATTGCATTATAAATTCATATTTTTAGTTTGTTCTTATCTGTTTAATTTTAAGGTATCCAGCTTTCAGTGCCAAGTTTAAGCTACCATATTAAAGGTATCCAAGGTATGAAGATGCCATACCTCTCTGTGTTTCACCCTTTTCTTTAAAATAGTAAGTATTATTTTTACTTGTTTTATTGTATTTATTTTAAATCTTATCTTTTATTGTCCATTTTAATGTGTTTATTTCTGAAATCTTGTTTTTGTAATCATAAGGAAACAGACATAAACACAGAGCTAGAAAAGCATCATCAAAGGGAGTTTTTGTATGCTTACAGAAACGGCAGAGCTGCAGCAACTGAAAACTATGGTGATAGAATATCAAAATTAGAGAAGAAGTCAAATCCAGGGTCTATGTTGAAAATCTTACAGAGGAGCATGTGTCTTCAATGAAGGATGTAGCTCAGCTTTTAATAAAGGTATCCGTCATACTTACTCTATCACAGGCATTATATTAAGACATATGTTCTCTTTCTATTAACCTATTCTAGTGTTGTTTTATGTAACAACTCCTATTGCTCCGAAATAAGTTTCCCTCTCCCTTCACTGTTTCAGCTTAAGGGAACAAAGTCTCTATCAGTGTTATTAATAGAACAAAGTCTTAACATTACTGTCTCTTCTTGGTGGCAAAGTTGAGGTGCCTGCTTTATCTGGGAAGATGCAATTAAAAGTAACACAATTTACTTTTTCAGTATAGTGTGTTTTTTCCTTTTTTATTTTTTTTCCAGCAAAAAGTTTACAGGAGTGGAGCTTGTCCCATTTCAAGGTCAGGGCATGTTACTTTTCTTGAAGTTTCTTCTCAAAAGCAACAGGATCAAAAGAAGAATAAACTTCAATCTGATTCTAGATACCTCTTGTAACTATATCTTGGAGATTTTGCTAATATAAATTGATAACTATATCTTGTTTTATTCTTCCTTATTTATTGCTTTCAAATAACTCTTTAGCATATATTCTTATCACTCCCTTGTTATAATATCGTTTGTCTGTCCCATTTCTGGCTTTTAAACTGTAAATTATGTCTTGACAGATTGAGTTAGATCAGATGAAAAGTGTTTCCATTCTGACAATGACACTTGCGTGGGATGACTTTTGTAAAAGCCCATTATTTGCTTGAAGTTTCTGAATTATGATGCCAATTATGTCAGAACAAGTAAGTTTACATTAGCCTCATTCCTCCCCAAGTCCTTGTTTGAGCAATTCAGGAGGGTTGCCAATTTTCAAGAGTTCATTGAGAATTTTAAGAGGAAAAAATAGGTAATGTTCTGTGATTCTTATATCAGCTTCTGCTGCAAATTTCTGGTTGATATGGTATTCTCTTATCTTATGTTGTTACGCAAATTACATATCTGTGATAGATAGTTTTTTTTTTTTTTTTTTTTTCAATTTTAATTATCAACCAGTTTGCCAGTTCATATTTTAATTTTCCTTATGTCCTGTTTTTCTCTTTTTCTTTTGCTTGTGTTGTTCAATGTATTTTTAGTTTTTCAAATGTTCACTTTATATATTTTTCTTATTTTACTTTCAGCAAATGGGGAGTCATTCTCCTGGTTTCCTTATGTGATACCTGCCTAAGTTGCAATGACAGTTTCGTCCAAATTGTAGCCATATTTTACAATCTGGCATGTATGTAATCTATCTTCAATTTTTTATTTTTTTTAATTCATCGTGGTTCATATTTACCTTTTCCAACACTAACACTAACAAGCGGATACATTTTCATAACTTTGCAGGGACTACTCGGGAAATTGGCTATCATTTTTCTTCTTTTTGATGCTTATATGTGCTCCAATTACTTAGCCCGGAAGCTTCACTTCAATTTTGAACTACTACCTTTGATTATTGCTTCTCTTGCTAGATAAATAGCATTCATATATTCAAGCATTTTACTTTATAAATTGTTTTCCAAAATAATATAAAATGTTTTTCTTTGTCTAAAGTAAATAATTATTACTAATAGATGTATCAGGCAAAAGTTATGGAGTACAGGTGAATTTATTAGATTGTTTTGGCAGCTACATATAGAGTTGATGTTATCTGAAAAGAGAATGTCAAGGAGGTATTTGATTCATCTGGTTCTTATTTTGATTTTCCATATTTTTTTTTATCTCTGATTATCTATAATTCTTATTCTTTTGTTGGTTTGTAGCCAGGGACCAAGTTGGCCACAAGCAAGAAGTCCCAAGCACTTCGAAGTGGTGCTTCATCTTAAGTTGCTACTTAATTGTTTGAGGCCCAATATTCTTAGATTATCTCAAGAGGAGAGTTTTGTTCCTTGTTTTATTTTTCTATTATTGCTTGGTACAAGTTTCATACTATGTTTCAAATTAATTTGAGTTAATTGGAAAACTTTATTTACTCTTGGCTAAATTACTCTTTTGGTCCCTTATCTTTATTTTAAGTTGTAATTTAGTCCTTTATTTTTTAAAAGTTGTAAAATGGTCATTTATCTTTATTTTAAGTTACAATTTGGTCCTTTATTTTTTAAAAGTTACAAAATGCTCCCTTAAGTAATTTTTTTATAGCATGTTTAAGTTTTTTAAGTAATGTATTTTTAAGTTTTTTTTTTTTGGATAAACATGCTATAAAAAATTACTTAAGGAACCATTTTGCAACTTTTAAAAAATAAAGGATCAAATTGCAACTTAAAATAAAGATAAGAGACCATTTTGCAATTTTTAAAAAATAAAAGACCAAATTACAACCTAAAATAAAAATAAGGGATCATATAAACAATTTAGCCTTTACACTTTTTGGACTTGCGGGTTTTGCCTCAAATAATAGCAACTTGACACTAGTTTCAAAGGAAATACTAAATATTAGAACATAAATGGATCGTTAAGTGTTACTGGAATTATGTTAGGAGGCAAAGCTATGCTACTACTATTCCTATCAATCTACCATTAAAAAACTAAAGAGAAAGCTACAGAACCAATAAAATAAGATTCATATTTCTTCCTTGATTCCTTCATACATTGCAAAACCATACATTAAATGAGAAACCTAATAAATAAGAACCTTATAACATGTGTCATCACCTATTATTTTTTAGCACAAAAAAAATCATCTATAATTTTAGGAAATTAAAATAAAATTAAATAATATTAAAAGAAAATATTTAGGCCCATCCTATATAATTTGATAGTCATTTAATCTTCTTTCTTTTGGGCCTTTCAACCTAGTCTATCAAATTATTTCTATTATGTTACCAACTTACCATACTTGCTACTAGTTAGTTTTTTTTTGTAATAATAATGTAATTTAGTATATTATTTTTAGCAAATTAAAGCAACACCCCTATGCTTTTATCAAATTACACATAACTACACTCTTTTTTATTTTCCTACACTAACCTCCTTTAAGTTTAAAAGCATTACACTAACATCCCCTTATATGTTTGAAAATATTACACTGACACTCCCTCAAACCTTACACTAACAATCCATACAAGGGATACGAAAATAATGGTTAAAAAAGCAGAAGGTGCTTGTGTAATTACACGAAACCTCAAGGGGTGTTGTTGTAATTTTTTCTATTATTTTACTAATATAATTTATAATATTATTAATATTTTATAAATTAAATAAAAAATTCTAGTTATTACAAAATAAATAAAAAATAAATTTGTATGAATATTTTTGGCAAATTTAAAAGTTATTTAAAAAATAATTTATATTTTTATAAATTGGCAAGAAACTTACTTGTGGATTTTTTTTTTTTTTTTTTGTGAAATTAAAATTCGCTGGAAACTTACTTGCAAAATTTCTTGTTGATTTTGAATCCACAGGAAAATTACCTACGAATTTTAAATCCGCAAGAAATTTTCAATGGATTTTTTTGAGGATTTTTCTACAAAAAGCATTCTCGTTGATTTTAAAATTCCTAGGAACTTATTATCTATGAAAGAATTATTTGCGGATCAAAATCTGTAGGAAAATCCAAAAAAAAACCTATTTCCTGTGAATTTTTTATGTAAAATCCTCATGTAATTGGAGAAATTATAGCAATGTTTTTAGATAATTGAAGTGTGTGGCTTTTTGTTCTCAAAAGAGAGATGAGGTTTATTATTTTTATTATGGAAAAGGAGTCCAGTGTAGACTGAGTGTGTTGGGTGTCCAGAGATGAATTGTGGTAGTCATTTATTGTTTTAGGTAGTGCGATGACTGAATTTTCTAAGTCTTTTTGTTTTGTTCCTGCAAAGTCATATAAAAGGCCACGCTACTATAAAAATTTTCAGATTTATTATTTTACGTAATACGACGACTGGGTCTTTTCTAAGTCTTTCTTTTGTTTTTCATGTGAGTATATGTGGTCCAAATTTCTTCACCAAGTTTTTATGCCAAATCCCTTTCCAACATTTTCATTATTATTTATAGTTTTAATTATGTGTTTATATTTTAGAAACGTAACACTTACTTCATTTGCTTTTATATTAATAAAAAAAATAGAATATAACATGTTTAACATAAATAAAATAAAAAGTGCTAATAAAATAATAATAAAAAGAACATGAAAGAAATTATTATAAAATCAATATAACTGTTAAAACTATTTTAATGGTAATAAAAAATTATTTTAACTAATTTCATAAATTTTATTAATAATTTTATTGTAGAGTGTTTTTTATATTTGATTCATATATTACAAAGTTTTAAAAATAAATATCTTAAAAGAATTATTTTTTGTCTAATTTATGTTTATGAATATCTAAAACTTTCGTTTTTATGCAAATTAAAAAAGTTACACAAAATCCTCGACATGCATGAAGTTTAAAATATTAACAAATAGCAACAATGCACTTCAATGAATAAGAATATTTAAGATTTTCATGTTTACCTTGATGTTATTAGAAAAAAATTTGAATGGGTAAAACAATATTAAGATTATCATGTTTAGCTTGATAAAAATATTTCAACAAAAGAACCTCTACCAAAAAAAAAAACAGTGCGAACAAAAAGGTTTCATAATGAACATGATTATTCAGATATCCATCAAGACTTAGTTACATATTTAGGAGAAAAATTAATAAAAGGAGTCTATGTGAATAACTATTCTTTTTAAAGTGTTAACTAGATAGATGTTATTTATTCTTTCTAGTTCACAAGTATTTTGTACAGGAGATAATCGTGTTTGAGTATTGTAGGACTACTATAGATGACAAAGTCTCTCTCCGAGTATCTAACACAGTTGTATATTCAGAACTTGAACTTAAGAACATTGATTAAACTCAAACAATTTTGTACAAGTTGATCACTTGTCGCATATCTAGGACTCGAACTCGAGACTAGTAATTAAATTAGAAGACTCTGGAAACAACCCTATGTTAGTTGATCCACATTTATTGATTGACATACTAGAGAGTATCTGCAAGTAATTACTCTTTTATATATATTACAATTTTTAAATAATCCAAAGAGTGCGAATAGTAGAAATTTTAAATATCAATTCTACTCAACTGTTAAATAGTGTAGAAATAATGTTTAAATGTAAAACAACATATTTTTTTTATTATATACCACAATTAAGTTTATACATAAATAAATAAATAATTTTTTTGACCAAAAATAAATAAATAAATGGTTAATGGTGTTTTTAATATCCGAAAAGTTTCTAAATTTTGGTTTTAAACATTGATTTTTAAAGTTAATAGTTTTCGTCCCGTATTTTTTAATATACTCAAACTTTAATACCTCAAGTTAATAGTTTTCTCCTATATAGGGATTAAAATTTGGATACTTCAAAAAAATATAAAAATTAAAAGCAATATTTTATTAGTTGGAGACTAAAATAATTTTTTTTCAAGAATTGAAAAAATCATGCTGTTAAAAAAAAACACCATAAATAAATCACAAAAAAAAAAATAGAAGGAAACACGATGAGTTAGAAAAAAATTATGATGACAACACCATGTGGTGGTAGTGGTGACGACAACAACTACAGCAACGGCGGTGGCAACAATAGCGATGGTGGAGGTGATGGGGACAATGGTGAAGACAACAATGGTGGTCTTACATGATGCGTTTATAATTGAGTGTTAATCTTAGTAGTATATTAATTTTAATCTTGATCCAACGATTATTATTATTTGTTCTCATTTTAGTCTTCAAATTGGCCTCTCTCTTGAGTAGGGGTGCTTAAAATATTATAAAAAATTTAACCATAACCATAATTAACTGGTTACTCCCTCTGTCCCTAATTATAACAGAAAATCGTTTGTCCCTTTTTATGAAACCCTTTACTAATTTTTAGATGCATTAATTATTTTTTCCTAAAGTCCCCTTAATTAATTATTCTCTCTCTAAACATTAATTAATTAGATGAGAAGCAATTAAGTGGTGAGAGATTATTTCAAAAAAAAAATTAAGTGGAGAGAGATGATTAATTTCAAAAAAGTTAAGGGTACTTTTAGAAAACAGTACACATTATTGACAAATTTAATGTGATTAACTAAATTAACTACTTTTCTTATAGGGTGTGAATTAGTTGAAATATTCTACTCCCCCTGTTCCAGATTATATGACGTTTTAGAGGAAAAAAAATTGTTCCAAAATATATGTCGTTTTACAAAATCAATGTTGCATTAAATGTTTTTTTCCAGGGTATATTAGGAAGTTACCTAATATTTTTTAGAAAATTCAACACATTAATTGCATTCCTTAATACCTGTTCCAAAACCTTAAACGTCATATAAACTGGAACGAAGGGAGTAATAAATAGGGACGAATGAAGTAATTAAAAATGGTTATAAAAATTAACCACATATGACAAGTGAGTATTATAACCAAACCATAACTATTACGAGAAATCGATTAAATAACTAATTATTTAATTGGTTATATATCAAAACCAGTTATATAATTAAAATCAATTATATAACTAATTATATATCTAGGTCCTAATATAATCCATCTTCACTTAGACAAATGAAACACATAATAAACTTCTATTTTGAATCTTTCTCCACATAGAAAAACAGTCCACATGCAACACTTTTTTACCTGTAGAACATTGTGGTTTTTTACAATTTTTTCAATGTCATTACCCTTTAAGTACGATATACTATTAGCTATATATGTCAATCACACATTATTTTCTTGACAGGTTGACTAAGATTTTTCCATGTCCTCCGTTGAAAGTGTCATTAAATTTTTATTATATTAAGTAATATACATTTTGGTTAATATATATGACAAATATAAAATTGATATCAATTATTTATTATACGATTATTGAATTAAAAAATTATTCTATTTTTGATATATTGACAGGAATGATGAAATAGTCAATTAAAAAGTTTAAAAATGAAAAATGTGAGAAAAATAAAAGAATTTAACGTTTTGACTGGATATAACTGCATGCTTAGAGAAAAACATATTTCGTATAAAATAATTTTTTTTATTTATAATATATCAATTAAATATCCATTATAAAAAGTATTGGTTTTTAATATATATATTTTCAATAGAGCAGTGGTTTTTTTTTTTTTTTCACTTTTAACTTTTTTATTACATTGGAATTAAATTGTTTTACTTTATTGAATATTTTAGTTTTTTTTCCCCAATGTTCTCTTCTTCATGAAGAACATGTTCTCACTTTTTTCAATTTGTTTTAAATTTGAATGCCCCTTCAACCACGGTATACGTTTTATAATGTCAATTATATATATATATATATATATATATATATATATATATATATATATATATATATATATATATATATAGATGGGTTGAGTTAGATGATTTGGAAGGAAATAAATTAGGCAGATGTAAAAGAAAATGAAAATTGGAACTTTTGAAGGTTTGGTTGGGATGGAAATGAAAATGAAATGGAACATTTTATGCGGTGAAGCCTCATGGAAGTTTCAACAGGTGATGAAGACTATGGTTTAAAGCAATGTTCTCGGAACCGGACCGGACCGGCCGGTTCGACCGGGAATCGGTTTGGTGACCGGTCCGGATACTCTATAAAATCGGAGAAGCTCAGAACCGGTGGAAACCGGTCAAGAACCGGTGGAAACCGGTCAAGAACCGGTCAAATCGGGCCAAAACCGGTCAAGAACCGGTACCCAAAATCGGTTTGAACCATTTTTTTTTGTTTTTTTTTTATTTTTATTTTTTTTCATTTAAAATTTTAAATTTAATATAAAATATTTTCAAGATAAATAAAAACACATATTTAATAAATAACTCAAATTGTTATAAATTATTTATCAATTATTATTATTATTTTCTTGTAAAACATATAATTTGCTCATTTATATTAATTTATAATTTTTTATATCTTGATTTTTGATAATTTTATATTATATTAATTTGTCATTTTCTTTCTTTATTCTAAATGTAAATTTGTTATTGTTAATGGACATTATTTTATTTTATTAAAATTTGAACTTAAGTATTATGATATATATAATAAAACTTTTATATATTTTTTGAATGTTAAAACCTTGTAAAGTGATGTTTTAAGTTTTATTATAGTTTTTAATGTTATAAAGTTATGTGATGTTATATTATTTTATAAATTATTTTATTATTATTATTTTATTAATACCGGTTCAACCACGGTTGAACCATTGAACCTTGAACCAGTGCCTTGACCGGTTCAATGACTGGTCGGTTTTAAAAACATTGGTTTAAAGTAACTTTTTATTACAGTTTTTTAATTAAATAATATTTTCGAAACATAAATAAATTGATATTAAATCTATAATTAAAAACTAATATAGTAAAAACTTGACAGTTAACATAGTAGATATATATATATATATATATATATATATATATATATATATATATATATATATATATAATTTTTTAAATTAAATAATTTTTAGAATATAAAAAGTTACAAAAATATTAAATATTTTTTATGTTAAAAAAATAATAGAATAAAATATTAATTTTTTAATTTGTATAAAAATGTTTTTCATATAATATATTTACTTTTTTCGATTCTCTTTTCTACTCATCCAAAAAAAGGAGGAAATTTTTTTCAATCGTTTTCTTTTTATTTCTATCTATCCAAACAATACACATTTGCCACATAATTTCTCTTTTATTTCTATCCTTCTGCTTTCTTTTCTTTCTATTTTTTTTTCTTTCTATTTCATTTCTAAGCCAAACAAAGTGTAAAAGTTATAGATGAGCAAAAACTTTTTCAAAGTTTTTTTTCTTTTCAAAAGTGCAGTTTTTTTATTTCATAAATTGTGAATTTTGGTTGCTTAATATTTCCAATTATTTTAAATTTGAAAGTCATCGCTTACGTTATACGATCGGCTTTTACGTAATTATCCATAAATTATTTATGTGACTTCTAGACTGGAGATTTTTCCAAGTCTCCCCCAAATGTCACTAGTCTCCACTTGATATATATCGTTTAGAATGCTACATTATTTTGTAAAACTTTTTTTTTTATTTAATTGGCTAGATATTAAATTGAAAAATAATAGAACAGTGGGAACCTAAGCAGGAATAATGTTGTGCTGTTTGGGTTCTAAAATTTCCTCTTCTTCGTTCAAAATAAA
The DNA here is from genome assembly GCA_026413185.1 of Pueraria montana var. lobata. Taxonomy (NCBI): domain Eukaryota; kingdom Viridiplantae; phylum Streptophyta; class Magnoliopsida; order Fabales; family Fabaceae; genus Pueraria; species Pueraria montana. The sequence continues at coordinate 79,310,579 of CM048648.1, forward strand.
AGAGGTAAAGGCGCATGAAAGTCAATATTATATGATGCCCAAAAAGTCTAAAATTTGATAGTGTCCATACATTCTTAGAGAAGTTAAGCCCTAAATAGATAGATATAATGAAGATAAGATGCAAAAACAAGGATTAAAGAATGATAAAAATGGGGTAAGAGAGTTTAAAGAATCATGATAAAGATGGGGTAATAGGGTTTAAAGAATAAAGAAGATGAGAAGAGGTAAAAATAGGATTTTTATTAAAGGGTACTTTAGTAATAAAAAATATAAAAATAGAAAGGGAGGTAAACTAATTAATTAAAGAAGATAAATATATCATAAGCCTGTTATTTTTATTATGGAAGACTAAGAGTGTTGGGTGTCTAAAGATGAATTGTGATAGTCATTTATTGTTGGCTTTTGTTAAACATACCTCCCTTCTTTACCTGTATACCTCCCTTTCACTTTATTTTTCCAAATATGCCCTTTTTTAACACCATTCGATGACACCACCCTGCCCCCATTAATGACGTCATCCTATGACTGCCAGTGACAACACCATTCGATAGCCTCCCCTGATCGGTCACAGAGTATGAAACCTTTAACCCAATTTTGTGCTCTATTGCAACACCAAAGGCTCCACCTTTTTTAACATGCTGCTTCCAATAGTTTCAGGGGTTTCGATCCCCTTTACCTTTTCATTAGTATTTGACTATTTGTTTCTTTTTCTTTTAATTTTTTAATTTTTTAATAAAAAATGTTATTATTTTTTTAATTTTTTTGAAAATTATTCTCTTTCCAAAAAACTATGTTCAAGAACTTATCTTAGTAAAGTTGTAAGATCTGGAAATTAATTTCCAAAGTCAATTCTAATTCCTCCTTCGTTTCATTTTATCTCCTTTCTCGATACCAAAAGTCTAAAGAGGTGAAGACAGTAGTGTATAGTGGTGTCAACTGTGTTTGCTCTTAAATTACACCTTTTGATTGGTATTAACGGTGGTGGGAAGGATTTTAAGTCTTTCTAACTCTGAAGCTGCTGGTGGTTTGAAAGTGAAACAAATTCCTAACATAGTATTGATGATGATTGGGTTTTCTATTAGGGAGAAACCGCATGACAGTTGTATTCCCTTTTTAGAGAACATGAAAGTAATTATTATAAAATCAATATAACTATTAAAACTATTTTAATGGTAATAAAAAAATATTTTAACTAATTTCATAAATTTTATTAATAATTTTTATTGTAGAGTGTATTTTATATTTGATTCATATATTACAAAGTTTTAAAAATAAATATCTTAAAAGAATTATTTTTTGTCTAATTTGTGATTATGAATATCTAAAACTTTGGTTTTTATGCAAATTAAAAAGGTTACAAAAAATCCTCGACATGCATGAAGTTTAAAATATTAACAAATAGCAACAATGCACTTCAATGAATAAGAATATTTAAGATTTTCATGTTTATCTTGATGTTATTAGAAAAAAATTTGAATGGGTAAAAACAATATTAAGATTATCATGTTTAGCTTCATAAAAATATTTCAACAAAAGAACCTCTACCACAAAAAAAAAAAAAAAGTGCGAACAAAAAAGGTTTCATAATGAAAATGATTATTCAGATATCCAACAAGGCTTACTAAGTTACATATTTAGAAGAAAAATTAATAAAAGGAGTCATGTGAATAATTATTCTTTTTAAAGTGTTAACTAGACATATGTTATTTATTCTTTCTAGTTCACAAGTATTTTGTACATGAGATAATCGTATTTGAGAATTGTAGGACTACTATAGATGACAAACTCTTTCTCCGAGTATCTAACACAATTGTATATTCAGAACTTGAACTCAAGAACATTGATTAAACTCAAACAATTTTGTACAAGTTGATCACTTGTCGCATATTTAGGACTCGAACTCAAGATTAGTAATTAAATTGGAAGACTTTGGAAATAACCCTATGGTAGTTGATCCACACTTAGTGATTGACATAATAGAGAGTATGTGCAAGTAATTACTCTTTTATATATATTACAATTTTTAAATAATCCAAAGAGTGCAAATAGTAGAAATTTTAAATATAAAATATATTCAACTGTTAAATAGTGTAGAAATAATGTTTAAATGTAAAACTCCATCTTTCAAAAAAAAAAAATGTAAAACACCATATTTTTTTATTATGTACCACAATTAAGTTTATACATAAATAAATAAATGGTTAATGGTGTTTTTAATATCCAAAAAGTTTCTAAATTTTGGTTTTAATCATTGATTTTTAAAGTTTATAGTTTTCGTCCCCTATTTTTTAATATACTCAAACTTTAATACCTATAGTTAATAGTTTTCTCCTATATAGGGATTAAAATTTGGATACTTCAAAAAATATAAAAATTAAAAGCAATATTTTATTAGTTGGAGACTAAAATATTTTTTTTTCAGGAATTGAAAAAACCATGCTGTAAGAAAAACCATAAATAAATAAAAAAAAAATAGAAGGAAACACAATGAGTTAGAAAAAAATTATGACGACAACATCATGTGGTGGTAGTGGTGGCGACAACAATTACATCAGCGACGGTGACAACAATAGTGATGGTGGAGGTGATGTGGACAATGGTGAAGACAACAATAGTGGTTTTATATGATGTGTTTATAATTGAGTTTTAATTTTAGTAGTATATTAATTTTAATCTTGATCCAACGATTGTTATTATTTGTTCTCATTTTAGTCTTCAAATTGGCCTCTCTCTTGAGTAGAGGTGCTTAAAATATTATAAAAAATTTAACCATAACCATAATTAACTGGTTACTCCCTCCGTCCCTAATTATAACAGAAAATTGTTTGTCCATTTTTATAAAATCCTTTACTAATTTTTAGATGTATTAATTATTTTTTTCCTAAAGTCCCCTTAATTATTTATTCTCTCTCCAAACATTAATTAATTAGATGAGAAACAATTAAGTAGAGAGAAATAATTAATTTCAAAAATGTTATGGGTACTTTTGAAAAAAAAAAATAGTACACATTATTGACAAATTTAGTGTGATTAACTAAATTAACTGCTTTTTGTGAATTAATTGAAATAGTCTTATAAACAGGAACAAAGAAAGTAATTAAAAATGGTTATAAAAATTAACCACATATGACAAGTAATTATTATAACTAAACCATAACTATTACGAGAAATCAATTAAATAACTAATTATTTAATTGGTTATATATCCAAAATCAGTTATATAATTAAAGTCAATTATATGACTAATTATATATCTAGATCCTAATATAACCCATCTTCACTTAGACAAATGAAACACATAATAAATTTCTATTTTGAATCTTTCTCCACACAGAAAAAGAGTCCACACGCAACTCTTTTTACTTGTAAAACATTGTGGTTTTTTACAATTTTTTCAATGCCGTTACCCTTTAAGTACGATATACTACTATTAGCTATATCTATCAATCACACATTATTTTCATGACAGGTTGACTAAGATTTTTCCAAGTCCTCCCTTGAAAGTGTCATTAAATTTTTATTATATTAAATAGTATACATTTTGGTTAATATGACAAATATAAAATTGATATTGATTATTTATTATACGATTATTGAATTAAAAAATTATTCTACTTTTGATATATGGATAGGAATGATGAAATAGTCAATTAAAAAGTTTAAAAATGAAAAATGTGAGAAAAATAAAAGAATTTAATGTTTTGACTGGAAATGAACGGCATACTTAGACAAAAACATGTTTAGTATAAAGTAAATTTTTTTATTTATAATATATCTATTAAATATCCATTATAAAAAGTATTGGTTTTTAATATATATTTTTTCAATAGAGCAGTGGTTTATTTTTTTTTCACTTTTAACTTTTTTATTACATTGGAATTAAATTGTTTTAATTTATTGAATATTTTAGTTTTTTTCCCAATGTTCTCTTCTTCATGAAGAACATGGTCTCACTTTTTTCAATTTGTTTTAAATTTAAATGCCCCTTCAAGCACGGTATACGTTTTATAATGTCAATTACATTATATATATATATATATATATATATATATATATATATATATATATAGAAAATATATCTAGTGAGAGGGCTCATCTTATATGAGAGTGAGAGGAACAAATATTGACCACTAGATCTTGTTTGAACGGTCAAGATTAAAACATACTAGGTCATGTGAGTTTTTTAAAAAGTCACATGACTTTTTTAAGTAGTCACATAACATTAAATCTGGACCCTCCATGTATGGTTATACGGTCCAGATGTAACCCTCTCACTCTCATATAAGATGTCTTCCTCTCATAAGATATGTCCTATATATATATATATATATATATATATATATATATATATATATATATATATATATATATATATTGGGTTGAGTTAAGAATTTTCCAAGTTCTCTTCCCCTTGTTTAGGATGATTTGGAAGGAAATAAATTAGGAATATGTAAAAGAAAATGAAAATTGGAACTTTTGAAGTATTGGTTGGGATGGAAATGAAAATGAAATGGAACATTTTATGCGATGAAGCCTCATGCATGGAAGTTTCAAGGGGTGATGAAGACTATGGTTTAAAGTAACTTTTTATTACAGTTTTTTTTAATTAAATAATTTTTTCGGAACATAAATAAATTGATACTAAATTTATAATTAAAAACTAATACAATAAAAACTTGACAGTTAATATAGTAGAAATTTATATTTATATATATTTTTTAACTTTTAATTTTTAATTTTTAAAAATTAAATAATTTTTTATAATATAAAAAGTTACAAAAATATTAAATAATTTTATGTTAAAAAAGTAATAGAATAAAATATTAATTTTTTAATTTGTATAAAATTTTTTTTTCATATAATATATTTATTTTTTTCCATTCTCTTTTCTACTCATCCAAAAAAGTAGAGGACAATTTTTTCACTCATTTTCTTTTTATTTCTATCTATCCAAATAATACACATTTGCTACTTAATTTCTCTTTTATTTCTATCCTTCTTTTTTCTTTTCATTCTATTTTTTGTCTTTCTATTTCATTTCTAAGCCAAACAAAGTGTAAAAGTTACAGATGAGCATAAACTTTTTCAAACTTTTTTTTTTTCAAAAGTCCAGTTTTTTTTTCCCATAAATTGTGAATTTTGGTTGCTAAATATTTTTCCAATTATTTTAAATTTGAAAGTCATCGCCTTACGATATACGATTGGCTTTTATGTAATTAGTCATAAATTATTTTTGTGACGTCTAGACTGGAGATTTTTCCAAGTCTTCCCCCAAATGTCACTAGTCTCTACTTGATATATATCCTTTAGAATGCTACATTATTTTGTAAAACTTATTAATTTTATTTAATTGGCTAGATATTAAATTGAAAAATAAAAGAACAGTGGGAAACTAAGCAGGAATTATGTTGTGCTGTTGTGTAATTTTCATCACTCTTAGTCATCAGAAAATATATACTGCATTTTAGCATTTTCAACTGAAAGATTCAGTCGAAATGCATAACTAAATATGGATCAAGTGATTAGTGCACAAAATCTTGTTCATAGCGTTTGCCTCCATAGAATTAGGTTGTGTTTTGGACAATTACTTAAAATGTTAATTGATAGTTGAAACTTTAGATGAAACTGAAAAGTTTGAAAGTTGAAAAGTTAAAAATTGAAAGCTTAAAATACATAAGCTAATGGATTCAATTGGAAGTTTTTGATAAAATTAACTGATAAAATTGGTAAATATTTAAAAGAGAAGTTAGGAGCAAATTTTATTTGATACATAAATAATCTAAAATATAAATAAAAATTCAATGGTATTTGGATGAAAGTTTTGGTTCCGAAATTTCCTTTGAAATCACTAATATTCTGAAAATAGTTGTGATAGAAACAAAGAGAACCACAAAAGTCACAGTTACCATGAACCTTATCGATCCCACTAGCCTGACACATTTCAGCACCAACATGAGGTCTGATTGGAAATTAGCTGTGTGCCTAACCCATCTCATAGCCAATTGTATATGTGGTCCAAATTTCTTCACCAAGTTTTTATGCCAAATCCCTTTCCAACATTTTCATTATTATTTATAGTTTTAGTTATGTGTTTATATTTAACCCTTTAACCTAATTTTGTGCTCTATTGCAACACCAAAGGCTCCACCTTTTTTAACATGCTGCTTCCAATAGTTTCAGGGGTTTCGATCCCCTTTACCTTTTCATTAGTATTTGACTATTTGTTTCTTTTTCTTTTAATTTTTAATTATTTAATAGGAATTGTTATTATTTTTTTAATTATTTTGAAAATTATTCTCTTTCCAAAAAACTATGTTCAAGAACTTATCTTAGTAAAGTTGTAAGATCTGGAAATTAATTTCCAAAGTCAATTCTAATTCCTCCTTCCTTTCATTTTATCTCCTTTCTCGATACCAAAAGTCTAAAGAGGTGAAGACAGTAGTGTATAGTGGTGTCAACTGTGTTTGCTCTTAAAAGTTTTCAGATTTATTATTTTATGTAATGTGATGACTGGGTCTTTTCTAAGTCTTTCTTTTGTTTTGCATGCGTGTATATGTGGTCCAAATTTCTTCACCAAGTTTTTATGCCAAATCCCTTTCCAACATTTTCATTATTATTTATAGTTTTAAGAGTTTAATAGTGATGCATCGACATTGTAAATTTTATACTGTCATCAAATCATAAATCACCATTTGCGTGACTTTTAACATAGTTTTATAAAAGTCAACAAAATTATTATAAATAGTGGGTTGTGATTAGATGACAGTATAAGTGCATCATCCTTTTTTTTTAGTTTTAATTATGTGTTTATATTTTAGAAACTTAATACTTACTTCATTTGCTTTTATATTAATAAAAAAAATAGAATATAACATGTTTAACATAAATAAAATAAAAAGAGCTAATAAAATAATAAAAAAAGAACATGAAAGAAGTTATTATAAAATCAATATAACTATTAAAACTATTTTATTGGTAATAAAAAATTGTTTTAACTAATTTCATAAATTTTATTAATAATTTTATTGTAGAGTGTTTTTTTATATTTGATTCATATATTACAAAGTTTTAAAAATAAATATCTTAAAAGAATTATTTTTTGTCTAATTTATGTTTATGAATATCTAAAACTTTCGTTTTTATGCAAATTAAAAAAGTTACACAAAATCCTCGACATGCATGAAGTTTAAAATATTAACAAATAGCAACAATACACTTCAATGAATAAGAATATTTAAGATTTTCATGTTTATCTTGATGTTATTAGAAAAAATTTTGAATGGGTAAAAACAATATTAAGATTATCATGTTTAGCTTGATAAAAATATTTCAATAAAAGAACCTCTACCAAAACAAAAACAAAAACAAAAACAGTGCGAACAAAAAAGGTTTCATAATGAAAATGATTATTCAGATATCCAACAAGACTTACTAAGTTACATATTTAGAAGAAAAATTAATAAAAGGAGTCGTGTGAATAATTATTCTTTTTAAAGTGTTAACTAGATAGATGTTATCTATTCTTTCTAGTTCACAAGTATTTTGTACAAGAGATAATCGTATTTGAGAATTGTAGGACTACTATAGATGACAAATTTTTTCTCCGAGTATCTAACACAGTTGTATATTCAGAATTTGAACTCAAGAACATTGATTAAACTCAAACAATTTTGTACAAGTTGATCACTTGTGGCATATTTAGGACTCGAACTCGAGACTAGTAATTAAATTGGAAGAGTCTAGAAATAACCCTATGTTAGTTGATCCACACTTAGTGATTGACATACTAGAGAGTATGTGCAAGTAATTACTCTTTTATATATATTACAATTTTTAAATAATCCAAAGAGTGCTAATAGTAGAAATTTTAAATATAAAATCTATTCAACTGTTAAATAGTGTAGAAATAATGTTTAAATGTAAAACACCATATTTTTTTTATTATGTACCACAATTAAGTTTATACATAAATAAATAAATGGTTAATGGTGTTTTTAATATCCAAAAAGTTTCTAAATTTTGGTTTTAATCATTGATTTTTTTATAGTTTTCGTCCCGTATTTTTTAATATACTCAAACTTTAATACCTAAAGTTAATAGTTTTCTCCTATATAGGGATTAAAATTTGGATACTTCAAAAAATATAAAAATTAAAAGCAATATTTTATTAGTTGGAGACTAAAATAATTTTTTTTTCAAGAATTGAAAAACCCATGCTATAAAAAAAACCATAAATAAATGACAAAAAAAAGAAGAAGAAGGAAACATGATGAGTTAGAAAAAAATTATGACGACAACATCATGTGGTGGTAATGGTGGTGACAACAACTATATCAGCGACGGTGGCAACAATAGTGATGATGATTATTATAACTAAACCATAACTATTACGAGAAATCAATTAAATAACTAATTATTTAATTGATTATATATCCAAAACCAGTTATATAATTAAAATCAATTATATAACTAATTATATATCTAGGTCCTAATATAACCCATCTTCACTTAGACAAATGAAACACATAATAAATTTCTATTTTGAATCTTTCTCCACATAGAAAAAGAAAAAGAGTCCACACGCAATACTTTTTACTTGTAAAACGTTGTGGTTTCTTACAATTTTTTCAATGTTGTTACCCTTTAAGTACGATATACTACTATTAGCTATATCTATCAATCACGCATTATTTTCACGACAGGTTGACTAAGATTTTTCCAAGTCCTCCCTTGAAAGTGTCATTAAATTTTTATTATATTAAATAGTATACATTTTGGTTAATATGACAAATATAAAATTGATATTGATTATTTATTATACGATTATTGAATTAAAAAATTATTCTACTTTTGATATATGGATAGGAATGATGAAATAGTCAATTAAAAAGTTTAAAAATGAAAAATGCGAGAAAATTAAAAGAATTTAATGTTTTGACTGGACATGAACGGCATACTTAGACAAAAACATATTTAGTATAAAATAAAATTTTATTTATTTATAATATATCTATTAAATATCCATTATAAAAAGTATTGGTTTTTAATATATATTTTTTCAATAGAGCAGTGGTTTATTTTAATTTTTTTTCACTTTTAACTTTTTATTACATTGGAATTAAATTGTTTTAATTTATTGAATATTTTAGTTTTTTTTCCCAATGTTCTCTTCTTCATGAAGAACATGGTCTCACTTTTTTCAATTTGTTTTAAATTTGAATGCCCCTTCAAGCACGGTATACGTTTTATAATGTCAATTACATTATATATATATATATTGGGTTGAGTTAAGAATTTTCCAAGTTCTCTCCCCCTTGTTTAGGATGATTTGGAAGGAAATAAATTAGGAAGATGTAAAAGAAAATGAAAATTGGAACTTTTGAAGTATTTGTTGGGATGGAAATGAAATTGAAATGGAACATTTTATGCGGTGAAGCCTCATGGAAGGTTCAAGGGGTGATGAAGACTTTGGTTTAAAGTAACTTTTTATTACAGTTTTTTTTAATTAAATATTTTTTTCGGATCATAAATAAATTGATGCTAAATTTATAGTTAAAAAATAATATAATAAAAACTTGACAGTTAATAGTGTAGAAATATATATATATATATATATATATATATATATATATATATATATATATATATATATATAATTTTTAATTTTTAAAAATTAAATAATTTTTATAATATAAAAAGTTACAAAAATATTAAATAATTTTATGTTAAAAAATAATAGAATAAAATATTAATTTTTTAATTTGTATAAAAATGTTTTTTTCATATAATATATTTATTTTTTTCCATTCTCTTTTCTACTCATCCAAAAAAATGGAGGAATTTTTTTTCACTCATTTTCTTTTTATTTCTATCTATCCAAATAATACACATTTGCCACTTAATTTCTCTTTTATTTCTATCCTTCTTTTTTCTTTTCATTCTATTTTTTGTCTTTCTATTTCATTTCTAAGCCAAACAAAGTGTAAAAGTTACATATAAGCAGAAACTTTTTCAAACTTTTTTTTTCAAAAGTGCAGTTTTTTTATTTCATAAATTGTGAATTTTGGTTGCTTAATATTTTTCCAATTATTTTAAATTTGAAAGTCATCGCCTTACGATATACGATCGGCTTTTATGTAATTGGTCATAAATTATTTTTGTGACTTCTAGACTGGAGATTTTTCCAAGTCTTCCCCCAAATGTCACTAGTCTCTACTTGATATATATCCTTTAGAATGCTACATTATTTTGTAAAACTTATTAATTTTATTTAATTGGCTAGATATTAAATTGAAAAATAAAAGAACAGTGGGAACCTAAGCAGGAATTATGTTGTGCTGTTGTGTAATTTTCATCACTCTTAGTCATAAGAAAATATATAATGCATTTTAGCATTTTCAACTGAAAGATTCAGTCGAAATGCATAACTAAATATGGATCAAGTGGTTAGTGCACAAAATCTTGTTCATAGCGTTTGCCTCCATAGATTTAGGTTGTGTTTTGGACAATTACTTAAAATGTTCATTGATAGTTGAAACTTTAGATGAAATTGAAAAGTTTGAAAGTTGAAAAGTTAAAAATTGAAAGCTTAAAATACATAGGCTAATAATGGATTCAATTGGAAGTTTTTAATAAAATTAACTGATAAAATTGGTAAATATTTAAAAGAGAAGTTAGGAGCAAATTGTATTTGATTCATAAATAATCTAAAATATAAATAAAAATTCAATGGTATTTGGATGAAAGTTTTGGTTCGGAAATTTCCTTTGACATCACTAATATTCTGAAAATAGTTGTGATAGAAGCAAAGAGAACCACAAAAGTCACAGTTACCATGAACCTTATCCATCCCACTCGCCTGACACATTTCAGCACCAATATGAGGTCCAAATTTCTTCACCAAGTTTTTATGCCAAATCCCTTTCCAACATTTTCATTATTATTTATAGTTTTAATTATGTGTTTATATTTTAGAAACGTAATACTTACTTCATTTGCTTTTATATTAATAACATAAATAGAATATAACATGTTTAACAAAAATAAAATAAAAAGAGCCTATAAAATAATAATAATAATAAAAAAGAACATGAAAGAAAAAATAATAAAATCAATATAACTAATCGATTAGTTATTTGAATATATTATATATATACTTACATAATATTTATATTAGTAAATTTAAAGGTAATAAAAATTATTTAAACTAATTTCATAAATTTTATTAACAATTTTACTGTATAGAGTGTTTTTTTTTTATATTTGATTCATATATTACAAAATTTTTAAAAAATAAATATCTTAAAAGGATTATTTTTTGTCTAATTTAGGTTTTTGAATATCTAAAACTTCCGTTTTGACTGTTATTTATTAAAAGTAGTATATATATATATATATATATATATATATATATATATATATATATATATATATATATATATATATATACATGAATGAAAAAAAAAAGAAAAAACAATAAACATGATTAGTTGAATAAAAATAATATTTATATAATAAGACAAATAAATATAAATGCAATAAACACAAAAAGAAATTTAATTTATAAAAATAAATTTTCATCAAAATTAAATTAATACAAATATAAAATTTTAAATGATGAATAATCAAGTAGAAATAATAAAAAATTAGCTCTAGAAAAGATAGATTGATTTACGGTCATGACAAAATTTTGCTAGCTTCCATTTTAGTCTGGTGCGATTTAGAATATTTACAATCATATAACTCTTTTTATAAAAAAAACAAAAAATAGAAAGCTATTTATCGATTCTACATATAAGAAGAATTATGTTATTTTCGGACAAATTTTTTTAGATGAATATCAATTTTTAAATAATTATTAAGGTATTCAAGCAGGCGTAATCGTTACTTTAGTATTGACAATTCAAAGTCATCTTTTTATTTTATTTTTATAATTAGAGAACTTTTGAAGTCGTACGTCAGTGATGTTTTTCTTATTATGTGAGGCTTGGTCACTATTGGATGTTATATATACGGCTATTGGCAGTGCTAAATTAAACTCAGCAGTATCAATCCAATAATTCTAATATTGAGTGGATTTGATAATCCATCACTTTGCCTTTGCTTTGTGATGATAATCACCACAATGTCAATGATGAATCATCCAGTTCGTTTCAAATTCATGCATGCCATAATATTTATGGTGTGTTTGGTGTTGCAAGTTGTTTGTGCTGAACAGGAAATAATAAAGTGCATAGAAAGGGAGAGGGAAGCACTCCTCCAATTCAAGGCTGCTCTTGTGGATCCATATGGCATGCTCTCATCTTGGACCACTGCTGACTGTTGCCAATGGGAGGGGATTCGCTGCAGCAACCTCACTGGCCATATTCTAATGCTCGACCTTCACGGTGAGATTCATTATGAACAACTTTCCTATCGTTACTTTGGTATTGCCTCGCAACGTTATATCAGTGGAGAGATCCACAAGTCGTTGATGGAGTTGCAACAATTAAACTATTTGAACCTCAGTTCAAATTATTTTCCAGACAGAGGAATCCCAGAGTTTCTGGGTTCTCTGAGCAGCTTGAGATACCTTGATCTGTCATCATGTTCTTTTGGCGGAATAATTCCAAGTCAGTTTGGGTCTCTTTCTCATTTGAAATACTTAAATCTTGCTTGGAATCATTTTCTGGAGGGTTCAATCCCTCGTCAACTTGGAAATCTCTCCAACTTGCAGCATCTTGATCTCAGCGCCAATTCTTTTGAAGGAAGTATACCGTCCCAGCTCAGAAATCTCTCCAAGTTGCAGTATCTTGATCTCAGATACAATTCTTTTGAAGGAAGTATACCGTCCCAGCTCGGAAATCTCTCCAAGTTGCAGTATCTTGATCTCAGCGGCAATTCTTTTCAAGGAAAGATACCATCTCAGCTTGGGAACCTTTCGAACTTGCAGCAACTTTATCTTAGTGATCTTAAAATTGACGATGGGAATCACGCTAGAGCTCAGTGGCTGTCTAATCTCATCTCCTTAACTCATCTTTCCTTGGAGTCCATACCTCATCTTAACAGTTCTCATACCTCGCTGCAAATAATTGCCAAGCTACCAAAACTAAGAGAACTGAGTTTAATTGATTGTAACCTTTCCGATCATTTCATCTTTTCATTGAGACCTTCTAAATTCAACTTTTCTACTTCCCTTTCAGTCTTTGATCTTTCTTGGAACATCTTCACGTCATCAATGATATTCCAGTGGGTGTCAAACGTGACTTCCAACCTTGTTGAGCTTGACCTTAGTAATAACTTCTTGGAGGGTTCCACATCAAATCATTTTGGCATGGTCATGAATTCGTTTGAGCACCTTGACCTCTCCAATAATAGATTCAAGGGTGAGGATTTGAAATCCTTCATGAATATATGCACCTTACACTCTCTACACATGTATCGAAACAATTTGACTGAAGACCTTCCATCAATTCTTCATAATTTGTCTAATGGTTGTGTTAGAGACTCACTACAAGATTTGGATCTGTCAGTTAATCAAATCTCTGGCTCTTTATCTGACCTTTCAATGTTTTCATCTTTAAAAACATTGGATCTTTCTGGCAATCAATTAAGTGGGAAGATACTTGAAGGCATCAGTTTGCCATCTCAGTTGAAGTATTTGACAATCCGATCAAACTCTTTGGAAGGTGGAATCCCAATATCATTTGGGAATGCATGTGCTTTGGGCTCACTGGATCTATCTAATAACAATTTGAATACAGAGCTTCCAGTGTTAATCCATCACTTGTCTGGCTGTTCTAGATACTCGCTACGAGAATTGAACTTGAGAGGAAATCAAATCAATGGCACGCTTCCTAACCTTTCAATATTTTCAGCCTTAAAAACATTGGATCTTTCAAGAAATCAATTAAATGGCAAAATACCAGAAGGTGAGAATTTTCCATCTCAGTTGGAGTCTTTGTCAATCCAATCAAACATGTTAGAAGGTGGAATTCCAAAATCATTTAGGAATGCATGCACTTTACGCTCATTGGACATGTCTAATAATAGCTTGAGTGAAGAGCTTCCAATGATAATCCATCATTTGTCTGGATGTGCTAGATATTCATTGAAACAATTAGATCTAAGCATGAATCAAATCAATGGTACCCTACCTGACCTCTCAGTATTCTCATCTTTAAAGGGATTATATCTTTATGGAAACAAGCTAAATGGAGAAATTCCTAAAGATATTCAATTTCCACCTCAACTGGTGGGACTACATATGCAATCAAATTCCTTAAAAGGTGTGCTCACTGACTACCATTTCGCTAATATGTCTCAGTTATACTCATTGGACTTATCTGACAACTCATTATTGGCCTTGGCATTTACCCAAAATTGGGTCCCACCTTTTCAGTTGAGCTACATAGGATTGCGATCTTGCATGTTGGGTTCAACATTTCCCAAATGGTTGCGAACACAAAACGAGTTTGATGATCTAGACATTTCAAATGCTGGAATATCAGATATGGTTCCTAAGTGGTTTTGGTCTAAATTAGCATTGCGGGAATGGATTTCAATGAATATTTCATACAACAATCTCTCTGGAATAATTCCAAATTTCCCACTAAAGAATCCTTGTTATTCTCTAACTCTTGGATCGAATCGATTTCAAGGCCCTATTCCACCATTTCTACGAGGTTCCCTATTTCTTGATTTATCCAAAAATAAATTCTCAGATTCTCTTTCATTTTTATGTGCTACTGGAACAGTTGAAACTTTATACCAATTAGACCTTTCAAATAATCAGTTATTTGGACATATTCCAGATTGTTGGAGCCATTTCAAGTCATTATCTTATTTAGATTTAAGTCACAATAATTTTTCAGGAAAGATTCCTACTTCCATGGGATCACTTCTTGATCTTCAAGCATTGATATTGAGAAACAACAACTTAATAGATGAGATCCCTTTCTCCTTGAGAAGTTGCACAAAGTTGGTAATGCTAGATATGGCAGAAAACAGATTATCAGGGCCTATCCCTGCTTGGATTGGGAGCAAATTACAAGAGTTGCAAATTTTAAGTTTGGGAACGAACCATTTCTATGGAAGTTTACCATTAGAGATTTGTCATCTAAGAAGCATTCAACTCTTGGATCTCTCACTAAACAACTTATCTGGGCAAATTCCTAAATGCATAAAAAATTTTACTTCAATGGCTCAAAAGACATCTTCAAGAGATTATGGAGGTCATTGGTATTTTCTCAACACCAGTGAGTTCTCACACAATCAATCATATGATTTGAATGCATTTTTGATGTGGAAAGGTTCAAAACAAATGTTCAAGAATACTGAGTTATTACTGTTAAAAAGCATTGATCTCTCAAGTAATCACTTTTCAAAAGAAGTCCCCGTAGAAATAGAGAATTTATTTGAATTGGTTTCATTGAATTTATCAAGAAACAATTTGACAGGAAAAATTCCTTCAAATATTGGAAATCTAGCATCACTTGAATTTCTTGATTTGTCAAGAAACCAATTTGTTGGTTCAATTCCTCCAAGTCTTACTGAAATTTATCGACTCACCATGTTAGATTTGTCACATAACCATCTAACTGGAGAAATTCCAACCGGCACACAATTACAAAGTTTCAATGCCTCAAGTTATGAAGACAATCTTGATCTCTGTGGGCCCCCACTTGAGAAATTGTGTTTTGATGGGGGCCCAGCACGAGAACCAAATGTTGAAGTTCATGAGGATCAACATTCGCTTTTCAGTAATGAATTTTATATGAGTATGGCATTTGGATTTGTTATAAGCTTTTGGATGGTATTTGGCTCAATCTTATTTAAACATTCTTGGCGACATGCCTATTTCAAGTTCTTGAACAGTTTATCAAACAATATTTATGTCAAGGTAGCAGCAGTGTTCACTAAAATACTAAAGATAGCTTAAGGTTAACAGGTAAGAAACATGCTTTTGCTTCCATATATATAGTTGCTTTTGCTTTTCATATAGTTTATGTACATATGAAAAACCTGTCAAATGAAAAAAAAAAGTTTAACTTCAAGTATTTTTGGTTTTTTGCTGAATTTTAACTTCAAGTAAAAATAGCTTTAAGATAAGTTAAACTTACGTAATTTTTTTAGAAATTATGTGATCACCGGAAAATTGTTTATAAAATACTAATTGGTAACAAAATATTTAATAAATGACAGAGTGATATTATAGTTGTGAATTGTAATGGTAAAATTTCATATCTTTTAACTATTTTTAATATATATAATTAATTTTGTTAATTAAATAACCATATTATTATTTTGAAAAAGGCATAGGATATATTGAAACAATTTAATTCATTTGAACAGTTAATGTATAAGAGTTTTACAAATGACAAATATATAATATTTTCATACAACATTATTTATTATCATATAATTTTTTATTGATTAAAATAATATTAACAAATAATGATTGTATCAAATATTAGTGAGTTTTACTTTAAAACTTCTTTATACTATCATTGTATATCAATTAAAATAGTATTTTTAAAATTTTTTTAAAACTTGAAATAACAACTATATAGTAAATAGTAATAAAGAGTAAATCATCATTTTAGTTCCTAAAAATGTATAATGTCACACTAGTCCCTGAAATTAAGAAAATTTCAAATAAATTCTTGAAAGTGCAATTCGTAAATCACATTAATCTAAAATTCAAAAAAACATGTGTGACTTGACTGACAATATTAACATATTTTAAGGGAACAAAATGACATTAAATGGTTAAGTTTAGGGACTTTGATAAAATAATTGAAAATTTTATGGACTTATTTGAAATTCGTTTTCAATAGACTAATGTGATAGTGTGTTACACTTTCAGGAATCAAAATGATTGTTTACTCTAACTATAAACTTATTTGTTTCTTGTTTATGAATTTTTTTTAATAAAAAAATTATTTGATAAAAATGATTTTTGTAAACTTTTTAATTTTTTTTTATAGTTTTTAAAACAAAAAAGTATAACGACTATAAATTGTTTTGGTTTTTTATTTTCAGTTTTCTGTTACTCATGGGTCTTGCTTACACCTTACATCTTTTTATCCCATTTTGACCCTCCAAAACTAGTTTTTATTTTTTAAGAGAACCATAATAATAATAATAATAATAATAATAATAATAATAATAATAATAATAATAATAGGAACTAACAAATATTTTTTAAGAGAACCAAAATGAAAATAATCATATATTATATGGTTAGAAAATTTATTTAAGTCTTATTTTCCAGTTATACTATGCCCTTGACAACCTTTTGAAAATTTGGATGGGAAAATTTTATGATAATAAAATAGAATAGCAATAAAATTATTGATGCTCGATACTTCATAGTCTAAAAAAAATCTTTAATGATTTTCACTATTACTATGAATGTTTTTCCTATAAACTAATTGTGGTTTTTACCTATCATTAACTTCATATTGTTATTCTTACAACTTGAAATTCTTTTTTTTTTTTATATAAGAAAAATTAATTTTATTGATAATATGAAGTTGAACTTTATGCAAGAAGTGTCAAAATCTAATTAAAAAACCAATTTCGGGATGCAAACCAGTACCTCCCAAAAAAGAAAATAAATCTGTTAGCACTAAGACTATTAATTTCCTATTGGACATGTACAATCACTGCACTATTGCACCAAGACTACTTGAAACTCTTGAAATATATTGATGGCATTTTTCCTTTTTGTAAATAAGAATATTATTCATTTGTTTAATTATTTATTTGAGAGCAGGTCAATAGATTTTCATTTCATTTACACATTTGTGTAACTCACATTTCCTTGTTAATTTTCAGAATCTTGAAGACCCCAACCACTTGCATGTCTCCGATATTTGAGCTTGTGACAAGATAAATTTCCTATAGGGAATAAGGTGGAAAGTATGGATGCTTTACTTTACTCACCGTCTTAGGTCTTGTATAAATGTTTTGATTGTTTATAATGTTTGTACTTCTGTAACCTTGTTATAGTTGTTTGAAGTTGTATATTTGAATAGATTAAGGCAATGAATTTAGTTAAGAAGACTGGTTTTTGTTTCCTGATCATAAGACTCTACTTTCATTATGAATTTACTTGCTTGGTTTTCATAATCAAAACTTCGGTTTGACAAGGCACAAATTATGAATCAATTAATCCATCATTGCTTATTGTCATGATTAGAACAAAATAATTGGACCTCAAATGCTTAAATTACATGGAAATTCACTTCATTAATTTTCAAAATACACATAAATGTCAATATTATTTTTTTAAAGAAATTATGATATATGAAACAATATGTAGTGGAAAACAACAATTAAAATATATTTTTAAGAAAAAAAGATAAATTCATACTTTTGAGTGAAATTATCAACCCAAATGGCATATGCATCAAGATTCTCTTGTCTTACAAATGAAAGGATCATGCGAAGTTAAGTTAAAAGGCTTCCTCAAGAATATTTGAACCAAAAATCCAAATTATGGTTGGTTGCATAGGCAAGTTGTCTCCACAATACATGATAAAAGTACAAGATTAAGCCATAATGCACAATGTAAACCCACCCACAAATTATATACTAAAGGGCATTTAATTAAAGAAGTTTGCTGGAAACTGCCTTTGATGGGTTGGGTTAAGTGTAATACTGACGGAGCAGCAAAAGGAAATCCTGGTCTAGCAAGATGTGGGGGCTGTTTCACAAATAACTCTTTGGAGCTTTTGGGCTGTTTTTCTCAGCACTTAAATTGATTCCGAGCTCTTAGTGGTTGCTTTCAAAAATTCAGAACTTGTTCCTTGGAGGCTTCTAAATAGATGGAAATATTGTATAGACATCACTACTCGTATGGTTTTTTGTGTTAGTCATATTTACAGGGTGGACAATACCTGTGCAGATAAATTAGCATCCTTTGGTGTGAATATTTGACAGTTTTTATGGTCGGATACTATTCCGTCCCTCATTAGTGAAGAGTTCAATCGATGTAAGATTGGGCTTCCTAGTTATAGATTTAAATAGCTTGCTTTCTCATGGAATGGTGGTGTATGCCCCCCATGGTTGTTTTGTCCTTTCATTTAGTCAATAAATTTGAGCGTCCTAAAGCTAGTGGTGCCAACCTAGTTGGGATGACTAGTTGTTTAGTGATACTTTAGCTTTTATTCATAAAAGATAAACTTGTTTCTTGATGGCTCATCAATTTACACGGACAAGCACAAAAGCCCATGGCAATACCTAGACTAACAATTAAAAACTAATTTTTCAATTTCAGATAGCAGCTTAAAATTGCTAGACCGATAGAGCACATATTAGGATGACCACTACTCTATTTTTATAGAGATTAAACAATTTATACTATTTCTATATAAGTGCTCAAAATTTAAAAAAAATTAAAAAAACATATTTCTAATACAGCTCATCTTAAACATTCAATATAAAACGGGGTGGGTTACACAAGAACAGAGGACTAAAGGTTTAGAGTTCAAAACAGAAATCATTTAGAGTTCTAGTAGAGAAAAGAATTTTGACGGGGGGGGGGGGGGGGGGGGGGGGGTGGGGATGACCTATTACCAGAGACAGACATCGCATAATAGATAGAAGCATGAAAAACTATATCTAATTATGAGTGTTTAAATAAATGAAATACTCTAGTAGATTGGCTGAAATAGTAGTACTTTGCCTTACGTAGACGCATTAGAGAGTCATGTAACCCAGATAAATAAATAAATGAAAAACTATCAATTATGGGTCTGTGAACTAAGTCATTTCATGCATAATATATACTTTTAAAGTGAAACAAGAAATTCTTGGTATTCCATACCATTCAAGTTATTTAGGAACCCAGTTTTTCTCCCACAAAAATTGCTTTGGGTCTGAAACTACTTCAGCAAATAGTTTAGTACAAAGTAAAGAAAAATATACTCAAATTGAGAATCTGTACCAAAGCTGCAACTTGATTTTTGTTATCTAATGAGTGATTATCATGCATAAAAAATTTAGAGACGCTAACAAAATTTGGATTAGCATTAAAGCATAGAAGAACCAAAGTTACAACTGTTTATCAAGAAAGAACAACAGACTTGAGCAGTAGGCTACATATGTAATAAAGCAAAAGCCAATTAATAACTACCAAATTCATGACGTGAACAGGACCAGAGAATTTCAAAATACCCTAACCAAGGAAAAATCCTCATTCATGTATGTAGTATACACATGTGACAAACAGCACCAAAGTTACAAGTTACAACCCATAAGCTGTTCCAGATCAAGTTGTCACTCCAAGACAACACTATTATTTACAAAAACAAAAACAATCCAGCCTAACTACCATCAAGTTTGGTTGGCTACAAACCATAAGTTGGACCTTTTAAAACTTGGAATTTCTTTAGTACAAGATCTTAACTGAAATACATTCAGGACCATCAAGATCAATAATGACTAACCTGCATTATATATACAATGATGGCCAAGCAAAATAGTCAATAAGATATCTTATATGCAACAGAGGATAATCTCAATGACGGGTTGTTAATTATCATATTACCAATACTACAAATGTGTAAAGCTCACATAAATTGGTAAAAGAGAACAGGGGATCTAGTGTTCCGCACAATAATTTGATCCATCCACTCTGTAAACAACATAATCAATTGAAAAATAGAATCAGAGTATAATAAGACTTCCAACTATGCATATGTAATTAGCAAGTTGTGGAGGATTTTTTTCCATTAATTCAAGTTTACTCAAATGATACATTAAACAAGACCTTTTCAATCAATAACTAATTTTTTTTGACAGACAATCGATAAACAAACAATAACTAATTATTTATTTGTTAAACTGTAATGAAACTTAACGCAATTTTCAAGGGGGAGATTATCAGCTGAATGAAAGGTAAAATAATTTCTCTTCCACTTACACTACCTCCCTTCATGTAGTTCTGCTCCTATAAGCCTCGGAGAAGGTAACTGACTTTCAATTTGTATTTTGTATCTTTAATGTGCATATGTGACTATGAGTGGAGATTGCTTAATATGGTACCTTTACAAAAGTCATGGATGGTAATGTTTAAATAAGCATTTGAGACTTTGTATAGCTATTTAAACGTGTTTTTAACACAGGATCCTATCTTAAACTGAAAATGAGAGAATAACACAAGTGCAGAAGGGTATAACACAGTCATCTCACACCAAATAATAGTAATCCAAGATGAGAAATGTCAGGGTCACTTTTGTTTCAGAAGTCTGATACTCATCTCGATCGTGTCTAGTTACATAGAACATAGCCATGTAACCAACAAAAGTTGTATCCCGATGAGATGCCTTCAATCAAAATTTGTTTTTATTCTTGCATTTTGGTTCAATTTTTTTTTGTAATTGATAATTTCCATGTTTCAAAAAGTAAATGAACCTATAAATAATCATTATATGAATAAAGTGATTGTAAATGAGACTAGTTAAAATAAAAAAGAATCAATAATTAAGCTTCAAATAAACTAGAATGTTAGAAGTGAACATTTTTATATTGCCAGAACTCTTTTCCTCTTATTTAATATCATTACTATTGTTTAATTTATTTACGTACTCTTTACTAAAAATAATAGGGAAAAAATTGATCCATTATGCAAGAGTCCTAATCTCATCCTTCTAGCTACGTACTCAACCCATAAGTCATAACATTATTTGATCCTACTCCTGCCTAATGCATGTAGCCTGTGAGACCTACAAAGTAGAAAAAGAAAAGGAAGAATGCATAGAGCAGAGAAGAGAGGCTCCTCTGAAAAGTTATCAAGATATTCCAAGTATATTTCTCGAATTTTGGTTATACATCTCTAGTTTTTTGTTAACAACAATTGAAAGCTTATTATGGTCGCGCTCCTTTTCACCACACATGGTAGGTTCCTTGAAAATAATAAGTATTGAAAATAATAAGTAAGACTTTGTTTATATGTTATGCTATTTTGGGTACTAATCCTGAGTTTGATGTAATGGGAATGACATATATGAATTGCGTAGCTGCTTTCAATATATACAAAAAGGTAGTGCAACAGGCTTCCATAAACTAATTTTTGAAATTGTTAAATTGCATCCCACTCCACATCAATTAAGTTCCCATACACATCCTCACTCAAAATAGGTAGTTGTACAGACAGGTAAAGAAAACATAAAAATTCAATCAGCACTGTAAATCCCCCAGCACGAAACAAGAAGGAGAAAAACCAAGAAAAAGATACACTACCCAAACCCAACTTCATAAAACTAACTACCAGTTAATCTAGTTAGTTTAATTCATCACTCATATAAATATTTTATTTTATTTTATTTATTTAGTTTATATAACACAGTAGAATAAACTCAATTCTTTATTAAATTGTATTCTCAATATTATTAACGTCACTAAAATTTTAAGTTTCACTGTAAATCCTTAATTTATTTAAGTTTATCAAAAATTCTTCAAATTAAATAAAAAAACTTTTCAAATACCATTTTATTATCAATATAAAACTAATTGATAGTCACAGGCAAAAATAACACTAATGATTATTAATGTATTAACTTTATATTTTTCGTAATAAGAAAACTAGAAAAGAGAGAGGATGTCAAAGTTTTATACATCAAAGTTTCTTTCAACTTTTTTTTTATTGAACATCAAATTTATTAAAATTACAAAAAAAAATATCTGATAATGATAATACTTATCAGAATACAAAAAAATATTTTCTTGAAATAGGAAAAAACTAAAAACAAGAGAGGATTTAGAGATGATATCATAGCAATTTTAACACAAAGCACTAAAAAAAGATAACTTTTTTTAGTGTTTTAATAACAAACTAGAAAGAGTGTCCGTGCGATGCATGTGACTGCATTATCACAAAAAATTATTTAAGAGAATTTTTTTTATATAATATGATTTATAAAAGGATAATGAAATAATTTTATAATTATTTGAATATGAAAATTACTAATAGAATTTATATTTTAAAAAAGTTGTGATTGATATAAAATAGGATAATTATATACTTATAATCATAATAAAATGAAATCTGAATATTGGTTTTAGAGAACAAAAAATACCTATTCCTTAAAAAAAATATAAGCAAAACATGATATGTATATGACAATGAAAAAAATATTAACTAAAAAAATCATTAACAACTTTCTTACATTAAACTATAAAAGATAGAATTTTCTTTCACAACATATTAACAATTCTCTTACATTAAACTCTAAAGGTCAATGCCTCTGATATGAATAAGACTTTTGTCTACTTTGAGCAATCACCAAGTGATCTCAGATTATCTTGACCTTCTCAATAGTTTCTTGAATTATATCTAGACCTACAAGTCTAGACTCTCCAGTTTCAAACCAACCAATGCAATTGACGATCTACTATGCCTCCCATATAAGGCCTCAAAAGGTGTCATCTAAATACTAGACTGATAACTATTGTTATAAGCAAACCCTATCAAAGGCAAGAATTTGTCCCAGCTAGTTCCAAAGTCAAACATGCAAGCACGAAGCATATCTTATAAAATTTGTATTATTCTCTCGGATTGACCATTCCATAAATTCATGACATTCATAGTATTTCCTAGAATCAACTTTCAATCTCCAACAAATTTTTTTTCCACAATTGGCACCTAATGTTTATTTTCTCCACCCTAATTGACCATAATGTGCATTACTATAGAGAAATACTTTTGAATATTTTGTTTACTCGTTATTCTTTAACACATTTTTTTAATAAGGATATTGTTTCTACAATACTTCACAATATTATTATTTAAAGATAATCTCTTGCCTAATATTCAAAGACATCAAATTTCTAACAAATTGCAGTAATAAGAAAGAAAAAAAATAATTCTATAAGCATGTAAAATAATTATAAAAAAACAATATATATATATAGTTGTAAAATATTTAACTAAGTAAATTCTAAGGAAATAGCATGACGCACCTTAGAACACAAAACAAAAAAATAGATAAGCATGTAGTAAGTGATTGCCAAATACCCAAAACAATGCCTCCAATAAAAAATACTAGTGATCATGCATGTATATAACTATATAGATTGAATTGCATCTCAATAAAGGTATACAACATCAGTTACATCCCAAGTATAATTATTAATTGCATGTCAGATACAAGCAAAGGTTTAAGTGTTACCCATATACTAAAAGGCAACTATGAAAGGTTACAAAATAAATTAATCAATAAAAATATAGAAGAATTTGACTTAACATCTTCAATGCACTAACAAAATAAATCAAGTTATGAGGACAATGCAACTTAAGAACTACCAAGACATTTTTCTTACATTTTGATAATAATTATAGTTTCCAAAGAGCAAACTCGTTATAGTTCTCAAGTGTAAAATTAAACAAGTTAGACAACCATGGTTGAGTTTTGACCATGGCCATAATTATTTTTATATTTTCCTTCAACACACACTTAAGAGGGGTGCATGTATTTTATGAAGGTTGAAATGAACATCAGAAGAATACACAATTCCTAATCAGTATAATGCATCCTTACAAAATGATTCAAACCATGAACATAACAATTTTCTTCAATTACTACAGCAAGCCAGCAACATAACATTCACAAGTATAACAACTTCAATAAATTATAAGGATATTATAACATGAATGCAAGAGGGATGAAAAACAAGGGCTACAGTATATTCACAAACAAACAAAAAATCAGATCAAAATTTCAATGCAGAAATGAACACACCGTATACTATCAAATGGAATGCAACATTTTAATTAAGTATAAGAAAATGATTTCACTTAAACAGAACTTATGTGTAGAAAAACCTCTCTCCTTATTAATGTCATCCTAAGTTTCTAACTCAAGCCTCGTAATAGAGAATCTATACTCTAAAAAAAATCATCATAAAAGTACAGATTTATCTGCCCTTGTATCCATTTAATAGTCCTTGGCTAAGGTTTCTAACTACAATTTGATTAATTCCTATCATGTCTTGAGGCTCAAATATCACCATTTGCTTTCTACTCTTATGAATCCAAGATGTAGTATTGACAAAATAATTAACATTGAATCCTTTTTCTCCTTATCATTGTCTCTTCCTATTGAAATGCATAAGAGTCTTCAGCCATTAACAATAGCCATGTATAAGGAGGGACTTTTAAAAGGAGCCCCGATACAGACATAGTTGTTTGGCTACATATAGAAAGAGCAATTCTTTAGCACTGATTATTAATTGTGACATAATCATTTTACTACATTCTGCACCCGTGATGCAAAACTTGGATAGATTATAATCTCATGAAATGAGAAACAAATATATTTGCACAAGCTTCACATCACAATTCTTGTTTGTGAATAAGGAAACAAGATATGCAATTGCCTTCTATAAATATTGGTATGAATTGTATAAATGTGGAATGCAAGACAAAAGGCCAATTTGTTCTAAGCAAGTGAGCATATGTTTGTTCCGGATCAAGTTGTCACTCCAAGACAAACACTATCATTCATAGTCACATATTTTGTTCACTCTACCCTAGAACCGCGAATTGGTTCGTGCATACCAATTCGCGGTTCGTTTTCGTACCGGTTCACCTGAATTCGTGGTTGAATTCGTGAAAAAGATGAACCAGAAAAGATGAAGAAAAATTGCATGTTGCAGCTTGAGAACTTCAGAAAACCATTAACTCCAGCAAAACTTTGAAGAGAATCAATAGCAGAAACGAAAAGAAGTCAGAAAGGAAGAATAGTAGAAATGAAAAAAAGAGAAGTTTTTCCTCTGCAACGTAAAAGAAACGTAAAAGAATAACTCAGAAGTCAGGGGTAGAAGATGAACATTTTTTTTTTAAATAAATATATGAACGTTTCTTTTCTTTTGTTTTTTTTAATAAATTCATGCTTGACTTTCGAGGGATGTTGCTGACTTCCTGCTGCCTGCTGGTTTCAAAAAGTTCCTCATTTACTTGCTGGCTTTAATAACTCACGTTTGAACTTGGGGCTTTGGGCTCTTTTTGTCACAAAAAAAAAACCTCACGTTTGAACTTAATTTTTTTTGTTTTCTTCATCACTTTTCTTAGAAAAAGTTACATAGTGTTGTGCAATCGAGGGGATTAAAACATCAGGAGATCTTCACCAATGGGCCACGAGCACACCACATAAGTGAACCTGACACCACTTTCAATCCAAAATCTTAAGGCATTAGGTCTGTGGGTCTTCCTCACTTATATCTTGCTCAACTCGCCCATTTCTATCCAATGTGGAACTTCACCTTCACACTTGAACTCCAACAATGTCAGGTTTACTTATGTGGTGTGCTTGTAGCCCATTGGTGATATCTCCCCGGTGTCTTAGCCCCCCTCGGTGCACAACACATAGGTTATTGAAATATTAATTAAAAGAAAATAAAATAAGTTATAAAAATAAGTTAATCTATTTTTATATAAACTCAAAAAATAATTAATCTATTAATTAAAATGTAATTACAAATTATATTAATAACATATTTTAATAAATAATAGAAAATAAAATTCAAATAAACTATCACAAATAAACAATACTGCGTATTAAACTCAATTACCAGCAAATGTTATTGCTTCAATATTTTATAAGAATTGAAATTTTACAATTTATAATAATTTTGAATAACATTAAAGATCATCAAAATTAAAATAATATTTTTAATGATTTAAAAGTAATGATATTTCAAAAGAATCAGTATGTGAAAATATGTATGTGTAGAACTCAATTTCATATCTCTAAAATATAACGACAAGTGACTTGTGTGAATTTTATTTTATAGAGATTTTGTCTTATTTAATATTTGAAGTTATTTTTTATTTATGATATTTTATATTTGACTTTGTGTATTCAGTTAGATAAAAAAAATTTTTGGCAGCATACTAATTTATATAATAGCACCTACTATAAATTTAAATAGCATATCAAAGCGAACTAACTATGTATACCCCCACGTACCAATACTTTGTAAGGTCGCGTATCAGGTACCCATACCATGTACCAAAGCAAATTACGAATTATATGACTATGCTATCATTTACAAAAACAAACACAATCCAGCCTAACTACCACCAAAATTGGTTCGCTACAAATCATAACTTTGGACGTTTTAAGACTTGGGAATTTCTTTAGTGCAAGATCTTAACTGAAATATATTTAGGAGCATCAAGATCAATATTGACTGACCTGCATTATATATAGTTATATACTTCTGGAATGAGTTGAGTCACTTGAGTGAATGAAAACATGGTGGCCGGTAGGGGAGGTGTTGCCGGGGAAAGCCATGAGCTCGTCCCTCTGTTTTCTTCCTCTGTTTTAGTGGTCTGTCTGAACTGTTTTAGTGCAATTCTTCTGGACAAACATTCAAAACAGAGAAGGGAATTGCTAAATACACTCGGTTAATTGCTAACTGTTCTGCCTTTTATTTTTAAAGATCCCTTACTGGAAAGTAATTTCCGGGATGAAAATTAGTTTTCCGGAAGCACATTTCTGGAAATACCTCTACATCAATAAAACCAAAATGCTCTTCCAATTTGTTCTCCTGACATTCACTGTGGCTATGCAATTTGTTCTCATCAGCGTGCAGCTCCAAGGCAGACAATGGGGTTGGAAAATTTTGGGTTAGATTATTAATTGGAAAGGGAAAACAATCCGATTTGCATGTAGGGAAACATTGCTCAAGATATGGTCTTAAACACATGAAAAACAAGATTATAACCAAAAATGCTGCTGCTTGTTCTTTAATGGGAAAAAATTGAGCTTGTAAGAAAATAAAACTAAACAAGGGAGAAATCTCTGATTCCAGAATCGGGTAGTTCATATGTTAGAATGTAAGATGACAACTTAGCTTGTTGAACAAGTGGGACACACGATAAAACACTGGAGTAGTGGACTATAAATAAATGATTAAAGCTGTGACTCATTTTACAAAGTAAATCAAGTCAGATATAATCAATACCAATGTATACCAATTCTTAATCTTCTGTCAGAATTTGACATATAATATTGATTAGAAATTAATGCGAAGTCAAACTTAACTTCGTCTTCCTCATCTCCATTTTGACTAGTGAAGAAAGAGGGGAGGTAGTTTTTATCTAATGCTGTAAAAGATGCAGCACTAGTACAACAAAAAAGCAAAGAAAAATTAGAAGTAGAAATATATCGTTAAGTAAACATAGATATAGAATATCTTCAGTTTCAGAGCACAGACAACACCTCCTTTGGGATTCTTGTAGCTTCATCTTGATTTTATTCCCTGATGACGATTCTTCATCATCAGGAGAAATATAACCATTGTTCCCCTCAAAATTCAAGTGGACAAAACCAAAGATATTAGTTGAAAGACAAAATAGAAAGAAACATGTAAAGTAGATTCAGTATAATGGACGTATCCTTTGCCAGGCTAAAATGCACAGTCCCAATTCTAATGTTTAGTTTAGAAGTTAACATACAATTCCATAACAAAGTTCACAAATAATATAGTTTCTTTGAATTTGAAATCACATTATGAGCTTTACATATGTCCTTGGCTGGGCATGCAGAACTTCTGTTTAGACCCGGGTCATGGTCAATCACTACTTCTTAGCTTTGGACTATTTGATTTTTTTCCTAATGGAATGGTCATAACTTCAATTTTAGAGGCATTTTAAATACATGATCACAGGTCAATTTGCATGCTTGATGCTTCTGTTTCTTTCAGCAACAAATATAGCCAAGTTAATCTTTCTCTCTCTCTCACACACACACAGGATTTAAGATATAAAAATTTATTTTTACTAGCTTTCTAAGGGAGCTTTTGAGGAAAAAAAAAAAAAAAAAGAAAAGAAAGAAAAGAATACGATTATTTTCCCAAAAACAATCCATCCTGAACATGTGTAAACTATTTCAATATAAGGTAGTTCCAACCTCATCTCTGTCAAGCAGAAGTCAGCTACCTGCTATATTCCACGAGTAAAAAGCTCTGCAATTATGTAGAAACAACAATGAAGAGATGCTTCTAATATTTAATAAAGCAAAAGAACCTCATCAAGCAAACTTACCGTTCTCGTACTAACCAAAGCCAAAGGACTCTGGCTAATTATGACTGTTTGGTGCTGGTTTGTGGTTACTAGATGTTTCGTAGATGCACTCATGCATGGGTTCTAGTGGCTTGGTGCGTAGGTGGAATCTTTTTTTTTGGTGGTGCTTGATTGTGGTTCTACAAGGTGTGTTCTGTTCTGTTGGAGAGGAAAGTGTTCATGGTGGTTCAAAAATGATTGCTGCCATGGGATTCTTGTGGATTTTTTCTGCAGGAATTTCCTGCGAATTTTGCTATGGATTTATTTATAATATGTTTTTTATTTGCAGAATATAATTCCTAAGAAAATTTCCTGCAAAAAAAAAAAATATTATTAAACATTTGGCAAGCAAATCGTTTAATAAACCAAATACAAAGAAATACATTTCAGCAAAATCCAGGGGAGGAGGACTCTTATATATGAAGAGGTATCAGTTCGCTCTAAATTCGCTGGTTCACCTCCGCAAAGGTATCACTTGCTTCCTCTTTTCCTATTTCTTCTCCTTGTTCCTCACCTCAGCAAATTGTCCTAGGGTTCGTTCGCATTTTCTCATTCGCATGTATGCACAAATCGCAACTCAAATCTCAATTGATTTCAATGAATTTCAATTTCCTTAAATTTTTATTCTCGTTTTAAATTTCGCGTCATTTTTTGCTTCTTAAAATAGATCATTCTCCTGTTTTTGTTCATTGTTTTCTGGATTCACTGTGTTTGGGATTGAATCAGAGGTTGAACCATCATATTTTCTGATATTCTGCCCCTTTGCTTTTGGTTTTCAATTCATAGTTTTGAACTTTTTTTTTTTTTCCGAAGATGTAAGACTCTGAAAATGCTTTGATTTCCTGTACTTGGTGTGATTATACTAAGATGTATACCTGTTGTCTTGAGAACTATGACAAGGTTGATCTTTATATTTTGTTCACATATATGACATATCTCATTTTTTAGTTTTGTTCATACTTCATAGCATATCCCTAGATATCTCCTTTTGCCTACAATGTGCAGTAATTGAGATGTTCTCTTGCTTACTCAACAAGTGCAGTAATATAGTCATATTTTAATCTTATTAAATAATAGATAATCCCTCGGATCTGAATACTGCAAATTTGAATGATCCAGTCTTTCTAGTCATACAGAAAAAGGTCTCTCAGGTGTTTTACTTTTTTTTTTTGTTGCCAATTTTTCTCTTTATTTTTCTGAAATGAATAATATATTGTGTACATTCATAGTTTTGTCATTGTTTAGTTTGTTCCTATCTGTTTAATTTTAAGGTATCCAGTTTTCAGTGCCAAGTTTAAGCTACCATTTTAAAGGTATCCATGGTATGAAGATGCCATACCTCTCTCTGGTTTACCCTTTTCTTCAAAATAGTAAGTATTATTTTTACTTGTTTTAATGTATTTATTTTCAATCTTACCTTTTTTTTTACCTACTTTACTGTGTTTATTTCTAAAATCGTGTTTTTGCAATCATAAGGAATCAGACATAAACACAAAGCTAGAAAAGCATCATCAAAGGGAGTTTGTGTTTGCTTACAGAAAATGAAGAGCTGCAGCAACTGAAAACTAAGGTGATTGAATGTCAAAATTAGAGAAGATGTCAAATCCGGTGTCTATGTTGAAATTCTTACAGAGTCTTCAATGATGTAGCTCAGCTTTTAATAAAGGTATCCGTCATACTTACTCTATCACAGGCATTATATTAAGACATATGTTCTCTTTCTATTAACCTATTCTAGTGTTGTTTTATGTAACAACTCCTATTGCTCCAAAATAAGTTTCCCTCTCCCTTCACTGTTTCAGCTTAAGGGAACAAAGTCTCTATCAGTGTTATTAATAGAACAAAGTCTTAACATTACTGTGTCTTCTTGGTGGCAAAGTTGAGGTGCCTGCTTTATCTGGGAAGATGCAATTAAAAGTAACACAATATTTACCTTTTCAGTATAGTGTTTTTTTTCTTCCTTTTTTCTTTTTTCCAAAGAAAAGTTTACAGGAGTGGAGCTTGTCCCATTTCAAGGTCAGGGCATGTTACTTTTCTTGAAGTTTCTTCTCAAAAGCAATAGGATCAAAAGAAGAATAAACTTCAATCTGATTCTAGATACCTCTTATAACTATATCTTGAAGATTTTGCTATTAGTTTAATATAAATTGATACCTATATCTTGTTTTATTCTTCCTTATTTATTGCTTTCAAATAATTCTTTGGCTTTCAAATTGATAACTATATCTCGTTTCAGTTATTATAATATTGTTTGTCGGTCCCATTTCTGGCTTTTAAACAGTAAATTATGTCTTGACAGATTGAGTTAGATGAGATGAGAAGTGTTTCAATTCTGACAAGGACACTTGCCTGGGATGACTTTTGTAAAAGCCCATTATTTGCTTGAAGTTTCTGAATTATGGTGACAATTATGTCAGAACAAGTAAGTTTACATTAGCCTCATTCCTCCCCAACTCCTTGTTTGAGCAATTCAGGAGGGTTGCGAATTTTCAAGAGTTCATTGAGGATTTTAAGAGGAAAAAATAGGTAATGTTCTGTGATTCTTATATCAGCTTCTGCTGCAAATTTCTGGTTGATATGCTGTTTCTTATCTTATGTTGTTACGCAAATTACATATCTGTGATAGATAGTTTTTTTTTTTTTTTTTTTTTCAATTTTAATTATCAACCAGTTTGCCAGTTCATATTTTAATTTTCCTCTTTTTCTCTTGCTTGTGTTGTTCAATGTATTTTTAGTTTTGCAAATGTTCACTTTATATGTTTTTCTTATTTTACTTTCAGCAAATGGGGAGCCAGTCTCTTGGTTTCCTTATGTGATACCTGCCTAAGTTGCAATGACACAGTTTCGTCCAAATTGTAGCCATATTTTACAATCTGGCCTGTATGTAATCTATCTTCAATTTTTTTTTTTTTTAATTCATCGTGGTTCATATTTACCTTTTCCAACACTAACACTAACAAGCGGATACATTTTCATAACTTTGCAGGGACTACTCGGGAAATTGGCCGTCATTTTTCTTCTTTTTGATGCTTATATTTGATTCAATTACTTATCCCGGAAGCTTCACTTCAATTTTGAACTACTACCTTTGATTATTGCTTCTCATGCTAGATAAATAGCATTCATATATTCAAGCATTTTACTTTATAAATTGTTTTCCAAAATAATATAAAATGTTTTTCTTTGTCTAAAGTAAATAATTATTAGTAATAGATGTAGCAGGCAAAAGTTATGGAGTACAGGTGAAGACTGTTTTGGCAGCTACATATAGAGTTGATATTATCTGAAAAGAGCATGTCAAGGAGGTATTTGATTCACCTGGTTCTTATTTTGATTTTTCCTTTTTCTTATGTCTATAATTCTTATTCTTTTGTTGGTTTGTAGCCCGGGAACAAGTTGGCCACAAGCAAGAAGTCCGAAGCACTTCAAAGTGGTGCTTCATCTTAAGTTGCTACTTAATTGATTGAGGCCCAATATTCTTAGATTATCTCAAGAGGAGAGTTTTGTTCCTTGTTTTATTTTTCTATTATTGCTTTGTACAAGTTTCAAACTATGTTTCAAATTAATTTGAGTTAATTGGAAAACTTGGTGGAAGCTCAGGTGAAGTAGGAAATTTTCTCCCTCACCCATGAGGTAGTAAATTGACCGGTAATAGTAATTAATAGTAATGATAGTTATTAATAGTTACAGTAATTAAATAGATTCCCAATTAAAAAGTTAATAATTAGTTAAAATGTGTGAAACACTCTGAGTCGTGGTCAGGGATGGATCCAGAAACCTATTAAAAGGGGGTTGGATTTTTTTTTTCTTCCTTTATAATTGTTTAAAATTTTAACTTTTTATAAATAATAATTTTTAAAAAATATTTACTATTTTTACACGTACGTTTGAAATTATTTTTTATTTTGAATGATAATAACATTAACCGTTACCATAATAACAACATACACAACTAGTTTTATATAATTTCACACTAGTTATCATCCTAACTATTGCAATAATAACAATAAATATAACTAGTTTTATATAATTTTACGCTAGTTAACGTTAACTAGTATTATAATAACAACATACACAAATAATTTTATACTAACTAATTTAAAAATATATATGTATATACACGAAAAATCCTGAGAGGGGGGGGGGGGGGGGGGGGGGGGGGGGGGGGGAGGGGGGGCTGGTGCCCCTGCCTGCCCCATTCTAGATCCATCCCTGGTTGTGGTGAAATCTACGGTGAAGTCTGAAAGTAACTTCCTCACCCGTGAGGGAGCAAGATGACCTGTAATAACAGGTTTGCAACTGGCTAAAAAAATTAATAGTATAATTGAATTAAAAATATAAAATAATGATTTTGTATATTAAATGTAAAAATGGGAAAAATAATTTGAAAAGCAATATATCATAGAAGTGATTTAAAAGAGTATATGATATATTATTAATAGGTAATAATATAGGAAAAATGCAAATTACGAATTTAAGCATATGTTAAATATTTTGGAAACAAAGTTGGATATTTTTTGTGGAACATAGAGTATGACAACAGATGATTACGGTGATATTTAATTTTTTATAGTATTTTTATAATTTATTTTTATGTTAATATTTATAATTTATTTTAAATTTTTTTAGTAATTATAATATGATTTTTCTATTAATATAATATTACATAGTATCAGTCTTTAAGCATGGATATTTTTTGTCAACAAAAAGTGTGGATATTTTTATATATAATATTACCTTGTTATAATATTACTTTATTACCTTTATTTAATAAAATTTAATAAGTTATTTTTATAGTAAACTATTATTTTAGTTTTTGAAAATGTATAAGTAAAATTAATTGCTATAATTTTTAAAATAAATTATAAATATACATAATTTACTAACTATAAATATAGATAAATATAGATAAGGGATTTACTACATATCTTGTTCATAAATGTTTACTACAATTAAGAGATTCATCTAAACTAAAAAGTAAAAACTGGACATATAGTTCCCATTAGTTGTATGGGTTTGTTTACACTTTTTTTTTGTTACATTACATTTTGTGAATATAACATTTTATATGACATTAATATAGATAATGTTATAACTTATAAAATTTTATTACTATCATTTTATAATAACTTATGGTTTAAAAGTTTACCAAAAATAATTCATTTATGAAAATGTATAATATAACATTAGTTACTAATTTTTTTAAAAAATAAATTATAAATATAAATAATTTACTACCTATTATTTACTAACTATAAATATAAGTAAAGAATTTAAAATGTTATTTCTGAAATTGTTTGATAGCTTAGATCCTGAATAGCCTATAGATATAGATAATTTATTATCATTGATTGTATATTGATGTGATAGATTTCTATAGCTTTTTTCCTGCAATTTTATATGTACTATAAATTATTATCCGGTCACTGATAATCAATTTCATCCGTTGAAATTTTTTATAATATATCCTACGGTTAATTCTTGTTCTTCATCAGTGAGGCAGTAATATTACTACTTCACCGTAGATTCCACCCTATTTACTCTTTTTGGACTTGCGGGTTTTGCCTCAAATGATAGTAACTTCACAGTAGTTTCAAAGGAAATACTAAATATTAGAACATAAATGGATCGTTAAGTGGTATTAGAATTATGTTAGGAGGCAAAGCTATGCTACTACTATTCCTATCAATCTATCATTAAAAAACTAAAGAGAAAGCTATAGAACCAATAAAATAAGATTGATATTTCTTCCTTGATTCCTTCAAACAATGCAAAACCATACATTAAATGAGAAACCTAATAAATGAGAACCTTATAACACGTGTCATCATCTATTGTTCTTACCAGATTTGGTAAGTATTCCGGTACGGTGGCTTTGCTGGAATCTCCTTGATGAATGGTGGGGGGTGTACCTGCAAAGACACTTCGACACCCAAGTTAGAGGTGCAGAGGTAAGAGACAGGTATCACAATTGGGTATAGAATTTCGTACCTTGATTGAGGTGAATGCCTTCGTATTTATAGAGTTTAGAAAGATAGATTTGATAAGGTTATTTTCCTATCAAATCTCACTAATTATGATAGAGATATGCTTATTTTCTATTGTAATCTTGTGCCTTAATCTTCGTGTATTTTATCTTTTAATAAGATATACTTTCCGTTATAACTACCATGGTCCGAGTAGGCTTACACTACTCGGCTAGGTTACCTACTCGGTGGAGTATTGAGTCCAAGTAGTACACATGCCCCTTAGCTCTGAAGTTATGTAAGAGCTTAAGTGGTGACCCTGCCGAATCTCAAAATTTTCATTTGACCGAGTTGGCCTTATGTCTTACTCGTCTTGTTCTGCCAGATTTGGCTCCGTCGTTTCACTTTGTAAGGTCGCGTCACTTCTTTTTCAAGTGGTCACATCGTTTCAGACCCATTAACTCGTAATGTTTCCTGAGGGCGACGACAATGATTATTTTTTAATTTTGAAAACGTCCTTGGGATACCCAAAGGTCTCAAGCCTCCCCAGCCGTTGATTAGTTTGGCGGAGGGTCTCGATCCAACGGTCCGAGTCATTTCGTCCTTTCGGATCCGAAGCTCTTGGACCTCTATATAAGGGTCACTGTGCAACTATCGTTCACTTCTCCTTCTTCTTTGAGTTTTCTTCTCCGGCAACCCTCGTTCCTCTGCCATTTCTTCCTCCTCCTCCTCGCCTTCTTCTTCCTTTTCTTTCTCAGCCTAGGTACGCCTTTTGTTCCCCTTGTTCTGTTCTTTTTTCCTCAATCATGTCTTCTTTTTCAGGGGATTCGGAGCATTCCAACGGTGGCAAAATGTTGCCATCGGAAGTGCATTTAATCGGAGAGGATTCCGGTGGCGGGGTTTTGCCGCCTCGTTGTAACTTCGGTGGGGCTTGAGATGATGCTTCGGTGTCAAATGCTATCCCTGCGGGAGTAGTTCACCCTTCTGTTCCTTCTGAAAAGGCGGAAGTGCCTTTGGCCACTCCTGCCGAGAGAGTTGTGGTTATAGACGATTCGGAGGCTACTGAGGAGGTTCCTTTGGTTCGTTGCCATGTTCAGTCTATTCTTCCTCCACCACCCCGGCCTAGTGGTCCCAAGCCTCCTAAAAAGGTCTATCCTCCTATCAATCTTCTGAGTTATTTTTTGGTAAACGAGGAGGTGGGGAGTTATGCTTCTCGGTATCAGACCCGAGAGTCACTTCTGTAACACCCCATGTTTCGAGTACTAGGAATATGCCTTAAGGAGAACCCTTATTAGGACCTTGATGTATTGCTTGAAATATATTTGTTATTATTGTTGTCATCATTATGCTATATTATTGGTTATGTCCGGGGTGTGTGCATGTGTTCCTTAGGTGTATTCGGAGGCTACCGAGGAGGTTCCTCTGGTTCGTTGCCATGTTCAATCTATTCCTCCTCCACCACCTGGGCCTAGTGGTCCCAAGCCTCCTAAAAAGGTCTATCCTCCTACCAATCTTCCGGGTTATTTCTGGGTAAACGAGGAGGTGGGGAGTTATGCTTCTCTGTATCAGACCTGAGAGTTACTTTTGTAACACCCCGTGTTTCGAGTACTAGGAATATGCCTTAAGGAGAACCCTTATTAGGACCTTGATGTATTGCTTGAAATATATTTGTTATTATTGTTGTCATCATTATGCTATATTATTATTGGTTATGTCCATCATCATCATCATCATCATCATCATCATCATCATCATCATCATCATCATCATCACCATCATCATCATCATCATCATCACCATCATCATCATCATCATCATCATCATCATCACCATCACCATCACCATCACCATTACCATCACCACCACCATCATCATCATCGTCACCATCACCATCACCATCACCATCACCACCATCACCATCATCATCATCACCATCACCATCATCACCATCCACATCATCATCACCATCACCATCACCATCATCATCACCATCACCATCACCATCACCACCATCACCACCATCACCATCACCATCACCAACACCATCACCATCACCATCACCACCATCACCATCATCATCATCACCATCACCATCACCATCATCACCGTCACCATCATCACCATCATCATCATCATCACCATCACCATCACCATCACCATCCCCACCACCACCACCACCATCATCATCATCATTATTATTATTTGTCATTGTGTTATAATTGGTGTGGATATTATATTATGCTTGTTGTGATTATTATTGTGACGTTGTGTTTAGTATTATTGTTAGTATTGTTACCTTATATTGTATTAATGTTGTTATTATTATGTTTGTTGTTGTGGTCGAAGTTCTCTAGTATTAGGAATTAGTGAGAATATGGATAATAAGAATTGGGTTTTTATGACTAAATATATAAGAAAGAATGAGTAATTTGTTTGAAATCCTGAGGTAGGCCTTTTGTGTGGAACACTAGCCTTTCTTTTAGGAGCACCCTCTTTTGATGGGCCTTAAGTCCACCTTCCAACAGTATTTAAGGACCGTCTTAGTTGTCTCCTGACCAAAAAGAAAAGTTTCTTCTTGCCTCTTTCTCTGGTTGCATTGGCCTGCTGCCTTTGCATGTTGCTGCAGTAGAGCTATCATAAGGGACCACATGAGAGTCAGCATTGCATTCGTGAGGGAAGGACTCTGGAAGCACCCCTGTAGCATCCTCTTCTCTTCGCTGCGTTTTCTTATCTCAAGGTAGGAAGGGGAGTGGGTTTCTTCTTATGGTTTGTATGGCATTGGCCATGGGTAGATGAGTTCTGGGTCTTGCATGTTGTGTTTTCTATGAAATCTGTGGACGGTTTGTGTTGTTTTATGGGTTTGGGAGTGTTGGTTTTCGTTTCTAAACCTTCATGACCCCAAACGTTGTTAACTTCTCCTACATCCTCGTGGTCTGGACGGGTTATGAATACTAGGAGTTCTAAGTCTTGCATGTTGTATTTTTTGTGAGATCTATGGATGGTCTGTGTTGTTTTTTGGGTCTTGCAGTGTTAGTTTTATTTCTAAAGCCTTTGAAACATGTTCTTGGGTGTTTTGGGATCCCTTGGGAGACCTTGAGTCCTGCAGAAAAGTCTGTTACTCATCCCTTCGTTGTACCTAACACCAGCGTCTAGTGACCTAATGTCAAGTGACACAAGTGTCAAAGTAACACCAGCGTCCAGTGACCCAGTGTTAAGTGACACAAGTGTCAAGTAATACCAGCATCCAGTGATCCAGTGTCAAGTGACCCCAATGTCCAGTGACACCAACGTCTAGTGACCCAGTGTCGAGTGACCCAAGCGTCCAGTGACACCAACGTCTAGTGACCCAGTGTCCAGTGACCTCAGCGTCCAAGACCCAGTACTGTTATGCAATGTGAATGTATTGTGTTTGTCTCTTATGTATTGTTCCTTGTAAGGTGTGATTGATATGCTGTGGGATGAACTATATAACTATGCAAGTGTGTTTGATTTGTGAACGAATAATGCATGAGTATGAAGTGAGATAAGAGGTTTCGTCAGATGCAATTGAGACAGGTGACCTAGCCTATGAGAGGCGAGGATGGGCTTGGGTGGTATCATGATTGTGAGTGACCTAGCCTGCGAGAGGCGAGGATGGGCTCACTTAGTGTAATGTACATTCGTGAGGAATCTGTAATATAATGGAATGTTTGAGAGTTAGGTTGGGGTGGAATAGACATGGACTGCAAGGTGGAGGTTTCGACAAGTTTAGCCTGGACCTTGGGGGTGAGCATCTTAGTGTGGAAGTTCCAATGGCTCTTGCTGATCCCATGAGTTGGGGTTTCCTTGCAACACTAGACGACCCTGACGAGCCACTAGAGGACACCATTCTAGGTAGTGCGGTCTACGCCGAAGGCATCGACGTCGATGAGCTTCTTATGCGTAGACATGTGCTCCTGGACTATTCCAAGAGGCAGAGCTGGTATCGCATGGCATACGAAGTAGTGTTTAGGGAATGTTGCATCACACATGCATTGGTTGGTTTGTCGTTGGACGATGTGATATGTATGTGAACTCGATGAGCGAGTTACATGACGTAGTCCTTAGTATTTGCTTACATGTGATTTATCTGAAATTGCAAATGATTCTCACCCCCTTTCTTTATTGTTGTTCCTGCTATTTGTGTTTGGGCTGATCACCATTTGCAGGTGAGGATCGTCCAGTCATGGAGCACGACATGGATGGAGAGGCTTAGCCTTTCATGCTTAGTTTATTTTTCAGGACTTGTGCTATAATAGCTGTGACATCGGGGCAGGGTTATATGTTTATGTTTTTTTTTTTTTTTCATTTGTTGAATATCTTACTTGATGTATGGCCTTTGGAGTGCCACTTGTTGGATGCACCTTTTTGTACCTTTTTAGCATTGGACGACTAAGAGATTTGTGCATGTGAACCCTTTTCTCGTGCAAAAGTCCTTTCAAAAGTTTGATAATTCCTAGTATAAATACTTATTTATTTGTGCATTCTCTTTTAATAAGAGTATTTGGCGTAAAGGGTGTCACAACTTCTCTCTTTTTTAGAGGAGATTGAGTTATGCCACTCGGACTTGTCGGATATTATTCATGCCGAGCCTTGTAGTTTGAGTGAACGTGTCTTCCTTCGGGCTCTTCCATGTAAGTCTCACTATACTTACATGTATGATGCTTTATTCTCTTCTCTTGGCATCACCGTTCCTTTCGACAAATTTGCGTGTGAAGTCCTCCGAGAGTTAAATGTTGCTCCTACCCAGTTGCATCCGAATGTCTGGGCTTCTATGTGTGCCTTTAGGGTTTTGTATAATGAATTCTTCATTACGCCTACCACTTCTAAGTTTCTTTTTCATTATACGGTCAAAGAGAATAAGAAGGGCGGTTGGGTTTTTTAACACCCTAAATCCGGGTTTTACATATAATCCATTCCTTTTATTTTACGTTAATAAAACATGATCAATTTGTTCAATTTTGCATTCGTTGGAACATGAAAGAGACAAGTAATTAAACAAAAATAGTAGTAGATTTAAAACATTTTCAAACTCAACTTGCAGTAAAATAATTTAGCGCAAAACCACATTTTATAAAAGTCACAAAACCCTTCTATCAAAAATAAACATTCATTTTAATAACAACGTAAAATAGATATAAACAAGGTGTGCCTCTGTGGCCACCCAAATATACATATATAAATAAGTTTCTAAGAATAAGGGTTAAAAGTGTCTCACGCACAGGACCAATATCATGTACAACCTCAGTCTAAAAGTAGTAAATACACTGAAATAAGAAAATAGATGACTGAAATAACATACAAAATTTCTGAATCTAGGCCTACCCATATCAAAATACAAAAGAAGGGAAAAACCTACGACTCAGAGCAGTCATCTCTAAACCCTACCCTCGTGGAGGGCGTCTGCTGCACCATCGATATCTGAAAAAAATAAATGTATGGAGTGAGTCCCTCTCCTCCACTAAACTAACAAACAAATGAACGACGGTCTCAAGCAACATACAGCAATCAACTACATTGTAAAGATGCTCTCACGAGTCCCACTCGAAGTTCCTGATCTATTATACTATTTCTTAACATAACTCGAGCCCGCTGCCACTGGAACTCCCAGAACTCAGTGGACTTACACAATTTAAGTCGGATGATTTGCTGGGAGTACACCCTTCACCACGGTACAATGGTAGGGTTCTCACCAACACGGTTGTGCCTCGCATTTGTCAGGATTGCCAAGTCGGCACTGTGGAAACACGACCAGAAACTCGGCGCCAGATCCCTAAGAAACAGCAAGTCAGCTAGCACACCTCAGGTACCACTCTGTGAGGTCATCCAATCTCTGAGGACTGACTCCTCAACCACTTCCTCACATCGGGTTAATCGCTTATAGGTTGGTGTGACTTCTCTGCCAAAGGTACTGAACGGCGGTCTTCCACGACGTATGTCCCCGACATACCATACGGAGATCCACTCTCCACCACCACAGTGGTCACACATTCCGACCCTATTCTTCACGAGCATATTGCTCACCACAGGTGAAGCCCCCACACAACCTCTTTCACAATTGTCCATTCAAGCTTTGTCCACGAACAAATTCGTTCGACCGTCTCACACGACTTAGCGCTGGAGTTTCCTTCCTCCTTTCGGTTCTCACCACGATTAGGACAATCACAATTTATAAACTTTCAATCATATGTGCATTTTGCACGTTACCCAATCATGACCCACATCATGATCTTAACTGTCTTACTTTGTTTTATTGAAATCCTCACCCACTCTCACGTTTTATGCTTACTTAAGTCATTTTGTCCAAATCCACGCAAGGGTCCTAGATCTCTTTCTAAGTCCATTATCCGATGTCCTCCGTGTGCATAGGAAATTCCTAGTTATTAACCCGTAATATTATTAAGTTCCCACTCTTTAATTATAATTAATTCACTATTGCACATAGTGAATGTCATTAATCACTAGAGTACTTTCTAGTATCTACAAATGTACTCCGTTTGGAGTTCACTTGCTCCCACACAAGAATGAATCATTCTTGTCCCCACAACCACAAAACATTGCAAACAAGTCACATGCACAAGAAAATTTCAGCACTCTTTGCCCGAGGATCACTCTTCTCCCGGTCTCCAATTTACAGTTAATAACATAATAATCATTAACAAACAATAATTCAACATAATCCATTAAACAACATTACACACACGTTTTCAATAGAAAATTTCCTTTTGAGGTGAAATGTCTATTAGCAAATCCAACGAATGATATTAGGCACAATTACACAATCACCCAATTAAATTTCATGCATATACCTATAGTTGTGCACACATACCAAAAATTATTTAACCTAGCAAATTAACTTAGAATTTCGTTAGATTTTACAGAGACATAATAAATCACATATATTTCATTATATAATTTATTCTCTAAAAAATTCCACCCACAACTATTATTTTTGAATTAATTATGGTTGCTGAACAGGCTCTGTAAAATGCATTTCTACATTTTTGATAAATAGAAAATCAACTCTGTTTTCTGTTCCCCTTCACAGGGAATGTCTCCGAATAAGCAGCTATCTTGTAAAATCGTGGATATGTCTCCTGGGGACCAGGATGACATGGTCGATCTTTGTAAACTTCCTCGTCTACTTAAGTGTAAAACTATAGTCGAGATTCCATTCTCCAAGACTCCGACAACTGACTGGGATCGTGAGTACTTTTCTGCTTATTTGGTTCTTTTTCTTTTGTTTATTTTACTAATCACTTTTCCTCCTTTTTTTGCAGTTGTGATGGGGAAGTTTGATTACAAAAATGCTAAAAAGCTTCAGCTTGAAAAGTTGAAGAGCAAGGACGCTGCTGCCGAGGGGGTCCAGATTGCTTCTCCAATTTTGTCTCCTCCTCATCCTTCGCTAAAAAGGAAGAACCAAAGGGCTACACAGGGGGAAGACGACCCTTCGAAGAGGGCGAAGTCGAGTTCGCCTGCTGCTCAAACTGTGGCCTCTCCCATTGAGAGGCATCCAACCTTTCTTTCTATGAAGGATGGGCGGACTTCTCATTGGGGGAAGGATTTCAACCCTCAAGTCCTCATCAGTGCCGAAAATCTCAGTCAAGTTGACTGGAACATGTTGAGGGATGTTGGGCCCCGGCTTTCCATGGAGGTTGTTTCACGCTTCCAGGCTCGTTCTTGGGCCATTGCCCAATTTTGGGCTGAAGAGTTTGACCGTGGTCTTCGGGAGCTCACCATGGCCAAGGAGACTGCTTCGAAGGCCGAGCAGGCTTTGGTGGATGCTACTTGGGCTAATGAGACTCTACTTCAGTTAGTTAAGTAGTCTCAAAAGTCCCTTGAGGCAGCAGAGACCAAGTTGAAAGAGGCAGAAGACCGAGAGGGGGCCTTGAAGCTTTCTTTGACTACTGTCGAGAATTCGGCGCAGGATCTACAGGCCGAGGTGGAACACCTCAATCAAGAGCTTGCACAGGTGCAGTTGGAGGCTGCTAACTCCGAGGCCAAGTTGAGAGCCGACCTGGGTGAGGCTGTGGATGAGGTCATCTCGACTCATGAAGCCAGGTTTAAGAAGGTGATTCGCCAAGTCCGGTGCTTTTTTAAGGATGCAGATACCTCTATTTTTGATATCGATAAGGATGTCAACTGTAACCCCCTTCTAATTAATTAATTTACATCTAATATTCAAAAAAAATTCTAAATATAATAAATACAATCCATTAAAGTTCAAGATGTATCATTATAATTTACATTATTAAAATTTACAGAAATACTACTACTAAATTTATCCTAATTAATACAAATATTATATATATAACCAAAAGTACCCAGTCCTATAGCTCTGGAAAATATTTGCATCTTTAACTTCTACTTAATCTTCAGAGTACCTGCAGTCACACTCCACTAGAATCTGGAGACAAAATTACCGGATCAGGCATTTAATTTCTAAAAATCAAAACAATATTAAACCATACACAATTCATATAATAATTAATCAATCACATAGATATAAAATAAATGTGATATGATGTATGCAAATGCAGTTTTGACTAAAAATCATTTTGACCCATGCTCCATGAAGACTTTCCTTTTGAGTGTTTAGTAAGTAACTGGCGTACCATTACCTCATGTAATTCAGCTATCAGCCT
Source organism: Pueraria montana var. lobata (assembly GCA_026413185.1). Classification (NCBI taxonomy): domain Eukaryota; kingdom Viridiplantae; phylum Streptophyta; class Magnoliopsida; order Fabales; family Fabaceae; genus Pueraria; species Pueraria montana. The sequence continues at coordinate 79,354,264 of CM048648.1, forward strand.
CTATTACATGTGAATAAACTAGACAGAATTAGGAGGTCAGAATACCCAAGAAGGCCACCACGACAGTATCTGCGCTCCAAATTACGGTCCTCTATGGAATTGTCAATATCCTTCACCCCACAGGTTATATAATCACAGACTATACAACCTTGCCTAACTTATTCTGCTCACCCAACATTCATTTCTCATATATCAAATCATATCTCAGGACTACTGAAATTTCTATTAGTCCACATCATTTCTCATTCAAATTTCATGGCTCTCAAATCTCGGTTAGCCAACATAATCATCCTTCACTTGGATCTCTTAAATCCCCCAAAAAGACTCATGCATATGCAATATGAAATTGATCATATGCAATGTAATTAAAATAATTACAACCATCACATAAAACAAACATAAATACTCACAATTAATATTTAAATTTTAATACTTTACATAAATGTTTAATACTAAAATTTAACATTTAAATGTTTAATACTTTACAAAAATGTTTAGTAATTCCTTATTATGTAAAATTTCTAAACTACCCCTAATCTTTTTATAAAATTCCAATTTTGCCCTCAAAGGGTGAAATTACCAAATTACCCTTACTATTTTCTAAAATTTCCCATTTTGCCCTTGATCTTTTTATGAAATTCCGAATATGTCCCTAATTGTTCTAGAATCTATGAAATTACCTAATTACCCTCAATCTTTTTATAAAATTCCAATTGTGTCCTCTAAATGTGAAATTACCTAATTACCCTTATACTTTTTAATTATTGCCGAAAATGCCCTTAAACTTTTTCTAAAATTCCCAATTTATCCCTACATGTGAAACGACCATTTTGCCCTTAATTATTTGAAAAATTTGCACATAGTACCCCTCCAATTTCAACATGGCCGTGAGTGCTTTTCTCAAAATTTCCAACATCTTCTCAAAATCAATCAAGCCAATTTCAATCAATATCAAACCAAATCAAGCAATTTCAATCAAGAACAAATCAATTCAAGGTTCACTCAATCACAACACATCATGAAATCAACAAAAACATTCATTCCACCACCAAATTTCAACTTATTTTATCAAAGATATAAAAACCCTAATTTAATTTCATCTTTTAATGTTTCTTGATCAAATCTTGAAATTAACCCTAAGGACATGTTTCTCCTACTTCCAATTTGTTTAAATTGAATTAAATGCCAAGATCCTTACCTTGAATCCTTAGTTTGATGAAGAAATCCTTGAATCCCTTTTCTCCCTTTCTCCTTGTCTTCTTGAAAATTTTGAGCTTTTCTCCCAATTCTCTTCTCTTTGGCCTAAACTATATTGAAATTTGGGAGGATTTGGTTGGTTTATTTCTTGATTTTAGAAGAAAGGATGAAGGTTTTATGGAGGGGCTGCAGCTGCCCAACTCACGGCTGTTGGAGTTTTGGAGAGCTAACTTTTTGTAGCTTTTGTTTTGCTTTTGATTTCTTATGTTTTTATAAAAAAAAATTTCTCCACCAAGTTTAATTTTTCCCACACGTCCAGCTGCTGCTGCCTTGGCCCCAAGGGTAGCCAATTTGGCCAAGGAATTCAGTCCACTTGGACAGCCAAGGCAAGCTCCCTACGTGACTTGCCAATTGATTTGGGAAAAGTCAAAATTGTAGAAAAATGTGGAGGTTTCTAGAATAATTTAGGGATTTTTAATTATCTTACAAACTAATTTGAATTTGAAGAAATTAACACCACCATTAGATTCCTCACTATCAAAAACCTTGGGGTAGTGTGTTAATTATCTCTTAATCAAGGTCTAATTAGCTTAATTTAATTAGATTAGAAATAGTGTGTTGTCAAATTTTGATTGGCTAATACTTTTATTTTTCTTTTTCTTAGCTAAACAATTTTAATAATTATTCTAAACATACTATAATTAATAGAAAATTCTATAGATGTCATACAAATTTTATCTTAATTTTCTACCTTAGAATTTTATCGTAATAATTTCTCAGAATTCTAACTCTCAGAAAATCCTAACAATTCGAAATAAGCATTCTCAACTGTATATTTTCTAAATCTACATTCAATTAGATTTTTATTAGGTTACAGTTTACTTCAAAACGTTACAGTGAAAAATTTATCCTGGACAGCTATCTGACACAACTGTCCAGTCAACAAGTAATTCAAACAAAAACAAGGATATCAAAAGACTTAGAAAATTTTACTGAGTAGAACTGTATTAATTTTATTATGAAAATATGTACAGAAAATATTCTCTAAATACAGTACGTAATTTTTTATAATATTTATAGAAATTTTTTTTATAAACAGTAAAATAAAAATTAGGGTGTTACATCAACAAACAGGGGAAGTTAGTGGACGATTCGGCCATCCCGGATGACAAGGCTCCAGGTGACTCGGTCCAACCTGCCCAGCCTGCTGCTTAGCTCTTAGGAATTTTTATTTGTTTTCTTTTTTTACAAGGCTCCGCGTGTATGATATCAATTATTCGTAGCCGATTAGGGTCTACGTTATTGGTTTAACTCATTTTTCGTATCTTGTTGAAGGTCTACACAATTTTTAATTTATTCTTTTGTATCCTGTTAGAGGTCTACGCGACTTTTTAGTTTAACTCATTTTTTCGTATCATGTATAGGTCTATGTGATTTTTTAAGTTAACTCATTTTTTCGTATCCTGTATAGGTCTACACGGTCAGCTTATTTTCGTAACTTAGTCTTTCGAGAGCTAGTTATCGAGGTTCGGTCATTCTCCTTTCAGGATGCTGAATGTCGCTCGCTTTAAGTGGCTTTTTGTGCCGGGTATCCAGTTGGTCTACTTGGTCTTATGTGAATTAAGATAATGTGATGGATAAAGGAACTTTTATTAATAATGAAAGTCGGGTATGCCTCATTGAAACCTCTTTGAAAAAAAACCTCTTGGAAAAAATGTCAAAGTAGGAAATAGAGTACATTACCACTTACAATGTTCTAGCTGTAGTAAAACTTTAGATGAGTAACGCTCCAAGTACGAGAGATGGCTTTGCTGGATGGATGCTCTAGTCGGTAGGCTCAATTTCCTAGTGTCTCGGTTACTTTGAAGGGGCCTTCCCAGTTAGCTGCCAGCTTGCCCTCTCTGGTTGCTTTTCTTGCTTCTCTACATTTTCTCCAAACCAGATCTTCGACTTCAAAGTTTCTTGGCTTGATTTTGCTATTGTATCTCTTCTCGGCTCTTCTTTTGCATGCTTCTGCTCTGATTTGGACCTCATTAAGGGTCTCTTCGGTCATGTCCAATGCATGCCTTAGTGACTGGTCATTGTTCTTTTGAACGAAGTTTGCTCTTCGCAGAGAGGGTTCTCCGACTTCTACTGGTATCATGGCATCTGATCTGTATGAGAGTCGGAAAGGTGTTTCCTCGGTTGTAGATTGTGGCATGCAGTGATATGCCCAAAGGATTGCAGGCAGCTCCTCGGCCCAACTTCCTGTGGCGTCGCCGACTTGCTTTTTTAGTTCTCCTAGTATGACTTTGTTGGCTCCTTCAGTTTGCCCATTGGTTTGAGGGTGTTCTACTAAAGTCACTCGGTGTCAAATCCCAAGGTTCTTAAAGAACTCTTCCAAGTTCTTTTCAACGAACTGTTTTCCATTGTCAGATATTATTGAGTGGGGGATGCCGAATCGGCAAATGATATTTTTCCATACAAACTTTTGTACGTTGTTGGCTGTGATGGTGATCAAGGGTTCGGCTTTGATCTACTTCGTGAAGTAGTCGATTCCGACTAGGAGGAATTTGACCTGTCCTTTAGCAAGTGGGAGTGGTCCTAAGATATCCACTCCTCACATGGGAAAGGGCCATGGTGCCGTGATATTGTGCAGTTCTTCCGCTGGTAGGTGAGATATGTTGTCATATTTTTGGCATTCTTCACATTTGCTTACATATTCGGTGCAGTCTTAACACATTGTCAACCAGTAGTATCCAGCTTATAATACTCGAGCGGCCATGGTTTTTCCTCCTGAGTGCATTCCACATATTCCTCTATGCATCTCGTTCACTACGTACTTGGCCTGTGCCTTCGTAATGCACTTTAGCAATGGTGCGGTGAAGCCTCTTCTGTAAAGGTCTTCACCTTCTATCACATAGTAACACTCCCTTCTTCTAATCTTCCTAGCTTCCTCTCGATTTTCGGGGAGGGATCCTTCTTTCAAGAAGTTCCATACCTTGGTCATCCACCTCGGTCTGCCAGGTTGATATTGGAAAATTTTTTGTCAATACTTGGAGCGGATACCGTCTCTTGTATGACAGATCGGTGTTGGCCTTTCTTCTTTGTACTTGCCAATTTTGATAGCAAGTTAGCTCTTTTGTTTTACTCTCTTAGGATATGATTGAGTTTGAATTCGGTGAATTCGTTCTTCAACTGGGAAGCTAGGTGGTAGTACCTTGTCATCTGGGGGTCCTTCGTTTGATAGGATCTGTTCATTTGCCCCGTGACCAGTTTTAAGTCGCTCCAACACTTGAGGTACTTTGCTCCTACTTCTTTAGTGAGTTTCAGCCTGGCTAACAGGGCTTTATAATCGGCTTAGTTGTTAGATGCATCGAAATCGAACTTGAGTGATTGTTCTAAAACAATCGCTTCAGGACTTTTGATTATGATGCCTGCTCCGCTGCCTTTGGTGTTTGAGGAGCCATCCACGTACAAGGTCCACCATGGTGAGGGTACCTCTTCTACTGGTGCTAGCTCTGCTATGAAGTCAGCTAAGCATTGGGCCTTGATAGGTCCTCTCGGTTTATACTTGATGTCGAACTCTGATAGTTCTACTAACCAAGCTATCATTCTTCTGACGAGTTCTGACTTCCTCAACACTTGTCGTATTGGGTGGTCAGTTCGTACCACCACTTGGTGGCTTTGAAAGTATGGTCGTAGTCATCGTGCTGAAGTGACCAAGGCTAGTGCTAACTTTTCGATCATCAAGTACCTTGTTTCGGCATCTTTCAGCACTCAGCTTACGTAGTAGACTGGTGTTTGCATCTGTTTTTCTTCTTGGATGATGACCGAGCTGATCGCGTCCCCTGAGATTGCTAGGTATAACACTAAGTCTTTGCCGGGTTTAGGCCGCGTTAGGATTGATGGTAAGGTGAGTAGCGTTTTCAACTTTAGGAAGTTCGCTTCACACTTTTCACTCCATTCGAATATTTGTTGCTTCTTGAGAAGTTGGAAAAAGGGTCTGGCTACCTCTGCCGCTTTCAGCAGAAAACGTGATATGGATGCCAGCCTTCCAGTTAGCCTTTGTACTTCCTTCATGTTACTCGGGCTTCTCATATTTATGATGGTTGCGCATTTCTCAAGGTTGGCCTCTATGCCTCTGTGTGCGAGCATGAAGCCTAAGAACTTTCCGCCTTGTACTCCGAATACACACTTCTCTGGGTTTAGCCTCATATTGTGTTTTCTAATTTCATCAAATATTTCGGCTAAGTCTACTGAATGTGAGTTCGGGTCTCGGCTTTTGACTACCATGTCATCTATGTAGACTTCTAGATTTTGTCCGAGTTGCTCCGCGAATATCTTGTCCATCAGACGCTGGTATATTGCACGTGCATTTTTTAGCCCAAATGCCATTACCATGAAGCAATAGTTAGCCGTATCGATTATAAATGTCATTTTCTCCTCATCTGGTAGGAACATAGGTATCTGGTTGTAACCAAAATACGCATCCAGAAAACTCAAGATGGGATAATCGGATGCTTTGTCCACCAACTTGTCAATACTCGGTAGTGGGTATGAGTCTTTGGGACATGCCTTGTTAAGGTCTGTGTAGTCAGTACACATCCTCCACTTGTTGTTTGCTTTCTTCACCATCACGATGTTCGCTAGCCATGTGGTATAGTGTACTTCTCTTATGAAACCAGCATTGAGTAACTTTTTAGTTTCCCCTCCAACCACTTTTCCTCTCTCGGCCCTATGCTTTCTCTTCTTTTGGGAGATTGGTTTGGCCTCTGAGTAGATGGCAAGTTTGTGGCAATTGAAGCTTGGGTTGATTCCGGACATGTCGGCTACTGACCATGCAAACAGGTCAATGCTCTTTGATAAGACTTGGGCGATTGCGTTCTTGGTTTCGTTAGTTAGCTGAGTCCTGAGCTTTGTGCATTGACCTGCTTCTCTTCCTAACTGGAGGGATTTTGCCTCTTTGGTGGGTTCTGCTCTCGGCTCACCCTCCCTGGGGTTGAGTTCGGCCTCCTCCGTTGGTTGTACCATGAACGAGGTGCATGCTACGTGCTTCACTCTTGGTTCTGGAACCTTTTTGCCACTGGCTATCTTTAGACTTTCCAAGTAGCACTCGTAGGTTGTTTCTTGATCAGCTTTTACTGTTACTATTTCCTTTTCCGAGTTGGGGAAACTTCATCGCCAGGTGAGGGGTTGAGATTATTGCTCCTAACTCATTGAGTGCAGGTCTGCCTATAAGAATATTATATGAAGTGAAGGCGTTGACTAAGAGGTACTTGACTGTAATGGTCTTGGACCATTTGTCTTTGTCTTCTCCAAAAATGGTGAGGAGGTCTATGTAGCCTCTGGTGTCCACTTTTTCGCCTGAAAATCTGACTAACTGTTCTGTGTATGGCTGTATCTTGCTTCGAGGATGTCTAATTGTTTGAAGGTGGACCAATATAAGATGTCAGCCAAGCTACCCTGCTCTACCAGGACCTTGCATACTAGGAAGTTGGTGACCTCAACTTTGACTACCACTAGGTCATCGTGGTTAGGTTTTATCCCTTTGAAGTCTGCGTCAGTGAACGTTATAGGGGGCATGCTTCTTGGTGCTCTTAGTCTTACGAAAGCCGAGTTAATTGACCGGATGCCGCGTAGGTGTCTCTCCCTTACCGAGCTCGAGCTCCCTCCTCTGGCGAATCCTCTTGCTATTGTGTTAATAATGCCTCAAAGCCGAGTCTCGGGAAGGTTAGTTGGTTCCTCTTGATGGGTTTCCTCTATTCACCGGGATTTTTTATTGCGATCTTCCCCCTTGTCTCGGGTTTATTCTAGCTCAATTTTTTTTCTGTCATCTCGTACAAAGCGTTGTAGCTTGCCTTCTTGGATAAGTTTTTCAATCTTATCCTTCAGTGTAGTGCAGTCTTCGGTGGCGTGTCCATGCACTCGATGGTATCTGCAAAACTTGGACTTGTCCGCTTTTTTCGGGGACCAGTTTCGAGTAGGCAGACTAATCAGTTCGGCGCTGCAAGCCTCTTCTAAGACTCAACTTCTGCTTTCTATCAAGGGAGTGTAGTGAGTGAATCTTGCCCGATGCTATTTTTCGGCCCTGGATCTGCCGTTGGAAGTCTGCTATTGGCTTCCTCTTGTTTTCTCACGTTCCTCATGTTTCTTACTGGATTCGCCTTTGATGTGTTCTCGAAACTTCATCATCTCTTCCATCTAAATGTACCCTACTGCTCTTGCTCTAAGCTCGTCCATGTCATGCAGCGGCCTCTTGCAGAGGCTGTCCGAGAAGGGTCCAGATTTCAGGGCCATCAGCATGGTGGTTAGTGCTACTTGAGGATTTAAGTCTCGGATTTTAATTGAGACTTCAGCGAATCTCTCCATGAAGTCCCTAAGGGACTCATTGTCCTCTTGCCAAATGTTGGCCAAGGCCACTACTATTAAGTGGTGAGGCCGACTCGTGGCGTATTGGGCACCGAAACAAGTGGCCAAGGTGGTGAAAGAGTCAATCGAATGCGGTGGAAGGCGGGTGTACCAGTTCAAAGCTGCCCCTTCAAATTGGTTAGGAAAACGAGGCACATTATGGCATCGTCATTTGTGTAGAGGTTAACCTGCATGACGAACACGTCAATGTGCTCGTCTGAGTCTGTTAGGACGTCATAACGGTCCATGGACAGGGGTTTCCACCCATTTGGTAGTGATGTTTCCATAATACCATCTACAAACGAGTGTCGTCTTGTTGTCTCCAACATTGCGTTTCATCTCGGGACCATGCGCGAAGCAGATATAGGTCTAGATTCCATTTGGGTTATTGTTCGGTCTGCCTCGCTCCAAGTAGTGTCGTCCTGTTCTGTTCGATCGGGTTATTCATGGGCGGTTGCGTGGGCAGCCGAGTGCATATTTTGGTCCTCTTGCAGTTTCTGGTATTGTTCTCGGAGATTAGCATTCTCCCTACGAAGATCCTCTATCTCCTTTATGTTGTTTTGCTTCAGCGTGTTTACCTTCTTTTGCAGGGCTTGGATCAACGGGTGATTCTCAAGCACCTGACGCGGGATGGGCGCTACATTGTTAGGGTTACCCTCGTGGGTATCCCCCGGTGCCGGTGTTCCCTTAGTTAGGGTTTCCAGCACTTGTGGTCGCTTTTTGTGATTCGCTGTTTTGCCTTAGGTTGCTGCCATCGCGATCATTTTGCGTTGATTGGTGTGGCTAGGAAAAGTTTCGCCAAGCCCCACAGTGGGCGCCAAATGTTCTTACCAAATTTGGTAAGTATTCCAATACGGTGGCTTTGTTGGGATCCCCTTGATGAATGGTGGGGGTGTACCTGCAAAGACACTCCGATGCTCAAGTTAGAGGCACAGAGGTAGGAGACAGGTATCACAATTGGGTATAGAATTTCGTACCTTGATTGAGGTGAATGCCTTCGTATTTATAGAGTATAGAAAGATAGATTTGATAGGACTATTTTCCTATCAAATCTTATCAAATCTCGCTAATTATGATAGAGATAGGCTTATCTTCTATCGTAATCTTGTGCCTTAATCTCCGTGTATTTTATCTTTTAATAAGATATACTTTCCGTTATAACTACCTTGGTCCAAGTAGGCTTACACTACTCGGTTAGGTTACCTACTCGGTGGAGTGCCGAGTCCGAGTAGTACATCTATTATTTTTTAGCACAAAAAAAAATCATCTAATATTTTAGGAAATTAAAATAAAATTAAATAATATTAAAAGAAAATATTTAGGCTCATCCTATACAATTTGATAGTCATTTAATCTTCTTTCTTTTGAGCCTTTCAACCCAGTCTATCTGTAACACCGTGATTTTTCTAATTCATGACAAAGTGATTGAAAATAATTGCAAGAGATAATTAAATTTAATTGAAAAAATAATAATTAATTCATATGTGTAATTTATTTTATTTTATTTTTCTTAATTTGGAAAGACCCTATAAACTCTACACACCCACATAAACTAGAAATTTAAAGCAAATAACTATATCTCCTTCTTTCTTTTCCTTCCATACGGAGATTTAGTTTTAGGAGATAATATATATATATATATATATATATATATATATATATATATATATATATATATATATATATATATATGCAGTGCCAATTGCTTTAAGTGTTACTAGTTGTTGTTGAAAAGTCAAAGAAAATAGGCTATAGCATTTAGAACTCCTTTTCTTGTTGCATACACGGTGAGTATGGAGTGTGGAGAGTATTCTACCAAATAACATTCCTTCAATTTCTTTTAAGAAAAACAACCGTTACCCATTTGTTATTTAATGGTGAGGTTTAATTTTCTTCACACCCTCATTCTCTTTGCTTAGTACGTGAATTGTTAGGAGGGTAGGACAAAACAATTTAATGCTTCCCAAATACATATTAGTCAAATACACAAAGAATTTTAAAGAATGGTTTATTTCTTTGAAAGTATCTTATGGTTTGCTTTTCAACTACATTAAATAAGTGTAATAATTTTTTTTTTACTTTACTCTCTCTATAGCTTCCTCCTACTTACACCTACTGTGGGACAATTGTCAATATGTTCACATCTTTGCTTTTCTATGGTAAGCCTCCCTTGTACGTTGGCTTCTTATTCAAAGACACAAATCCTTGAAAATTTAATTTATCAAGTAATGCATGGTCTGACTTGAAGACCAGGCCTCACGTACACTTTGCTTAGTAAATTGGCAATACAAATTCAAAGAAAAAAATTGATATTATAAATAAGCCTCCAATTTCTTCACCTAATCTGACATTGTGCCCCAATTTCTTCACGCATATAAATTTGAAAGACTGACTTTCTACTTTCATTTTGTAAGTTTGTCAAACTTTCAACCACAAAACCTATTATTCATGCTGACAGGAGGTGCTACTTTGAAATTTAGCAAACTGAGTCACTTACCTTTAATTGGGTCAATTTCTTTGCCACGTTAAAAAAAAAAATAGTTATTTATGTTTATAAATTGCTGAAGGCAAAGCATAGTTCCTCACCTGTTATCCTTTCATGCGGTGAAGTCTCCAACACCTCTTTCTCCTTCATTTTCGTTTTTTTCTTTTGCCTCAAAATACTCACTGCCAGTTTCATAGTTATGGATTCAAAGAGTATTCAAAGCTAGGAAATTTAGTTCTTTTCTTGGCTTGACCTGTACTTAATAATTGTAAGTTATTGTTAATCCTTTTCTTTCCTTTTCCTTATAATGTCTGAACAATTTTTTTTCTGTCCTAACCATTTCTATTTTTTTTACTTTGTTCATGGAAATGGTTTGTTGTTGGATTAATGGTGATTTGTTCAAGACCTTATTCAAAGAACAAATTTCTTCCACTTCCCACTCTCCAAAAACTCAATCTTTTTAGCATCTTTTGAGGTAAAGGAAGCTTGTAATTATTATTATTATTATTATTAATATTATTTTTTTTTTAACCGAATGAAATGTGCTATTCGGTATGGTATGATTTGCTTGATTTCTATTATTTGTTCTTGTTTGCTGAAAGCTTCAGTCATAAAGATGACTAAGTTGGAAATTTATTGGTATTAAATTTTCTTATTTTAATTCAAACTCTTCATCTATTAAAAATAACAGTAATTAGTATATAGATTTATATGAGACAATACGTGATATATATATATATATATATATATATATATATATATATAAATATTTCATTTTATGTTCATAATTATTTTTTTTAGAAAAGAAGAGTAAATATAATATTAAAAATCTACAACTGTAGTCGGTGATTAATCAGTGGGTGACAAGCATGAAAAGCTTGAAGGGTATAAAAAGTATATAACACACATAAGAGAGTATATTTACTGCATGAGAAATATATTATGATATTCTGTTTTGATCGGTGATTACTGCAGCAAGCTGCTTACTGCCATATATGTTCGGTGGCCATGATCATATTTTTCTGATTTGAGACACATGCTTACTGTCATATATGTTTCGGTGGCAATGATAATATATATATACATATATTTGGAGATAACCCTTAGCCTAGTAGGTAAGGCAGTGTTAGTGTAAAATATTGTTTAATGATGGTAGTATATTGAAGTTTTTATTTACTATTTTTATTTTATCTGTCCAAAATTAATAAAAATAATAATAATAAAGAAAACATGTAAATAAACAAAAAGGACAGTTATTGTAGGTATTGTCTAAGACATTACCGAGAACCAAAGACCTAAGACTAACAAGGTAAGATTTCTTATATTTAAGTTTAATTGTATAGGAGAAAGGTTAAAAATATAATAATAATGTAATAATGTTAGGAGATTTCGTTAGATAAGTGTTAAATATATATATATATATATATATATATATATATAATAAAAGTAAATTTAATCATTATTGCTAAGTTTCTTATTAGTGGTAATAAAAAGAAAATTATTATTTAGTAAAATCTTTATTTGACTTAAGTATAAAAAATTTAAATCCTTAAGTACTGTAGTTAATCCTAATAAATTTTTAAAATTTAATAACCTTGATGATTAGGATAACAATTAATAATTTTCTCCGAGAAAAAGAATGATGTAAGATATTCGACGTATTTAGTAATGTCGAAAGTGTGAGAAAGATAGTTGTTGAAAATCCTAAGGGATTTTTTTTTTATATAAGACTTTGATAGTAAGGTGATGTGTTTGCTTAGTACCTCGTGGAAAGGCCTGGCCCATGAGAGGTGGCAGACATATTTTGATATGTCTAATCCATATAAAAGGAAATCTAAGCGGTGATGTTAAGTCGGTTGAATGTTGTTTAGTAACACACATTCATGTATGAGTCGTTGAGGAACGCTGAATAAGCGTTGGGAAGGCTAGTGGAGGTACCTTTGGTATCCTTGAGGATGTACGGATGCGTGAATCCACATGAGGCCGGGACCATTGCAAACCCCGTGTTGTGGTGGCGACCACCCACATACGTATATCCTGACGAAGCCACAGTTGCTCCAAGATCAGATCTAGTGTCGCCCCAATGGTTTTTATTTGAGACGTGTCATTTTTCTTGGATCTGTGTGGTCCGTGTTGTTGTTGTACCATGCTTAAGGGACACGTCAGACTGATCGCTCAACCTGTTGGAGATCTCCATAGAGTCGAGTCTATATATATATATATGTCATGATTGTTATCGTAGACATATCTACTATATAATTTTGTCTATTGTCTTCATCGAATGTTAATGTTTCGTATTTTGGATGTATGAATTGTTAAGCTTAGATTATTCTTAGTTATGTAAGCTTACCCTTGCGTTGTTTGTGTTTGACTGTGATGATCGCGGCGATATGTTCGCGGGAGCAGAAGCTGGAGACGTGTCGGTTGCTAACGAGACTCTACGTTAGATTACTGAATACCACTGTCAGGCGTGGAGGAAATGCGGAAGACTTCGTCCCCGGTGATCAGATTCGATGAGTAGTGGATAGGACATCATCAGTTAGATAGAAGTTATATTTTCATCTCTGTTGTCCTTAGGAGTAGTAGATGTGTTTTGGCCAGCTAGGGAGTGAGTTGATGTATTAGATTTCCCTCCCCCTTTCGATGTACTATCGTATGGGTTTATCTCGTACCAGTATGTATGCCATCTTTTGAGATACTATATCATGTTTGGTATATGGTTTGTAGTGCCATAAGGCACAATACTTATGTTTCTGTTGGTTATGTTATCTATGCATGTAATTCAGTACATGTCCTCTTACTTTTAAGTTGTAAAATTTTCTTGTTGAAGACTAGTTTTGAAATCGCAAAAAAATTTACATGTATTTTTATAAACAAATTAATTATTGGTTTTAATTAAAATAAAATAAATTTTATTATCCCATTGAAAAGTGTCATGTAGCGATAGTGGGTCGTTACACTATCAAATTATTTCTGTTATGTTACCAACTTACCATACTTGCTGCTAGTTAGTTTTTTGTAATAATAATATAGTTTAGTATGTTATTTTGAACAAATTACAACAACATCCCCTGAACTTTTATCAAATTACACATAACTTTACTCTTTTTTATTTTCCTACACTAACCTCCTTTAAGTTTGAAAACATTACACTAACACCCCCTTGTATGTTTGAAAACATTACACTGATACCCCCTCAAACTTTACACTAACAATCCCTATAAGGGAAGCAAAAATAATGGTTAAAAAAACAAGAAGTGATTGTATAATTACACGAAATCTCATGCTGCTGTAATTTGCTTTATTATTTTACTAATATAATTTATATTATTATTAATATTTTATAAATTAAATAAAAAATTCTAGTTATTACAAAATAAATAAAAAATAAATTTGTACGAATATTTTTGGCAAATTTAATAGTTATTTAATAAATAATTTATATTTTTATAAATTGGCAGGAAATTTACTTGTGGATTTTTTTTGTGAAATTAAAATTCGCAGGAAACTTATTTGCGAAATTTCTTGCTGATTTTAAATCTGCAAAAAAATTACCTAAATCAGCAAGAAATTTTCAATGGATTTTTTTTGCGGATTTTTCTACAAAACGCTTTCTCGTTGATTTTAAAATTCCTTGGAACTTATTATCTATATTATTTGCGGATCAAAATCTGTAGGAAAATCCAAAAAAACCTATTTCCTGTGAATTTTTATGAAAAATCCTCATGTAATTGGAGAAATTCTAGCAATGTTTTTAGATAATGGAAGTGTGTGGCTTTTTATTCTCAAAAGAGAGATGAGGTTTGCTATTTTTATTATGGAAAAGGAGCCCAATGCAGACTAAGTGTGTTGGGTGTCCAAAGATGAATTGTGGTAGTCATTCATTGTTTTAGGTAGTGCGATGACTGAATTTTCCAAGTCTTTTTTGTTTTATTCCTACAAAGTCATATAATGGGTCATGCTACTATAAAAAATTTCAGATTTTTTATTATACATAATGCCACGACTGGGTCTTTTCTAAGTCTTTCTTTTGTTTTGCGTGCGTGTATATGTGGTCCAAATTTCTTCACCGAGTTTTTATGCCAAATCCCTTTCCAACATTTTCATTATTATTTATAGTTTTAAGGCTTAATTTCCAATTTTGTCCTCAAATTTATTTATTAACGTCAATTTGGTCCCCAAGTTTTTTAAAATGTGTCAATTTGGTCCCCAAATTTTTAAAAATGTGTCAATTTGGTCCCCACCGTCAGATTCCGTTAATTTGACTGACAGAGATATGTGACGTGGCACTGATATGGCTTTATTTAATGAGGATCAAATTGATACATTTTTAAAAACTTCGGAACCAAATTGACGTTAATAAATAAATTTGAGGACTAAATTGGTAATTAAGCCTAGTTTTAATTATGAGTTTATATTTTATAAATGTAATACTTACTTCATTTGCTTTATATTAATAAAAAAAATATAATATAACATGTTTAACATAAATAAAATAAAAAGAGCTAATAAAATAATAATAAAAATAACATAAAAGAAATTATTATAAAATGAATATAACTATTAAAACTATTTTAATGGTAATAAAAAATTATTTTAACTAATTTCATAAATTTTTTTAATAATTTTATTGTAGAGTGTTTTTTATATTTGATTCATATATTACAAAGTTTTAAAAATAAATATCTTAAAAGAATTATTTTTCTGTCTAATTTATGTTTATGAATATCTAAAACTTTCGTTTTTATGCAAATTAAAAAAGTTACACAAAATCCTCGACATGCATGAAGTTTAAAATATTAACAAATAGCAACAATGCACTTCAATGAATAAGAATATTTAAGATTTTCATGTTTACCTTGATGTTATTAGAAAAAATTTTGAATGGGTAAAAACAATATTAAGATTATCATGTTTAGCTTGATAAAAATATTTCAACAAAAGAATCTCTACCAAAAAAAATAAAAAAAACAGTGCGAACAATAAGGTTTCATAATGAAAATGATTATTCGGATATCCATCAAGACTTACTAAGTTACATATTTAGAAGAAAAATTATTAAAAGGAGTTTGTGTGAATAATTATTCTTTTTAAAGTGTTAACTAGACAGATGTTATTTATCTTTCTTGTTCACAAGTATTTTGTACAGGAGATAATCGTGTTTGAGCATTGTAGGACTACTATACAAACTCTCTTCGGGTATCTTACACAATTGTATATTCAGAACTTGAACTCAATACCATTGATTAAACTCAAACAATTTTGTACAAGTTGATCACTTGTCCCATATCTAAGACTCGAACTCAAGATTAGTAATTAAATTGGAAGACTTTGAAAACAACCCTATGTTAGTTGATCCATACTTAGTGATTGACATACTAGAGAGTATGTGCAAGTAATTACTCTTTTATATATATTACAATTTTTAAATAATCCGAAGAGTGCGAATAGTAGAAATTTTAAATATAAAATCTATTCAACTGTTAAATAGTGTAGAAATAATGTTTAAATGTAAATCACAATATTTTTTTTATTATATAACACAATTAAGTTTATACATAAATAAATAAATGGTTAATGGTGTTTTTAATATCCGAAAAGTTTCTAAATTTTGGTTTTAATCATTGATTTTTAAAATTAATAGTTTTCGTCCCGTATTTTTTAATATACTCAAACTTTAATACCTAAATTTAATAGTTTTCTCCTATATAGGGATTAAAATTTGGATACTTCAAAAATTATAAAAATTAAAAGCAATATTTTATTAGTTGGAGACTAAAAGAAAATTGAAAAAACCATGCTGTTAAAAAAAACCATAAATAAATCACAAAAAAAAAAAATAGAAGGAATCACGATGAGTTAGAAAAAAAATTATGACGACAACATCATGTGGTAGTAGTGGTGGTGACAACAACTACAGCAGCGGCGTTAGCAACAATAGTGATGGTGGAGGTGATGGGGACAATGGTGAAGACAACAATGGTGGTCTTACATGATGTGTTTATAATTGAGTTTTAATCTTAGTAGTATATTAATTTTAATCTTGATCCAATGATTGTTATTATTTGTTCTCATTTTAGTCTTCAAATTGGCCTATTTCTTGAGTAGGGGTGCTTAAAATATTATAAAAAATTTAACCATAACCATAATTAACTGGTTACTCCCTCCGTCCCTAATTATAACAGAAAATTGTTTGTCCCTTTTTATAAAATCCTTTACAAATATTTAGATGCATTAATTGTTTTTTCCTAAAGTCCCCTTAATTAATTATTCTCTCTCCAAACATTAATTAATTAGATGAGAAGCAATTAAGTGGAGAGAGATAATTAATTTCAAAAAAGTTAAGGGTACTTTTGGAAAAATAATACACATTATTGAAAAATTTAATATGATTAACTAAATTAATTACTTTTCTTAAGGGTGTAAATTAGTTGAAATAGTCTTATAAATAGGGACGAATGAAGTAATTAAAAATGGTTATAAAAAGGTTTAATTACTCTGCAGGTCCTATACTTTTACCAAATTTTTAATTAAGTCCCAGAACCTTTTTTTCTTTTAATTGGGTCCCTAAACTTTTATTTTTTTTCAATTAGGTCCCTGAACTTTTATTTGTTTTTCAACTGGGTCCTTCTATTTAATTGTCGTTATGAAAAATTAACCGCAGACACCTAATTAGAGGTGCAGTGAGTGTGTTGTAAGCACAACTGAGTCAATTATGAGAGTTTTGTGCAAAGTTTCAACCTTCTACAAAACCAAATAAGTGTGAAAGAATACCTGGGTTAAATTGACCTGTGGAGGTTGAAACTTTGCAAAAACCTCTCAGAATTGACTCAGTTATGCTTACAACACATTCCAGAAACATCAGTTTACTGTCTGCACATCTAATTAAGTCTTTGCGATTGATTTTTAATAACGACAATTAGGCGAGGGATCCAATTGAAAAAAAAAAGTTCAGGGATCCAATTAAAAGAAATAAAAAATTTAGGGACCTAATTGAAAATTTGGCAAAAATATAGAGACCTGCAGATTAATTTAACCTTATAAAAATTAACCACATATGACAAGTGATTATTATAACTATACCGTAACTATTACGAGAAATTGATTAAATAACTAATTATTTAATTGGTTATATATTCAAAACTAGTTATATAATTAAAATCAATTATATAACTAATTATATATCTAGGTCCTAATATAACTCATCTTCACTTAGACAAATGAAACACATAATAAACTTCTATTTTGAATCTTTCTCCACACATAAAGAGTCCACACGCAACACTTTTTTACTTGTAGAATATTGTAATTTTTTACAATTTTTTCAATGTCATTACCCTTTAAGTACAATATACTATTAATTATATCTATCAATCACACATTATTTTCATGACAGGTTGACTAAGATTTTTACAAGTCCTCTCTTGAAAGTGTCATTAATTTTTTATTATATTAAATAGTATACATTTTGGTTAATATGACAAATATAAAATTGATATCGATTATTTATTATACGATTATTGAATTAAAAAGTTATTCTATTTTTGATATATGGATAGGAAAGATGAAATAGTCAATTAAAATGTTTAAAAATGAAAAATGAGAGAAAAATAAAAGAATTTAATGTTCTGACTGGACATTAACTGCATGCTTAGACAAAAACATAGTTAGTATAAAGTGAATTTTTTTTTATTTGTAATATATCTATTAAATATCCATTATAAAAAGTATTGGTTTTTAATATATCTATTAAATATCTATTTTTAATATATACAGGCTGGCCCGAAAAATTAAATAGCTCGTATGGGCTAGGACGGCCCGGCCCTTTCCGGCCCATTTGACACCTCTACTTCCAACTATGCATATGAAACTGTAAATATTCATTTGTTAAACTGTAATGAAACTTAATGCAATTTTCAAGGGGAAAATTATCAGCTGAATGAAAGGTAAAATAATTTATCTTCCACTTGCACTACCTCCCTTCATTTAGTTCTGCTCCTACAAGCATGGGAGAAGGTAACTGACTTTCAATTTGTATTTTGTATCTTTAATGTGCATGTGACTACGAGTATTAACAACTTTCTTACATTTTTTTTTGACAGATAACAACTTTCTTACATTAAATTATAAAAGAGAGAATTTTCTTTCACAACATATTAACGTAAGATTTATAATAAAATTTGTTATAACTTTATTTTTTATAATAAGATTTATTTAATACATAAGAGTAAAATTAATAATTATGTCGTGACAATAATTAAAAAAAGAAAAAGAAAAATGCATATTAAAACTGTAAAACTCAAGAAAGACACAAAGGAGTCATAACATATCACCAAGTGATTATACAAATTCTGGAACAAGTATATAGATATAAGTAAGCTTGTGTGAATCAAAGACAGATATCATGAAGTTTACAATAAAACACTTAGCATGTTCAATTAATTGAGTTACACCTCCTTAGTAAAGTAGAAGTACTATAATGCAGTAATATTGTAGACAAATAAAAGAATAAACATTATAATTTATTTAGAAAAAAGACTAAATTAATCACTTAATTTTTAAAAGACTTATTTCACATCAATTTTATGTTTTAAAGATTTATTACATATGAAATAAAACTTTCAAATATTTGTTATTTATTTTTAAATTATTAACTTTTATTTGTTATAATCTATTAGGCTGATTTTGATAATTTTTTATAATTTTTAATGATTATAGTGATATTTAAGTGTCTCTCACGCTGAATATCTCACATAAAAAGTTTATGGTCTTTCTTTCTCAAAACTTTATATGTTATGTTACACAAGGTGATCAGACGAAGATCTTTCATAGAGCTAGGATTGATGTGCTTTGGTATCAAAGCAATATTGGTGTCATTTAAACCACTCGGGAAAGCTCCATTATCAACCCAAGACTTACAAGCTTCGAAGATGTCATTGCCACAAAGGTCCCAAAAATGCTTATAGAACCTCGGATTCAAGCCATTGGGACCTGGGGCTTTATCCAGGTGTGCATTTGGAAAATTGCGGAAACTCCTCTCTTGTAAAGGGCTTAGTCAATGACTCATTCTCTTCATTTGATATACACTACTTCACAACGTCAATAACAGGACCATATTCTGCATGGTCCGCACGATAAAGACCATCAAAATACTCCTTGCCAACCCCACATAAGCCCTCAAGGTCTGTCACTTCCGCCCCTTCATCGTTCTTCAACATCTTAATGGAGTTTTGTTTCCTCCTGGATAACGTTACTACATGAAAAAGCCATGAGTTTTTGTCCTCGTCCTTATACCAAAATGTTTTGGCCCTCTCGCGCAAAAAAAATCATATTGCAAGAACAACCTTTCCATATTATCCTTAGCTCCCCATAACGCCCCAAGTAGCCTCGTCATCAATTTCTCTATATCTATCCATCTCCCAGTGGCACTTATCAACATCAGTGAATAGCTTAGTGTTTACTTTCCGACCCCAACCCTTGAGTTGCTTTGCACAATCAATAATTCTTGTCATCAGGTCAATGTTCTCGTTAGCTTTCCAACCCCTCTGAACCACCCCAGGCAATTCTGGTTCACTTAGCCAAGCATTCTCAAATTTAAAACCTTGCTTGCGGCCACCTCTCACCTGATCAAAGAGTCGAACATAATAGGGCTGAGATTAGATATCGCAACTACCAAATTTGTTAAATTACAGACAAGGAAAAAAGCCTTTCAACTAGGGCTCACCAAAGCATGATCTAAACGTTCCTCTACAACCTCGCTTCCTCTACTACCCCTACTCCACATGAAAAGGTAGCCTCTCATTGACATATCCAAAAGGTCACAGTCCAAGATCAGTTCTAAAAAAACTCTGAGGAGCCACATTTGATGCTCAGCGCCACCTCTCTTATCTTCCATGGTCAGAATATCATTGAAATCACCAATGACACACCATGGTAAAGATGTATCTTCTGCAAGCTTTCGTAATAAATCCCAAGCCTCCTTCCTCCATGCTTGTTCTAAAAAGCCATAATACCTCGTTAAGTGCCATTTGAGCACGTCTTCTTTCACCACCTTGGAGTTGATAAAATTCAAAAATTAGTTTAAAATATTGCATACATAAGGCCTCTTCCATAGCAAAGCCACCCCTTCACTTCTCCCCCTCCCTATCTACTGCAAGGCACAATCAAAACCAAGTTTAATACGCACATCGTCCACCTTATTTGCATGGCAAAGTGTTTCACACAGAAATAAAATATCCAATTTATAGAATCGCACTAGGTCCTTTACAACAGGAACTACCCTCTAGTGACCTAACCTGCGATAGTTCCAACTAAGGACACTCATGATCCGCGACAGCCCTGGCTGCTAAGGTTTGCTGTTAAAAAATGGCCATCCTTCATTTCGCTGCTCTCACTAACCACCCCCATTACCTCCATCACCTTGCTCATTATCATCACAATCCATGCTGCCAGTGGTATTCCCACAACGCAGTTGTTTCTTTTCCCCAACTACTACATCTTCATACTCCTCTTCTATTTCCTCTTCTATTCGTGACGTGGCACGTAGAATCTCGCCCCTACTAACTTCTTCTAATCTCCACTATCAGTGTGCTGGGACCCAGCTAGTATAAGAAGAGTAATTAAGGCATTTTTTTCTTTGTGAATATTCTCCTTAATTTTAGTGCTTTCTGCTTTAATTGCTCCCTTAATCATGGGATTTTGTATGATTCCCCAATTTACATTGTCTCCTTGACTCCCGCTAGCTTCCCCAACCACCCCTTCCTCCCTAAACCCCCGTCGTCCTCTCGTATTCAGCCTTCACCAAGGCTCTACTCAGAGCTCCGACCCCTACTCCCTTATACCATCATCAACAGCCAATGAAAATAACTTCTCACAAAATTTCTCAACATGGCTGAGGCAACCACAGAGATAACAAAAATGCCCTAATTTTTCATATTTAAAATGCACCACCCTCCATATCCACCAAGCTTATTTATCTTCTTCGCTTTCATTAGCGGCTTGCTAACATCTACCAAAACCCTAATTCGTATGTATAACTTCCAAAAAGATGAGTTATTCTTTGAGTCATACTCTACGAAACCCTCGAGAAACTTCCCTAACTGTTCACCCACCGCTACTGAGATAAAGCCTGTCGGTAGTCCATGTTCTTGAACACAAAACGGGACATGAATTAACAGAATTTGACCAAGTACATCACTTGCCTGTATGCACCCTAGAACAAGAACATATGATTGTCA
The DNA here is from genome assembly GCA_026413185.1 of Pueraria montana var. lobata. Taxonomy (NCBI): domain Eukaryota; kingdom Viridiplantae; phylum Streptophyta; class Magnoliopsida; order Fabales; family Fabaceae; genus Pueraria; species Pueraria montana. The sequence continues at coordinate 79,375,573 of CM048648.1, forward strand.
AAAGTTCATGGCCCCCTTGTAAGATTTTGTTGAAGTCCACCACATGATAGAACTAAAACAGAAATAGTCCAGGTTCCACCTCTTTGATGGTCACTCCCCTCCCTGGTCTCCATACCCCCGCCATTCTTTCCTTCATGATCTGGGTACGAATTGGTCTTTCCATAAGGAACCTTCCAACCAGGCATAGCTTCAAGTCAACACCCATGTCCTTCTCTTCCTTGACATGGAAGACCAAGCCATCCTTCTCCTCCTCCATAAGAGACAATCGCTCCATACTTTCTTTAACCTCCAATCCCTCCCACTCGACTAGCTGTCACCACTAACCATAGATACATGATTAATAACCCTAAAAACTCTTAGTAGAGAGAAAAATGAAGACTCCCAGACTGCTAAAAAATGCCTTTTTTCCTATATAATAAAATATACTAGAAAGTGTTTTGGCACGTGCAATGCACACTATAAATATTAATTTTATATAACTAAGAATTATAATAAATAAATACTTTTCAATATATAAATTATAATACAATTAAAATTTGTAATAAATAAGTATTCTTGAATATATAAATTAAACTAATATATTAGTGTGTGCATTGTACAAAATAAATATTTTATATAATTAAAATTTATAATAAATAGTATTTTTGAATATATAAATTATATTTTATATTTATGATAGATAATTTACATTGTAATACAATGTTATTTTTAATTATTGATAATTTCTTTCAAAATATATTGGAATTCAAGTTAGAACTAAAGATACAAAAAAGATAGATTGGGATAAGAGGCTAAGAAAAATTCCAAAAATGCTACTATTGAAGAAAAACAACTAAAATTTTTTTTATTGAAGAATGACAGTTAAAAATACTCCAATTCAAGATAGTTGCTTTTTTTTTAATTTATATATACATAGGGATTTTAGATTTATGATAAACAATTTATATTTATATTGTTTTGCAATTTTGGTCCTATGTCAAATCTTTCCATTAAATTAAATGACACCACTTCTTAATTCTAAATAAATATATAATAGACAATCCCATTGGTTTAAGCTTTTTTTAAAAAAAAATATTTTTTAATAAAATAGACAGTTTTTTTTTATTTTTTTATGTGTTTGCCTAAACTAGTTTTTTCTACTTCTTAATTCTAAATAAATATAAAATAGACAATTGCATTTGTTTAAGCTTTTTAATTTTTTTTAATAAAATAGACAGTTTTTTATTTTTTTTATGTGTTTGTCTAAACTATTTTTTTTTTTAAAAAAGTAATTTTTTACTTTTTTTTAAGAAACAAATCCTATCTGCTTCTAATTAAAAAAACACTTTTTTTAAGAAACACATTTTTTTAAAAATTGATTTTTATAAGTTTAAACAATAATAGCCTTAGCCGTGATTCTTGTAGTATATTTTTTTTATGACATTATAAAAAAAATATTTTTTTTGAATGATTTTTGTAGTATATTAAAGCAAACAATTGGGTGTTTACCTTACAATATCAAGTATAAGGTGTTAATTATATTACTTTTGACTTTAATTGCCTTTCAAGAAAGGAAGCCTTTAAAATTTTGATTTTAAATCAAATATTGGTTATTATTTTTCCAATTATTTTAAATTTGAATGTGATTGCCTTACGATATACGATTGGCTTTTAATGTAATTAGTCATAAATTATTTATGTGACTTCTTGACTGAAGATTTTTCTAAGTCTCCTCCCAAAATGTCACTAATCTTCACTTGATATATTGTATAGAATACTACGTTATATCGTAAAACTTATTTTTTATTTAATTGATAGATATTAAATTGAAAAATAAAAGAACAGTGGGAACCTAAGCAGCAATTATGCTGTGTTGTTGTTTAATTTCGTCACTTTTAGTCATAAGAAAATATATATTACATTTTAGCATTTTCAATTGAAACATTCAGTCGAAATGCATAACGAAATATGGGTCAAATGTTTAATAAAATCTTGCTCAAAAAACTTGTTCATAACGTTTGTCACCATAGATTTAGGTTGTGTTTAAGACAATTACTTAAAATGTTAATTGATGGTTGAAACATAGATGAAATTAAAAATTTTGAAAGTTGAAAAGTTAAAAATTGAAAGCTAGAAATAAATAAGCTAATGGATTCAATTGGAAGTATTTAATAAAATTAACTGATAAAATTGGTAAATATTTAAAAGAGAAGTTAGGAACATATTTTATTTTAGAGGAATGCTAGCGACATTTTTTCTAACACTCTCTTTTAAATAAAATTAACTGATAAAATTGGTAAATATTTAAAAGAGAAGTTAGGAAAATATTTTATTTTAGAGGAATGTTAGCAACATTCTCTCTAACACTCTCTTTTTAACACTCCCCCTATTGGTTGAAATTTGTTGAAAAATCATCAATTTTAGTGTGTCTCACTTCTACATTAGGAGAGAGAATCATTAAGTGATAAGTGGACCTTCTAAAATTAATAAGTTTCAATAAATTTCAACTAGAGTGTTAGAGAGAGTGTCATTAGCATTCCTCTTTTATTTTATACATAAATTGTCTAAAATTTAAATAAAAATTCAATGGTATTTGGATGGAAGTTTTGGTTCGGAAATTTCCTGTGAAAGAACAGTGGGACCTTAAGTAGAAATATGTGTTGTAGCCTTTTCCAATTATTTTAAATTTGAATGTCATTGTCTTAAGATATACTATTAGCCATAAATTATTTATGTGACGGGTTGACGTGAGATTTCTCAAGTCTTCCCCCAAATTATCACAAGTCTTGACTTGATATATAAAGTGTGTTTGGTAAATTATAATCACAAACTACTTTAACTAGATTAAAAGTTAATTTGATTAAAATATAGAATGATACGTTATTTTGTAAATTAAAACTTACTTTCTGTCCAAAAAAAAAATAATACTTACTTTTTGTTTAATTGATTAAATATTAAATTGAAAAATGAAAGAACGGTTTAAATATGTGCTGTAGCCTCTTTTAATTATTTTAAATTTGAATATCAATTATTTACGTGATTAGTTGACGGGAGACTTTTCAAGTCTTCTCCCAAATTGTCATTAGTACTCTCGACGTGATGTATAACTTCATAGAATGCTACCTTCTTTTGTAAATTAATTTTTTATTGTTTGATTGATTAAATATTAAATTGAAAATTGAAAGAACAATGTAGAAATATGTGCCGCCGTGTAATTTTCGTCACCGTTAGTCATAGAAGAAAAAATATAATATAGTCGTATACCCAGTGTTTGAACGTAAGATTACTAGTTAAATTTTTCTTCTCGTCTTTTATCTTTATTTTATGTTATAATTTAATCTTTTAATTTTTAAAAATTATAAAATAATCCTTTATTTATTAAAAATTGTAAAATAATCTCTGAAATAATTTTTTATAGCATCTTTATCTCTGAAGTAATGTCTTTTTCAGTTTCTTTGGATGAACATGCTATAAAAAATTACTTAAGAGATCATTTTACAACTTCTAATAAATAAGGAACTATTTTGCAACTTTTAAAAAATAAAGGACCAAATTACAATCTAAAATAAAGATAAGAGACCATATAAATAATTTAGCATAAGATTACTAGTTTAGTTAAAAGAATCTTACTCAGTTGATCTACATGTTTAATGGAAAATAAATTATACTATTTTTAGATGTTTTAACCTAAAATTGTTATCTCTCTTAAAAAAAAAAAAACTTAAATCATTCAGTCGAAATGCATAACCAAATTTGGGACCGGTGATTTATCGCACAAAATCTTCTTATTGCTCATAGCATTTGCCAATTGTCAGCCTAGATTAAGGTTGTGCTTGGGATACTTAGTTAAAAACTTAATCAATAGCTGAAAAATTAGATTAAATTAAAAAGTTTGAAACTTGAAAAGATAGAGATTGAAAACTGAAAATAAATAATATAACCAATTAAACTGGAAGTATCAAGTTTGTACGTATTTAAAGAGAAGTTAGAAACAAATTTTATTTTATACATAAATAGTTCAAAATTCAATGGTATTTAGATGAAAGTTTTTAGTTCAGAATTTTTTTGTGTGAAATCACTAATTTTCTAAGTGTGATGGAAGTGGAACTCGTTAGTTGTGTTAGAAGCAAGCAGCAATATTTTTAAAATTAGACAGGTGACTGAACTGGTAAAGACACTGATTAAAGGTTTAATCATTTACCTGTAGTTGAACAATGACTGAACCGGTTTTATATTTTTAATATTTTAAGTAATAAAATAATAAAAAATTATAAAAAATCAGGATCTAAAAAATTATAAATTAATATAAATTAATATAAATGACTAAATTATATATTTTATAAGATAAAAATTAATAATAATTGACAAAATAATTGATTCTTATGTGAAATATTTAAATATGTATTTTTAATATAAAAGACCAATTCAAATCCGTTCTCTGCATTGGTTTTCACCAATTTTGTACCAATTCGACTGGTTCTTTACCAGTTCTGAAATGTCCTGGTTTCTAGAGTGACCAGATTGGTCACTAGATCAGTTCTCCATTGGACTGATTGATCAATTGATCCGGTCAAATTTTCAAAACAATGACGAGCAAAACCATGTTTGTTACATAGAAATTCAATAACAAAATGTTTCTATGGCTAACTTACCCATAGAAGTCCCTTAACTAGCTATCAATTTTCTTTAATAATCTTATGCTATAATTTAAATTATTTATTTTAAATTTAAAATATAATTTACATAATCAAATATATTTTTAATTTAATTATAATATAATTATATATTTAAAAATATTTTTATTATAAATTTTAATTATATAAAAATAAATATTTATCTTTCATAATGCACAAAATAAAATACTTGTGTCCTATAAAACTTTTATCCATATTTATTTCAACATAATTTATTCACCAAAAAAAAAATCAACATAATTATAATTATTATTCTTCAGACTTGGCAACCCCCTACTTGACACGTTACAACTTGCAACACCAATACGAGCCTTAGTTTGAAAGTAGTTGTGAAAACGTGGAACCCGTCTCAAAGTCTCTTTAGCAAATTAATAATAAATACCAAGTTTTTATACCAAATCCCTTTAACTTTTATATAATAACAAAATAAAAGTTATACACACTTATTTGTTCCAACATTTTAATTTTTAATAAGCTTGGTTACGTGTTTTTATTTTAGAAAAATTACTTCGTCTACTTTTATATTATTAACAAAAATATAATACAAAATATTTAACATACGCAAAATAAAAAATGATAAAAATAATTATAAATAATCAAACTATTTTAGACAAGAAATTCTTTGAATATATATCTAGATGAAATTTACATTAGTAATTTTGTCAAACACGTCCTTTTTAACATTTTTCCATTGAGAATTGTTCATTAAAAATGAGTAATTAAATTTGGGTCAAGTGATTAGTACACAAAATGTTCCTATTGCTCACATATTTGGTATGGACTACATGTATTTTTTACCTGAGACAATCCTGCTTAACCAGTAGAAACATTATGAGTGGCAAAGTTCTTCCTTCAAGTATTTAACACAGTAGTATATACAGGACTCGAACTCAAGACTGAAGATTTTTCTAAGTCTCCCCCCAAAATGTCACTAATCTTCACTTGATATATTGTATAGAATACTACGTTATATCGTAAAACTTATTTTTTATTTAATTGATAGATATTAAATTGAAAAATAAAAAACAGTGGGAACCTAAGCAGCAATTATGCTGTGTTGTTGTTTAATTTCGTCACTTTTAGTCATAAGAAAATATATATTACATTTTAGCATTTTCAATTGAAACATTCAGTCGAAATGCATAACGAAATATGGGTCAAATGTTTAATAAAATCTTGCTCAAAAAACTTGTTCATAACGTTTGTCACCATAGATTTAGGTTGTGTTTAAGACAATTACTTAAAATGTTAATTGATGGTTGAAACATAGATGAAATTAAAAATTTTGAAAGTTGAAAAGTTAAAAATTGAAAGCTAGAAATAAATAAGCTAATGAATTCAATTGGAAGTATTAAATAAAATTAACTGATAAAATTGGTAAATATTTAAAAGAGAGGTTATGAACATATTTTATTTTAGAGAAATGCTAGTGACATTTTTTCTAACACTCTCTTTTTAAATAAAATTAACTGATAAAATTAGTAAATATTTAAAAGACAAGTTAGGAACATATTTTATTTTAGAGAAATGCTAACAACATTCTCTCTAACACTCTCTTTATAACACTCCCCTTATTGATTGAAATTTGTTGAAAAATCATTTGTTGAAAAATCATCAATTTTAATGTGTCTCACTTCTATATTAGGAGAGAAAATCATTAAGTGATAAGTGGACCTATAAAAATTGATAATTTTCAATAAATTTCAACAAGAGTGTTAGAGAGAGTGTCTTTAGCATTCCTCTTGTATTTTATACATAAGTTGTCTAAAATTTAAATAAAAATTCAATGGTATTTGGATGGAAGTTTTGGTTCAGAAATTTCCTGTGAAATTACTAATTTTCTAAAAATAGTTGTGGTAGAAGGAATCAGGACCACAAAAGTCACAGTTACCATGAAAAAACTTTTATCCATGCTTCAACATAATTATAATTAAGACGTGGCATCCCATTCGCCTGACACGTTTCAGCACCGATACAGGTCTGATTGGAAATTTGGTGTGTGCGGAACCCATCTCATAGGAGGCGTGTGTAGATGGTCCAAATTTCTTCACCAAGTTTTTATGCCAAATCCCTTTAACTTTTAATTACCAAATAAAAAGTTATACACACTTCTTTATTCCAACATTTTTATTATTACTAATAGTTTTAATTATAATCCAGTATTTTGACTTCAAAAAAAAATTAATGTGTTTATATTTTAGAAACGTAATACTTCATTTGCTTTTATATTAATAACGAAAATAGAATATGACATGTTTAACATAAATAAGATAAAAAGAGCTGATAAAAAAATAACAAGAAAGAATTATAAAATCAATATAACTAATTGATTAATTATTTGAATATATTATATATACTTACGTAAAATTTATATTAGTAAATTTAAAGGTAATAAAAAATTATTTAAACTAATTTCATAAATTTTATTAATAATTTTACTGTAGAGTGGTTTTATATTTGATTCATATATTACAAAATTTAAAAAAATAAATATCTTAAAAGGATTATTTTTTGTCTAATTTATGTTTATGAATATCTAAAACTTCCGTTTTGACAGTTATTTATTAAAAGTAATATATATATATATATATATATATATATATATATATATATATATATTAATGTAAATAGGTTAAATATAAAAATGAATGAAAAAAAGAGAAAAAAAAACAATATTAAACATGATTAGTTGAATAAAAAGAATATTTATATAATAAGACAAATAAATATAAGTGCAATAAGCACAAAAAGAAATTTAATTTATAATAATAAAATTTGATCAAAATAAAATTAATATAAATATAAAATTTTAAATGATGAATAATCAAGTAGAAATAATAAAAAAAATTAGCTCTAGAAAAGATAAATTGATTTACGGTCATGACAAAATTTTGCTAGCTTCCATTTTAGTCTGGTGCGTTTTAGGATATTTACAATCATAAAACTCTTTTATAATAAAACAAAAAATAGAAAGCTATTTATCGATTCTACATATAAGAAGACTTATTTTATTCTTCCGGACAAATTTTTTTAGATGAATATCAATTTTAAATAATTATTAAGGTATTCAAGCGGGCGTAATCGTTACTTTAGTATTGACAATTCAAAGTCTTATTTTATTTTTTTAATTAGAGAACTTTTGTAGTCGTCAGTGATGTTTTTCTTATTATGTGAGCCTTGGTCACTATTGGAATTTGGATGTTATATATACGTCTATTGAGAGTGTTAAACTCACCAGTATCAATCTAAACATCAAAAAAAAAAAAAAACTCACCAGTATCAATCTAACTCTAATATCGAGTGGATTTCATCAATCACTTTGCCTTTGTGATGATAACCACCACCACAATGTCAATCATGGATCCACACCGTTTCAAATTGATACAAGGCATAATATTTATGATATGTTTGGTATTGCAGGGTGTTTGTGGTAAACAGGAAATAGGGTGCATACAAAGGGAGAGGGAAGCACTCCTTCAATTCAAGGCTGCCCTTGTGGATCGCTATGGCATGCTTTCATCTTGGAACACTGCTGATTGTTGCCAATGGGAGGGGATTCGCTGCAGCAACCTCACTGGCCATATTCTAATGCTTGACCTTCACGCAGAGGTTAATCAAGAAATTGCTTTCGATTTTTATATTGAATTTACCTCACGACGTTATATCAGCGAAGAGATCCACAAGTCGTTGATGGAGTTGCAACAATTAAACTATTTGAACCTCAGTTCCAATTCTTTTCCAGACAGCAATATCCCAGAGTTTCTTGGTTCTCTGAGAAACTTGAGATACCTTGATCTGTCATCATGTGATTTTGGCGGAAAAATTCCAAGTCAGTTTGGGTCTCTTTCTCATTTGAAATACTTAAATCTTGCTGACAATTATTATCTGGAGGGTTCAATCCCTCGTCAACTTGGAAATCTCTCCAACTTGCAGCATCTTGATCTCAAGGGAAATTCTTTTGAAGGAAGTATACCGTCCCAGCTCGGAAATCTCTCCAAGTTGCAGTATCTTGATCTCAGCTACAATTCTTTTCAAGGAAATATACCATCTCAGCTTGGGAACCTTTCAAACTTACAGGAGCTTTATCTTGGAGGCCGATCATATCATGGTGTTGCTCTCAAAATTGACGATGGAGATCAGTGGCTGTCTAATCTCATTTCTTTAACCCATCTCTACTTGTGGTCCATACCAAATCTTAACAGTTCTCATAGCTGGCTGCAAATGATTGGCAAGCTACCAAAACTAAGAGAACTAAGTTTATATAATTGTAGCCTTTCCGATCATTTTATCCTTTCATTCAGGCCTTCTAAATTCAACTTTTCTACTTCCCTTTCCATCCTTGATCTTTCCTTGAACACCTTCACGTCATCAATGATATTTCAGTGGGTGTCAAACATCACTTCCAATTCCAACCTTGTTGAGCTTGACCTTAGTCGTAACTTCTTGGAGGGTTCCACATCAAATCATTTTGGCATGGTAATGAATTCCCTTGAGCACCTTGACCTCTCCAATAATAGATTCAAGGGTGAGGATTTGAAATCCTTCATGAATATATGCACCTTACACTCTTTAAACATGTATCAAAACAATTTGACTGAAGACCTTCCATCAATTCTTCATAATTTGTCTAGTGGTTGTGTTAGACACTCATTACAAGAATTGGATTTGAAATATAATCAAATCACTGGCTCTTTACCCGACCTTTCAGTATTCTCATCTCTAAAAACATTGGTTCTCAATGGAAATCAATTAAGTGGAAAGATACCTGAAGGCATTGGATCACCGACTCAGTTGGAGTCTCTATCAATCCATTTGAACTCTTTAGAAGGTGGAGTTCCAAAATCATTTGGGAATGCATGTGCTTTGGGCTCACTAGATCTATCCAATAACAAATTGAATATAGAGCTTCCAGTGATAATCCATCACTTGTCTGGGTGTGCTAGATACTCACTACAAGAATTGAACTTGGAAGGAAATCAAATCAATGGTACGCTTCCTGACTCTTCAATATTTTCAGCCTTAAAAGCATTGGATCTTTCAGCAAATCAATTAAAAGGAAAAATACTTGAAGGTGAGAATTTTCCATCTCAGTTGGAGTCTTTGTCAATCCAATCAAACACGTTAAAAGGTGGAATTCCAAAATCCTTTGGGAATGCATGCACTTTACGCTCATTGGACATGTCTTATAATAGCTTGAGTGGAGAGTTTCCAATGACAATTCGGAACTTGTCTGGATGTGCTAGAAACTCACTACAAGAATTGAATTTAAGAGGAAATCAAATCAACGGTACGTTGCCTGACCTTTCAAGATTCTCAACCTTGAAAGCATTGGATCTTTCAGAAAATCAATTAAAAGGTATGATACCAGAAGGTAACAAATTGCCATCTCAGTTGAAGTCTTTGTCAATCGGATCAAACACTCTAGAAGGTGGAATTCCAAAATCTTTTGGCAAAGCATGTGCTTTGTTGTCATTGGACATGTATAATACTAGCTTGAGTGAAGAGTTTCCAATGATAATCCATCACTTGTCTGGATGTGCTAGATATTCATTGGAATATTTAAATCTAGGCATGAATCAAATCAACGGCACACTACCTGACCTCTCAATATTCTCATCTTTAAAAAGATTATATCTTTATGGAAACAAGCTAAATGGAGAGATTCCTAAAGATATTCAATTTCCACCTCAACTGATGGAACTAGATATGCAATCAAATTCCTTAAAAGGTGTGCTCACTGACTACCATTTCGCTAATATGTCTCAGTTAGAGTCATTGGAGTTATCTGACAACTCATTATTGGCCTTGGCATTTACCCAAAATTGGGTCCCACCTTTTCAGTTGAGCTACATAGAATTGAGATCTTGCAAGCTAGGTCCAAAATTTCCCAAATGGTTGCAAACACAAAATGAATTCTACGATATTGACATTTCAAATGTTGGAGTATCAGACATGGTTCCAAATTGGTTTTGGGCTAAATTAGCATTCCGAGAATGGATTTCAGTGAATATATCAAACAACAATCTCTATGGTCGAATTCCAAATTTTCCACTAAAGAATCTTTACCATTCCTTAACTCTTGGATCAAATCAATTTGATGGCCCTATTCCACCATTTCTACGAGGTTCCCTGTTTCTTGATTTATCCAAAAATAAATTCTCGGATTCTATTTCATTTTTATGTGCAAATGGTACAGTTGAAACTTTATACCAATTAGACCTTTCAAATAATCATTTCTCTGGACAAATTCCAGATTGTTGGAGCCATTTCAAGTCATTATCTTATTTGGATTTAAGTCATAATAATTTTTCAGGAAAGGTACCTACATCCATGGGATCTCTTCTTGATCTTCAAGCATTGCTATTGAGAAACAACAACTTAACAGATGAGATACCTTTCTCCTTGAGGAGTTGCACAAATCTAGTAATGATGGATATGGCAGAAAACAGATTATCAGGATCTATCCCTGCTTGGATTGGAAGCAAATTACAGGAGTTGCAATTTTTAAGTTTGAGAAGGAATCATTTCCATGGAAGTTTACCATTGCAAATTTGTTACCTAAGAAGCATTCAACTCTTGGATCTCTCACTCAACAGCTTGTCTGGGCAAATTCCTAAATGCATAAAAAAATTTACTTCAATGACTCAAAAGACATCTTCAAAAGATTATCAAGTTCATTCATATTTTGTCAACACTAGTAGAGCGTCAGGCCCTCAACCATACAATTTGAATGCCCTCTTGATGTGGAAAGGTTCAGAACAAATGTTCAAAAATAATGGGTTATCACTTTTAAAAAGCATTGATCTCTCAAGCAATCACTTTTCAGAAGAAATCCCAGTAGAAATAGAGAATTTATTTGAATTGGTTTCATTGAATTTATCAAGAAACAATTTGACAGGAAAAAATTCCTTCAAAAATTGGAAAGTTAACATCACTTGAATCTCTTGATTTGTCAAGAAACCAGTTGGTTGGTTCAATTCCTCCAAGTCTTACTCAAATTTATGGACTCGGGGTGTTAGATTTGTCACATAACCATCTAACTGGAGAAATTCCAATTGGCACACAATTACAGAGTTTCAATGCCTTAAGTTATGAAGATAATCTTGATCTTTGTGGGCCGCCACTTGAGAAATTGTGTATTGATGGGGAGCCAACACATGAACCAAATGTTGAAGTTCATGAAGATGAATATTCACTTTTCAGTCGTGAATTTTACATGAGTATGGCATTTGGATTTGTTATAAGCTTTTGGGTGGTGTTTGGTGGAATCTTATTCAAGCGTTCTTGGCGACATGCCTATTTCAAGTTCTTGAACAATTTATCAGACAATATTTATGTCAAGGTAACAGTGTTCACTAACAAGATATCAAAGGTGGCTAACAGGTAATAATATTGTAGCCCTTCCATGTATATAGTTTCTTTTTGCTTTTCATATAGTTTATGTACTTACAAGAAACCAGTTAGTTTTTTTTTTTTTTTGGAAAAAACAAATGACTTCAAATAGAAGCAGCTTTTTACATAAGTTAAACTTACGTATTTTTGTTGTAATTATGTGATGATCTCTAGTAAATTGTTTATAAATGCTAATTGGTAACAACATATTTAATAAATGATAAAGTAATATTATAGTTTTGAATTGTGACAGTAAGATTTCATAACTTTTAACTATTTTTAATATAATTAATTTTGAAGAGACAGGATAATTCAAGTTAATAGCTACTAGAAAGTTAGATTCGCAAGTTATATGTTATGTTGGTTAAACTAATTAAGTTTATTTGAGAGGTGATATGGATATATTTCTCGAAGATAGAACATACTGAGAAAGACATTCCCTCGTTCTTATTATAAAGTACACATTAAAAGTGTGTTTGGTCTTTTTTATGAGGTCTAATTTATATTTTGACAAAAATGTCCTTCATTGATGCGAAGTATCCACTGGCTTTACTAATGACTAATCTCCGTCGAGGAATCTGGCTAGCCACCTTTAGTGTGGTCTTTCCTCTCAACCACATTTTTTGAATCCACAAGACTCGAACTGAGACCTTGCATAAGGGGGCCGAGACCAGTACCACTTGGACTAACGACTTGTTGGTGTACAACCCATTAATATATGTTAGTTTTTTTTCACAAAAATAATTTTGGAAAAAATACTAATTTAGAAAAAAATTAATGCTCTCAAATAAATTAACTAAATTCTTTAATTCTGGTTAATTAGTTAATTGAACTTTATAATAAGGACCGGAGAAAGTATTATTTTTGCAATACAATGGTTAAGTTTTTATTTTATTATTATTCAGAAAAAAAAATAGAACATACTAAAATCTCAATGACGATGATAAAAGAATATACAATGGTTAAGTTGCTTTCGTAAATTATTATTAAAAGAAATATGAGATTTATTACGTAAGAATAATTAAATGTGCAAATGTAGCATGCTAATTACTAAGGGTCATGATTTCATGCTTGGTTGAATGGTTGGATGCATCTAGTGTTTATATACATAATAATTTATTTTATTTTTTTAATAAAATTATGTCCTAGACAACCTTATGGAAATTTTGGATGAAAACTTTTCTTGATAATAAAATAAAATAGTAATATAATTAGAGAAAATAGGCTATGTATAGATAATATAAAATTATTTTACACTGTCATTTAATATAAATTATCATATACTATAAGTTTGTTGACTTTTACAATAATTTTCAAGTTATATTAAGGATGATTTCTTATTAGTTGACAATATAAAACTTCACTATCAGTGCATAATCATTCAACTCACAATTATTAATATTCAATACTTAATCTTAAAAAAAGAATAATGATCTCCATATTACTATGAATATTTTTCTTATAAACTATTGTGATTTTAATCTATCATTAACTTCATATCATTATTACTTCAATTTTTTGAAATATATTAATGTTATTTTTCTTTTGTAAATATAAGAATTTTATTTATTTTCATTTTAACATTTCGAAGAACTAACATCTTTTTTTCTTTTTTATTTTCAGCCCCTAGAAGACCCCATCCCTCTTGCATGACTCCACTATCTGAGCTTGTTAATGCTTGGACTAGGCAATAAGTTGGAAATTATGGTTGCTTTGCATTTCATCACTGTCAATTAGGATACTTGTATCATGTTTTGATTGCCTGAAGATGACTCTAGTTTTGTTAGAGTTGTGCTTGTAATGAAATACTAAATTACCACGTATTATATCAATAATTTACTTGCATCTTTCTCATAATCTATAATTTCCAAGCACACATTTTGAATGAATGAATCTATGATCGTCATTTTGTCATAATTAGAACAAAATAATTTGACCCCTTATGTTTAAATTATATGGAGATCACTTCAATTTCCAAACTATGCATATATGTCAATATTATTTTAAAAAGAAATAATAACAATAATAATAATAATAATAATAATAATAATAATAATAATAACATAAAGTGGAAAACACTAATCAATTCTTTTTTCAAAAAAAGAATAAATTCAAACTTGAGTGAAACCATCAACAAAAAATGACATGTGTATCAAGATTCTCCTATCTTACAAATAAATAGACCATGTTATAATAAGAGACTTCCTAGAGAATGTTTGAACCAAAATATTGTTGCATAGACTGTTGTCTCCTCAAAATAAATGATAGAAGTAGATGCCATAATGCACAACATAAACCCACCCACACATGGTATAGATGGACAAAGATATAGTATAGATGGACAAAGATATAGTATAATATATCAAATTAGATAAACTTAATTCTTCATGGCTCATCAAGCTACACTGACAAACACAAAAGCCTATGGCAATTACCTGGATTAACAATTAAAAACAATATTTATCAATCTCATAAAGCAGCTCAAAATCACTATATAGCACATAGTAGGATGACCACTATTCTAAACTATATAGAGATTAAATAACTTATACTATATACTTATAAATGCTCAAAAACTTTAAAATAAAAAATAAAATAAAAAAAACTCATTTCAAATATGAAGACATCTTAAACATTCAATATAAAGTGAGAGTGAGTGTTGCACATGAAAAACAGAGGAAGTTAAGGGTTCAGAGTTCAGAACTGAAGTGAAATAAAGTTCAGAGTAGAGAAAAATATTGCCAAAGATGAGTGAGTGTAAGTCAAATAGTATTAGCATCACATAACAAATAGAAGCATAGAAAACCATATCTATTTTCGGATGTTTTAAATTTTAAAACCAAGGAAAATCTCAAATTTGCAACCCCCTCCCCCTAAAACAATGCTATTTTAGGCTATGTTTGTTTCCGAGGATGGAAATAAATCACGGCGGATGGAATTAATGATGGCTTATTTGGTACAATAGATTTGGTACTATTTCTCACCTATTTTTATTCATCTCTATATCCCTCTCATTATTTCTTCTCTATTTCTCTTCAACCAAACAACTTTACTTATTAATTTATTTCTCACATATTTCTACTCTCTCTATTTTATTTCCATCCATTTTATTTCTCTCTTCTATACCAAACACAGCCTTAAGGGCAAAAGTAGATTTTCCGAAAATTGACACTCTGGCGCCATTATGACCGCTATTCAAAAAGTAATGGCCCACAGCTGCTCTATATTACTACAGTGCACTATTAATTAATAACCAAATTAAAAACATGTCTTATGCAATCCAAGCATAGCCCTTTCATCAGTTTAACAATGGAACATCGTGATTTAAAAAAAAAAATAAAAATTAGTATTATATTTCGTTCCTTTTCATCAATCAAAATATAACCTAATGAAAATGGTAGTGGTGTTTGGGTTTAATGTGCAAGAAGAATGTTGAAATTGAAGAGCCTGAGGATAGAATGCAGGATTTCTAACAAACTCCTGACATGACTCGTTATGATCTTTTCAAGTGTTAGGAGTAGGGAGATGGCTAAAAAGTATAATTGTCAAAAGCTAATATTCAAACTACGCAATTAGTGTTACGGTAGATGTATCCCTGAGCTTATCATAGATGATGTAATGGTAGACGTCTCATTCAGAAATTAGGAACCTGAATTAATGTGTTAAATAGTTAAGATACATAGGATGGGGAAATTTTAATAGATCAAACAGAAATATTGAAATTTCAGTTTGAAATAACGTAAACTGGACAAATGTGAATTCAATGTAGTTTCAACACGTTTAGGAAAAGAAATGCTCCAGTAAATATGCTGGAATAGTACTTTACTTTATGTAGACACTTTAGGGAATCATGTAACCTAGACAAATAAATAAATGAAAAACTATTGATTATGGATCTGCGAACTAAGTCATTTCATGCATAATATATTCTTGTAAAGTGAAACAAGAAATCTTTGTTATTCCATACCATTTATGTTATTTAGGAGCCCAGGTTTTCTCCCACAAAAACTGCTTTGAGTCTGAAACTACTTCACGCAAACAGTTTAATACAAAGAAAAAAAAAATATACTCAGATTGAGAAACCAAAGCTCTAATGTGAGTGCAAATCATGCCTTTGATGGAGATTCACTAGAGCTAGCAGCAGGAATATCTTTTCCTGATTGAGATGTAAGTGCCTCTAGCGTCTTGTGAAATTCTGTAGGGAGAGGAGGAGGTCGGTGGAGAGGAACATGCTTGGGAACAGGTGCATCATTCTCAATCACCTCACATTCGTAATCATCTGGAATACCCCAAGGATCCCATTCTGCACTCCAAAATATACATTGAATATATGTTAATAATTTTTCTGGTCAATTGATGTAAAAACATTCCTTAACAATTGTCTTCTATAAATATTTTTATGAATTGTATGAATGCAGAATGCAAGACAAATAAGGGACCGTTTGTTCTGAGCAAGTGAGCATATGTTTTCTGTTTTCACTTTTACTTACAAAAATGTTACTTTATTTTTTACTTTGGTTCCTATTCTCAAAAATTGATATAAGAGTGAATACAATGTTGTCAAAAAAGATTCCAAAAAAATTATAATTTTTTATTCCAAAAAGATAAGATGTTACTTCCATGTTTGGTTTAAAATAAAAATTATGAAACTTAAAACTGCAACTTAATTTTTGTTATATAATGAGTAATAATCAAACAACAAAATTTGGAGACGCTGACAAAATTTAGATTAGCATTAAAGCATAGAAAAATCAAACTTAAAACTGATTATCAAGAAATACCAAAAGACTTGGAAAGTAGGCTGCATCTGTAATAAAGGAAAAGCCAACAACTACCAAATTCATAATGTGAACAAGACTCAACCTGGATCAGAAAAATTCAAAATACCCTACCAAGGTAAAATCCTCATTCAAGTATACGTATACACATGTAGACAGGCAGCACCAAAGTTACAAGTTACAACCCATAAGCTGTTCTGGATCAAGTTGTTACTCCAAGACAAACACTATCATTTATAAAAACAAACACAATCCAGCCTAACTACCACCAAGTTTGGTTGGCTACAAACCATAAGTTTGGACATTTTTAAAACTTAGGAAATTTTTTAGTGCAAGATCTTAACTAAAATATATTCGGGACCATCAAGATCAATATTGACTGACCTGCATTATATACTAATTACAATTTACAACCATCAACCATGACCATGAAAAATATGCAACAAGATACCTTACATGCAACAGATGATGAATCACAATTGGGTTGTTAATTATCATATACTAATGTGAAAAACTCATAAATAAGTAAAAGGCAAACAGAGGATCAAGTGTCCCTAGAATATATCACAATGGGACAAGTAAATCAGGAGATGAAATGTACATGCAACTTTGTTCCACAGAATAATATGATCCATCCACTCTGTAATCAACACAATCAATTGAAAATTGGAATCAGTGTCTAATAAAACTTCAAAATATGCATATGAAACTATAATTTGCAAAGGATTATTTTTCCTTAATTCAAATTTACTCAATGTTTGCAATACATGTTTCCCACAAGATGTAAGTGTAACTACTCATTGTCATTCATAGTTTAAACAAAATACAAAATTCTCATGGGCACTAGAAATTAAGAGAAACTCAGCACAGCTAGAACTTAGAAGTGATTGTAGAACATCATGTAGCTTGAAAATGTATTAAACTGGTATTGGGAATGCTTTGAATAGACACCCCTTTATCCATGGTATTGTAGGTTTGACATAGGTAAAATGGATGGGCCTACATGTTTCCCCCACAAGGATATCCTCAAAGGAGTGGTGTTCCCCTTCATTTAGTTCTGCTCCTATAGTCCTGGCAGCAGGCATGACATAGACAAGCTTTATAACTAAAAGCATGTTTTCGAATATCGTTTTCTTTTTGTTGGTGATGATATGAATGGTCAATGGAGGAGAGATAGCTGACTTTCAGCTTGTATTTAGTATCTTTAATGTGCAGATGTAACTATGACTGGAAATCTGGAATGTTTGAGAAGGATTACATAATATGGTACAATTACTATAAAAGGTCATGGATGGTAATGCTTCTATATCTATATAAATGTTTTAACACAGGACCCTAAGCAGAAAATGTCACACCAAACAACACTAACCCTAGACAAGCTGGTCATTTTACGCATCTGTGTGAAATTCCAGGGCCACTTCATAGAATCAACATTTTAAAAAATGGCCAGCAACTGCAATTGTGGTTGTGGCCACTATGTCAAGGCTTTTTGGATCTTCGCGACCACAATTGTGGCCACGTCACCCATTTGGCCGCAATTCTCCGCAATATCAAGGATCACAACAAAATTGCAACCGCAATCGCATCTTAAAGCATTGCATAGAACACAGCCATGTAATAACCCACAAAAGCCGTATCCCAAAGATCCCCTGCAGGCAAAATCCGTTTACAATCTCGCATCCTGGTTCAAAAAATTTCACACTTTCCATTTTTCAAAAAGTAAACGAACCTACAAATAACCACGACACAGTCTAAACCAATAGCAAACAAGACAAATCAAAACAAAGAAGAACTAAAAAACAAGCTTCAAATAAACTAGGACGTTACATTACGCAAACCAGATCAACTAATTCCACAACCCACACAAGATCATCCACCAAACCAACAACCAAACCACACAACGCAACATTTACAAAAACAAAAACATTTAATTAAATTAAATTAAAAAAAGGGAGAAAAAAAACGATGTAGAATACCGATCATGTAGGAAATGAGCTTGAGCTCATCCTGAGCCTCTTCGATGAGCTCCTCGACCTGCCCGCAGCCGACGCGTTTCTCGATGTTCTCCCAGTCCTCCTCCTCTTTACACACGTTCAGCCTGTGCTTGGTGAAGCTCTCCACAGCCTTGCGGTACCCTTCGTCTTCTGGAACCTTCTGGATCTCCTTCAGCGTCTTGCTGTAGAGTCCAATCAGCACCTCTCTCGCGTTCGGCACCACATCCAAACC
The DNA here is from genome assembly GCA_026413185.1 of Pueraria montana var. lobata. Lineage (NCBI taxonomy): Eukaryota > Viridiplantae > Streptophyta > Magnoliopsida > Fabales > Fabaceae > Pueraria > Pueraria montana. Next base: position 79,394,642 of record CM048648.1, read on the forward strand.
CACGATCCCCGTCGACGCCTTCACCTTCGCCATCAACGGCCGCGCCACCGCACGCAGAAACATCTTCCCTCACTCACTCGCTGTCTCACTCTCCCCCAAAAGTCTCCCTCAACGGTGCTGTTCCGAGTCTCACAGAAATGTGTGTGGGTGCGTGGGTTCGATATGGAGAGGCTCCGATTGGGCCTGTGGTGCGTCGGCCCAATAGCCCAAAAAAGAGGTGGAGATTGGGCTAGTGGTGAGTTAAAAGAGGGGGATTTATTGAAGGTACCTCCCGTTTTTTCCTGGTACACCCCATTAAAATTAATTCACAACTATACTGACTATTTTACCCTTTTCTCTTGTATATAGTATTACGGATTCATCAATCCGTAATTATATAAAATACATTACGGATTGTATAATCCGTAATTGTATAAAGTATTACGGATTGTACAATCCGTAATACTATTAATACAATTACGGATTATGCAATCCGTAAACATTCTAACACATTACGGATTGTGTAATTCGTAATGTATATGTATTATTACGGAATGGGTATTCCGTAATACATTTCCTGAATGTCCATAAATATTCTGGATTTGATTACGGAATGTTCAATCCGTAATTATATTATAACAATTACGGATCATACAATCCGTATTAATACAATTACCAATTGTATAATCAGTAAGTGAATATTGATTGTACGCTACGGATCAAGAAATCGGTGTATTATAAAGCTAGCTACGGATCAAGCAATCCGTTTTATAACTATATTCACTTACGGATTGGGTATTCCGTAGCTTACACAGATTGCTAGCATTTAATACTAGTAACTATAAAGCTTACACATGTATTATATAAAATTTAATAAATTTTTTATAATACATTAATACCATTCCGTAGTTTTTGCTAGCATTCCGTAATTTATACTAGCATTCCGTAATTTTGCTAGCAATCCGTAATTTAATACATTTTTGCTAGCATTCCGTAATTTATACTATATAAAAATTATTAATTTATATATAATTACATATTAAATTATACAATTACAAATTACATATTAAATCATACAATTGCATAATAAATTATACAATTACAAATTAAATTATAAAATTACAATTATAAAAAATATTAAATTATACTATTACAAATTAAATTATATATTTTTAATTTATTACGGATTATGAAATCCGGAATATTTAGGGCATTCCGGAAATGTATTACGAATTGAACAATCCGTAACACATTTGTATTACGGATTGCACAATCCGTAACATATTTGTATTACGGATTGAGTAATCCGTAATGCATAAAAATGTAATACGGATTGCACAATCCGTAATAGTGCAGTGACTCAGTGAACCGGTCCAGAAAGGAGAGTACGTTGTGGTTCGCTTCTTGCTTGACGACGGTGAGAATCTCCGAGCGAATCCAGCGGAAGACGGAGAGAACCTTCTCGACGGCCCCAGGGCGAGTGAGGAGCTTGTAAAACTCGAAGACGGAGTTAACCGTGACGGACTCGTCTTCCCTCAGGTCGAGCATGGAGGCGTCGAGATCGGCGAGGCTGTTCGCGACTAAGTCGCGGTACTCGAACTGCACGTTAATGGTTTCCGCGAGCTGCGCGAGCTTCCATCCGACCTCCTGCAGGTGGTCGAAGTTGTCCACCGCCGGCAGTCCGATTCTGGTGAGCCAGAAGGCCGGAGGACCGCCGTGACAGAGCGCGAGGGCTTGCATCAGTGACTGCCACTGCATCCCCTGGTTGATTCCCAAATCGATGACGTGGACGCAGTTTTTTCCTTGGAACGCTTCGAGGATAGCTTAATTCATGGTGAAGTGCTCGAACTTGAGGTGTGGACAGGTTTCGTAGAAGTGAATCTGGAGAGAATCGGAGAGAGAGTGTTGCAAAGGAAAGACTCTGTAGATTTGCCTCGCGAGCGCTTCGGCGAAGTAGGTGGCGACCTTCCGCATTACATATTACGGATTGTGCAATCCGTAATACAAATGTGTTACGGATTGTGCAATCCGTAATAATTAAACCATAACTTTGAATCGAAGGGTGAAAAGGTTGTGTCGATGACGCAGAGAAGCAAGTTAAAGGATTAGTCGTGACGGTGAGAAGGTGCAATACGGTGAATAGGAAGATGGAGAGAAGAAAAGAGTGAACGTGGGGAGAAGGATAAGATGGGAACTTTATAAGTCTTGGAGGTGCACCAAGCAAAAAATGGGGTGCCTTAAATAATTGCCTAAAAGAGGAATGTGTTTGCTAAACTAAGATGTAAAAATCCTATTTTCTTAAGTGAAGGCAATTCATGGAGTGGAAATATAGAAAGCATCATTTTCGTACTTTGAAAGTTTTTTTTTTTAATCTATAAAGTGCTTTTTAGAAACTAAATTAATTAAATAAAACAACTAAACTAATTGATTTCTTTTTATTGTTGAAAGAAGAATTTCACTGATCAAACTCTTGTTAAGTATATGGAGTTCTTTAAACCAAACAAGTTAGTGTATGACTAGTTAAAGCTCAGTTTGTATCAAAATGTGTGCTTATATTCAATTCACTAATCAAATTCTAGCCAAGTATATCAAGTTCTTCGAAATCTCCATCGGGTATTTATTGAGTTTCTCGTAACTTGTACTAGACAGATCAGTGTATTGCTAGTCAACTCTTAGTGTATCAAAATTTATGCTTATATTCAATTCATTGATCAAATTACTACTAAGTATATTGAGTTCTTCGAAATCTCCATCAAGTATTTATTGCATAGTTATCAGACCCGGCTCGAACCGGCCGGGTCGACCAAATGACCCGCGAACCGGTCACCCAACCGGTCCGAGTCACCAATCGGATCGGTTATGCAATCAATCCGATATGACCCGGGTTGACTCGGCCGGTTTTGATGTGACCCGGTGACCCGGTTGACTCGGCGGGTCACGAATTTTGGTTTTTTTTTTTTTTTTTACAGGAGAACAATAACACTCATATAAGAAAATTTAATTTATATCTTACACTTATGTTATTTATATATTTACTTACTTTTTTTTACCAAGCATAACCGCATATTAGGATTTGAGATGATAAAGGCATAAAGATAAAGCTATTGTCACTTCCAATTTTGCCTTTTCTCCTTGGCTTATATTGTTATTTACGAGTAAAACTTGTATTTATCTTATCTCATCCAATATAATTACTGGTTCGAAAAATTATTATTTTTTATCAGAGCAATAGTGGGATGAATGAAAAAATTGTATTATTTAAATAAAATAGGTTTATATATATATATATATATATATATATATATTATGTCTGCCGGTGTACAACAATGATAGTTTTAGCTTTTAATAAATAGATGATAATGATATATTTTAAATTATAACTTAAGGTTGTGTATGTTGAATTTTAGAATAAAATATGTTGCTCAAGATTCTTAAACAAGTTCATAACTATGCTTCTAAATGTGTTGAATTTTGTTAAACTTTAAATATTTAAGGGTATAAGTTTATAAGCTATCTTTTCTGCACACAAAAAAAAAGTGTATAAATTTACAGGTTATGAAATTATTGAAAAAATTTTATTAAAAAGTTTACAGGTTATGAATTTTTTATTATTTTTTAATACAGGCCGAGTCATGCGGGTCAACTATTGAGTCACCGAGTTGACCCCTGACCCAGTGACCCAGTACCCCGGCCGAGTCGATGACCGGGCCGGGTCTGATAACACTGATTTATTGAGTTTCTCGTATTTTGTAATAGACATGTCAATGTTTGACCAATAAACGCACAATGCATCAAAATCTGTGCTTATATTCAATTTACTTATACTAGACAGGTCAATGTATTACTAGTCAATGCTTAGTGTACCAAAATTTATGCTTATATTCAATTCATTGATCAAATTACTACTAAGTACATTGAGTTCTTCGAAATCTCCGTCAAGTATTTATTGAATTTCTCGTATTCTGTAATAGACAGGTCAGTGCTTGACCGATAAACGCACAATGCATCAAAATCTATGCTTATATTCAATTTACTTATTAAATTTGAGCTAAGTTTATTGAATAGTTCCTTAAAAACTCTATCAAGTATTTAATTGAGTTTCTCAAAATCTCTGTAAAAACTAGTATAAAAGGTTCGTTGGTTGCTTTGCAAAACATTATGACATACACTTGAAAATGTAGATGGAGTTAGTGTGGTAAGATCTTGAAAAGTAAGAACAAGATAAAAGTTGTGTGAATCTACTGTTAGAGAGCTAGCTACATTAACAAAGGTATGTGTTTGTTTATTCATGTCTTTATCATTTTTTATTGGGATTTATTTATTTTCTTGAATATGCTTTTTTCTATTAAAAGAATAATCTAATTAAGTTTAGGGTCTTGTTCTATTTATACTCTATTTTATCTTTTTTTGTAAAAAAATTGTGACAAGATAAACTCATGAGTTAGCTATATATGTTCTCATTTGTTTCCCTTAATTTACTATGTAACTTGCTGTAAGTAATAGTTTCTCCATTACTTGATTTAATAATTATTCATGATAGTAACATTTTGTTTCTCCTCTAACACCATTTTGATTTTATTTCAACTGGCCTACTTTAGTTGTTCCTGTTCATGCTTAAGATTTTGTCATTAAAAAATAGCCATTGTTATTTTCTATATGCTTACACCTAATTCTCATTTAAGTATATCATATTAATCCATATATTTTTTATTCACCAAAAAAAATTATATTTTCTTAAAAATTAAATTTTAACAATAAATTTGTTTGTCTAGGTAACAAATGTTTGATGGTAAATTCACATGGGCTTCCTTTCGGACCAAGAGCAAAAATGAAGCCCACTTAAGACCACCATACAATCAAGATCTTCCAGAGTCGAACGATTTTACGATCGTGATCAAGGAATCCCAAAGATGCAACAACAAAACTCAACAGGCCACAAAGATGCAACAACAAAACTCACATCCCTTAATTAAGGTTGTGAGAGTAATATAAAAAAGGTTCTCTAACATACCTCAAGTATAAAAAGGTTAAACATGAACAAGAAGATAATTGAGTAATTATTTTCTATAGAATTGTTTAAACTTATTTTTACTCGAGGTTTTCAATATAAAATTTAGAGAAACGTTAAAAACACACTCTCTAACACTCTTTTAAATACATTCTTTTTTATTTGTTGAAATTTATTAAAAATGACAAAATTTTGTGGATCTACATCATATTTAATTATTCTTTCACTTGATTTTGTAGCTTTTAATGAATTTTAATCAATTAAATAGTGTTGTTTGAAAGAGTGTGTTAGAGAGTGTATTCCTAAAACTCCTAAAATTTAATATACACGCATATAAATTTATATATATTTACAAAAAGTATATATAATTTAAAACTATAACTATATTTATATTTAGTATAAAAAGGTTAAACATGAACAAGAAGATAATTGAGTAATTATTTTCTATAGAATTGTTTAAACTTATTTTTACTCGAGGTTTTCAATATAAAATTTAGAGAAACGTTAAAAACACACTCTCTAACACTCTTTTAAATATATTCTTTTTTATTTGTTGAAATTTATTAAAAATGACAAAATTTTGTGGATCTACATCATATTTAATTATTCTTTCACTTGATTTTGTAGCTTTTAATGAATTTTAATCAATTAAATAGTGTTGTTTGAAAGAGTGTGTTAGAGAGTGTATTCCTAAAACTCCTAAAATTTAATATACACGCATATAAATTTATATATATTTACAAAAAGTATATATAATTTAAAACTATAACTATATTTATATTTAGAAAGAAAAAAAAAGGAGACTATTACAATCAGCAAGAAGGTCAGCGAGTTTTGCAAGGCGAAGAGCTGATCAGTTTGGTTAACTCGAAGAAAACAACTTCCAACATGGCACCCGTGTTGGGTATCAAAACGTCGTCGTCGTTTTCAGAGAGTGCATATGGGTCTATTTTGAATTATAGACCATAGTGTTCGTCGGCGGCAACTGTTGCCTCGTTTTCCAGCATGTCAAACAAGATACGAATTCATTGGTTTCTTCGCTTTACTTGCTTTCTCGTGGCGCAACCTTTGCAACTACTACTTCCATAATAGTTTCTATAGAATAGCGATTTTTAGACTCTTGGTCACAAACCAATTCAATATGGATCTGGATTTCTTGTGATGAGAGTGAGATTCAAAGTGTAATGTTGTGGATATGTTATTGTGAAGGTGACGAGAGAATTTTCATATGTGTGTGTTTAATTATTTATTTAACTTGGATATGGAGAGCCTTTATGGATTTTTGTCCATATTTCCGATTACATGGCACGCCATTTTCTTCTATTTCTTTTTCTATAGATAAAAAAGAAAATTGATGTAAAATGTATTGTTTTTATGTATGCGAAGAAGTTTGAGTTTTTATGTAATGAGATTGATTATAGTGCTTTTTTATATATATATAACTAAAATTTTATTAACAAGCATTCTACAAGAGTATTCTTTTTTTTGGGTATTGTACAAAAGTTTAAAAAAAAAAACTATGATAAGGATAACATACCCTTTATATAAATTTCTAAAGCCTCCAAAAGTGGAGTAGGTTAGGTTCCGAGAGAATGTCGTGAGTGTGCTACCATGGACGATAAATAGTCTGCAACGATTGAAACATTTGCAAGTTATTTTTTCATATAAAAACCAATTATTTTTTGGCATTTTTTCATTGGAACTTCTTTAGTTGTTGATAAAAAATAAAGCCAGAGTAATCTTTGACTAGATACATTCCAAAAGCATCTCCATTATATCACAAAGGTTGTTTTATTAATTAAGAACCACCTAGCATATGCTTGCACAATATTATGGACAATTTGGAGCTGAACACATAAAAATTGATCATTTTGATTTTGTTAATTTTTCTAAGGGTTCGTTTGATACCTACTAAGGTACAACACAAGACAATCGTTTAAGTTACAAGATAACTTTTTGTTCTGTGCATTATTTGGTGGATAATAGAGAGCAGTGTTATCAAACCGGCTCGGACCGACCGGGTTGACCCGTTGACCGGGGAATCGGTCACCTAACCAATCCAAGTCACCAATTGGATCGGTCATGCAATTGATCCGGTGTGACCCGATTTGACTTGGTGGGTTTAGAGGTTAAACCGGTGACTCGGCGACCCGGTTAACTAGGTGGGTCATGCAATTTTGGTTTTTTTTATAGGAGAACAACAACACTCATATGAGAAAATTCAATTTATATCTTACACTTATGTTATGTATAGATTTGCTTACCTTTTTTTTTTACCAAATATAACTGCATCTTAGGATTTGAGATGATAAAATTATTGTCACTTCCAATTTAGCTTTTTCTCCTTTGCTTATATTGTTATCTACGAGTAAAACTTGTATTTATCTTATCTCATCCAATATACTTACTGGTTTGAAAAAATTATTATTCTTTATCAAAGCAATAATGTGATGAATAGAAAACTTGTATTGTTTAAATTAAATAGGTTTATATATATATATATATATATATATATATTATGTCTGTCAGTGCATAACAATGATAGTTTTAATAACTAGATAATAATGATATATTTTAAATTATAACTTAAGGTTGTGTATATTGAATTCTGAAAAAATATGTTGTTCAAAATTTTTAAACAAGTTCATAACTATGCTTCTAAATATGTTGAATTTTGTTAAACTTTAAATCTTTTAGTGTATAAGTTTATAAGCTATCTTTTCTGTATACAAAAAAGTGTACAAGTTTACAAGTTATGAAATTATTTAGAATCTTTTTAATATAGACCAAGTCATGCGAGTTAACTAGTGACTCACTGGGTCGACCCGTGACTCAGTGACCCAATACCCCTACCGAGTCGATGATTGGTCCGAGTCTGATAACACTGATAGAGAGTATAAGTAAAAGAATGTCAAATTCACTATTATACCGTGTTTACTAGTAATTATTTTAATACAAATCATATTATTATTGTTATTATTATTATTATAATATAATATATATCATAAATATTATATTGTATATATACATATTAAGTATATATATATATATATATATATATATATATAGAGAGAGAGAGAGAGAGAGAGAGAGAGAGAGAGAGATTATCTTTAGTTTAATATGCACCAAGTATAAATGGAGTTCTTTTTAATCTTTGCTAAGCATATTTTTAGTTCCTTGTAATCTCTGCCACACATTTATTGAGTTCATTAAAATATCTACTAGGTATTTAAGTTTCTCGTAATTTGTACAATATAAGTGTATGACTAATAAACGCTTAGTGCATAAGAATGTGTGTTTATATTCAATTAACTTATATTGAGTTCTTCAACATCTCTATCAAGTATTTATTGAGTTTATCGTAATTTGTAACAAACAGGTCAGTGTATGACTTATCATTGCTCAGTGGATCAAAATTTGTGCGTATATATTTAATGCACTAATCAAATTCTAGCAAAGTATATTGAGTTCTTCAAAATCCTTGTAAGATATTTATTGAGTTTCTCGTAATTTGTACTAGACAGGTCAGTGTATGAATACTCAATGCATGGTGCATCAAATTTTGTGCTTATAATCAATTCACTAATCAAATTTTGGCTAATTATACTAAGTTCTTTGAAATCTCTGCCAAACATCTATTAAGTTTCTCATAATTTATGGCAGATAGGTTAATGTATGACTAGTCAACCTTAGTGCATCAGAATTTGTGCATATATTCAATTCAGTAATCAACTTATTACTACTGTAAAGTATATTGAGTTCAAGGCACGAGTTATTACATTAGTTTATATAATATAAATTTCTTTATAGTTATTTGATTTTAATCTTTCTTTTACCTTTTTTTAGGTCTTTGAATAATGTCATTTTGGAACTTAAGATTTTTCATCTTACATGTTAGTATTGAACATTCAAGATACATAGTAGCATATTATAAATTTTATTTTTCCATAACATTTTAATTTATTAAATATTGAAAATCTTTTATTTAGTATTATTTTAATTTCTCATATTTTAAATGTGATTTTGGGCTATTGAAATAGTTTTTGGAATTCCATTTTGTAATATTTCATTTTTTTTTCATTCTAATTATACATATTCTTAATTTTAAAGTATGTTTTTCATTCTAATTATACATTATACTATACACACGACACAAAAAGCCCTATGCATCGTACTATCCAAAGACACATAAGAGCAAGGACAACACTATGTTAATCAGTAATGTATTTATTATTTTATATATATAAATAAGATAATTACATATAAAAGCAATTAATTGACATAAGTTACCCTTGCTCTTATGGATGAAGAAATCAAAGCTACGTAATTCTTGAAAACATTTTTATTTAATTATGAAATAATCGGGACATCATATCCAACTATATGCCCAAATTATAGGATCAATAGAGCATTATGCTTGAATTAATCTCTTTCATTTTGAACTTTGCTAGAAAATTATGTCTGGTGATAGGGTTTGTACCTTGCATCAAAAGGAGGAAAGAAGAAAAATAATAAAATACGTTGTTTTTTTTCATTTTTATAATTTTCTGTTAATGTTTAAAGAGGTTTTAAGCTAGCCAAATTGGTTTGAAGAAACAAGCAAAAAGATCCAAGCTATTGGGCGATGTTGGTGTAATTTGTTAACAAAGAAAAATGTTAAAAAAAATAGATTTTTTATGCCCAAATTATAAAAAACAAGCATACAGTAAAATAAAGTCAAAGCAAAAATGGATCTTTAAACTAGTTTTGGCCCAATTTTGGAAGTAACAATATAAAAAAACGTAAAGCAAAGTTATTAGGCCAATATTCACCCAATGATTCTATTACATGCAACAAAAGAATAAAATGAATTAAAGTTAAATAAATAAAGACAAACAAAATTGAGTGTTTCTAAATAAAATAAAAAAAATTGAGTGTTTACAATTATATGAAGTTCCTAAAGAGAAAAACATCCTGGTAAAGTTTATTGAAATCTTTGCTAAATATAGATTGAATTCCTTGTTATGCTCCCATCGGACCAAAACTTTTGATATTTAAGATTAATGTACATAGCTTAAGAAATATTTAATACTACTCACAAATTATATATTTAGTCTAAAATATCCTTATTTAATGTCTATGATGAGAGTAGTTGTGGAATCTAGGCCATGTTAAATAGGGGTATATGTGAAAGAAAATAATTAATGAGACTTAGAATGTAACACCCCAAGTTTCGAGTACTAGGAATATACATTAAGGAGAACCCTTATTAGGACCCTTTTGTTATTTATATTTTCTATAAATCCTTGTTATTATTACTTGTATATTATTGATTTTGTCCTAAGCATGTACCTATGTTGTAATAGTGTTTATGTTTTTCTATACGTGTGTGTCCTGTGTATTTTATTGTTGTTGTTGTTGTTATTTGTGATCTTATTATATTGGTGTGGATGTTAGATTATTATTATTTTCTTTATTATATTATATGAGAAAAAGGACCATGCACTGATAGTGTAAAATAGTTTTACATTATCATCCAATCATAACCCACCATGTATGGTAAGTTTGTTGACTTTTAAAAAATTATCTTAAAAGTCATACCAACGGTTATTTGTGATTGGATGACTGTGTAAAACTATTTTACAATATCAGTGCATCACCATTAAACTCATATTATATTATGTTATTGTTATAGTTATTATATTTGGTGTTAGAGGAGTGTTAAATTAAGTTCTTATAATTAGAATGCTTGAAAAATGTCTAAGTCTAATGATGAGTTTTATGATGAAAAGCCTAAAAAGATTACGTCATATCTTGAGTTGTACCTGTTCGTTTGAGGAGTCGTTTGCGTCGTTGGAAAGCTTGTTGAAAAAGCTACAATTCATCCCTACACCTTAGAAACCAAAATCAGCTTATATCTTGGATAAAATTGACCCCAAAGTAGGCCACTTGATGAAAACCCACTCTAAGTCCCACATTGGGCAAAATAATCTCATAAACCCCTTCCTTCCTATATATATATATAGGAGACCACAAAGTCTTAGGAGCACCAAAGAATAAAGTGGCCTTAGCGTTAAGCGCGAAGCCCCTTATAGTTAATATTTTGATCTTCCCCTTAGAGTTTCCAAACTCGGGGCATATAAGCGGCTTGGGACTGTTTTTAAATCACATCCAAGTTTTAGCCATAGTAAGAGTTGTTGTGGGGGTCATGGTGGACAACGCCACCAAACTCACTCGGGTCAGTCGGAGATCATCTTCGTGTTTCCCAAGTGTGTGCTTTCCCCTATCCTTCCTAAGTTATTGCCTTCTTTAGTTGTTGGTATATGCTTTATATTTTAATTGGATGGGTTATGAATACCCTGAAGCATTATGTCTTCTATTATGGGATAATAAATTGATGATGTTTGAATTGTAGACATCTCATCTTAGGATTCAATCATGTTTGAATTGTAGATATTTAAGTATCTTATCTTAGGACCTAAATATCTCATCATATTTAACATGATTTTTTAATGTGAAAAATGTAACACCCGGTTACATTAGACACAACTTACACTAATGTTTGATCTGTTTTAGTTATTATAAAATGAGGGTGAATTTTTCGCGATTAAGTAAAACATTCATAAAGCATATTTAGCATATAGAAAATATTTTATAAAGAACCATGATTTTTTTTTTTAATAAACATTAGCTCATATCACAAAATAAATACAGAGAAATTATGTACTAACTAATCCCAACCCATACATCAAATAATCCTAGTCAGAGTAGTATACAATTTCTACCCAAAAACAGGAATGAATAAAACTAGCCTTTAAATCTCGTATCTTCGCGTCAATCTCCGCAATCTCTGGAATCTGGAATAACCGTATCCGCAGGAGAGCTCGATCGTTGGACATGACCGTCATCTTCACGTATCCAATTAACAAGTACATACACAACAAGAAAGAGGAAGGAGTGAGACTTTATATATATATATATATATATGTGTGTGTGTGTGTGTGTGTGTGTGTGTGTGTGTGTGTGTGTGTGTGTGTATTACTAACGGTATAACTACCGTCAATTAATAATAGCGAGGGAGCCTAGTATTCATCTAGTCATAACGTCCCAATTCCTATTGACTCAACGCAGTATGGATCCATACTCCCCGATTGGAAGTGATTGGGAGTACATACACCTCAACCCATGGCAAAAACTTTCATCTTCCACAGATGAACTCAAATTATCTCAATTCAGGACATCCACAGTCCTACATAACTCAGGACATCCACAGTCCTATATAACTCAGGCATACTCTCACACCAATCAATGGAATGCTGAGCAGTTGTTAGGGTTGCCAAGCTTGGTCAGATGAAGTCCCCGACACAGGGTGCTCTCCTGGCCTTTAGTTACTTCATCACTCGATACCATACCCCCTAGACTTCTGCCAATGAGTCCCTGCCTTTCATTCCTCAGCTTGCCAGGTTGTGTCTTCCACAATAGGCAACATGCCGCTACATGTTCCTATCTTAACTGTACTCACACCAAAGTACTCACAAATTCACTTTACTCATCATCATTTGGCATAATATCTTTGTCCCTTAGACAGATAAACAATATATACCCAGTATACATCACCATTCACTATATCACTTTTAACATCACTGAGCTCCAATACAGGATAACAACACTTTTGTCTTACAGACAGATAAATAACATTGCCAGAATACAATCATCATATCATGTTAACACATCAAATTCATCAGATCACATATGCATTGCACCACATCAAGGCATCTTATCATATATTAAGTATCTAATATAAAGATTTGTGTAATATTACAAGGCATTTAAGCAAGACAATAGATACTTAATTTTTTTAACTTTACTAATCATTATTTTAATAATTAGCTAATATTTAACTAATCACTATTTGTATTAAAATCTTATTTAAAACTTGTCAAGTTAAATTTATTTATTTTATCTTTTTCTTTGTCTAATCCCTTAAAAGAAATGACTTTCTAACTTACTATAAAGTATTTCTTGTACAAGCATAAATAGATTTTTAATATTGAAAAATTCATTTTTGGTGTGGAAGATCATATTAGACTGCAACCACAGAGCATACTTGGAGTTTTCCGCATATTAAGTTTAAAAGAAACATAAATATATTTTTAATATTGGAAAATTCTTTTCTGATGTGGAAGATCAGATTAGACTACAGCCACAGAGCATACTTAGAATTTCCATAGACTACGTTCAAAAACTTAGTAGTAAGAAAAATCCTTTTTCTGATGTGGAAGATCAGATGAAACTGCAACCACAGAGCATTCCTTGGATTTCTCTATTAATTTCAAGAACTTGATTTATTTAAAGAAAAACTATTTTCTTTCAAGAAATAACTTGATATTTCCTTCTAGTCAAGTTAAATAGTAGAATTAAGTATTTAAGATGTTAACATAAAATTTTGAATCATTGTTTCATTATTCTATGTCAAACTTGAGACCAAAATATAAAGAAAATAAGATTAAGTTTTTGCTTCAAAACTAAGTGATATAATTAAGTGTTAATGTTGTAAATTGAAAAACCAACAATTTTCCTTCTTTCTTTCCACAAACCCGAGACCATCATTTGATAAAGAAGCTAGTTTTCATTTCAATTTTCTTTATAAAATTTTGAAGATACTTAAAAAGGATATAGGTAAGAAACTTTAATACACCAAGATTTGTAAATTTAGGCCATGAGGCCGTGGCTTTTAAAGGGTCAGGAGGCTTAAAATTCAAATTCCTTGACTCTTAATTCCAACATCGTTTGGTAATTAAAATTTCTTTCAATAAAAGACTTAATGTGATGAAATAGTTAAAAGTTGTATGTCAAAACTTAGTTAATTTGGCCATAAAGCCGAAGCTACTAAGGATCAAAAGACAGAAATCATTTCAGGATTTAAGTTTATCTTTAAAACAACAATTCTTGCTTTGGCCCTCTTATTCTTACTGAATCCTTCTCCCAAAACTCAATTATACTTTTTAAAACCTTTCATTAATTATTTGTGTTAGGCTATAAGAGAAAAGATGGCAAAACTTTGGGTCCCACCCCTGATACCAAAGCCGAGACACACATATTGAAGTCCAAGAATTAATTTTTGTTGAGTTAATACCTTTGGTAAAAGCCCTTTGTCTCAAAATGAAAAGAACAAACAAATTTCCCCTTTTGCTTCTTCATTTGACCGAACCACCCTCCCCTTCTACATCAACTTTTTCTTCTCTGTTTATGGCTTAAAACATAGAAATAACAACACAAAAATCTGATCCTCTTTCGGAAAAAGTAACCGAAGGCAACAAAAGTGAAAAAGAGTGGTTTTAGTTCATTTTTGTTTTCTTGTTTTCAAAACTCAAACTTTATGTACAGTAGATGATTCAAGACTTGATAAAAAGGGTTCTTACAAAAATAAAATGAAGAACCCAGCCCTTCTTGGCCTCCTTCACAAACCGTAGCAGGAATTAACAAAGAACAAGTAGGATTCAAAATTTTATTCACTCCCAATTAGTTATTGGACCCATATTGAGTGTTTTAGAACTTAAAATTACAACAAAAATTGAACATGACCTCCCCTAGAGGAAAGACAATTACAGCAGCTACAATAGTAAGAAAATTACATAGAAATGGAAATACAACAAAAAATTAAGGGAATACAAGGAAAGAATTAAAAGGGTGAAGCTTATACATCCGAAAAATACAAAATAAGAAGAAATAGGAAGTGAATCAAAGTCTCACTCCCCCTTTACCAAGAGAGTGAGTTCGTCCAGCCAGGAGGAAGGAAGGAAGAAATTTTGCTTCAAGATTGCTTCTTTGTGGAGGAGGAAGGTAGCTTTGGTGGTGGGTGATGGAGGTTGAAGAGTAGTGGGATGTTTTGTGAGAAGAAAAATTGAAGAAGAAGGAGTAGAAGAGAGAAAGGGGCAGACGGAGGAGAGAAGGCAGAGAGTGGTTTGTGAGTGAGCTGACAGAAAATTAAAATTGTGAAGAGAAAGTGAAAACAATGGTGCCTATAAATAGAAATAGCCAAACATGTCTTTTTACACTTTTAACCTTTTTACTTTGTTTGAATATCAAAAATAGCACATTCTTATCTGTTGGGAGTGAGATAACTATGTGAGAGAGACTGACGAGTGAGAGCTGACGGAGAAAGGATTTGGAAAGGGATTTACATAGGTAAAATTTTATTTGTGTTCCTTCTAACTTTTTAACTAAATAATTTTATTTTAAGTTGAAACTTTTTAGAAGACTTAAATTATATGCATTATTAATTATTGTGACTTAAAATTTTATTTTTATAATTATTTTTGAAATACTTGAATTAGATAGGTATTTTTGATTAATAATTCACAGTAATTTTGTTTTAACTTTATAAATTTTTAAATTTTACCAAAAATTATATTTTTATGTGTGACTTAAAAATGAACCGACTTTATCAATTTCATCAAGTTTTGATATTAATCCTATACTGACTAACTTATCACCAGTCTGTCTAGAAAGTTCTGTAAAATTTTCTAAGAAATCTTCAAAATTTCTGAGAAAATTACCCTAACCATATTTAAGTCTATAAAACATGATTTTAAGTTCAAATAATCATTTATAATTATTTGAGACTTATCCTCACGTTTGCCACAAATATTGATAATCCTGTATAATTGTCGTTCTAATAGTTATTTCAGATTTTCATCTGGAATAATTATTAAAATTTTCAATTAAATAGAATATAAAATATCAGTCACAATAATGTGATTTAATATTTTATTATCCTATTTGGACTTATCAATTCTCAATAGCAAGATTAAGAATAAACAAATAATTAATTATGGAAATCGAAATTGAAGGTATAACAGATGTTGAATGTGCACTTTCTACATCGGTTCTAGTTAGAACCGATGTAGAATGTGTCAATTTTTTTTTAAAAAGATGACTTTCTACATCAGTTCTATCTAAAACCAATGTAGAAAGTCATTTTGTAATATTTTTAGAAAGTCATTTTGTAATATATATATATATATATATATATATATATATAATTTAAATTAAATAAATTTATATGTAAATTTATTATTTTTATGTAAAGTATATTTCATAAAAGTTAAGAAATTAAAATAGCTAACTATATTCATATAAATTTTATTTAGAAGGTTATTAATTACAAGAAGATAAAGCTTTCGTTTTTAGAAAAGAAAAAAACATTGCTATATGCCACTAGTGTTAGGAAATAACAAGTGTCTCATGTATTATCTTATTCAGAGAAGTATTAAAATTAAGATGTTTGAGAAATTAGACAATATATACTCACTCTACAAATACTTACAGTAAATAAACAACTATTAATATGCTAAGACTTCTCAAATATATATTTCTTCACAAAGATGAAATCTAAATATTCCTTTCCTAAGTTCTAACATCAGCTAATCTTTTTATTAAATTACACAGTAAATAACAAGAAGGTGATTTACCACACCGAATCTTTCTATGCACACTCCCTAACCAAAGCTATCTTTCTAGCGCCACTCTCAAGTACAAGAACTTAACAACCTTGTTGCAACACTCAAAGCAACGTGGTGGACAGGTAGAACAAGCCATTGATCAGTTAGCAATTCATGTAACAGCTGGAAAAAAAAGAACAACCAACTCGTGAACAAACTATGACATTCACAATAGAGAGTATATTCAAATTCAGATGCAAGCAAATATAAAACTCAGTGAAGCAAGTATTAAGAAGCATGAATGAAGGGACAATATCAGTTGTTGTTTTCTTAAATCAACAAGATGCGAAGCTACAAGAATCTGGTTTTAATTGGAATGACAGGAAAAGTTCTAGTATTTACATATACACATCAAAAAATAATGAGAAAAAGACAGTAATCTATAAAAAGGAGAATAAAATTGAGAAGACAAATTATTAAACAACAACTTAGAATAAGAGAAATTGCACTGCATCAGGTGCTACACCATTGTTTCCAGAACTATAAGAAGTATAATATCACTAGTCAAATTCATTTTAAGGAATTTTTCCCAACAAAAATATACTAGTTAACTACTACAACTTTCACACGGTAAGTCAAATTCCATGCCTCAGCTTATGATCACTTAACAAAACGTCATAACTTAACCTTATATGCTTATTTCATTTGTTTTTGGCAGATAAAAGATCAGGGATAATAAACTAAATGGGACAAAACCAAGATCAAAATCTAGTAAGCATTTCCATGTAAATAGCATTGAAGATAAGCTTTTCACCAAAGAAAAAAAGTACTGAAGACAAGTTAGGTTACCTGGGATCATAGTTGACCAATGTGGCAGCAACACTATAATCTCTGCTACTATAAGCTTTTCTCTCTTTGCTTGTTTTCCATTTGTAGCTTTAAGATAAATTCATCCATTGCAGCAATTCTTGATCCCAAGATGACAGCAAAAGAAGATTTGTCATCCTTGATTGGAGTATGAAGGCCACAGGCTATGCATTTTGCTTTTGCCCCATATTCAAGTGTAGAAATTGTTTTGTGTATCTCCTTAGGGTCATTCCTTGGGACCCCTGGAATCCCTCTTGGTTAAGTCTTTTCACAACAATAACAATGTGCCTGTTCTGTGGCCTAGTAGCAGCAAAAAAAAGAATTGGTAGCAGCAAGCTTTTCAAGTTAATTGCTACAAGAATTCTCGTTATTACAGTGGGCTAAAAACCCATTATAATCTAAAAAACCCACTGTAAATCAAAATTACCAATGGCTTACAGTGGGCTACTTATCCCTCTGTAAGTCTTTCGTTGGTAAAATTTTATCGACGGCCTTGAAAAGCCCTCAGTAATACAGTGGGCTAAGCCCACTGTAACTCGAGGGTAATATAGTGAGTTCTTTCGTCAATAATTTGACTCTCGATAATACCAAAGGAAAAGCCGTTGGTAATTTATGAGTAAAAGTCCATTCTTGGAAGAATGTATAAACAATTATAGTGGGCTTTATCCACTGTAAAAAAATCCACTATAATACAGAGGGTTTAGCCTTCAATAATTATTTATTTTTTTATTTACAAGATTATCAGTACCTAAATATATTAATTAATTTCAAACACAAATAATTTAAAAATAGTACTTGTTTATACATAAAATTAATCCATAACATAAAATACTTCATTTTCATAGCTTAAATCATTAAAAACATGATATAATCTATATAATCATGAGTAAAACAACAAATAGAAATGGAAAGAAACATGACGTAAAATACTACTAAGTCATAATACAAATCCATAAAAATATTGCATAATACAAATCCATATACTGACATATTGTAATACATGTCACTAAAAGGTGACCATCAATTAAAAAAAATTTGCAAATGTCCAAATTGTGCAGAAATAAAAAATTCTACAATTCAAAATATCAAATTCTGGCCATACACGATCACAACTCTTGAAAAATGTATTCCAGAATTCAGATTCATCACGCTTCTCGATCTGCAATAAAGCAAAATTAAACATTTTTAGCTTTTTATATATTAGTTTTAAAATTTTAAAGAAACTTGAAATTTGGAAATAGAACTAATTATGAATCACAAAACTTAATGTTGCTAAATGCCCTCATTCTATCTTTCTCATAAATTTCATTAGTAAACATGCAAACATATAAGAAAGAAATTCATCATGGCCGAATCTAATGTCAACTTTGTTTATCATTTGAGAAATATGAGTTTATAGTTATAAATCTTACCGCACATGTAAATTGAATCCGGGGTCCTTTGGGCTGCAATGTAATGGATGGGAAATTTGCGCCCTTCATTGAAAGGTGTAAATTAAACTCAAGTTGGAGATCGTCTCCTATGTAGAATATAATCAGAACAATCAAATAATAAAAATTAATAAAGTTAATCATAACAGCATTATGATGGTACCATGTACAACTTAAACTCACATGTAATAATTAATAAAGCAAAGTTTTTAATATAGCTTTAACTTTTAATGCATAGATTTGAA
This sequence comes from Pueraria montana var. lobata, assembly GCA_026413185.1. NCBI lineage: Eukaryota > Viridiplantae > Streptophyta > Magnoliopsida > Fabales > Fabaceae > Pueraria > Pueraria montana. The sequence goes on from CM048648.1 coordinate 79,413,594, forward strand.
GGGATATAGATTATAGTATCTTGAGATTTATTTTCTCTATGTAAACTGAAAGATCACTCAATGGGCCTAGACCCCAATTCTCACTACAAGGATAAGCTACTATTATACAAAAAAGTTTACTGCATGATAAAGATTTGATTTTTTCATCTCTGGTACAATAATCAACATTTTTGTTATGAAAAAAAAAGCCTTAGATCTAAAGAGAGCTTGTTCATGCATATACACCCTCACTTGTTCATTTTAGAGAAGCCTTATCTTTTTTGCTACATCTTACTAAAACATTAGATTAATCAAACATGGACAAAATAACTATTGAATCTTACTATTGAAAAATTAGAAACTTAAAACTTGATTAATCAAATATTGTGGTCCTAACAAGACTCGTTTATCTACTAAAGAAACTAAATTAGCTCATTCATAAAGATAACATGCAGCCCTTAGATGCTGAAACTTGGATCCATGACAATCTCAAGCAAATTACTTTTCATTAGCCATGATGCAGTAAATTCATATATGATAGGATAGAGCACAGGCCTTAAGATTGTGAAGTTTAGCAACCCCAAATTTTCTATAAGAGGTTATAGTTATAGTTTCAAATTTAGAAACTAGAAATCCTCGTGACAGACTAAATGAAGTGCACTGTATTCACACAGACAACAATAATTTGCTGCATATATTTTCTTTGAGCCAGAATATGAGAAAGACATTATATTATATAACTATATAAAGCATAGGCGTAACCAAATAACACCTTTTTCTTTTGTAACAATCCTCACATACCAATGGTGGCACCTCCACATGCAATCTAACTTGCAAAGGGAAAGAGATGCAAAAGTACATATTTAGTGATATGAATTCTGGGCCAGAAGATATGCTTACCATTATCTTATTTTTAAGGACTTAACAGAAAATAAGCTAGCCCATACTAGTGAATATCCTTCCTATATAAAAAAATCCCTCTGTTATCATTCCAACTAAAAAGACAACCACATATTCTTAAAAAAATAGTCACTGCATTGGATGCATTGGATGATACTTCAATTCCAATAACACCATGTACAATCTAAAAAAGTGCAAACATGAGACTAAAAGACTGAATCACATATTGCACTGACAACAACTATGGTTTGTTAATAATCTAACTAACCCAACAACTATGGATCTCATTTGAAGCTGCATTTGGTCCTTTGTCCTAAGATCAAGATAAGGCATAGCAAGCATTTCACTTATAATATTGTCCTTGTTTTTGGTGTTCAATGTCATTATCCTTTGATAATAGCTACATTCTCATCGAAATAAAAAAAAATATTCATCATTGTTATCTTCTTTTATGCACACAAGAAATCAGTTACTAAACTATACGAAAATATATAATGCTATAACATTTATCCCTGCATTCAAAGATGAGTATATCAACTTAAACTATGAAGAAAAGTCCAAGCAAAATTTAAAAAAGCCAGCAACTATTTAATGTGACTATTGCATTAAAAAGGATAACAGAAGTACAAATGAACTCAAGCTGAGACATCAAATGGAAAGTAGTGATACCAAAGTCACAACATCATCTTTAATTATGGATAACAAAAGCAAACTCCATCAACATATATCATAGCCTACAACCTCTTTACAAACTTCCCTAGAGAATGAGACCTCATATCATACTCAAATCTCAGTCATAAATTATCTCATTGCCAAGGAAATGATTGAAAATTTTACACCCCCTTCCGGTCTGAGGGGCGTGACCCTTGTTCAGTCCAACAAATAGACCTATACTAGGCTGTCTGGGAGCGATTTCATTGTCCCAAAATAACGGTTCATTAGACAAGATTAATGGAGATAGATACATATACTATGTTCTAGATTACCAGATTCTTAAATGTCAATGCTGATGGCTATCTCTATCAGATTTCTAGAATGCAGAAAAACTATTAACTTGAAATGGACCTCTCAAATTAAAAGCCATGAGATAATCAAATAAATGACCTCTCAACACACGAACAATATTTTAGCAAACGAGAAAATTAAAGGTTATCACACAGCATGCATCACCATTCATTTGTTCCATACACAAGCCCATCACACTATCCATTTACCCATTGCCAATTGTTTACCCCTGACCACCTAAACCAAAACCCTAATTAAAGAGCAAGAAGTTGAAGTGAAAAGGTGAGCGTGCACTGAATCGAACAAAATAGAGGGAAATGGGGAGAAGAAAAGGGGAAACGGAACTTGAGATCCCCAATCGATAACACCAATTTGCATGATTCCCTTAATTGCATATGAAAACAAATGAGACAAAACCCTCTAATTAAAAAGCTTTGAGAGAAAAGAGACAGCATTCAAAACCCTCGTACTGTCGAAATAGACAAACGTAGGGGATTTAACCGCCAGCACAGACACCATATGAGCGTCGAGGGCGGAGCCGCCGGAGATGGTACATCTACGAAGCCTTAGGGATTTGAAGCGAAGATTGTCAGAGATTGCAGATCGAGGCCGAGATTGTCGAAGAGCACGACATCACAGTCGCCATTATGCAAATCTGGTTGTTCCAACACCGGATCTGCCGCGAACAAGAAGATTCTAGAAGAGTTGGCGTTGATACCCTTGAAGAAACTTTGCAACAAAATCGAGGGGTTCTCCACACACCTCATCAAAATTGAACAGATCGAGGTCGACAAGGAACGGGAACAAATATGTTCCTTAATGTCACCTCTAAAGCTCCATCAAGAAGAATGAGAAGACAAAGAAGGTCCCTTTCTCTTTGCAGTTGGGGAGGAAGCAGTAGAGGAAGCTGAGGAGTCTGGAGAAGAGGAAGGAAGAAGATAGCTAGCGATCAAAGTGAGAGAGAAGTGAAAATTAGGGATTTAGATAAAGTTCAATTAATTACAATATTGCCACCATTTTTTTTCTTACATCGATTAAAGAAAAATCCGATGTTAAATGCACCAGTAACCACATCGATTCCTATAAAAAAAAGGTTAAATTACTGTTTTGGTCCTCTAATTTATTTTTGATGTTCGATTTGGTCCTCTAATTATTAAATGGTTCAATTTAGTCATCTAATTCTTTAAAATGGTTCAATTTGGTCCTGCAGTTAAATTGAACTAACGATGTTAGGGAATGCTCACGTCATCGTATTTTGTGGCAGTTTTAAACTGCCACTAAATGTATTTAAATTATTATAGTGGCGGCTTCAAAACCGTCACTATGTGCAAATCACTTAATGGTGGTTTTAAACCTCCACAAAGTGCGTTAACGTTAATGTCGTTAACTCAATTTAGACGATAAGACCAAATTGAACCATTTTAAAGAATTAGAGGACCAAATTGAACCATTTAATAATTAGATGACCAAATCGAATATCAAAAATAAATTAGAGGACCAAAACAGTAATTTAGCCCTATAAAAAATGATGTTGCATGTTAGATTTTACATCGGTTTTAATTGAACCGATGTAGTATGCTAGCAGTTAATTTCCAAAATGCCATCGATTAATTTACAACATCGGTTTTTTAAGAATCGAGGTTGTTATAGCGATGTAAAAAGTATATTTTGTAGTAGTGCGAATTAGGCTTAGGTGTCTTCATAAGAGATGTAAAACTAGATGTTATTTAACTAATGGCTTTGGTTTCACCCCAATCGGAATTCTAGAACTCTAGATATCACCTAATTAGTGAGCAAAGGTCAAGCTGTCAGAATTCTGCGATAAGTCTATGTTGTTCTTAATTTTAGGTATAGTAGATGATAAAACTAGATCTTGAGGTCAACATACAAGTTGTAGATAATTGTCTTAAATTTAAAACAAGATAAAATGTAACTTGATATGATTAGTATAACTCTAGATATAATGTTTATACCTCACAAAGGTCATAGACGCACAACAAAAAATGATAGAAGTAATACTCAAAACTTAAAGGATGTTATACCAATCATAGTACAAAGTAGATAGATGCTATAATTGATGTATGGCATAGGTTTAAGATGTATTTCAGGTACTTAACTTGATTGAATAATGATATTAAATACCTGTGTTGATGTTACAACTTGAATGATGAATTATGAGTGTTGTGCCATCATTACATGCTTTACATTATCCCTAAAGTGTGAGTTGTGATGTATGAGTATTAAGTGTCTTTGACTTTGAGTTAAGAGGTGATGTTAGATGCCATTGAGATGGGTGACCTAGCCTATGTGGGGCAAGAATGGGCCCAAGTGATATTTTGATCGTGAGTGACCTAGCCCATGTCGGGCGAGAATGGGTTCATTATGTTTGATGTAAGGTTTAATGAAGTCATGAACATTTATGTGAATCATGCATCATAACATGATATATATGTGTTTTCAAAAGTTTTTTTATGAACCTAACTAGGGAGGTTGTAAAGAGCTCGTTGAGTTCTGACCTTGGGGGTGTTATCTGGTTTGGAATCTCCTTGAAACTCATGTTGATCCCATGGGTTGGAGTATCCTTGCAAGACTGGGTAACCCTGACGAGCTGTTAGGGGTATCATCCTGGTTGAAATTATTAGTGTCAGATGCCCATGGTCTAGCTATTCGTTGACTTGCACGTACTCCCATGCTACTTTCACAAGAGTGTTTTACTGGTACCATATGCATATGAGAAAAGAGAATGGAACATCGTATTGCATACGTGCATTATTATAAGTTTTGTCTGACTTGTGTGGTTTATGAGGTGGATGCCATGTATACCTTGTGTTGTATTTATGTGATGTGTGAATGATTCTATCCATAATCGTAATATGTTGTGAATGTATATATATCTAGACTTGTAATGGAATGAGATAGGATGTGGTTCTTTATGGGCATAGAAAGAGATGTACCTAGAACGACACTATGTGAGTATTGTAACACCCTAAATCCGGGTTTACAAATATTCTCATTTTTAAACTTATTTTAATTCAATAAGCATGTTAACTAACTTTAATTTTTTCCAAAAACTGTGAAGTTAGTAAAACATAGATCGTAATTTTACTAAATTTTTTAAAACTTTTCATTAATTAATTTTGGAAGTTGCGTATCACCGCCTCAATTATAAGTATACTTGAAATAGAGATTTTCATATCCCAAATACTTTTCGGAATAATAGTAATATATACATTTCCAAAGCGTACATCAAATACATAGGATAATAGAGTACGAAAACTGAATATACATGCCAGCAATCTGAAGCCTAGGTCTACTCATGCCAAGATACATGAAAAGGAAAAAGGGTCCTAGGACTCAGAGCAGACATCACTAATACTCAATCCTGCATGTTAGACCAACCTCCAAACGAAAAGTGACGAAGCTGATGAAGATAATGTCTTCATGACATCTACAGGTACTGCCACCGGTTCCTAAAAAAAATAAACAGATGGTGAACTATCTGCTTCATCAAGCAATACACACAAAATGACTTCAGAAGTCACAAACACCTACAATCAACCACGTCGATGTGGTTATCTACCGATCACCCTCGATACCTAATCGTTTTCATCACTAGAACAATTTACTTATCTTTTACTGGCCAGCTGCCACTGGAACTCCCAGAACTCAGTGGTCTTACACATTTTTGAGTTGGATGACTGTTGGGAGTACACCTCTCACCATGGTACTATGGCGGGCTCTCACCAACCGATGATGTCTCGTATTTTTGTCAGGGTGGCCGAGTCAGCTACGTTATCTATCGTCACAACTCAGTGCCTTACCCTCCAAGAACAACCTGCCTTACGATCATCTCCCAGGTACCAACTGTGGTCATCCATTACTCCGAGGACTGACTCCTCAACACTCTCCTCGCAGAGTTTATTTTCTTTCTTCGTCGCATGTGGGTTTCCCGCTGCACATGGTACAGGTGCGGACGAATTGACGTCGAGCTAAAGGTACCACCTCTACGCTCACATATGCATATATAAATAAGGACTTTGCCTTTATCGCTACATTGTAACGATCTCATCACCCCAGGTGACGCGTCATTCGCAATCCGACCTTGGTTCACAGATAACTCGCAGCTGAAATATCCCACACGACCTTTTACAGGTCTGTGTGAGCTTTTCTACCAAAGGTACTCGACGACGGTCCTCAATCAACATATGTCTCAAACATACAACACGGATATCAAACTCCCTCACTATCACAGTGGTTAAACATTACGACCCCGTCATCTCACAAGCACAATGCTCACCGTAGATAAAGCCTCCACACGACCTCTCAACACTTGTCCATTTGGCTTCCGGTCACGTAAGATTATCCTTCTAAATCGACACGTAGCATTTATCCACTACACCAGTCACACGTGATCCCCAACGAAAAGGTTTCCCTTCTCATTCGATCCTCACCAACACAAAACAAGGATCACAAAATTACTTATGTCAACCATCAATTACTAAGTTCACACTCTTTTTACGGATTAATTCATTACTTTCCGTCATTTTTATCACAAAATCACCGTTTTCACCAAATGTGCTCCGCATGGAGTTCATTTGTTCCCACGAAGATTATAAATCCTCATCCCCACATTCAACATCAAAAACACATCAAAATCATGCGCACACAACTTTTTCACAATGCCCAGGGTTCACACCCCCAGGTCTCAGTCCACAATATACATAGTACAGTTAATTTGTATTTAATAAAAATAAAATAAATCTTTTAGCCTAATTAATTTTGGTCACTGTTTAAGTTTCATCTATCTGTTACATGACAATTTAGCCACAAACACCAGAACATAGTTCTAGTCCTCACAAATACTCGCAACCGAATCTTATGAACAACACATCACACAGACAAACAACTTTATCACAAAGTTCAACCTACAGTCCAAAGGACTATATCACAAAAGCACACAAAACCACACTTTCAAAGATTAAGTAGCCAAGATTCACATCTCTAGGACTTAAACCCAAAATAGAATAGCTCCATGGATATTACATATCCACTACCTTACAAAATCACAATTAATAATTATAATTGCCACAATTCAAAATAACACACATATAGTAACAAAATCGACTAAAACGACAGATTTCTCTTTAACAGTACTGAATGTGAGCTCTCACTGATACAAGCAAATGACCTTGGAATTTAAAATTTTTTATATCAAATCGAAGCTCTTGAAATCTATTTTATAGAAAGGTATCCCACTTATAAAATCAACATCTAGAAAATTTTATAAAATTTTTCTAAGTCCGCAGCCCTGAATTTTGAGTGTTCACTGAACATAGCTCAAAGAAATGTAAATTTCTCCCACTTCTCAAACTTGTTTTGAGCTGAACTTTTTAAAGTAGAAAGGTAACATCTTTATCTTTCTAAAAAGGTAACCCTTTCCTCCAAATTATTTCCCTATTGTTCCCAGTAAATTTGTTTCTAACAGCCTAAGTTTCAGACTCAAAACAGAGCTCAAAAACCCTTGTCCTGTTTCTTTTTAAAAATTTAATTTAGAAATTGGACATGATAATTTTTGTAATTTATATGGTTAAAAATCTTGTTTTTTCTAGTTTTTAATGGTTCAAAAACGAAAAAGAAACATTAAGTACACAACTGGGAATTTGAGAAAAACCGAGACATGTTCCAGGAAAACTTGAAAACAGAACATCCATTTTTTGAAAGCCATGGATGAACTTCAAGAAGAGGTTTTCTCTCTATAGTATTAAAATACAAGTTGTTAATTTTTGTGTGTATTTTCATTCAAAGCAAATTTCATGAAAATCCAACGGTTAGATCTTCTAAAAATCACAAAACCGTGGGATCTGTCCAGGGACACTCGAACCTGACAGCCACTGTTACATTGTTTTGGGGTTTGTTTTCAACATGTATCCTTCATCAATTAATTCTACTAAAATTGGGCATGGATTCCCTTGTTCCAGGGGCCTTCCCACTCAATTTCAAAAGAAGAAAAACAACACTAAGGCCAGGACATACACTCACACAGCCACTGTCAAGGGTTTCAAACCCATTTCATCAACTTTTCACATCAAGCATTCAAACAAACACACACAACCGTCAAAGAGGGGCAGACATGCTGTAGGTAGTTGAGCCCCCTAACTCTCAACCACCCTTAAACTAAAAATAGAATCCACAAAGAGTCCCCCTCACCTTGGGTTTTTGGTTCAGCTGAGAGAGATGAAGAGAAGACAAGCTGTTGGTTATGAAGAGAGGACCTCAAAGCCTTGTATGCAACCAGCCAAGCAACAAAAATGGCTTCCCTTCTCAAAAATCAGCTCTCGGCCTGGAGCAGAAAAAAGAAAGAACAAAGGAGAGCTTCCGAATGAAAAAGAAGAATCGGAAGTTTGATTTAAATTAGGATTTTTACTTTTTGCACTCATCTTCCTCTAAGAACACCCCCCTTGTCTTTTTTTTTTCTACAACTTAAGGAACTCATGTAAAAGTTCCAAAAATCTCACAATAACACCATGACACATAACAAAACATAGAACTTGAGTTATTTATTATATCAATCAACATAATTTAAATTTAATTGGCTCTTTCCTTATTAATCAAACATTTAATCATATAATTAGGAAAATCACAACGTTACAATTCTCCCCAACAAGAAAATTTTCTAATTAAATTTCTCATGTTCATACTTATTGGGTTGTAATTTTTGGAGTGTTACAAGTATAGGTCATGATGTATTTTGATATTAAGAAATAGACTGATGCAAAGTGAATGTTAGAGAGTAGAATATGAGCATGGAAAGTGAAGTTAATGTGAGAGGGAGTAATGGAAGTAACTTGCTAGTTAAAGGATAAATCCTAAGATACCGATGAAGGTGAACCAACATAGTAGAGTGAGCACGAGAGATGTGTTAGAGGAAAGTGTTTATGATCGATGGATGTAGAGAAATAATAGAGTTTGGTAGAGTCTGATAAAAAAAAATAGAGTTTGGTAGAGGCCCGAAGAGGGTAAATCCACAGAGACTAATAGATGAATTGTTCGGATAGAAGGGTTTAACCCAGTCGTAGAGTCTTAGAGCACTCATTGAGACCTTATGTCTCACCCCTTTAAGTTCCCTCCTTTCAGGAAACAGGTGATGGCACGTGTCGTTGGAGCATGGAGCCTCGTCATGGAAGATATAGCTTAGTTATTTTATATTTCTATGTAATTTTCTTATATGTTATATGATGTAAATGTTACGAGAAATAAATTGTAATTATGGAATCGAGTTGTAATTTATATGTTTATATGTTAACTTCTGCATGAGATTGTTGTGTAAATGTATTTAATTTTTGCATCTCTAGAAATCTTAAGCGTAGTTACGGTAATACCCTTAGGGTTATTACATAAAATATGTAAAACATCAACAGTTTTGGGACTAGTAAAAAGAAGCTAAAATATCATGAATTTTGGTCTGAAGGAAGTATTTGTTAGGAATATACTCTTCACTAGATATATATTAAGTTTCGTGTAATTTACGTCAAGTATATACAAAGTTCCTTGTAATTTCTGTCAAGTATATATATTGAGTTCCTTGTAATCTCCGCAACACATTTATTGAGTTCATTAAAATCTCTGCTAGGTATTTATTAAGTGTCTCGTAATTTGTACCATACAGGTCAGTGTATGACTAGTAAACGCTTAGTGCATAAAAATTTGTGTTTATATTCAATTCACTTCTTAAATTCCAGCTAAGTATATTGATAAGTTCCTCAAAATCTCCGTCAAGTATTTATTGAGTTTCTCAAAATCTCCGCCAAAAGTAGTATAAAAGGTTGTTTGGTTGCTTTGCAAAATAGTTAGACATACACTTGAAAATGTAGATAGAGTTAGTGTAGTAAGATCTTCAAAAGTGAGAACAATATAAAAGTTGTGTGGATCTACTGTTAGAGTGCTGGCTACATTAAGGAAGGTATGTGTTTGTTTATTCATGTCCTTATTATTATTTTTATTTAGAATTATTATTTTTAATTTTTTGAATCTACTTTTTTCTATTAAAAGAAAATCCAAGTCTAGGATCTTGTTCTGTTTATAATATGTTTTATCTTTAGTAAAATTTCCATGACAAGATAAACTCATGAGTCAGCTATATACCTTCTCAATTGTTTTTCTTAATTTACTATGAAACTTTTTTTTTTACTCAATTTACTATATGGAACTTGTATGTAATAATTTCTCCATTATTTGTTCTATTTTTTTTTAGTCCATTATTTGTTTTCTAATAAGTATTCATGATAGTAACATTTTGTTTCCACTCTAACACCATTTTGATTTTATTTCAACCGTCATTCTTTCAATATAATAATTGTTCTTGTTTTCTTTTTGTTTTTTTTACAACATATTAATTGTCTCATATTTAAGATTTTGTGGTAAAAAAAAATGGCCGTTGTTATTCTTTATATGCTTACACCTAATTCTCATTTTGCGTTATCATATTTTAGTTTTAAATTAAATTAATCTTTTTTACACCTAATTAGCCGTCACCGACCAAGGCCTCCGCATCTCCAACCACCCCTTTCGCAAAATACATATATTTGTGATGAGAATTGAGAACAAAAGACAAAGATTCAAGCTTTATTTTGTTAGATCTGTGTTTTATTTGCTTAGATTTGTGCTTGATTTGTGCGATCTGGGTTTAAGACCAAACAATCTGTGTTTCGCAATTTCTGAGTGGGAGAGAAGGCGCAGGGATAGGGTTAAATTGGGAAATACAAAAGAAAAAAAAATAAAAAGGTAAAAAGAAAAAAAAATCCGAATTTTTTATTGAAAAAACTAATAAATCTGACGGCTCAAAAAAAACTTTCGCATAGTGCGAAAATTGTTTCACTTTCGGACGGTAGAATTTGTCTTGAAAACTTACCAAGCTTGTTTTGTAACCGTGAAACTCCCTTTTTTTTTTTTCTTTTTTTTTTCATCTTAACTGTTTTATAAAACTTACACATTTGGTTTGCAGTACCAAAAAAATTATGTCTCTAATTGTCATATGGTTCCATCTTAGTTTGACAGGATAGTCTTTATGCATGATCTCGATTATTTATAATAGAAAATATTGTGTGAATCAAAATATCTTATAAAAATTCCAGTATATAAGAAACGTACCCCAATAACCAACAGCACAGTTGAATTCAATTGCCAAAACATGACTTTCTAAGACCACTTCAAACTCCAACGCTAGATCACCCCTTAATCAGATTCCCCCTTTTAAACTAGTTTGACAATTTGACCACATTGCAAAAAGTTTTAGATTTAAACAACTTGCATCACCCATTTTACATCATACAATGACCATTAAACAACCACACCTTCATGTATCACTCAGCCACAATTAAATATACTTGCCGAAAACAATACTAAATCCATGAATATAGATGTTTTCTTTTCCCACGTTAAATGGCCATATTAATTTATTTGCACAATAATTGAAATAATGAAAACACACAATAAAATATAGTTGACCAGCTCATCCTCCTAGGAATAAAAAAAGGTTTGACCTCGGTGCCAACTACTAGTAGGGTACAAGACCAATTAAATACATAAACCAAAAAATAAATAAAAATATAATAAGTTTTTCTATCTCGTGATAAAGGCATCACTGCCGGAGCTGGGAAGATTCTGAAACTTTCTTTACATACAGTCCACACACAATCACACATGACACCCCACTTGTGTATTCCAAAATTTGTGATTTCACATTCATTTTCAAAGTTTTTTTTTATAAAATAATTCTTATACTTTCTTCTATGTATAACTTATGTTCTGTATTAAAAATATAGATATAGTATTAAATTAAATATTTTATTTATCATTATCAATTATAAGAAAATAAATCAAACTTGCAACACGTTAAAGTGTTAAACTTTATTGCAAGCTTAATAAATTTGGTACGTTTTGGCGCTGTACTTGCCCATATGTGTACTTGCCCATGTGATAATGAAGTGTAAATTTAAAAGTTTGACATAGTCAACAAGACAACAACTGCGTAAGTGAACAAAATTTCTCTTTTTCATATAATAAATTTTTGTAGAGTAACTATTTTGGTATTCAAAAATTAATAATTAATATATAATAAATTCAGTTTAACTTCTATATAGCATCAACTATTAAGGTATTATAATAAATATATTTTAAACAATTATTATAAAAGTTAATAAACTTATTATATATGATAACTTATAACTTATAAGTAGATAAAAAAATATTCTCTCATTAGTATAAGAAAAGAAATTATTTTCTCATTTATGTTTAACAAAATCCATGCCGATAAAAAGAAATCGGTATAAAAATAATCTATAATTTATAAAAAAAATCAAATTTCAATTTTTAATAATAGTAATAAATTTACTTGTTCAGGAGCAGATGTTTGATGGCAGATTTGGAAGTCTCGCGTGGAGCCTTCACTGCGTGGGCTTTGATTCAGTGTACAGCAAGCCCAGAGCGACAATGTAGGACCCCTTACTGTTACCGCACTTCCAGAAATAAACGGTCCTGCGATCACGATCAAGGAATCCCAGAGATGCAACAACAAAACTCAACGGTTCACAAAAATGCAACAAAACTCACGTCCCTCAATTAAGGTCGTGGGACTGGACTAACAATAGAAGCCGAATATAAACATAAAAATTTATACATATTCACAAAAAGAAAGTATAATTAAAAACTAAAACTATATTTATATTTATAAAAAAAAAATAGAACTATTAGTCTATTACAGTCACCAAAAAGGTCGGCGAGTTTTGCGGGCGAAGAGCTGAAGAATCTACACCGGGTTGGAAAACGGGTCGGGATCGGACCGGGTCGACCCGGGAGTGCCATTCTGAACAATTCGAAGAACCAAACGCCGTCGTCGCGGTCAACATTGGTCAACCCCAAAGAGAACAGCGTCCGACATGGCACCCGTGTTGGGTATCAAAACGTCGTCGTCGTTTTCAGAGGGCTTAATTTCCACCTCCGGGCAATCGGGTTCGCCGGCGGCGGCCGTTTCCTCGTTTTCTTGCGTGTCAGAAATTGACAACATGGGAGAAACCTCGGAATTTGAAGAGCACGCGGTTTCTTTTTTTACACAAGACACGGCTTCGTGGGTTTCCGGTAAAGGGGTCGTGGATGGCTTGGTTCTGGTGCTGCCGGCGAGGGAGTTCCGGTGAACGGGTTTCGCGTGCTTGTGATCGCCGGTGTAGGTCACGATGAACGTATTCGGTTCGATGGTGCTTCGTTCTACTTGCTTTCTCGCGGCGCAGCCTTTGCAGCTACTGCATCTGTAATAGTTCCTATAAAAAAATAGCGGTTTTTAGACTCTTATTTGTCACAAACCAGTTCAATATGGATATGAATTTATTGTCATGAGAGTGAGATTCAAAGTGTAATGTTGTGGATAAGTGGATAAGTGATGAGAGAATGTTTAGCATATGTATATGTTTGGTTATATATATATATGTTTATTTACCTTGGATATGGAGAGCCTTTGATGGGTTTTTGTCCATATTTTCGCCATGCCCACAAGTCTGATGAGAGGTTGTCTGCGGTTACATGGCACACCATTTTCTTCTGTTGGCTTTTTCTGTAGAAAAAAAAATGGAAATTGATGTAAAATGTAGTGGTTTTATGTTATGAGGTTTTATGTATGAGAAAAAGTTTTTTTGTTAATGTAATGAGATTGATTGAACTTGAAGTATGTTTGTAAATGGGAATTGAAGTGATTATTTACCTTTTCCTTGATCTGGATGTTTGTGGTTGTGTGGTTGGTGAAAGGATGGGACTTGTTTGGGGTGCTTGAAGGGGTGGTTGGTTTTGCTGTGGTTCTGGGGTTTGGAGTTGCTGTTGTTGGTGGTGTTGGAATCTGTCAAAACCAGTAGTGGAGGGTGCTCCAATGGAGGTGTGATTTGTGGGAGCAGGAACCAGGTGATGGTGGTGACTTTGCTGTGTCTGCTGTTGTCCAATGAATCCCGCAACTTCAGAAAAAGTGGAATTGGGATTGATGCCAAGACCACTAGTGATAGTGCTAGTGCTAGTAATGGTGCTGGTGCTGGTGGTGTTGGTGGGGTTGAAGTTTATTAACAATTGGTGAAGCTCTTGGAACCCATTGGTCGTTGGTTGCACAAGATTGGGAAAAGAGAATGATCCATTTTCATGGCTCACATCCAAGGAAGAGGTAGTGTTAGGGGATCCAGGAGTAGTGGTGGTGGGTGGGGTTTCTGTGTTTGTGGTGGTGGCAGTAAAGGTTGCAGCTTTGCAACTTCTAACGATGGCAAAGAGATCCCAATCCTCATGAGTCATTTTTGAAAGAAGAATTGGTTTGTGGGTATATCTAGAAATTCTCACAGAAAAAAAAAAAAAAAAAAACCTCAGTTGTGTTTGATGCTTCGGTTTCTGTTATGCCCAATGGAGAGAACTGGTGCAGAGCAAAGAGTGAGACAGAGGGTGAAATTAGAGGCACAAAGGATGGCGCTGACTTTTTGGATGAACCAAAAAACTTGTTAGAGAGAGAGAATGATATTGTGGTGGAGCACTGACCCAGTTGAGTAGTAATTCTTAATTATTTATACTAAGAAAAATAGACTTCTTTAAGGAAAGAAAAAAATAAAAAAAGATAGAAATTGAAAGTGGATATGAAGGTGAGAGTATTTTGTGTTATTATATTTAATTCCCCTCTTGGATTTAGGAGTTTGTTTTGAGGGATATTTTTTCTCTGACTAAAAAAGTAGATGGTATGAATTATGAAATTGGGTTTCCTTTTTCATTGACTTTGGTATAATGTCAAAGGGGGGACCCAACCTAAGGTGGTAGCAACGTAAGGACGATGATTCCGATGCTTCCTTGTTTACATTTAGATGCCTGTGTTGTGTTGTGTTGTGTGTTGTGTTAGCCTCTTCCACGCATGTTAACTCGAGTTGTTAATTTGTTATTGGCGAGTGCGCGTAGTCGAGGAAACGTAGCAGTGGCACGCTTTGAAAATTTCTCAGCCAACGAAAAACTGAGTCCACTGTCACTGCCATGATTCTGGATGGCTTGCCCTCCAAACTGGGGCACACTCACTCTACCCCCAATGCTGCGTTTCGTGTTTTATGAAAGCAAAAAAAAAAATTTTTTTTTCGAGGAGAAAAGAAAGAAAGTTATTAATTAAGCTTTGTTATATTTTCTTTCATGTAATTAATGTAAACATGAAATTCATTATATTAGTTTTACGTCATAAATTATTACGTCTAGGTATGGAAGACTATTTAATTTCCGTTAAAGTTGGGTTAAATTAATTTTAATATGATTAATTTTGAATCGACTGTAATAGTAAAATGTGTAAGGTAACAGGTTTTATATTAAAATTTGTAGTACGGTGGAAAAATTTAATTTTAATTGTACCATTGCCAAACAATTACAAAAATGTTTACGACTTCAATGAGTTGTGAGGTAAAGTAGTTTGAATTCATATACTTTCTAATTTTCTTTTGTTATTAATCTATCTATCTATACTATATACAAAATAATCCTTTGCTATAGTCCCTTTCTGCTATATGTCATCATATTAGAGTATTTCAATCTAACAATTTTACATGTCATCTTCTCCATATAATTTACATGTTCATTAAATTATTAATTAAAATTAGTCCAACAATTAAGCGACCATTAATTTAAAATGATCGATCAAATAAAAAAATATATGATTATGTATAGAAATAATTTAATATGATATCTATTTACATGACAAAAATAAATTAAGAATACAATCATTTTTGGAAATGTTTTAATATAAAATACATTTTAAGAAATAATTCAATTTAAAATGGAAATGATCAAAATGCAGATAAATATAGAATTAAATTATAATGTTCTTTCAATTAAGGAAGTAATTTAATAAATGATTGACATCAATCCAAAATTTAATGGACTAATACTTTAAAATAGTTGATTAATTTAAATTATGTGATTATTTTTTAAAATGCTTTAATATGAAAATATTTTTTATATAATTTAATTTAAAATGAAATTAATCATAATACAATTAAATATGAAATTAAATATAAAATGCTTATTTATTTATAAAAATAATTTAAATGATTGACTAACATCAATCTAAGATTTAAGTGGATATTAATTTAAGATGGACGGGTAAATAAATAAAAAATAGATGATTATGTACATAAATAATGAAATATAAAATTTATATTCAGAAATAATTAAATCCTAAAATATATTTTAGAAAGTCATTCAATTTAAAGTGTTAATATTAAAAACAAATATAAATATAGAATTAAATATTTAATGTTCATTTAATTATGAAAATAATTTAATTCATTCATTGACATCGGTCCAAAATTTAAGCAACTATTAATTTAAAATGGTTGATTAATTTAAAATCCACAATTATGTACAGAAATAATTAAATATGACATTTATTTGTATAATGAAATATTAGAATATGACAATTATTTATGAAAATAAAGTAAAAAAAAGAAAATTAATTAAAATTAATTAAATTTAATACATAAATAATTATAATTGAATTAAAGATGAAATACAATATGCAATGTTAATTTATTTATGACAAAAAGAAAATCATTAATTGACATGAGTAGAAAATTTAATAAATTATTATTTTAAAATGCTCAATTAATTTCAAGTAAACAATTATTTATGGTAATATTTTAATATGGGATTTTTTTAATGAAAATAATTTAATAATATTTTAGTGGATCAAAATTTAAAATAGACGATTATATATAAAAAATAATTTAATGAAAATTCCAAATCAATCTGAAATTAATGTTCCTGTCCATAAATTGTAATTCCTGAACCCACCTGTAATGCTATTTAAATAATGAGAAAATTCATTTGCTTTGAATTTTTTACAGTTTTTATGCAACTCAAAAGCGGACGGTGATGAGTGTCTCTCAACCGTGAATTATTGTGGCCAATTCATTAGGCAAAGTGGTATATGGTTGTAATTAGGAAAAGTGGTATATGGTTGTAACACGTGGTTATTGATGAGTGTCTGCACAAAAAAAAAAAAATACATGAAATTATATTAATATCTAAAATATTGTGAAAAAAATACAATTTTAGTTGTGTGTGTGTGTGTGTGTATGAGTGAGAGAGAGAGAGAGAGAGAGAGGGGGGGGGGGGGGGGGGGGGGGGGGGGGGGGGGGGAGGTGTGTGTATAATTTTCTTATCAGTTAAATATACCTACACGTACACATATCATGTAGTAGATTTATGACTAGATTATTAATTAACATTATAAGCGAAAAATGTACTATGCTTCTTTTTCTGTAACCTATGAAACATAATTCTATTTTAGCATCTTGGTGGATAAAAAGGAAACTTGCTTTGAATTTGTAAAGAGTATTTGTAAATTGAAACCAATGCATGGTTGTCAATGACGTACTAAGATATAATTAAACGACCTTTTTTTTCTCGATAAGATTAAACGACCTTTTCAAGTGTTCTGGTTGAAAAGAAATTAATATTGTTTTTAAAAGGAAAATCAAGCTAAATCTGGGAAAGAATCATGATACTTAATTAAGTGTTTTGAAATATACTTTTAACAAAAGAATAGAATCATTCTCATAAAATATTTTAATATTCATCGTGCATAGAATAAAGAAGTGAAACCGGAAAGGTATAGGGGAGAAATAGAAAGAACAATATACCTCCAGAAACAAAAAGGGGATGCGCGTACATATATAGTGATAGTGTAACAAAATTTTATAAAGAGGATTCCAGAAAAGAATGACTTACATAAGCAAAAACTATATATATATGCATATTGCACTGAAAAAGTGAAATGGTTTCGCTAAAAGAAGGGGTTTATTTTGATATATTAACAGTGAGTTAGCTCAAAAGAAGGGGAAACAAAGAGAGAGAAAATTTAATGGAACAAAGGGGAGGAGATGAAAATGGTCTTTAAGTGTGTTCATGGATTAAATTGGTTCAGATTTAGGATAAAATTAAATTTGAACCAATCATATTTAATTGGTTTATTTGATTCGGATTTTGAGATTTCTTTTTGTCAATCCAAACTAAATTAATCAGATTAAGATCGGAATTTTGTTCAAAAATTGCATTATAATAAAAAAAAATTGAATAAGCCAAAATTTATTGATGAAAATAAGAGACACAATTCTCGACCAAATCACAAAAATTACATCAATAGAAGCCAACCCCAACACCAAATAAAAGCTCCGCCAATCCAAAAAATATAAGATTCAAAGACCCACCAACCACTAAGGCACGCATAAAATGACAGACGCCAAAACCAAATCAAATAAAAATAATTTAGCAAATCAATTGATTTAGATAATGTTGTGTTACTAAATTAAAAATGCATTGGTCTAACTCAATTCTAAAACTTAACTCAAGGAAGTACTCGTAAAAGGAAAAAAAAAAAAACATTCAAGGAAGGAAGATTGTATATATAACTTTGGGGTAAAATATATTTTTAGTCCCTATACTTTCAGTTAAACTTGATTTTAGTCCCTATAATTTCAAATTGATCAATTTGATCCCTGTACTTTAAAAAATAGGTGGATTTAGTTTCTATGCATTGACGATTGAGGACTAAATAGGGACTAAATCCACCTTCTTTTTAAAGTACAAGAACAAAATTGATCAATTTGAAACTACAGAGATTAATAAAAAGGTTTAAATACTTTTTTAATTATTGTAATTTACAGTTTTTTTGCTTTTTGTTCTTACAATTTTTTTTGTTTTAATTCTTGTAAATTATGTTCGTTTTGTTTTTCATCCTTAAAACAATTTAGATAACTTTTTTTTACTGTTCAAAGCGCTATCTAAACTGTTATAAGGATGAAAAATAAACCAAACATAATTTGCAAAAACTAAAATCAATTTTTTTTTGCAAAGACGAAAAGCAAAAAAATACTAAATTGTAAGGACTCAAAAAATATTTAAACCTTAATAAAATCAAATTTGACCGAAAGTATAAGAATAAAAAACATATTTTATCCTATAACTTTGCGTGTTTGGTTCAAGTTCTACAAGAATACTTTTTATAAAATTCAGGACAAATTAATACAATAACACAAGAGCAACTAATATTTACTTTAGGATAACATACATATGAAGCTACGTGATGTCAACCCAAACATACTATATTAGTCTTATAAAAAGTTCATATTTCTAACCAACGTGATTTTCCTCATGTTAAGTGCATGACTTGGATTCCCAAAATGACAACCGGTAGATTTTTTCCTCACCCTAATTTCTTCTGAAAAGAAAAAAAAAAACAAAATTCCTCCTCGGTATCAATGTCACTAGAAAGCACTATGGGAATATGGGTTGACAATTTTTATAGCATCTTTTGAGGATTGTGAGAGGAGTTGATCAAACTTTTTAGGGTAAAATATGTTTTTAGTCTCTGTACTTTCGAATCAACCATTTTAGTCCTCAAACTTTGAAAAACACTTACTTTTAGTCCCTCTCCTCTAATGGTGTTAATACTGCTAACGAAAATACAGTTTTTGGCAGCTATAATCTGTCACAAAATATACATTCTTCATGTATTTAAACTCAACATCATTGGCTGCTAAAAATCGTCACAAAAATTATTAAAAAACATACTCAAACTCAACGAGAAGCCCGTCTCTTCCATTACCAACGACACATTATGTGTCTATTTTTTTAATAATATGTGGCGTTTTTAACCTCCAATGATGTTGAGTTTAAATATATGAGGAATGTGTATTTTGTGGCAGTTTATAGCCGCCATAAACTGTATTTTCGTTAACAGTATTAACACCATTAGAGGGGAGGGACTAAAAGCGAGTATTTTTCAAAGTTTGAGGACTAAAATGGTTGATTCGAAAGTACAGGGACCAAAATCAAGTTTTTCTAAAAATATAGGAACCAAAAACATATTTTACCCAACTTTATATATATATATATATATATATATATATGATTTAAGGGACATGCAGAAAGTTCTTCATTGATAAAGGTAATGATTAAAAAAAGACAACAAGGACATGAAAGCATAGCTGGTACCTCAAGGAAGCTAAATTGTGTAAAAAGAGTCGTGTAAATATGGGACCACCACTATCTTATTTGATGCAAACCCATTAATTCTCAAGCCCTTAATTGTTGGAGGGGTCCAAATTCATGTTTTTTGTTGTAGAAGAATGAGATATTTCAAGGATAGTTCTTCATTCCATTTGAATTTGGTTGGCTTGCCAATGGAATAGCCTACAAAACCTGGACTCTCTCACTTTTTTTCAGAATCATCCTCTCTTGTGACGAAAGCCCACTTGAGTGGTAAAGGAATTGCAAAGTGATTATGATTCAGTAGCCTTTTGTTCAATCCTTTCTTAGCATATTGACTCCAATAAAATAAGAAAAAGTTTTAGTAGTAGTGGAGGATAAAATCGTTTACATATTTCGCTGATATCACTTCATTTAATTAATAATTAAGGATCTTTGATGCGTGGTAAGATGCATAAAAGTGTGAATGCCAAAAAAGAGATGCATAAAAGAATATTTATGTACTTCTTTATTTGTATGTTTATATGCATAACGTCATGCATGCATTTATTTTTTTCACATGGTTTTCGGATACTCTTTGAGTGTAGTCTCCACTTATGATATTTAGATTATATATCACTCCCCCTAAATTCTTTCCTCCAAATCCAAGTTAACCCTTAACATTGTAGAAGTATATATATAACCATTAAACTTATTATCCATGTTTGATTCCTTCCGTGTGCAAAATTTTCTTGGGCCAGCGACAGTCATGAACCATGAGTGAGATTAGTCTATGATCCAATGGGTTGAGGGACACTCGTGGTCTCTGACCCAGGACAAAAAAAAAAATTAAACTTATTTACTTTTGAGTCACAATTATTATTATGGTATGTTTTAATAAATTTCTTCCAAAGTATTTATAAAAAGAAAAAAAAATAAGGATCTTACTTTCTTTATTTTAGTGGACACCTTATGTTTAAGTTAATTCTAGTTTATGAAAAAAAAATCATTTTCTTTTACTTTTTTTTTAATAATGGACACACCAAAATTAGAACCTATGATTTCATGTTTATTATCCAAACTTTTCGCTACTAGATTGATCCTAGTAGTTTTGCTTTCTCTTCCTATAAGTGTTGGTGGAGAAATTTATCCAAGACCTATATCAAATTGAATAATAGTTCATGCTCTTTTATTAACAATTTTGTAACAGTGAGAAAGGATTATTTAAAAGGAAAAAATATATAATATATGATTGGGGTTTTACTTAGAACTGCGAACATATGTTATGGAACGGCAAAAAGTGTTTCTACTTATTTTTGCAATCTATGTTTTGAATTGCTGAAAAAAAAAGTGTGCAAAATTTATCTCTACTATTTATATGTCTAACCGCTAACAAAGTAACAGAATTCCACAGTTCAAACTTTTAACAGCTGACAATGTGCACATCACTGCTGAATTGTGCACATCCCTTTTGTAAACCTCACTAGGGCTTTTACAATTGGTATAAAATTTTGTCTAGCGGTATGAAGACTTGTCTCACATTAAATGTTTTGGTCACAGTTTTTTTTTTTTTTTTTTTTTTTTTTATGTGTAGGAAAAATAAAACAGAACACAGAAAATTAGTGCCTTATATGCACTACGCCTAAAGCATCTGACAGAACAAAGGATGCTAACTGAGATGGTCACTGTTTTGAGGTTAGGTAGTAAAATTTTAATTTGTTGTATAATAATATAATAATATGAAGCTGTTTACTGCTTGCTGTCTTACAAATATGAAGCTGTCCATTGAATTTTCTGCTTGCTGTTCAACAAGTTCTCTACAAGCTGTACAATGCTGTCCACTAAATTTTCTCTTTGTTGTCAAGTTACAAATGCTCTCCATTATACTTTTCTTTTTCTTGTAATTTTTCTGTTTATGGGCAATGAGTAAATGGAAAATGAAAATAGGCACAATAATTAAAGTCTTGATATCTTTTACTGGAACAATTTCAAGGGTGGAGGTTGATAATACAATGCTTGCGCCAATTTTGAATTTTGCTGATGATTAAAACTAATTTCATGAAAAATTTACTATGCTAAATAAATAAGCGTGGAATCACGTGTCCCATGGTAAATGTTATGACATATTTGGTTTCTTGTATTACTTAGCTAGTCCACTCTATGGGTCATAGAAGAAGGTACTTCTACTAACTCCTTTGAATAACAACTAGAGTGTACAAAAGCCTTCAAATAGTAAACCATAATTTTTTATGGATAAAATTCAGAATAATAAATAATTTTACCTAAAATGAACCTGATTGCAATGCAACCCTCTTCTGTATTATTCATTTGAGGGACAATGAGTTTGCATAATATACTTTGAGTTATATAGTTAGCTTCTATTTCGAATCAAGTTTAAAGCCTACTCTGTATAATAGTTCAACTTGACCTAATGCTAAACTAATCCAAAGTTGCAAGCGTTAACCAAAGTCAACACTCGAGTACAGAATTCCTAATATACATTTGTGAACTGTAGATTCCACCTCAACATAGAACAAAGTTACTCTATTGCTACTCTAAGACATAGTACTATTGCCTACGAGAAGCCTTGGACCCTATGCCAAGGAATCTATTCCATCTCAAACTTCTACAAATACACGTAAAGTCACTGTAGCTGGTAAACATTTATTGGATATCGTCACTTTGGTGAAATGTCTATTAACTTGAGTATCGAAATATCTTATGCATGTATCTATCCATTTTCATGGTGTCTCAATCTCACCAGAGAACTCGACCAATGGATGACCTCAAACCTCAGTCCACTCAAGATTTATCCTAGTTAGTGCTGATCATAGTTCAACCACAATCAACAATCCACCTCAATTAATATCACATTATTCTCCAACTCAGATACAACCTTCAAACTTATCTATACCAATCATTATTGAATTTTCATTTAAAGAATTTTAGTTTAATGTTCTTTGCCTGTATTTTCTATCTGTAATTACAGATAGAGAATGTCATGATAATAAAGTCAATGTTGAGGCTTCTAGTTCTATGCTTGTTGGTCTTCTCAAAGCTGTTGGTGTCAGAAACCTGACAATTTCATATGGTACTCATAACTATCTCTATTCATGTGTTAATATATAACCAATTGTCTCTATTGACGTGAGTCTAACAGACGGACTTGAATTTTGTCAATGTTTTCATTCGAACTTTCAAAGTCAACCAGTAACGTTGGATGTGTATTTCATTTGGATCTGTGTAGTATATTTATATTTTATATTGAACATTTTGAATACTTCATACAATTGGATTTTGTTATGGCAGATTACAAAATATAAGAATAGGTAGGTGTATTGGATTGTTAATATAAATAAATGTTAATAATATTTACAAATTTGTTTGAAATTAATAAAAAAAATAACTATTTTTAATTCGATTTTGTCTAAAGTAAATAATTAAATATTTTTCTTACATCTTTATAACATACAAGCAAAAAATATTATTTTATTTCATCTAAAATTTGTGTTAAAAAATCTATATTAAATTTGTTAGTAGTTTGTGTAATTTATATTAAATCATGTTAATTTGACTTAAAATCCGTTTGAAACATCTAACAATTTCGTTTAAAATGAGTCTGAAACATATAAAAATAATGTTGATTCTGTCCAAAATTAATTTAAGGGTAAAACATTGTTCAGATTCCTGAAAGTGTACAGTATTGTCACATTAGTAAGAAGATTAAAAAAAAATGTCTCTTGAAAATGTAATTTGTCAATCATTTTAGTCAAAAATTAAAAAAGCTGTGATTTAAATGATAATATTAATATATACTTATAGACTAAACTGACAGTAAGTAATTATGTTTAGATACTTGTTTGACATCTTAGGGACTTGTTTTAAATTTTTTTAGTTTCAAGAACTAATGTGATAATCAAGGACCAAAATGGTGCTTTATCCTTAATTTAAAATAAATTTATATAATAAAATTTCAATTACATGTCTAAATTTTATAAGAAATTCATCTGAAAAATATTTAATACAAAATTTGGGTCTAATTGGAATTTTGCAACAGAATTTTCAAACAAAATATAATCCGTCTAAAATTCTGTTTGGATGCATAAAAAGGACATTTATAATATGACCATGGACGTTTTCTTTTCTTTTCTGAAAACTCAAATTGAGTTTTTAAAATTATACCCGATAGCAAGTTGGTCGTTTAAATTTTTTAAACAATTCTGTTCCTTATTATTTAAAATGAGTACTAATTCAATCCCCATGTGTACTTTTAATTCTCTGTAATTTGGGACATTAATTTAATTCCACGTATCTTTGGATGTGTAGTTTATATATACTCATTATTTATAGGGTAAACTACCTTTTTAGTACCTGAAAGTATGAAACTGTCACTCTAATCCTGAAAGTGCAATTTGTTTGTCACTTTAGTCCTTTTGATAAAAAAAATTCTTTAAAATTAACGTTTGTACCTACATTACACGTTATCTAACTACATGAATAACATGTCACGTAGGTAAACAGCATATCACGTAAGTACGAATGTTAATTTTAAAGAAATTTTTTTTATCAAAAAGACTAAAGTGACAGACAAATTGCACAGGAACTAAAGTGACATTTTCATACTTTCAGAAACTTAAGTGACAGTGGATTACACACTTTCGGAGACCAAAGTGACAGTTCACCCTTATTTATAATACTTGGTTTGGAAATTAATGAGGATTTGCAACCTGGATACAATTCAGCGTGCACAAGTTTCTTTTTTTTTTTTTTTTTTTTTTTTTTCATGGAGAAATAGTAAAAGCAATAGCTTCTCATAGCAAGCAGCAGAATTATACTATTGTCTAGATATAGAAAACCATGACCAATAATCGTCCCTAACTTCAGATAAAAGTGATGACACTTATTTTGTTTCCCCAGAATCAAGTTTATACATAGTTACTAATCATTCTGTACCACAGTTTTATTAACTTCCCAAAGCAAAATCAAAATGGGCATCCGTGATGAACTACATATATAATCATTTACAATATTGATCAGACATAATCTCAAGCTTGATCCATCCACTTTCAGTATACACCGCAAATGAGGTTTATTTCCAGCTCCAACACTATAACATGTTAATAGATAACTCGATATTCTGAAATTTGAATCTTATTCGGAGACACCAATAAATATCCGCAACAACCTGCAAATGAAAATTTCTTCTTTCTGACAAAAAAAGGTTTTAGTTGGATCCTCCTCTAATCCAGTGACCAGATCTTTGTTTTCCCAAACTAGAATAGTAATCACCCACATTTGCCACAAATAGTGGATCCCTATCTTCTACTTTGCACTCTTTATTGCCATCACCTGTCATACTATCTAACTCTGTCTTCTCTAACTCTCTTGTCAAATCATCCATTGTCTTCTTTAAATTTGTTTTGCTCATCTGGCCTGCTTCATCTGTAGAGAGACCAACCATTGTAATTTTTGGAAGAAAGGGTGTTGTTGGTTTCATTTCTTCCTTATTTACACCTTTTCTAGATGAGCCTACTTTTTCATGACACTGTTTTGGCCATAGCTGATGAAACCAATTACCAAATGGTAGACTTAGTCTTGGACTAGGTTGTTGTTTGATTGCTTCAGTGTTACCATCCAAACTGCAATTAGAAGAGTCTATGCATTCAGAATTTTTCCTATCATCTTCCACTTTAGAGTTCTCAAGGCAGCTGCTTGACTCTGTAGCTCTCAGCAAAGAAGCTTCACTTCTGCAGGATTACAAACACAATGTTACAAAATACAAATCATTGAATTTCTGTAGACAATACACACTACTCAAGACATCCAACTTTAAAAGTGCTGTTCAATATTGTCCACCATATTATATTAAAAAATTGAAATATTAAGTATCAAGCATTGCCAGTTGCTTGAGCTTATTTATAGATTAATCTGATCAGTTGTAAAGTTTATTTAAGTTGTCAAACAAAGCTTCCAACTCATATATACTAACATGGTGGGTCAACTGGTACACCAAAATTAGATCGAAGTTGGACACTAAACTATGCTAGATTAATTACATATCCAACCAAAGTTATCTGAATTAGTATAAATATTCTTTATTCTTGCGGAAGGTTTGCTAATATTTTTTTCTTAATGCACGAAAAACTTAAGAAAACACTGAAAAAACACTGAACTAAGGACGGGTGAAAATGCCACGAGTTGAAAATTTCAGTTTCAAAGGCTTGTAAAAAACATAAAATATACCTTCTCTCGAATGAGTCAACCATATATGGAAATATTGGTTGTATGCCTGTTGCTTTCCGCAACCACCTATTACCCAGAAATACTTTGTCAACAGTATACTGAAACTGGAGCTCAGCAGCTTTTGAAATAACACTTAGTGGTATACTAGGATGACCCATTTCGTCTAGCAATTCCTGAACCTGTCAGGAAAAATCAACAATAAATTATCCAATTTTTTGAGAGAAATGGGATTAGAGAATAGAGATTAATGTTATGTATACCTCTAGTTCTGTAGTTCATCCCTTTTAAACAAATATAATATAATGAAACGAAACATACAGCACAACTTTTTTATTTTCAGGAACAAGTTATATGAGGTATCTCAGGCCAAGCTTTTTATCAAATATACAAAGATCATATTGGGTGCCTTTAATTGTTGAGTTTGAGACCATCCTGAATAGCATTTTGATGTTGACAAGCCTTCTTTATTACATTTCAAGTATTTTTTAAATTTGTATTACCGAATGTTTGCTTCAATGTGTTGAGAAAGACAGGATTTGAAGTCTATATGAAGGATTCACCAAGACAAAAAAGGAACAAACTTGGAGGATAAATATAACATTTTCAGAAGACTGTCTCTTGCATCAGAAGATCATATATGATATATCAGAAAACTCAATGCAAATATAGACTCTAGGATATAGTTGTGCTTGTGCAGTATCTTTCACTCTCACATTACCATGTTTATTCTCATAAGCTTCTGAACACAATAACTCGTTTAAAATTATTTTCTGAACAAACTGTCAAATTATTATATATCTTCGTAAGTTGCTTACCTGACTAAAAGATTTTACAAAACTGTTTTAAGCTTAATAACCTCTTTTTTTCAAACACAATATTTTCATACTCATTTTCTGTGAAATAAGTTTAGAAGACTTTATTTACTGTACTGTATATTAACTTCATTCATTGTATTGTATCTATTTGTAACATAAAGGTACCTTTTACAAAGTTTTAACCATCAAAAAAATAATTTTTCACTTCAAAAGATTCAATAGACATATCTGGTTCTTTTGATATTATTAACCTTCTATTAATCATCTTTTGAGCAGCTTTCTGAAGACCAAGTTTGCATTTGAATAAAGTATTAAAAAAATATTTAACATTGGAATTTTCAATAGTAATTCAACCCCCTTTTCTTGTGATTCTCAGAACCACTTCATTAATTTCATAAATCATTATCATATCACTTGTTTGTATTTTAAATAAATTCCAAATTAGTCATAAATGATTCATATCCAAAACTTCGACATGAGATTCTTTTGCACTACTACTAGAAAAAGAAAACTTTCTTTCTCTACCAGGTACTTCATTAATATTTCATGAACTTGAAATTGATCATACCTCTGGAGGCTCCCCTAAACTATCGCCCATTTCCTCAATCACTTCTGCAGCCAAGTTGTCATCAACCACATCCCGTCGCCGCTGCATGTGCCGAGTTTGGATTAAGGTATGGAAATGTTGATCAACAGCTTCTTCAAGAATATTATCAAGCATGTTTTTATCAAAGAAGTAGGGAGTATACCTGATTGAACAAAGAGCAATAATGTAAGCA
The DNA here is from genome assembly GCA_026413185.1 of Pueraria montana var. lobata. Taxonomy (NCBI): domain Eukaryota; kingdom Viridiplantae; phylum Streptophyta; class Magnoliopsida; order Fabales; family Fabaceae; genus Pueraria; species Pueraria montana. The sequence continues at coordinate 79,441,327 of CM048648.1, forward strand.
TAATATGTTCAGTTCCATGCTTTGGTAGAAAAGATTTTTACTACTACTGTGGGTGAAAAACCAACAAAAAATATCCCAAAAGAAATTATATTAAAAGTTAAAACTTTCCATAAAATTGCAAAAGAAACATGATTAGAGAGATTCCTGTTGAATTACTGGAAAAAAAAAAAAAAGAGATATCCATCCATTGAAAATCCAAAATAATTATTTGATTGATATTAAATTTCAAATCAACAAAATATAAAAATGTTCTGTGAAAAAAACTATAATTCACATGAAACAAGGAAGATGAGCAACACACACCATTTAATACCATCTGTAGTTGCTATTGCAATATCTAAGTTCTGGGCACTAAACACAGGCACCCCATCAACCTTTTTCTTGTCACCATGCTGTGATATTGTCTTCAGCAGTTTATTGGCTGCCTTGACCTGGTGGGGATGTATTTATTATAAATACAGATGGCAGTCAAATAAAACTAGAAGAAATGCAACAATGAAAAACTAATAATACCTGCTTCTCATTTGGAACAAACTGGAACAAGTGAGGTTTTTCCTGCATGGTGTGTAATGTAAATTTATAAATAATTAAGCAAAAGATATAAAAGTATGAAAGAATATTAACATATCAAATGCCATAATTGGGGACATCCATCTGCATGCATTACTTTACCTAAACAATTAAATCATTATCAAAGCACACAGAACCTTCAATGAGCATACTTAAATCAGCACAACTACATTTAAATTAGCAATTGAAAATGTCAGAAATACCTTGAAATGTTCGAATGCTAGGTCAAGACGACAGGCACCCACCACACCGCTTGGAATATTCAGCTTTTTGACATATGAAACTAATAACATTAAAGAGGTCAGTAATAGGTAAAAAGTAATTATTGATCAGATATTACCATTAGCGAAATGAATGATGATAATACAATAAATTACAAGCAGAGAGCTAACACAGATAAATTGGAATATGAATAAAAGTACAAAAATATATACTGTGTTCAAGTGAAAATTTTAATCAGCAGGGAAATATATGATGTACAGATCACGATCAGATGCAGTAGGCCAGTTAATTTGCATTGCAGGTGGCTACTTGTTTGGCAAAATCCTTTTGGGATTCTTGGGGCATATGCTCTGGGTTTATTTATCCTTCCACTTTGGAACAGTTTTTGTTGGCTTGTTACAAAAGTATGGTAAAAATAAGGAAGATGAAATTTTATGGCAAGTATGCAATATATGAGACACTTTGATGCACTTGATTGGACCCAAATGCTAACATCTTTGAAGGTTCCCCTTTGCCACTTGCTATTGTTTTTGGCTTTTATTCAGTGTGCAGCACATGGAAGCTTTAATTTTAGTTGCCATTTTCCAGATATGCAGAGATTGGGCAGCCTTGTTGCATGCTTGAGTTTATTTTTTTCCTTATCCTTGTCGTATCTAGTTTTCTTAGTTGTGGAGGATATCTTATTCTCCCCTACCTTTAGGTTCCTCATTCCACTCTAGTGAAATGTCTTTTCTATTTAAAATACTAATGAACATTCAAAGGCCAGCAAAATTAGTTAGCCTTGGAATAAGTTAAAGGACACAATGATATTTAGAATTTAGATACCATCAAAAACATACATGTCATCAAGTTTTAAAGAAAAGACTACACAGGAATATTGATCAAAGTAAACTTGAAGCAAATGATAAGAAACAAATGGATTGGCAAAGCTAAAACTTACAAGCATATATAAGGACTAGAAAAAAGCAGAATATTTATATAGCTAACCTGCATCTCCTAGATCAATAAAAAAGCGAAATACAGGGCCATTCCTCTCACTCTTGGTGATTGCTGCAAATATTTTTTTCAGCCACTCAGGGGTTCTGCAGGTGATAGATAATAGGTGAAAATTCACATTTTCAGAAAAAATAAGGCTGTTAACAGCTTAATCTATATAAGTAACAATTTCAATCAAGTATCTTTATCTTAGCTGTAAATTCCTTTCAATGTTCACCTATTATCTATAATCAGAAACTCCCAAGCTTCTTAGAAGCCTGAGCAAGATGTCCCGTGTTTGGTACACTGGTAAGAGATTATCTCACAGGCATCTCACATAAACTCTTAGCATCTAACTCGGATACTAAGATTACTAAGCACAACCAAACCCAACCATCAAATATGGTTATGTGATTGGCTAAATAACTTAATTAAAATCTTATTGAATAAGTGCATTTCATATAAATACACTATTGTACAAATTGTTTTTTAAGTCAAAGAGAAAAAATGATTAAACTGTTTTCACATAAGTTGAATGTTGTTTTCAGTTAATCCAAACAGCTTATTGAAATAAGCTTCTGTACATATCATAGTTTCATGTTCATTAGTAGTCTCAAACACTTACAAAAATACTTATATCACAAGATGAACTCAAATAAGCAGTAAATAAGTTCTTTCAAATACTTATACAAATCTTACGAGTTTAGGAAAGCATATAGACTGTTTCGGTATCAGAAAAAGTTTTCTAATTTTATTTTTTGTTTTCACCTCAATTATAAAAATTCTACTTTTCTCACTTTATTTTCTGTTTTCATATGTTTCATTTTCCGTATAGAGTAATTATACTCATACATTATCTTTCTATTATATCTCATTTTCTTCCTATCTCTCTCTTCTTTAGTCATCACATCACTTATCACGTCTATCACTTACTCTCTCTACTCTTTTTTCTTCCTACCCCTAAAATCCACCCAAAATGGATTAGACGTGTATATTTTTCCTGTTGTATTTAAAAACAGAAAACAAAACGAAGTGCGTCATTTTTGTAATTCAAAAAGAAAACAGAAAACGAAATCAAAATCCCTTACTTTCAGGAAACAACAATCCCTTTTTTCTTATCATCTCAAACCAATTCAAGAGAAACCAAAAAAGGATTACATATGTAATCCCTTAGAAGAGTGAGGAACCTTTTGGAAATGAAGGGAATGTCGAAGTGCGTGGAAACGGCCATGAGGCCAGTCCCGGAGAGGTCGCACATGCTGAACACCTGCCCCACAAACGCAGGCCCGCCGCCGCCCTTCCCATTCGGGCCGACCCGCTTGACGCGGGCCGATTTCGCGGCGGGCCGGGCGGGCTCCGCTGCTGCTGCTGCGGCGGCGGCGGCGGCGGAGGAGTCGGCGGAGAGCGGCGGCGCGAAGAAGAGAGGGAGGGAGACGGAGGAGGGGGGGTGCGGGAGTGTTAGAGAGGGAGGGTTTTGGGGGTTGTTGAAGAGAGAGGCGAAGTTGGAGGCGGTGGATTGGAGGAAGGTGGAGATGTGGTTGTGGTTGTGGTTGTGGTTACGACGGCGGTGAGGCTCGGATGGCAGAGCCATGCAGTGAGGGATGAAGGGGGTTGGGGGTTTTGAGGTAAGGGAAGGGAGTGACGGAGGGAGAGTGGTCAGTGAATGTGTCATTCAAAGGATGCAGACCTCACGCTAACACGACTTTCTTTATTTTTTTATCGGCTTAATTACAAATTTTACCATTCAATTTTCATAATTTTGCGAATTTTATCATCAAGTTTTGTTTTTGCAAATTTTATTTATCACCTAAATTTTTAATTTTTGTGCATTTACCACCTTGATGTTTTAAAAAAAAAGTTAAAGAATTGAAAACTTTTTTTTTGAAACATCAAGATGGTAAAATGCACAAAAATTGAAAATTTAGGTGGTAAAATTTGTAAAATGATTAAAGTTGGATGGTAAAATTTGTAAAAAAATAACTTGAATGGTAAAATTTATAAAATGATGAAAGTTTGGTGATAAAATTCGTAAAAAAAAAACTTGGGTGATAAAATGTGCAAAATAATGAAAGTTGGATGGTAAAATCTGCAATTAAGCCTTTTTTATTCTAATATTCCAAAGTACTACTGTCTCTCTATATTTTTTATTTAAAAATAAAATAGAAGAGAGATAAAGTAGGTTAAAAATCTCTCTCAAACCAGATTTTATCGACATGTGTGACATGGTTGATAGATAACTTTGTCCCTTAAACATATGCTCAAACATTTGAACTATTAAAGTTGGCCCAATGATGAGTGGTCAAGCGTTTGAACCATTAGAGCCGATCTAGTTATAAAGGATTAGAGTAGTATGCATCAAATTATAGATTCGAATCTCAATACAATCATTGGATAAAAAAAATAATAAATGGTTTAAAGATACGGGTGAAAATAGTCGGATATCCTTAAACTAATTTTAACATTAAACTCTTAAAGTAAGTTTATTTAAAAAATAGAAAAAAAACTAAATCTTATTTTTAAAAACTTAAAAGGTTCGTCGTAGTTTTTGAAAATTTTGAAACTCACTACTAAAATCTACTGCAAATAGGCCATTAATTTTTTTCCAAGTTTGACTTAGTTTGTCAATGATATTAAACATTTACTCATTTAATTTTTTAGTAATAAAAGTCATAATCGTCTTCTTATTTTCAAAATTAAAGAGAGAGAAAATGAAAATGAATTATATAATTATGTTTTCATTTTATTTGTAAAATTGCATTTAATATTTATATAAATAAAAAATAGTTTTTCTCAAATTTAGATTTTGTAATAAATAATTAAGTACACTGTTTATTTATTGGACAAGTTATTAAAATAGTTTTATCAATTTAATTATATCACTATTATAGATTTTTCTATTTCATGTAAATAAAAATAAAATGCATTTATTTATTATTTATTTTTTATCATTTTTATTTATATATAATATGTGAGGAAAGTTATTTTAAATTAGGCATAATTGCACTTTTAGTGTCTTAGGTATTGTAATTGTGTGATTTTGGTCTCCTTAAGTTCTAATTGCACAAATTAGATCTTCCAATTTAAACAATTTCTGTGATTTTGGTCCATATATTTGTTTGTTTTTTTTTTTTATAAATATTTAACAAATTTCGCTAGCATGATACTGGATGATAACATTTCAATAATATAGCAACTGACATGTTGTTTGACACTTTTGTTGATGTGACTTAATTAAGTTGTTTTTTATAATTTTGAGGACATGATTAGTTTTCTTAAAATGTTCTATGCTCTTGAAACATTTCAATTTTCTTGTAAAATTAGGCTACCATCTTGAATTTAAAAGACGGGGGTATGGGTGACGATGTAGAAATTACCAGGGATATAAAAAGATAGGCTAAACTAAAAATGAATAAACCTAAGATCAAGTGCTTCATAAGAAATCTCATTAAATTCATGCGTTCTTTTTGCATAGAAATTTTAAGATAATTTCCACAACAAATATCGCATGACATATCATTGAACATGGTACATAGTAGAGCGAAGGGCATTATAAGAATGGAAAAATGAAGGGATAACTAAGTTTTTAGTCCATAAATTTTTTTAAATTTCGGTTTTTAGTTCCTAAACTTTAGTTTGACTGGTCAATGTTCCTAAATTTTTTTAAAATTCTATTTTTAGTCCCTAAACTTTAGTTTGACCGGTCAAGGTCCCTAAATTTTTAAATATTTGATTTTTAGTCCCTAAACTTTTTAAAAATTTGATTTTTAGTCCTTGAAATCTCATTAATTTAGGGACTAAAAACTGAATTTTTAAAAAGTTTAGGGACTAAAAACTGAATTTTTAAAAAGTTTAAGAACCTTGATCGGTCAAAATTTTGTTCAAGGACTAAAAACCAAATTTTTAAAAAGTTTAGGGACCCTGACCAGTCAAACTAAAGTTTAGGGACTAAAAACCGAAATTTAAAAAAGTTTAGGGACTAAAAACTTAGTTAACCCAAAAATGAACTATGGTGGATAAATTTATGCTACTAAGACTCATGTCATGTTCCAGTCTAGATTTTGAAAAGACTTAAATATGTTTTTAGTCCCTCAAATTAGGAGTATGTTTTTTTTAGTCTCTCAAATTAAAATTTGCTTTTTTTAGTCCCTCACCGCATAAGTCATTAGTGTGCGTCAAATAGAGAATATTGAATTCACAATTTTTAGCGACTTTTGACCTCCAAAATTTAATTTTATAATTTAAAGTTTAAGATTCGGTTTCCAGCGATTTAAACGCCACAAATTGAAGGAAAAAAAATAAAAAATAAAAAACAGAAAACTAGTTAAAGCACATTCAAAAGCTCAGTCGAACACCTTGCGCGTGTCCGTCATCGCACCAACCAAGCAGTACCCATTCATCAAAGTGGTGAAAGAAACAACATTTGGGTAATGCCCACGATTCTTCATGTCAAAAAACAGCCTGTGAGCGTCGCGGGGTTGATGGGAACCGCAAAACTGGTCTATCAAACGGTTGTAGTTGAGGTGTTCGCGCTCCATCTCGGTCTCGTAACAGGAACTGAAATCAGAATCGCGAGATTCTACAACGAGAATCTCCTTCTCGATCTCATAATAGGAACTGAAATTGTAACAAAGAGGAGATGGCGTTAACTATGCAGCAAGATTCTACAATGAAATTGTTGACATCCTCGAAAAATTGCAGTGCTTTCAGGAACTGCACCAAGTGCTCGACGAAATGTTAAAGAGAGGGACTCGTCAACGAAGCAATATTTGCCATCCTTAATAGGTTCGTGGGTGCTCATAAAGTGGACGAAGCAGTTCAATTATTTCACAGGATGAAGGAATTTTATGGGATTTATTTATTGGCAAATACTGACTAGCTGATTTGTATAAATGGAAGAATTGGTCTTGGCTGCCTTTTCTTGTTTCTCGATTTCCTTGTTTATTTTCAGCTTTGCATAAGTTCTTCCAATTGGTGGGTTGGGTTAAATTGGGATGAATTGCATGCTTGTTGGCAACTATATCAATTGGTGTTACAACTCCAATTTGATGTTCGTGTCATGTTTATCATACACGATGAGAAGAGGAAAAGGATTTTTCAGGTTAGGGGAACATGGAAGAGGAAAGGGATGGATGTAGGTTTTTTTTTTTCTTCAATTTGTGGCGGTTTTAAACTGCCAAAAATCGATTTCAAAATTTAAATTACAAAATCAAATTATGTCAGTAAAAAATCGCTACAAATTGCAAATTTAATATTTCCTGTTTGGCATACACTAATTGCATATATGGAGATGGACTAAAAAAAACATTTTACAAATTTGGAAGACTAAAAAAAACAACTTCTAAATTAAGGGACTAAAATAACATATCTCCATATTTGAGGGATTAAAAGCATATTTAAGCCTTTTGAAAATGTTTAAAATCCATAAATTGGAATTTGAATTTGAATTCTATACATCTAAGCAACAATATAACACCAACCTGCATAACAGCCTAATCAAAGTCTTTTTAATGCAGAAAAGTCACCCAATCTTGATATAAGGTTGTACATTCTAGAAAATTTTCAAGTCATAGAACCCACTTTTAATTCAGCATTCTTGGGAGAATTTCAACTCTTCGGCTTCTTGATTGCAGGATCTGAGTTATTTGATTGTGGGCTTGTTAAATGATGTATTTGATATCCTCAGATGAAATGGCCATCACCAGATTCTCAATCTCTCATTTTGTGAATTTTTTTTAAAAAATGTTCTCCCAAGTCCTGTTCCTAGAGTGCCTTCAATCTTATCGTCTAATTGACCCTTTTGGGTTACTTTTAAAAATTATTTTTCAAATTGGATCTCTTCCAAAACATATTACTAGCACGGGTCTATTTTGACCAAATATCAAGTCAAATTTTCAAATTGACCAAGTGGCATGCCACGTCAGTCACATAATGAAACAACTATTTAAAATAGTTGTTTAATCCTGAACATTGTACTTTTTTTGACTTTGTTTGTTAGACACAGTCAATCATTTGTGATTTGACTGTGTCGGATTTGTTAACGAACAAAAAAAAATGTATAAAAGTCGCTACTCGAAATGGTTGGTTGAAGCAGGATGAAGGAAACAACCATCCGTGATAGTTGGACCTAGCCGAGAAAAAGTGAAGTAGCCATTGTGAGTGGCTACTTCAAGTACATGAAGCAACCATTTCAAATGACTACTTCAAGTACATGACGTACCCTCGTTCAACTTGGGGCCCGAATAAAAAAATGGGAGAAAACATGAAGCAGCCGAAACAACCATCCATGATAGATGGACCTGGCCGAGAAAAAGTGAAACAACCATTATGAGTGGCTACTTCAAGTACATGACGTACCCACTTTTAAATTATTTTCCATTTTTAAATTTAGTTTTTCTTTTTTAATTATATTTAAAAGTGGTAGTAAGACATTTTTTCAGTTACTAATTACGTGTATTAATATAGTCGACTTTTTTTTAAAAAAATTGTTTTAAAAATATTTCATTTTATAATTTAGTTTTTCTTTTTTTTTATTTGTTTTAAAAGTGGTAGACAATTTTTCTTTTACTGGCGCCACTTTTACTGAAGTCGACTTTTTAAAAAAAAATGTTTTAAAAATATTCTATTTTTAAATTTTGTTTTTTTTAATTTATTTTAAAAGTGTGTGTTTTACTAAAGCCGACTTTTTAAAAAAATGTTTTAAAAATATTTCATGTGATTTAAATTTAGTTCTTCTTTTTTAATTTATTTTAAAAGTGGTAGTAAAATAATTTTTCATTTACTAATTTAGTATTCTTTTTAACAAACAACTTAAGTAGTAAATATTATAACATATCAACTTATGAAAAAAATAAATATAAACAGAAAAAAATACATTACTTCCTTAACTACACATAATAAAAGAGCTTGTAAATAAATTACCATAACAAGCAGGAACTACATTACAATAACTACATTACCATAAAAGACCTTGTAAATTACCATAACTACACATAATTTACAGCAAGGCAGTAAGGCAATCGCCTTAGGTGAATTACTAGAAAAACTATTAATTAATATTATATAAATGTATATTCATGAAAAGGCCTACAACCATTGTCATATGCCACTAAATTAGGCCCACGAAACATGAATTGTGTAAAGCTAATTAATACAGTAACGTGTAAAGTTTTTAAGGGTGGACTCATGCCTATAAATGTAAAGTTTTTAACCAGTGTAAAATTCCCATTAAAAGCTAAACTCACGCTTATAAATGTAAATTTTTTAACAGTGAAATATAATAGTATTAATTAGCTTTTAATTGAATGAAAATTTTGTTTGAAAAATCAATTATTTCCCATGTTAAAACATTAATTCATAAAAACATTATATCATTAGTTACTTTGCCCGTTAAAACATTAATTCATAAAAAATTATACCATTAATAGCTAATGTTATATTATAAGCCTCTTTATAAATTTGGCCTTAGGTCCTAATATTTTTAGACACAACTTCATAACAAGTATAAATAACAGAAGAAAAAAATACATACCAATTTAGATGACCCAAAGTCACTGAATTTGAAGTCAATTAAATCTCGTAAATTACTTGAAAGTTGAAATAAAAATTGCTGAAAATGAAATGTCAGACAAAATATATGGTCAGAAAGCAACATTTAAGTACAACACAATGATAACTATAAAATATCTTTAAATATACCTTATTTCTAAATTTTGCAAACAACTTCACTGACTATTATAAGGAGCCCACAAGCACTCATTAAGAAAGTTACAACCTCCGAAAGTTACAACTTGGGAAAATGAATGAAGCGAACCAGCAGACCTCTCGGTTTATTTTAAAGCCTTGAAAAATTATTTTTTTATCTCAAAGAACCAGCCATTTGTATTGGCTGCATCAACCTGCACCGATTTGACATTCCACGCATGCTTGAAAGAGCCTCTGCACGAAGGGACGCTACAACACGGGACTGCAGTTTGGATGTGCAGCCATGTGTAATGGCTGTTTCTGAACACGGTATAGATGCAGCTATTTTCAGTGGCTGTTTCCTCTCATTTGCTCATTATTGTGTCGACAAATTTTAACGAATTAGTCAGTCTTGAAACAGCCATTACCAATGGCTGGTTTATGTGGATTATTATTTTTTAACAAAAATTACGTGAAATTTAATTTGTTGGTCAATTTTTTTTGTTGACCTAATCTTTGGTCAAAACAGACCCATGCCAGTAATATGTTTTGAAAGAGACCCATTTTGAAAAATAATTTTTAAAACTAACCCACGAGGGTCAATCAGCCCAATCTTATCTCCTAACAACTTGTAAGAGATGGACATGGAAATAATGATTCCATCTACGATTAACAATAACTGCCAACAGAAACTCATCTGATAGAGATATTATATCATCTTTCTCCCATTATACATCTAAAATAGGTTCCATACTGTCATATGAATCAACTGAAATTTGTTCAAGTTCAGTGGAAATTACATCCGCATCCTGTCTGAGTTGCTGATCATCAATTATCTCTGAAGTCTCTTCGGATCTATAATTCTTGCTTATGTCTGAAATTTGTTCAGGTTCCACGGATATTACATCCACATCCAGTCTGAGTTGTTGATCATCGACTATCTCTGAGTCTGAAGTCTCTTCAGATCTATAATTCTTGTATATGTCTGAGTTCAGTTCAACATTCTCTTGCCTTTCTATGTATGTGTTCACCTGATTAGACTGAACTTGCACTTTGACTTTTACACGCTTTCCTCTGATGTATCTATTTTCCCATTCCGGTGGTGGATATTTCGTATGTAACTTCTGGTATTTGTCTAGCATACCCAGCTCTTTGAAGGCATCCCCAATCATCGAAACAACAGCCATATTAGGTCGAAGACCAAGCTCCTCCATGTCTGCAAATATCTACAGGAGAAATCAAGAAGTGAATATCCATGATGTGTTATGTCTGAAGTACCTTCAAATAAAGTATCATGTAGTGATAGTAATATGATATGGATGCATTTATTGGAAAGAAATATCAATGCAGGAAAAACATGAAAGATTAGGATAGTTTCATATTTTATCTTTAGTTCAAATTAGGATAATTTTATATTTCTATTTCCTGATGATTTGAGATTTTCTTTATAAATAAGATAAGATTTGCATAATCTTATCAGTTGTTCAGATTAGGGTAATTTTAGATTTCTTTCTGTTTTAATAAGATAAGATTCTGCTTAACAGAATCCTTAGTTTTGAATTCAGTCTTGATTTAGAATAAGTTTTAGATAAGATCTTATCTATTAGGATTTCTTATTGTAGCCTTTAAAAAGGCAGTTTACTACTGGAATGAAATCATCAGAAATTATTTCTTCAGAAAACTTTTGTTGTTGGTTAAGGAGGGGCTCAGTCAAGGACGAGTCTGCTTCTTGCCTGCACTATAGATCCTAAGGTGTCTACCGTGTCTAGACCCGTGACTCGGTCCTACGCAAGGGCCCATAACATAATATAGGGACATGTTAAGTTGACAACTACTACTCAGTAATGTTACTGAGTAAATATTTTAAATTGATATAGAGATGCAAATCATAATACCTCAAACATCTTCTCATGCATGCCCCTCTTACGGTAGATAGAAATCATTTTATCAAAAAATCTACGAGGCAAACTTTCCATGTACTGCATTAATAACTTTGTCCAAAGCTCTTCAGCTTCGTCAAGACGGTCATCCTCTACTAAAGCATTAAGTAATGTGAAATAGCTTCCCATTGTCTTTCCTTGACCTTTGCTAAGCATCCATTTTGTTACCTACAATGCCATGTGTAATTTGCATAAACAGATGTTAGTTCATAGGCTATCCCCAGATGGAATGTATAGCTACAGAAGCCATCCGAAGAATAGGGAAAACAATAATAAATAAATAAAATCAGAAAAAAAACACCAAATTTGGGCTGAATATCTATCTTTAGAGATATCAATGGAATGGGTCAATGCAACTTTAGAGAAAGACAAGAAGCATACAAAACAAAGAACACTAAAAAATAGTGTTACATTACTATTTTTGAAGTACCTGTATTACCCGCTTCCACTCTTGTTCGAATTCTAGGGTCTTCAGAGCCTTTTTCACTGTAATTAAAGGGAACTCTAATTCCCAAGCAACATAGGAATCAAGAGCTCCATAAACTTCCTCTTTGACATTTGACAGTTCCTTAATCTGTATAATACATCAGAAAAATTACTTTTCCGGAAATGCAAAACATCCAAGAAAAATCAGTCTGAAAGTTTCTGAATTAATGAGAATGCCACAACTTCCCAGAGAGAAAATAAAAATGAAGCTTAAATTATCAGGTTAATCAACGGCAGGAATGAATAGAGGGAATGCAATAAGGAAGAACTTACAGACTTAACAAGTTTAGCAGCCTTGGAAATGGTCCCAATTTTTGTATGGGTCTTCCAAACTCGGGGATATCTTGGTCTTGGACCTTTTGCAGCACATACCTGATATTAGAAAATGAAATTCAGACAAGTTCACCTACTGTTTCATTTCCCAGAGCTAAAACATTTGATATTAAAAGTATTCCATCCTAAAAATTTTGGTTAACATAAATTAATTACCCATAGACCTTAGGATCTTACCACAGTGCCTCGTGTACTTGATGGTATTTTAATTGCTTCAAATGTTTTAGCAATAAGTAGAGGAGAATCTGTCAGTGCAAGCATCTTGAGGACCTGAACAAGTCTAAAATAGAAGACAAAACACCATGAGGACACAAACCATTGCTAGGACATAAACAAATTATTGATTGCCTGGTCGGTCTTGGTGGGAAATTTTTTGCCATAACAACAAATACTAAAGTGACAAATGCTTTCATAATAATCATGATGAAGATAAGAGCAATTTAGCTAGTTTCTGATTCCAATTTTGCTTTTAGCAGACTCTCTCAATATTCCAGCTTCTGTGTACCACAACATAAACAGAAATTAAGGTGCCAGCCACCCTGATACATAAAACAATGCTTGTTACGAATTTTAAGAAAACCAGAAAAACTCTTTTTCTTTATGTGCTTATTTGAAACAGCTGTTCATCAATCTTACAGCTAGGTCAATCAAGCCATTAAGCAGTTCCAGTTTGGAGGAAAACAGAGCCTTAAAAATGCCATATATACCCTTAGGGACATATGGTATCAACATCGAGCTATGTTGCATGGTACCTATACAAGTCTATGACTATCTGGTATAATACACATATATACTAGTTTTTTTAGAAGAATATGATACAGGTAGAGCATTATGTATTTAAAAAAGAAAAAAATACATATTTATATATAGAAACTTGCTATTTTGTTAAATAGTTTTGAAGAAAACAAAATTGCAAGAGTGGTTATGCTTTAAGGGAGGGAATCAGTGAGAATGGGAGTTAAACTTTATCTTTTTTTTTGTGAATAACAAGACTTTGAGCATGGTGGGTATTCACAAAATTAAAAAAAAAAGGAATAATTAGTAAAAAAATGCAAATGCATATGCAAGCATATTGTATCAGATACATATTCGATGCAACTAGGATAACACCGCCTATGGTTTCATAGCCAGTCCCCAGCCCAGGTAAAGGAGGAGGATTGTGTTAGATACTCAACAGCCAAAGTAAAACCCACTGATATACTGAACACGGATCACTCGCGAAACAACACGGATACATCACTAATTTTAGAATATCTGTGCATTATATATAGAGTTTCAAACAAGAATAGGGAAATCTTATAAATACTGCAAGGGAAGCTTAAAGCAGGAAGTGAAGGGTAACCATTCAAAATACCAAATTGCCACATTCTCATCTCATGTATTACAACAAACAAAAGAAATATTAAAAAAGTGTTTTTTTTTTCTTTCTAAAATCCATCCCTTAGTATCATTTATACAATAGGAACATCTTTTTCTATAAACTACGTCATTTTATTTTACACATTAAAATCTGCTACTGGGTTTCCAAAATTGACTATTAATAAGCTAACAGGGAAAAAAAATTTCAATGAAAACCCTCATAAACGCACATAACAAGCTAAACTCTTCACCTTGTAGTCACCTAAATTATTCTTCAACAATAACCACTCAACAGTCACCAGTATGCAATTGCACTGAAATTGAATTTTTTAAAAAATAAAATAAAAAGAAAAGAAACTCACCACGGCTTAATACACTTGAGCCCAGTGTTGTGAACTCGAAACTCGGCGTTTTGAACTCTTACCCCTTTTCCACCATTTCAGAGAGAGGAAGAGGTATATAACTGTAAGCGAAGAACACGAACGTGAAATACCGCTAAGGAGTTTGGGATGGATATTTTATTGCTCCACGCGAAACGACGGCGTTCTGTTACTGTAGGGTAGGGCTGTGGTGTCACGTGTGTGTACTCGGGTCGGAAGAAATATTAAATTCGAACAAGATTACGTTGGATCGGGTCATTTTCGGTGTTTAACCCGAACCGGTTCAACTAATAGAAAATGGGTTGTACCCTATTGGATCTTTGGGTCATGAAGTTGTTTTTCTTTTTAATTTACATTTACACGAGTTAAAAAAAAATAAAAATTATATGAAAGGAAGGAGATGCAATATTTGAGATAAAAAATAAAACACATAACTAATAAAAAATAAAGTGTGCAAACTCTTTTTATATTCTTATCTAATGTATATAATAAAATTGTTGATTTTTATAACATGTATTAAATATATTTATATTTTTTTACAATTTTTATTTAATAAAGAAAATATTAAATAAAAATAAATGCATTTAATATTATAAACATATAGAATGTATATATATAAAAGGAGTAAAAGAATTAATAAAAAATATTGTAAAAAAATTTAAATATATTAAATAATAAAAAAATATAACTAAAAAATTTTGAACCATTAGATCATATCTGCAGGACCTTGCATTCCCTCAGGGGATCTCAGACAGGAAAGGAGAAGGGTTTCACACCTTCACTTTTTGTTCACGTCAGGCTCTTCTCGAATAACCCGACCCAGGTTATATTCGGGTCCAAATAAACTTGACACGTAGACGTTGGAATCAAATAGGAATATAGGATAAACCCGTCAAAATAAGACGCGCGTGACCAGGCGTAGAAACTTTACATGTTTTTGTCCGTACCCGATCCATAGCCAATCCAACAAACAAAGCCTCATCTTCTTCTTCTACCTCAAAGCACTGTGGATCTCTCATAAATATTATTCTCTGCCAACCAAAATAACCAAACCAATCAATAATACACCATGATGATAATCGAGCCTCCCATCGCCGTTTTATTCCACGCCGGCGCCGCCGTTCGCTCCGCCGCCACAATACCTCGTACTCTCTCTAAACCGTTCCCTCTCTCTATTTTTTCTTGCAATTGTTTGATTCTGTTTTTCGAATGCTTTCGCTGACTCAGCTTAGCGGTTGATTTTGACTTACGGAATGTGATGCTGTGAGAGGTTCTAGTGATTGTTTAGAAACAAATACGGCAGTGTTTTGGAGTTGGAACGGGGTAACAGTAGTTATGCATTAGCTCATTGACTTGCTTTTTTTTTTTTTTTTTTGGCAGATAATAACCGTTCAATGTGGAGCGCTGATGACGTGAACGGTGTGCGTTATGTTGCGTCGTGCAGGCTCGCATGCAGCTGCGGTTTCAACGTGCCTTGGTATGCCCATTTTGGTATCTTCTTGTGATTATTTAAAACGTAGGGAAGTGTGTTTGATGATTATGGAAAGAAATTGTGGAAATTAGTTAAGTTGTGGTTGTGTAATGGTTACAAAGATAATGGATAATTGTGGAAGGAGATGCGGCCACGATTGCGGTTGTGCACTGTGGAGACTGGAGACCTCTAATGAATTTAATTGGGCTATTATTCAATCATGTATTGTTGTATATTTGTGTTAAATTAGATAAAGAACAGAGACAGACATGTTTGATTGAAACCGTGTGTCTGAATACATCACGGAAGATTGTTTATATAGAGATATTGCATTAATTACAAATAAATAGAGGATATTTGGTTTCCTCTAAATTAGAGATTGTGTTCCTATTTATCACTATAAATGCAGAATATTTATTCTGATTCTCAACACTCCCCTTCAAGCTGGAGCATATAAATCTTATGCTCCAAGCTTGTTACAAATATAACTAATTCTAGGACCCCTTAGAGACTTAGTAAGGATATCTGCCAACTGCTCACAGGAGTTGACAAATCTCGTAGTAATAAGTCCTGACTCTATCTTTTGTCTGATGAAATGGCAATCCACCTCAATATTTTTGGTCCTCTCATGAAAGACTGGATTCGAGGCAATATGTAAAGCTGCTTGATTGTCACAGATAAGCGTCATTTGTGTGGCCCCCTCAAACTTAAGCTCTCCAAGGAGCTGTTTCAACCATATGAGTTCATAAGTTACCAAAGCCATGGCCCTGTACTCTGCTTCAGCACTTGATCTGGCTACAACATCTTGTTTCTTACTTTTCCAAGATATCAAGTTTCCTCCAACCAGTACACAATATCCTGATGTGGACCGCCTATCACTAGGTGACCCAGCCCAATCAGCATCTGAATAGCCAACAATCTGAGCATGTCCCTTATCTTCATACATGAGACCTTTTCCTGGAGCACTCTTAATGTATTTCAGGATTCGAATGACTGCATCCCAATGTTCCTGGCAGGGAGAGTTCAAAAACTGACTTACCACACTTACTGCAAAGGAAATATCAGGACGAGTGACTGTGAGGTAGTTCAGTTTTCCAACCAATCTTCTATATCTTCCAGGATCTGATAGTGGCTCCCCCTGATCAGGTATTAGTTTGACACTAGGATCCATAGGAGTATCCACCGACTTAGCATTCAATAGGCCTGTTTCTTCCATGATGTCTAGGGCATATTTCCTCTGAGAGATTACCAAACCATCCTTGGATTGAGCAACTTCAATACCTAGGAAATACCGAAGCTTACCAAGGTCTTTAGTCTGGAATTGCTGTGAGAGGTACTGTTTCAGACTGGTAATGCCATGTTGATCACTTCCAGTGATAACAATATCATCTACATAAACAATGAGGTAGAGGCATCCCTGAGGTGAATGGCGATAGAAGACTGAGTGGTCGGCTTCACTTTGGATCATTCCAAACTGCTGCACAATAGTACGAAAGCGGCCAAACCAGGCTCGAGGGGACTGTTTAAGTCCATATAGAGACCTGTGAAGCCTGCATACCATGGTAGAGGACTCCCCCTGAGCAACAAAACCTGGTGGTTGCTCCATGTAAACCTCTTCATCAAGATCGCCATGCAGGAAAGCATTCTTAATATCAAGCTGGAAGAGAGGCCAGTGACAAATAGCAGCCATAGATAAAAGTAGGCGAACAGATGCCATTTTGGCTACTGGGGAGAAAGTATCAGTGTAGTCCTGTCCATACACCTGAGTGTAACCTTTGGCTAACAGACGTGCTTTGAAACGATCTATTTTGCCATCAGGGCCAACCTTAAGGGTGTATAACCATCGACATCCCACAGTGGATTTCCCGGGCGGAAGAGGGACCAACTCCCAAGTGCCACTGCTCTGGAGTGCACACATCTCGTCAATCATTGCTTGCCTCCATTCTGGGTGGGATAATGCTTCACCTGGAGAAGTAGGGATAGACACGGAAGACAGAGAAGACAGACAAGTATAATGCAAAGGAGAGAGACGGTGATAACTAAGGTTAACATAATGAGGGGATGGGTTACGTGTAGAACGAATACCTTTTCTCAAAGCAATTGGCCAATTAAGGTCAGATGGCGGGCCCGGATCCGGTATAGGAGATGGCGTCGGGGAAGAGTCTGGCATGGCCTCTACTATATCATCATGAGTTGCTGCAGAGTCTGGAGGAGGAATTGCTGCACGCTGCTGTCGTCTGTGATAGACTTGAAATGGTTGTGCAGCCTGCAGTGCTTGTGTTGGAACATCATGGTGTACTGCAGAATCATCTTGGGAAGTAATAGGAAGAGGAACAATAACTGGGGTACCAGGGGTGACAGGACACCAAATGTCAGGAGAAGATGGAGCAGACTCAAAATAAGGAACAGATTCAAAGAATGAGACATCAGCAGAAATGAAATACCGTTGAAGGGAAGGAGAAAAGCAACGATACCCTTTCTGCAAGCGATGATAACCCAGGAAGACACACTTGAGTGACTTGGCCGACAGTTTGTCAAGGCCCGGACTCAAATTATGAACAAAGCATGTAGAACCAAAAACCCGTGGAGGTAGTATGTGAAGTGATGACTGAGGATAGAGGACAGAATGAGGAATCTGATCATTTAGGACAGAAGAGGGCATGCGATTGATGAGGTAGCATGCCGTGAGGACAGCATCACCCCAAAAACGTGGGGGAACATGGCCATGAAGAAGAAGAGTCCTAGTAGTCTCAATGAGATGCCTATTCTTGTGCTCAGCGACCCCATTTTGTTGTGGAGTGTGGGCACAAGATGTTTGATGAAGAATGCCCTTTGAGGCCATAAACTGTTGAAATTGATGGGAAAGGTATTCTCGGGCATTATCACTGCGAAAAGAACGGATAGGGATACCAAACTGGGTTTTTATTTCATTATAAAATTTCTCAAAGATGGAAAACAATTCAGACCTATTTTTCATTAACCAGATCCAGGTACAACGCGAAAAATCATCGATAAATGTGACAAAATACCTAAAACCAGACGAGGTGACAATGCGAGATGGACCCCAAACATCTGAATGAACCAAAGCAAATGGGGACGTAGCCCTTTTATTGACACGACTAGGAAACGAATTACGAGTGTGTTTCCCTAATTGACATGACTCACAATGTAGACAAGACAACTGTTGAAGACTAGGGACCATTTTCTGAAGTGTGGGTAGACCAGGATGTCCCAACTGAGCATGAATCGTCAATGGAGAGACAGTAGACGAGCACACCTGCGATGGCTCAGAGAGATAGTATAGGCCATGTGACTCACATCCGACGCCAATCATCCGTCCCGAAGTCCGTTCCTGCAAGGTAACAGAATTTTTAGTAAATTTAACGATAAGATCATGGGATTGAGTAAGACGATGCACAGAGAGCAGATTAAACGGACAATCAGGTACAAAAAGAACAGACTCAACAGTGAGGGATGGAAGAGGGTGTGTGGTGCCAATGCCTTGAGATTGTGTCTGAGAGCCATTAGCAGAAGTAATGGTAGGTAAATAACCAGATGTAGAAAGAGAAGAAAAGAGGGAGCGGTTACCAGAGATATGGTCAGACGCACCAGAGTCAAGTACCCAAGGACCCAAGGAAGATGAATGAGAGATGCAAGCAATAGATTTACCAGTGTGTGCAACCGAAGCAATAGTACCAGGGCTTTGGCGGCTCTCGAACCACTGGAGAAAATCCTCATAGGTAGCCGGAGTAGCACTTGGTTTATCAGTGGGCTGGACAGTAGGCTGAATGGAATCAACAGAAGATGTCTGAGCGACATGGGCAGGCCGAGGTGGTTTACCATGTAGCTTCCAGCACCGATCAATAGTATGGCCATTACGATGACAGTGATCGCACTTATAATGGCTTTTGGAGTTGGATGACCCCATGCGAGAACGTCCAGAATTATTGCTTTGGGAGGCAAGGGCAGATGTATCTCCCATGGTAGAAGCAGGAATATCAGAAGTAGGCCTTGGTGGAATTCGAAGTAGTGCAGAGGAGGCGGTTGTCATTGTCGGTGTCACAGGTGACCCAAGTATTTGGTCCCGTGTAGCAGAATATTCTGAAGGCAAACCATAGAGGGCTAGAGTCATAAAGAAGGTGCTACGGTTCTCCAATTCCTTCTTAGCCTCGGCTGCAATAGACGCGGCAGGGGGTAGAAGCTCATTAAAATCATGAAGAGCCGCATGAACTCGCCCAAGATATGAAGACATAGGGCCGTCAAATCGCTGAGGAGCAAGGAGAGTCATTAAGTCTCTACACACACTATATAACCGCTGAGCATCATTTGTGTAGAGGGCACGGGCCTCAGTCCAAACCGATTCGCAAGTGTTGTGGGGCCTGAATATCGGTTTGAGAGAAGAGTGGAGAGTGGACTTGATAACATTGCATAGTTGACAATCGATCCGTTCCCATTGTGCACGTTCAGCCTCAGGGATGGACGCGGCGGATGTAGTGAGATGGGTTTTGTGGCCAAGCCCACTAATCCATAAAAGGATATCGGAGGCCCAAGTAGAATAGTTTGCACTGTCCAACTTCTCAATAGAGAGTGGAAAGTTGGAGAAAATCGGAGCATCGGCCTTAGGTGGAGGAGGTGTAGCACCAGAAGCCATGAGAAAATTCGAAATAGCACCTGCACAGAAACAAAAAAAGGGAAAACAGAACGACAGAAATCCCGAAAAGGGTGCGTCGTCGAAGTTGCTCCGATTGGAGCGAAACCGCAAGGGTTGAGGCGTGCTGGTTGGGCGACCTCCACGCCGGAGTCGCGGTCTGAAAATATGGAGCATGCGCCGCCACGCGCCGCCACGCGCCGGAGGTCAATGCTGTTTGGCGCGGCAAAGAACGCGCGAGTGAGAGCGCGTGGTGCGATGTCTGGGCACGTGGTGACCGGATCGGAAGAGATCGGCCCACGACGAGTGCAACAGGGAACTCACAAGGCAAAAAGGTCGCCGGTGACGGCGGCGACGACGGCGGTGGCTGCCGGAAAAGGCGTCGGAGGAGCGAACCAAAGGCACAGAGGTTCGCAAAAAAATTTTTTTATCTCCGGGGGACAGTGGGTCCACCGGGCAGCACGGTTCTTGAGGCTCTAGATACCATGTTAAATTAGATAAAGAACAGAGACAGACATGTTTGATTGAAACCGTGTGTCTGAATACATCACGGAAGATTGTTTATATAGAGATATTGCATTAATTACAAATAAATAGAGGATATTTGGTTTCCTCTAAATTAGAGATTGTGTTCCTATTTATCACTATAAATGCAGAATATTTATTCTGATTCTCAACAATTTGAAAATGCTTTACTTTTGTAATAATTACTTTAAAAATTGTATCCAGGATGATTTCTTATTGGTTGATAGTGAAAATCTTTATAAGAGTGTATAGAAAATAAAATTGACCTCTAAAACTCTTTTGAATGAAACTCATTGAGCTCTAGAGAGACAATGGGTGTGTTTGGATATTTGTTAGAATGGTGTTGAATGGAAAAATTACACTTTCCAATGCATAAATGGAGAAGTAACGTGAGTGTTGGATTGAGTTGAAAGTGGGTTCAGTTGGATGAAACTAAAATCCAAACACACACAATGCCTTCATCCATAGGATTCCAATTATTTGGATTACATCTGAACCACTCATTTTCAAATGATATCCATGGTGTTCACAAATATTTGTTTTTTATTTTTTTATTTTATACTTTAATCCGTAATAATTTTACTTTCAATCCACAAATCCTTGTATTTTTGTGTTTTATCAAGATTATTAGAACTCTCTCTTCGAGTGGAATCACTATCATGTCGTTCATGCTGGTTATTATTCTAGAACCAGCGGCCAAAAGCACTTCAATTGCCCTTTCTTGAGGTTCTTGTGAAATACGCATGATTGTCAATCCAACATGGCAATGACAATAGTAATGCTTGAATGAATGAATGCGGATTGGTGTAATGTAATGCAATCTTTTGGTTTTTGAAGAATTCTTTGGAAGGGTATAATAGATAGGGTTTACAATGCATTCAAACTAATACTCTCTCCGTCTCATAATAATTGTCGTCCTAGGTTTTTTTACACAGATAAAAAATAAATAATAAATGGATGAAAGAGAGTAGCAATTTTACAAAATTAACCTTATTACCATTAATTTATTTATAGTTTTTGCTTTCCATCATTAATATTATAAGGGGTATAAGTAGAAAAAATTATTAATATTACATTGAAAAGCTAAAATGACACTTATTTTGAGACTTATTTTTTCTTCTTAAACGACAATTATTATGGGACAGAGAGAGTAGTTTATACATGAAAAAGATATGTGAATGGACAAATGTCTAGTGTTAATGGTGCCCACCTAAGAGTTAGTCTTGTTTTTCAACTTTTATGGGGATTGAAAAATTCTTTACTTCCACATTTGATGGTGAATGTGTTAACTATTAATATTTCTGTTGGATGCACAGTTGGCCATTAATGTAAAGGAAGATAAAATATAGTTTTCATGAGAAAGTTAAATGGTGGAACAGTGGGGGAGACCAGTGTGCTTTATGGATAAACTGTTGTTATTGGACTTGTTTGTAGAAAACCGTTGGGTGCATGTCTTGAATCAATGTCAGATGCAGTTCCCTAAAGCAGCATACTTTCAAAACTTTTATTTTTCTTTAATCTGACAGATTTCTGGAAAGTGTGTCAATGAATTCAGAAAATGTAAATTTTGTAATGCCTTGTTTTACCTGTAATTCTTATTTTGAAAATTTTGGCTACCTTTCATGTCTAGAAATACTAAATGTTCTTAGAGAAAATATATATTGAATGAATATAATTACGCAGGGTAAGAAGTAAAGTATACACAGGCATTCCGTTCACAAGAAGAAACAAACTTGTAAAGAATAGAATTAGGGCATCATCAGAGCATCTGGGCTCAGCTCAGGACCCTTTAAAGAAAAATGAGAAGCCATCCTATCATCCATTTGAAGAAGTTGCCGTGTCAATATCAGAGAATAGTGAAGATGCTAGACTTAATGCAGCAGAAACAAGTAGAACAATTATTGAGGTACTCAGTTGTATTAATTTTGCTAATCAATGATGTAACCTCACTGAAGGAGGAAATAAAATTTGGCAAACATTTAGGTTTTCTCATTTTAGTGCTATATTTGTACAACAGAGAGAAAGAAGAGCTTACTGTTTGGATTAAATGATTGCTAGAGAATATCCTATGTTCCAAAACCTGGAATGTTCTTATATGAAGAAACTAATGATGGTAATATAGATGTAAAAACAAATATCCAGTGTCTCCATTTCATTTCAGAAAAGTGTTCTGTTCTTTTCTTGTTTAGAATTGATTTAGCATTACTTGTTTTTCAAAATGTATATAAAAATTTAAAAATAAGGAAGAAATTATTTTATTTTTAGGTTTACAGTTTCGTGTGTAGTTAATTGCCTGATAAATAAGAGAATAAATTATCTTGTGAGGTATCATTCTTTGTTTTTGGACCCAGGTGTTAATTCAACTTTCAGAGAGAACTGCTCCATAATTTTCCTTTCTGCGGCCTGTGTTTGTTTTGACGTATGGAAAGTGCAGAAGTTGACAAGGTTTCTTGCAATCCTACAGAAGAATAGCTGGAAATTTTTGTTATGAAAAAATATTAAAAATTTGTTGGGCTTTGCCAAGTGTAAGTCAAAATAATCCACTAAGTTTCTTTTAACAAAATTATCTAAGTTATAGAACTTTATTAACAGAATTATAGTTTCATTCTTGTAATAAGCATTGAACTCATCATGCCTGAATTTATATTAATCTTTGAAAAGTTTATGCCAAAAATATCTTAATATTCTGTTATATTAAATTCTTTAATTATAGAAGAAATTGTTTGGTAGTACTTGCGTGTTATCTTAAGTTTTAACAGACTCTGAGCCTTGGATCCTTTATCCCCAGGCTCAACTCATGTAATGACAACTGTGAACTTGAGGGAAGAACTATATCAAGCAGCTTATCAGTTGCATTTATTTTTATCATCAAAGCAACGAATGCTAGCTAATGATGATTGTGGTATATCATTTTTAGGTTAACAGCAAAGCAACACTGATGTTCTCAAGTTTGATTAGTGATGAATTTCATGAAAATATTATTTGGCCAGATTTGCCTTATTTGACTGATGAACATGGAAGTAAGTGAACTGAAGGCTATATGATTGTCATTTATATTTATTATGTATTAATTTTCTTGTGCTTGGGAAGCTTCATCCACTTAATTAAATTCTATAAGCATTGCAGATATCTACTTTCAAGTGAAGAACGGTGAAGATATTTTGCAGTCCCTAACTTCAGAAAATAATTTTGTGGTATGGCCATGTCTAACATTTTAAGATAATGCCCTGGAATTTCTTTTCAAATACTTACAATCAGTTATGACATGCAGTTTATGTAGACTTCTATTTAGAGGAAAGCTTCATTTTACTTAAATTTGATGAACTGATCTTTATGAATGACATTTTATGTGCTAGAAATTCCTAAAATTGCCTTCGTTTTCTTGGTGGTCATTCTGTTGACATCATTGAAAATGTAATTTGTGAACTTTTGGGCTTCAACAATCTGTTTATATTCTCACTACTTGTTTGTTGTGTCTCATTATACTATTTGAAGCATAAACAACCAATCCTTATGCATCATTTGCGTGCTACTTATTCAGCTCACTTTTCATCTTTCATTCTAGTCTCTAGTTCTGTTGCATAATTGCAAAGTTTGTGTCTTGTGACATGTAATAATGTTTGCTTTACTGATTGTCTGTTCTGTATCTTGTAGCAAGTCATTGTTGGTATTAATTCCATGGAAATGATCTCCGAGATGGACTTATCTGGTCCTTCCGAAATTGACTTTGGGATTGAAGAAATTGATGATGAAGATACTGAGGATTTAGATGACAGCGATGAAGAGGATGAAGACGAAGACGAAGATGAAGATGGGAATGAAGATTATGATTCGGTCTGATTTTTTGTATATCATTCTGAGGCTTATATTAATTAATTTCTGAACTATAAACATGATTAATACGAAAGATTATTCATTATTTTTATATTATTGTTTGCAGGAATGGGTGGCTGTTTTTTCGGATGATGATGAGCAAGAAGATGACGATGAAACACTTGCAGACTGGGCAAAATTCGAGACTATGCGATCTTCTCATCCGATGTACTTTGCCAAAAAGTTGGCTGAGGTAGATATTAATGTCAACATGTTCATTATATGAATGCATTTGGAATGACCTAATTTGTGGCTTCGAGAGACCTCATGCTTAAATCCTTTCTATTGCAATTTTCCGTAGGTTTATTGGTATCAATGACTTCATTATTATTATTATTATTGTTCTAGATTGCTTCAGATGATCCTGTTGATTGGATGGAGCAGCCTCCAGCTTGTGTGGCTATCCAAGGGGTTATAAGACCTGCTTTTGTTGAAGAACATTCTACAATACAGAAGCATCTATCTGCCAATCAATCCAGTGATACCGACAAAAGTAAATCCATAGAAAGTGAAGGGGAAAATATTGGTGTGATTAATGGTCATGTGCTTAATTCTGGATCTTCTGGAGATAATGCGGCACAGCAGGTGGAAAACAACGGGAATAGCGTTATCCCCTTTAGTGAGACTTCATTTTACAAATTGGAGATGATCAAGATTCAAGTGTTTTCTGCACAAGGGCAACCTGTAAGTTTGCTGACTTGTATGTGTTCGTGTGTGATTGTTTAGAGACAACCACTATGAACTCATGCAATTTTTTTTTTTTATCGGCAAATGTTAGTTGTTAGTTTTTTGTTAGTGGGGGGATTCGAACCCACAAACTCATGCAATTGATGATGCACGTTGTTCGTATTCACTAATGCTGGTTCTTTCCCTTGCAATTTGCTAACTTAACCAAGTTAAGTAATAATGGATATTTCATTGAAAAAGGTAAAATAAAGCAAAACCCATGACATGATTTCTACATTAATTTATCAATACCTGAAATTTGGCGCAAGTGGTATTTTTTCGCAGAACAACTTCAGTACTAAAAGAGGTGTCTAATCAGAAATGATTAATTTGTACTTATACTTTCTAGTTACTGCTTGGCAGAATAACAATATAATTGATGGAGTCATGGAGTGGATAAAAAAAAAACCTAGATAATATCAAGATATATCTAGCAGAGTTTGTTGCCCCATGTGCTATAGTGTTAAGTTATGAAATTGTAATTTCTCTAATTTGTAACTCTATTGGTTAGAAACTTAGAATTGTTAAACAAATAGTGACACAGATAATTTGATTGCATTAATTAGTGGAAAACAGAAATCCATTTGCTGGCTTAGTGGAAGAAATAATACGTAAATTGCCTATCCTAAGTTTAAATATGCATAATCTAAGAAAATTTCAGTGTGATAATGTTAAAGTATTTAGATATTTTTTGGTTGGGAAGTAAACTTTTGTTCTGATTCTTTGCAGACTGCCCTTGAATTAGAAGACTACATGAATGCCCAACCTGATGTTATTGCACACTCTGCTTCCAAAATCATATCTCGTTTGAAAGCTGATGGAGAAAAGACCTTGGAAGCCCTTAAGTCCCTGTGTTGGAGATGCAAGGGTATTCAAGTGGAGGTAATACGACTCTCGGAATAATTTCTTTAGAGCACTTCTGTTAGGCAGTTTTCTCTAACTCTTCCTTGCCATTTGCCACCGATGAATGACTTTGTAAACAATTTTAGCATGTTTGGGTTAGTCTTTGATATTTCTCTTCATTCAATCCAACAAGAGCATGAAGTTTATGCATCTCTTTTAGAAATGGTGGCGGCAAACCACACTCTTTATAAATGAGAAACTGTGACTAAGGACATCTATGTGTCTTTAAAAAAATGATGAAAAACCATTTGGGAAATCTTATCATCTATTTCATTTTCTCAAGAGCGCTTGTGCACAAGCATATGCACATTCACATATGTTACAGTCAATAATCACTTTCATTGTAATTTATTGCAGGAGGCACAACTTATCTGTCTAGACTCCCTTGGGTTTGACCTAAGAGTTTGTTCTGGAACTCAGATTCAAACACTGAGATTTACATTCAAGAAAAGGGTACATCAGTTGTTTTTCAAAGCTATAAATTTCAATACCTTTATATTTCATAACTTATGATATTAGTTCTGTTATGTATTGTACCTCCAAACACTAACAAAATCACGCCAGGTGGAAAAACTTGTCAGAATACTACAGGCTAGTTTGGGGAGGGGAGGGGGTTGTCACCTCTTCATGAAATAATATAGTTTTTAAATGGATCCATTGTATTTAGACTTTGGGCCTTCCAACTTTTTTTTAGCTTGACAAACACCACTTAACTCTTTTTTACACACAGGTTGGCTTTGTATTGTGTCCAATGTTCTAAAGTTTTTGCCTTCTGGCACCATGTCTCTTGATTATAAAAGCAGTCCTATATATATTTGTTTGGGTATACTTTCTTGTGTGGTGGGTGTGTGAGTGAGTGGGGGGGAGGGGGGTGGGGTTACAGCTGTCCTATGTATTTTATTCCCAATTATTTGCACTTATTAAATTTACATTTGCAGGCCACATCAGAGTACAGTGCTGAGAGACAACTCAACGATTTACTATTTCCAAGAATTCACCCAAAGCAGCAAAAAATGAAGCAAACACATCAAAATGAATGCTGAAATCGTCTAAATGTGATCCCTACATGAATTTTGTATGCCTTGTATGCCTTTTGGCCAATGATTATGTATAAAAGTGAAAGGCAGGGGAAAAGATCCCATGCAGATGCCAATCAGGTTATGTAGTTTGAATTGCATTTAATCATTATTTTAGTTGGAAGTAATTTTTTCACCAGTTGCTTCCTTAGTCATGACTCCTGACTTATCTACGCTTTTGTATTCATCTTTTTTTGTTGATTAACCTAAAACCTGCAAGTACAACTAGAGGCATTAGACATGAGGAACAGACGAATATGAAGACCCCGAATACAAACTAATATATTAGTGGGCATTTTATAATCCCGTGACTTAATTGGGTGTTATGGTCAATTCAGTGGCACCATGGAACCCAAACTAGTGTTTCTAGTGTCACCGCATAGCTGGTAAGTTGAATGCTTAGTTATGACGGAAATTGCCTGTAGGATTTGGAGAAACAGGTGCCCCTCAAGCTAAGAATTAGTGTAGCTTATGGGAGTTGAATATCTGTGCATTACTTGAACTCGTCTTTGTCTCAACTTTGAAAATGGTGATCAACTATACTCGGGGAAAATTCCTTGATTTGAAGAGGAAGACTACTTCAACATCTCCTATGGTCAAGTTGTTGTCCAAGGCTCAACAAAAAGCTTCTAAAACTTAACGATGACAGAGGTAGGTTAAATAAAAAAAAGATAACGGTGGCTTTAGATTGAGATACCATCGGTTTAAAAGAAGGTAGATTAAAGGCCATGGGTAATGAACAGGTTGTACAATTGTTAGTGATGATTTCTTGGATTAGAGTGCGCCATTAGAGAAATATGTAGATGGTTTCAACATTGTGATATTTCAGGTGTCATTCTATCGAGGATGGATATTTTCAAGGAGATAATATGTAGATGAAATTGGTGCTTTTCTGATTCAACTTGAGTCATGAAAGTATAATTTGAAATGCATCTTGTTCTCATTTGTGCTCTACCTAAACACTTACACGATCTGATACACACACAAGAGAGAAAAATTTGGACCATTTCACAAATTTGATTTACCTTATTCAAATTTGAGTCAGACGATCACTAAAGGCAATGAAAGTATAAAACTCAATTAATAAAATTTAACACAATTGCTTTCTCTTGACTCAAATTCCAAACCAAAAGACTAATTCCTCGATAAGTTATACGTTCAGTGGTAGATAAATTATTTTCCAATAATGTCTGTAAATTTCAAATATCCTTTTTACAATATTTCCCAAACATATAGGTTGAGAAATCTTCAAAATTAATTCTATAATACCTGAACGGCTTTAACGAAATTGCTATAGAATGAAGTTGATAGAGAAGACATAAAATAAAGCTTAATGTCCCCTAATTTCATTTAACTAACTCTGACTTGATTATTTACTTGTACATAGCAAAAGGTTAAAACTTAAAGAGAAGCTCATACAGCTCGTGCGTGGAATCAGCTGTTAATCCTCTGCAAGAGCATTTTCTATCCTTTAAGTTAAGAGGATCAATTAACAGGACCCCTATGTTGCTTGCAGCAGATATGTGCAACATGCGGCTTCTCTGGTTTTTTTAGTTATCTGAAGCTATTTGTTGATCCCACAAGTAGAAAATTCTTTGTACATATCCACAAAGGACTTAAATGACGCAAAGTTCTTGTTGACTGGAGGTCAGTTCAACCTGGGATGCAGTACTTTCTACAGCCAGCCACCACTCCTCATCTTCATCATCAATTACCTCCTGCTTTAACATATTTTATGAACTAATATTCAGTGTTATGTTCATGTGGCCAATTAAGATAAATAAAACATCTTCAGCATAATCATGCTCTGGGACAAAGGCCTTTCTTGTGACAAGTTTTGTTGGGGAAAAAAAACACTATTTGGGGTGGTGACTTCTCTCTTTACAAGAACCCCCTTTTATACACCTTCATCCTAATCTTAAATATCTTTTAAGTGACCAGAACCAAATCAATCAGATTATTGAGTTCCATTCTTTACCATCCAAATTCCAATCTAAGCAAAATACACGACATAACCAATTTGGATTAGATCAAGTTCGTGGAATGCACAACTTAGATTTGATTTGATCCGCGATCACCATATAGTTTTCGAACAAAAATTCGACCATATTGGAAAACACACTCTGCCACTGTCTAAAGGGGCTTTGCTTTTCGAACAACTAACGAGGGAGTCTTATGGCCATTGTAATGTAAACGATAGGGTTGAAAGCAAGATTAAGATGTACTAACCATAGTGCTTAGCTCTGTCTTTGTTTGCTTATTCTCCATATCCTCAACAACTCTTATGGCTTCTAGCCACCAAGAATCATTGGAGTTGTCCTCAACAGTGTCTCCGTATTGTAAAAGATTTTGCTCCTTGTTATCATCAAGTTGATGTCTCAATTTATCATCTACTGTCTGTTCATCATCTAACAACCCAAAGGAATCAATTACATCTGAAGGATTGGAGAACACATGAACTGGGATTTGTCGCGAAGGAGATCGGTAACCTGTTTCCATGAATAATGAATTAATTAACATGTTAGAAGAGAATGAAGAATTGAGTGCAAAAAGGGTCTTCAAGCACTTTGCTGTAAATATATTAACCTCTGCAGTCAGGATCATGACATTTCTGATAATACACTGCCATTCGTAGATCAACCACATATATCACTGGACCAAAAAATTGTGAAATGTATTATTAGTATGTTGCAATCAGATAATACAGGACACAACAAAATTAAAGACAAGGTACAACCGTACTTCTAACCTTAGAAAGGAGAAACATCACTGACTTTGCTAAATTTACAATGACAATCAAAATACAAGGAATCTCTACCCTAAAAGTCAAAAACTCATTCAAAAGCAGATATTTAAAATCCAGACATCGCCAAACAGCAGTTCCAGGCTTCCAGCCTTCCAGGATAAAAATAAATTAAAAAAAAAAAAGCACTTCCTGGGAAATTACCATTATTGCTTTTATGCTGTCTGCCAATTCGCTCACAGTATCTATTTTTTGTCATGCTGTAGACCATCAGTCCAAATTCCGAGAAAAAATACCAGCTATGAATTTTTCCTATAATTGCAGCAAAGTATCAACACAATGAGTAGGATTATACTGAAATCTCAACTTTGAAAACTTTTAGGGACAGCATGAAACCAAATATCTAGAAGTTCAGATAAACCGGCAAACAATAAAATGAAAATGATCCAACACAATGGAGAATTTTCCCAAATGGGGTTGGTAGGTAGTTTGTCTCTGTATTTGAAAGAGTGGAGTCAACTAATCATCTAAAATCTGAAGTCAACAGTTGAGCTTGAGATTAAAGAGATAACAAAATGTATTTAGAAGAAGTGGTGATAAGAAACTTCTAGTGAAAAACAAATAAGCAATGCAAAGTTACAAATTAGCTAACCAAAATATTTCTTCCAGGGAAATTCTTTTGCTCAGATATGCCACAGACCTGAAGTTTCATTGTGCAAGAAAGCAAGAAAATTCATATATACATGACTTGGGAGAATATAGTATGTGCAAGTATCACTACTAAAATTCAAAATAGTATATCAAACAAAGTTGAAACAAAATCAAACTTATTAAGTTGGTGCATTTACTTATGCAAAAGCATGCTTAAAGTAATAAAGTCAATATTACAGGCTGAAATATATCACCTGGTATATTCCCGACAGAGGCAACAGATAGTATAAATTTGTCCAGAAATGGGAATGGTGACTTTCCCATGAAGTATGTGGTTGAAACATCACTTGTACTAGTATTCAATGTAAATTCTGGAGGAATTTGGCAGGAATTTCCAAGATTACTATTCTCCTGTCAAAGTTAAATAAATATAATCATTAAGGCATTAAGCACATGAAAGTTTAAATTTCAAGGATGTTACTTTATGTCCAATATGTCCAATATGTGCATAGTAAAAAAAATCTGTGATCAACAAATCAGTGTTCGATTATACCAAGAAAAGAGTCTAGGTTTTTTATATGCTAAAGCCTATTTTGGAAATCTACAGACTTAACATGATAACACTTTGTACTCTAGTAAGTACCTTGGAACTGAAAAGAAATAAACTTGATTGCAATAAAAGATTTATAAATTTAAAGCCCAAATCTACCTCTGTATCAAAATGCAGAGTTTTCACACAATCTATGTCTGTTTTGCAGACCAGATACTTTTCGCAATCAACATCCATATTGCAGATCAAGGAAGCCATGAAAATGTCTTCTTCACCCTGTCACTTAAAGAAATTAAAAAAAAAAAACAAAAACTAAGTGACAAAAAATTGCACAAAATCAATTAAAGGCAGAATGAAGACATAAATACACTAGTTTGCTCATCATATTGCATATTTTTGGCTTTCCTTGTGTTGAATATGATCCTACAACTGTCTTCAACAGGAAATGTTAGGCATGTTACTGACAACAATGCATGTTATTATCCTTTCTACATGGTAAAGAAAAAAAAAAAATTTAAGCCCATTACCCATAGGATCTAAAAGAAGAATCAAATAACAACCAATTCTTCTAGAGGGGCTCTATGGCCATATGATGACTGTTTTCCATTTTCAATGTTCCCGTTCCATTTCACTCCTAACTAGCCTATTCTGAGTCTGCAAATACTGAAACAAGATATTCCTTTCTTTTAGGAAAACCCTTTCTTAATAACACTATTTTGATGGTACAATTTTGAATAGCAAATATTAGTAAGAAAAGTACCATACCAAGTTCTTGCACTTAAATCGCTTTGTTGGTAGAAGAACTGAACTTTTTCCTGCTTTTGAAGAAAGAAGAAGACGGAAACAACGATTCCGAGTATATACAGCAGTATCCACAAAAAGTTGGTTGGCAGATCCATTGCTGCTGGAATCTTTCATTACAAACAATTTTTCAAAACTTTTATCTTTCCCCCTTGCATTTAGAATTCTTGAGCATATCTGATAATACGTCATCAGAGTCACAATGGTTGATAGTGGATACTTATACAAAAGAAATACCATAGAGTGTTGCATAACCACAATTATCAGCTAACAATAACATTTACATAAGAAGTAATTAACACTGAATCATTCATAATTACTGAACTCAACTTATTTATATCTTTATGTTTGAGTGTAACTGTATAGATATAGACAGAAAGAAAGGAGAAAAATCTAAAAATAGATAGAAAACCATCCTAATCCGAATTTTATCTCTAGCTAAGGTGGAAAAAGATGAGTATACTCAGACTTACTTCTGAAACAAATGCACCTGCGTGAGAGTTGTCCTTAAATGCAGTCTTTGGTATGCGAACTATTATATGACGAGAGAACTTATCTGCAAATGAAAATAATGAGATGATAAGGGTCATAACATGGGAAAAATCAGAATTCATGTCTTAGAAGCACTCAACAATTGTTTTACTTCTAAAAGTTAACAAACAAAGAACAGCCAGTGTAAAATGCTTTTGGAATTAACAAATAAGTTATAATATATGAAAAATTCTTATCATACCTTTGATTATCTTTTAATAGTAGTTTCTCTATTTCACATTATCTCTTAGAATTGGTTATCATTTTTCTCTATCTCATTATTTGCTTCCTTAATTAGTTAGGATAGTGATTAGTATAAATAAGGGTTAGTGCTCTAGGTTTTAAACACACATCAGTACATGGACATGGAATTCCTCACATGTCTCTCATTATCTCCCTTAGTCAACAGAAGAAAACATAGCAGAAGAAATTTGAAAGTGCTGAAGGTGTCCATTGGTTCAAAGGTAAAGTCCTTAGCACTTGGCACAAGGTCTTGGGACTGAATCATCCATCAATGAGGATGGATTGTCTTGAGGTCAAAGGATTATCTCATATCATTTAACCAACACCAATCCACCAAAAAATAAAAGGTATTAGAAAGTATTGGAGGGATACAGATAAAGGAAACCTAAGCATTTCAGTGTAAAGACATATTTCACTAGTTCCAATGTTTTGGTCGACAAAGAGTGCCAATGCAAGCCGCCTTCTGATCTTGAACAAATCAAGACTGATCCCTAAGTGTAATCAATGTGTCAAAGCCAAACTGTCACTGTTAATATACATGGATTAGCCACAAATTCTTCACTAAATTACATTAGGCAAAAAAGAAAAGAAAAGAAAAGAAAAATGTACACAGAGATGGAAGGCATAAGAATACTACAGAATCAAGAATTCATGTCATGTGTCAAAGTCAAACATTAAAAGGAAAGGCATGTAAGCAAACAGCAAAAGCTCATCGAAGATATGGGCTACATATGTAACACGTAATAGACCTGAAGAAAAGCCATACCTTGAGTTGAAGAATCAAGTTCTACTACCCAATTGTGGTCTCCTTGGATTGCATATTTTTCATGCAAGGCTTCTAGAACCACTGATATCAAGAGATCAACCATTTCTTCTCCATTCTTTCCTGAGTTGACTTTCTTATTAAACTCCAAATCAAAATAAAGGTGACATGGTAAACCCTGGGAGCAAAAAGAAACTTTAAGACTGGAAAAAACAAACATGAACACACACCTAGATTACTCATAATGTAATTACAGCCTCATTTTGCTAGTTAAATCAGTGAACATAAAACACACAAGATTATTACCTCTTGAATCACTTCATAATGATGACGGAATTTGGGATTCATATTCTTGTACCTGAGAGTCATCATCAACATGAATATATTGACACAAGGATCCTTGTCATTACTAATTAGTTACAAATAATGAATCATATGAAGAAGGAATATGAAGGAAACCTTTGCCAGAATTCTGTATATGTAGACACGAGGAACCTTCTTTGGCCATTAAAGTGGTCTTGATAGCTGAAAACACGAACATCTTCTTGTCCTTTGGCAAATTTCATTGCTTCATCCTGCCTTGGGAATGTCATCCAAACTTCCTTCCTATACAAACACAAAGCAAGATTCAAGTCATATTCTGATACATAAAGTAAAAGAAGAATAAAAAGATGGAAAGAGTAACCAGCATGCAGCATCTGACAAACAACTACCTTATGTTCAATTTCTTTTGCTGAGAGAGATCAGGACGTATCTCACGTAACAATCGCCATAACATACGGGTTGGCTTTTTGGGAGGAACGCCATGAGGAGATCCATAAAATACAATTGGAGAGAACTGTTTCCCACGACCAATGCTTTGCACTTTGGTTACTGCTGATTTTAGCTGAAATTGTAATGCAAAGTAATTTAATTTTGATGGAAGGATAGAGTATGAACCAAGTTGCACAGATATGGTAGAAATACAGCATGATTTTAAAAACAGCATGGGTACAAGAGGAAGCAATGTATTGTACAAAAAGGAAAAAAAAAAAAAAAAAAACATTTTCAGTTTTCATTTTCTATTTTAACTCTGTTTCTTGTCTTCGAAAGTGTACAGTAAAGAGTAAAAACAAAAAAATGAGAAAAAAAGTAGAAAATTATTTTCACTCTCTCTTATATAAACTTATAAAGATAGGGAACAGAGTGAAAATAAGATAGCTTTATTATTATAATTAAAAGTGAAAACAGAAAATAAAAATACAGAACATTTTCTTAAACCAAACAATCACCATTTACCAATTAAACTGGAAGATACATACATTCCATAACATTTTAACTCGAATTTTCCTATAACAAGTTATGAGTAAATAGTGTATGCACAGACAGTGTAAAGAAGTTTTATGTTGTCATCTAATCATAAACCGCCAATGCCATATATGGTAAATTTGCTGACTTTTACGATAGCTAGCTTAAAAGTCATACCAATGATGATTTCTAATTGGTTGACATCCAATACACTAACAGTGCTGTCAGTGCATAAAAATTAAACTCATCAAGCAAGCAAAATTTACCTAAAGACGGGAATGACCAACTTATTGCAATACAATACCTAACCTAAATGTTCTCAACCATATTCACAGCAAAATGTAAATCAATAACAACAACAACCAAGCCTTATGTAAGACACGGGAATTATTCACTTGACACATCATAAAAAGGAGAGAATGGATTTACTAATAGCAGAAATCACATTACTTTCTCAATAGAAGATTCATTGTTGGTTTTTCTGATGCGTGATAAGGGGGTTTTCAGTTCTGCTCCAACCGATCCTGGACCTGGAGATTCCGATGGAATCTCCTGCTTTGAACTCCCCTGCTCCAATATCCTTTTACTTCGTTTTCTTTCCCTCGTAGCAGATTCTGAGGCAACAACACATTATTTTTTTTTTTTTTTGGTTTTTAATTTCATACTCAACAATAAGAAATTGGAAGCTTATAGTTTCCTAGGGATTTGGGAGAGAACAAAAGAGAGAAGAAAATGGAGGAACGTACTGGGAGGGGTTAAGCCGCACTTGAAACTTGCGAACAAACGATCAACGTCGCTCATGTTGCTGCTGCTTGTGGTTGATGATGACATTTTCGTTTTTTCTGGTAAATGAGAATTTGATTCTCCGATTGGGGAATTTGTAGTTTTGTAGTTTCCTACTTTCCTTTTCAGGCGGGAATTTGAATTTCGGGGAGAAAAGAACGGCGGGTTCCGAACCGGATCGGACCGTTTCGGCCTAAATGGTCCGGGTCGGCCTGATTAAACACGGAGAATTGCTATTCTCACCTCCAATTTGTTATTCTCACCACCCACATGGGTGATTTTTTTCTTGATTTTCCAAAATACACTTGTACAATGGAATCGTGATTCCATTGTGTTATTTTTCAAGCAACACAATGGAATCGTGATTTCGTTGTGTTGTTTGAACGGAATCGCGATTCTGTTGTGCTATTTGAATTTTCAAACAGTACAACGGAATCACGATTCCATTGTACTGCGTAAAATTGAAAAAAAAATAAAGGGGGAGGGGACGAACCTCAGGGAGACAATGTGAGAGAATGGGGAAGGTGAGGGAGACGTGAGGGAGAGAGGTGAAGGAGAGACGTGAGGGAGAGACGTGGGTGCTGGAGGTGAGCAGAATGGGGAAGGGGGTGAGAAGAAGGGCGCGGGGAAGGTGAGGGGTGGGGGGAAGAGGGAGAGGTGGGGGATGAGGGAGAGTGGGGTGGGGGGTGGCTGACAGGGGTAAAGGGGTAATTTCACCATGTGGATGGTGAGAATAGCAATTCTTAGGAATGAGAATAGCAATCCCCTTAAACACGGGCCTTAAAATGTTAGCCCAACCCAAAAGTTGTAGTAGATGGATCAGTGTTGTTGGGCTAATTTCTTCTCCTATCTAGTCGAGAATAATTCAGTTCTTTATTAAAGGCTTAATTACCAAATTAATTCCCAAATTATTTAAAATAGTTCAATTTGGTCCCTAAATTTTAAAACACATCAATTTGGTCTTCAAATTTTAAAAAATGCATCAATTTGGTTATTTCCGTCCAATTAGAGTTGATGCCGTTTTAGAATTGCATTATTAACGATGTCAACTCCAATTGGACAAAAATGACCAAATTGATGCATTTTTAAAAATTTGAGGACCAAATTGAGGTATTTTAAATAATTTGGGAACCAATTTGGTAATTAAGTCTTTATTAAACGAAGTTTCTCTTTGGTTTAAAGTTAGAAAAATAATTATTACATTTTTCAATATAAATATATGATTTAAATTAAATTTAAAAGACACACGATACGATAGCCTAACCAAATTAAGAAAAGAAATGTAATATCAGGAACCATTATATATTAATTAATAAAAGAAGTCTAAAGATTAAGCCTAAATTAAGGATTAATCTCATTATCAGCCTACAAAACTTAAACTTGTAAGAATACCTCCAGTTTCATTGAAAAATCAAAGATTTTCTAATTACAGTACTTACAAAATTAAGTATGAAGATTAAAATTTACAAATTTTTTTCATACAAGACTAATTTATAATAACCAATTTTATACATTTATCATCATCCTCTTACGCATCTATAAATTTGAAAAATTAGAATGTAATAACAATATAGAAATTTTGTAAACCATTATTTATTCAATCAAGTATTTTACTTTTGTTTTCCATATATATTTTCCTTGGAGACAAACTAAATGTGGACACTTCTCTCGGTGGGAAGAATTCAAACCTTGGTTCATTACATTATTAGAGACTAGTCCCTTCTACTAAATTCAATTCTCGTTAGGTATTCAATCACATATTATCATGCACAATAAGCTTATTAAATTTTATAACAATTATTTTAAAAGTTATATCTAAAATAATTTCTGATTGGTTTAATAATATAAAAATCTTTACTCACGGTGTAAATTAAACTATAGAAATTTAGATGATTTTACACATTTATCATCATCCTCTTAAATAAAAATAAAGAGGCAAATGTCATAATACTCCTTTTTTTTTAAAAAAAAAAAAAAAAACGATGTCATAATACTTATAATATTATATGGGACATAGAGAAAAAAGAATTAGGACAAATTCTTCAGGAGAAACAGGGGACGTGACATTTTTGCTTATGGAGAAACAGGTGAAACATATGTAGGAGTTAAAAAGCAAACTCGAGATGCGTCTGAACTTCTCCGCTGTTGACGAGAACTTGAAGCCCTTCTGGAGGACCCTGACAGTGATGACACTCTTCTTGCATGTTGCAGTTTGATTCTGATACTGAAACAAGATATAGAATCAATCAATCAATAAGATATAAATTTTAATGGGATCCAATGTGTCTATGGAGTTAAGAGTATTGAGAAACTGTACTCACTTTTGATGGACATCAACATATTGATCAGTTTCATCCAATATATCTTCCTAGAATAAGGAAAACAAGTAAAATATTAGCAATCTTACAACACCGGAAACAAAAGTAAAAAACACTAGTTGAGTAAGAGGAATGCTAGCGATACTCTTACTGACACTCTATTTTAAATACTCTCTTTGTGATCGGTTGAAATTTATTGAAAACCATCAATTTTCTTGGATCCCACATCTAAAAGAATCATTAAATATCATGTGGGAACCACCAAAATTGGTGATTTTCAATAAATTTCAACCAATCACAGAGAGAATATAAAAAAGAGAGTGTTGCTCAGTTGGAGTAATTAATCTTTTTGTTTAACATTATTGCATTGATAGTGAATAATAAATTACTAAATGATTTACATGGAATGGATGTGTATGATGTGTGTAAACCAGCAACTAAGTTATCTTGTGATTTAGTGAGGGATGTTCTTTTTTAAGCTTTCAACAACATAGCTATGTAACTATAATAGTGAGCAACATTAACCTGAAGTAACTCTTCCATAACATCTTCCAATGTGATTATCCCAATCACTTCCTCATCCGTTGTTGGAAGAGACTCCAAATTCTCAAAGGATGAACTTGCATCAGGTTGTTCTGATCTTCTTTGTGGAAGATCCGAGTCACCTTCTCGATGCATGACACTCTTCAGTGTTGCACTATAATATTCTGTTTCTTGTGAATGCCGATTTGATGCATCGGTTGAGTTGCGAATATAATCTCCCGGTTCAAATGAAGAGCAAAGTCCTATAAAGTCCACAGCTACAACCTTAGATGCTTGCAAGAACCAACTATCCTAAAAGCTTAAGCTATTCATGCAAGAGTCCTTTAGGCTCAAAGGGTGGATTAACACATAGTAGCACATACAAAATTTTATTTAGAGTATAAATGCTTTAATACCATGTTAAGAGTCAACCATTCAAAACCAAAAGCTATTAGGTGACACCCATGAATGATTCTATATCTGACAAATTCCCGAAAAAATATTGGATTACTAAAAATTTTGCTTATGCAAAAAATAAAGCTGATGTATCATGCTCAAATTTCCTTTGGGAGATGAGCTTGGCTCCTTGATGGTATTGATTTTGAATGAGAATCATTTGTGTAGAACCAGACCTGGAGTTTTCCTTTCTGTATGAGTTGCAACAGTTCTGATGTTCTCTCCACACTTGAGGACTACAGCCATGTGGCTTTGACCATTCTTGAATTGATTCAGGATATCATATAGTGGCCAATCTTCACCAACTCTGATAAACAAAGAGGAACATCATAAGCTAAATACAGATAACTACTGAGATTAATCAATTAGTAGAACATTTTGAACATATGACATATGAGCTTGATGGTAGCTAGGTAGTTATGTTGTTTTTTTCCTTTTCTTTTTCTCTTTATTTTTTATCTTTGCCTTCACCTTCATCATTATAAGCATTCTCATCTTCCTATAATAAACTTATATGTTCCATTCAAAGCTATTCTATCATCAGCAAAAATAGAGAAAGAAATTCCATACCTAGGAACTCTCCTGATAGTCATAAACTTAATTGGCGTTTCATCTTCAGGACGACAGAAGATTAGATTCTTGACCTAAATCAAGGTTGAAAAGGCAGTATTGGATAAACATATTGCAAATCAGAAGAAAATGTTTAGATGTTTCAATAAAATGGGGTCCTAAGAAATTGATCCAAATAGAAAAAAGTTGCTATAAACTAGAACATATCAAATTGATTGATTACCAAGATGATACCAACAATATTTGTTTGATTTCCAGAGTACACTGGTATACGGCTGTGACCTTTGCTCATTATTAAGCCCATTGTATGCCTATAAAGAAGAAAAATGAAGTTCAGTAAAAATAATGCTTAAACATCAGATATAGACATGTGGGACATACATATCAAGTTTGGAGTTTATGTCAAGAGAAAATGTTTCACTTATAGGAGTCATAGCATCTTTAGCAGTCTTCTGTGTCAAGTCCAAAGCTCCAACAATTATTTTAGTTTCATGAAGTGACAACTCTCCACCTTTCCCTGCCTGATAATGAACTTGAGCATACCACAATATTACAATAAAATGTTATTAAAATTCTTGAACCAA
Organism: Pueraria montana var. lobata; assembly: GCA_026413185.1. Classification (NCBI taxonomy): domain Eukaryota; kingdom Viridiplantae; phylum Streptophyta; class Magnoliopsida; order Fabales; family Fabaceae; genus Pueraria; species Pueraria montana. The sequence goes on from CM048648.1 coordinate 79,481,296, forward strand.
TAAAACAAGCTAACCTCATTGGCATGTAAATGGACTAAAGTCTTCAGCTCTGCTCGTCCTAAAAGTGCAGTATGCCCCTTGCCAAGAAGCCAATCTAACAACTACCATAGCAGGATTTGCCAACATATAAATCAAAGAAAACTAAAGTATTAAAAGCTAAAATTTAGGCTAGGTGTCTCTGGTTTTTCTTGTTTACCTTTACTAGCGGAAAGACAGACACTAACATGTCTATCTGTTTATGGAGTTGGATTTGTTGTATACATAGTTGGTGCATTTTTTTTATCAGCGTAATTAACGTGAGAGATTGAAATAAAATAGTGAGATAATTTTTAATATTATTTGAAGGGTTAAAAAGTGTAAACCAAACAGGGATTTCCCTTTTATTATTGTTATAGAATTTGTTGACTATGTTAGCAATGGTCCTAATAATATAGATTAAAAAAATCCTGATTTATTCACATCCTAATTTTGATGCCATACACCTTGAAAAAAGCAAGATATCACTAATTTATGGCAATAAGTATGAGTCTAGTAATTCAACAAAGGTTGTCTGAGATTAGTTCATTAAAGGTTCTAATTTTGTGCCTCTCATTCTAAGATATGGCCTAGTGAGTGAGACAACTTGGGTAACTTCTTATTGCTGTAAAGATAGGATTACCTTACTAAGTGGATATGCAATTGGGAAGAAAATAAGCATAAGAACTCGAACAAACGGAGACAATGTTGCCCCAACACTTAAACCATATCTAGAACACAAGGCTTGAGGGATAATCTGAGATAAAAATCTTGGATGAGAAATTAAATAAAGGATATAAATGTATGTATGTAATTAAATATATTCATGGTAAAGTTCATTTTGCTATACCTCTGTGGTGATAGCCAAAAGGCTAGCTGCTATTAATACAGAAAGCCACTCTGGGAACATTTTCTCCATAAAAACAGAAACCCCCTTGAATGATACAAATTTATTTATTGTCAGAACCTTTAAACCATAATCATGACAAAATGTGTATAGGCAGGTTATTAGATATTAAAAGGGAATACCCTTTTATGGAGAAATTTACTTTAAATCAGATGAAAGTTCAAGAAATGATATGTGTAACATACCTCAAGTGCCACTGATTTAGCTATGAGGAGGGTGCATAAAAGTAAGTGCTCATTCTTAACAATGGACATAATCTTCGCTGCAGATAAATAAAATTGTTTTCATCACTTAATAAGATGAAGCAGTAAATAGTTCATAGTTTCATACCCCAAATTTCTTCTTCAATAATAGCCTCTAATTAAGTGTAACATTGTGTTTTTGGTTAGATATTTGCCCACTTTGAAGTCATTAGACACCATGAAATTTGATTTTACTAGTCTTTAGATAAATGTAAGTTAGTATTGTACTTGTGACTAAGCTGAAAATAAGAATTTATTTTTCTTCTTCCTCAATCTTGTAGTGGCCCAATTATGTGTTTTACTGTTTTATTTATGAGGTCATAGGATGGCTAAATTTGTTTTATTTCTATTGATGAGTTTAATGGCTATGGACTGTTTTGTGTAAAAACTTTTTACATCAACCAATAAAAAATCACAATTGGTATGACTTTTAAGATTGTTATTGTAAAAGTCAACAAACTTACCATATACAGTAGTTTGTAATTCACAATTGGTATGATTTTTAAGATATTTATTGTACAAGTTAACAAACTTATCATACAAAATAGTTTGTAATTGGATATTGGTGTAAAACTACTCTATATATTATTAGCGCATAGCCTATTTTCTCTTGTTTTGTATGTTTTATGAGACCAAATATAAATTGATATGTTATAATCATATCTTATCACTCCCTTATCCTAATTTTTAACTAAATTTGTATACCCGAATACATGGCTAAATCTTTTATTTTCTTGAGTCTTATAGCAAGCTTAAATGAAAAAAACTACCCTAAACAAAAAGCAGTCAACTACCTGCATTTTTCTGGATTTGAGGCTGCCCAGCTTTAACAAGAACTTCAAGATCAACTTGGCTGAAGGACAAGAGTCCTAGAGCAAGACCTGATGTGATAGCAGCAAATAACACAAAAGCCCAACACATGCTTAGTAAAATCCAAAAGTGACTTCCACAACAAAGTGCCCTTTCCTCAAAATATGAACTCATTTTTTCTTTGGATGGGGGGAAGCAAAAGAAAAAATCAATGACAAGAATTGCAACATGGCATGTAACAAAGCAGAATATAAGCAAAACCCAAGTATATAACTCTCTGCAGGATGCCATTGCCTGCATACTTGAATATAAAAGTGGGGTACCCCACCATTAGGATCAAAGGTCCCAAATCATACATTCCTAACTCTTGGGAGATTTCTAAGAGGCAAAGTTAAACAACTGACAGAACAGAATTAAGTTGAAAGGTGCATGCAATTTTTTTAAAATTTGACACAGATTTCTAAGGGATATTCAATATTTTATTATAATTTGACACATAAAAGTGCTGTCCAATATTTTATTTTGATCTAGCAAAGTGCTGTCCAATATAATTGAGAAAATTAAAAAATATATATATACCCTTCAGTTTGCGTTACGCGGACTTTAATCCTTAAATTTAAAATTATAATTTAAGTTTTTTGATATAAAATTATAATTTAACTTTTAAACTTTTTCAAGTCTGTATTTTAATTATTTAATTTAATTTTTCATTATATAGTTTTGTTTTTTTTAAAGTTTCAGAAACAGTGATAAATTGAACTGTCTTTCATGAAAAACTAGTAAGTTACCCGTGGATTCGCACGGGTCACGTTCGTTTTTATGCATGTTATAAAATAATTTATTTATATAATTGTTTGTTTAAAACTAAAAAAAATATGATTTAAAATTAAACATTTAGTTCATAATCAAACAATAAATATACTTATATTTTTAATTTTTAAAATAATTCACATGATAAAATTGAAATTAAATTTAAAAATCATAATTATATATTTAATTGGTTTAATTATTTTGTAGGTCTCCATACTTTTACTAAATTTTAATTAGGTCCCTGAACTTTTTTTTCAATTGGATTCTCCTGTCTAATTGTCATTATGAGAAATTAACCGCATACACCTAATTAGAGGTGCAAACGGTGGACTGGTGCTTCTAGAATATGTTGTAAGCACAACTAAGTCAATTGTAAGAAATTTTTGTCTGCACCTCTAATTAGGTTCTACGGTGCGGTTATTTTTTCCTAAGGATAATTAGATGGGATGACCCAATTGAAAAATAAATAAAACATTAGGGACCCAGTTAAAAGAAAAAAAGTTTAGGAACCTAATTGAAAATTTTACAAAAGAATGAAGACCCGCGGATCAATTTAACTTTTTTTTTTACAGAAGAAATTTAACCTATTTAATTAATTACTTTTTTTACCTAACAAATGTTATTTTATAAATTTATTATTAAAATTCAATGTAATGTAATTAACTAATTTGATAATATTACCCATGCAATTGCACAGGTCGTCACGTTAGTTTTTATTTATGTTCCAAAATGACTTGTAAATATACTTATAAGTTTATATATAATAAATTTATTAATGAGATGCACACCCATTAGTTTGATATATACAAATACTTAATTTGAAATTTTGCCACAATTAAGCTGCTCGTTCCTCTTCAATAATGTGTTTTTATAGGAAATTTCTATTTATTCTATAATTATTGTAATTATAATCATGATTGTTCAATTATGCCATCAAATTTTCTTTCATGAACGGTTTAAATTATTATTTTCTATTTAAAGATTTATAATAAAATTGAAATATAAAATATTTTTTAGCACCAAACATGTGGATGAATTGGCTTGGATATAGATGACAATGGGTTGGGGCGAGGTGGGACGGGTATGAGTAATAGCCCTCTATACTATTTGGTATTTATATAGATGTCCTAAAAATAAATTAGAGCAATTTATTTTATATATATGTAAAGGTATTTAAATAATCCTAAAGTATGTACCCACTTTACTACTTGTCTATGTCCCCCTTAATAAGTGAATATCCATTTAATTAAAAAATAATTATAAATTACTTATCAAGTTTTTTTTTTATATTTCAATTAATTTATTTAAACCACAAATAAAATAATTTTCATCAATTAACTTATTTTTTTATCAATTAATTTAATAAAACTCATTAATTAAATATTTTTATATTTTTTAACCAAAAAACATTAATTTTAGAAATAACTTTCTATATTTCTTTAACTTTGTTTTATTTAATTTGTTAATGTAATATACACTTATATAAAAATATTAATTATAGTTAATTTTTTTTTTTATAAAATTTGCCTTTACTAAAAGAGTTAAATAGTCATTGTAATTTTATTTAAATATTTAAATGAGATATTAATAAATAACAATATTGATAAAAAAATAATTAATATTTTACAATAACATATGTTTTAAGTAATATTAAATGTACAACTTTTGTACAATTCTTACAAAGAAATTAATTTATATTATGTCTAAGGAAAATACTGACAGTATATTGATTTCAAATAATATTTATTTGAAATCCATTTTTTCGATTTTATAATAGATAAAAAATTATGTCCGTGTGTGTATTTATAGAAGTAGTAGGCGATTTTTTTTTGAAGGAGATAGACACGTTAACCTGTTGAAAATACTATATAATGTAAGAAGTATAGAAAAATACATATTAAGTTTTAAAAAATATATGAATAAAATAATAATAAATATATATTTTATACATCGATAATGCAAATTTTATTCTCAAATTAATTTTTTTTATCAAAATTGTCGTGTGCTGAGTATGCAACTGTGTAAATACTTGGAGAGAGAGTTTTGTTGTTCATTGTAATTCTACCTGACTTGAATCGGACGATCTCCCATAGAAAATACCTGTGGTCTTTATCATAGAAAAATAATTTTAACTATTTTTAGTTTTGATACTATTAAAGATTTATTTAAATCTATTTATAGTAAAAATAAAATTAATAAATTAATTTTAATATATTTATTATGTAGTTTTTGTAAAATATTTTAAGATTATCAATTAGATATTAATCAACAAAATTTTCAGATATGTAATTGCTAAAACTCTCTTCAAGTATTTAACACGGTTACATATTTAAGATTTGAACTCAAGACCACTGACAAAGTTGAAATCACCTCGTGCCATGTCAGTGATTCACATAGTGTAACTCAATCATATTTCATTTAGTAAATTAACATTTTAAGATTATTTTTATTTTTCTAAATTAAATAAAAAAAACTAAAATTACATCTACAAATTAAAAAACATAAAATCAAATAAAGTAATACATTGAAAATTTGAAAAAAACAATCTTAATTAAAATAAAAAAATAGCCCTTTGATGTGTAAATTTTATTAGTATAAGAGTAAATTACACTAATCACCCCTAAAATTTCGTGAAATTGCATAAATTTTTAATGTTTTTTCTACCCCTACACTAACTCCCCTTAGTTGTTTGAAAAACATTACATCGACATCCCTCATACGTTACATTAAACCCCTTAATATTTTGACAAACATTAGACCATGTACCCATATAAGGAGGTTGCTGCAAATGTTAAAAAAAAAAGGAAGAGTTTGTGTAATTTCACAAAACCTAATGGGTGATTAGTGTAATTTACTCTTATTATAATTAATTATCATTGAAAATATAACTAATTATTCATATCATATAATTAAATATTTTATAATTTAATTAATTTTAAATTAATAATAAATATATTTTTTCTTTGAAATATTTATTCACTTCAAAAAATTAAAGTCATAGCTCGTGATTTTTTTAAAATCCATTGTGATTCTCTTATAGTTATAAATTTAAATAAGAACATTATTTAATTTTAAAAAATATTTATCTTCATTGAAAAGGTGTTTGACATAAATAATGCTATAAATTTATAAAAGGCTTGAATATTCATTTGGTCTTATAGTTGTACAAACTTTTGATCATACTTCATTATATTATTATACATATTCCATTACATTATTACACTTAAAAATAATCTCTTTTAGTCCTTATACATGCTATTTTTTTTAATCATTTTTAGTCCCTATGAGTTTAGATGGTAAGGACTGAAAGGGAATAAAAATGGTATATAGATTAAAGTGGATGATTTTAAGTATAAGGACTAAAAGGTAAAATTTATGCAACTATAAGGACTAAATAAGTAATTAAACATTTAGAACACATTTGATATCTTAATTTAAAAGCTTTTCACAAATGAGTTTATTTTATATCCAATAAAAAATAGCCAAAATTGAAGAGATTTCTAAGAGGCAAAGTTAAACAACTGACAGAACAGAATTAAGTTGAAAGGTGCATGCAATTTTTTTTTAAATTTGACACAGATTTCTAAGGGATATTCAATATTTTATTATAATTTGACACATAAAAGTGTTGTCCAATTTTTTTTTTGATCTAGCAAAGTGCTGTCCAATATAATTGAGAAAATTAAAAAATATATATATACCCTTCAGTTTGCGTTACGCGGACTTTAATCCTTAAATTTAAAATTATAATTTAAGTTTTTTGGTAGAAAATTATAATTTAATTTTTAAACTTTTTCAAGTCTGTATTTTAATTATTTAATTTAATTTTTCATTATATAGTTTTTGTTTTTTTTTAAAGTTTCAGAAACAGTGATAAATTGAACTGTCTTTCATGAAAAATGTGATAAGACAACAAATTGAAACTTATTGTAGTATGATTTGTTGGTTGACTTGAAGAGTGGCCCAATAGTTAATTCGTTCTATTAAGACTCAAAAGTTTAAGTTGAAGGTAGCATACTCTTCGGGCACGTATTGGTTATCCAGGGGAGTTTATATGCCCGACAAACAAATTCGATTGTTCCCTTGATTGTTCTGTTGTACAATTATTTTTTGAAAGGAACACACCAAATATGTTAGAAAAAGATTGGTCAATGGTTCTGCGTATGACATTAGGACTACCACGCCAATGTTGTCCAGGCAAAGGAATTCTGTTTTTTCATTCATCATGCCTTAATACAAGGCTTTAGCAACATTGTTGAATAGATTCTCTCCAATAGATGCTCTCTAGTGGCATTATTATTGCATGAGATTTTGACCTTTCAATAAATTTTATTAATATAATATATTTCTATTGTAAAATGGAGGTTTAAAAAAATAAATGACGAGATCATGACATTTGTTTTTAAAAAATGCTAGCGACACTCTCTTTAATTTTTTTAACACTCTTTATAATTGACTGACATTTGTTGGAAATCATGAATTATGTTGGGTTTCACTTCTAAATGATTCTCTTCCCTTATTTAGAAGTGTGGCCCCCACAAAAATTCATGATTTTCAACAAATTTCAACAAAATCATAAAGAGTATTAGAAAGATAATGTTAGAAAAAATGTCATTAGCATTTCTCTTTATTTTTTTTAAACCTCCATTTTACAATAGAAATATATTATATTAATAAAATTTATTGAAGAATCAATATCTCATGTAGTAGTAATGTCCCTGAAGAGTATCTATCCTCCATTGAAGAACTGCCGGATTCTCTCAAGTGAGAAAAAACTTGAGATGGTTAAGTGTCATCATGATCTCACCGTTTATTTTTTAAACCTTTATTTTATAATAGAAATATATTATATTAATAAAACTTATTGAAGGATTAAGATCTCATGCAATTATAGTAGTAATGTTATTGGAGAGAATCTATTTGCCATTGAGAAAGAAATTCTCTTAAGTGGAAAAAAAAATCTAAGATTATCAAGTATTACGATCTCACCATTTATTTTTTAAACCTTCACTTCACGATAGAAATATATTATATTAATAAAATTTATTAAAAGATCTCATGCAGAAGTAGTGTCACTACTCACTAGAGAGAGGATCCCTTATTAAAAGATCTCATGCAGAAGTAGTATCACTACTCACTAGAGAGGATCCCTTCAATAATTTTTATTAATATAATATATTACTGTTACGGAGGTTTAAAAAAAAATGGTGAGGTTGTAACACTGGACCATCTCAATTTTTTTTCCCACATATTAGAGATTCTCATCTCTATGATTCTACTCGTTCATCTATTAGTGGGGTATATGAAGACTTCAAAGTTCTCATTATTGATTTTTTTAATGCTGTGTGATATTGCAATTTATTACAATAATTGCATTTTGGTTATAGTTAGTTTAGAGAGGATACTGCCAGTGCTAGGACATTTTTTACATAAATTTTTTATTGGGTCGCATCTTACTCTTTACAACACATTCTTTGCAAAGCAAGTGTGGGACGTCACCCAATAATAGATTGTGTTAAAATATTAGTGTTTAAGGTAGTGTGCTTTTAAATTCTTTTTAAAGTAATGTTATTAATATCAATATATCATTAAAAAAAATGAATATGTTAAAAAAAAGTATGCAACATGACTCAATAAAAGAGGATGTTAACAAAATTTAAAAAAAGAAAAAAAAAAAAGTTGACAACATTCCTGTTAAAGTAATCATATTCCAATTCTAAAAAATAAGAAACATTGCCCAATCACTTAATCATTTTAGGTGCAAGTATAAGCACTTAAGCATTTCTGCAAAGTTTAACTAGAACTAGAATAGCTATATAGATCAGTTAACAATCAAACCTCAATTTCTGTAGCAAAATTCTGCTTGATTTGACACTCTTCCAAACAGAGAAAAAAATTAAGCAAAGATACACACATTTGTGCCCTGGACATGCCACCACCACAAGTATACAACAAATGCACAGAGATTATACAACATTATGTGTCTAAACTGAACTTTTACAAGCAAACAAAATCAACAAAGAAACATATATGACAATAAAAAAGGAGCTTAATTAGTAGAGACAGAAATTGAGAAAGAGTTAAACCAGGTTGCTAATCTTTTTCATACATTGTACTAATGTACTAAATGTCAACCACTAATGCATCAATCTTAGAGGAATCACAAGCACTCCTACCACTGCTGGAAAGGCTCCACTGATCAGACACTATGCTTGCCGCAGCAGATGCAGGCAAAATGCCACCTGCAGCAACCCCACATTTGGCCACAATCCTAACACTCTCTATCAACTCCTTGGTTCTAGCCTCTTGTGACAAAATGTCCATCAACTGTTGAGGAGTTATCACAAGCTTCACTTTCCAGAACCTGCTGCTTTTACTACTAGTAGTAATGCTGCTTTTACTAGTACTACTACTCCTACAAGAGAAAGGTTCTATGGAGGTTTTGTTGAGAAACCTCATTCCTTGGTGGTGTTGGTAGTCCAAGGACATTCTGTATGGAGGAGGGTAGGGGGTTGTAGGAACACTATGAGATCGAACGTGGCCTTGCTGAATGGCGCGGTTGTCACCACCGCCGATGTGGCCGGAGGCAGAAGGGTGTTCAGGTTGCTTGTTAAGTGGCAATAAGTGGTATGACTGTCCTGCCATCAACTCATCAAATTGGCTAAGTGGTTTGCAAAATAGGTCATGGCTTGGGAATATGCCATGCCCTGGGAACTCACTAATGATGACACTCACAGTAATTGGAGCATAGAATTCCATGATGCCACCATTAGATGTTGTGACTTTGATTAGAGTTTCAGGATCTGACATGCCCCCCAACAAGCAGTTTCCCATGTTGGACTTGGAACCTTTGTGAACTGTGAAGTAATAGTGATGGCCTTGTTCTTTGTGAGTATATATGGTAACTAGTTTGCTGCCTTGGAGGGTATTTCAAGAGCGGGAAAACTTGTGGGGATGAAAAGAAAAAGATGGTCTGTGGTGGATTCTTCTTAGGGGGAAATTCTGATGAAGATATTGGAGTAACACAATAACAACACCCTTAGGCTATTATAAAGTTAGGGTCTATTTGGGTAAACTTATGCAGAAGCATTTTTAAGAGAAGAAAATAAGAAGAAAAAATGAAACGAGCTTCTCCATAAGTTAAAATTAGCTTATGCATAAGGTACTTTGTAGAAACTCTCTCATACAACTTCTTTAAAAGACGAAAGAGCTTCTACAAATTAGTCTGTGTATAACTTAATTTAAGTTTATGGAAAAACTTATTTCATTTTTTTCTTTTTCTTTTCCTTTCTTAGAAGTGTTTCTAGATAAGTTTACCCAAACATGCCCGTAATGTAAATATTCAGGTTTGGTGTCACATGTTATGTTTTAAAAGTTCATAAAAGTTGTTCTTTCTCTAGAGTTTGGCAAATTAGATTTGGCAAAAGCAGGGTTGGAAAGAAAAAGAATGTACTTCAACAAGTCGTGCACTGTTTAATTCTGCTCTTTGAACATTTGTTGCAAAACATACTCACCAGTCAAAAGATGAAAAAATGATTCATATGTATATTGTTTTCACCAGGTCTTTTAATAATTACAAAAGAGGAAAAATGTCGTTCAAAATTCATTTTGGTCCCACTATGCTAGGCCCAGCAGAATCGAAGAAAGCAAAAGGACTTGTAGATATACCTGCCAGTTCTTCGCCCTTTTTCTTTTTCTTTTGACACTTTATCTTTATCCTTTGATAAAGGCATATCAAGGCGTCAAGAAACTATTAATTCACCCAGTTATTTAGGTCGTGGAAAATAAAATTACAATCCCGTAAAATGTCACGAAGAACAGTTTGTTCTGCTTGCTTTGGATTTTGTTTCACCAATTTCAGTCAATTATTGTGGGATTTCAAGCTCATGTCACAACCACTATAATTTACTTTAACAGTTGCATTGGACTTGGAGCAAATTTTTTGTTTTGCATTTCAAAATCATTTTTCACTTGAGAAAGGTTGGGCTGAACCGACTCAAATGCAAAAACTCAGAATCATACCATGTGGAAAATTTAACTGTGACTGAAAAATATATTAATGGAAATTTCTAGTGTCTAACCTTCAACCCAAGGCTTTAAACAAGGTGGACTTGATGGAGATGTCACGTTAATTAGTGATATGGTCAAAATATAATAAGAGATAATCCTCACTCCATGAATTAGCTTTTAAAATGAATTAAGTTTATCCAATAAACTAAAGTCAACTTTTTTTCTTTTTGACCTTAGTTCATTTTACCTTCTCATTTTTTCTATTATAAGTGCTTAATGAGAAGTTTATATAAACATGACCTAAATGTATTGAATTGAAAATATATACAAATCGGTTACCAAGCCATCCATAGATCTTCTTGTAAACTTTTTAGGCTAAAAATGTCTAGTCTTCATCTTGAGGAAAATGTGTTAGAAATTTCACATTGACTAATGATATGACCAAAATAATATAAGTGGAAAGCAACTCTCCCTTTATAAGATAACTTTTGGTGTTGAGTTAGGTCCCAAACTTAAATTCTAAGTTTTTTTTTTTTTTTTTGGGTTGAGTTAGGCCTAAATCCAAATTTTAAGATCTACTACAACATGACGACTAGTCAAATTCTAAGACCATCTCCAATGCGAGGTGCCTATTTATTTGATTTTTTTTTTTTGGTTAAGAATATTTGTTCTTAATAAAAACTTGTCATTGAAGCTGTCAAATTGAGTTAACCCACCCTCATTTAGTCATGATACAGTGAGTCAGGGCCAAAAAAGCCTACAAGGCTGAAAGACCCACATTGAAAAAGCCCACATAACTCTATAAGTTAGGGTTAACCCATGAGCCTTAAATTTAAAATTTTGACCCTTTTTTTTATGCAACCATATATAAGCTCTATCTAGATAAACCATGCACACTATGAGATTTAGAGGTGTACATAGGTTCAAGTCAACCTGATGACCCAATAAGTTTTAACCAACCCTAAGGAGAAAATTTGGATTGGTTTGAACTATCAGTTTGATCTAAATTTTAAAATTATAAACTCGATAATATCATTTTAAGTATTGGATATAGGCACATAAAGCCCAAATTAACCCGAACCTACACCATTTTAGTAACTTTTTTTTTTATGTTGTGTAATTCTATAGTTTTTTATGTTGTATAATTCTATAACTTTGATCCTTGAGACTATTTATCAATTTTCATTTTATTATGATATCCTTTTTTTTCTTCTATTTTTTCATTTTCAAAAATTGAAAATTAGAAAACTTATTTCATTTGACTTTTGTTTTCTATTTTCAAAAATTAGAATATTGAAAATGTGTTTGATTGAATCGTTTTCAATAAAAAAATCATGAAATATTTTTATATAAAATTTACAAACAAATTTTAAATAATAAATATATTTATATATATATATATATATAAATATTTATTATTGAAGAGTTTATTACATGGTAGAATTTATTTATTTAATTATTTATTTCCTCTCCTCAATTGGAAGAAATATATAATAAGAATAGTATTTGTCATTTAAAATATATTAGTAAAAGAGGTTTGAACAAAAAAATTTGATTAAGATTGTTTGATTTCATTTTGATTTATGTATGTTATAAATATTAAGTATGTGTTTGGATGGAATATTTAAGAATTCTAACGTTATAAAAAAAAAATTAAGAATTCTAAAGAATTTAAAATTTAAAAAAAAAAATTCAATTGCTTCAACTGAAATATTTTCATTTTGTGTATTTCTAGTTGGTCACCCCACCTTAGATGATTAGCCTCTTTATGATTTTTCATATACTTCTTTAGGCTTGTGATTGATATGTTTTCTCTTTTTGGGAACTGGGTTTTGGTGTTATGCTTGATGATATAGTAGAATGTAAAATTATCTCTTGGCCACAAGAGTTGGATAAATTTGACAATTTTCTCAAAGTATAATGTTTTTTTTTATTCATGAAAAAGGGATAAAATTATCAATCAACATTAACCACATGAGAAGGGGTGTTTGGGTGCAAGATATGATGAAGGCTGGTGGAGATGCTCAGAAATAAGGGCGTTTAAGGCAATGATGGCAAGTGAGTTGTGCATGGAAGATGCAACAACTCCACTGCCTGTGATAATGTAGAGCGTAGGAACTTGATCTCTTCTTTAATTATGCATGTTTTGACAACGAAGAGGAACATTGTGGGACATGGTGGCAGTGTCGACGGCAGAGTGGTACTTGTTGACGGTGTATTGCGGTGAGAGATACGTTGGAGATGGAGGTGCAGTAATAGGAAGTGATTGTACTAGAAGTATAGAAGGGGCGGATCTAGATCTTGGCAGCGGAGTTAATGATGCAAAAAGGGATTGAGGATGCATGTATTAGTAGGGGTGCATAGGGGAGGACTGACATCAAAAGAAAGTACTTTATAAAAGTGTAGAGGGCAGACTTCGAGATGACAACGTTAGGAAGTCCTCCTTGGTGTCTCTCTTGAAAGATATAACCTCTATTTTTGCTTCCAAAAAGTAAATTCTGGAAAACATTATAACACTTCTGGAAAGTAAATTCCAGAAAACATTTTAACATTTTCTGAAAGTAAATTCCATAAAAGCATTATAACACTTCCACAAAGTATTTTTTAGAAAGATTATAATACTTTTGGATAGTAGTTTTTGGAAGTATTAAAATTTTAACACTTTCCAAAATTTAATTTTCAGAAAAGGGTAATTTTGAGAGAAAAAAAGTACATAAGTGAGGTGCAATTAGCAAATAGGGGATGTGCATTTAGAAATTGCCTTGGGTTAATTGTCTTTTTTTTAAATAAAAAATTGATAACCCAAACCAAATTAACATGATCATCTTTGGGTTGGACGGATCGTATGGTGGTAAGGTCTATTGCTAAAATAATAAAAATATACAAAAACATGAAAGATAAAAATATAGGGATAAAATACTAATAATAAAATGGAAGAAAGTTGATGAATAGTTGCAAAAGTTAGAATTATAAAATTACACACCATAATTATAGAATTATACAACATAATTTTTATTTAAAAAAATCTAAAATGGTATAGGTTCATGTCGAGCTCCATACACCTAGATTTAATATCTAAACCGATATAATCGGATTTATAATTTTAAAATCTGAATCAAACTTCTCTGAGTTAGTTTGGATTCATCATGTCATCAGGATGAATCTACACCATAGCTCACCCCTATTATTTATGTTAAGCCGTCCCTCTTTTGATCTCATGAATTTTACCTCTCGTGTTAAAGAAAATTTTCATGTTAAAACTTGTGCGTTTTATTAGGATTATATCTTTTTGTGCCTATTCTTTGTAATATTTGTTGTTGTTATTTTTTACTTGCTACATATGTAGTTGGGAAATGTTTGATTTTGCATGTTATAATGTGTAGTTGCATTCGTGGTGTGCACACTACTTTTGCAACAAATTTTAATAACAGTAAGTAAGAAAGAAAAAGCTCTTGAACAAAGTAATATTCATGTAGATTAATTGTCATTTGAGGAGAAAACTAAGCAAATTTCGTAAGGCCGTCCTTCGTTAGCAGGCAACCTACAGTGTATTTCACGCCAAGTTTTTTATTAACTAAAAATCAAATTTCATATAAGTCGTAACTTTACGTTGGTTCTAATCAAATTTCATAATTATTATTTAAATTTTAATTTTTCTGGTCAATAAGCACGAGGAGATTAAAACTTATTACACGATCTCAGGAGTTGTCTTTACTAATTGGAATATAGCTACAATGCTGAGTCAAAGGATTTGTCACTCTGGCCATCAAAAAAAAAATAATGAGGAATTAAATTATTGTTTAACCATTCAAGATTTACATGACATCATTATTTGTATCTGTAAAGTCTTTGTCAACACCTAAATTCTTGTCTCGTTTTCATTTCTCATTCAAGATTTACATGACATGATTCAGCTTTGTAGCTCCTAAACTTTTTTCCTTCTATCTCTTTCACTATAACAAAAAGCATTTCTGCAATCAAACCATTTTTTTTTTATCTAACTTGAGTAGGATTGCTTCCAGTAGAGAATACGTGTGGTTTATATCAAAAAACAATTTTTGTTGTCTGCAGTTTAACAAAACAAAACCATTCCTGCAATCAACTTAAAATTTTCATTTGTGTGGTTTTGTTGACATCAATCTTTATAACTGATCTTAAGCAACTGAAAGTAAAAAACAATTTTGAAAAAACAAGCATTTATTACATCGAAAATACAAAAGTTTAATAATGAACATTTTCTTATCGAATAAAAACTTTATACTTTTAAGTACTTAAAATAACCCTAAAAATAGTACTTTGGGCTGAGATGTTAATAGAATAATTTTTTTAATACATAGTTTTGTTTTGTATTTCAAGAGTGACATTCCTGTACTTTATTCCATTTGAAATGATGCTATTCCTTTCTCAGAATCTTTGAGCCGAATGATTAATTTGTTTCTATGGCCGAATTTTATTTGTATCTATCTTCTGTCTTCTTCCTCAATGTCTTACACCAAAAAGTACTCATGGCTAGTTATCTTCAAAAGCCAAGCCATTCAACTAACCACTCAATAAATATGGAAACATTTTCACCATACTCCCCAACATTGTTAGTAGACTTTATACAATCACACAATGAAAGAAGATGAATTCCCATGTTGTCAGCTTGACTTCTGGGTGTTTCTGAGTATATGTCTGGTGCTTGTGTCACTGGCAGGGATTGCTTCAGGTCTAGCTCTAGGACTACTGTCCTTCAGCCATGTTGATCTTGAGGTACTCATTAAGGCCGGTCGTCCGAAAGATACAAAACATGCAGGTTTATGGTTTACCATCTTAAATGTCACTATGCAGTTTTAAGCTCAGCAGCATAATTGGCATTACTGTATCTTACTTTATCTGCAGAAAGGATTCAACCTTTTGTAAAGAATGGACATTTTGTCCTGTGTACACTTCTTCTAGGAAAATCACTGGCCATGGAGGTATGTTGTATATAGCACACATGAAGTTAGTTAATAGAGCAAATTACATTAACACTCCCTAAGAGTTTTTTGAATTACATACAATACTTCTCATTGTTTAATGTTTACAACAACCTCTCTCATAGGGGGTGTCAGTGTAATATATAAAAGGGTGTCAGTGTAATGTTTTCAAACATTAAAGGAGATTAGTGTAATATATAAGGGAGTGTCATTGTAATGTTTTCAAACATTAAGGGAGTTATTGTAGGAATAAAAAAATAGAGTGGTGTTATGTGTAATTCAAAAAAAGTCTCAGGGCGTGCGAGTGTAAGTTGCTCTAGTTAATATGGTTAAAGAATCGCATACACTAGGTGTTGAAGTAATTATACAAGGACTAGAAATGGTTTTTCGTTTGTTTGTCTAAAATGTCCCTTTAAACAAAATCCCTTTTAACTTCAGTTGTTGATAAAGCAAATGCTCACACTCTTATAAGATGTGTAGTATTATTGAGGATATAGTATTATTTTAGCTGTTAAATGAATGTACTATAAATGATTCTTGTTAACATCATTGACTAGAGATGATTCTGACTGCTTTTTGTTCAAGGCACTGCCAATTTTTATGGACTCAATCATCCCAACTTGGTTTACTATTCTGGTGTCAGCGCCCTTGGTGACTGTGTTTGCAGAGGTAATGTTTGTTTTGATAATGCACCTGTTGTGATGAAATAAATCACATTTTTGTTAAATTGACTCGCATCACATTTATCATTTTAGATTTTACCTCAAGCTGTGTGCTCTCGGTATGGACTAACTTTAGGAGCAAAAATGGCTCCCTTTGTTCAACTACTTCTTCTGATCTTCTTCCCTATAACCTATCCTGCTAGTAAGGTAAATTTTATGTTATGTGTGTCCATATTTTGTATTTATTCATTGTCTCTGTCACATATTGCATTTGTAATTGATGATTCATTGCACCAAAATTAGAAATAACAGAACTGCTGCATTCTGCTACTTATGGTTATATGCACATAATGCAAAAACTAAAACAATATTGAATTAGAGAATAACACATTATTTCTCAAGGAAAATTTCGTTAGTACATCAATATAAGGTGATTTGGCTGTAAAAGGAATCTTTTGAGAAGATTTAATTAATATCTCAAAGTATCTTTCTATTTTGGCAGGTGCTGGATTGGGCTCTAGGGAAAGAACATTCAGTTCTTTTGAGAAGGTCAGAGTTGAAGACATTTGTGGACTTACATGCAAATGAGGTTTTCATCCAAATATATTCTCTGTGGACTAAGTTGATCACAAGTGTGAAATTAGTAGCTAAAATTTTCATATGCAGGCAGGGAAAGGTGGGGAATTGTCACATCATGAAACTTCTATAATCACAGGTGCTATGGATTTGACTCAAAAGACAGCTAAAGATGCAATGACACCCATATCTGAAACTTTTTCTCTTGATATAAATTCAAAACTTGACATGTAATATGTCATAACTTTTAACTTTGAAGACATATATACAAATATTCTTCTCCCAATCTCTCATAATGCAGTTCACCTTTGTCATCAGGCATACAATGACACAAATAATGAGTAAAGGTCACAGTCGAATACCTATACATTCTGGACACCCAAGAAATATTATTGGTCTCATATTGGTAAGCAATTGAAAAAGCACATATGGAAATATAATGAATTCAAGTATTTTCTGCAATAGATCTTGAATATATAACTTGGGGAGTATAGTATTGTCATTATGCTCATGCCAATCTATGAAGTACGGACTCTAGCACAAACACCAACATGATACAGACACAGATACCTTGACACTACTAATGTCTAAAATATAAGACACTCGAATACGGCATATATATATAGAGAGGGAGATGTATTCACTTTTTTAAACAAATTTTATATTATATTTTAAGCTAACATGTCTAGAAGTTATAAGATGAGTATATTTTTTTTAACAATATTAGTGTATGTCTATTCCTGTGGAAGTGTCGCCTCAAGTGTTCGAGTTGTGTAATAGTGTCAGCTCAAGTGTCCAAGCTGACAAAAAAATTAATTGGACACCTTATGAGAAGTGTTTGACATGTGTCGGACAACTATTGGGGAGGTGTTGGTGTCAGAAACATGTCCGACATCGCGACACTTCAAACAAGAGAGGTCTCAGAGCTTCATAATTACCAATTAATGAAGGCAAAAAGAAAGCCTCCATTTGATATTTGAGACAATGTTGTTACTGTACATTAGCTTCTGTTTCTCAAAGTTGCTTATCAAGCTTACTATTAATTCTTTTGCACAGGTTAAAAACTTGATATTCAGCCGCCCAGAAGATGAGACCCCAATAAAGAATTTGATTATTAGGAAAATTCCAAGGTAATAGACCTAAATTGACAGGAATTTTATAAGCCAGATGCCATCTGAGCTTCAACATCAGGATTTGCCATCAGAAATATTACTTGTGATTTTCATTCATGCAGTATTTACTACTGTACTAACTACATGATATTGTTCATTTAATAATTGTGTAACAGGGTTTATGAAAGTTGGCCACTATATGAGATATTGAATCAATTCCAGAAGGGTCACAGCCATATGGTTGTTGTCTTGAAATCCAACAAAGACACAGAGAACACTCCAGCTCATGCTGTGGGTGCACCTACCTTTTTGAATACAATTACACATAAAATATCAAACCAAGCTCAAGTTGCTGTAGGTAACATCTTACAGAATTTAGTCATGGTATCATATCAAATCGAACTAACCTTTTATTTAAGATGAATTGCAAAACAAAAGTAGAAAAAATTAGTTTACTGGAAGAGAATAAATCACTTATGTTTGTCAATCTGGGATCTGCAGAATCTGATTCTTCCTTTGTCCTGGAAATAAGTCAGAGAAGTTCTGTACATGAATCCAGTTTAAACTCTAGTGATGCAGAATTTCATAGTCCAACATTAAAAAATGTCATGGAACTAAACAGAGAAGTAGGTCAAGAATCCAGCCAGTGGGAACAAGAAAATGAATATTTCTCACAAGAACAAATAGAGTCTCTTCCAGATGTTATAGATGAGGAAGTTATTGGCATCATCACAATGGAAGATGTCATGGAGGAACTGTTACAGGTTAGCATGGTGGTTTATGCTATAACTTCATTTGTTTTTCAAATTTTATGTCAATAATGCAGAATACTTCATATTCCTATTTGTGGGATCAGATAACAATGATAACATTCCTTTCCTTTAGTGATGATAACACATATGATTCTGTTTAGGAGAAAAAAAAAACAAAGGGAAGCTGGGTTAACATTACTTCTATTAAGATCCTATTGTCACAAAGGTTGAATATCTTAAATGTTTGAACTACCAACTAATCAAGTTGACCCTTAGGAGTTTAGTGAAATGTTTCATCATGTCTTGAAGTCTCAAGCTTCTGTTTGTGGGATCATATAACATTTCTCTTCTATAGTTGATGATAATACAGATGGTTCTGTTTAGGAGGAATAAATAAAGGAAAGCTGGGTTAAAATTACTTTTATTAAGACCTTATTCTCATTAAGGTTTAATAAACTTAAATGTTTGAACTACCAACTAATCAACTTGACCCTTAACTACCAGTTTAGTGAAATATTTCATCATTTTCTTAAATCTCAAGCTTCAGGTGTTTTCCATTATTTATTGACACCACCAGTACTCATCTTTTCTATTTCCATGCTGATTGCTATCTATTTTTCCGTCTACAAGGGAGACATACTGGATGAAACTGATGAATATGTTCACGTTCAAAAGAAGTGAGTAAATTTGCATTGAATTTTAATTGGTACCTCGTTCGTTTCTGTTTCCCCCAAAATAAATTGATAGCAATTAACAAATTCCATGCTTCAATTTTTCTTATTTACAGCATTAGAATTAACTTGCTTCAATCACTAAGGTCACAATCAAGATCATCAAGGAGATCATCAAGGAGGGCTTCTGGTTCTGGTCATCGTTAAAGAACTTTAAACACTATTTATTTTGTTTAGTCTCAGCGACATTAAGGTTCCAAAAGCTCATGTGTGGATACTTTTGTTCCAACATCATGATTTTGATTTTCTACATATCATAGATTTTTTAATGTCATTTAATCATTGACAGTGACAGTGAAAAGATTTTTTACATTGACAGTGAAAAGATTTTTACATTGTCATTCAATCATAGATTTCCCCGTAAGATTGTTTACTACTGTAATAATTACTTTAAAAGTCATATTTATAATGATTTCTAATTGGTTGATAGTATAAAATACTTAAATTGATAATGTATGAAACTTAAACTCGTATCAATAACCACAAATAGTATCATTTGTTATTCAATTCCAACATCTATTGAGCTTAATTAACTTTCAGGTAACAATGATGAAATTAGATAAAATTTAAACCAGTCACATAACGATGACTATAAGAAAAAGATAATTCAAATAATTGGTCAATCACTAACCATTCAGCCAGAATAATAAATTAATAAGAGCAAGGACCATCTAGAAGTCATAGAGACTTGTAAGCAAACATAACAATATTATGTGCATAAAAAATCAGTGGAGCCAAAGATTTATTGTAAAAATCATCTTGGTTCAGTATTGATCCAAACATGAAATGACAAACATATTGATCCAAATAAAGGAACTGATACCAAACATGAAATGTTGAGAAGTAATTCCAATGACCAATGATAAGACAAAAATAGAGTCCCTAGACTGATTTTCCCACACAAATAAATGTCTCTAAACAATTAATCTGATGAACAAGAACACTCATACAAGAAATATATGTTATACCCAATTATTTTTAGAGTGTTGTCTTTTGTACATTAGAAATTGGATGGTTTGTCAAAGTACACATAATAAAATAAAAATCTTCAAACACTGTAAATAGGCTAGCTCTTTCACTTTGCTTTTGAAAGATAATCAAGCAAAAGCACATGAGCCCATTGAATAATATAGTTTATTCAAAATCTTCAAAATCATATCTGATCATGCAAATGCATCCAAAACACCCAGAAATCCATAATTACCTGACCATTTGAGATCAACTACTAATTTGGTCAAACATTACAAATTACTAATCCATAATAAAGACTTATGCATAAAATTAAAAATGAACAAGGCATTACTCATCTAATACTTTGTTAGAATGTAACCAGAACCACGGAGGGCAGAGAAGGATGAGAGAAAAATATTAATGATAATTTTTTTTTTTGCTGACCATGGTATTGGTACAGATTATCATCGCCGGAAGTAATAACTGAACTCTATCGGGACCGTGAGCGCACACCAAGGTGGGTATTCCCCTCCCAACATGGTTTATTCCATACCCAAAGTGGCATCACCAGGATTCAAACCCTGAACCACTTGGTCAAGGGACACAAGCCGCTACCACTTGTGCCAACCAATGTTGGTAAATAATAATGATAATTACGTACTGCTACGTATTATTGACAAGACCGCTCCTAATCTTAATTAATTTTCTCCTTTTCATCCTGGATACCTAAAACCCTATTTAGCCTACTTATACTTCATTATTTTTCTAACTATTTGGGCCACTAATAATCCTATTTTAGGGCTCTAAATAATTATTCTTTAAAATTACATCGGCTCCCTTATTAATTTAATCCCCTTCTGCTGTTCCTAACATGTTTAATCGGAGGTCTATCAATCTTCCTAAATACTTTTCTATTCACCCTCCGAAAGCTTTATTAAAAAAATTATTATAAGAAAAAATTATCTAATATCTTAAAGAGAAAATAGGTGATGGGCCGACAGTGTAAAAGAGTTTTACACCGTTATCCAATCACAAACCATCATGTATGGTAAGTTTGTTGACTTTTACAATAATATAAAACATTCAGTATTTTATTCAACAAGTAAAAGAATTACTAGAAGGGTGTATAGGAGAATTTTAAATTATTCTTTACAAACTAAAATGTCCAAAATAAGTACATAAAGCACACATTTTATTATGCTGTATATGTCTAATATTTAACAATCAGCATGCACTAAGATTCAACCAAGCAAGAAGATATTGCTTTAGACTGAATGTCAGTTAACCATTGCTATAATTTAAGTAACACAAACAAATAATTCACAGTTTGATAAAATAGAATCATGGGAAAGAAGAGACAGATAAAGAAAGTCCAATCTCAAATCCCTTTCAAATGTATGATATCCCTTCTGGCCTTAGTTCAACCACTAGGAACTAATCTCTTAAATAATATTCATAATTCATGTCATTGCATGTAGCAACCATTTTAAAATTTCTCTCCATATAGTTCACAAGGCAGTGTATCTAACCCTGGTAATATATAACTGCTCCGCACAGCATAGCTTTAATAGTTGTGCTTTAATTGTTGACAACAAATTGTTAATTTGCAAGATCATTACTTTAAAGATATAGGTGATGATTTTGATTTATATGTTTCTAATTTATGAAGCTTTAAGGGTTTTGTATTGAATAACTCCTGTTTTATCCATTGAAGGTGAAATCGCAATAAGCATTGATTAAGAAATGGAATATATAATAGAAAGTTTTATTTGTAGTGGGGTTCATCGAGTTTACTTAATTGAAAGCCAACAAAAGTTGCATTTATTAAATTGGTTTGGTATATAAAATATTGATTTTAAAACTAAACACATTTTACAAGTATGCAGTTACAAGAAAAAATAAATTTATTTTTGGACAGGATAAGTTTCTTAAATTTTGAATTTTCCATTTACCAAAGATAAATAAAATCAAATCTATAACATACGTTATTAACAAGGCACTTACAATATTGCTATCTATAATTTAATGTAATTAAAGTGTATTTAGGACAAGCAGAAAATAGACAAACTGGGTACTCTCTAAAATTCTCTACCATAAGATTTAAGCATGGATATCATTTAAGCCATTGTTTTGATGTCAACTCTGGCCATTGGAGAGTTCCGAAGCAAGTACTCCACTACTGTGTTTATTTTCTCATCAGATACGTTTACAAATAAATGCTTGATCACTTTCAATGACTCCAATCTAACAAAGCTCGGAGGTTCAGGTCTCAATGAAATGGAATTTGAGAAATCCTACACAATTAGAATGAATTGGAGACATATTTAAATGGATACCTTCAGATGCAAGATTGAAAACAGGAAAAAATCCTGGCATATGAATGCAAACATGTTATGAACATTAAGAAAAAATAAAGAAGGAAAAACTTACTAAAGTAACTTACATGTAGTATTATCCGAAAGGTATACCAAGAGAATGTCAATATCTTTACATTGGCAAGCACTTGCAGCCATCTCATGATGTTTGAAATGATGATTGAACTGTTCTCAGCCCAACATGCATCCCAAGACATGTCAATATTTACTTCTCCAAGAAAACAAAGATTGCATGTGGAGAAGAGTTGGTGATTACCAGAACCACTGACAGTAAAAGAACTAAGGTTTGGAGTAGAAAGCACAATTTGGTCAGCTTGTACTTCAGATATTGTCAAACTGAAAATGGTAGAATTAGATTTGCAGAGGAGCTGTGCATCATTATGCAAAGAACAATATCCAAGGATCAAAGTATTTAACAAGTGACAGTTTGAAAAAGGCTCAGCAGAGTCATTGTCACTTGCAGAAAATGTGACACCACGAAGATGCAAGCTTTTTAATGCAGGCAAGTGCAGAGATTTTGGAAGTACTATGGAATGGTACCATGTAATGCAAAGCGTAAGAGATGTCAAAGGTGGACAACTAAAGATTAAAGGGAGGGACTCAAAGTCAGGTCTAAAGCCTGAATATAGACGCATTATCAACTTTTGGACATTATGAAACAGAGCATATTTAATGACCTTATCTAGGAGTTGAGGCTCAGTCCAACAAAATTGAATAGTAAGATTAAGTAGGGAGCAGGATTTATCTCGTCTAGACAAAACCCAAGTTGCAAATTTCTTAAAGCATTCAACCCCGCGATGGTCGTTTTGACTAGATTATGTGAGATTAATGAGTTGTTTACATAGGTCCTTCCATATTTTTGACAAGACACAGGTTTGAACAGCATATTTTGTGTCCATAAAGTTCATTATGTGCAGCAAAACGGTGTCAGGCAACTCACTGATCCTGTCCCTATTATTGTGGTTCGTGATATGGGGAACCCAATTGTGATTGATCCACTGACAGTGTGTCCTGAGCAGCTCCTTCGGAAACGCCATCTCCTCCTTCAAGTCCCATAAAAACACAACGAACCTTTCCTTCCCCAAGTCTTTGGTGACATGGCCATCACGGAAGGCCTCCACCTCGTCTCCAGACTTGAATTCCCGATGGCTATCCAGCGGGGGAAGTGGTCGGAGCTGGTGAAGTCTGACAACTGCTCTCACAACCAAGTTATGATGGTACTGAACCAAGAATCTGTTGGTGTCAACGCCAACACGGTTGATGATGGTGCCGGAAAACCATGAGCCACGGAAGCCGCTGCCGTTGATGCTGATTTCCACTGCAGAGCCCGGTTCGAAAAGAAAACTATGCATTGTGATTACCAAGGTTTTAAATTGCGGTCGCGGTCACGGTCACGGTCGCGTTAAGGTTTTCACGATTACGGGTATTGCGGATTCTACGATATGGATTGCGGTTGTAACGGCGTGAATGATTCACAATTTTACAAAAAAATATATTAAAATGTTTTATATTATTATATAGTCTATAATAATCTATAAGTAATATTTTTTTCATCACTATGAGATATCAAACTAAAAATATAATTAAAAAATACTACTAAAATAAGATTAAATTAGTTGTTACTAAATTACTAATATATTTAACAAATAATATATGTTTTACACTTAATTACTTATTGCAAATCACACATATCATTGGAAGAAAAATAAATGCAAAAGTAAGAAGAAAAATAAATAACTCTAATTCTATGAATCTATGAATATTATCCCACACACATCTTTCTTCATTCATTTCCTAATCTCACGTCTCCCTCCTTCCATTTTCAAATGAATTTGAAATTTCATTTCTCACACTTTCCAATTTTTTTCCCACCAGGTTCACTCCCACTGTTTCAATTAATCCCAAATTTAAAATTTAATTTTCAACCCCACTTCCCACCACGTCCCTCACGGCCTCACCCCCTTCATTTGTCTTCACTCAATCCCAAAACAACGCACAAGTCAGTCAGAGATAAAGCCTCTTCCTCTTCCTTCTTCAGTTCTTCCTTCTCCCTTCTCCCTCTTCTTTCAATATCCTTTTTCTTTTCTTAGGCTCTCACTGTCTTACATTTCTGTTTTATTCCTCTCTCACAAAATAATGAAATCAGAAAGGGAGAAGATCAAAACATCACAAAGTCTTATTACCAAACCTGAGTGAAGATCGAAAATTGGAACAGAAGCTCGGAATCGAAGATGGTGTGAGCGTCGCAGAAGCAAGATGCAAACGAACTTACGATGGTGGCCGCACCGGAGTCCCGTTACGTTCTGTTTCGTCTCCGTTTGCGTTTGTTGCGGCCGCAACACCGTTACGTCGCGTCCGTTACACGCGATTTTTGAAAGCTCCGCAATATCGGTGCGTAACGGTAACGGTGTGGTCCGATACCGATATGATGCGGCCGATATTTCCGATTCAGAGCGATTTTTAAAACCTTGGACTGATTACTGAAGTTGAAAACAGAAGAGAGGGTGACTGGGTGAAGAGAGTTTTCCAAAGCGTCAAAACCGTCCTTTACATGTTGTCTTTTTTTGGTACATTCCTTTAATGTTATCTTTGTTTTTTCTAATATATATATATATATATATATATATATATATATATATATATATATATATATATATATATATATATATATATATATATATATATATATCAAAAGTTAAAAATAAAAGGAAGCAAAGAAAGTAGTAACTAATAATTGAGAAATGACAAATAATTAATAATACAAGTTGAATTTTAGAGCCTTGAGTATGATAATAAATAGGTGTTCATTTAGATTAATAAGATTAGATTTAGTGTGAAACGTTTCCAACCGTCTGAACAACATCTTTTGTGTCCATAAATTTGTATTATTGGAATACAGGTGTGAAGGTGAAGTCCCACATTGGATAGAAATGTACAAGTTGAGTAACATAAGTGAGGAAGCCCAGGTTTTGGGTTGAAGGTGGTGTCAGGTTCACTTGTGTGGTGTGCTCGTGGCCCATTGATGCATATCTCCCAATTGGTATCAGAGCTGATGGTTCGACCAAGTGACCGGCTCAGACTGTTCCTCTCCACTTCTATGTCTCTTCAGCTTGTGCTCCATCTCTTCATCTTGATCATCAACTTCACCTGTCTTTTCCTTACATTGATATCTAACCCAAAAATAGTTACACAAATACTTCTATAGATATCATCGAGAAATTAATGACTCTCAAGAGCTTTTTTTTTTTAAAAAAAAATATTTAGCATCTAATAAAAAGTTTTTGGAACGTGATAATCCAAAAAGGAGGAGCTAGCGTTAGTGGCCTAATTAGGGAGTGAAAACCAAGAAACACTTAGCATAGCAACACAAAGAATAATTCAAATTGCTTGCTGTCATTTTTCTAAATCATTGATAAAAGGGGAAGGGAGGTTATGCCACAAAAATACCATGTGATTTGGTGACAAAGTGGCACACCATGAATTTCTTGCTCGAATGCAGCTTTTGGGTTTGATACAATACCCATCTAATTCAAGACACAATATAAGAGGCATTTCACTTGTTATTTGTTATTATATTTAATAGACTATCTAATATTTATTTTGTAAAATTAATAAATAACTAAAACACACCCTGAATATTATTATCTTGACTATCTTAGCAACTGTATTTTTTCTGTTAATAGGAGGGGAATTCGAATTCATGCAAGATGTGTCAGCTAGACCTTTTTTAACAAAATATTTTTGAGTTTTTAAACCTATACACGGCAAGATTATAAATATAAAATTGAATTGATTGGGAATCACAAGAACTTGAACAGAAACCAAACATGAAATGACAAACATATTGATCCAAATAAAGGAACTGATACCAAACACAAAATGTTGAGAAGTAATTCCAAGTAATAGATGGCTGACCTATGATAAGACAAAACCAGAGTCCCTAGACCGGTTCTCCCACACACATAAATGTCTCTAAACAACCAGTCCGATGAACAAGAACACTCATATACAAGAAAAATATGTTATACCCAATTATTTTTAGAGTGTTGTCTTTTGTACATCAGAAATTGGATGGTTTGTCAAAGTACACAGATAATAAAATCAAAATCTTCAAACACTGTAAATAGACTAGCTCTTTCCCTTTGCTTTTGAAAGATAATCAAACAAGCACATGAGCTCATTGAATAATATAGCTTATCCAAAATCTTATAAATCATATCTGTTCATGCAATATGCATCCAAAATATCCAGAAATCCATAATTACTGACTATTTCAGATTGATTACTAATTTGGTCAAACATTACAAATTATTAACTAAGAACTTCCCTAAAGACTTGTGCATAAAAAAAACGAATAAGGCATTACTCATCTAATAGAACAAAGCAATAAAAAAACAAGGAGTTGATACAAATCATTTGCAGACGAGTAACATTGTATCCATGGTTCACAAGGCAGTGTATCTAACCATGCCTGGTAATATTTAACTACTCCACGCAGCTTTAATAGTTGAGCTTTAATTGTTGACAACAGATTGTTAATTTGCAAGATCATTACTTTAAAGAAAGGTGATGTTTTTGTTTTATATGTTTCTAATTTCTGAAGCTTTAAAGGTTTCGAAAATATTGCATAACTCCTGTTTTATCCATTGAAGATGAAATCTTAATAAGCATTGATTAAGAAATGGAATAATAGAAAGGTTATTTTGTAGTGGGGTTCATTTAGTTTACTTAATTTAAAGCCATTAAAAGTTGCATTTATTAAATTGGATTGGTGTATATTTTTTTTTTTATCCGTAGAAATCGAAGAGGGATTTACAACAGTCGCGCACCCTACTCAACTAACTAAGCTAGACCCCTTTGATAGATTGGTGTATATAATATTGATTTTAAAACTAAACACATTTTACAAGTATGCAGTTACAGGCCAAAATATATAGATTTATTTTTGGACAGTATAATAAGTTTCTTAAATTTAGAATTTTCCATTATTTGTCAAAGCTAAATAAAATAAAATCTATAACATACATTATAAACAAGGCATTTACAATATTGTTACCTATAATTTACTGTAACAAAAGTGTATTTAGGACAAGCTGAAAGTAAGCAGAAAATAGACAAAAACTGGCTACTCTCTTAAATTCTCTACCAAAAGATTTAAGCATGGATATCATTTAAAAGGCCCTTATGATGTCAACTCTGGCCATTGGAGAGTCCCGAAGCAAGTACTCCACTACTGTGTTTACTTTCTCATCAGATACGTTTGCAGAGAATTGCTTCATCACTTTCAATGACTCCAATTTAACAAAGCTTGGAGGTTTAGGTCTCATTGAAATGGGATTTGAGAAATCCTACACAATTAGAGTGAATTGGAGACATATTTAAATGGATACCTTGAGATGCAAGAATGAAAACAGGTAAAAAATCCTGGCATATGAATGCAAACATGTTATGAACATTAAGAAAAACTAAAGAAGGAAAAACTTACTAAAGTAACTTACATGTAGTATTATTTGAAAGGCATACCAAGAAAATGTCAATTTCCTTACATAGGCAAGCACTTCCAGCCATCTTATGATGTTTGAACTTATGATTGAACTTTTCTCAGCCCAACGTCCATCCCAAGACACGTCGATATTTACTTCTCCAAGGAAAGAAAGATTGCATGTGGAGAAGAGTTGGAGACTACCAGAACCCCTAACAGTAAAAGAACTAAGATTTGGAGTAGAAAGCACAATTTGGTAAATTTGTCCCTCTAATATTGTCAAATTGGAAAGGGTAGCATTAGATATGCACAGGACTCGTGCATCATTATGCAGAGAACAAAATCTAAGGACCAAAGTATTTAACTCGTGACAGTTTGAAAAAGGCTCAGCAGAGTCATTGTCACTTGCAGTAAAATTGAAACATTGAAGATGCAAGCTTTTTAATGCAGGCAAGTGCAGAGATTTTGGAAGTATTATGAGGTGATAGTTCAATCCATTAATGCAAAGCTTAAGAGATGTCAAAGACTGACAGCAAAAGATTAAAGGGAGGGACTCAAGGTCAGGTCTAAAGCCTGAATATAGCTCCATTGTCAACTGCTGGACATCATGAAACAGAGCATATTTAATGACCTTATCTAGGAGTTCAGGCTCAGTCCAACAAAGGTGAATACTAAGATTAAGTACGAAATAGGAGTCATCTCGTCTAGACAAAACCCAGGTTCCAAATTTCTTAAACTTTTCAACCCCATGTTTTTTTAGGAGGTTAGGAATAGGAGAGTATGTGAGATTAATGAGTCGTTGGCAAAGGCCCTTCCATCGTTTAGACAAGACACAGGTTTGAACAGCATATTTTGTGTTCATAAAATTCAATATGTGGAGCAGAACGGTGTCAGGCAGCTCACTGATCCTGTCCCTATTATCATGGTTCGTGATTGGGGGAACCCAATTATGATTGATCCACTGGCGGTGTGCCCTGGGGAGCTCCTTCCGAAACGCCATCTCCTCCTTCAAGTCTCTTAAAAACACAAAGCTTTCCCTCCCTAAATCTTCGGTGACATGGCCCACCCACCAGCGGTGGCCGTGGAAGGCGTCAACCTCGTCACCGGACTTGAATTCCCGATAGCTCTCCAGCGGGGGAAGCGGTCGGAGCTGGTGAAGACTGACAACTGCTCTCACAACCATGTTATGATGGTACTGGACCAAGAATCTGTCAGAGTCAACGTGGCTGACGATGGTGCCACAAAACCATGAGCTGCTACCATTGATGCTGACTTCCACTGCGGAGCCCGGTTCGAAAACTATGGGTTTGGGCACCATGTCCATCAGTTTGTTTATTGTGATCGCAGAAGTTGAAAACAGAAGAGAGAGTGAGTGGGCGAAGAGAGTTTTCCAAAACGGCAAAACCGTCGTTTACATGTTGTCAAACTACTTATCATTTAGTTGGTCTAATGGTTTTAACAAAGTATAAACACTATTTTTTATTCAAGTATTTTCTGCAATAAATCTTGAACATATAACTTGGGGAGTATAGTAATGTCATTATATTCAATACAAATTAATGAAAGCAAAATACAAAGCTAAAATCTGACATTTGAGACAATGTTGTTACTTGCAGTACATTAGCTTGTTTCTCAACATTCCTTTAATATTCTGTATTCATATGGTATTACTATGAATTCTTTTTTACATGTTAAAAACATGATATTCTGCCGCCCAGAAGATGAGACCCCAATAAAGAATTTGATTATTAGGAAAATTCCAAGGTAATAGAACTAATTTGACAGGAATTTATAAGCCAGATTTCATCAGAGCTTTAACATCAGGACTGGCCATCAGATATACTATCTCCTTTACATGCATATTGATGTTTGAGGTTAATGTACATAATTTAAGGAGTACTTCATGGATGTACAATATTTTTGAAGTCAGGCTAAAATATCCTTATTTAATGTCACATTACTTGTGATAAATTATTATTGTAGAAATTGTATAACAACAATATTTTTTAAAGTAAAAAAAGGGACGGCTAAAACATCAATATACTAACTACTACATGATATTGCTCATTTATGAAAGTTGTGTAACGGTTTATGAAAGTTGGCCACTCTATGAGATATTGAATCAATTTCAAAAGGGTTACAGCCATATATATGGCTGTTGACTTAAAATCCAACAAAGGCACAAAGAGCTCTACAGCTCATGCTGTGGGTGCACCTACCTTTGTGAATATAATTACTCATAAAATATCAAACCCTACTCAAGTTGCTAGCGGTAACATCTTAAAGAATTTAGCCATAGTATCATATCAAATCAAACAACATTTTATTTAAGATGAATTGGAAAACAAAAGTAGAAAAAATTAGTTTCTTGGAAGAGAATAAATCATTTATGTTTGTCAATCTGGAATCTGCAGAATGTGAAACTTAAGCTCAACATTTTTTGTTTCCGTAAATTTCATATGGAGCAGAACAGAGTCAGGCAACTCACTCTGCCTATCCCTCTCCTCCTGTGTCTCTTCCTCTTGTCCCCTATATTTTCATCTTCATCATCAACTTCCCCCCTCTTTTCCTTCCATTGATATCTAAACCAAAATTAGTTACACAAATACTTCATCTATAGATATCCTCGAGAAATTAATGACTTCTCCAAAGTTTTTTTTTTTTTTAAAAAAAAAATCTTAGCTTCTATTGAAAACTTTTTGGAACGTGATAATCCAAAAAGAGGGGTTGTGATAGTGGCCATCTTGGGGAGTGAAAACCTAGGAATACTTGGCATAGCAACACAAAAAATAATTCAAGTTGTTTGCTGTCATTTTTCTAAATTATTGGTAAAAGCGGCAGGGAGGTTATGCCACAAAAATACCTTGCGATTTGGTGACAAAGTGGCACACCATGAGTTTCTTGCACGAATGCTGCTTTTGGGTTTGATACAATGCCGTCTAATTGAAGATACAATATTAGAAGCATTTCATTTGCTATTTGTTATCTTTAATAGACTATCAAATATTTATTTTGTAAAATTAATAAATAATTAAATACACACCCTGAATATTATTATCTTTACTATCAAAACAACTGCATTTTTTTATGTTAAATTGGAGGGGAATTCGAATTCATGTGTCAGCTAGACCTTTTTTACAATATATTTTCAAGTTTTTGAACCTATATGTGTTAGTTGCTATAATTACTTACTTTTCAAGTAATTTTTAAGGCAATTATCTATCCTTTTCTCTTATTTGGAATGGTGTTTTACTCGATTTATGTTAATTTCGCAATTTAGTTAGAACTTCTTTAGTTTTTCTAGTTTTTGGTTATATCTTAGAGTTTTGCCCCAATTTTTGTAGGAATCGGAGATTAAAGTTGAAGAACATATTTTTGAGTTGCATTTTGATGCTTTGGAAGCAGTGGAAGGCCTTTTGCAGGAGAAATATGTTGAAGTGCAAAAATTTCCAATCATCCAAGCCAAAATCTCAGGCTGAGCTAAATGTCACTTAGAAGAAATTCTGCACATATATATAAAGGACCGACCGTCAGAAGTTCAGGGGCTTGGACATTTTTCAGTAGCAGTCTCTGTAGCTCGTTTTGTACTTTTTTAGTGGAGAGAAAAACTCTCTCCTTAGTTCTTAGTGTTCTTCTTCTTCTTCTTCCCTTCCATGTGTATTTTCCAGCTGGTCATGACCATGAGTGGCTGATTTCTTTAGTTGTAAGGGGTTGGATGTAACCATTCTCAAAACTCTCTTGTATCTTTTGATATTATCTATATATATTCTGCATATTTGTGTTTAAAGTTAGTATTTTGCTTCTTTTCTTAAAGCTTGTTGTGGCTTGATCACCCATAGCATGATCCATGGACATGACTGTTGTTGGGAAACACTTTCGTTGTCTAGAACTGAAGCAATATACCTCATGAACTTCGTGTCTAGGAATGGAGCTTAGTTCATGGGTTATCTTGTGGTCTCTAGACTTAAAGCTAGTTGCTTCGTTAAGTTGTTGAGGAATCAAGGCTTGGGGGAGTAATCTAAGACTCTCTGCACCTAAGGAATTAGGGCTGAGAATGTTATATTGACTGATTTTAACATTTAAATGCAAATAGAATGTATATTATGTGTGCATGCAAGAAGAGAGTAGAGAATGGTGAGATCTAACCCTTGCAACATCTTTATTTATCTGTTTTAACCTCTGTCACAGCTGTGTTTTCATATAAAAACTACAAAAACATCTTTTTAAATTCTGTCTTCCATTAAATCTGTTGTAACCTTTCACAAAACCAACCAAAGTTTGTGTTTTTATTGCTTTCTTGTGAAAACCAGTACAGTCTAGCTAATATTTATGTGAACATTGCCTATATTAAGCAAATCTCTTGGGAAAACGATACTTGGACTTATCCATTTACTACTTGTTCGACTGGTATGCTTGCCAGTCCGTCTAACAAGTTTCTGCCGTCGTTGCCAGGGATTTGCATCTGAATATTAGGCAACTTCACATTCATATTATCCTAGGCTTTATTCTTTATTCTTTTATTCTTTGTGTTTTTATTTCTGTTTTGGCTGTTTTCTTGTGCTAACTTTCTGTTCTAATGGTATGTTTCCTTTTCTTTGTTTATTGACACAAGAAGTTCAGCTAACCCTTTGTATTTCGACCCGGAGATTGAGAGGACAGCAAGACAAACCAACAGCTGGACAAGGAAAAGGAAAGCTCTAGAAAGACTTGCTAGCCAAGAACCCCTTTCTCCTATTTCACCAGATCTGTCTTTGACATCCATTCCTGAAGAAGCAGACTTCATTATGGCAGATGAGGGAGAAGTGAATCAACCAAGCGTACTTTGAATGATTATTGTGCCAACACAGGGCCAAGATTCTTCAATACCATTGCTAGACCAGAGGTGCAGGCTCGTAATGTTGAAATGAAGGCATCTCTCATCCACTTGATTCAGCAAAACAAGTTCCATGGTCTTGACCATGAAGACCCTTATGCTCATTTGACTACTTTTGTTGATATCTGCAATACAGTGAAGCTTCATCAAGTTAATGATGATTATATCCGGATCAGTCTTTTTCCATTCTCTCTTGATGGAAAGGCAAATGATTGGTACAAAGCCATTCCTCCTAACACTCCCTTGACTTGGGATGAGCTGGTTGACAGATTTCTGAACCGTTTCTTTCCTCAATCCAAGATCAACCAGAGGAAGACAACTATCTCTACTTTCACCCAAGGTGCAGATGAGCCCTTGTGTGAAGCATGGGAGAGATTCAATGGCCTGTTAAGGAAATGTCCAGCTCATGGTTTCAATGAGGCAGCTCAAATCAACACTTTCTTGGCTGGACTTAGACCACAAATAAAGCTTATGCTTGATGCTTCAGCTGGAAGCAAAATCATGTACAAGACACCGGATGAGGCTAAGGAAATTATTGAAAATGTGGCTTCTAATGACTATGAGGTGCAACATGACAGAACTCCCATGCAAGTGTAGAAGAGATGAGTTCTTGTATTAAATTCTCAAGATGCCCTCTTAGCTCAAAATAAGCTTCTCACGCAACAACTTGATGCACTCACCAAGCAACTTGCTAAGATGCCTCAACAACTCCAAGGCTTACAAGCTACTCGGTCCAACACTCAACAAGTTCTTTGCTGTGAACTTTATGGAGCTGGTCATTCAAGTGGCCAATGCATCATGCCACCGGGTTCCCAAGAAGAAATCAATTATATGGGGAACCAAAATCGGCAAGGCAATCCTTATGCTCAACCTTTCAATCAAGGATGGAGAAACAACAATGCTGGTTGGAAGCAAGAAGTTGGTCCTTCGAACAGACCTCCTTACCAAATTCATCAACAACAATACCAACCTCTTCATCAAGATCGTGTTTCTAAGTTGGAGGACACTCTCAATCAATTCATGCAAGTCTCTATAACCAACCAAAAGAACATGGATTCTTCCATCAAAAATATCGAAGTGCAGATGGGACAATTTGCTAAAGATTTGGCAGAACTCAAAAGTGGAGCATTTACAGCCAACACTCAAGCGAATCCCAAGGAGCAATGCAAGGCTATAACTACGAGGAGAGGTACAATTATGGGAGATTCGAGTAGAGAAAAAAGTGAGCAAGAGGTAGTTATGGAGGATGTAAAAGAAGATGAGAAAGAGAAAAATGAGCTGAGTAAAAAAGAATTGAGTGAGGAAGAGAAAATCAGTAAGAAAAATGCAGAAAAAAGTGAAATCAGTGAGGCGGCTGAGCCAAAAATGACTAAACACTAGAGGGTGAGGAAGAGAAAAAGAAGAAAGAGTCAATTTCTGTTCCTCCACAAGGATTACCCTATCCTCATGTACCAACTAGGAAGGATAGAGAAAGGCAGTTTGCACATTTCGTAGACATCTTCAAGAGATTGCAAATCAATCTACCTTTCTCGGATGCACTTGAGCAAATTCCTACTTATGCCAAGTTCATGAAGGAACTCCTCACCAAGAAGAAAAAGTACATTGAGAAAGATACAATTGAATTAGAAGCTGGATGCAGTGCTATAATTCAAAAGCCATTGCCTTTCAAGCACAAAGATCCTGGTAACTTTACCATTCCTTGCACCATTGGAAATCTGTCCATTGGAAAAGCTTTGTTAGATTTGGGAGCAAGCATAAATCTTATGCCGCTGTCCATGCTTAGCAAAGTGGGAGATGTAGAAATCAAGCCTACAAGGATGACACTTCAACTAGAAGACTGTACCATTAAGCTTCCATATGGAGTTGTTGAAGATTTGCTAGTGAAGGTGGACAAATTTATATTCCCAGCTGACTTTGTAATTATGGATATGGAAGAGGATGCTGAAGTTCCTCTCATTTTGGGGAGGCCATTCATGATGACAGCTCGTGCCTTGATTGATGTTAGTGATGGCAAATTCAAGATTAGGGTGCAAGATGAAGAAGTCACTTTCAATGTGTTTGAAGCTATGCAACACCCTAGTGAAGATAAATCATGCTTTAGAGTGGATATTCTTGATGAAATCTACACCACCTCTAGAAGGCAAGTACCTAGTTCCTCTCCTCTTGAGAAAGCTTTAATTGATGCATTTGAGTTACTCAATGAGGAGGAAGAGAAGGAAATTGAGGAATGCTTGAAAAGCCTTGATACTTTGAAGGAAATTCCTCCAAATGAAGAAATTGTTGAAGATTTGAAGAAAGATGAGAAGGTGGAGGAAACCAAACCTGAATTGAAGGTGCTGCCTCCATATTTGAAGCATGTGTTCCTTGAAGAAAATGGTGGCAAACCAGTCATCATTAGCAATTCCTTATCTACTGCAGAGGAAGAGAAATTGATTGAGGTTTTGAAGGCTAACAAAGGAGCCATTGGATGGTCTATCTCTGATCTTAAAGGGATAAGTCCTTCTTATTGCATGCATAAAATCTTCATGGAAGATGATTTTAAACCTGTGGCTCAAACTCAAAGAAGACTCAATCCTATGATGAAGGAAGAAGTGAGAAAGGAAGTCTTAAAGTTGTTAGAAGCTAGATTGATCTACCCTATATCCGATAGTGCATGGGTAAGCCCTGTGCAAGTTGTTCCTAAAAAGGGTGGCATGACAGTTATCCACAATGAGAAGAATGAATTCATTCCTACAAGAACTGTCACGGGATAGAGAATGTGCATAGACTATAGAAAGCTCAACAAAGCAACAAGGAAGGATCATTTTCCCCTTCCTTTCATGGATCAAATGTTGGAGAGACTAGCTGGTCAAGCTTTCTATTGCTTTTTGGATGGTTACTCTGGCTATAATCAAATTGCTGTGGATCCTAAAGACCAAGAGAAGACAGCCTTCACTTGTCCTTTTGGAGTCTTTGCATATAGGAAGATGTCATTTGGGCTATGCAATGCACCTGCCACTTTCCAAAGGTGTATGCTAGCTATCTTCTTGGATTTAGTGGAGAAGTGCATAGAAGTCTTCATGGATGACTTTTCTATTTTTGGTGGTTCATTTGAATTGTGCTTGTCCAACTTGGAAACTATTTTGAAAAGGTGTGCTGAGATAAATCTCATTCTTAATTAGGAGAAATGCCATTTCATGGTGACCGAAGGAATTGTTCTTGGCCACAAAATTTCAGCAAGGGGGATTGAAGTTGACAAAGCCAAAGTAGATGTCATTGAAAAGCTCCCACCACCAGCAAATGTGAAAGGAATTCGAAGCTTCCTTGGACATGCTGGATTCTATAGGCGATTCATCAAAGATTTCTCCAAAATTTCCAAACCATTGAGCAATTTGCTGAATAAGGACACACCATTTAATTTTGATGCTGAATATTTAAATGCTTTTGATTTTTTGAAGTCTAGTTTAGTCTCTGCTCCTATACTCACTGCACCTAATTGGAAAATTGACTTTGAACTCATGTGTGATGCTAGTGATTATGCAGTAGGGGCTGTTCTAGGCCAAAGAAAGAATAAAATTTTTGATCCCATACATTATGCTAGCAAGGTGCTCAATGAACACCAAGTGAATTATGCAACAACTGAAAAAGAGTTGCTAGCAATAGTGTATGCATTGGAAAATTTTCGATCGTATCTAATTGGCTTCAAAGTAGTTGTGTACACTGATCATGCTGCAATTAAATACTTGCTGTCCAAACCCGATTCCAAGCCTAGACTCATTCGTTGGGTTTTGTTGCTGCAGGAATTTGATCTTGAAATTAAGGACAAGAAAGGAAGTGAAAACCAAGTTGCTGATCACTTGTCACGGCCTATGAATGATGAGGTGACCACTCTTGAGAAAGAAATTCTTGATGAGTTTCCTGATGAGAAATTGCTTTTGGTGCAAGAAAGGCCATGGTTTGCGGACATGGCTAACTATAAAGCTGGTGGAATAATTCCAGCAGATATGAATTGGCATCAAAGGAAGAAATTTTTCAAGGATTCTCGATTCTATGTGTGAGATTATCCTCATTTATTCAAAATTGGAGCTGGCAATTTGCTTAGAAGGTGTGTTGCTAAGGAGGAAGCAAGGAACATCCTGTGGCACTGCCACAATTCA
The DNA here is from genome assembly GCA_026413185.1 of Pueraria montana var. lobata. Classification (NCBI taxonomy): domain Eukaryota; kingdom Viridiplantae; phylum Streptophyta; class Magnoliopsida; order Fabales; family Fabaceae; genus Pueraria; species Pueraria montana. The sequence continues at coordinate 79,518,698 of CM048648.1, forward strand.
CCTTATGGAGGGCACTACAGTGGAGCGAGGACTGCTGCAAAGGTCTTCCAATCTGGATTCTATTGGCCTACACTTTTTAAAGATGCCCATGATCATGTGCAAAGCTGTGATAAATGCCAAAGAACCGGAGGGATATCAAGAAGGAATGAGATGCCACTTCAAAACATTCTTGAAGTGGAGGTCTTTGATTGCTGGGGTGTAGACTTTGTTGGCCCCTTACCATCATCCTTCTCCAATGAATACATTTTGGTGGTTGTTGACTATGTTTCAAAGTGGGTAGAAGCTGTTGCTTGCCCCAAAAGCGACTCCAAAACAGTCATTAAATTTCTCAAGAAGAATATCTTCTCGCAGTTTGGTGTTCCTAGAGTTTTAATCAGTGATGGAGGCTCCCATTTTTGCAATGCACAATTGAAGAGAGTCTTGGAGCATTATGGAGTCAAACATAAAGTAGCTTCTCCTTACCATCCTCAAACCAATGGTCAAGCTGAGGTTTCAAACAGAGAAATTAAGAGGATCCTTGAGAAGATAGTTGCTTCTTCTAGAAAGGATTGGGTTGTAAAGCTTGATGATGCTCTATGGGCATATAGGATTGCATTCAAGACTCCAATTGGCCTATCTCCATTCCAAATGGTTTATGGAAAAGCTTGTCATCTCCTTGTGGAATTGGAGCACAAAGCTTATTGGGCTCTCAAGTTCCTTAATTTTGATCAGTCCTTGGCTGGTGAGAAGAGGAAGATCTAACTTCATGAGCTAGAGAAGATGAGACTCAATGCATATGATTCTTCAAGGCACTACAAACAGAAAGTGAAGGCCTATCATGACAAAAAGCTTGTGAAGAGAGATTTTCGGCCTAATCAAAAGGTTCTATTATTCAATTCAAGGCTGAAATTATTTCCAGGTAAGCTTAAGTCCAAATGGTTTGGCCCTTTCGTCATTAAGGAGGTGAAGCCTCATGGTGCTGTTATTTTGGAGGATTCTTCAACAGGAAGAAACTGGACAGTTAATGGTCAGAGATTAAAGCCCTATTTGGGGGGTGAAATTGAGAGGCTGACCACAATTCTGCATCTAAGTGACTCTTGAGGTCACCAAATGTCAAGCTAATGACATTAAAAGAGCGCTACCTGGGAGGCAACCCAGTTTTCTTGCCCTTTTACTTCTGCATTCTGGATTTTGAATTGTTAAATTTAGTTAGTTATGTGTTTTGATCATTTAGAGTTCATGTGTTTGATCCTTGTGTGAATTTTGTGTGTTGTTTGTGTTAATTTTGTTTCTTTGTAATGTGATCATTTAGAAGTATCATTCTGTAGTTGCATATGTTCCATTTGTCTGTTACATTGCAGTACTTAGGCTCATTTCTGCATAATTCGCATTTTGGTTATGTCTGTGCAAAAATTGCTCTTAAGTGACTTTTGGCTCAAGCCACTGATATTGGCTCCAAGCCAAAACCACTGGAAGCAACAATTTAAATTCCATGCATTTTTTAGTCTAGCCACGTTCCATGGTTAAGCCAAAAGCCACTTTGTGATCCTTGTCCAGATTCGTGCTTTTTGCCAAGTCATACTTCATGGCCAAGCTATTTTCCACTTTTTCAAACCCTCAGATCTTTTTCAAATTTTCCCACTTCCCAAGACTTTTGTCTTTTCCCCATAACGTCTCCACTCAATCACAATCACCCTTTTCTTTTCCTTTCCCACTCAACCTCCACTGTTACGTTTCCCCACAACCCTTTTTCCCACCAATCACGTCACCCATGTCATCTCCCTCCAATCAGAATCCTCTTTCCCCTACAACAGTCATTGTTACATTTCCCATCCAACCCCCCTTCTCCACCAATCAGATTCTTTCTTTTTGACCTCACCTTTCTTCATCTCTCAACTCATCCATCATCACTAGCACTGTGACCCTTCCCTCTCAGCCTACTCTCCATCTCCACCTCGAGCATAACCCTTCTCTGTCCACTTATGAGTGTTGCTTCTGTCATTCCATTTTCCCTTTCTGTTTGTCACTCTCATCTCTTTTCAGAAAAAGATTCTGGGTTCTGTCCATTTGCATCTCTGCACTATCATATCTCTTTTTCTTTTTCGTTTTGATTTTCGTTTCAGTTCTTGAAGCATGTGCATGTTTAAAAAGTTTATGTTCTTGTTATTTTATTATTTTTATTGTTAAAGCTTTGACCTTTTGTGTTTGGGTTTTCTGTTCTCTTCCCTTTTCATTGACAAAGGTCAAAGCTTTTGTTAGAACCTTCTTTTCTTTCTGTTGTTCTGAAGCTTCCCTTAAGTGGGTATGTCTTTTTCTAGCTTTGTTTGTTGAAAAAGTGTAAACTTTGTGTGTTTTTCTTTTGTTTGTGCCATTTTGGGATATCTTTCCCTGTTGAAGGTAGTCACGTGTTTGTTTCCCCTTTTTCCTTTAGTGTTTGTTGTTCATCTTTTGGGAAACCTACCTTTATTCCTTCTGTTTTTACTTTTTTTTAGTTTCTGTTCTTGTTTTTAATGTTTGGATCTGTGTGGATCTTGTCCTTTTCATTGTTTTTGGGACCATTGATGGTTCAAGTACTGGTTTTTCTTAATTTTCTTCAAAGGTTCTTCTTGTCTGTGTGTTCTGAGATCACGTTTTGGTCCCTGTGCTGTGTGTTTTATTTTTTATTTTTCTGCAACTATTGTGTGCTAAAGGGGAGCACATGGTCCTTTGTGAGTTCTCTGTTTTACCCAAAAAGCACCCCTTTGTCTTTATCTTTTTCTTTTTTGTTTTTCTTCTTGTTTGCACGTGTGTTTTTCATTACTGAGATCTGGGACCACTCTTGCTTTCTTGTTTAATTCGTCAACCACAAGTGCTGGAACCGCATCTTTCTGCAAAATTTTAGAAGTACCAGATTAGTGGAATTTGGCAAAGCCATCCTGTGGATGCTAAGCCAAATTCCCTGCACATTGCTGTGTGCATATTTTGTTCTTGCACTTGTGTCTGACGAAAATTCCTTGCTGTTTTGTGGATTCTCAGTTCTCCTTTTAGTCTTTCATTAGTTTCTTTTTCTGTTTTTCTTTTCTTTTCTTTTCTTACGTGTTGTGTTTCAATTATGTTTTGTAACTTGTCTTTCAAATTATTTTCTGTTTCTTGTTTCTTATTTTTTGTACTAACTTATTTCATTTCTTGTGTCTCCTATTTTTATTTTTGTTTTGTTTCTTTTCTGTTTTCAGCACGGCTCCTGCAGCATCGAGATCTCATGGACGACTCCATTGGCCAACCCCTTTCGAGTTTGCAGTTATGATTGCATGGCCTGGGGACAAACCTCTCTTTTTGGGGGGTGTTGGTGCTACTGGTGCTGCTGGAAACGATGTTGCTGCTGAGGCTGAAGACCAAGGAGCTGCAATGGGAGATGAAGTCGTGGCAGAGGAGGAAAGCGAAGTAGAGGAGGAAGGAACTGAAGAAGAAGAAGAGGAGTTCGACAGTTCTGAGGCTGAAGAGGATGATGATGTTTGATGGGGGATTTGTGTGTTTTATCCCCATGCTTTCAGGACAATTTAATTTTTTGCATTTACAGCTTTTAGTATTTTAGTTCTCAGTTCAGTGCATGTTTAGTAGTTTGTTGGTTGCTTGGTAATTTAGTTGTTGTTAGTTTTAGTTTGGCTGTTGGTGATATTGACCCTTGGCTCAATCACTTTTCTGAACTTAGTATTTTGTTTGTGTCTGCAAGTTTAATTTTCATGTTATGGTTGTTTCATGGTCCTTAGAAAAATCCTATCGTTCATTTTCCTAGCTTGCTTCTTGCATTTTTTAAAAGAAAAATGTGTTTGCGAAACCTTGATTTGATCGATTTTTGTGGCTGCGCGTTTGTTAGCATAGCTTGGATGCATGTATGTTTTTGATGAAAGTTTCAAGCATGATTTGATTTTGAGGACAGATTTGAGAAGGTCTGAGAAATGATTCTTGTGAGTTGTGTGTTGTCTCAAATGATTATGATTGCCACCTTTGGCACCACTGTGGGTTTTGAATATTTCTCTTGTGATGATTCTTGCACGTTAATAAAGAAATGATCAAGGCAATTTTGTTTGATGATTGTGAATCCTAGAGCCAAAAAGCCTTCCCTGTTTCTGTCATCCTTTTTGTGCAGCCCCTTTGAGCCTTAATTGAAGCAAATTTCTGTCATGATAACCCAAAGAGCCTAAAAGAAAAACAATTCACTTTCCTTACCATTGGAGAGGAGAGCAATTGCATGTGTTGGGTTTAGATTAAGTTTGGGGGAATCATTGCATGTAAGGAAGAACTTGGGAACAATTGTGGGTCACTTTCATTGAATTAAAAGAAATGTCACAGCTGTGTTTATCTTGTGTTCTATAAATTTATGAAAAAAAAATCCGAGAAAAGAAAAGAAAAAGAAAATCAAGGAAAACAAAAAGAAATAAAAGCTGTGATACTTGTTGTGATTATAGTGGCATGTTCTTGAGCTTAAATGTGAGAAATGCAAGAAGTTGGTATCTTTACCATTGTGAGAAAATAAGAGGGATTGGGAAAATCTGAAAAATTCATTGATTGCTCTCTTTATCTCATGGTGTTTTGTCTATCTAGAAATACCAATTTCCTTTCAAGCCTAGCCACATTTCAGACCTTGTTCAAGTCCTTGTGATCTTAATTTTTGTGCATAATTTTGTTACATTGAGAAGGAAAGCAAAACTGATTTGTGGTTTCCATTGTGTGTTGACTGTGAGAGAATTCAGCACCTAAATCAATTGGTGCTTGAGTGAGACACTTGAGTGAAAAAAATCAAACATTCTTGGATTTTGTCAAATTTTGATTGTTATGCTTGGTTCATTTCTTGAGAAATTAGGTAATTGCATCCTTGTTATGGTTTCGGTTTAAGGCACCATGTTTGAAATTCGAATCATTGGCTTGGTCCTTTTTCAGTTCTTAGATGGAAGCATGTTTTGGATTTGTTAGGATGGGATTGATCTTGATCCATGATTTTTGTTTTAGTGGTAGTTATTTTCAATTTAGTTAATTATTTAGTTGTTGTCTCTATCTTTTGCTTGAGGACAAGCAAAACTCCAAGTTTGGGGGAGTTGTTAGTTGCTATAATTACTTACTTTTCAAGTAGTTTTTAAGGCAATTATCTATCCTTTTCTCTTATTTGGAATGGTGTTTTACTCGATTTATGTTAATTTCGCAATTTAGTTAGAACTTCTTTAGTTTTTCTAGTTTTTGGTTATATCTTAGAGTTTTGCCCCAATTTTTGTAGGAATTAGATATTAAAGTTGAAGAACACATTTTGGAGTTGCATTCTGAAGCTTTGGAAGCAGTGGAAGGCCTTTTGCAAGAGAAATATGTTGAAGTGCAGAAATTTCCAATCAGCCAAGCCAAAATCTCAGGCTGAGCTAAATGTCACTTTGAAGAAATTCTGCACATGTAGGACTGACCTTCAGAAGTTCAGGGGCTTGGACATTTTTCAGTAGCAGTCTCTATAGCTCGTTTTGTACTGTTTTAGTGGAGAGAAAAACTCTCTCCTTAGTTCTTAGTGTTCTTCTTCTTCCCTTCCATGTGTATTTTCCAGCTGCTCATGCCCATAAGTGGCTAATTTCTTTAGTTGTAAGGGGTTGGATGTAACCATTCTCAAAACTCTCTTGTATCTTTTGATATTATCTATATATATTCTGCATATTTGTGTTTAAAGTTGGTATTTTGCTTCTTTTCTTAAAGCTTGTTGTGGCTTGATCACCCATAGCATGATCCATGGACATGACTGTTGTTGGAAAACACTTTCGTTGTCTAGAACTGAAGCAATATACCTCATGAACTTCGTGTCTAGGAATGGAGCTTAGTTCATGGGTTATTTTGTGGTCTCTAGACTTAAAGCTAGTTGCTTCGTTAAGTTGTTGAGGAATCAAGGCATGGGGGAGTAATCTAAGACTCTCTGCACCTAAGGAATTAGGGTTGAGAATGTTATATTGACTGATTTTAACATTTAAATGCAAATAGAATGTATATTATGTGTGCATGCAAGAAGAGAGTAGAGAATGGTGAGATCTAACCCCTGCAACATCTTTATTTATCTGTTTTAACCTCTGTCACAGCTGCGTTTTCATATAAAAACTACAAAAACATCTTTTTAAATTCTGTCTTCCATTAAATTTGCTGTAACCTTTCACAAAACCAACTAAAGTTTGTGTTTTTATTGCTTTCTTGTGAAAACCAGTACAGTCTAACTAATATTTATGTGAACATTGCCTATATTAAGCAAATCTCTTGGGAAAACGATACTTGGACTTATCCATTTACTACTTGTTCGACTGGTACGCTTGCCATTCCGTCTAACAATATGCAGCAAGATTACAAATATAAAATTGGATTTATTGAGTCACAAGAACTTGAACAGAAAGGAAGAGTATGTGATGTCCATGTCCATATATTGCAATAGATATCCTACCAACACTTGGTTAACTACTTGGAATTATTTCCTTCTCTTAGAACGTTGCACCCATTTTTTTACTTCAAAAGTGCATACCAACCAATACTGCATGAGCACATATATAAGAGATCCCCATATTTGCATTTTACTCAAGTGTTGACCAGTACATTGTCATGTAAATCCACTAGGAATATAGCAATAACTTTCACAAGCTCTAGGTAACATCAACTGACAAATCTATAGATCAAGCACTTGAAAAAAGCAGGAGTTAACACAAAGCATTTATAAACTAAATTTCCCAAAATAAATATACAGATCATACATACTGTAATAATGGGAATTAAGTGTTCGTAGCTAAGTTGTAATATTGATTCTATTCTGAACATAAGATATTCATAATTCATGGCTTAGTGTTTAGCAGCCATTTTAAAATTCTTTCTAAAGTGCTTACCCCAAAATACAATCAATGCATTTAACCCTTGGGACAGATCTACAACACAATAGAATCAGGGAGCCCTTCCTCAGACAGGACAGGTCAATTCTGAAGGCAAGCCTGACAATTGACAAACATATTGATCCAAATAAAGCAAATGAAACCAAACATGAAATGTTGAAAAGTAGTTCCAAGCAATAGATGACTGTCCTAGGATAAGACAAAATAGAGTCCCTAGTTTGATCCTTCCACACAAATAAAATATCTCTTGAGAACCATTCCCAAGAACAACAACACTCTTGTACCAGAAACATGTTATACCCAATTATATTTAGTGTGTCGTCTTTTGTACATTAGAAATTGGATGGTTTGTCAAAGTACACAGATAATAAAAATAAAATCTTCAAACACTATAAAAAGGTTATAGCTCTTTCACTTTGCTTTTTAAAGATAATCAAACAAGCACATGAACCCATTGTATAATATAGCTTATCCAAAATCCTGAAAATCGTATCTGATCATGCAATATGCATCCAAAACATCCAGAAATCCATAATTACTGACCATTTCAGATCAACTACTAATTTGGTCAAACATTTCAAATTATTAACTAAACACTTCCCTAAAGATTTATGCATAAAAAAATTAATAAGGCATTACTCATCTAATAGAACAAAGCAATAAAAAAAATCAGAGAGCTGATACAAATCATTTGCAGATGAGTAACATTGTATCCTTGTTAGAATCCATAACCAGAAGGTCCAGAACCACAGAGGATAGAGAAAGATGAGAGAAACAAAATATGATAAATACTGCTATGTTTCATTGACGAGACCATTCCTAATCATAATTTTCTCCTTTTCTTCCTGGATACCTAAAACCCTATTTAAATAGCCTACTTATAATTCATTATTTTTCTACCTATTTGGGTCACTAATAATGATATATTAGGGTTAATTATAAATAATTATTCTATTTCATTGCCTCCCGTAATTAATCCCCCTTCTGCCCTTCCTAACATATACATTTTTAATCGGAGGTCTATCAACCCTCCTATAATACTTTTCTATTCACCCTCCGAAAGCTTAATTTAAAAAACTTATTATACAAAAAAATTATCTAATATCTTAAAATATAAAAACATTCAATATTTTATTCAACAAGTAAAAGGATTACTAGAGGAATGTATAGGAGAATTTTAAAATAAGCACATAGAGCTCACATATTTTTATTATGCCGTATATGTCAAATATTTAACAATCAGCACTAAGATTCAACCAAGCAGGAAGATACTGCTTTAGACTGACTATCAGTTAACCATTGCTATAGTTTAATAAAAACAAACAAAATAATTCACAGTTTGAAAGAATAGAATCCTGGGAAAGAAGAGACAGATAAAGCCCAATCTCAAATCCCTTCCAAATATATGATATCCCTTCTGGCCTTATTTCAACCACTAGGAACTATTCTCTTAAATCATTCCTAATTCACATCATTGCATGCAGTTACAGGTCAAAATACATTTATTTTTGGACAGTATAAAAAGTTTCTTAAATTTAGAATTTTCCACTATTTGTCAAAGTTAAATAAAATAAAATCTATAACATACGATATAAACAAGGAATTTACAATACTGTTACCTTTAATTTACTGTAACAAAAGTGTATTTAGGACAAGCAGAAAGTAAGCAGAAAATAGACAAAAACTGGATACTCTCTAAAATTCTGTACCAAAAGATTTAAGCATGGATATCATTTAATAAGTCCTTATGATTTCAACTCTGGCCATTGGAGAGTCCCGAAGCAAGTATTCCACTACTGTGTTTACTTTCTCATCAGATACGTTTGCAGAGAAATGTTTGATCACTTTCAATGACTCCAATCTAACAAAGCTTGGAGGTTCAGGTCTCATTGAAATGGGTTTTGAGAAATCCTACACAATTAGAGTGAATTGGAGACATATATTAAATGGATATTTTGAAATTCAAGATGGAGAACAGGCAAAAATTCTGACATACGAATGCAAACATGTTATGAACATTAAGAAAAATAAAGAAGGGAAAACAAACTAAAGTAACTTACATGTAGCATTATTTGAAAGGCATACCAAGAAAATGTCAATTTCTGTACATAGGCAAGACTTTCCAGCCATCTTATGATGTTTGAACTTATGATTGAACTTTTCTCAGCCCAACGTCCATCCCAAGACACGTCGATATTTACTTCTCCAAGGAAAGAAAGATTGCATGTGGAGAAGAGTTGGAGACTACCAGAACCCCTAACAGTAAAAGAACTAAGATTTGGAGTAGAAAGCACAATTTGGTAAATTTGTCCCTCTAATATTGTCAAATTGGAAAGGGTAGCATTAGATATGCAGAGGACTCGTGCATCATTATGCAGAGAACAAAATCTAAGGACCAAAGTATTTAACTCATGACAGTTTGAAAAAGGCTCAGCAGAGTCATTGTCACTTGCAGTAAAATTGAAACATTGAAGATGCAAGCTTTTTAATGCAGGCAAGTGCAGAGATTTTGGAAGTATTATGACAGGATAGTTCAATCCATTAATGCATAGCTTAAGAGATGTCAAAGACTGACAGCAAAAGATTAAAGGGAGGGACTCAAGGTCAGGTCTAAAGCCTGAATACAGCTCCATTGTCAACTGCTGGGCATCATGAAACAGAGCATATTTAATAACCTTATCCAGGAGTTCAGGCTCAGTCCAACAAATGTGAATAGTAAGATTAAGTACGGAATAGGAGTCATCTCGTCTAGACAAAACCCATGTCACAAATTTCTTAAACCTTTCCACCCCGCGTTTCTGTCGGAGGATAGGATTAGGAGAGTACGTGAGATTATCGAGTCGTTTGCAAAGGTCCTTCCATCTTTTAGACAAAACACAGGTTTGAATAGCATATTTTGTGTTCATAAAATTCAATATGTGGAGCAGAACGGTATCAGGCAACTCACTGATTCGGTCCCTATTATTATGGTTTGTGGTTGGGGGAACCCAACTGTGATTGATCCATTGGCAGTGTGTCCTCAGCAGCTCCTTCGGAAATGCCATCTCCTCCTTCAAGTCCCTTAAAAACACAACGAATCTTTCCTTCCCTAAATCTTGGGTGACATGGCCTGCCCACCAGCGGTGATCGCGGAAGGCCTCCACCTCATCACCGAACATGAATCCCCGATGGCTCTCTGACGGGGGAAGTGGTCGGAGCTGGTGAAGTCTGACAACTGCTCTCACAACCAAGTTATGATGGTACTGCACCAAGAATCTGTTGGAGTCAACGCAGCTGATTATGGTGCCACAAAACCATGAGCCGCGGAAGCCGCTGCCGTTGATGCTGACTTCCACTGCAGAGCCTGGTTTGAAAAGAAAACTAGAGGGTTTGGGCACCATGTCCATCACTTCGTTTTACAGTGTGCATTGTTATTGCAAAAAATGGAAGAGAGGGGGCAAAGAGAGTTTTCAAAAACGGCAAAACCGTCCTTTAGATGTAAAACTATTTATTATTTAGTCTGTCTACTACCTGGTCTAATGGTTTTAACAAAGTATAAAAACTATTTTTTATTTATAAAAACAAAGTACAAAAAGTTTACTTTCTTGAAGAATATGTCATGGGAAACAAAGTACAGAGTTTTCATTCATGCAGTAATCACTACTATACTAACCACATGATATTGCTCATTTAATAATTGTGTAACAGTGTTTATGAAAGTTGGCCACTATATGAGATATTGAATCAATTCCAGAAGGGTCACAACCATATGGCTGTTGTCTTGAAATCCAACAAAGACAGAGAGCATATGGGCGCACCTACCTTTTTTAATTTTTTTTTTTTATCCGTAAAAATCAAAGACAAGTACCAGGAGATTTACAACAATTCATACACCCTGCTTAACCAACTGAGCTAGACCCCTTGGTAAAAAGCAAACCCAGCTCAAGTTGTTGGAGGTAACATCTTACAGAATTTAGCCATGGAATAATATCAAATCAAACACATTTTATAGATGAATTGCAATACAAAAGTATAAAAAAAATAATTTCTCAAAAGAGAATAAGCGCATGTTTGGATTGCCGTTTCGGCAACTCCAACCTCCGTTTCCAAAAGCATGCCCTTCATTACTTATGCGGTGGAGGTGCATTGGGATTCGCGTTGCTGCAATTCAAAGGCAATGCAAACATGCTCTAAGTCATTCATGTTTGTCAATCTGGAATCTGATTCTTCCTTTATCTTGGAAATACGTCAGAGAAGTTATGTACATGAATCCACTTTAAACTAGTCTAGTGATTTGGAATTTCATAGTCCAACATTAAAAATGTCATGGAACTAGACAGTGAAGTAGGTCAAGAATCCAGCCAGTGGGAACAAGAAAATGAATATTTCTCACAAGAACAGATAGATTCTCTTCCAGATGTTATTGATGAGGAGGTTATTGGCATCATCACAATGGAAGATGTCATGGAGAAACTTTTACAGGTTTGCATGGTGATTCATCCTATAACTTCATTTGTTTTTCTAACTTCATGTCGATAACGCAGAATACTTCATATTCCTATTTGTGGGATGAGACAACTTTTCTCTTCTTTAGTTGATAGGAGAAAAAAATAAAGGTTTTACTTGTATTAAGGCCTTATTCTCATTAAGGTAGATATAATTGAGTCAAATTGTTGGTTTGCACTTTAATATCTTACATTTTTGAGCTACCAACTATTCAACTTGACCCTTAGGAGTTTACTGAAATGTTTCATCATTTTTTGAAATATCAGGCTTATGATGTTTTCCATTATTGACACCACCAGTACTCATCTTTTCTATTTCTATGCTGATCATTGCTATTTATTTTTTCGTTCACAAGGGAGACATACTGGATGAAACTGATGAATATGTTCATGTTCAAAAGAAGTGAGTAAATAGGTACCTTGTTCATGTTTCCCCCCAAAAATATATTGATAGCAATTGACAAATACCATGCTTCAATTTTTCTTATTTTCAGCATTAGAATTAACCTGCTGCAATCACTAAGGTCACAACCAAGATCATCCAGGAGGGTTTCCGGTTCTGGTCATCCATAAAGAACTTTCTAATATTTATTTTGTTTAGTCTTGGAGACATTAAGATTCCAGAAGCTCATGTGTGGATACTTTTATTCCAACATCATGATTTTGTTTTTTCTAGATATTAATAGAATTTAATCCAAACACATTGACAGTGAAATGTTTTTTACATTGTCATTCAATAATAGATTGTCATATAAGATTTTTTATTTTTTTAATAATTTTCTAATTGGTTAGCAGTGTAAAAATATTTAAACTAATGTATGAAACTTATACTCAACATTTTTTGTTTCCATAAATTTCATATGGAGCAGAACAGAGTCGAGCAACTCACTCTGCCTATCCCTCTCCACATGTGTCTCTTCCCCTTGTCCCCTATCTCTTCATCTTCATCATCAACTTCCCCCCTCTTTTCCTTCCATTGATATCTAAACCAAAATTAGTTACACACATACAATATGTGACATACTTCATCTATAGATATCATCGAGAAATTAATGACTTCTCCAAAGTTTTTTTTTTTAAATCTTAGTATCTAATGAAAACATTTTGGAACGTGATAATCCAAAAAGAGGGGTTGTACTAGTGGCCATATTGGGGAGTGAAAACCTAGGAATACTTGGCATAGCAACACATAGAATAATTCAAGTTGCTTGCTGTCATTTTTCTAAATTATTGGTAAAAGCGGCAGGGAGGTTATGCCACAAAAATACCTTCCGATTTGGTGACAAAGTGGCACACCATGAATTTCTTGCTTGAATGCTGCTTTTGGGTTTGATACAATGCCCTCTAATTCAAGATACAATATTAGAAGCATTTCATTTGCTGTTTGTTATCTTTAATAGACTATCAAATATTTATTTTGTAAAATTAGTAAATAATTGAATACACACCCTGAATATTTTCATCTTTACTATCAAAACAACTGCATTTTTTTTATGTTAAATAGGAGGGGAATTCGAATTCTTGTGTCAGCTAGACCTTTTTTACAAAATATTTTCAAGTTTTTGAACCTATACGCAGCAAGATTACAAATATAAAATTGGATTTATTGAGTCACAAGAACTTGAACCGAAAGGAAGAGTGTGTGAGGTCCATGTCCATTGAAACAGATATCCTGCACAGAACTTGGTTAACTACTAGGAAATATTTCCTTCTCTTAGCATATAGCATCCATTTTTTTACTTCAAAATGCATACCAATAGAGCATGAACACATAAGAGATCCTCATGTTTGCATTTTACTCATGTTCTGACCAGTACATATTGTCCCCTAAATCCACTAGGAAGATGAGTAATAACTTTCACTAGCTCTAGGAAACATCAACTGTCACATCTATAGATCAACCACTTGAAAAAAAAGCAGAAGTTAACACAAAGCATTTATAAACCCAATTTCCCAAAATAAGTATACAGATCATACATACTGTAATAATGGGAAAAAAGTGTTTGCAGCCAAGTTGGAAGATAATTCACTGTTTGGTGGTATCCAATTTCTGACCAAGGGAAAATGAAAAAAAAAAAAAAAAAAGAAGCCCAATCTTGATTCTATTCTAAACAAAAGACATTCATAGCTCATGGCTAGTGTCTAGCAGCCAATTTTCAGTTCTTTCCGAAGTGCATACACAAAAATACAAGCAATGCATGTAACCTTTGTGACAGATCTACAACACAATAGACAAGCAACATAATCATGGAATAACCTTTTTTCTCAAAAACTTATGCAACTTGCGTGTCCACAAACATATGCTTTTTATAGCAACGAGTACAAACTGTTGAGATGACCATCTACTTTTGTGTTGCTATGAGGATCATCAAATCGAATATCCTCCTCCATGCTGCTTTCCTATTTGAATACATGGATTCCGGTTGCTTTAACAAGTGAGGTCTCTAACACACCTGCATATGTAACCTCCACATGGTTCCATTCCTTTTCTAAAGGCACTTCAAACAGATCATCATCCAAATCTAACTTTTGTAGATCAAAGAGATGTGTATGATCCAAATCCAACATACTCGCTTCATGCTTGTCACAACTATGAAAGCGGGATTTTTGAACTTTGCCATTGATGAAAACCATGGGTATAACAAATCTAAACAGGGAACCACGCACCGGTGCAACAAGAAGACAGAGAACTTTAGCAGGGAATTTATTACGAAACCAGAAAGAAATTGAGGGTCCCCTGCTTTGGTGATCGAACCACTCTAGAATCCTTTCTCCTGGCAAATGAAACAGAGTCTCACCAGCCTCATGCAGTTCCTGTTAGTCATAAAAGGATTCATAAGTTTACCAACATTAAGTACACTATATATATATATATATATATAATGAAATACATTAAAAACAAGACAAAACCTGATTTAAGAACATGTTTGTACTCGAGGAAGTCAAGGATATACAGTTGCTTGCATCGAAATGCTCTAAGTTTGGCGGAACCCCTCTAATTTCCTGAAGAAACTTGCAATCACTCACATGAAGGTTCCATAGAAATTGACATTCTTTGATGCATTCAGGAAGGAATGTGAAATTATTCCCCGCTAGCCATAACTTCCTCACTTGAGCAAACCGCTTGAAACCTATTGAAAAAAAATCATCATTCAGGTTGCAATCTTCAGCAACAAGCCAATCTACCTTTGAAGATATTATTGAGCCCACTTTTTCTTCACCCTCTTCCGATTTTACCCATTGCCACCCCTTGCAATGATGAGCATCAAATACAGACAATTCAGGCAACATGACAACGCTACTTCGTAACTGAACAATTCCACAATCAAGGTATAATTGTTGGAGTCCAATAAGATTTTGAAATGAAACTGGCAATTCTGTTATGGGAAGGTCACTCAATTCAAGTTCCCTTATGTTTTCCATCTCTCCTAATATTTCTGGAAAATTATCAAGACTGTAACAATATGAAAGTTCAAGTCTTTCAAGAGAAGTCAAGTTGAGAGGTGGAAAACTCGTAAGCTTCCTGCAACCATTAGCAATCAATATTTTCAGTTTATTCAGAAAACCAATTGAGTCGTGAACTGCAATTAAACTCCCACACCATTCAAATGAAAGTTCCTCCAAATTTGGGAGATCAGATACATCAGGTATCTCTGTTAAAAATTTGCACTTGTCAAAATTCAAAACTCTTAGATTCCTGAACTTCTGCAAAGAAAATAGAGGAAAAAAGAAATTAATAAGAACCAAATGAATAAATTTAAAGTGAATTTATTAATTAACAAGATGAGGAAAATACTCTTTAAACTTGCCTTCCACGAGCCATGGAACCCAAATGACGTAAAGCAACTATCAGGTAACTTGCACATGACAAGTTTCTTCGGATGAAAAGTAGATGGTAAACAATTTGAAGGATATCCGTGCCATTCCAGCACTCTCAAACTTTCTGGAAAATAATTGGGACCTTTGGAAAATTTACCATTTCTAATAATAAGTATTTTAAGGTTTTCCATCTCCTTGAAGGTGTTTCCATTACATTCTACTGTTTCTTTTTTATCATATATGGAGAAATCCAGACATATGATTTCAATTTTACTAGTTCCCTGGGCACAAATCAACCACAATACACGTTATATGTAACAGATGTAAGACATCAATTCATGTGTTTATAGAAGCATATAAATTATTAAGAAAATGACTACGATGTAAAGATAAGATAGACAAACAAAGACGATCATGATACGAAACCAAATCAACTATTCATAAGTCTCACTCACTGTGTTGTCTTTTAAAACTTGAATTATATCTTTTGGTAACCATAATCTCTTGCGCTTCCCTGGCTCTTCTGGTGATCTCTGCCGGTCAATTTCTCTACCCATGTCCTGAATCAAATCGTGCATTTTAATAGTACCATGCCTAACCTTTATGAGAGATTTTTCAACCAACACCACAATATGATGTTTCATGTTGTTATCATAAAGAGCATGAAGTACATGTTCAACCTCTGTCAATTCACATCCTTTCAAGCAACAAGTTATGTCAAGAAAAACACTTTTCTCTTCTTCCTCCAAAGCATCAAAGCTTACTTTAAGTATCTCTAGGATTTCCTTCTTGGGAATTCTTTTATATTGTTTGATAGCAGATTCCCATTCTTCTATACTTTTTCCAAACAAGTGGGAACCTATAACTTCCAAAGCCAATGGAAGGCCAGAAGCATAAGTCACTACACAATTCAAGACCTCCTCGTACCTTGGATCAGCTTTTTCCTTTTTAAAAGCATTCCATGTAAGCAATTGAAGAGCATCATTCTCACTCAATTCCTTCACCTCATAAGTTCTTTCAACTTCATGAGATTTTAGTAGTTGTTTGTCCCGAGTGGTAATGATGACTCTGCTGCCAGGACCAAACCAATCAGACCTTCCAACTATAGCCTGTAATTGCTTGCACTTGTCAACATCATCTAGAATCAAGAGAATCTTCTTTCGCTGGAGCCTCTGTTGTATCATTGAAGCTCCCTCTTGCTCACTTGCTAACTTAATTTTCTTCTCTCCAAGTATCTTCGAGAGAAGCATGCTTTGGAGGTGTTTTAACCCATGTTTGTATGATTCTTCTCTCACATTTTGAAGAAAACAGGATTTATCAAAATGAACAGCGATCAAATTATAAACTGCTAGAGCAAGTGTTGTTTTTCCTAACCCACCCATTCCATGGATCCCTATGATGTGGACAACATCATCAAATCCAACATCCAAAAGCTTCCTTACCTCTAGCACTTGTGACTCTAGACCAACTGGGTAATCCGCAACATGTAAAGGAGCACGATTAATCTCCCTAGAGACCCACTGAACAATCCTCCCAATAAACTCGTATTCATATTTATCTCTGTTTCAAACAAAAAAGTTTTAACGAAGTTAAACTAAAAGCCTTCTATCCATGTCTTGATACGTATAATAATTGTCAAGGTTAACAAGTATTTCTTTTCTCTTTAAATTTTAACGTTAAATCATTAAAGAAGTAAAACTTAATCCAATAAAAATTGTAAAGTAAAAAGATTGGTATGGTTGGATACCCATCTTTGAAATGAAAGCCAGACAAGTCAGCTACTTGATGCAGAACCATCTTCCATTTCTGCAACTTCTCTGAGTTATGCTGGAACCTCCTCTCATGCTTAGCCAATGCTTCTGCATAACTACCTTTCTGATGCCGCACGTGAGAAGGATCCAGGTTATAAAAGACTGGCAAAACCAATAGATCTTTTCTCTCACAGCACTCAAGGATGTAGACAAGTTCATCTAAGCAAAATGAAGAAGAAGCATAGTTGTTAGAGAGTACAATGATGGCAATCCTGGACTCTTCAATTGCCTTCAGAAGTGCCGGTGTTATTTCCTCTCCTCTCTGAAGCTCCTCATCATCAATGAAAGCGTGAATTCCCCTGTCATCAAGAGCATTATAGAGATTTCCAGTAAAACCATGGCGTGTGTCTGAGCCTCTGAAGCTGAGGAACACATCGTAGCTGAATGCATCTGAATATGATCGCAAAGCCATAAGAACTGAGAAGAAAGAAAGGCTACTGTGATTATGGATGGAGTGTTGGGTTTCCAAAGTCAAACAAGAACGGAAACTTAAGAGTTTCCAATGCAGCTTCATATGTCTTTTCTTTCTGGCCATACATAAAATAAAATAGTGCAATTAAGTTTGATGATGCAATAAAAAACAATAAAATATTTTGCTCAACCTCTCAAATGACGCCCCATCAGAGTGGGATGTATTCGCGTTTTGGAATGTGGTACACCTATGGAGCAGCATTTATATTTATCGGTGACACTGTTAATCCAGTTTCGATAATTTTTTATTCTGCAATGATGGGTCTTGATCTGTAACAATATTTCAATAAAAAATGAGGAGCACACCCTCATCAGCTAAGCGTGCATAACCTCTTCTACACTTTCATCACTGAACTCTCCTATCATGCTTACTCCTATTGTCAGAAATTGAAATTAACCCATCTCTCCCCACCTCAAATTGTGTATTGTAGTGTAGTCGTATCCAAAGATTGTTTATATATAGACTATAGTTCTATTCCTGTTTGATTCTGCACATACAGCAAGTGGCTGGTTTTAATACTAAAAATAAACTAACTGATGTTACCTCGGACATCATAAGGGTTGTGTTGGTCATAATAGTAAATTTCTGGGATTGACTTTGATTTTGTAAGATCCACAGTGAATGAAAAGCTCAAAAGCATACTAGATGAATAATGGTGGATTTGAGACTCTGAATCTCTAGGCATTATTTTATCTTTATGCTATACCATCCCGTTCATCTCTTTGACCAACAACCACTTTAATGCTGAACATCCTTCAACAAATGGCCAATGTTGAACATTTGGAGCAGTTTGGAGCAGTAAGCACTAGCCCATGAATATCAGCAACTTCCAAGTGGAGTAACGGACATACTTAACACACTCAACTCTTGAATTCGAAAATGTTATAGTTTGGTAATTGAAAGTTGAGAAACTTCCTCAACCTACATACTGTCTTGAGAAACTTCCACCACTGTGCCCTTGATCGACCCTCTTTCTTTCTTTCTTTCTATCTATGACTACCCCACTAAACTAATGGACGCTCCTCCTTCATCTTCACCACCAAATGCGGAGGCAACAGTCATGGCTGTAGAGAGAGCTTAGGATATATTGAAACACAAAAAGAATACAACAAAAAATTCACGGGTAAGTAGTTATTCTTTAATATTTTTGTTTAGCAAACAAGATCAGTGAAAATCTGCAATTAGGTGCCACAGAATAAGATTTGAAGGTTTGTAAATGAAGGAGTTGGGTGAGTCCACTGTATTTTTTATTATTATTTTTTTGCGGGGGGGGGGGGGGGGGGGGGAGTTATTTTTTAGTCATTTACCTTAATTGGTGTTTTTGATTTGGTTTGGTTTTATTTATATAATTGAAGTAAAAGCCAGGAAATCATGGAAGCACTCACTTTTATTTAATTTGGAGATTTGAGATTTGTGCGTGTTGTCAATTTTTTTATTAATTCACCAACCAATATGAATACTTTGTTGATGAAAGATTAAGTTGTTTGTTGAAACAATTGATGAATCACAAGTATGGTGGGTTTTCAATACCCCTGCATATCTAGTGAACTTGAATATTCCAGATTCGGTTTAGTATTATTAAGCACGCTATAGATTTAGGAACAATAAAAATCAAGATAGTTATAGGGGTCAAGTCAAAGGCCCATTGGAATTTTCTGTTGATGTGAGACATATTTTCTTACTCTATAGAGCTCCTATTTTAACTTTGGTTTATTTTCTTTCAATATCAGAATGCACACCTATAGACCTGCCACTTTCTA
The DNA here is from genome assembly GCA_026413185.1 of Pueraria montana var. lobata. Taxonomy (NCBI): domain Eukaryota; kingdom Viridiplantae; phylum Streptophyta; class Magnoliopsida; order Fabales; family Fabaceae; genus Pueraria; species Pueraria montana. The sequence goes on from CM048648.1 coordinate 79,537,892, forward strand.
GCATACAGAAGAGTTGACTCTTGATCAGGTTGTGGGCAATTGGTATTTCACATCAACCTTTTTTGTTTTACTTATACTGTGAATTTGTTTGCCTTATTTTCTAATGATAATGTAACCTTGAGCCTTGGCTATTTGGGTCCAATTGTCTATAATTAAAAATACATAAAAAATAAAAACCAGTAAATTTCACAAATTCTCTTTGTAAGGTGAGATCGATTATGCAAGAACATATTTGGGGTTGAGCTAACTTTTCACAAGACGAGAATGAGATGTTTCTTTGTTTTCTTTGTATCCTTAGTCTCCACTCTTGCTTTCAGAATCTACATATAATTATAGGAGGTTTTAATTTTATCATACATGCTTAAAACTCGTAGCTTGCATCTTCTCACTTTATGCAGATGCCATCCAACTCTAGCAGAGCACATGCATGCATCTTTCAGTTCACCCAGAAACAAGAAAAATTCCTTGTTTCTAATATTGAATATTAGAAAAATGGTTTAATAAATAATATTTTCACTTCAAATTTAACAAGCTGTAGGCATGAAAAGCTGATTATGAAACTCACTTTTTCATTTAAGAAGATGTTTACCAGGCTTAAATCACTGAGGTCATATTGTCAGAGAAACTGGAATTCCACATCTCATAAATCTCAAAACAACCAGCTATCATGCCATCCTAAGACAATCCTTATCAAGAAAATGAATAAGAAATAAGAAATGAGAAAGTTTTACATCATCATCCAATCACAACCCACCATGTATGGTAAGTTTGTTGATTTTTACATTAACTACCTTAAAAGACATATCAACAATAATTTGTGATTGATTGACAGTATAAAATAGTTTTACACTGTCAGTGCATCACCATTTAACTCATAAGAAATTCATCTAAAATATATTTGAGAGAGGCATATAAGTAAACACAGATCTATTTATATTCCCCAACCCAATTCAGAGTGAATTAGCATCCTAGGTAAGCATTCTGCTTACAAGTATACAAAAATTCACTTTCTGAAGCGCTGTAAGTAGGTGATATAGTAGTATGATAAATCCTAAGCAGTACAATTACAACATTTAACTGGTTTAAGTCTTTCACCTTCCTGATCAAGTTATTTATCATACATAACCAGCAGCCTGATCATCCTAGCAATTACAAGGAAAAAGTTGAACCTGCAAAAGCAAAAAAAATTTAAGATGACGAAAATGTGTATTGACTGAAATATTAAAAATGCTTTTTCCCATAACTATATATTGGAACTTCAAAGCATATGCCAACAAAAAAATATGCTGACACTACTATAGATGCTGCAGTTTTAAAGGAGGGAAAAGAAATAATGAATCTTCTGTAATCTCTATTACTCAGTTTTGTATGCACTGAAAATATTTTTGAAAATAAATATGGCATTTTTTTGTACAAGACAGAATGAGTACAGACTGTATTGTATAAAAAGTAATATCTTTGTAGTCTATAACAATCATTTTGAATATTCAACTCCTTTTACCTTTGAATTCTAGTTCCTAATCCTAACCTTACCTTTTGCCTTTTAATCCCTAAAAAAAGAAGTTCACAACTCACAAGCTTGTTATAACAATTTCGTAAGCTGAAATCTCAAATTCTTAAGTTGTGGAAAAAAGAACCAAAAGTCAGCCAAGAAAAGAAAACTAAATCAAGATGGGGAAAAAAATAAAGCACATTTTTTCTTCACTGGAAGTGGAAGGCACCTGACTCTCACCTTGCAATACTGGAATTGAAGCAAGAAAACCCCTAGAAGACCTATTCAAACCAAAAAGGAATCATTCTCAACCAAAAGGAAAAATAACCATGGAAATCCCATTACAAATTCTCACCAAAATCTCATTTGTATGCAGTCCTGTATTTGTATTGAAACTTGAAAGATGTTGAACTACAGTTCTTTCGTTCATTCAATCCATTATCATGACTTTTGGCAATACAAAAATCTCTAGTTTAAGAGAGCAGTCACTAGTTTCCTGCAATGGAAACCAATGCAGCTGGAGCAACAGGCAATAGCTTGTATGGAGATTTTGTACCTTACAGCAAATTCCTTACAGAGGAAAGACAATAGACTACTGAGGAATGAGGAGTTTTCTGACTTTGCTCATCATTTATTGTCTCACCTCCACTATCCAACTTTTCAAGATATAATCATCATCAGATAATCCCTTCTTAACAGCATCTTCCTTATCAATGATGTTATGTTTATTAAATTTCAGTGAATCAGTTTCAAAATTTTCACTTATGTGCATGTATGGTCTACCTCTTACCAACCACTGGATTGGGTACCTTCTTAAGTGGTCTACCTCTTTTTTACTTGGTCTCATAGTATCTTTGCCTTCCCTGTTTCTTGACATTTTCTCCTCTGCATTTATTCTTAGATTGTGTGGCCTGTTGGAGACATATTTAAATGGATATTTTGAAATGCAAGATTGAGAACAGACAGAAATTTTGAGATATGAGTGCGTACGTGTTATGAACGTTAAGAAAATAGAGGGGGAAGAGTTTTGCCGTCCATAGTAATCCTACTCGGCTCAAACAGGATTGCTTCCAGTGGAGGATACCTGTGATCTAAATCCAAAAAAAATATAGAGGTGAAAACATACTTAAGTAACTTACACGCATTGTTAGAAAGGCAGGCTCAGAAAATGTCAATATCCTTACATTGCCAAGTGAGTGCAGCCATGTCATGATGACTGGAATTCCCACGTCCCAAGACACGTCAATATTTACTTCTCCAAGAAAAGAAAGATCGCATGTGGAGAAGAGTGGGTGATCAGCAGTATCACGAACAGTAAAAGAGCTGAGATTTGGAGTAGAAAGCGCAATTTGGTAAGCTTGTCTTCTAAATCCAGATATTGTTAAACGGGAAAGGGTGGAATTAGATATACAGAGAACTTGTGCATCATCATGCAAAGAACAATGTTCAAGGACCAAAGTATTCAACACTTGACAGTTTGAAAAGGGCTCAGCAAGACTATGTAGGGAATAGGAGTCATCTCGACTGAACAGAACCCCAAGACGCAAATCTCTTAGAGTGTTTTGGATATGCGTTTGAAGTTCTAAACTTGAGTCTTAGATGGGTCAAACATGATTTTTGCATTGATCTTTGGATGTGTGTTGGAAACATGATTCTGAATTTTGGACTCCAGTCTCATTGAAGCAATTAAAAATAGCTTTTCCATCGCCTTAAACTTGAGTCACAAAATGTGTTCCAAGTATACCCCTATTGTCTTGATGAATAGCAAAGATAAAATGCATGTGCATGTATATTTTGGTAATTTAACACCCAAAATCAATTTTGATTACAAGTTTCCAAACAACTTTGTGTGACAAAATCAATATTTTTTAATGAGAAATGCTAGCGACACTCTCTCTAACACTTTCTTTTAGACACTCTTCCTATGATTGGTTATAATTGGTTGAAATTTATTAGAAATCACCAATTTTGGTGGGTCTCAAATATCTCTTTCCTGATTTAGCCGCGAATCCACTAAAATTGGTGATTTTCAATAAATTTCAACCAATCATAGGAAAAGTGTTTAAAAGAGAATGTTAGAAAGAGTGTCGCTAGCACTTCTCTTTTTTAATATATGTTATCCAAACAAAAATCACATTACAACTGACTCACATTTATTTAAAATCAATTTTGTAAAATCAATTTTACAGACGTATATCCAAACATGCACTTAAAACTTTCAATTCCGCACTTTACTGTGAGTTGTAGAAAAACCAGATAAAGCAGAAAATATTTCAAACCTTTGAAAATGATTCTCTCATTGTTATCAGAATAACAACTTGGCTTATATAGCCAAATACAAGTAACGGTAAATTAAAAAACAAGCCCACTTGATAGATAACTAAGAAATGGTCAAACTCCTAATCCTAACTTTTTTTTTTTTTTTATCAGTAAGAATCAAAAACAGAAGAAATGTTCCTAATCCTAACTTTTTTTTCCTAATCCTAACTGATACCAAATAACAAGCTCCTAACAAATAGGAGTTATTGACTCAACAAGAATAACATAAGACCTACGTCTACTCAAAATGTCATTTGCAAAAGGTCCTTCCATCTTTTAGAGAAAAGACAAGTCCGAACAGCACTTTTTGTGTCCATAAAACTCATTATGTGGAGCAGAAGGTCATCTGGCAACTCACTGATCCTGTCCCTGTTTGAAGGAACCCAATTGTGATTGATCCACTCGTAGTGTTCTCTCAGCAGCCCCTTCGGAAACACCATCTCCTCCTTCGAATCCCCGAAAGACACAACGAACGTTCCATTCCTTAAATCTACGGTAACGTGACCCTCCCACCAGCGGCGATCGTGGAACGCCTCCACCTTGTCGCCGGACTTGAATTCGCGGCTCTGCGGCGGGGGACGTGGTCGGAGAAGAAGACTGACAACTGCTCTCCCAACCAAGTTATGATGATACTGGGCCAAGAATCTGTCCTGGTTGACGCGGCTGACAATGGTGTCGGAAAACCAAGAGCTGACTTTCACTGTGGAGGTGGAGCCCAGTTCGAAAACCATGCATTTGGGGACCATCGGTTCCCGCTTTAGGATTGTACGGTGTGTCTTGTATAATGCATGCATCGTGGTCACAAAAATTAAAGACGGAAAGGAGTTTTGGATTGACTAATTTAATCAATTAATTTTTTATAGTAAAGGTAAACAATAAATAGTACTCCCTCCATAATGAAATATAAGTACAAAAAATTTATTCACATCCTTTAAGAAAATTAGTTAGTATCATTTAATTTTGATAGTCTCAATAAAAAAATTAACACACTTTCTTAAGTACCCCTTGCATTTAATTGCATAGGACAAAAAAACAGAAGATAGTTGGAAACAAAACTTTAATTAAATAAAGGGTATTTTGGAGATGGTATCATTAAATAGGAAAGAGTTAGTTAAAATGTGTTTATATTTTAGTCCAAACACATGCAATTTTTGTTGTTTTTATTTCAGTCTAAAGAGAGTAATAATTATTTTTTGGCGTATCCTTCCATGCATATTGCAATCAGGTTGTAGCACTGCATATGTGTACGTGGACCAATTACCTAAGTCCACTTGTCCTATGTATCCAGGTCAGTTAATCATGTTGAATTTCGTTATTTGTTGAATTCTTTAGGGACTTATTTGCAATTACCTGAACGTATAAAATATTATTTCTTTAGAAACTCTAATTAATCGTGAGCTTTTATAATTATGATTTAGTTAGCAGATTTTATTAATTAATTTTTTACTAATATTTAACTTTTTTAAACTAAATGATTGTACGAACACCTCTTTGCCCCTCAATTCGTAAATCCTTAATGTCTTTGCCCTTTTCTTCCTCCTTCACCTCCGTTTAGGTCCCAGCACTAGTAGCACCGTCTGACCACCGTTGACCATCGCTTAGGTGTATCCAATGTGGAATCATCGTTAGACCCTCATGCAGCCATCGTTGTTTGTTACCAAGAAATGATTTAGCTCTCCAATCCCCAATGTCGTCGACCTATGAGGACTTCCCCAGATTGTCCTCGCCCTTGCAATTCTGTTTAGTGTTTTACAATTAGTAAGCAACCCTAGATCCCCTGTACTATGATACTCTTTTGTAATTGGTTGTAGATTGTGTTGAATCCCTAATTTTGTTAAGGAAAATTCTGTTAGCCCATTTCTTTTACCCATTTTCCCCCCAATTTGCATTGTGTTGGATAACAAATGTATTTTCGAAGAGGGTTAAGTATGTATGCCTTATTGTTTATTGATTTTCTTGATTTTTTTTTTACGTTTGTGGTATCCCAAATTCATTGTGAAAAGATTTTTTTGAAAGTTTGGATGTGGTTTATTTTAAAAAAAAAGAAAGTCTGGATGTGGTTTATGGTTGGTGTTGTATTGTACTGCAGTCGGTAGAGTCCATAGTCCCAGATGTGAATCGTTGTCAGTTTTATTAGCTTTTATAGTGAAGTATATTCATTGCCCCACCTCAAAATTATCCGGACAACTAGTGTTATCAATAAATTTACTTGTTTTTGTTTACTCGCAGAAGCATAAACCTAAGTTAAAATCTGAGGTGATGGCTTATCGAGATTATCTATTCTCATCAACTCTATGAGACACACTTGTTGCTTGGGAATTAAAGGGTATTGAAAATATTATTCTGTTTTCCTGTGATAAGAAGAATTGATTGGAAGCTGTATCTTATTGCAGTTGATGATAACAGATGTAGGACATGAACTGTTCAAAGAATTGTCTATGCTTGTGATCCTCTGCAGTCAATGCAGGAAATCAATCAAAATTTCCCTAGCATTGTTTGTTCCTTGTCTCACATGAAGGTACATAACTTGTTAATTGTTATTTATGTTATGCACTCACATATCTTTCGACATTTTCGTTGGAAAAAATTGTCTATTATTCTTATGGAATTGTTTTTCATGACAGTTTGATGATTCTGTTCTAGCAGATGGTCCCAAATGCAAGTCTTTTAATGGCTCTCAATGATGCTTTAGTCAATGGCGAAGATGTTGACCTGTATTTGTAATAAGTTTTTTTCCTCCTGATATCTTATACATTATATTGTGGTATTTCATGTGTGCCCCTCTATTATAGCTAGAGTTTGTATTGTTGAATCCCCTCCGGCACATTAAGAATTTGGTATCTCATATTTATGGTTCTTTTGATGTTTACTTGGTTAGCACTTAGCACAAGATTAGAAGAGTGAAACCCAAATCCCTTTGTATAGGTTCACTTGCTGACAATTCCGCTGGATCATAGGTTGAAGTAAATTTGAGCAACATGATGTGTTTCTTCATTTCTTCATTGAAGAATGTTACAAGATAGCAATTTTTTTTGGCATTAGCATATTAGATGGGTACACCTTTTAGGAAGTGATGTTATTCTATTTACATTGTAAACATTATAATAATTTATGGCTACACCTTATAGGAATTTCATGGTCCCCGGATAGCAATTTTTTTTTTTAAAGTTGTTTATCTGTGTACGAAGTGGAGTTCGATGTTTGATAATTCTAACCTCACTCATTTTGTAAATCCTTGATCCGTGTTTGGAAACATGGAACTCCATCATATCGGGTTATAGTTTACACAGGAATGGAATACTTTTGTATCATGAGATAAGAGTATGGTTTGATGCCAAGTTTGCAGCATTATGCTTTGCATAGTTGGCCTCTTGGGTCGGGCAGGGTTGTTCAAGGACGCAATTAAGATTATTAACAACATGGAAATTCGGCCTGATTCTGCTGTCTGGGGAGCATTGTTAAGTGCTTCTTGCATTAAACAGGAAGTAAAGCTTGGGGAATGCTTGGCCAATAAATTGAAAAGTGAAAACTCCCATAGATGGATTAAAGGAATGTCTAATTTTTCTCCATATAAAGAAATGAAGCTCTATTTAAATCTTAAAAGTTGTCCTGTCTCATTTGTCTACGGAATATATTTGCTATGCTTAACTAGTCATATCTGTTGCAGAGTATCAAATGCGTGGGAGCATAAACACCATGATCGATATTATATATATATATATATATATATATATATATATATATATATATATATATATATATATATATATAGATATTATTCTTTTAAACAAAAAGAGTACATAGATTGAATTAGTAACAATCAATAAATTTATTACTTATGATGATAGTTAACTTGTTATTATTAGGATGATAATTATTGCTTGACAAAAAATGGAGGCCTGTGAATACTTGGGAATTGAAGTTAAAGAGTTGTGGCGTGTGGTAACATATAGTATTTTTGTTTGTTTGATAGTCAGTGTCGAAATTCTCCTTTCCGCCACCCGTTGGGTCTCTGATTTAAAGTTGCTTGCTTAATCAAGCTCATTAACTAATCTAAGACCAACTATTCACTTCAATTCTAGTTATGGTTGCTTGAATTTAAGGTATTTCGATCACTCACTCACTGAGAGATATATATAGATAGGTAAATGAAATCGTGATGCATTTGTAGTTTTCTTCTTTTATTTTGGTCATCATTGTCTACGCCGCATATGAATTCTTCTTCTGGAACTTATCGAGGCTTTGAGTGAAGGTTTAAGGAGTTGCGGAATTGTGGTCTCCTTACACATGTGTGGCGTAATGGTGTATGTATATTCGGGAATAGAAGATTAGCAAAATCCAAAATATTAGAATCCTCTCTTCAATCATTGCCCTTTAGCTGTGAATCTTATTCCCACCAGGATTTCCTTCCTAGTGGGTGAAGGGGATTCTTTGCCACCATATGAAAATTAGGTACTTGTATTTTCTCGTAATTCTTCTTCTCCCTTCTTCTTTTTGGGTGTGTGTACTAGGATGTTTTGTTTTTCTTGTCTCTTTCATCAAGTAAATAGTTTATGCAATGTAAAAAGTTTTTTTTACTATCATCTAATTATAATTATTATGTATAATAAATTTATTAATTTTTATAATAATTATATTAAAAGTTATACTTATTATACTTTATAATTAGTTGATAGTGTAAAAAAATTTAACATTAACAAAATTAAATTAAATTCATCAACAATACTTTATTTTATAAAGAGAGAAAAGAGTTATTCTTGTGCATTGTAATAGAAATATAGTATTTTAATTCCAATAAATATACTGAAAAAATATTTTTTATACACAATCACTTAATTATATAAATCAAAATAATTTGTTGGTTTTTAATGAATTAAATTAATACAATAATATAAAATAATATTTAATCTATTTTTTGCATATAAATTATAGTATACAACTTAGATAATAAGTATCTGAGTTTCATCATTTTTTCAATTAGTTCATTATTTATATTCTTCCCGTTCTTTTTTTTTATTATGTAACTTTGACTCACAATTGCTTAGAATAAAAAGGTTTTTCTTTTATTTTATCTCCACATAACCTTTTTTATATCTTAATTTCATTTTAAATAATAAAAATTGTTATAAAAACTAGTAATATGAAATCTTTCCTAGTGGGTTTTATGTATTAATATCAAATCTTTCTGGGATTGTTGGGAGGTAGGGTGATGTAGCAAGGGTGAGGGATATCATGACTCATGAGAGACAGTGGAGGAGATGGATGTTCAGGTGTTAGTGTTATAAAAGTGACACCCTTCAGAGACACGAATAACAACTTGTGCCCGAGTGAGGTCTATTTGAATACAAGCACTATTGGCAGCATTTGTGTCTATATTGACTTTCATAGTACAATAATTACCACATTTTTTCGCTGCAAAAATTTGCAGTTTGTCAGCTATACAAATTGGAGATTTGAATCTTGAAAATAGGCATAAAGTAAAAGGAATTTTAAGGGGAGATGGCACGTACAAGTAAAACTGTACAAATAAAAATAAAATGGTAAGAAACAAAGAGGAACAAAATGTCGGCCATATATTAAGTTTTTAAGCAAGGTGTTTGATTGAAACTAGTAAATCCTTCTCCTATAATAAATTCATAAATAAGTGATGTTTTTTTTTAAAACATGCAAGAAAATAAGAAAAAAAAATTATACTTTTTGTGTTCATTAAAATCATTTTAATGCTGATGGAAAGTTTGATGGCTTATGTAGGCATTGGGTGCTAACTCCACATGTCTATTTTTTATATTTATTTTTTAACTTGGACTTAATTGCACATACAGTCAGACTCTGGTAAATAAAAAAAGTTGCATTCTGGACCACCTTCTAGTTAATCTGACCAATGTTGCTACTGTTAAACTTAAAGTACTACTCGTCGTGGAATAACTTAAACTTCGTGGTAATAATAACATATGGTTTTTAATTTTGTTTTTAAAAAAAGACATTTAAATTTAGTGAAATTGACATTTTATACAGAAAAATTAACATGCACAATAAAAACTGGAAATAACATTCATGAGCATAATTAGCATATGCAGAAAGGGAAAATCATTCATCAGGATTATCTGGCTGCCAGTGCATAACAGAGAAACAAAATATTAACCTCTAATAACATGCATGAGCATAAACTGAAAGGGAAATTCATTGATCAAGTTTCGGTGGCACCCACCACTTAACAAAAACAAAATATCAACCTCAAAAAAGTGCCAAAGGTGATTGTTTTTCAAAAAAAACAAAATAAGAAAGGTTGATACTTGAAATGGTTCTGAAGCAAAATAGACCAATAATTCAACTACATTTCAATTCAGCAAATCACAAGCTTCTTCTTCTTGTCCTCAAGATGTTTCCAATTGGCTGCTGCCTCTTTGATGATCAGATCCTTGTTCATGTTGTGTGGACCCAAAACCAAGTCCAAAGCAATTTTCATCCTGGTTGATTGATCAACCTGGCAGGTTAAAAACAATTTTTTTTTAATCAACTAGCAATTGAGGAAGTAACTGATTGGCTAAGTTTGAACTGAATATATGGTAAACATGCTCACATTAATGTTATAATGATCAGTCCAACTACAGTCCATCATCCACTTGGCCACCTAAACACCACAGTCATTGCTACAATAATTGTATTCAATGAAGACATCAACACATATAATAACTTATAATTTATTTTGTTACAAAATGATGTTAAGATAGGATATTACGATTCAGGTTCTTGCTCCCCAATATCTTGTGGTATGACCAATGTAAAATCAGATATCTCGGGTCTGCTTGTAGTTTGATAGTCATAAAAGGAGTCATGGAGAAACATTTCCTCAAGATATATAGCCTACATTGTGAAAAACATTATAATCATTTTGGTTTTTTTATAAATTTAAAAATGTGTTTTAATTTTGAAACTTTACCAATTTCCTGACATATCTCTTCCTAGCTGCATTTTTCTTCGGGTCAGGTTTTGAATCCAACAACACAAGTTTCTTCTCTCTTAGGTCAACCACAAGTAGAAACCAATGCAGCTTCATATCGTTAATGGGAACAAAAATCTATAGACAACAAGTGAATAAATTAATGTATTGTGAATGTATATTTTATACATTGAAAGTAATTATAAAAAGTCAAAACTGAAAACATAAGAATTAATTTTGACACCTTGGACACATAATCTACTTTGCCCATGTAATGCTCTTGATAGTGGTTCATCACAGTTTCAGGTGGAGTTGACCAACCAAGACCAAATTGCTGACAAATAGTTACCACTATGTTATTGTTAAACATATGCAGCGAAATTGTAATTTGGTAAATATTTTAGTAATGGGTGAATGCTAAATTTACCGCAACAGTCGTTGGTAAGTACCAAAAGCCAGTCAATAAAGATGTTTCCCATTCTTTGACGGTCAGCATGGTGGAGACTAAGTTAAGGACCTAATGACCAAAGAATGAAATAATATTTTTGTTAGGGGATTTTCTTTTACGTGACAGAAAATTTTTATAAATACAATAATATAATGCGCAAGATAAGATATATGAAAACTTATTGTAATATAAAAAATTAGATAGGTTAACCTCTTGGTCAACCATGCCTCTTGGCAAAAGAGTCATGAGGTTGTTTCTTTATCCAGATTGATGTGAAATGGTAGATACAACACATTCCTTACTGTGAAATAAAAATTATAAAATTTTAATTAATATTTAAGAAAAACCTTAATTGTACAAAGAGTTTGAAAAATGTATTTACCCATTGACAGTGTCATCCTTATTGGCACCGAAAATGTAGGCAGCCACCATTGCCTGGACTTCATCAATTACAAAGTATGGTGGAGGGCGAAATAGCATAGGAATCCACTGCATGTAAGAGGATACAAAAAGTTTTATTTATAGTGTTTATTGCAAATAAATTTAATTTTTATTTTGACATTCAATCATATCTTGAAGGAAGACCATACGTTTGGTATCTGAACTGGGACCTTCAGACCATCGAATATGACATTGTGAAGAGGTTCCACTTCTGAAAATAATCCAAATTTTTTCCCAGCTATTGTTTGAGAGAACAACCTTTTTTTCAAAGACTCATGTTGCAAGCCAGCTTTTTTGTTAGATGCTTTGACCTTTGTCTTCTTTGTAGAAGACGAGACATTGAGAGGTGTTTTCATTTTGGCCAGAACTTGTTCAACGGTTCTATGCTTGCTTTGAGTATGCATGCTTTGGGTACCATTGGTGTTGACAGGGCTCAACACCGGTGACTGGCTAGTAACTATATTAGTGAGGTTGTGAATGCCTTCCATGACAACCTCCACGAATTTCGTCACTTTAGTTAAAATAAATTAGTTTATTAGTGTAACTTGTGATGCTTAGGGTCTAGGTCATTAGGTGCTTATATATATATATATATATATATATATATATATATATATATATGTGTGTGTGTGTGTGTGTGTGTGTGTGTGTGTGTGTGTGTGTGTGTGTGTTTATTATATTAATTTAAAATCATACGTGAAAAGTTATTTAACTTTTGATGCTTAGGGTCAAGGTCATTAGGGTTTAGGGCTATGATCTCACAAGGTATGATGTAGTTAGTGATTAGTTAAAATTAATTAGTTTATTGGTGTAACTTGTGATGCTTAGGGTCTAGGTCATTACGGTTTAGGGCTTTGATCTATAACGTGTCATATAGTTAGTGATTAGTTAAAATTAATTACTTAATTAGTGTGACTTGTGGTGCTTAGGGTCTAGGTCATTAGGTGCTTATAATATATATATATATATATATATATATATATATATATATATATATAAATCTTTACTTTGAAAAATAACTAGTCATTTTTTATCATATTTTAAATATAAAAACTAAAAAGTTCTCAACATTTTTGGACAAGGACATTAATTCTAATGTTCATAAATACAAATAGATTTATCTTATATTGTTCTAATGTTTAGTTTTGTCTCATCAAATAAAATATAAACATGTGTAAAGACGAACGTGACCCGTGTGAATGCACTGATAAAAATTAAATCTTATTAATTGAATTCTAAATATATTAATTAGAAATACTTATTTACAAAGGCACGCATTTGCTTAATATATAATATCCAATGTACTTGGTATTATACTATTATTAGACCACCGATTTGATACCATTTACCATGGATATATTGCGCAGAATATGGTAAAATGCGCAGTCTCTACAACTAATTATGAAAGCAAAAATGAGGAATCCAACTAGTGATTTTGTGGATTAAAACTGAAAGCTAATTTGATTGGTTGAGCTTGTTCCTTGTTGGGGTGTTGGGAAACTCAGAAGCAAAAGGGATCGGCACTAATGGGTTAAGCAATTGACAATAAGAGTAAACGATAAACAACCTTAAAACTGTCATTCATAGCGGGAGACTAGTTCCCGTCTCGTGTAGGCGGTGGAAAACTCCTTGTCGTAGACCAAAAAAAAAAATGTATTCTTATATTATTTTATTTTCATTTTACTCATTTTACTCATTTTCAATTAACGCGAGATTTTCCAACTCTTAAGCAAGGAATTTTCATCTCCTCGAAGACCTACTTAAGGAGCCAAAAGCTAGGTTGCAAAGCTATTAGAGCATCCATTGAACAATATCAAGGAATTGGAATAACTGTAGCATGATCAACAGCTCCGGACCCTCAGCCTGACCCATGTAGTCCTCTTAGATTCTAATGGTCACATGTACATGTAGTATACAAGTGTGACCAGTATATGGACTGATAAAAAGAAATTCATTTAAATTTCATGGATGTGACGTGACAAACAATGATATTGCATCATTTGGATTGGGAATCTGGGATATAGGTTTGGAGGATTAAGTAAGTATAAGTATAAATAAACCCTAAAACAAGGTTGTCCCGCATCCCTGACATTGTTTATGCTTTGATAGCCATAATAAGGACGAAATTATGGGGACTTAATGTTGGTCCTGTACAAATAAAGAGATAGTTGCCAAATCTATGCACACAAAAGAAATGGCCACCAGCACGATGGTTGCGAAGGTTGGCATGGAAACGGATCTTGCCTGTGTTGCAACTTAATTACGTGTAGATGAAAGGGGCAAGACATGCAGGCGGGTGAGCGTGTCAGTGTGAGCATGACCTTAAGGTGTCAGTGTCAGTGTGAAAGGACTACTTGCTGCAGGAGCCTCTTAATGCTGTATTCAAAATTTGAATCCATGAATGGAAAACAAATATATGGTTTTTTCATACACTCAAAAATGATCTGTGACTTCTCTTACAAGTCACTTCTATTCTATTTTTCTTCTTTGATATCTCTCTTTTTCTCATTACATTATTTGTAACATTTGTCATTTTTTCTCTCTATCTCTTTCTTTCTTCCAGTTATACATAAAATATTTGTAGATGGGTACTGCTCGTCTTTGTACACTTAATAGGGGCTTTCTCTTGAACCAGCCAGGGACAGTAATCATAATATACTAAATTTTGATTTGTTTAGTATAAAAATTATAATATATATGTCATAAAATGAAAAAAAATACGTGACCAATAAGAAAAATAAATAAAAGTTATTTATTTGCATTAAAGTTATCCAATAGCCTAATACTAATCCTATGGATAATGGATATCTTTTTAACAAAATAAGGAGTAAGGACTAAAGTAAAACGTGAAGAGAGAAATAAGAAAAATAATAATAAAGAAAGCAAGTAAAAGATTCATTGAAAATCTCAATTCCTCCATGCCACTAACAGACAAATGACATAATGGTTTGGGAGGTGGTGCAATTTTCTTTTCTTTTTTTTAACTCATAATAAATAAATACACCCATTTTTTTTATTGCTCATATCAAAATAAAACATACAAAATGTTAGGGAAAAAAAAAGGTCCAAACATACATTAAAAATACTCAAATCGTTAAACTATTAGCATTATAATAGGCCCAATTCAGAATATATCAAAATGTCTAACAAGTCTACAAAACATTAACAAGCCACGACATAATAGGCCCAATTCAGAATATATCAAAACATGAAACGCTGCTACAAAACATTAACGACCCACGACATAATACAACAAAAAAAACAATTGTTTTCAGTCTTGCCATTCGCCGTGATGTTTAATCATAAGGACACAAAGATTCATTCCCAGATCAACCACAATACACCCTGAAGGATCTACATATTTTTATCCATGTTTGGAGTTCGGTCTGAATTTGAACCTACAAAAGCAACAACGAATAATGAATTTAGTATAATTCCAGAATAAGGATTTTAATAAACATTTTCATGTTTTCAAGTACTCACTACTTCCGGTGTTATTTTTCATAACATGTTGCAGCAAGTCGTTCCATGGGGTGTTAAGACTCCCGTTAGGAAATGCACCCAAATTATGGGGCTGCATTGACAAAGGTAATATGAAAACAATAAGGACTTCACATAAAATTACAATTACATAAGCTAAGGTAATATATTCATAACAAACAGGTGTCACTAACCAAATTTAAGGACATTGAATTCTGGACGGGATAAATGGGGACCTGAGCAAACTCATTATAAATTGGATGCATTCCATATCCATGAGGGAAACTCAAAGGCATCACATGTGCAGCACCGGAATTGAATAAAGGAGATTGTTGGGCCGGTACCATATGCACCATTTGATGATTTTGGTCATTAAGGCCAGTACTCTGTCTAGTAACATTCAAAACCTGCAAAATTCAAAAAACTCTCATTTAAAGAAAAAACTATAACCAAAAAATCCAGACTACATAATAAATCATTTTCAAATCAAATACAACATACAGATTTGTCCATGTTAATGTCAACATTTGAGTTTTGACCAATCCAGAACTGCCTACCCGTAGGTTGTGGTTCTTCTGCAACACTCCCTGAAAATAGTCAACTATCAAAAATAGGAGAATATGTAGTTTTTACAAAATTTAATCATTGTTTAAAAGTTCCACATAAACTAACCAATTTTACTTTATTCCTGGCAACTGTACAACTAATTTTCTTCTTGCGTTTATCGTAGACAGATTTGCCAAGTTTTTGACTCTGCTTCTAATAAAAATGGAAAAGTAAATGCAACTTCAAGTAATTCAGCAAAACACAATTTAATTTAATATATATACAATTAATAAAAATTCGATAAATTAACAAAAGAACTAATCTGTAACTTCACTCACGTGTTGAACCTTTTGTGTGCTGTCTTCGTCTTCCAAAGAATGACTACCATTTGTTTCATCTGCTGCCATTATTTGTTCACCCTGCAAATGTCACATAGAAACGATTCTAAATTTATTTAATCCAATTAAAGAGCTGAAAAAAAATACAAACTCGTACATGGAAACCACTTACACTTTGGTGTTGCCTTGCAGAAGGTTTTGAGTCTGTAGTGCAGTCTTCATCAATGTCACTAAAGTCATCCATGTTACTAAAAATTAGTGGACATGTGGTCACAAAATGTCCAGTTTTGTTGCAATTTGAGCATTTCCTATTCTTCTTCAATTTTTTCTTCTTCGGGGCACCTTTACTCTTTGCAACATTTACATCACATGTTGCAGTACCTCCCATATCTGTCTGCCCATCTAACTTCTCATCCAACCTTAAAATTTCATTACGCATGACATTAAAAGTGTCACGTTTTTTGGCAGCACGGCGACACAATCTATTAAAAGATGCACATAACACCCCAAAACGAATTGTAGTACTGTGTTCATCATCATTTTCACTAGGGTCATAGGATTTAATGAATGAGCTTTTAGCATCCTTTAACCACCTTTTGCAAATCATACTTGCTGGAAAAGCATTAATGTGGTCAAACCTCATGGAACAAATTATGTGACTACATGGTATACCTTCACATTCATACAGCATGCAATCACACAAAAACTTTGAATCATTTTTCTGAAACACAACTTCACGATGTTTTCCACAAGCACAAAATCTTTCAACCTTGAACAAAACAGTCTCAACATTTTCTGATCGGTTAGTGACATTCATAGAACCAGCAGAAGAAATCTGATCTCTAATTAGTTTGAAAACACCACGGGTAAATATCTTGGCAGCATGTTCTTCAAGCAACTGCAGACAAGTCACGGGAACAGGAGTTGTATAAAATGAGTTAAAATCAGCTATGTGTTCATTATACCTGAAATCTCGTAAGCAGTGCTCAAAGTTAAATAACAACTCCACAATTGTATTCTTCCTCTTCACATAAGTCTTTATACAAGAATTCACCCCCTCACACAATGTAGTCTTAAGGCCTGCAAAAAATATGTGTCGAAGATATGCATTTGCCCACAACCGCCTTTTATTATAAACTTGGGAAACCCAATTGTTATCTTTAAGTTGGTGTTTAGCAACCACTGACTTCCAAAAATCTTCAAATTTATCAGGGGTGAAATTAGCATATAGGGCCTTCTTGAAATCCTTTAAAAAATTGGGATCTTTGATATTCTCATTGGCATTTTTATGCAAGTGACATGCGTTTGGGAAAACATGTTTGATTGCCTCTCTAATCGCACCATCGCCATCAGTAATTACCGCTTTAGGATGCTTGTTGCACATTGCAGCCACAAAGGATTCCAAAACCCACTTATATGAATCAATAGTTTCATCTGAAACTAAAGCACAACCAAAGATTACAATTTGACTATGATGGTTCTTTCCAGAAAATATTACCATGGGCTTGTTATACTTGTTCTTCTTGTACGTGCTATCAAAAGCAAGTACATCTCCAAAACACTGATAATCTGTTCTACAAGTCCCATCAGCCCAGAATAAGTGATTAAGCTTACCATCTTCAAAAAGTACATATCTGGAAAAAAAACATTGGATCACTATCTGTCTTGCCTTGCAAATAACTTAATGCTGCCAAAACATCACCATCTTTTATTTTAGCTCTCCTTTGTCGCTCAATATGATTGAACAAATCCTTTTTGTTGAAATGAAGTCTTAAATGACCACCCATTTGATCCATCATAAAACCCATTATATGACAAGTCCTCACACCTTGTGCATGCAAAGAATCAACTTGTGCTTTATCAGCTTCAGACAACCCACGAAAAGTTCTTATCAAAGACACAAAGCTAGCATCACACAATTCATGATTATGACCTTCTTCAAAAGAAATCACAATCCATTTACCAATGCTACTATCTAGCCTTACACGTAGCTTGGCATTGCAATTTGGTCGTGTAAGAGGTCTATGGTCCCTTTTGCGGTTATCCATCATTAGGTACTTTTTATCCCTTAAGCCTGCTTTGTTGCACACAAATTGACGGATTACAATATTTCCTTTACAATCACAAGCAACAACATCTTTCCTTACCCCAAATCCATGGCATCTTCCATAAGTATAATAAAATCTATATGCACCATGTTCACTAGTAAACACATACTTTTTTATGTTAATTGCTGTCAAATCAATATAACTCTTGTACATTGACAAAACTGGATCAACATGTTCGTCATCATCCTCATCAACCTCACTATCATCTATTTCAAAACTGTTTGACTCTTCCAAGAAATCACCACCTTCATCATAATCACAATCATCCACCAAACAATCCTCAACCTTAACCATCTGCAATTAATAATTTCATTTCATAATTTATAACACAGCAATCATATGGGACAATCACCACAACAATACATACAAATTTTACATACAAAAATACAGCTCACTTATATTTAATTCTAATTTTATTCATTGCATTCATCTTTCATGTTCGTTACCAGTTTATGTCAATAACTTATCATTGCTAGCAAAGACTTACAAAAAATGACGAGCAATAAATTGAAACAACATTCTAACAAACTAAATAAAAAAAGTCCGATCCAAAATTAAACAATTGCATATGACAACAAATATCACATCACACAAATAACACCAAAAATAGGCTTAATCAGAACAGACACTCGTACCTCTCTGGCTCAAACAAACGAAGTGCAATGACACACGTATAATACAACAAACGAACGATCCACCCCTGCTTCGTCACTTGAATGCAGATTGTGGAAAACGCTGATTGAAGATTTCCACGGAAGAACAAACGCCGTGGCGAAAGTTACGGATTCTATCCACAGATCTACGAGTCAACCGGGACAACTTAAAAGGGACAAACAACGGCCATAACTTGCTGAGAGATACACGACATTGCCATTTCAGTGTACTTCGGATGCTTCCTCAACAAAATGAGAGGTGGCGCACTCTGGGGAGACGCCTCATTGGAGGTCAACGACAAAGGGAATTGGCAAAGTATGTAAAATGATGGTCCAACAGTGGTCCAACAACGCTCCAACGATGCTACTGGTACTGGAAGCTAAACGGAGGTGAAGGGGGAACAAAGTGCAAGGACATCAGGGATTTACAAAGTTAGGGGCTGGGAGGTGTTCGTACAATCATTAAGTTTAAAAAAGTTAAACATTAGTAAAAAAATTAATTAATAAAATCTGCTAACTAAATCATAATTATAAAAGCTCACGGTTAATTAGAGTTTCTAAAGAAATAATATTTTATACGTTCAGGTAATTGCAAATAAGTCCCTAAAGAATTCAACAAATAACGAAATTCAAGATGACTAACTGACCTGGATACATAGGACAGGTGGACTCAGGTTATTGGTCCACGTACACATATGCAGTGCTACAACCTGATTGCAATATGCATGGAAGGATATGCCTTATTTTTTATAGTATCTAGGGAAATGCAAGACTCAACCCCAATCGAGTGGTCCAACCCGACCCATCCTAATTTATCCATAGATTATTGGATTTATTAAGGACGGATTATGGTCTAAAAAATTAGTCTAATCAAAATTTAGAAACGAATTAAGGTCAAACATAATCCGTACCAATCCGTCCCTTGTTCAATCCTAATTTTACTAGATATTATTATATCTTTGCATTACATTTCATTACTAAGATTTCATTTGAAATTTTAATTGGTGTCAAACTCGTATCATATATTTGTGTATTAACTTGTATATTTATATAACTTTTTCTTTACATAAGTTTTAAGTTTATAATTTACAATTTTTATGAGTTTAATGGTGATGCACTGACAGTGTAAAATAGTTTTACACTATCATTCAATCACAAATCATCGTTGATATAACTTTTAAGATAATTTTGTAAAAATATATATAATTTTTACACTATCATTCAATCACAAATTATTTTTAAAATATTATCATAATTTTTACACTATCATTCAATCACAAACTATTTTAAAAGTATTATCATGATTTTTAATGCATTTCTCAATTATGTTTTAATTTTATAAAAATATATGTTAGTAGATATGTATATTAGTATTTACAAAAATATATACAAATAATTGTGGATATCAATATATATTCAAATTATTTTATATTGACTAATGTCTTATAATATTTTTAATTCATATAAACATGTATTTTAAAAAAATATATTGTCTTTCTATATATATATATATATATATATATATATATATATATATATATATATATATATATATTTGCATTTAGATATAACTTAGATATATATAATTTTAATGAGGTTATAATAATGAAAAATATTTTGAATTATATTTGTAATTATTAGTCTTTTTGTTAAAAAAATGTTTTCATCATGAAGCAAATATAAGATAAAAAAAATGTTTTCATCATGAAGTAGATGCTATCTATCTATCTATCTATCTATATATCTATCTATCTATTCTATCTATTCTATCTATCTATATCTATATCTATTTATCTATCTATATCTATCTATCTATCTATATCTATCTATCTATCTATCTTCTATATTTATTATATAAAAGACAATTGCTGACTAGGACTGGTAGTCCACGCGTCACATTCTGGTGACATTTTGTAAAAACAATCTTAATAATATAATTGATTCAATTAAACAAAATTTTGTAAAAAGAATCTTTCCTTAAACACAAATCGATTGTGGATAATTATTACACACAAAGATAGAAATTATTGCCTAATTAATATATGATATGATATGATTACATTCCAAAATCAATTAAAAGGCTATATAATACCTTTGTTGTGTTTATGTGGTGGGTATATGTAGTCCACACACAATGGTTTTCTGATTGGTATATAAAACTATATAGCAGAATGAGAAGGGATTCCTATAATGATTTATAAAATTGCTTGGCGCAAAATATAAAGGAGCAAGAACAACAACGCAGTCTTATTTTGCTATACACAAATTCATGAGTATTGTGGGGATATGCTCATTGTTCGGAGATTTTCACGTTTTTGTTTATGAGCAACATGTTACTATTTTGGGCTTTATTATTTCAATCTTCGTCTATGTGCCTTTTAACTTCAAGCATGTATTGTAACTTATACTAAGGTTGAAATAAAATGTTTCTCTTTGTCTATAATTTTTTTTTTGTTAATGTATTTGTTCACTTAATGTTTTTTCCATTTGCAAACAAATATAAAGTATGAAAAATTATATGTTTAACATGTATTTAAAAATTAAAATAAGCAGGTGCGTGAGTTATTGTAAATCCCAGTATCGTGTTTGATTCCTACGGATAAAAAAACCTAAAATATCAATTAATATATAAAACATGAACACGTTTAAAACTTTCAATTTACAAAGTTTTTTAAAATTAATTTTAATTGATGAAAAGATTTATTTATATTTTGAATATGTATCTTTATATTTAATGTTAATTAAAAAAGTTCAGTAGTAATTACATTTTTACATTGCACTTATATGTAATCATTTAAATATGTGTTCTTAAATTTATATTGTTTCATTAATTTGCTTAAGTTTGTTTTCAATATTTTTACAGGATGTTAAATTAATGAACTTCATAAGAAATATTTTAATGGAACAATATGTGAGCTCTTTTAGTTAAAATTAATTTTCTTATTATTTTTATCTTATTTTTATTATATAGTTTTATTTGTCTATATATAAAAAAAAATTACTTCAAGAAAGTGACATTGTGAAATTTAAATTTATAGTTGTATTATAATTTTTTTTAAATGTGTTGATTATAAAATAAAAACTTCTAATTATCTTTTATTATTTTTATTAATGAATAAGTTCCTTATTGCGAAAATTTGAATTAGTTTTAGATTTTTAAAATAATATAACAAATTAAAAACATTTTAAAAATATTTATACATACCAAAAAAGCATTCCCTCCTTAATAAACCCATGCATCACACGGGTACTATCTAGTCTATATAGTATTATATAAAACACAGTTGCTGATTGGGACTGGTAATCCACGTGTTGGATTCTGGTGAACTGTGTTTTATATAATATATAAATATAGATATAGATAGGTAGATAGATAGATATATAATCAATTATAGATAGATAGATAGATAGATAGATAAATAATCAATTAATTATTTATTGATTAACACAATCACAATCTTAATATTTTTAAGACATTTAGTATATTATTTATTTCCAGATTTAATATTTTAATATATATTTTAATTGACAAAAAAAATCTTATTAATTAGAAATCAGTGTAACTAATATCTGATTATATTTGCAACGAAAATATTGCTATTAAAATATTTATTAAATTAATAATAAGTATAATATAAAGATTTTAATGTAAAAATTAAGATAATTTAAATAAAATGTTAAATTAACTTGCAAATTAAGTGAAAATTAAAATATTAACTTATGACTATAATATTATTAAATTACTCAAATAATTTAAATTAACAAATAAAAAAGTAATAATAATTAATTAACTTTGACTAATATATTATACTTTTTTTTATCTATATGAAAAAAAAATCTTATCAATTAGAAATTAGTGTAAGAAATATCTGATTATATTTGCAACGAATATATAGCTAGCTAAAAAATAATCAAGAATACTATTTGTGATATTAAAATATAATTAAAATTTCATTATAATTGATTTCGAAAATCATTTACAAAATTATTTCAATCTATAATATAATTATTCTAAAAAATAATTAACAAAATTTATTTAATATCCAAAATTGATTTTTTCCTTATTAATTAAATCTATTTTACGGAATCTTTTTATTGATGTTATTTTACTGAATCAAAATCTAATCATTATTTTACGGAATAAATTTTATGGAATTAAAATATATTAAATAATATGAATATTATAATAAAATAAAAATTCATATTATCTTATAATATAAAAATATATTAAATACTCAAATAATTTAAATTAACAAATAAAAAATTAATAATAATTAATTAACTTTGACTAATATATATTATATATTATATTTTTATCTATACGGAAAAAAAATCTTATCAATTAGAAATCAATGTAACTAATATCTTATTATATTTGCAACGAAAATATTGCTAGCTAAAAAATAATCATGAATACTATTTGTGATATTAAAATATAATTAAAATTTTATTATAATTAATTTCGAAAATCTTTTACAAAATTATTTCAATCTCTAATATTTCCTTACTCTGACACAAGTATTGGAAATGAAAAAAAATAATATTTTTTTTATCAATAATCAATAATAATTTTAATTATTCATAATCATATAACATCTTTTTAAAAAATTACTACGTAGTAACTTAAATTATTAATATGCATAACACAAAAAAAATTAATTTAATACAATATCTATTAATATATTGATAAACAACTGAAATTAAAATTAATTTAATATGACTAAAATCTCTTTTTTAAAAAGTAAGATCAATTTAATATGGCTAAATATAAATCTATTATTAATTACGTGTTTAATTTATTTTATGTATAATTCATTGTATTATTCTTTTACGTGTTAATAAATTATTATGTTTCCTACCAAAAAAGTATTATGTTTCCTTAAAAATTAATTAATACTATACTATTTCTTTAAATATTTTAAACAACTATCAATTATGTTATTGAATTATTACGAACAGAGATTCTTAATATTTTTTTTATTGATCTTATCTTTTTTCACTAATTTATTTTTAATACCATATTTTCCTTTTTAAAAATTACAATTTACTTAAAAGTTTTTAATTTATTTTTATTTTTAATATATTACAAATTGAAATAGTGATTTTTATTACTTTTGATATTATTAAATTAAATCTTTCTTTGATTGTTTGTAATATAATTTTGATTTGATTATACGGAATATAAATATAATTTAAATAATTTATTTTAATACACCACCAACAATGATTTTGTCTTCAAAAGATGAATATTGTACTTTCCTTTTTAAAATATTTAATTGTTATTTTAAATGTTTAGCAAAATGAATTCAGACCATGCAATTTTAGACTTTGCAATCAACTTCTTGTATTCTACATCATGTCTTCTAATCTTGATTCAATTGCGCACATTGATATTTAAAAGAAAAGAATGCAAGCCAACCATGATTCCACCTTACCTTCACACAATATAAAGATATTTTCAAAACGAGCAGAGAAAACAAACTTATTTGGTAATATTATAAACTATATTTTTTATCATCATATTTTTAGTCTACGTTGAAATTGATATCAAATAATTGTTTTATTTGTAGATGTCATTGGAGTGTTACCTTTAAGGAAAGTTGATTGAAAAAAATGTGATGAAAAAATCTCTTATATTGCCATGGAATTAGACAATTTTCGGTGAGTATTTTTTTATACCTTGGTCTTTCTAATTCGTTTTCTAACAAGCAATGTTTCATTCATAGGCTGAAAAATAGAAAATTACAAACTATAAATTTTATTATCATTTTTTTAGTATGTATTAAATTTGGTATCAAATAATTTTTTCTAGATGTCATAGGAGTATTGCCTTGAGATTGAATATAAACATGATGAAAAAACAAAAAATCTATTATGTTGTTATGAAAATAGACAATATTCGATGAGTATTTTTTTTATACCTTAGTCATTTCAATTCGTTTCCTAACGAGCAACGTTTTATTTAATTGCAAAAAAAGGAGAAAACCTGATATAGACTTTGTATGAATTGATTATAGATTTTTCCCCAATAATATAAAGAAATTAATAAAATTGTCAGTATAATTTTGTATATAATCCAAAAAAATTCTTCCTTCAAATTTATCCATGCATTGCACGGGTATTATCTAGTTATTTATAGAGCTTAATGGTGAAGTAAATATATTTTACATTGTGAATCAATAACAAATTATCATTGATATTATTGGTTATTTCTCTAATAATAATTATTATTATTTTTTAAAATATATTGCCTCCACTAACTGTTATTATAACAAATATCTCAGGCGATATTTACATAGAACCATGAGGTTCACGACCATACGTTTACTTTATGGATAAGATATACATTGATAAAATATCTCCACTGCAAGCATAACGTACAACCAAACCCATCAACAGAAGCCATGAAAACTCTGATTTGTGCACCAAACGCAACTCTCAATATCTCAAAACATTCTCCATGGAATCCAAACTTTCCAGTTTACTATTATCCTACACAAAAACTCAACCACCCCTTCAGCACACTAAAGCCACGTGCCAGTGCCAAGGGCTTTTCTTCCACTGGGCCTCCAACTGTTCAAAGTGATGTCAATAAGAAGCCCAACAGAGGGAAAAACAATGATGATGATGAGCTTCCCAAGGAAGTTATGTACAGGCTAATAGGTAGGATCTTGTTCTCTGTTGGGGTGCCAATGGGGTTGGGTTTGGCCTTCTTGCACCTTTTTGGGGAGCTCAAGGAAAAGCAAGTGTGGGATGCACCACTGTGGTTGCCCTTTTTGACAACACTCTTGACTTTTGGGGCTTCCACTCTTGGGATTGCATATGGGGCACTGTCCACAAGTTTGGAGGCAGGAAAGGAAGGTTCTTTTCTTGGGGTGGAACAGGTTCAGAAGAATTGGGTGGAGATGTGGCAGGAGGAAGAAGAGGATGCAAACTAGGTAGACTAATCAAGGAGAAATTATTAGCTAGATAGTCTCAAACCACCACCACATGTTCATGATCTCGACAAATTCCTATATGACATGAGTTTTTCAATTTACAAGAAAGAATTAATAACATTGAATTCTGTATCATGTGAAGATTAGTTAAGATTATGATGGTCCGGATCATGTAGTAATTTCTCCTACTTAAAGTGTTAATTTTGCAAATGCCAAATGGGTTCATAATGTTGTATGAGATAAATTAGATTGTGTACATCAACATGCCCATGTGGTAAAAGGTCTGAGTAATTGTGCACCATATAAGAAGTCAGAACCATAATTATTGTTGTAATTGTTATTATAACTGGTAAAAGGTTTGAGTGGTTTGTACTAGATCTTAGGTTTAAACTTTATTGTTATTATTGTTTAAAAGAAAAATTGTTATTGTAAGTGAAAATAAATTGTAGTATTGGTCTACCTTGCCTTACAATAATTTAATTCAATATTTGTATGATTTTCATAGGATATTGAAATCAGAGTTACATCTTTTTTGCTTACTAGATGCAGAATTTGGAAGAATTTCACTTTTCATAAATGTGGATATTGTATTATGTTGATCTGCATGCCAATGCCAAAAAGTTCAATTTCTGTTTTGATAACAGAACATATTACTCATGCTTGTTCTGTCTCTGCTGGCAATTATTTTACCCAGCTGAGGCTGTTGTCCAGTATATGAAATCTCTGCTGGGAGTTATGTATATGGGAAGTTATTTGTAGGATATGAAATCTGAAGTCAGAAAAGAAGGATTGACATGTTATTTTCATTATGAAATCCCCAGTGAATTTTTGTAGCAGATGTGTCCTGTGTATCCATGCTGATGTGAATGGAAGTTTAATTTAATAGCAGAGTATGGTTTTATGCAAATTGAAATTGATCCATTTAAGGTGCTCCTTTGCAAATTAGAGGTGGCCCAATGTTGGTGTTTTTATTTTTTTCCACCTAAAAGTCGGGTATCTCTACGGTCGAAAGCTATGAAATTATATTTCAAAGAAGTAAAGTACCAATTAAGGGGTAATTCCTTTCATGTAGTGCTCTATTCACATAATCAAACTCCTATCATATACTTGAAAGATCCAAACTACTATCACTTGTGTCACACCTTATAGATTAATGTTGGTGCTCTAGTGCATAAGAAATGATCAAGAATACATGTGCTGCAGCGAATTGCAGTACTTTGGGTTGGTAATTGGTTTTTATAGCAATTGGTTATGAAAGAGAATGATAACTTGGAGCAATTACATTTATGTGGAATGCTAATTAATTAATTATGGCATGTACGACATTGTCTGTGATCAAGCTTTCCCTTTTCACGCTTCTATATGTTTTGGGGTGCAGGGGTCTGTAGGATGTATTGTGGTCTTGGTGTTAGTGTTACTTATTATTATTAGTTGCTCTAACAATTTATTCCAAAATAAGCACCTTTTGTGCTTGCCTTTTGTTTCTATGCATTAATAAAATTTTGGCCCTTTCAGAGTAACCTATTGTATGAAAGCATACACCTTTTGTTGCTCTAACAATTTATTCCAAAGTAACCTATTGTATGAAAGCATAGACCTGCCCACCAAAAAAAAAAAAAAAAAGCATAGACCTCTTTATTGGACATTAATTGAATAATTCAACCCATCACGTGCTATTCATAGTACAAGCCCAAATATTAATCAATTAATTATAATTAGGTGTTATAAAATAATTATTGACCATAGTTAATATATTGTGAGAGTTTAAATTACACTTGTGTAACTCTCATGAACTATTATATCATTTAGTAACTTTTAATTAGATAATTTTATCTAGAAATCTATTGTTGGATTGAAAGTTTCTTTTACATAGATCGTATATATACAAAATTTTGTATTAATCCAAAATTATTTGATACTTCATTCTTTTTATAGATAAAAATTGATGTAATATTTACTTTTTAAAATATAGTAAAATTAATATGAATAGTTTGATTATTTTTTAATGTTGTTTAATTTTTACAAAACTTGGCACAAATAATCAAAATAATATAAAGTTATAAGTCAATAGTTGGATCGATAAAGCTAACATTTTTTATAGTTATTAATGATGCTTTTAATATAATTGGTGAAAGTTACATTAATCTAATTTGATCCATGTCCTTAATATGTTAATAATTAAAAAATAATTCTTAATAATTGATTAATATTAATCTATAAAATAAATTAATTAAATAATTAATCTCTAAGATGCATCTTTTACTTTGTTTTAAGTTTATATAGAATTTTCCATTAAAAAAAAGTTTATATAGAATTACATGTTATTATGTTAATGCTGATAATGAAACCACTTAACATTACATTGATACATGTACATAACCTAGCTATTTAAAAATTGTTTGGTATTGGCGGCTACTCCTTTTCGTTGTATCAAATAGTAATATATATGTCCTGGATGTTGTCTGCAAAAGTGTTGTTTTCTCTAGCTTAATAATATAACGCAAGAAGAATCACCTATTCTCAAAGCACCTAAGAATTTCTCAACCCAAATATTCCAACTCATAATTTTTATTTTATATATTGATGACGAGAGGGTAGCATTACGATATCACCAAGTTCAAAGGAAGAGATGAAAACGACGTTAAAAAAAACATTAAGCTATTATTTAAACCAAACTTAATTTTATGCATGTGTATCATTTCTGCATTATTTTGTATTGATTAATAAGTTGCGGTATTGACCGTTTATGTCATACAGCTTGCATTTAATTTAACTATATATGGATCTTTGAAGGATAATTTTTTAATTAGACACTGCTTTTTTTAAAAGGGTAATTAGACGCTACTTAATACAAGTATTTAGAAGAAAAATATTAACAACACACTCTCTATCATACTTTTTAAACACACTTTCTCTTATTTATTAAAATTAATTAAAAATTATAAAATTTTGCGGTTCTCATATCATAGTCAATAAAATCTCTTTTCTGATTTTGTTGTTTTTAATAAATTTTAACTAATAAGAGAGAATGTGTTAGAAAATATATTTCTAGTATTTTTTTTAAATTAGACACACTACAGAAAAACACAAATAAGCATTGGCTATAAAAAAATGGACACTAATGACTAAGTTAGTGTCGAAAAAGCAACAACTATGAGGTCGTCACTGCAAAGGTCGATTGTTAATATATAATATATTTACGTTGGGAAAAAAAAAGTTGTCACTTTCTAGTGTCGATCAAGTTGTCGTAGACTCGTAAGTGTTAATATATTTTATGTTTTTGTCCCCGAAAAATTTACGAATTTTGTATTTGATCCCTAATAATTTTTTTTTTTACTTTTGGTTCCTGAAAACTTATTTATTTTGTATTTGGTCCATGTCATTACATTGGCTTTGCTATCTTGAGAAGTCACAATTTGATAGAAAACATATTGACAGTTGTGATAAAAAAAAATGAATTCAATGGTAATACACTGACGGTATAAAACTATTTTACATGGTCATCCAATTATAAATCACCGTTGATACTATTTTTAAGGTAATTTTGTAAAAGTCAACAAAATTACCATACATAGTAGGTTGTGATTGGATGACGATGTAAAACTTTTTTACACTATCAGTGCATAATCCCTTTTCTCAAAAAAAAATTAGGGACCAAAAGAAAATTCTAAAAATATTTTAAGGACCACTTTATAGAGTCAACATAATGGTAGAGACGAAATATAAAATAAATAAAATTTTAGGAACTAAATGAAAAATCCATAAATTTTTCAGGAACCAAAAGTCAAAAAAAAAATATTAGAGATCAAATGCAAAATCTGTAAATTTTTTAAGGACTAAAGCATATTTAAGAAGAAAAAAAATAGTGCCATTTTTTGGCTATGTATCTTAGTGCCGCCACAACTCATCACTTGCACCACTAGAACTGAAACACCATCCCAACACCTAAAAACTAAGAAAGTAAAAAAAAAAAAAAAAAAACTTGTGCGTCATTCACTCACAATCACCATTGGAGTCACCAAGCCAACCACCATGCCACCACCATAGGAGAAAAAAAATGAGGCAAGCCACCGCGTTACCACCACAAAACCAAACCCTTGCAACAAAAATCAACTAGAGTATAAAAACCAACGAAAAAAAAGACATAAACAGTAAAACAAAGAGAGAGATAAAAAAACAGAAGAGTAAAAAATAGGAAAAAGAGAAACATGACCACCATCGCAGATGTTGTCGCCATAGTGCGAGGCGATGCGATTGCTACCCTCCCTTTTTGTTCCATGGTGACAAAAATACTACTCTTCTTTTTCCTCAATTCCTCTCCTTTCTCTTGGCCCTCCTCACGACCTAAGTCGGTAACTATTACTACTAGTGACAACACTAGAGCACCAATTGCAACACTTTTGCTTCCTTCTAAAATGGGAGTTGATGATTTAGGGCTTCTAAATAGGGTTATTTTTGTGATCTGTGAACAAAAAAAATACACAAAATACAAATACATGACCTGTGAACTACTAAATAAAAAAACATTTTAAAATTTAAATAATGTTCATAAATAAATAAGTAAATAACGAAAAAAGGAAAGAAGAAAAACAAAACAAAGCATTCTGTCAAAAAAAAAAAAAAACAAAGCATAGGAAAATAAAAATATAAAAAATACAAAAAACACAAATACACGAACCATGAACCACTAAACAAAAAAAAATGTTTAGTGGTTCATGGGTCATGTATTTGTAATTTTTGTAATTTTTATATTTTCTTTTTTTGGAATTTTTAATATTTTTTTTTATCTTCCTTTTCATTTTGTTTTGTTTTCCTTCCTTTTTTGCATTTTTTATTATTAATTTATTTATTTCATTTTAAATGTTGAAATTTTTAATTTGATAATTTGAAAAAATAATAAAAAGATAAAGAAAGTAAAATAAAAATAAATGAAAATAAAAAATTAAGACATAGTTAAGTGTGCAATTTTAGTCCTTTGTGTAATTTTTTTCCCCAAAGTATTAAGATTGTGTAATTTTGGTCCTCTAGTGCCTCCTTAGCATGTCAATACATGTCTTAATGCCATATTAGCACATATGTATTTATCACGTCAATGTCATATAATTCCTAACAAGTTACGTCAATAATTTCTATTAAAAATTGAAGGTTAAATTAATCTGTAGATTTCTATACTATTCAAAAAAATTTAATTAGGTCCCTGAACTATTTTTTTTAATTGAGTCCCTAAACTTTTATGTATTTTTTAATTAGATCCATGTCGTTAACTACCATTAGCTCCATTAACGACAATGATCTAATTAAAAAATAAATAGAAGTTTAGGGACCAAATTGAAAAAATTGTTTAGGAACTTAATTAAAAAAATTAAATGGTTCAGGGACCTACTAAGTATTTCTCAAATTCTACCCAGACTATCATACTATATTTCTCAAGCATATGTAGACTACTTCTTAATTTAGTATTGTCTATTCTACAGATCTGCACTGAGTATTTTTAACTCTCCAAGTCAGTATTCTCACCTCTCAAGTCCAATATTCTCACCTTTGCGGATTCTAAACTCAATATTCTCAACCTCTGCAGGTTCTTCAACCAGTATTCTTAAACTCTAGAAGCATCAATCCCTTTACTGCACTTTTAGTTTTTCCCTACAGATTCTGTTTGGACAAACCTAATGCATTCCTTCTAAATACATTCTTCAATTAAGTTATATTTTTTGTATGATTTTTAATTTACTTTTAATTTATTCAGTAGGTCCCTGAACTATTTAAAAAAATTAATTAGGCCCCTAAACAATTTTTTTAATTGGGTTCCTGAACTTCTATTTATTTTTTAACTAGGTTCCTACCGTTAATGGAGTTAACGGTAGTTAATGGCAGAGACCTAATTAAAAATTAAATAAAAGTTCAGGGACCCAATTAAAAAAATAGTTCAGGGACCTAATTAAAAAATGTTAAATAGTATAGGGACCTCCAGAGTAATTTAATCAAAATTGAACGGTAATTTAACCATGAATGGTAGACCAGCATTGTTTATTTAAAACACATGGGACGAAACATGCAATTAATAATTTTTTTTAAGGAATCAATAGATGTGTATATCAACGTCACTTTAGTATGATATTTTACGATATCTATATATTTCGTTTGTGGTACTGAAAATATATATGAAAAAGACTCAAAGCTGATAGGATTAGGATTACTATATATGTATTTAAAATGACGACATCAAAGAAATTTCAGACTCCACTAGGAAAGCAGATTAGTGGTGACTGGTGACTGGTGAGATTAGATTATATTGAGGAAAAAGAGACCAAGCAACAGTGGCTGGTGCTACATGGAGCTTTCGGCTTGTGCATGCAACTTTACCTTTTTTTCCTTGCTTAATTTAAGCTACATTATTCTATCTCATCAATTAAAAATTAAAACTGAAAAACACTTCAATTAGTGAAAAATAAGAAGTATGAATAATTGTTCCGGACCAAACTTACATGGTCGATCTGTCCTAGAAGAATGCAAATTAAGTTCAACACAAAAGACAAGAAGTCTGAGAAAAAATAATTATGGACACAATTAGGCAAAATATGCCTCTTGCATAAAAATGTAAATACGACAGGAGTCGCTTCACTTAAGATTTTTTTTATTTTTAATTAAAAATATCACCTTGTTTTTTATTTTGTTTTATATTTTTAAAAAATGGTATAAGACAGAATGAAAAAGAATTAAAATAACAAAATGTTATTTGCACTATTTTTTTTTTTTACAAAATTTTAAAAATAAGAAACAAAATAGCAACAAAATAATATTTTTGTAATTAAAAATAAAAATAAAAAATGTTTCTCAAACCAAATAACCTAAAAATAACCACATTTGTGTTCCAAAAAAAGATGAAGGACAACTTTACAAAAAGGAGAGGATCGATGAAGCAACAGCCTGAGCCCTGAGGTATGCAATCATCCTTTCTATTTTGTGAGAATACACATTAGGGTGTATTTTTTTTTATTCATAGGAATCGAAGACAGGTATCAAGAGATTTACAATAACTCATGCACCTGCTCAACCAACTGAACTAAACCCCCTTGATACACATTAGGGTGTTTGTAAGAACCTGTTTATTTTCTGCATAAAAGCTTGATGAAGGGAAAAAAAATAATGCTGTTGTGAAGTGGAAGAAAATGAAGACCCTTAATTAATCTAAGATTAGAAATTGATCTGGTGATTAGTTCTTTTTTAAGAGCCAAAATAAATTTATTCATAACCAGACTAAAGACACAAGATGTGTTAACGTCTGACCGTGCAAGATAATTACAGCCATATTCGTGCAGCATAACAAAAGTTACGCCACCCTTACAAAAGACCAAAAAGAAAAGTTCTATTTGTACATTAATTTAGATTATTTTATTTCAGGTTGTGGTAAAATTTTAAAAAAAGTAGTTGTGCTGTTTTGGGACCAAACAATGTCACTTAATGCTCTTCTTAAGTGATAAGAGAAGGTTGAATTGGCATTCTCGTTAGTAAAAATATTACAAATGGAAATCAAAAAACAAGAAATCACCAATTAATGATTATTTGAAGAGATTATTTGAAGATTAGACATAGGTCATTGACGCCAAATTATAATATTCAACTACATGTGCAAGCTATTCTTCCTTTTTTCATCATTCATATTTTTTTTTTTTTGTTCATTATGTAATTGGTGTGAAGTATTTATTGATTTTGTCGATAAAATTTTTCTTTTCAATTATGTTTTTTCATGTATAAAATTTGAATCTAAAACTTTACTTAAAGAATTCAAGTCCAATTAGTCAAGCGTGTTGCTATTCAGCTTTGTTTATTTGCATTTAGGTTTTTAATTTGATCAATTTCCGTCACATCCTATAAACAATTCATCCTTCTATCAAATAAAGTTTAATCATCTTAAAATAAAGTATGTATGCATCAACTTTCTTGATTGTTACAGTTGCGTTTCTCCACTTCACACTTTAAGCTGCATTTCAATTTTACCAATTAAAAAAAGGCACTTTCAAAGACCCATTGTGCCACTACCAGCACCTATTTTATATATTTACACCACCTTTCATATTTAAGAGTTTTAGAACACTCCCACCGACTTTATACTTACACTCATGAATATTCGGATTTAGTTGAATTCTTTGAAATTTTAGTTAAATTCATTTAATCGTTGTTGTACAACTCCAATTTTTGCAACCACTTTGGTTAACGATCAAGATTTATTTGAAGCTTAAGAAGGCTTTTACTCCTTAGTCCTTTCATGCTTTCAGCTATTTGATGTGCTAGCTAGGTATGATCTGAAAAACTCATGGTAGATATTCTGCATTTTCTATTGTCTGATATGAACGTCCTTGTTCCTGCTTTTTGTTGAGGTCATGGAATCTATCTTAAAATAATAAAATTCAATGTTACGTGTTTACAACAATGATAAATAAAAAAAAAGGTGTATTGACAGCATCAATGACTTTGTCACGTAGCTAATAGAATGTGGGGTATTTCTTAAATTGTTAGTAAAAGGCTAAAAGCGACTTTTTTTTTTTTTTGATCAGCAAGGAAACTGGTATATTAAATAAAAAGAAACATGGGTATGAGACATACCCTACATTCTCCACCTTGCAGAGCATACTCTTTATCAACTAGTAAAATAAAAACTATCAAAGAGATTCCTTCAAAAAAAGCTATCCATCCCCTGGCATAAGCAGTACAATAATAATTTTCAACCAAAATATACGACCCCACCTGTAGAAATTAAATTCCACCAGAAAATGAGCCAATCCCAAAGCAACACTTTTATGTGCATTTAACCCCACGTAGTGTTCCACTCCCTGTAGCCATCCACTACCAAGGCTAAAAGCGACTTAACATGGGTTGGTATAAATAGTTAAAGATTCATAGTTAACTTTCATTTTTTCTATGGATACGAGTTCAATTCTATTTGACGAGTGGACAACCGGGTTGAAGGGGTGAGGCTAAAGTGGAGTTTAAATCTGTTGAGGCACCGGTGAGAATGGTCTTGTTATCTGTTGTAGCAGGTTAGTCATCCATTTTTAATCTGCTGTAGCAGGTAATCAGGAGAGAAAAAATAAAAAAAATATTTTTTATTTGAAAAATAAAATTATATAAAATTATTATAATAAAAATTTTCTCTTTTTTTAAAAAAGTGGGAACCACCGGAAAAAAGTGGAAACCACCAGTGGTGCTTGAATGAACAAATTACCTATTATAATAGGTTGGTTAATCGGGAGAAAAAAAATTATTTTTTTATTTCTTTTATGCTCCACCGAGAGAGAAAAAATGTTACGATTATATAATTTCATTTAATAAAAAAATGATTTTTTTCTTCCGGTTAACCAACCTATTATAATAGATAATTTGTTCAAGTACCACTGGTGGTTTCCACTTTTTAAAAAAAAAAAGAGAAAATTTTTATTATAATAATTTTATATAATAGGTAATTTGTTTAAGTACCACCGATAATTTTCACTTTTTTAAAAAAAAGAAAAAAAATTTATTATAATAATTTTATATAATTTTATTTTTTAAATAAAAAATATTTTTTTTATTTTTTCTCTCCTGATTACCTGCTACAGCAGATTAAAAATGGATGACTAATATGATGCAGCAGATAACAAGACCATTCTCATCGGTGTCTCAACAGATTTAAACTCCACTTTAGCCTCACCCGTGGACAACCTGTCTTAGGGATATCTTTTAGCATTCAAGGCTCGAACTAATTGAGTAACTACAACTGGATAAAGCCACTTACAATGTGAACAAGAAGCAAATAATGTAAACAAGATTAGATCATGTTAATAGGGGTCTCTCCGAGAAATTCCAAAGGAATTGAAAAAAACTTTATTTGGTAGATCTTATTATTAAATTAATAAAATTCATATAGATTTTAATTAATAAACAATAAGAGGAATGCTAACGACATTCTTTATAACACTTTTTCTAACACTGTTTTTATGATTTGTTGAAATTTATTGGAAATCATCACTTTTAGTAGGTCCACTTATCATTTAATGATTCTCTCTCCTAATCTAGAAGTGAAACCCATCAAAATTGATGATTTTCAACAAATTTTAGCCAATTACAAGAAGAGTTTTAAAAAGAAAGTGTCGCTAGCATTCTTCTAGACGATAATGTATTAAAAAGAGAACGTTATATATTATTAACATTCTTTTCTTGACTTTTTTTTTTTTTTTTGCTGAAACATTATTTTCTTTTCTTGACTATTAGAACTCCACTTGCCAATAAAAAGTACTTCATATATTAAGGGGATTTAGTTCAGTTGGTTGAACAGGATGCGTAAATTATTGTAAACTTTTTGGTACTTGTATATGATTTTTATGGATAAAAAAAAAAGTACTCCATCTATTTAATGCCTAGGGTAAAATTTATTTTAACTCCTTCATAATACTTTGAAATTTGATTTTAATTCTATAAAAATTTAATACATTTTTTAATCCATACATTTACTTACAAATGATATAGTTAGTCTTTTCTCAAGAACTAAAACTAAATGTTTCTGTTCATTATAAATATATTAATTTTTATAAAAGCTAAAACTGAGTTTCAAAATATTTTAAAACATTAAACATTTTAATTTT
This sequence comes from Pueraria montana var. lobata, assembly GCA_026413185.1. Classification (NCBI taxonomy): domain Eukaryota; kingdom Viridiplantae; phylum Streptophyta; class Magnoliopsida; order Fabales; family Fabaceae; genus Pueraria; species Pueraria montana. The sequence continues at coordinate 79,574,214 of CM048648.1, forward strand.
ATCCTAATATGTATAGGGGCTGGGAGATTCGTGGGTTTTTATTTTTAAGTTCTCTGTTATATTAGTAATTATATATATATACACCATATTTTTTGAAATTAAATACAAATTATTTAGTTAAGTGCATGATTTTACATAAAAGAATATGTCCAATTGAAATGAAAATTGAAAAGGCCAAAACATCAAAATCAATTTCTTTTTAATTTTTCATGTGGTGGCTAAGGTCTGGTGCTGGGGGCGGCCGGGGGGTCATGTTTTTTCTTTTTTTAGTTCAGAATATTTTAAAATGTGGTCATAAATCAAAATTTTGGTTTATACACTAAATTATATGTAAAATGATTGATAAGATTTTACGACAAGACTTCATCCATCCTAAATGACTCATCAAAATCTTTAATCGACAGGACCTGTTGAAATAATAGCTAAAGTTTAACAATTAACATATAATAACTTAAAAGTTAATCTTTCCTACTTACAGAAAAAGGGTTTACGATAGAATAAATTAGTGTTGTTTTTTCTTCTTCATAATATTATATCAGAAGAAAAATTCACCTTGCTAATCTCGGTGCCCCTAACAACTCCAACCATAGTAGGTGCCAACTAATCATTCGGGCCCCCTCGTTCTATATTTCGAAGATTCGAGGGTAAACGACATTAAAATATCATCATAAGGTCACTGTTCAAAGGAAGATGAAAACGACATAACATATACATAAAGAATTAAAAATAATTAATATTTGGGTTTTTTTAAAATATAAAATGTTAAATAATGGCTAAAACAATGTAGGAAAAAAGAGAGTGTCGAATAATGTTAGAGTGAAGATTCTACTTTGTTAAGATATATATATTTTTTCTAAAAAAAAGAACTATTATATATCCCATTCAAGTTTACATATATCAACCTGAGTGTGATATTATACAATATCTACATAAGATTTTTCCGTTTGAACATTACGTAAGTTATTTTGATTGTATGAAAATTACTAAAACTGATCAGATTAATTATATGCATTTAAGGAAAATTAGTGTTGGACACTCTTTGGAGAGTATATAATTTTTGGGTAGAAATGAGATACGTAAAAAAGAAAGAAAAATAAAATAATAGATGTGATAAATAATGTAATGAAAAAAGAAAGAAAGAAAAAATTAATAAGTAGAAGATATAGATGTAAACAATAGAGTGTGAAAAAAATGAAAATTATATTTAAAATGACATCAAAGACGTTTCGGACTTCACAACCATATAGTCTTTTGAGTTTTGAAAGAAAACAAATTCTAAAATTAATGACTAGAGACATAAGATTAGATTTTTGAAAGGAACAGTTGGATAGTCAACCAGCGGCCGGTGCAATCCTATCCATGGTTTCATGGAGCTTTCACCTGTCACAACTATGGCTTCTCCTTATCATAGACTGCTTAATTAAGTTCAAGGGGGTTGGTTAATTTGTGGTTACCAAGTTGGTCCACAGGATGAGAATATATACATCAATACTCTTAAGTAAGGTTTCATATTTGAATATTGTGAAAAAACAATCATTGAAGAGGAGGTAAATCAGTACAACCCTCTCAAGATTATATCTAAGAAATTAAAGGAACATGTGGATATACATAAAATAAAAATCATAAACTTGTTGAATTTAATTTACTTAGCGCGTGTCTGGTTTCAATTAAAAAACACACATAATTGATCTTTTATGCGTCAATTTCAACTCAAAGACGCATAAACTTGGTATAATTGCTTTAGTGCGATGCGTGTCAGTCTTATGTGAACATGCATCCAAATACACGCTAACTAAAGCTATGTTTGTATTGTTGTTCAAACCGTGACATCGTGAATTTCCATGCACTTTAACGCAAAAGTAACGAAGATGGTACTTCGAGAAAACTACGTTTGAGACAACTCAATGTTAACACAAACATACACTAAGTGTTTGGAAAAGATGTGGAAACGTGAAAAGCCACGTCTACCTTGAAGCAAAATATATCAGCTTCTATGTATTTTAACCATTGGACGTGGAGAAAGAGAGCTGATCCACGTTTCAAAATCTGATCCAAACACCCACTAAGGCTAAGAGAGTTCCTTGAGTATTACTAGCATCTCATTCGTAAAACAAATTAAAGGTGAGAGACACTTTAGTTACTGAAAAGAAAGAGTACAGGTTTATTGTGTTTGGACGAAATAATGTACTAAGCGAAGATTAAATTTGCAACCTAATAAAGGAGGATTAAATTAGCATCCTAGTAAGTAAAAACATTACAAATTTAAAAAAGAAAGTGATTATTTGAATATTAGACATACGTCACGAGATTGAGGCTCTACAATGGCACGCTATTTTTCTTTTTCACTGATATTTTATAGCATCCATTTTCAATTTTATTTATTTGTATTATGGTTTTTAATTTGATAAATTTCTGTCATATCCTATAACAAATTCACCCTTCTATCAATTACAAGTGTAATCGTCTTGAAAATAATTTACATGTGTGAACTCACTTTGCTATATTATTTTCTTAATTATTAGTAATTACTTGTCAGTTGTCACCACTTTTTTTGTTACAGTGATTTGTCACCACTTTGCACCTTTAAACGTCTTTTCAATTCTACCCAAAAAAGGGGGGAAGAAAGTTTCAACTATCCATATCAATATCGTCACCTATTTTATATTTACACCACCATCACTTTTATATTAAAGAGTTTTAGACGAACACCACTACATTTATGCTTACACCCATCAGAAGATCCCGATTTAGTTTGATTCATTGAAATTTTAATTAAATTCACATAAGCTATTTTGTACAACTCCAATTTTATAATCACTTTGGTTAACGTCCAAGAAGGCTTTCGTCGTTTTCAGCTGTTTGATCATCCGATAAAGGGTGGAGCTGATGGCATGATAAGAAAAACCCATGGTGGGATATTCAGCATGGTTTATTCTCAGATGGAAGGGCCCTTTCTTTTGTTATTATGTATATAAAAAATGGCACTTTTCTTTTCTTGATGTTATGGTGTTCCATTTTCCACGGTATATTGGTGAGATACGTAAAGAGAAATAAATGAGATATTTATACTGTTTTAAGGTGTTCAAAGCATATTATTCATCAGTTATAGTATTAAAATTAATGTTTAATACCTACTCATAAAAAAAATTAATGTTTAATAATGAGATGGTTTTGTGCTTTGATTTGATTCATTTTTTGATACATTGATTTGATTCATTTAAAATAAATAACTTATTTAAATGGATAAAATAAATACTCAACATGGTATAATTTGATTGACACATGAAAAATACTAACAATATTCTTTAATACACTCTTTTGAATACTAGTAATTAGTTAAAATGTATTAAAAAATTATAAATTTTAATGAATTTTACTTCTCATTGAATGAGTCTTTTTTTTTATTTTGTAATTTTCAATAAATTTTAAGTAATATTAATATGTGTTAGAAAAAGTATGACAGAAAATTGGTTGTTATCACTTCTTCAAACATATTATCATGTTTCTTAAGCGTATAATTATGAGAGTTTGATCACTAAATTCTTGTGTTTATTATCACTTCTTCAAACGTATTATCATGCTTCTTAAGCATATATAATTATGCGAGTTTGATCTCTAAATTCTTTGTGTACATAAAAGTATATATATATATATATATATATATATATATATATATATATATATATATATATATATATATATATATATATGTGTGTGTGTGTGTGTGTGTGTGTGTGTGTGTGTGTGTGTGTGTGTGTAGTTCTTATCTACCTCACTAGGTACTTATGATCACTCTTTCATAGGCGCACACATTACTGGTGACTGGTGAGATTAGATTATATTGAGGAAAAAGAGACCAAGCAACAGTGGCTGGTGCTACATGGAGCTTTCGGCTTTTGCATGCAACTTTACCTTTTTTTCCTTGCTTAATTTAAGCTACATTATTCTATCTCATCAATTAAAAATTAAAACTGAAAAACACTTCAATTAGTGAAAAATAAGAAGTATGAATAATTGTTCCGGACCAAACTTACATGGTCGATCTGGCCTAGAAGAATGCAAATTAAGTTCAACACAAAAGACAAGAAGTCTGAGAAAAAATAATTATGGACACAATTAGGCAAAATATGCCTCTTGCATAAAAATGTAAATACGACAGGAGTCGCTTCACTTAAGATTTTTTTTATTTTTAATTAAAAATGTCACCTTGTTTTTTATTTTGTTTTATATTTTTAAAAATTTGTATAAGACAGAATGAAAAAGAATTAAAATTTTAAATTAAAATAACAAAATGTTATTTGCACTATTTTTTTTACAAATTTTTAAAAATAAGAAACAAAATAGCAACAAAATAATATTTTTGTAATTAAAAATGAAAATAAAAAATCTTTCTCAAACCAAATAACCCAAAAATAACCACAATTGTGTTCCAAAAAAGATGAAGGACAACTTTACAAAAAGGAGAGGATCGATGAAGCAACAGCCTGAGCCCTGAGGTATGCAATCATCCTTTCTATTTTGTGAGAATACACATTAGGGTGTTTGTAAGAACCTATTTAATTTCTGCATAAAAGCTTGATGAAGGGGAAAAAAAAAAAGAAGAAAAATTAATGCTGTTGTGAAGTGGAAGAAAATGAAGACCCTTAATTAATCTAAGATTAGAATTTGATCTGGTGATTAGTTTTTTTTTAAGAGCCAAAATAAATTTATTCATAACCAGACTAAAGACACAAGATGTGTTTAACGTCTGACTGTGCAAGATAATTACAGCCATATTCGTGCAGCATAACAAAAGTTACCCCACCCTCACAAAAGACCAAAAAGAAAAATTCTATTTGTACATTAATTTAGATTATTTTATTTCAGGTTGTGGTAAAATTTTAAAAATAGTAGTTGTGCTGTTTTGGGACCAAACAATGTCACTTAATGCTCTTCTTAAGTGATAAGAGAAGGTTGAATTGGCATTCTCGTTAGTAAAAATATTACAAACGGAAATTAAAAAACAAGAAATCACCGATTAGTGATCATTTATGAAGATTAGACATAGGTCATTGACGCTAAATTATAATATTCAACTACATGTGCAAGCTATTCTTCCTTTTTTCATCATTCACATTCATTTTTTTTTTTTTTGTTCATTATGTAATTGGTGTGAAGTATTCATTGATTTTGTCGATGGAATTTTTCCTTTCAATTATATTTTTTCATACATAAAATTTAAATCTAAAACTTTACTTAAGGAATTCAAGTCCAGTTTTAGTCAAACGTGTTGCTATTCAGCTTTGTTTATTTGCCTTTAGGTTTTTAATTTGATCAATTTCCGTCACATCCTATAAACAATTCATCCTTCTATCAAATAAAGTTTAATCATCTTAAAATAAAGTATGTATGCATCAACTTTCTTGATTGTTACAGTTGCGTTTCTCCACTTCACACTTTAAGCTGCATTTCAATTTTACCAATTAAAAAAAGGCACTTTCAAAGACCCATTGTGCCACTACCAGCACCTATTTTATATATTTACACCACCTTTCATATTTAAGAGTTTTAGAACACTCCCACCGACTTTATACTTACACTCATGAATATTCGGATTTAGTTGAATTCTTTGAAATTTTAGTTAAATTCATTTAATCGTTGTTGTACAACTCCAATTTTTGCAACCACTTTGGTTAACGATCAAGATTTATTTGAAGCTTAAGAAGGCTTTTACTCCTTAGTCCTTTCATGCTTTCAGCTATTCGATGTGCTAGCTAGGTATGATCTGAAAAACTCATGGTAGATATTCTGCATTTTCTATTGTCTGATATGAACGTCCTTGTTCCTGCTTTTTGTTGAGGTCATGGAATCTATCTTAAAATAATAAAATTCAATGTTACGTGTTTACAACAATGATAAATAAAAAAAAAGGTGTATTGACAGCATCAATGACTTTGTCACGTAGCTAATAGAATGTGGGGTATTTCTTAAGGTGGCGTTTACTTGTAATTCTATTTTCTGTTTTTATTTTCTGTTTTCAGTTTTTAATTACAAAACTGTCACCTTATTTTCATTTTATTTTCTGTTTTCTAAGATTTGTACAGGAAACAGAGAAAACAAAAAAAAGTTATTTTCAGTGTTTCCTGTACAAATCTTAGAAAACAGAAAACAAAATGAAAACAAGGTGACAGTTTTGTAATTAAAAATTAAAAACAGAAAATGAAAACAGAAAACAGAATTGCAAGTAAACGTCACCTAAATTGTTAGTAAAAGGCTAAAAGTGACTTAACATGGGTTGGTATAAATAGTTAAAGATTCATAGTTAACTTTCATTTTTTCTATGGATACGAGTTCAATTCTATTTGACGAGTGGACAACCTGTCTTAGGGAAATCTTTTAGCATTCAAGGCTCGAACTAATTGAGTAACTACAACTGAATAAAGCCACTTACAATGTGAACAAGAAGCAAATAATGTAAACAAGATTAGACCATGTTAATAGGGGTCTCTCCGAGAAATTCCAAAGGAATTGAAAACAACTTTATTTGGTAGATCTTATTATTAAATTAATAAAATTCATATAGATTTTAATTAATAAACAATAAGAAGAATGCTAACGACACTCTCTATAACACTTTTTCTAACACTGTTTTTATGATTTGTTAAAATTTATTGGAAGTCATCACTTTTAGTAGGTCCACTTATCAATTCTCTTTCCTAATGTAGAAGTGAAACCCATCAAAATTAATGATTTTCAACAAATTTCAGCCAATTACAAGAAGAGTTTTAAAAAGAAAGTGTCGCTAGCATTCTTCTAGACGATAATGTATTAAAAAGAGAACGTTATATATTATTAACATTCTTTTCTTGACTTTTTTTCTTTTTTGCTGAAACATTATTTTCTTTTCTTGACTATTAGAACTCCACTTGCCAATAAAAAGTACTTCATATATTAAGGGGATTTAGTTCAGTTGATTGAACATGATGCGTAAATTATTGTAAACTTTTTGGTACTTGTATATGATTTTTATGGATAAAAAAAAAAGTACTCCATCTATTTAATGCCTAGGGTAAAATTTATTTTTACTCCTTCATAATACTTTGAAATTTGATTTTAATTCTATAAAAATTTAATACATTTTTTAATCCATACATTTACTTACAAATGATATAGTTAGTCTTTTCTCAAGAACTAAAACTAAATGTTTCTGTTCATTATAAATATATTAATTTTTATAAAAGCTAAAACTGAGTTTCAAAATATTTTAAAACTTAAACATTTTAATTTTATCCTAATATGTATAGGGGCCGGGAGATTCGTGGGTTTTTATTTTTAAGTTCTCTGTTATATTAGTAATTATATATATATACACCATATTTTTTGAAATTAAATACAAATTATTTAGTTAAGTGCATGATTTTACATAAAAGAATATGTCCAATTGAAATGAAAATTGAAAAGGCCAAAACATCAAAATCAATTTCTTTTTAATTTTTCATGTGGTGGCTAAGGTCTGGTGCTGGGGGCGGCCGGGGGGTCATGTTTTTTCTTTTTTTAGTTCAGAATATTTTAAAATGTGGTCATAAATCAAAATTTTGGTTTATACACTAAATTATATGTAAAATGATTGATAAGATTTTACGACAAGACTTCATCCATCCTAAATGACTCATCAAAATCTTTAATCGACAGGACCTGTTGAAATAATAGCTAAAGTTTAACAATTAACATATAATAACTTAAAAGTTAGGCTTAGTTGCAAATTTCACCATCCAACTTTCATAATTTTACAAATTTTACCATCCAAGTTTTAATTTTGTAAATTTTATCATCCAAATTTTCAATTTTTGCACATTTTACCACTCTGATATTTTACCAAAAAAAAAGTTAAAAAATTCAAAAAAAAAAAATTGTGAAACATCAGGATGGTAAAATGCACAAAAATTGAAAACTTAGGTGGTAAAATGTGCAAAAATTGAAAACTTGGGTGGTAAAATTTGCAAAATTAAAACTTGGATGGTAAAATTCGCAAAATTATAAAAGTTGAGTCGTAAAATTTACAAAATTAAAACTTAGGTGGTAAAATTTACAAAATTATGAAAATTGGATGGTAAAATCTGCAATTAAGCCTAAAAGTTAATCTTTCCTACTTACAGAAAAAGGGTTTACGATAGAATAAATTAGTGTTGTTTTTTCTTCTTCATAATATTATATCAGAAGAAAAATTCACCTTGCTAATCTCGGTGCCCCTAACAACTCCAACCATAGTAGGTGCCAACTAATCATTCGGGCCCCCTCGTTCTATATTTCGAAGATTCGAGGGTAAACGACATTAAAATATCATCATAAGGTCACTGTTCAAAGGAAGATGAAAACGACATAACATATACATAAAGAATTAAAAATAATTAATATTTGGGTTTTTTTAAAATATAAAACGTTAAATAATGGCTAAAACAATGTAGGAAAAAAGAGAGTGTCGAATAATGTTAGAGTGAAGATTCTACTTTGTTAAGATATATATATTTTTTCTAAAAAAAAGAACTATTATATATCCCATTCAAGTTTACATATATCAACCTGAGTGTGATATTATACAATATCTACATAAGATTTTTCCGTTTGAACATTACGTAAGTTATTTTGATTGTATGAAAATTACTAAAACTGATCAGATTAATTATATGCATTTAAGGAAAATTAGTGTTGGACACTCTTTGGAGAGTATATAATTTTTGGGTAGAAATGAGATACGTAAAAAAGAAAGAAAAATAAAATAATAGATGTGATAAATAATGTAATGAAAAAAGAAAGAAAGAAAAAATTAATAAGTAGAAGATATAGATGTAAACAATAGAGTGTGAAAAAAATGAAAATTATATTTAAAATGACATCAAAGACGTTTCGGACTTCACAACCATATAGTCTTTTGAGTTTTGAAAGAAAACAAATTCTAAAATTAATGACTAGAGACATAAGATTAGATTTTTGAAAGGAACAGTTGGATAGTCAACCAGCGGCCGGTGCAATCCTATCCATGGTTTCATGGAGCTTTCACCTGTCACAACTATGGCTTCTCCTTATCATAGACTGCTTAATTAAGTTCAAGGGGGTTGGTTAATTTGTGGTTACCAAGTTGGTCCACAGGATGAGAATATATACATCAATACTCTTAAGTAAGGTTTCATATTTGAATATTGTGAAAAAACAATCATTGAAGAGGAGGTAAATCAGTACAACCCTCTCAAGATTATATCTAAGAAATTAAAGGAACATGTGGATATACATAAAATAAAAATCATAAACTTGTTGAATTTAATTTACTTAGCGCGTGTCTGGTTTCAATTAAAAAACACACATAATTGATCTTTTATGCGTCAATTTCAACTCAAAGACGCATAAACTTGGTATAATTGCTTTAGTGCGATGCGTGTCAGTCTTATGTGAACATGCATCCAAATACACGCTAACTAAAGCTATGTTTGTATTGTTGTTCAAACCGTGACATCGTGAATTTCCATGCACTTTAACGCAAAAGTAACGAAGATGGTACTTCGAGAAAACTACGTTTGAGACAACTCAATGTTAACACAAACATACACTAAGTGTTTGGAAAAGATGTGGAAACGTGAAAAGCCACGTCTACCTTGAAGCAAAATATATCAGCTTCTATGTATTTTAACCATTGGACGTGGAGAAAGAGAGCTGATCCACGTTTCAAAATCTGATCCAAACACCCACTAAGGCTAAGAGAGTTCCTTGAGTATTACTAGCATCTCATTCGTAAAACAAATTAAAGGTGAGAGACACTTTAGTTACTGAAAAGAAAGAGTACAGGTTTATTGTGTTTGGACGAAATAATGTACTAAGCGAAGATTAAATTTGCAACCTAATAAAGGAAGATTAACTTAGCATCCTAGTAAGTAAAAACATTACAAATTTAAAAAAGAAAGTGATTATTTGAATATTAGACATACGTCACGAGATTGAGGCTCTACAATGGCACGCTATTTTTCTTTTTCACTGATATTTTATAGCATCCATTTTCAATTTTATTTATCTGTATTATGGTTTTTAATTTGATAAATTTCTGTCATATCCTATAACAAATTCACCCTTCTATCAATTACAAGTGTAATCGTCTTGAAAATAATTTACATGTGTGAACTCACTTTGCTATATTATTTTCTTAATTATTAGTAATTACTTGTCAGTTGTCACCACTTTTTTTGTTACAGTGATTTGTCACCACTTTGCACCTTTAAACTTCTTTTCAATTCTACCCAAAAAAGGGGGGAAGAAAGTTTCAACGATCCATATCAATATCGTCACCTATTTTATATTTACACCACCATCACTTTTATATTAAAGAGTTTTAGACGAACACCACTACATTTATGCTTACACCCATCAGAAGATCCCGATTTAGTTTGATTCATTGAAATTTTAATTAAGTTCACATAAGCTATTTTGTACAACTCCAATTTTATAATCACTTTGGTTAACGTCCAAGAAGGCTTTCGTCGTTTTCAGCTGTTTGATCATCCGATAAAGGGTGGAGCTGATGGCATGATAAGAAAAACCCTTGGTGGGATATTCAGCATGGTTTATTCTCAGATGGAAGGGCCCTTTCTTTTGTTATTATGTATATAAAAAATGGCACTTTCCTTTTCTTGATGTTATGGTGTTCAATTTTCCACGGTGTATTGGTGAGATACGTAAAGAGAAATAAATGAGATATTTATACTGTGTTAAGGTGTTCAAAGCATATTATTCATCAGTTATAGTATTAAAATTAATGTTTAATAATGAGATGGTTTTGTGCTTTGATTTGATTCATTTTTTTGATACATTGATTTGATTCATTTAAAATAAATAACTTATTTAAAAGGATAAAATAAATACTCAACATGGTATAATTTGATTGACACATGAAAAATACTAACAATATATATATATATTTTTTTTTTTGCTGACCCACCGTAATTAGCCCCTTTGGAGCCCAGTGGGAGCACTCGGTGTCCGCATCACCGCCACATTGGACGGGTTATGCGACTACTCCGAGTTCGGGGTCGTACGGGCGGTGTTACCCCTCCCGACAAGGATTTTTTACGCTCCAAGGCAGGGTCGAACCCGGGACCTTGAGCGTGGCTTACAAATCACCAACCGTTTGTGCCAACCCTCGTTGGTCTAACAATATATTCTTTAATACACTCTTTTGAATACTTTTTTTTTTTTTTTGAAAAGCTCTTTTGAATACTAGTAATTAGCTAAAATTTATTAAAAAGTTATAAATTTTAATGAATTTTACTTCTCATTTAATGAATCTTTTTATTTTGTAATTTTCAATAAATTTTAAGTAATATTAATATGTGTTAGAAAAAGTATGACAGAAAATTGGTTGTTATCACTTCTTCAAACATATTATCATGTTTCTAAAGGATATAATTATGAGAGTTTGATCACTAAATTCTTGTGTTTGTTATCACTTCTTCAAACGTATTATCATGCTTCTTAAGCATATATAATTATGCGAGTTTGATCTCTAAATTCTTTGTGTACATAAAAGTATATGTTGTTCTTCTATATATATATATATATATATATATATATAAAAGTATATGTTGTTCTTATCTACCTCACTAGGTATATGATCACTCTTTCATAGGCGCACACATTAAATAGAAATAAGAAAATTGCATTAACGGCATCAATGACGTTGTCTCGTAGCTTGTAGGTCCCGCAAGATTTCTATATATTGGTTTTAATAATTATAGCACTATCATGTATGTTAAGGTCCCAATTTTTGCCTGCCACTAAAATCTGTGTTATCGTAATCATCTTAGTCAATATTTATTGTCATCCTAATCAGCTCAGAATAGAACCTTAAGCTGTGTTAAATGAGGGATTAAGTTGTCATTGTCAAGGACTATTGTGACAGGTTGTATTGTATCTTGGTTTTCATTTTTTCTGAGGAACCATGTACACTGTTTTTGTTATTATTAGATTGTATTAGACAGTGAATTCTCTTTGTTGGTCATCTGTACCCATTTTTTTAGATTTAAAAATGTTTTATTATATTCAAATTAATGAACCAAACAACAAAGAACACAGTCATTCTATCTACTCGCATATTCCATTCTCAGCAACTTATGTTATGAATGCTTATGCAATTATGCAACCCCTCCTTTAATTTTATGTTTTTAGTTGATATACTTTCATTGAAACTTGGTTTTAGTTTCCAAACTTTTATATCGTGTTTTTAATCCTTCATCGCAACCTAAAGTTAAAAATCGTGCTGAAATTGAAGAGTAGGATCAAAGATTAAAAACATTTTCTTTATAAAATTTAGAAACTAAATTATATGATATGAAAGTTCGAAAAACTAAAAATAAAATTTAACAAAAATATAGAAACTAAAAACACATTTTATCCTTAATTTTTAAAACTACCATTAAGTTTTAATGTTATTTCGTTTGCCCTTTCTTTAAAAAATCTTTATTTTGTCTTATCAACTTTTTTGCCCCTGGTGCCTCCTTGCCATGTCAAATTCTCAAAAGGAACAATACCAACCAAAAACCAAGAATTGAACACCTGAATTTAATAAAACCAATTTCCAAATTCTCAATTCTAAAATAACACTGCCAGAATATTTTAAATACATAGTATTACACCACAAAATAATGTACAGATTATATTTCTCTGCTTCAGACACCACTTCTTTTTTTTTCTGCTTTGTGAACTAAAACAAGAGGGAAAGGCCAAAACTTAACAAAGAAAAGAAGGAAAAAAAGGAAATTCCAAAAGCAACATAAAATCTTCTTCAACTCCAGCTTCCACCATCTTCTTTTCTTGATCTCATTTATTATTTTATCCATCAAACTCCATCCATGATATTCCAATTACTTAGCAAATAACACAGCCATTAGGATTCTCTTCCACAGTTCTGTAATAGTAATAAGGGTATTGCTGCAGTCTAGTCTGATTATAATAGGCTTCATACGCCTTAAGAAGTTCAGCATATTCCTCCTTTGGATCTTTCTTGGCCTCTGGCTTCTTCTCCTCTTTCTTTGGTTCCTCCTTTTTCTCCTCTTTGGCTGGTCCAACTGAAAGTATCTCAGCATGGCAGAATTTTCTGAGTTTGCCAACCACTTGAACAGGATCAACATCCCCAATTATAGTCATTTTCTGGTCCTTCATGTCCACTGAGACTGACTCTACCCCTGAAAAAAATCACCCCAAAAACATTCAATTTTGTGTACTATATGATTTTTTACCCTTCATTAATTATTAACTAAGCATAAAAAAGCATATATAATCAACATGACAAGGATTATTGGATGTTGAGATTCCATACCTGAAATACCAGATACTGCCTTCATGGCCTTTTTCTTGATTTTGTCATCATAGAGTTCCACCTTTAGCACCACTTTCTGTCAGACAAAAATTGGAGAACTATTAGGATCTGTACTTATAATCATTTCTATGCATGAAAAAAATTCCAAAAACTAATGATCACTTGAATAGTAAAAGGGAAAAGAATAAAAAGGTTAAAATCAAGCCAAGGTTGTAATTTGAACTTTGAACACTAAAACTTGAGCTCAAATTTTGAGTATCAAATAGTATCAAGCATGGAAACAGAGCAAAACACAAAATTGAAACAGAGCAAAAAAAAACTTAAGGAGAGAAAACTTGAAAGAGAGTATAAATTCTTACCTTCATATTGATTCGAAGTTGGGAGCTTTGAGCTTTCTAAGGAAAATCAAAAAGGGAAAGGGGATTCTAAAAGAGTTTGAGAGAGGGGTTAAGAGATTGTTCTAATTGAGCTGTTAAAACTTGAAGCACACCTAAGGTACTTATATACTAACAAAAGAAAAGCTACACTAAAGACAAAGTCAACTGAAGTCAAGGCCAATGTCGTAGTCTTTTGCTTGGGCCATTCAGTCAGCATTATACAGCCGTGTTAGACCCCAAAAGCCATTATGGAGTGTATAGTAAAGTCTTCAATTTTGAATTTTTTTATTATTTGCTACGAAAGAAGAAATATCACGGAAGGTATCAAATTCAGCAGGCATCTGAAAGGTCCCCTTAAAAACCGGTTCATAAGGGGGTGGCCTACCCAACTATATAAGCACTCACCAGGCTCGTTAACCATCCGATGTGGGACTTGCAACACGCCCCCTCGAGCCAGGGCTCGTCACCACAAAGCGAGGGCTAGCGGCACTATCCACACCATCGGGCAGAACCAGCTCTGATACCATATCAAATTCAGCCAGGCATCTGAAAGGTCCCCTTAAAAATCGGTTCATAAGGGGTGACCTACCCAGCTATATAAGCACTCACCAGGCTCGTTAACCACCCGATGTGGGACTCGCAACAGAAGGCTTCGAGAATGATGTGTCGTAGCAAATCATGGCTCCTGAATTTCTTCGAAGCTCTCTGTCTGCCTAATCGATCGTATCAACTTCATGTGGTCGCATCTTTTGTAAATTATCTCTATATTAAATTGAAATATATTCTTGTAAGAATAATTTATTTTTTATCTGAGAAAAATGATTATATATCGTCAGTATAAAATAGTTTTACACAGTTATTCAATCATAACTTACCGTGTATGCTAAGTTGTTGACTTTTAGCCCCCATTTGTTTGATGTGAAAGGAAACTGAAAAACAGTGAAATGAATTGTAAAATGAAGTGGGACTCACACTTTTATATTCTACTTTAATTCAAAACTTTCATCTCAATTCATTTTCATTTCACTCTACTAAACACTCTATTAAAATAATTACCTTAAAAGTTTTACATTTTCAATACATAGTTCTTAAACTCTTTTTGTTTTAATTTTTTTTTTTAAATGATGTACATCATTTTTATTTTTATTTTTCTATAGTTTTCTTTATAATTTTAGATATATAATTTTTATTTATATCTTTTATACTGTACCTAAATTATATATATATATATTTGAGAATTTTCCAATAAGTCTCTAAACTTAAAAAAGTAGGTCACGGATTAGTTTTTGGCAGCTTGAAATTGCCCAAAATAATAATTTGTGTTTGTTTTAAAAATTTTAGGGTCTTAATTAAAATATTTACATGATCAAAGACTCAATTAATTTTTTTAATTCAGGACCTATTTAAAAGTTCTCAAATAGGACTTATTTAGTAATTTAACCTATATATTATTTATAATTTTCAACATTCTTTAATTAAAAAATTGCCAAAATTTAAAAAAATACATGTTACAAAATTTTGACACTTCACGCCTCTTCTACACCAAACGATGTCGTTATAACCATGTTTGAAATCATGAAAAGGTTGTTTGCCTTGCTTGGAGTTTGAAGATAAAATAGCCATCTCAACAAATTTAATTAATTAAAAGGAATCAGTAGCAAACTGACAAATCTCGACAGGTTGAAACTTTTTTGTTTTTTTATATATAAGAATCGAACATAATACCGAAAATTTACAATAATCAGTACATCCTATTTAATCAACTAAGTTAATTTTCTCAATTTGACAAATTGAAACTTGTCGCCATGTGAAAGGGATTCAGACTCAAAAGTGTGTTTGAAAATAGAATTTTAAAGAAAAAAAAAGATAAAAGAGGATTTTTTTTTTAATTTTTAAATGAAGAAAATAATATAATATTATAACAATAAAAAAGATATTAATTTATTTTTTATTTAAAAAGTTATCAAATTAATAAATATATTTGTTTTAAAAATTCTAAAATTCAATTCTTAAACATAACAAAAGTTAACCTCTTGATTTTTTTATTTTTATTTTTGAAGTTTCTTTGTCACTTCATCATACCTTTCTCAGGTCCACGCCCCAAAACTGCGTTAGTGGCTTCTCCGTGTTGTAATTTGGGGCCATTGACCTGATCAAAGTGGTCCAGAACGTTCAAGTGTCTCTCACTTTGCGACCACGAATGGTAAAAACTAAAAAGTGCCTTTAACTTTGCGACCATGACGAATGGTAAAATAACTTTGATGATTTAATAAAGGTTTAAATATATTTTAGTATTTGTAAAACGTGTGAATTTTGACTTTGATTTTTAAAATACTTTTTAGTTTTTATTTTCTAAAATTAAAAATCATTATCTTTATTCCTGTAAAATAAATTAATTTTGGTTTTAATCTTTAAAATTTTCATTTTTGATTTTTTTTAACCCGAGTATTCCTCGGTTGACAGTAAAGATTAATCTCTCAAGATACTGAGATCCATTTAAGGGGTTGACTTCCTCTTCCAACAGATTTTTTTTATTTTTATTTCTCTAAAATTTGAAATATTCTTTTTTTAATTTTTAATATTTATTTTAGAATAGATAAATAAGGCTAAAAAAAAATTTGAGAGTCACGTATTATCACCGAATCACATACACATTATTGGAGTACTACTTAGGATATGCCTATATGACCTTTTGATAGATACATACAGGGCTGACCTTGAGGTAGTTTCAAGAGGAAAATGGCCCAAGGCTAAGGTGGGTAGGGAGGGGTTCCAAAAATAAGACTTTTTGAGGAAACTAGATGAAAATATATATATATATATATATATATATATATATATATATATACCGAAATAGAGTAGTTTTAAAACTATTTAGATGATTTTTGCCACGTTGGATGTATAGGAGGTGTCAGTCCAAGAGTAGCTTCGCGGTCTTCATTTTCAATTTCACATGAGGCGCCACCCCACTCTTCTCCTCATGTTGCTTTTTTCGCAACAGGTGACATCAGCCTTTTTGTAGCCAACATGAGGTACCACTCTATTGGCCTATTCCAGTATAATAGGAGGCACCACCCTACTCTTCTCTTCCTGTTATTAATTATTATTAATTAGTGTCATATGATGGTAAGGACCAAACATATTGATTTTAGATTTTTAAGTTGAAAATCTAAAAAAAAAAAAAAACTTTTATAGGAATAAAAACCAAAATTTACATATTTTTGTATGAATCAAAAGTATATTTAAACCTTCCTTAAAAAAAGTATATTTAAACTTATAATAAATAATAATAAAACTTAAATGTATTTTTCATATTTGTAAATATATTACCTTTTTGCTTTTAGTTTTTATAATTTTATTTATTTATGATCTTTATAATATTTAAACTTTCTATTTTTTTTTTGGCTTTCTCAATTTTTGTGTGGGTGAACTGTCACTTTAGTCTTCGAAAGTGTAATTCACTGTCATTTAAGTCCTTGAAAGTATGCAAATGTCATTTAAGTCCTTGAAAGTGCAATTTGTCTATCACTTTAGTCCTTCCGTTAAAAAACCTTCTTTAAAATTAACATTCGTGCCTACGTAACATACTATTTACCCACATGACATGTTACTCACCTGTGCACCGTTTAATTGTCACGTAGGTAGATAATGTGTAACGTAAATACAAAAATTAATTTTAATGAAAATCTTTTAACGGCAGGACTAAAATGACAAACAAATTATACTTTTAGGGACCTAATCGACAATTTCATACTTTCATGAACTTAAATAACAGGGACTAAAAAGTTAGTTACCTTTTTTGTGTTTACATCGTTGCATCTCACGTTGTCTTGTATAATTTTATAACGTGGCATTGCCATGTGTCAACATCTAATGGAGTCACGTAAAAAAAATTTAGAATAGATAGGACAAAAGACCGAAGGTTTTGATATTACATAAATCATAAACAAAAAATTAACAGAAACTAAAAGCAAAAACTTGTATATTTGTAGGGAAAAAATTATTTAAACCCAATAATAATGATGACATTTGAGTATTCTAAATTGATAAATATGAAAGGTGTTCATTCATCTTTTATTTAACTTGATTGAGTTTATTTTGTATTTTAAGTCAAATCAAGATCAAATATATGCAATTATATTATGTCTTTTTTTATTCATAGAAATCAAAGACAGTACCAGGTTGTTTACAACACTCACGCACATTGCTCAACCAACTGAGCTAGACCCCCTTGATACTTATATTATGTCTTTTACAAAATATAATAATTTTATTTAGGCCCTATAAATATTTTTTTTACACAAATATATGCATTTGACCTAATAACGTTATTATTAGGTTTAAATAATGTGTGTGTTTATTAGGTTTAAATAGTTTACACACAGTCGATGAGATCTAGCTCAGTTGGTTGAACAGATGCGTGAGTTATTGTAAATATCAGTATCTGTCTTTGATTCTTACGAATAAAAAAAACATAATTTACACACACTCACACATTGTTATTAGGTTACATAAACTAAAATAAAAATAAAAATAGCTATATTAATTTGTAGCAACATTAAACACATTTAAACCTCATTTTTCCATTAAATATAGGAAAAATATTGCAATGTAATATTTTTAACATAATATTTAATTATTATTAATTAGGTCAAATGCATATAAGTTGTATTCCGCATAAGTGGTACTACCAGCACATTTTATTTCATGAATCAAACTATTTATTTAATAAATTCTGCATAAATTTCATTTAGTAAAAAATTGGCTATTAAATGTGTTATTTGTTACGAAACAATGCAAATAAAACGTGTAAAATAAAGAGAGTAAAGAGAAAGAAAAAATAAGAAAAAATATAAAATCATAATAAAATGAAATAAAGTTGATAAATAGTCTTAGAAACCAAAATTATAGAATTACATAACATGAAAAAAAAAATCTTAAAATGATATAGATTCAAGTTGGTTTGAATTCTATATACCTTGATCTAATATCTGAATTGATATTATTGGGTTTGCAATTTTAAAATTTAGACCAAACTGATGGTTCAAATCAACCTAGTTTTTTTTTTTTTTTCTTTTTCCTTCAGCTTAGTTTGAGTCAACATGGATTTGTGTCCACCCCTAACTCTCATAATGTACATGATTAATCTAGAAAGAATTTAATCATATATAGTTAATAAAAAAAAATGGGTCAAAATTTTAAATTCAAGCCCCATGGATTGACTCTAATCCACATGGTCGTATGGACTTTTTGGTCTTGTGAGTTTTTTTACTTGACCTTTTGGCTCTATAAACTTTTTTGTTCTTGGACCACATGGATCAAGACTAAGTGAAGTGGACTGCCTATTTGACAACTCTAAACACACAATATATTGAAGTGGATTGTTATTCTATTTGGGAGGCCTATATATGATAATGATCATATTATTGCTCTTCTTCATACCACCTCCCAGCTTCAGCTTGTAAATATTTCATTAAGATTGTCCAACATCCTCATCATCAATTCCTCATTAGCAATTTTTTTTAGTCTTAGATTAAAGACCACGGGTGTCCCTTAATCCACTGGATCAGAGAATAATTTTGCCCGCGATGTGTGGCTGCTGCTGGCCCAAGAATTCCTCATTAGCAAATTGATGCTTCTTGACTAGACACATCAATTTGAAGGAAATGTTATTAAGAGAATAATATGTTGAGATGATTTGTTTTCTATTATGTTTTGTATAAATTAAGAATAAGATATACAACTCATTAGTTGTATATATTTAGAATTCCTAGTTACAAATCATGAATTAGAATATGTTTTTATTAATAGTGGTAAATGTTCCTTTACTATTTATGGTGGAAAATAAAACGGAATAAGACTTCAAGCCAAATTTCCCGAGAGTTAAATATACTTTTTTTTAACGGAAGAGTTAAATACTTTTATAAACCTTAATTAGACAATCCTCCTTCGCCTTAAGTTAGATTGGATTGAAGGGTGAAGACTGAAATAAATTTTTGAAGTGAAATAAATTTTAAATTATAATATAAAAATATAGTAATAAACCGATAAATTGTAGATAATTATAATATTCCAAATGATAGATAAGTATTAAGAAGAGAACATGCATTTTCCACTCAAATCTTGGTAGTTTTACTTATGAATAACGCATCAAATTTTTGTCTATATTTTACAAAATGACAAAATAACATACACCACTAATTACAGAGTACTGCATGTTTACTCCCTTGGACACACACAGTCTTCACCCTTCAATCCAATCTACTAGATCATGAAAAATACAAAATAAGAGCAACAAAATGACTACTTTGTCTTTTTTTTTTTTTTATCAAACTTTCTATATATTGTTCTCAAATTTAGCAGATGACACAGCCACTAGGATGCTCTTCATAACCTGTGACACAGTAACTTTGACTATACTGTGGTGTCATCTGATAATAAGGGGGATAGGTAGGGATGACAATGGGTAGGGTCTGGGTAGGGTCCTATAGTACCCGTTCCCATACCCGCGTTTAAAAAAAATACCCGTACCCGGTCTCATACCCACGCGGGTAGCAACTTTAATCCCTATCCCCGTACCCGCTGGGTACTTATATACCCATACCCGCACCCGTTACCCGCACTTTACTTATGTATGAAGTTAATAAATCAATAAAAAATAGGCTTAAATGTAATTTTGATCCCTCTATTTTGCACAATCCGCAATTTTAGTCATCGTATTTTAAAATAGAGACATTTAGTCCTCCTATTTTGCACAATCAGCAATCTTGGTCCCTCAATAGAGACATTTAGTCTCCCAATTTTGTAAAATCCGTAATTTTGGTCCTTTCATCAAATTGAAAGCATTGACACTTAAGAGATTAATGTTGACCTTGACGTGGCCCAAATATAGTGATGTGACACGAGATTATTTATTTATTTTTTAATTATTTTAAATAATAAGTAATAATTATTTGTTTATCTACGTCACTAAAACACATGTCACGTTGATTTTAATGGTTGGGGTAATCGTGAGTCCTAAAATAGAAATCACGAGTCTTAATCATTTATTTTAAATTAGTTCTACATTGTTGAAATACATGACACATCGTAGTCAAATAAATGATATTATCTTTTTATAAAATATATTTTTCATCAATTATTCTACTCAGTATTTAAAATAATTAAAAACTAAATAAATAATCTCGTGTCACGTCATTATATTTGGATCACGTTAAGGTTAACGTTAATTTCTTAACAGTCAACGCTTTCAATTTATGGAAGAACCAAAATTACATATTTTAGAAAATTGGGAGACTAAACGTCTCTATTTTAAAATAGAGGGACAAAAATTACGGATTATGCAAAATAGATGAACCAAAATTGCATTTAAGCTATAAAAATATTAATTAAAAAATTATTACAAATAAATTAAAAATTCACGCTTAAATAATTCAAACTTAACATTAAAAGTATTCACACATAATATTAAAAATATAAAATATAAAATTATTATAAGTTATAACATAAATCTTTTACTATTAGTGTTAGTTTATGGAAAATATAAAATTATTTTTTTTACAAAAAAGTATATATATAACATAATTATTTATTTAAGTTATTTTAATTATATATATATATATATATATATATATATATATATATATGATACGTGCGGGGCGGGGCGGGGTGGGTACTATAGTACCCGTATCCGCACCCGCAAAAAATTGCGGGTAAATGCCCGGTCCCGGCCCCAGCCCCAATAAGTGGGTATTTACCCGACCCGCTTGCAAATATTTTTGCAGGTAACCGTAGGGTCTGGGTACACTTTACCATCCCTAGGGATAGGCTTCATAGTGCTTGAGAGGAACAGATACTTTTGCTGGCTCCACCTTTTCTTTCTCCTTCTCCTCTTTTGCTGGCCCAACTGAAACTAGTTCAGTGTGACAACACTTTCGTAGCTTGGACACTGCACTCACCGGATCAATGTCCCCCAACACGATCATTTTCATATCTTTCATGTCAACCGAAACTGATTCAACCCCTGCAAAATAATAATCACAAACAAAATTTTGTTAATAATTAAATCATTGATTAATTCCTTGATGCTGCATGATATGTATTTTGTTTCTTGAAACAAAAGCAAAGATGTAATAGGGTGAAAATTTTGATTTACCTGAAAGGCCAGAAGCTGTCTTCATAGCTTTTTGCTTTCTATCACCTTGTAAGTCCACCTTTAACACTACTTTCTGTTACACACAACAAATATCAAAGAGCTGTTAAGACACAATAATTACTTCTACCTCTAAAACATGAAGGGAAATAGTTAAATACAAGACCTAGTGGAAACAAAACAAAACAGTGTAAAGCTCTGAGAACACTCAAGAAACATTGATTTGGGGACGAAGGAGAGAAAATATTATAAAATAGATTGGTTTTATCCCATGAGAGTATATATAGTTCTTACCTTCATTGTTGTTAAAGCTTGCTTGTGAGTGCTAAGCAACAATTGTTTGGTGACAATTGCAAAGTAAGGCGAAAAGGTAACCTATGGCTTTTATTTTGGAATTAAATGAAGTTGTTGTGATAAGTATGGCCGAGATTGAGCAATATTTATAGTAGCACTAGCATGGGGTGAGAAACATAGTCCAGTCAAGTCAACCAAGTCCACTCATATAGTACTATGTGGTCTTCAAAACTTTTTAGTACAATTTGTTTGTTTACACAATTTACGCGGTTGAAATTCCGTGTCATCTTTAAATTTTGCACTCTCTAACTACCCTACATTTCCTTCACAGAAAGTGAATCAACCAAATTTTATTAAAAAGTGTAATTATTGAAGCCTTTTCTTATTTTATTTCTTCTTTCTAATCACGCGTCCGGTAGGGAAAATGATAGTACATCTTGCTTAGGGATGGCAATGGGTAGGGTCTGGGTAGGGTCCTATAGTACCCGTTCCCATACCCACGTTTAAAAAATATACCCGTACCCGGCCCCATCCCCGCGCGGGTAGCAACTTTAATCCCCATCCCCGTACCAGCTGGGTACCTATATACCCATATCCGCACCCGCTACCCGCACTTTACTTATGTATGAATTTAATAAATCAATAAAAAAATAGGTTTAAATGTAATTTTGGTCCCCCTGTTTTGCACAATCCGCAATTTTAGTCATCCTATTTTAAAATAGAGACATTTTGTCCTCCTATTTTGCACAATCAGCAATCTTGGTCCCTCTATAGAGACATTTAGTCCCCCAATTTTGTAAAATCCATAATTTTGGTCATTTCATCAAATTGAAAACATTTACAGTTAAAAGATTAACGTTGACCTTGACGTGACCCAAATATAGTGATGTTATATGAGGTTATTTATTTATTTTTTAATTATTTTAAATACTGAGTAATAGTATTTGTTTATCTACGTCACTAAAGCACATGTCACGTCAATTTTAATGGTTAGGGTAGTCGTGAGTCCTAAAATAGAAATCACAAGTTTTAATCATTTATTATAAACTAGTTCTACATTGTTGAAGTACATGGCACGTCGTAGTCAAATAAATGATATTACCTTTTTTTAAAATATATTTTTCATCAATTATTTTATTCAGTATTTAAAATAATTAAAAACTAAATAAATAATCTCGTGTCACGTCACTAAATTTGGACCACGTTAAGATTAACGTTAATCTCTTAACAGTCAACGCTTTCAATTTGATGGAAAGACCAAAATTACATATTTTACAAAATTGGGAGACTAAATGCCTCTATTATAAAATAAGGGGGCCAAAATTGTGGATTGTGCAAAATAGATTAACCAAAATTTCATTTAAGCTATACAAATATTAATTAAAAATATTATTACAAATAAATTGAAAATTCACGCTTAAATAATTCAAACTTAACATTAAAAACATTCACACATAATATTAAAAATATAAAATATAACATTATTGTAAGTTATAACATAAGTCTTTTACTATTAGTGTTAGTTTATGGAAAGTATAAAATTATTTTTTTTACAGAAAAGTATATATATAACATAATTATTTATTTAAGTTATTTTAATTATATATATAGTAGGTGCGGGGTGGGGCGGGGCGGGTATACCCGTACCCGTACCCGCACCCGCAAAAAATTGCGGGTAAATACCCGGTCCCGGCCCCAGCCCCAATAAACGGGTATTTATCCGACCCGCTTGCGGATATTTTTGCGGATATCCGTAGGATCCGGGTACACTTTGCCATCCCTAATCTTGCTTCGTGGTTACATCCGGAAAGATAGATAACGATGAAGTTGGGAAATTTTGGAGATTGTTTTACTGTGGCAGTGACATCAACATGGATTACCACTGGTTAGTGTATCAGTTACCAGACATTTTTTTAATCGCGGTATTTAAACTCCCAAATAATACCTACACTCTCTTAATATCTCATTTTTTTTTATCACTCTCTCTGTTCTTATCACGTTTAATCACTAATTATATTAATCATTTGTTTTTTTTCTCTTCCTATTATAGACACCTTGTTAGAGTATACAAGAAATTATTTGGTAGTTCAAAACTAATTATCAAATATCCATAGTCCCAATCAATGTTTACATTATATATCATATGAAGATTAATTGAAATTATAATAATTTAGAACTATCTAATAATTTAAGAGTACACAGTATTTTTTTTCTTTTTTCTTTTTTATCTCGTTGAACTTGCTATATTCATAGTCCAGACTCACTCACTCCTCTTGGAGTAATCCTCAACCCTGCTCAATCCACTTTTGTTATTTAGGGTCCGTTTGATTTGCTAAAAATTATAGTACTGGATAGGACAAATATTTTTGTTCAACGTTTGATTTGAAAAAGGATTACAGGACAGCACAAATTAAACAGATGAGGACAGGACAAAAATTTAACTTTTTGTTACTCAAAAAATCACGGGACAACTTTTTGTCCTAGGTACAAAGTATTCAAAAGACACGTATACCCCATTATCTGCATTTGAATTTGAATAATTGCATTTGAATTCTCATTATCTGCTAGCTACAATAACCTTATCATGTCATATATTTTGAATTCACATTATCTACTAGCTACAACAACCTTATTATGTCATGTATTTTAAATTCATATTATCTATTAGCTAGCTTACTTGTATATATTTTGTATTTTGAATTCACATAATATATAATAATAATGCAAATTATATTAAGATAATTAATATTAAAAAGGTATTTTAGTAAATTTTACATTATTTTTCTTGTGCTGTCCATTGTTCATCAAATAATGTACATTATAAAAAAGTTATCCAATAACTTAATATTTATTCTGTATTATGTTATCCAATATCATCATTTTAACAAATCAAACGGACCCTTAAAGTAAGACTGTTATTTCGCACCAAGCGGTCCAAGCCTGCCTTGTCTGAATCACTTTGTGAGAAGTAATACGTGTCTATCTTTTTAAACCAATACCGTGTAAAAAGTAGCATTTGACTTAACAAGGCAAATTAAAGTTTGAAAAGGCAACTAATTGGTATTGTTTATATGTCCTTTATAAAGGTGAGTTTTAGCACGACGATTATATAAATTTCTTCATCCATGGAGACAACAAATTATTTACTATAACCGGTTACCATCGGTTTTGCTTATTTAAATTTTTACCCCAAATGAATCATTGAATCCATTTCTAATAGTAACTATTAGTAACTATTGGAGTATAAGTGCGAAGGTGAAGTCCTTGGGTAGGAATGGAAAAAATAAGTAACATATAAATAAGGAAAGATCCATAAACCTAAGCCTTAAGATTTTGGATTAAAGATGGTGTCAAGTTCACTTGTGTGGTTGGCTCGTGACCCATTGATGTAGATCTCCTCGTGTTTAATCCCCCTTGGTGCACAACAATGGCTCGTAACCCATTGGTGAAGATCTTCCCGGAATTTAACCCCTTCGGTTGCACAACAATTGGTATTAGAGCCGATGATTTGACTAGGTGACCGGCTCAGACGAGTAAGATGGATTTGGCAATAGATCCAGGTATGGACATGGGGATCCCTTGTATCGAAAGTCTCCCTGGCGATGGGTCTATACATGGAGGCCAGGCAGTGTGTCCCGCATGGTGGAACGACGGAGCAGGGTACTAGAGCATTAAGCTCTAAAGGTGCCATCGTTGGATACTCGTGGTGAAAATGGCTTCCGCTTGAGGGGAAGCTACCATGTGGAAGAGACTCACACTTGAGGGGAAGATTGTTGGAGTACAAATGTGAAGATGAAGTCCCACATTTGGGTAGGAATGGGAAAGATGAGTAACATATAAGTGAGGAAAGACCCATAAACCTAAACCTTAAGGTTTTGGGTTAAAGGTGGTGTCAAGTTCACTTGTGTGGTTGGCTCGTGACCCATTGGTGAAGATCTCCTCGAAATTTAACCCCCTCGATTGCACAACAATACGAATGCACAACAATTGGTATCAGAGCCGATGATTCGATTTGGTGACCAACTCAGACCAGTAAGATGGATTGGCGATGAATCTAGACATGGGCATGGAGATCCCTTGTATCGAAAGTCTTCCTAGCAGTGAGTCCATACATGGAGGCCAGACAGCGTGTCCTGTGGCCATGAAACGGTGGAGGCGACGGTGCAAGGTACTAGAGCATTAAAGGCGCCATCATTGGATACTCATGGATTGAAAATAGCTTCCACTGGAGAGGGAGCTACCATGTGGAAGAGACTTCCACTTGAGGGGGAGATTGTTGGAGTATAAGTGTGAAGGTGAAGTCCGACATTGAATACCTAGAAATGGACAAGTTGAGCAACATACAAGTGGATGGATCTGCAAACCTAATGCCTTAAGGTTTTTGGTTGAAAATGGTATCAAATTCACTTGTGTGGTGTACTCATGACCCATTGATAAATATCTCTCTAGTATTCATCTCCCTCCGTGCACAACAGTAACATTTTTTATGGTTTACTTGCGCAAGTCTGTCAATCACATAAACTTATCCAGGAGGATTTGAAGGCCACTTTTTCATTGGAATGCACCCTTTCATCAACTAGATTTATTATTAGAACCCCTAATTACTTATTTAAGAAATGAGAGCCCATTATTACTTATATCAATCTAAGTGGTCTTTCTAATAACATTATTATTGATGTGAAATAAAATTTAAATTATAATATACTTAAATAGTAATAAATTGATAAATTATACATAATTATATATTTCCAATGATAAAAGAAGTATTAAGAAGAGAACATTTCCACTCAGATCTTGGTTATTATTGCTTATGAATAACCCATCAAATTTTTGTCTAATACATTTTACAAAATAACAAAGTCTAATCATACACCACAATAATTACAGCACATATTTACTCCCTCGTACACACCATTGTCTTCAATCTATTAGATCATGAAAAATACTAATAAAAGCAACAAAATGAGTGTCTTTTTTTTCATCATATTTTATAATATTCTCAAATTAGCAGATGACACAGCCACTAGGATTCTCTTCGTAACTTGGGACATAGTAACTTTGACTATACTGTGGTGTCATCTGATAATAAAGGGGATAGGATTCATAGTGCTTGAGGGGAAGAAGAACTTTTGCTGGCTCTTCTTTTTCCTTATCTTTTGCTGGTCCAACTGAAACTAGTTCAGTGTGACAACACTTTCGTAGCTTGGATACTGCACTCACTGGATCAATGTTTCCCAATACGATCATTTTCATATCTTTCATGTCAACAGAAACTGATTCAACCCCTGTAAAATAATAATTACAAGCAAAATTTTGTTAATAAATCATTGATTAATTCCTTGATGCTGCATGATATGTACTATTTTGCTTCTTGAAACAAAAGCAAAGATGTAATAGGGTGAAAATTTTGATTTACCTGAAAGGCCAGATGCTGTCTTCATAGCTTTTTGCTTGATTCTATCACCATTTAAGTCCACCTTTAACACTACTTTCTGTTAAATAACAAATCAAAGAGCTGTTAAGACACAATAATCACTTCTACCTCTAAAACATGAAGGGAAATAGTTAAACACAAGACCTAGTGGAAAAAAAACAGTGTAAAGCTCCGAGAAAACTCAAGAAACTTTGATTAGGGGAAGGAGAGAAAATATTATAAAAGAGATTGGTTTCATCCGATGAGAATGTAGTTCTGACCTTCATTGTTGATAAAGCTTGCTTGTGAGTGCTAAGCAACAATTGTTTGGTGACAGTTGCAAAGGCGAAAAGGTAACCTATGGCTTTTATTTTGGAATTAAATGAAGTTGTGATAAGTATGGCAGAGATTGAGCAATATTTATAGTAGCACTAGCATGTGGTGAGAGACATAGTCCAGTCAATTCAAGTCAACCAAGTCCACACTCATATAGTACTATAGGGTCTTCAAAACTTTTTAGTACAATTTGTTTGTTTACACAATTTAATTTACGCGGTGGAAACCGTGTCATCATTCAATTTTGCGTACTCTAACTACCCTACAGTTCCTTCACAGAAAGTGAATCAACGAAATTTTATTAAAAAGTGTAATCATTGAAGCCTTTTTTTTTTTTTTTTTTCTAATCATGCGTCCGGTAGGGAAAATGATAGTACATCCTGCTTCGTGGTTACATCAGGAAAGATAAATAACGATGAAATTGGGAAATTTTGGGGATTGTTTTACTGTGGCAGTGACGTCAACATGAATTACCACTAGCTACTCGATCAGTTACCAGACATTTTTTTAGTCACAATATTTGAACACCCAAATAATACTTACACTCTCTTAATGTCTTTTTTTTTTTTTTACAGAATCTTTCATTTTTTATTTAGGCTTAATTGCAGATTTTATCATTCAACTTTCATAATTTTGCAAATTTTACCACTCAAATTTTTTTTTACGAATTTCACCACTCAACTTTCATAATTTTGCGAATTTTACCACCCAAGTTTTTTTTTTTACGAATTTTACCACTCAACTTTCATCATTTTGCGAATTTTACCATCTAAGTTTTCAATTTTTGCGCATTTTACTACCATGATGTTTCACAATTTTTTTTGAATTCTTTAACTTTTTTTTTGTAAAATATCAGAGTGGTAAAATGTGCAAAAATTGAAAACTTGGATGGTAAAATTTGTAAAATTAAAATTGGGTGGTAAAATTCGCAAAATTATGAAAGTTGGGTGGTAAAATTTGCAATTAAGCTTTTATTTATTTATCACATTTCATCGCTAATTATATTAATCAGTTGTTTCTTTTCTCTTCTTATCTCTATAGTTATAGACACCTTTTGAGTGTATATGAGAAATTATTTAGTAGTTCAAAACTTATTACCGAATATCTATAATCCCAAACCAATGTTTAATTAGATTATACATCATATGAAGACCAATTGAAATTATAATAATCTAGAAATACCTAATAATTTTTTAGTACACAATATCTTTTTCTTTTTATTTTTTTTACCTTGTTGAACTTGCTATATTCAGAGTCCAGACTCACTTACTCCTCTTGGAGTTATCCTCAACCCTGCTCACTCCACTTTTGTTTATGTTTCGGCATAGGTTTTCTTTAGGATTTGAGGCAACTTAGTTAGAGTATTCAAGTGTATCATCTAACCTCCTTTAGGTCAAACGTAAGCTTTATACTAATCTTTTGAGGTGATATAAGATTTGATCATATTCCCTTCATTCTCGGGATAAGATATGATTTAATCATATCCTGTGATCTTTGAGAGATCATTGATAAGGTAGTTAGAGTACCTAAATATGTTTCCAACCAGGGGGTGTGCATGGGCCTGTTCAGTCGGATTCCGACATGAGTCGAGGCAGTTGCTCGACCCAACCACAATCATGTTGGAAAACAATTCAAATTTTTTATTTCAAATCTCTAGGATATTGTTTAGATTTAAAAGGATATTATCTTATATGTAGGATGATGTTTAGATTTAAAAATATTATCTGCAAATTAGATATTTGTTTCCTCTTTTAATATTAGGGGTGCTAGGTCTATAAATAGAAATTCTTAAGATGATTACCCAACCTAAAAATGGGGTCACCATCCTAAGTGAGAGAGGGACGTCATGTAAAGGGAGGGTTTATCAAGTTTGTCCAGAAAACTTGTAATGAGGTTGTGGATGTAGGGTGTAGGGATGAGGGCCCGAAGTTGTGTTTTCTCATTATTGTGCGTAGTGAAGAGGTGTGTGATTTTCCCAATAGTGGTATCAAACCTGATTGATCCTGCGGCACGGTGACAAAAGAAGAGAAGGGTATTGAAGAAGCTTGAGGAAGCTGATGTAGATCCGTGTGGATCCTTGTGTCAAAAGTCTTCTTGGTGGCAATGTGAAAGTCAAGCAGTGTGTTCCAATGGCCAGTAGCTAACAAAGAAGCAAGTTGAGACCATCTAATACTTACGACGGAGAGCATATCGGGAAACATACCAAACTTTGTGTAGAGTGGAAGTGTGGCAAGCATCCACGTTCTAATACTCATGACAGAGAGCACATAGGGAAACATACACTTTGTGAGGAGTGGAAGTGTGACGAGCATCCATGATGATTGAAGATGAAATTAGAAAATTTTAATTGAGGGATGATTGAAGATGAAATTAGAAAATTTTAATTGAGGGAGGGATTGTTGGGAAACAATTCAAATTTTTAATTTCAAATCTCCATGAGATATTATATGTAAATATTAGATATTTGTTTTCTCTTTTTAAGATTAGGATGTTAGGTTTATAAATAGAGATTATTGAGATGAAAAAAAATTACCCAACTTGAAAAGGGGGTCACTACCCTAAGTGAGAGAAGGGCGTCATGTGAAGGGAAGGTTTATTAAATTTGTCTAGAAAACTTGTAATGAGGTTATGGATGTAGGGATGAAGGTTCGAACCACATTAAACAAAGTTGTGAATGTGGGCATGAAAAGTCGAATCACATTAAACTGTGTAGATGTAGGCATGAGAGACTCAAACACGTTAATGTTGTGAGGAATGAAATGGGATGAAAGTGTGAGGAATGAAAATGGATGAAAGAGAGATGAAAGTGTGATGAAAGAGAGTGGAAAGTGGGGTTGTTTGGTAGAGATGAAAGAGAGTTAAAAAGAGGTGAACGATTTAAATTAAAGTGATGTTGTAGGAAAAAAGATAAAAAAAATAAAACTTAATTATTTATATTTTCCCCCTTTTGCCCCTGACGTTGTTGTGTGATTTTTCTGTATGAAAGTTTTTTTTTTTTTTTAATTTTACATGCATATAATCGATTATGCCAAAGCATATTCGATTATATGAATGCATCATGCCTTATTTTTTAAAACAGGAGCCATATTCGATTATGGCAAACCATAATTGATTAGGCCCTATACAAAAATCTCTATTTGGCATATTATATTATTATTTGCTGACACACTAACGGAAGAGGAGGGATAGTTTTGACATGGAGTTTCAGTTGCATTTTACTATACACTTTCACCTCAGTTTGGAGGTGAAAATTTTTGGTGTGGGTCCCACTTATTTTGATATACTTTCATTGCCCTTTCACTCATACCGAACAGGAGGAGATGACACTTTCACCAGCTTTTCTTTTATACTTGTAGCTGAAATTTTGTTATTTGCAGTGCAAACGATCGCACCGTAAATAAATTTGTGATCTTTTTCTATATCTATATGACGTTGTTTTTTTTTTTCTTCAATTGTGTGTTTTCTCATTATTATACATAATGAAGAGGTGTGTGTTTTTCCCAAATAAATCGGAATGTACAGTTTCTTTAAAATAAGTCTGTTGTTTCGCACAAAGCCTGCCTTGTCTGAATCACTTTGTGAAAAGTAATAAGTGTCTATCTTTTTAAACCAATATCGTGTAAAAAGTTGCATTTGACTTAACACGGCAAATTAAAGTTTGAAAAGAAAACTAACCGGTCTTGTTTATATGTCCTTTAATAAAGGCGAGTTTTAGCATGAAGATGATATAAATTTCTCCATCCATGGAGACAACAAATTACTTACTACAATTGTTTATGATATAAATTTTAAATTATAATATACATAAATAGTAATAAATAGATAAGTTATACATAATTTTAAGTTTCCAATGATTGAAGAAGTGTTAAGAAGAGAATATTTCCACTCAAATCTTGATTATTATTGCTTATGAACCCATCAAAATGACAAAGTCTAATCATACACCACACTAATTACAGTACATATGTACTCCCTTGTACACACCATAGTCTTCAATCTACTATTGAAAAATACTAAATGCAACAAAACGAGTGTCTTTTTTTTTTTTTATCATATTTTCTAATATTCTCAAATTTAACAGATGACACAGCCACCAGGATTCTCTTCGTAACTTGTGACATAGTAACTTTGACTATACTGTGGTGTCATCTGATAATAAAGGGGATGTGATTCATAGTGCTTGAAAGGAACAAGTACTTTTGCTTGGTCCACCTTTTTCTCCTCTTTTGCTGGACCAACTGAAACTAGTTCAGTGTGACAACACTTTCGTAGCTTGGACACTGCACTCACTGGATCAATATCCCCCAACACGATCATTTTCATATCTTTCATGTCAACAGAAATTGATTCAACCCCTGCAAAATAATTACAAATGCAATTTTGTTAAAAATCATTGAATCCTTGACACTGTATGATATGGATTTTGTTTCTTGAAACAAAAGTTGTAGTAGGGTGAAAATTTTGATTTACCTGGAAGGCCAGATGCTGTCTTCATAGCTTTTTTCTTGATTCTATCATCATGTAAGTCCACCTTTAACACTACTTTCTGTTACACAACAAGTATCAAAGAGCTGTTAAGACTCAACAATTAATTACTTCTAAACATGAAAGGAATAAAAGTTAAATACAAGGCCTACAGTGGAAACAAAAAAGTGTAAAGCTCTGAGAAAACTCAAGAAACATTGATTAGGGGAAGAAGGAGGGGAAATCAATAAATGATTATATATTTTGTCTCATTCCATGAGAGTTTATTTCTAACCTTCATTGTTGTTAAAGCTTGCTTGTGAGAGCTAAAAGCAAGAATTGTTTGGCTGAGGAGGTCCAACAGGTAACCTATAGGTTGGAAATTGGAATATTAGGAGATGGTTTTTGTTTTGAAAATGAAGTTGTGAATGTGATAAGAATGGCTGAGATTGAGCAATATTTATAATAGCATATGGTGAGACTGAGAGACATAGTCAAGTGGAGTCAACCCAAGTCAAATCGTATTGAATATGGTCTTCAAAACTTTAGAACAATTTGTTGGGCTACACACGGTGTAGTGGAAACCGTGTCATCTTTAAAATTTGCATCCTCTACCTACCCAACAGTGTTCCTTCACAGAAAGCGAATCAATTAAATATTCATGTATATTAAAAGAGATAAATACTAACAAGTGTCTTAAGAATATTAATTAAGAAAGGTAAAAGAATTTTTTTTTATTAGAATGTAGAAAAATATACTTTTTTATAATTTTTAATTAAGCTTTCATATAATTTTTAATAAAATTATCTTTTTTTAATTTTTTAATAAAGATACTGGTTAGCAAAATTCTTTAATCATCGGAGGCTTTTTTTATTTTTACTTTTCTAAAGCATAACGCAGGGTCTGGTTGGGAAACTGATACATGTGCTTCGTAGTTACATCCCAAAAGCTAAATATTAAATAATGGTTGATGCAATTGGCAAATTATGGAGATTGTTTTGGTGGCTGCAATGACGTCAACATGGCTTACTACAAGTTCCATCCTCTCTCAAAATTATTAAATAATGGTCTTTTTTTCCCCCTTGTTGAACTCCCCAAAAATATCCTCACTCCTGTTTTGTTTCTGTCTTTTTTTCTTGGATAAGTAAAGAATTTATTGAAAATGGAGCAGCGGAACCCAATTATAAGTAGATAGTATTTATATACTAGGATATATGCAGCACCCATAAAACCTCCAATTGGAAGTAGCTAGCTTTATACACAAAATACCCCTTTTGTATATTAACCTCCAACAAAGGAACAAAATATTTCCAACTAGTTGTGCTACTTTTTTTTTTTTTTTTTAATATGTAGGAATCAAACATAAATATTAAAAGTTTTCAATAATTTTTACATTTTGTTTAATTAATTGAGTTAGGCCCCTTGATTACGTGTGCTACCTATACTAGATTGTATGCACATACCTGTTCTACCAATATTTTCCACTTGTAACGAAATACCAAATAACTCAAATTACCACCACAAAAGTCTTGCCAAAGCTGTCAAACTCAAAGCAATAAAATTGTGTTATTGACTGATGAACAAAATTTTGAGTGAACAGAGTTACAGTTATTCTCACCATTGCACATATTAAAACAAACCAACAGTTTTAATTCATTTCAATACGACCTTTTACCGGAAACAATACCAACTGTCCACAGTACTAGCAGACTAAATCTACTTGGGCAGCAGCAACCTTTATTATCAGCAGTCTAGTTTTGTCGGCATTTCAAAACTATCTTGTCGTATTTTGAAAACACGTTCAATTGTCGAATTTTAACTTTCCAAATATTATTGGGTATAAAATTCACTTTGTTGGGAAAGACAAAACTCACTTCGATGATTTCTTTGCTTTGAAAGGAGCTGGACTCTGATGATAAGTTAAGGACATTCTTGGTGAAAATAAAAAAAATAATGACTAACAAAATTTTAATTTCTACCAAAAAATTAAATGTTTATTCACAT
Source organism: Pueraria montana var. lobata (assembly GCA_026413185.1). Taxonomy (NCBI): domain Eukaryota; kingdom Viridiplantae; phylum Streptophyta; class Magnoliopsida; order Fabales; family Fabaceae; genus Pueraria; species Pueraria montana. Next base: position 79,608,590 of record CM048648.1, read on the forward strand.
GTAATATTTTAGAGGCTTAAATATGTTTTTGATTCTTTAAATTTGGTCGTTTTTGTTTTTAGTCTCCTAAATTTAAATTTATTTATTTTAATACCTCAATTTCGAAAAATACTCTTTTTAGTCTTTATTTATAAAACAATGGTCTCAGATTGATTTTGGGGTAACAATATTTTTTTTTTATGGAGAGGTACTAAAAAGAACACTTTCAAAATTGAGGGACTAAAAAATTTAAATTTAAATTTGGGGGGGTCCAAAAGCAAAAGTGTCATAAATTTGAAGGACCAAAAATATATTTAAGTCTATTTTATATTTGTAAGTATTTATGAGTAAAAATATTTTGTATGCAACAAAACGTATCAATTTTTAACGAAATTGTGCATGTATTTTTTATGGAATGTATGTTTATAATACTTGTATAAAAAAAGTCATTATCTATTGTTTCGCCTTGAGCTCATAAGATGTCAGTTAACACTGTTACCTAACAACAAGGATTAATTTTTTTTTTTTAAAGGACTAAAATAAAAAAATATACTATTTTATAGAGACCTAAAGGTTATTTAAGCCTATATATAATTAAGAGACAAGGTTTTTTTTTATCCGTAGGAATCAAGGATAGTACCATGAGGTTTACAATACTTATACACCCTATTCAACTAAGTGAGCTAGACCCATTGGTAGAGACAAGGTTAATTGACATTAGGTATTAAATTTTTATAAAAAATAAAATTAACTAATTCAACCATTTAATTAAAAGATTTTAGAAAGTAGATAAAATTTATAAAATGTCATTTAAATAAAAAATTAATTACTACTTTATTACCTATATTATTTTGACTAATAATATGTTATGTTAAATATAAGTAAACATCCATTGTTAGATAGCATATCATAAATGCTCAATTTATGTGAAATTTGATATACAAAATAAAAAAAATAATATCAAATGATTCAATGATTTGATTAATTAATTGGAATAATTCAAAAGATAATATCAAATGAATTAACAATTTTACACAATTATTAAGTAGTGTAAAAAATTTGACACAAGCATATGTCAATTATACTCCTTTTATTCCTTTTTAAGGATCGGTCTTGTGGAGAAATTTTGTTCCTATTTTTATCTATCATTTTTAAAGTTTAAGATAATATTAATTTTTTTTATAATTATACTTTTACTTTTCTCCTAATTTTTAACTAATTTATATATTTATCATAAAAGTAAAAATAAAAAATAACTAATTTACTTTTATTGTAGAGTTTTTTTTTTGGTCAGCCAAGAAGATAATGTATAAATAAAAAGGTACTAGGTGTACCCCAAACCATGTACAGAAAAGAAAAAATTTAAGATTATACCCCACTTTGGTTACATTGCATTTATACCCCCTTGAGAAATAAATGTATGTAACCAAAAGAAACAAAAGCCCCTGCCTACAAAGACCCTAGCGTTCCATGGCAGCCCACTGTGTATAAAAGCAGCCCCACATATATGTTTAATAACCACAAGATAATGTTCTCAAAAAACCACCAGAACCACGTGACCGTGCCAATGCTGTACCTATGTCCTGCAACATTTCGTTGATCCTAACATCTGTATGACATCAATAATTAGCAATACATGCACCGGTGTTAGATTGCCATTGGGTGAAGGACCACGGAAAGTTAGTTACACCCATCTTCAGCCAGTGCCAAGCCGTGGCCATTGAATCATCCCACAATTTCTTATCATCGAAGAGCCTTCCCTTAAAAACACAGTAATTCCTATGGCACCAAATATTCCATACCGTCGCACACCAAATGATCCTCCAAATCTGATTTTTAAGTTTCGAACCTTCAAGGAAACAATGTTGCCAGAAATGTGATTCTATCGAATTTGGGAGAGCCAAACTGTTTCCCGTAAAAGAATACCACCTCTGCCATACCCGTGAGACTTTACAACAGGAAAGAAGAATATGTTGTATGGATTCTTCCTCCAACCCACAAAAAGGACAATTGAAATCATTGCTTGTTATCTGAATTCCCCTCCCGCGAAGGTTATCTCTTGTTGCAACTCTGTTAATTTTAGCTCTCCAAATAAAATAACCTGCCTTTGGTGGAACTTTCAACGACCACATATTAATGCAAAACTGCGAAGGCTCCGAATTGAATACCAAATCATGTAGGACTTGGTACCCAGAGCTGACTGCATAAACACCCGAAGAGTGTGCTTGCCAAACCAATTTATCTGATGTGGATAGCTTAGGTTGAACCTGCTGTAACGAAAGTTGGAATTCTTCAAAAATAGGAATTTCCCACTGCAGCCACGTCCTCCTCCAAACAAAGTTCCAAACCCACCTATCAAATTCCCAGTGCCCCATTTCTTCTATCGTGGCCTCTTGCTGGACAGATACCATATATAATCTTGGAAATTTAAGCATCAATGATTGTCCACCAATCCATTCGTCCGTCCAGAATTTCGTGCCCCTACCATCTCCCACCTCCCATTTAATAACATTATCAAACCATCTGTTTTCATTTTCTGCCCCGCACACCAAACGTAAGTCCCTCCACCAAATAGACCCTCCTCTATGGTTTCCACCTCCAACCAAAGCCCTCCAACCTCCATACTTAGCTTCTAAAATATTTTGCCAAAGATCCCCTTTTTGGTAGAAAAGATACCATCTCCATTTAGCTAGAAGAGCTTGATTAAAAATGGATAAATCCTTAATCCCTACCCCACCATTCTTCTTTGGACAGCACAACCGCTTCCAGCTAACCCAAGCAATCTTTCTATGTTCTTCCTCACACCCCCACAAGAAATTTCTTTGTATAGAGATCAAAGTATTCTCCACTTTCTTTGGCAATTTAAAAAAAGATAAGAAAAAGAGAGGCAAAGCGGATAAGACGGAATTAATGAGACAAACCTTACCCGCGAAGGATAAATGTCTATGTTTCCAATTTGCCAATTTTTTCCTAACTTTCTCAATAATAGGACTCCAAGTTGCCATATTCCTAGGATTAGCTCCGATAGGAATGCCTAAATATGCAAAAGGGAATGCCATCAACCTACAATTAAGTAGGTTGGCGTACCTTAGTGCCACACTACTTTCCACCCCCACCATCCCTACACAACTCTTGAAAAAGTTGACCCTGAGTCCTGAAGCCAACTCAAAGCACCTCAACATGCTTTTGATAGTTATCAAATTTTTGAAAGACACCTCTCCAATAAAGATGGTATCATCCGCATATTGCAAGAGATTCACCTCCACTTCCTTGTTGCCCACTTTGTATCCTTCATAAAGTCTCTTCTTCTTTGCTTCCCGCATTAGGCCACTAAGTCCTTCCGCCACCACAAGGAATAGAAAAGGTGCTAAAGGATCACCTTGCCTTAATCCTTTGTTAACTTGAAACTCTTGTGTTGGGCTCCCATTTACCAAGATAGAAACCGTTCCGGATGCAAGGCAATTACTAATCCAACCCACCCACTTATCGCAACAACCCAACCTCTTCAACATATACAATAGAAAATCCCAATTAACCGAGTCGTAGGCTTTTGCATAATCCACTTTGAAGAGCAATATTTTTTTCCTCCTTCTCTTAGCATCGTCCACTACCTCATTGGCAACAAGTACACTATGAAGAAGGTGTCTTTCTCCAAGAAAAGCACTTTGAGAGGTATCAATAACACTGGCTATGACTTTTTTGAATCTCTTAGCTAAGATCTTTGACACAATCTTGTACATACATCCCACCAGGGATATGGGCCTAAAGTCACCAAGCCCTTGGGGATCATCAACCTTGGGGATCAAAGCAATAAAAGATGCATTGGCGCCTTTTGGAAATACTCCATGTGAGTGGAATTCATCCAAGAATCTCAACACTTCTCCTTTGATGGTCTCCCAAAAGTGCTTGATAAAATTAAAATTGAAACCGTCGGGCCCCGGACTTTTTAGACTACCACATTCCCAAATAGCTTCCTTGATTTCCTCCTCCTTAAATTTGGAGACTAACCACCTCGCATCCTCTTGAGAAATTTTATCAAAGTGTACACCATCCAAAGAAGGTCTTTCACTCCTAGCCTCCTCGGAAAATCTATTATGGAAAATTTTTTTGACTTCCTCCTTGACAAGGCAAGGTTCCTCCACCCAATTTCCATCTATAAATACTCCCTTCATAAAGTTCTTCCTTCTCTTCCATGTGAGAGTTGAGTGAAAATACCTAGTGTTGCTATCACCCTCCAAAAGCCACTTGGATCTTGATTTTTGTCTCAAAATGGATTCATTATAAAGTGCAAGTCTCCAAAAATCACCTTGAAGACTTCTTCTAAACTCTTTCTCTTCCTCCGAGAGGCCTGTAGATTCCTCCTTGATGTCCAACTCATTCATTTGTTTCGACACCTCCAAATATTGAGCTTTCACGTTTCCAAAATTTACCTTGTTCCATTCTTTTAAACTTCTTTTGAGCCCCTTCAACTTCTCTTTTAGCACAAAAGCCCCCCAACCTTGTATGTCCATGTTCCTCCAAGTTTCATCCACAAATTTGCCAAGTGCTTTATCCTCCAACCAACAATCCAACACTCTAAACGGTTTTGGACCCCAATCATAATTATTAGTTCTCATAAGCACAGGACAATGATCGGATACATTCCTATCCAAAACATATTGCGAACAGCTCGGCCACGTATTCATCCACTCACTTGAGACAAGAAATCTATCAAGCCGACTTTTTGCTTTTCCGTTCGACCTATACCATGTGAAGCTCTTACCCACCAAAGGGATATCCTCTACTTCCACCTCATTTATAAAGTTATTAAATGCCCTTGAGTCAGCCCCCCTATAATCTCCCCTGCATACTCCACTTCTTTCATTTTGGCTCCTCACACTGTTAAAATCCCCCATGAAGCACCATTTAGTAACATTACTTGTCTGTTTTTCCATCCTCAGCTCCTCCCACATTTTTTTCTTTCCCTCCAAGCAACATGGCGAATAAACATTGACAAAAACCACCGTGTCCCCTACTTCTCTCCAGACCCCCTCAACACCAATGTAACCTCCTCCTACGAAAGATCGAGTTAATTGGAATTCATCTGTGTCCCATAAACAAACCATACCTCCTGCCGTGTTAATAGCCGGGTTGCCCACCCACGCCACTTTCGGATCTCCCCATAGGCTATAACATAATTCAGCAGATATACTGTCTTTTTTCGTCTCCTGCAGACTTAAAAATTGTACCCCCTCCTTAGTAATTATGTTTCTAATGATCTTCCCCTTAATCCTTCCCCCCAGGCCCCTAATATTAAAAGACAGGACCTTCATACTGCACCCTCTTTATTCCCCTCCGCGTGACATCCGTGCTGGTTTTTCGCCTCATTATTATCTCTAACTTCTAGTTCAACCAGTTTGTCCACCATAGTCTGATCATTGCCCTCAAATGTAACCCCCAGGGATTTACCTATGATCCACATCTTCCTTGCCTCCTCCTCTTCATATCTCAGCCATAAAAGTTTATTGCAGCTCCTAATATCCGCCTCAGATAGAATGTTGCTACTGGAAGGCCTAGCTTTTCTTAACCCTCTTCTGGTTAGCGAAATGGAGCTTCCGCTATCTCTTGAAAGTGCTTCATCTGACTCTCGTACGGTTGTAATTTCATTCTCACCAATGGGCCCCCTACGAACACCTAATGTCCCAGAAATTTCCTTTGATACCAAACTTCCTACGGGGATTGAGTTTCCCGTGCTTTGGGCCGCACTTGTAATACCTCCAGATCCCACCTCATTTTGAATAACTTGCTTCAAATCTGAGTTGCCTATCTTGGCCCGCGTAGACAAAACCTCCAAGTTGCTCCCGAAAATTGTGTGTTGGGCTAACAAAGGCCCAAAAGTAATTTTAGCCCCTTCCGTTTTACTTAACTCGATAGTTGTCTCTTTGACCACCTCACCACCATCTACCGACCTTTCTAAATTCACATCTCGAGCCCCGGGCCCCAAATCTTCATCAATCCTACTTTCTGAAATCAAATCTTGGAAATTATTTGATTCTATTTGATGCTGAACCACCGGTGACCCTTTTGTGGCTAAACTTTGACTCATTGATGTACTTCCTCCCTCCTTGTCCACACTCATCCCTTTCTTAAACGTCACCTCTACTGTTGTGTTGTGACATCCCTTCTGCAAGCCTAGTTCCCGGTCTGACACCTTTAATTTGAATTTTTCGTTGTTGTGCGCAGCGCTGCAGTTTGTAAGATTTCCGCTCTGCGCCACCCTTTGCGGCGAATGTTGGTCTACCTCCGCGCACCCGTCGACAAGATCATCTCCCTCTCCACCAAAGCATTCAGAGTCCGATGAATGTATGTCTAGCCCGATCAAACTCTCCTCTGATGACTTATCACCTTCTGATTCATTACTACTCCATCTACCACAATTGCATTGGTTAAACAACATGACAACCTCCTCAAAGATCCGAACATTGCACCGATTACCGTTGATCACAATTTGTTTTGTTAGGTTCACTGATAAAGGGGATGAAATTTTAACCAGAATTCTAGCAAAGTCTACTCTCTTCATGCTCTTTGTGTCCTCATCCATATCGATGTACGTCCCGACCGAGTTGACGATTTGTTTGAAACCGTCCTCCCCCCAAGTATTTAGAGGAACTCCTGTGATTCTTAACCATGCCAACCTGTTATTCGAACGGATGTCCACCGACCAATTCTGCAACGATGTGAAAACGGACCAAATGCCTTCTTCTGCAACATCTGGTACCCTTTGTTCCATATCCTCTTCGACCCCAGAGATCAGCACTAGATCATCCCCCATGTACTTCAAGTTGACTTCCCCTTTCTCTGTCCACACATAGCATTCGCTCAACCTATTAAACATAGTAGGATCCTTCAGGGTGCCCACCCAGCACTTTTTCAGCCACTCGTTGTTTTCCTCCACTCGTATCATTTGTGACCCCCATTGTTCTTCTTTACTCGTATTGCCTATCCCTTTCTTTTTGACTTGCCATCTTTGTCTATTGATGCCATCCTGCACTCTGATAGTACTATCTTTGTTGCCCCTCCTTTCAGTTCCCAGCAAACCCCTCTGCCCACGGATATGATCTCTCCTTTTTCCTTCTTGCAGCATACTCCCTGTTGTGGTCCTATTAAAACGTGGGATATTGACATTCATTTTCATGTTGCCGATAAGGATCTTGTCGAGTTCACCTTCCAGTTTTTTTGCATTTTTTACATCCAGAAAACGTACAAAGCCATAGCGCTCGCCCCAAGCATTCTTCCTGTTAGCGATAAAAATATCCCATAGTCTTCCCCATCTCTGGAAGACCCTCCATAAATCCACCTTGTTGAAAGCATCTGGAAACTTGGAAAAGAAAAATGTTGTAATATCTCTTCTCCGTCCACCATCTCTTCTGTTTACTGACCTCCATATGCCACCACGCTCACCTCCATTCACCGCCTCTCTCCTCCATGTAGAATGCATCACATGACCTCCTGAGTAGCACACTTTAGATCCGCGAGAAAGAAAAACCGAACTGAGTCGACCCCAACCCGGACCGAGTCAACACGGCGAGTTACGTCGCACTTGGAGACCCTTGAGGTAGTTGGTCTACCTTGAAGGTTGCACCCTAGATTTCCTCGTCATTAGCAGGAACTACAGTAATCTTATTTTAAGATTCTCATAGCACATGAATCCTCCAACAGTGTTAGAGTAGAAACATCCTGCCCAATTAGAGAGCAAAAATGTCAACAATGAGAGGGGAAATCATTTAATTTAGACTTTTATTGTAGAGTAAAAATGCAAAAGGGTAGGTAACATAGAAAACTTCATAACTATTGTATTAGAAGCTAAAAAAATTATTGAATTTATTTATTAGTTTCTACTTAAAAACCTTAAAACACATTTAAAAAGGAAAGAATGTAGTAAATGATTTTAATATTGAATGATGGAAGGAAGTATTAAGAGAACATTTCCACTCAAATCTTGGTAGTTATTACAAAAGAACAATGCATCAAATTTTTCTCTACATTTTACAACATAACAAATTAACACACACCACTAATATTATAGAACTGCATATTTATCCCTCGGATCGATTATTAAGACCTTTGGCTCTTCGAAAGGATTCTAAGGTATCCTACAAACTTTGATTCTTTGACATGCTATATGAGATTAATCATCGATCCGAGATTTAGTCACACTTAAAGCTTCTCGTCCCTTTCTAAAAATGTATTTATGCAAGAATCAAATCCAGGTCTTCTCAACAAACTCAGCGTATATTGTCAATTGAGCTACACCCATTGGATACCATAGTCTTCAATCTACTAGATCATGAAAAATACAAAAAAAAGCAACAAAATAACTGCTATGTATTTTTTTTTTTATCAAACTTTCTAATATTCTCAAATTTAGCATATGACACAGCCACTAGGATTCTCTTCAAAACCTGTGACGCAGTAACATTGATAATAAGGTGGTGGTGTCATGTGATAATAAATTGGGGGATAGGCTTCATGGAGAGGAACAGGTACTTTTGCTGGCTCCACCGTCTCCTCTTTTGCTGGTCCAACTGTAACTATTTCAGTGTAACAACACTTTCGTAGCTTCGACACTGCACACACTGGATCAATGTGCCCCAATAAGATCATTTTCCTGTTGTTTAGGTCAACAGAAACTGATTCAACCCCTGCAAAATAATATCAAATACAATTCTGTTAATAAATCATTCAATCCTTGACGGTGCATGACATGTATTTTGTTATTTGAAACAAAAGCAAAGTTGTAGTAGGGTGAAAATTATGATACCTGAAAGGCCAGAGGCTGTTTTCATAGCCTTTTGCTTGGTTCTATCATCGTGCAACTCCACCATTAGCACTACTTTCTGTTACACAACATATCAAAGAGCTGTTAAGACCCAAAGATTTCTTCTAAACATGAAAGGAAAAAAGTTAAATATACAAGCCCTAGTGGAACAAAACAGTGTAATGCTCTATGAAAACTCAAGAAACAATATTGATTAAGGGAAGAAGGAGAGGAATTTAAATAGAATATTTTTTTTTCATCCCATGAGAGTCTAGTTCTGACCTTCATTGTTGTTAAAGCTTGCTTGTGAGAGATAAGCAACAATTGTTTGGCTAAGGATAGCGAAGAGGTAACTTGGGTTGGAATATTAGGAGATGGTTTTTATTTTGCAAATTAAGTTGTGAGAAGTATGGCTGGGATTGAGCAATATTTATAGTAGCTTATCGTGGGAGACATATATAGTCAAGTGGAGTCAACCCAAGTCAAATCATAAAGTATGGTGTTCAAAACTTTAGTACAATTTGTTTGTTTGATTACGTTACAGTAATTCACGCCGCAGAAACCGTGTTATATTTAACTTTGGGAAAAAAATAAATGGACAACCACACAATGCTATTAGATTTATATTTAATTTTGGGAAAAAAATACATGGACAACCACACAATGCTATTAGATTCAGTGAGAGAGAGAAAAAAAGGCTTAATGATAATTTTTACCCCCAACTTTTTTAATTTTTGACGGATTTTACTCCAACAAATTAATTTGGCACATTTTATCCTCAATTTTTTTTTAAAAAGTTGTAAATTTTACCCTCCACAGCTTTGATGATGTGGCATGCTAAACTAGTTGTACTTTTTACCCAAAACTTTTTATTTTTTGGCAAATTTTACCCCTAACTTTTTATTTTTTGGTGAATTTTACCCCCATTTTTATGCTTATGTCAGCATGCCACATCATCAAAACTGTGGAGGGTAAAAGTTGCAACTTTTAAAAAAAGTTGGGGGTAAAATACGCTAAATTAATTTGTTGGGAGTCAAATCCGCAAAAAATTAAAAAGTTAGGGGTAAAAATTGCAATTAAGCCAAAAAAAGAGAGAGAGAAAAATATGGATATTATAGGATTTATGGTGTGATAGAAAAAGAAAAATAGAAATAAATAAGAAATGTTGATGGAGTATTTTTTTGGTTCTAGGTTAAAGACCACGGTTGTTCCCCAACCCACTGGGTCAAACACTAATCCCGCTCGTGGTGCGTGACTGTCGCTGGCCCAAGGAAATTTTGCATACGGAGGGAATCGAACACGGGTTTTCTTGCTAAATAGATCGTTCTCCCGCTAAATAGAAATTCCTCCACATGTGAACACAACGAGACTCTACACCACTGCGCCAACCCTATGGGTTGTTGATGGAGTATTTAAAACAAATAGATATTTAAATTTCATTACTCTTAATTTTGCATCCTTGGTCCTTACCTAGCCCTAGTTCTATTTAATTTTGTGTCCTTGGTCCTTACCTACCCCTAGAGAGTTCCTTCACGGAAAGTGAACCAACGAAATTTTAGAAGAGAAAAAGGGTCATGCACTGACAATATAAAATATTTTACACTGTCATCCAATTACAACCTATCATTTTTGGTAAGTTTGTTGACTTTAACAAAAATATCTTAAAAGTCATTCAAACGGTGATTTGTGATTGAATAATAGTGTAAAACTAGTTTACATTGTCAATGCATCACTATTTACACTGTCAGTGCATCACCATTAAACTCATTTTATAAAATGTGTAATCATTGAAGGCTTTTCTTATCTCTTTTTAGTAACATAGGGGCCCGGTTTGAAAAATGATAGTAGTAGTACATATTGCTTTGTGGTTATATCCCAATCGAAAGATAAATAATAACGATGCAGTTGGGAAATTTTAAAGATTGTTTGGTTGCTGGCAGTGACGCATTAATGGTACGCTTGTTCAGACTAAGCATTAATTTTTATCTTGTTGAACTTACTATATTAAGAGTTCAGACTCTATCTTGGATTTCCCTCCCCGTCTCCCAAAAAAAAAACCTCCCACTTACTCTTTTGTTTCTTGAAAACATTTAGGATCTGGTGTCACACTGTCGGTGCGTGAAAGTGCGATGGTCCATTAACAGTGGGTTTGTTACTTCATTAACCAGTGTATCAAATCGTATAAGTAGTATAAAATGAAAGTTTAAGTATGATCATATCCACATAGAATTGTTTAATATTTGACAATTTACATACTTTTTACTTAATAAGCAAAATATAAAGAGAACTTGAAATAACAATGATTAAGAGCAAAGATTAGGAGAAAACTTGGAAATAAAACTAATGAAAAATATTTTTGTTTTCTAAGATCTAGATGGCAGAAAAGCGTTGCGAGAAACAATGATAATGGACGTTGGGTTCGACTTCACTAAACTGCTCCCTGATGAATACACAAATTATTAATCAATGTTTATCATTCATTTGTTATCACCAACTCATAAAAATGCTTAATTCCTAATTTCTTACGAAAAGAGTCTTAAGTCCCTTGACTAAACTACTAATCCCTTGTCCCTTGACTAAACTACTAATCCCTTGCATAACTTAGCCAAGTTACTTACTTTAAGAAAAGGAGTCAAAGGTGATTAATGGGCTTTGCTTTATCCCTAGATACAAGACCCATTAGGTGATCTTCTTTGGTTCATAGTTCAAATACATTTTACAATTGCATTTAAACAATAAAATCAAGCAAAGGGTGATCAAGCCAAAGCAAGCATTAAGCAAATAAGAAAGCCCTTAACGATGAATAATAAACATGTATTAATAACTCAAAAGACATACATGAGTTTGGATTTAGTTACATCAAACCCAAACAAAGGGGGCTCAGCTACTCATGGGTGAGAAGAGCATCAAAAAATGGTGGAGAAGAGATGAAGATGAAAAATGAAGTCTTGGGAGTGTTCCACATAGCCTCACACGTTCCAAAACCTACGTCCAAGAAGAATGTTCTATTCTCTTCCAAAAAGCCCTTTTAATGGCTTTGTCTTTTACCCATAAAGTGCCAGCAACATTCCTAGCCCAACGAGCCAATATTCTCGCTGGGCAAGAGCTTCATTAATGAACACTGGAGCTTCATGGCTGGGCGAGACACTCTTGTGCTAGCTGGGCTAGAAACGTCTTCAAAATGAGGTGCTTTTTGACTTGTTCTCGCTGGGCAAGATACTTTTGCTTGCTGAGCGAGAGATATCTCAGAAACTGGGATAGCTACTGATTCTTTCTAACTAGGCAAGCATCCATTTGTCTAGCTGGAGGAATAACCAATTACACCAAAAGATGCAATCAATACAGCCAAAACTACACTCGTAACCCAAGTTAATTCGCGAGGTTTTTTTACTAATAAAATGTGCATAATCCCGTGAATTACTTCTGAATTAATTTAATTTTTTCAATAACTTAAGAAAAATATTTAATTATTAGCATAGCAAAAATGCGTTCCTTGTCATTAATATGTTTGTTAGTGGTAATTGTGGCTTCTCGAGAGAATTGATGAATGCATCTTTTAGATTGCTCGTTCAAGAATTATGATCTTTAGCTATGGAACTGAATCATTTCCTTGTATCTGAGAAGAACTTCCAGTTTCATAGGAAGGAAGCTTAATTGGACTGAATCAGAATTTTTATTCTATGATTGATCAGTATAAACATCAACAACACCTCGTGAAAAAAAAAATTTCTTGTAGAATTAGCTGTTCCATCTTTTTTAGAAAGAACTGAAATTATGTTCAAATAAGCAAATATATCATGGTTGCAGAAGTCTATACATCGCATATAGGCTTAAGGAATACTGGATCTCCACCAACACAAGCAAATTGTCGATAAAACTACAAAATGGCATTTTCTTTTGACCTGATTTTTTTTTATCCTTATCATTTAGGAAAGACACGAAAATTTCAGGATAACAAACATCTGAACATATGGATTTGTTTTAAAGATTTAAATTACATATTTTCACCCTTCTTTTAAGTTTAGAAAAAAAAGAAATCTGAAAAAATTCCATGCCAATGGATTTCAAAATTATGCAAAATGTTTTTCTATTTCTAAAATGTCCAATATATATTTTACATCTTCTATGCGAAAATGTTCAATTTTCAAAAGGTCTTCTTGACTATTTTTGACTTTGACTCATCCTTTTTCTAGAGTGGGCTTCCAAACCTTCAATCAAAACATAGGAAACCATAAAAATGATTCCATATCCACAATACTGAAATGACTCCTAAAAGATGGAATTCTAACAAAAAGGGAGAAAAAACAAGACTTTAAATAAGGAATAGACAAGATAAATACAATTATATGTACCAAAAAGGTAAGTAAATAATGCAGTTATCAGGGTTCTAAAAGAATTAGCAGTACCTTTAATGGTGGATGATAGCAGGACTTTCAAAGGTGCATGGATGATCAAGATTTTCAATGGTGCTCTTTGATGCTTTGTACTAGAAGGAGTACTAGGAGTGTATGTGCAAGGGCTTCAACTCTAACATTGTGTTTGATTGTGAGGAAAGAAAATGAATGAAAGTGTGAGGGGGGGGGGGGGGGGGGGGGGGGGGGGGGGGAAGAAATGAAATAGTAGAAAGAAATTGAAAAGTAAGGTTGTTTGTTTGAAATGAAAGAGAGTGGACAAGAGAAGAAATATTGGAATTAAAGTGGTTTGGTAAGTAAGAATAAAAAATTGTGCATTAAGAAAATTTCCATTGTTAAACAATTGTTCACAATGTCACAAATTTTGCCCCCTCAATTTTTTTTTGTTGAGAATTTTGCCGCCCAATTTACAAAACATCACAAATTTTGCCCCACAAAAAAAAAAAAAACCTGCCACAATTACAAAATTATCTTAATTCTAGCGGTTTATAGGAAAAAATGCCACAAAAATGTTTTAATTGTGACAATTTTTCTATGTGGGGGCAAAATTTACAAAATAAAATTTGTGAACAAAATTCACAACATTAAAAAACTTTTTGAGACAAAAAAAAAATCATCAAAGTCAATTACCTATTTATTCCTATCCTCACTATTCATCAAAGTTAATTACTTATTTATCCCTATCCTCACTATTCATCCGACTAATCTATACCAACTACAATTCACCAGTCGAATTACCTAGGAGTTAAAATATTATAAATTATATGATCTAATAAAAGTTTAGCATTAACTTTATATGATTAAAGAACCAGATTAAAGATATTTTTAATGGTTGTAGAATTTAATTAGTATATGAATTAGCAATTTGAAAAGGAATGTCACAAATAAACATTATTTTATATATTTTACAAAAAGGTGTACAATAACAACAACAACAAAATTAAGTCTTATCTCACTAGCTAGATAAGATCGACTACGTAGACCAAATGATACCAATATGCTTAATTAAAGACCATGAGCTCTCTTTTAATAATTTCTTCTAAAGTCGTTTTTGATTTCCTTCTGCTTCTACAATTCTCCTTTTTAGTTACCTATTGGGTTAAGTTAGACCAATCCATTTCTAAAAATATAATTAATTATTGGACTGGAAGATATTTTACATTATTGCACAGATAGATAGATAGATAGATAATAATAAGTTAATAAAATATATATAGATTGTTGTGATGTGGTCACGAACGATAAAATTCAGGTCAACGGCACGATGAACGATACTTACAGTGGATCACGGTGGTATTCAAACAATTCTAATTGTGACATCTGCAGACATTTCAACACTCAAGTTAGAAAGTGCATGGTAAAAACGAGTTAAGTTATTCATACCTAAATTAATGAGGTAGGCCTATATATACAGATGTACTCGGGGGAAAAATTTGTTAGGTTCGTTATGTCCTATATGGAAAGACACATGATTCTGCATCTGAGCATCTAATGACTTAAGCTATGAAGTCTGAGTTCCTTTGGGATACTTGTCTTTTTAGCCCATGCTGAGTACAGAAGACGAGGTGACCTCCATAACATAGATGAATCTGAATTTCGAATGATCCAAAGAAGTATCAAGAGAACGTTAAATCTCCACTAAAATCTTGGTACTTATTACTTATGATTAACCCAATCAAATTTTTGTCTAGATTTTACAAAATACTAGTAACAACTTCTAATCACACACCACTAATTACAGTACTGCATATGTACTCCCTCGGACACACTATAGTCTTCAATTAATATACTAGATAATGACAAATATAAATAAAACCAACCAAAATGATTATTATGTCGTTTTACCAAACTTTGTAATACTCTCAAATTTAGCAGATGACACAGCCACTAGGATTCTCTTCAACACTACTAATATAGCAAATTTAACTATACTTTGGTGGTATCATACGATCATAAGGCTTCATATAGCTTGAGAGGAACAGGTACATCCTTCTCCTTGTACTCTTTTGCTGGTCCAACAGCTGAAACTATTTTAGTGTAACACCACTTTCGTAGCTTCGACACTGCACTCACTGGATCAACGTCCCCCCATAAGATCAATTTCATGTCTTTCATGTCAACAGAAACGGATACAACCCTTGCAAAATAGATACAAAAGATTTTGGTTTCATCCCGTGGGAGTCTAGTTATGACCTTCAATGTTGTTTTTAAAGGGGTGTAATAGATTGGATTTTAAAAAATTATTTTGGCATAAAAAAATACGTAAAGTTTGAAAGATTATATAGGAATGTAATAACTTAATTTGTTTTAAAAGACTTTTCTAATCAACATTTTGTACTTTGGATTTTAATGAATTTATATCATAAAAATTTATAAGATTTGAAAAGACCTCATAGATTTTTAACAAACATTTAAATTTACGAGAGTCAATGAAAAAAATAACAAAAAAATGATAAGATTTGAATAAAAAAAAAGTAAAATCAATCTTTTAATAGCTAATTCTATTGGAGAACAAAAAAGACATAAAAAATGGTGCTTCACATATGCAACTGCGTTGAAAAAAAAAAAACAATAAGACAAATGTTTCTACAATAGAATCGATCTTCACAATACACCCCCTATAAAGTAGATGTCTTTATGCATTTTGATTGAGCATGGAAGAAAGCCAAGTATCTAAATGTCTTTATGCGTTTTTGACATGATCTTTTTGGTGATAGACATGATGAATTCGTCCAAATAAGTTAATTAAAGAAAAAGAAAAGTAAAAAAAAGGTCTTTTACCTAATTGGATAGAAGGCGTGTAGGATAGGAATAAAAAAAATAACAATCAAGTACTATATCAATATTTGTATCACCTTCAATGAAAAGAGAAGAAATTATGTATAATGAGAAAAAGAAAAGTCTTGCAAATTTTCAAGGGTTTGAATGAAATTGTTGGATGGGTGTGATATTTATACATCTTACTAAAAAGACACACAAAATCCATCCTACAAAATAATCTATAAAAAAATTATATATTTTTTAATACCAAAAGACTTTTTTTATAAGTTGTAATAAGTTTAATTAAATACTACCAGATTTTGAAAATCTCTTTAAATTTTTTTGATAATCTTGATTAAATATCACAAGATTTATTTATATTATTTAAAAATGAGTTTAATGGTGATGCATTGACAGTGTAAAATAATTTTATACTGTCATTCAATAACAAATCATCGTTGGTATGACTTTTAAAATAATTTTGTAAAAATCAACAAACTTACCATACATTGTGATTTATGATTGAATGAAATGTAAAACTATTTTATACTGTCAGTGTATAGTTTTTTTTTTCTCTTTAAAAATTTTGATTGAATACAACAAAACTTTTTTATTAAAAAAAATCTTTTAAAATTGTATTTCGATACACACGTTAAAGTTTGTGAGAGCTAAGCAAGAATTGTTTGGTGACAATTGCAAAGGAAGGCAAATAGGAGCTAGGTGACTCGATGAGATAACCTAATATTTGGAGATGGAGCTTTTAATTTTATTTTGCTAATGAAGTTGAGATAAGTATGGCTTAGATTTTTTGACAGAAAGTATGGCTTAGATTGAGCAATAGTACTTATAGTAACATGTGGTTAACAATAGGAATTCACATAACAAAACGGATCAAATTTTAAATCTATATTAAGTGAGGTATTCACATTTATATATTTTTACTTTTCACCTAATTTTTAATTAATTTATATATTTATCATAAAAGTAAAATTGAAAACAACTAATTTACTTTTATTGTACAGTAGAAATTAATGAAAAACAATAAAATAAAAAATTTCATAACATTTTATAAGAAACTAAAAAATTTATTAAATTTCTTGATTTCTTGATTTTTACTTAAAAACCTTAAAACACACTTAGAAAGGAAAGAATTCATGTAGCAAATGATTTTAATATTTGAATGATGGAAGGAAGTATTAATAGAACATTCTCCACTCAAATCTTGATAGTTACTACTCTGGTTCTAATTATAAGCAACAAATTGACTTTTTCTTTGGTCCTAATTATAAGCAAACAATCACTAGTTTTTAAAGTTACTAAAGATTAAATTTCTTTTATACCCTTACTTTATTGTTAACTTTATTCCATATGCATTCACTTATTCTTATAACAACCACTTAAAGCAAAGTGTGTTTTTAAAATAAAAATTGAATTTATGGTAGAATTAATTAAAAAAAGCTGTATTAATCATTTTCCTTGGTATTGATTATTTGTTGCTTATAATTAGGACCAGAGGTAGTACTCCCTCCGGCTTCAAATATAAGCAAAAAGTTAACTTGAGTTTTGAATTTAAATATAAACAAATCTCAACTAACTTTAGTTCATTTAATGAGACCATCTCCAAAATACCCTTCATTTAATATGGGTTTTAATTTCAATGATTTCTTCTTATTCTTCATATCAAATTCTAATGAAAGATAGTTTAAGGAAACTTATTTTTTAATTGAGATTGGTGCAATTAAATGTTGTTAACCAACTTTCTTAATTAGTGTGAAACATATTTTTTTTTGCTTATAATTGAAGCCGGAGGAAGTATTACTTAAGAATAACACATCAAATTTTTGTCTATATTTTACAACATGACAAACTAACATAAAAAAACAAAAAAAACTAACATACACCACTAATTACAGTACTGCATATTTACTCCCTTGGACACACTATAGTCTTCAATCTTTTTCTTTTTTTTAATCACCATAATTAAGGTTTTTAACTCCTTGAGATATCTCATAAATTTCGGTCCTCTGAGTCAGTTATGGAACAAATCCTTGGTTCTCACCTCTGTTCAAGGATGTATTTCTGCGAGAATCAAACTCAGATTCTTTCCCACAAACTCAGCATATGTTGACAGTTGAACTAGGTACCATGGTCTTCAATCTACTAGATCATGAAAAATACAAATAAAAGCAAGAAAATGACTACTTTGTCTTTTTATCAAACGTTGTAATATTCTCAAATTTAGCATATGACACAGCCACTAGGATTCTCCTCGTAACTTGTGACATAGTTACTAGGTGGTGGTCTCATCTGATAATAAATTAGGGGATAGGCTTCATGGAGAGGAACAGGTACTTTTGCTGGCTCCACCTTCTCCTTCTCCTCCTTTGCTGGTCCAACTGTTTCTATTTCAGTACGACAACACTTTCGTAGCTTTGACACTGCACACACTGGATCAACGTCCCCCGATAAGGTCATTTTTTTGTCTTTCATGTCAACAGAAACTGATTCAACCCCTACAAAATAATTACAAACAAAATTTTGTTAATAAATCATTGATTCCTTGATGCTGCATGATAGTATGTATTTTGCTTCTTGAAACAAAAGCAAATATGTAATAGGGTGAAATTTTTTATTTAACCGAGGGAGTCTAATTCAGTTGGTTGAGCAGGATGCGTGAGTTATTGTAAATCTCTGGTATTGTGTTCGATTCCTACGGATAAAAAAAAAATTGATTTACCTAAAAGGCCAGATGCTGTCTTCATAGCTTTTCTCTTGATTCTTTCATCGTGCAACTCCACCTTTAGCACTACTTTCTGTTACACAACAAATATCAAAGAGCTGTTAAGATCCCCAATAACCAATTACTTTACTTCTAAACATGAAAGGAAAATTTTTAAGACAAGCCCTAGTGGAACCAAAACAGTGTAAGGCTCTACGAAAACTCAAGAAACATTGTTTCTCATGAGAGAGTATTGTACTGACCTTCATCGTTATTAATATTAAAGCTTGCTTGTGAGAGCTAAGCAAGAATTGTTTGGCTGAGGAACCTGAGTTTGAATATTTGGAGATTTTGGTTTTTATTTTGCAAATGAAGTTGTGAGAAGTATGGCTGGGATTGAGCAATATTTATAGTAGCATATAGTGGTAGACAAAGTCAAGTGGAGACTTGTAAGTTTTTAGTCCCTAAATTTTTTCAAAATTTGATTTTTAGTCCTTAAATTTTAGTTTGATTAGTCAAGGTCTCTAAACTTTTTAAAAATTCGATTTTTAGTTCCTAAACTTTAGTTTGACCGGTTAAGGTTCCTAAACTTTTTTAAAATTCAATTTTTAGTTCCTAAACTTTTTAAAAATTCAATTTTTAATCCTTAAAATCTCATTAATTCATGGACTAAAAACTGAATTTTGAAAAAAATTTAGGGACTAAAAATCAAATTTTTAAAAAATTTAGGAACTTTAATCGATCAAAATTTTATTCAGAGACTAAAAATCGAATTTTGAAAAAATTAGAAACTAAAAATTTAATTAACCCATATTTATAGTAGCATATAGTGGTAGACAGAGTCAAGTGGAGACTTGGAGTCAACCCAAGTCAAATTATATTATAGTATGGTCCTCCTCAAACTTTAGTACAATTTTTTTTGTTGACGTTACAGTAATTCACGCGGCAGAAAACGTGTCATCTTTACCTACCCTAGAGAGTTCCTTCACGGAAAGTGAACCAATGAAATTTTATAAAAAGTGTAATCATTGAAGGCTTTTTCTTATCTATTTTTAGTAACATAGGGAAAGGGGTCCGGTTCGGAAAATGATTGCACATCCTTGCTTTGTGGTTATATATCCAGAAAAGATAAATAATAACGATGCAGTAGGAAATTCTAAAGATTGTTTTGGTGGCTGGTAGTGAAGTCTACATGGGTTACCACATGTTTGTCGCTCAGTCACTAGGCATTGTCTTTCTTAATTTTATCTTGTTGAAATCATGATTTTAAATTGCAATTTCGGTCACGGTGAGTGAAAAAAAATCCATATATTACAGATAATTGCGAGAAAATGCGACTAATACAGTCACGGTAGGTCAAGAACCCTTTATGTTGCTACCACAATTGCGATTGCAGACCGCAAATGAAAACTATGGTTGAACTTCCTAAATTCACAGTTCGGACTCAACCATCTTGGACCTCCCTTCCCCTCCCCAAAAAATTCTGCACTCACTCCTCTTTTGTTTCTTGAAAACATTTTGGATTTGGCTTTCGCGGTCTCAGAAAAGTGCTATGGTTTATTAATGGTGGATATCAGATGAATGAGTAGTGCCATTAATGGTGGATTAGCGGAACCTTCAAAGGGATGACCGAGATTTTTAATGGTGATTGGTGCTTTGCATCAGAAGAAGTGTTGTATCTACAAAGATTTCAACTTTCAAGTCAGTATAGCAAGAGTCAAGAGGTAAAGAACAAAGTATTGCGTACCTTTATGTGGTTAGGATTAGGGTTTTTATATTATTTTTTCTTTACCCTTCATTGCCAATTAGGATAAACCATGAGACCCTTCTTGGGCCAAAGAGCATTCCAGAACACAGTTGATCGATAAAGAACAATATACAAGATAAATTATCATATGTTATTATTATTATTTTCTAAACCACATGCTTGTATCTTCCATAAAAAATAATCTTGCCCGAGCCTTGTATGTAGGACCACTATATATGGGCAACAAACTCTCTCCGGGCATTTAATGCAATTACATATTCAAGACTTGAACTCAAGAACACCAATCAAATTAAAACAATTTTATGTCAATTGATTCACATACTAAGTGATTTTTAATTTATTGTTTGGTGAGTTAATAAAATATAATAAGTTTATCCTATTTATTTATTTATTTTATCTTATTCATTAGTTAATAGTTATCCTATATGGGAGAACTAAGTTAGGAACAAATCCTGTCAAAAAAAAAAAAAAAGTTAGGAACAAATAAAATAGTATGGAAAATTTTTTCCCTTTCATATATCCTAACTAGATAAATATAGTATATATACTTGGTCTCCCTCTCCCTTTTCATAGGCTAAAAGTCATACAATTTACACTTGTCATTGGTGCTATATATACTTACATATATTTACAATATCCAATATTATTGATTCAAATATATGTTTAAATTAGAATAATATTTGAAATATAATTACCATATTCAATTGATTCAAATATTTATTTTAATTTATTTATAATAATTTTGGAATTACAGATGCTGAAAAATAATTAAAAAATATTTCACGAAATTAAAAAATAGAATGCTTTAGTGTTAGGACGTAACATGATTTAGTACTTTCTACATTTTTCAACTACTAAAATAATGTAAAAGATTTAAAAGAAGACTTTTAGAAAAGTGCTATATAATTATGTTATAAAAACAAATTTTAATCTTAATTTTTCCTTTTATAATTTTATTTTTGTGTCTTTTTTGTTATTAATTTTTCAGAAATAGCTCTTTTATTATTTTTTAATTTTCCTCTTTTTTTCTTTATTATTTTTAATATGTTGTCAGAGTCTATCCATTATTAGTGTTGGATCGCCCACCAATATCTATTACACAATTTATCCATCGTGTGCCCAAACCCGAACTTGAGAGGCGATAAATACTTTTTAGAAGACTTCGACAGTTCTCCTTTTTAGTTACCTTTTGGGAGTGATGAGTTAGACCAACCCATTTCTAATAATATAATCAATTATTGATGAACAAGAATAAATTTTATAGAGTTTAACAATGATACACTAATAGTATAAAACAGTTTTATACTGTCATTCAATCACAAATCATCGTTGGTATGATTTTTAGGATAATTTTGTAAAAGTCAACAAACTTATCATGATGAGTTATGATTGGATAACAGTGTAAAATCAGTACATAGTCTTTTTTCTCAATTTTATATTATTATATAAATAGATAATAATAATAATAATAATAATAATAAATTGGTAAAGCATAGATGATTATATATTTCAAATGATCTAAAGAAGTATTAAGAGAACATTCTCCGCCCAAATCTTGGTAGCTATTACTTATGATTATTAACCCATCAAAATTTTTTCTACATTTTACAAAATGGCAAATTCTAATCATACACCACTAATTACAGTACTGCGTATATATTTACTCCCTCATGGACACACTATAGTCTTCAATCTACCAGATAATGACATATATAAATAAAACCAACCAAAATGATTATGATATCGTTTTATCAAACTTTGTAATACTCTCAAATTTAGCAGACGACACACATTCTCTTCAACACTACTAATATAGTAATTTTAACTATATTGTGGTGTTGTCATTGGATAATTAATAAAGGGCAGTTTTATTTGCTGGATCCTTCTCCTTGTTCACCTTTTGCTGGTCCAAATGAAACTATATTTCAGTGTGACACCACTTTCGTAGCTTTGACACTGCACTCACTGGATCAACGCCGATAAGATCAATTTCTTGTCTTTTCATGTCAACAGAAACGGATTCGACGCCGTGCAAAATAATCACAAAAACTATTTTGTTAAAAAAAAATAAAAATCAATGAGTCCTTGACGCTGTAGATATATATGGATTTTGTTTCTTGAAACAAAGGCGAAGTTGTACGTAGTAGAGTGAAATTAAATTTCTATACCTGAAAGGCCAGATGCAGCCTTCATAGCTTTTTGCTTGATTCTATCATCACTAAATAGTATGCTTTGATAAACTTTTTCATAAACACTTCTAGAAGAAAAAAAATAAGAACAAAAAATGAAATAAACTTCTTTATAAGCTAAAATTAACTTATGCATAAGTTAATTTGTAGAAATTCTCTCATATTAATTAACTTCTCTAAAAAATGTTTTTAATTTATATACATAAGTTAATTTTAGTTTATGGATAAATTTATTTTATTTTGTCTTCTTTGTTAAGAAAATAAAAAAATATATTTGTTTTGAGTAGTTCAGTTATTATCCTAGTTTTATGTAGCATAGTGGTTGTGTTTTTCTTAAACGTTAGGATTTCAGTTTCAAATTATGCAGTAGTGGATTTAATTTCTATTTTTATGTTATTCTGTTATGTACTATAGCCTATTTAATAGGCATGAGTTTACTTGTCTTGAATAACACAGAGAAACACATTTCTCATATTCTACTCTTTATTTCTTTACATGTTAACATTCTTATTAATTTTTTTCTCTTAAAAATACTTATGGAAAAGTTTATCCATAAAGGACCTAAGTCCACCTTTAACACCACTATACAAGAAATCAAAGATCAGCTGTTAAGACCCAACAATTACTTCTACGTCTAAAGCATGAAGGGAAGTTATATTTAGTGGAAACAAATTAAACAGTGTAAAGCTCTGAGAAAACTCAAGGATATTGTGATTCATATATACACTGATTAGGGTAAGAAGAAGAGGAAATAAAATAGATTGGTTTCATCCCGTGAGAGTCTAGTTCTGACCTTCATTGTTGTTAAATTTGAGAGAGCTAGCTAAGCAAGAATTGTTTGGTCACAATTGCAAAGGAAGGCGAATATATAGGACCAGGGGACTCGAAGAGGTAACCTGACTTGGAAATTAAGAGATTGCTTTTAATTTTATTTTGCTAATGAAGTTGTGATAAGTATGGCTGAGATTCAGCAATACTAATAGTAACATGTACAATAGGGGTTGTGTCAAGCGGAAGGGACTACTTTCCCATAAAGTGGCAAATCAAAGTTTAAGTTATTATGGGAAGAAATGTCCATATTTAGTGTTTTATAATGTATCGAATAATATTGTCTCCAGAGAAAAATACACGTGAGAAGTGAGAAACATAAAGATGTCGTGAGAGACCTCTGTTTTAAATAGCGGCCCGCATCACGTATTGCGGCCGCAATATTGCGGTTGCAGGCCGCTCCGCAACGGCATCAGGCCGCTATTGCGGTGTGATTTGAAATCACGCGTTTTGCCGCAACACAACGCCGTAACGTCCGCGACACCTTCATTATGTCTCCGCAATAGGACGCAACTCAAACAAAGGTCACACCACTGTCGCTGCAGTGCCGCCGCCGCGTTTGGGTCGCACCGCTGTCGTCGCAGTGCCGTCGAGTTTGGGTTGCACCGCCATCGCCACACTGCTGTCGCGTTTGGGTTTCTGTTTCTCCCTCAGCGACTCTCGTTCCTCTGTTTTGTTTCTTTTTACTTTACCTTCTCAGCTTCTCTAATTGAAATGCTTAAGGTGAGAGAGAGATTAGGAAAAAAAATTGAAAAGATGCGCTGCTGAGTGTGTGTTGGGGGTAACAAATGTTTTGTCTTTTTTATTTTAAAAAAAAATGTATTAATGGTTATTAAGGTATTTTTTTTGGTGAATAATTATTATTTCTTTTGACAAATTTGTGAATAATTATTAAGGTATTTTAGCTTCTACAATTAATAGAGTCACGTGCTCTCTCAATATTTAATTACTAAATAAGTTTTTTTTTATAATAAGTATATATGGTTTTTTTAAAAGGAAAATTATTTGATAGGAAAATTATTTGATAAAATATAAATAAATATTGGGTGACAAAATTGATTGTGATTAAGTAGAAATTTTCTAGAAGAAATTTTCTAAATTAGAGAGAATTAATTATAATTAATTGATAAATTAAGAATCGTAGTTTTATTTATATTTTGTATTAATATTAATAATTTTCTTGTTTATATTTAGTTTTATTTCATATCTATAAATAATTGTTTTTAAGTTTGAAATTTAATTTAATTACTGATTGATATTTCATAAATTCTAAATAGGTATATATAATACGTATTTAATATTTGAGATTTGATTAGATTTATATACCTTTTAATTTCTTACTTTTCTATTTGAGACAATTTATTCTAAATTAAATATTTGTCAGACCAATTAGTTTTGTGTTCCGATTGCTTTCTAGATTTGTTTAGATTTATATATATCTATTTCCATTATAGATGTATTCTAAATTATTCATTAAAATGATACCAAGATTAAAAAAATGAATGAAAATCTATATAACCTTATAAATAAAACATATATAATTAATTATAGAATTTTTTTCATGTTTGGTGCAAACATATTTTAATTTCACGCTACAATGGCCGCAATCCGCAACGCAGTAGCCGCAATGGCTGCAACCGCAATGGCCGCAACCACGACCGCAACCGCAATTTAAAACAATGTGAGAGACATAGTCAAGTCAAGCCATATAGTATGGTCTTCAAAACTTTACAATTAACGTGTGGAAAAACCGTGTGATCTTTAAATTTTGCATCCTCTAACTACCCTACAGCTCCTTCACAGAAAGTGAATAGAATCAAATAAATCATATAATTAAGAGTGTAAACCTCCCATCATCACTCCACTAGCTTGGTAACTCATCTTTCTAACCAAGAAAGCAAAACATCTTTTAAGCGTGCTTGCCAATAGGCTTTCTTCTCATCCATCTTTATATCGGCAGATATAATATGGCTTTTGCTTTGTTTACTCGGAATACTTTCCGTCTATTCAGGTTTGCTTTTGTGCGTTCACTCGCGGTCATTTGAAGGCTTTCTTTTATTTTTCTAATGCATGAGTGCATAACGGAGGGGTCCCGTTGGGAAAATGATATATAGTAATTAATTGTTGATGGTGCTTCGTGGTTACATCCCGAAAAGATTAATGTTTAATAATGGTGATGCTGTTGGCAAATTTTGGAGATTAATTGTTTCGGTGGCTGCAATGACGTCATGGCTTACTACGAATTAATACAATTGTTTGTCTCCATGAGTCGCTAAACATTCTTTTTTTTTCCTCGATGAACTTCCTATTTTCAGAGTTCAGACTGACTTGGACTCTTCTCTCTCTCCTCTTGTTTTGAAATTAGTAGATAGTTTAAGATTATTATTATAGTCGTTATTAATCTTTACATAACATATAAACTAATTAAGTGTTATTAATTATTTATAAAATTAAAAGATTTTAAGTACATATTATATAGAGATTAGTTGAGATTATAAATGTATGATAACCTATACTACTTCATAATTTCTCTCTCTTGTTCCCGCCCCCTCTCCTCATGAAACCTGGACATTAATTAGGTCCTAGTAAATCTTTTTCGTCAACTGAAAAAAAAAATATTATATGTCACGTGAAAATTAATCATAAATATAACTGCGTGGTGGTCTTGAACCTGTTGTAATTTCTTCATCTCCATATCTCCAAAAAAATAATTTTCACACGTTTTTTTTATGTTTTGTTTGTTGAGAATATTTAGAATTCATTGCATAGGAAAATATAATAATTTATCATATATTTTTTTTACCAAATTATATATTGTTTTAATTTATTGTTTAATGAGTTAATAGATTAGAACAAGTTTATCCTATTTTTTCATTTTATTCTATTCATTAGTTTAATAGTTATTTTAAGGGTAGAACTAAGTTTGGAACGAAAATTTATTCAAAAAATGAAAAAAGTTTGGAACGAATAAAATAGGGTGGAGAATTTTTTTTCCTTTACCGTCCTCACTTCACACCACACAATTATTCATAGTTGTTGTCATTATCATTACCTCACCACTGTTACGTGAGCTCTAGAATCACTGTCACTATATTGTTACCAGTCACAATTACCATTGTCTCCACCACCATTCCTAACATCATTGTTGTCATCGTCATAGTTCTCGTCACAATCTGAGTTTGTTAATTCTAGTGGTCGGGCAGGCAGAATGGGTTTTTTCTACCTTGCCCACAACTTCACGGTGATGAAGCAATGGCATGGCGGCACAACGGTGGGGAGGAGTCGTGGTCAGGTGTGGAGGAGCTTTTGTACATAAATGAAGGGGACGTGTAAGGGCTTGATGATCAATCCTGTATGTAGTACGATTTTTTCTTCGGTTTAATTATCAAATTGGTCCCTAAATTATATTAAATACTTCAATTTGATTTCCAAAAAATTGTGAACCAAATTGACGCGTTTTAAAATTTGGGGACTAAATTGAATTACTTAAAATTTGGTATTTAAGCCTTTTTTCTTCTTTGATATGTTCTCGACTCTTCGGGCAAATGAAATACGTTTGAGTTTTATTTAAAAAAAAAAACTAAATTGAATTAAATGAAGTTAAATCTTATCCATTGAAAAATTGAATTCACGTGTCTTCTGCAAATCGATGAAACTGGATATTTCCATTTTCCTCTCAAATGGAGAGGATACGAACGCAATACTAAATTCTGAACACACAATTAATAGATCTATATTAGAAAATTATTATACTACTCAACAAAATTTTTAAGAAATAATTATTGCATTTCTTTATTTTTTTTTAAATAATTGATATCTCATGAATTATAAAAAGAAATTAACTATCATTTGAAATAGAATTTTTTTTTGTAATAGAAATTTTTATTACGTTTTCTATTTTTATCGTTTAAAATAAAAATTAGTACCACTGAATGCGTGAATCAACTGGTATGTAATTGTTTCCACTTAACCAATGGTCTCAATTCACGTCTAAGTGAGAGGGAGGTTTGCCGCTCATAATGGTTCTAGCTGGCTTGAGGAAGATTAATACTTATTGTCTATAAAAAAGTGTTTTAGTTTCATGTGTAAAACTAATCAATATTTTTGTAAAAGTCATTATTTATTAAAAATTATATATTTAAATAATTGTAAAGGAAGAAAAAAATGTTAGCCATATTTTTTATACATTTCTGGATCTGTCTGTGGAAAGCACACTGAAGGCCTTGAGAGTCAGTGTTGGACCTCAGCCCATGATCCACCGTCAAGACTCAAGGAGTAGAAACTGTAAGAAATCTCTGGTCATGGTTGTTATGTGCAACTCTGAATGCTCTTTTGATAATAAACTGTTTTTCTTTTTTTATCGGTCTTCCCTGTTATGTTATTTGGTAATTGTTTCGTGGATGCTAGTCACTTGGCTTTCACAGATCACAAGTGTGCATCTGATTCATTTTCTGTGTTGGTGTATCACTGTATCAGGTTGGAGCAGAATGCATGCATTTTCGCATCCATTTATTTGCTTAATTACATGCATTATACAGGGGTGGAGGGGATAGGGTTGGGGAGTGGGGATGAAATCTAACACTAAATTTTTGTTGGTCACTATTATTAGTATTACAGAGTTTATTGTCCTGAGTATCGCTACATAGTTCTTTATACTTATAAATTTTTGTTGCCTCCTCCTTGTTTTGTATAGGATCAATGTTATCTTAGGTGAGAATGCCAGATTTTGGAAGGGTAGTTGTTACTATTACTATATTACTAGCCTCAGAATGAGTACCAAATGTGTGAGGCTGAGAAACATTATTAGTTTTAATAAACCATCTATGATCCCTCAAGTATTATCTTATCTCCTAAACAGTTCTTAAAGTAATAAAATTATATAAGTATTTTCTAAAATATTGAATATCTATCTGTTTAGTCTCTACATTTATATATTTTATTAACATTGAGAGACTAATAATTTGAAGAATTTTTCAACACTTGAGGACTATATAACATAATTTCTAATATTTTAGGGACTACTTATATAATTTTATTACTTTAAAGACTATTTAGGAAAATGGGTATTACTTTTGTAACTAAATTGATGGTTTATTCATAGGACAAAATTTAAGTACCATAGGTATTGTTGGAGTTGTTCTCCAATCAGATCTAGAGTTTTATTTTCGTAATACATAAAATAAAGGAATTCATTAAATGTCATTGCGTATCACCGAGGTGAAACTCTAAATTTAATTGGAAAACAGTACCAACAATAGTTTTTTCCTTATTCATATTAGTTTTGCTTCAAAATCACCACCTTTACTAATTACCATTCGTTTCCAAAAGAAAGCCAACAAGAGGCCACAGCACTAAGTGGATTCTCTCAAATATTGCCTGATTGTGATTGCTTCGAATTTCCTGTTTATATCCAGGTTCTGTAAATAGTTTTTTTAAGGCAATCGAAAGTTCTGTCATGGTTCAAATGCCATATATGCAAAATTTAGGTCAGTTGCTATTCTATTCAAAGAGTGCTAGGAGGAAAAGTACATCAGCCAAAAAGCCTTTGAGAAAAAAGTAACTGCCCAATTATTTCTATTCTAAATTCATTATCCAAAATGATGAACAGAATAATTTGGGAAACAAAATATCAGACACAAAAGGGTGTTTTACAAACAAACCATCATAAATTTATGACACCATAAATGGCATGTTTGGGGAATGTTGTTGAGAAGACTGACTAGTACTACATGCATAAGTGATTGTGCTTGGGAAAAATTGGGAGCCACAAAAACATGATTCCAAAGCTTTATTTTTCTACGTAGCCTTTGACATTCAGGGATCTACAACTGTCACTCCAACAGGGCATGACACGTTCTCAAAATAAACACACACACACACACATAAGATATCTACACATCTATATAGTTCATGTTTTGTAGGTATAAGGTGATGTATTGCAGGTAAAGTTCACTGTATAATATATATAACAATATGTTAATAATCACACCGTTTGATGACTTGTTTTATCTAATTGTCAATCAAATTTAAATGCCTTTACTACAGCTAGCTCCAATAACTTTGCTGCCTAGATATGTTTTGGCAAAGTGTATTAGATTTATGTCTTTTTCGCTTAGGTTTACCCTTGATCTTGTGGAATCCAGAAGGTGATTTTTCTTAATCTTATTGACAGTGAATGAGTGATTTGCAAATTCATTTTCATGAAACTACTGTTTTTTTTTTATTATTAAAAAATTAAGAGCTCTACTGCCCTTATCAACTTTGGATTATCATTTATAATATAATATCCGATGCGACACAACGATATTCTTATAAGATAACTCATCATGTAATAATTTTCTACTAAGTTATTCCATGTAACTCCCAACATACCAAAATAAAAAATAAAAAGTTAAAAAGAGACTTGTAGCTAGTAAAGTTGTACAAAAAAAGGCAACACATGTGACATATATGCACAACAATGTCAAAATTTAGAGAAAAAAAGAAACATACACACAAATAAAGTTATCATGATTAAACAGGTTGCACCACATTAATTTGTACATAAGATCTCTTGTTGTGCGAGAAGCCAATAAATGAGAAGGAATAAAAAAATCACAGTGAGAAAGATAAATACTGATAATTTGATCTTATTATAAATGGTTAACATTAAAATACACAAATCATGTTAATTTTTTTAAAATGTTACATGACTACTTTATCACGTGCTCATATGACATTAAATATTTACCTCTGTTCCTATATATCATAAACAAATGGTAGTGTAATCTTCTGTTCCTAATTATCACTTTCAAATGTTTTAATTGCTATTTTTTTATACCCCTACCTTATTGTGAAGTCTATTAATGAAATATTATTCATTTTTTGTGAGAGTTGATGCATTTATTGAGGTATTAACAATATAACTTGTACTCATTGGCTGAAAAATTATTACTTGGATTATAAGTAGTACCATTATATCTAACCACCACTTAAACCAATTAATTCTAAGAATATTTTTGGAATAAAATTTAAATTAATAACTATATTAATTAAAATGAACTAATTTAACTACTTTTATTGGTCTTAATGAAGTAGGTATTTGTTTCTTACATATAGGAACAAAGGTAATAATAATTAAAAGTAATGATTTTATAAATATGTAGTCAAAATTAAAAAAGATTCATAATATTTTATTTTAATTAATACTACCTTTGTTTCTATATGTAAGAAACAAATACCTCATTCATCAACACCAATAAAAGTAGTTAAATTAATTCATTTTAATTAATATTTTCATAAATTTAACTTTTTTATTCTAAAAATACATATAGAATTAATTGGTTTAAGTGATGGTTAGATATAATGACAAAACTCATAATTCAAGGAATAATTTTTTCAACCTATGAGTATGAGGTATATTGTAATATTGTTAATAGCTCAATAAATATATCCACTTTCATAGGAAATTAGTAATATCTCATCAATAGACTTCACATGACATAAAAGAAAATTAGTAGTTAATATATTTGAAAGTTGTCATATATTTCTTATAATTAGGAACAAAAAAAAAAAAATACTACTATTTGTTTCTTATATAAAGGAACATAAGTAGTTTTTATGGATAGTAAATAAGAAATAAATTATGATGTATATACATAAGTCTATTTAAAAAGTCATACTTATCATGATTTATGATTGATTAATAGTGTAAATTTATTTTACAAATGCATAGAAATTAAACAATTAAAAAAATCATATAATAATGTGTAATATTTTTTGAATATTTTATTTATCATGACAATATAAACTAAAATTAAAATTATTATAAATAATTTATTTCATTCAA
Organism: Pueraria montana var. lobata; assembly: GCA_026413185.1. Taxonomy (NCBI): domain Eukaryota; kingdom Viridiplantae; phylum Streptophyta; class Magnoliopsida; order Fabales; family Fabaceae; genus Pueraria; species Pueraria montana. Next base: position 79,639,870 of record CM048648.1, read on the forward strand.
TCCTTTTCTTACATTTAAAAATAACAACGAATGATAAAGGGTATTCATGGTGGAAACATCTTTCGACATTGAATTGTTGAGTACAACAATTTATGAGAACTAAGTCTTATGTTATAGAGATATTATATGATGCATCTTCTCTACTTTTAATAACTTATATGTCTAATAATACAAAATATGGTTGAAAAATAAAATTGTTTAATACTATTTCTTTTTAGTTTTATATAAAATTAATTGAATTAACTATGATATATAAACAACGCAGCATGACCTTAATTTTAAACTAGGGTAACATTTGTAGTTATACAAAAAAAAATTTGTTATTTACTAATTGATTATATATTTTAGTTTCTAATTTTTTTTATTAAAACACACATGGTCAAAAAATGAAAAAGACATGTTTGATCATGCATTTTTCTTTATTGATCTTATGAATGTGAAATCTGTCAAACATTATTATGATTATATGTTATAAAACTAAACTCGTATCTTCAATGATTATATATAGAGTTAGGTTAATTATTTTTTCCTTTTATTAAATGTTAATTAGAATCTAAATCTTATGTTCAAGAGAGATATTTCACTATGCGTCTTTTTACTTTTAATAACATATAAGTCTAATAATCTAATATATATTGTCGAAAAATAAAATTGTTTAATATTATTTTTTCTTAATTTTATATAAATTAATTGAATTAACTATGATATATAACCAAAGTACATAACTTTAATTTTAAACTAGGCTAACATTTGTAATTATACAAAAAAAAATTAAATTTTTATTTATTGATTGATTATATATTTTAATTCATTATTTTTATATTAAAACACTTATAGACGAAAAAAGAAACTACATGTTTCATCATGCATTTTTTTGCTTCATATTGATCTAATAAATGTGAAATCATTCACAATATTATTATGATTATATGCTACAAAACTATACTTATACATTCAACAATTATAAAGTTCGGCTAATTATTTTTAATTTTTTTTAAATATTAATAAATGAGATATATAGTATATAGGAAAATATTTAATAAATTACTTCAAGAAACTATAGCATTTGATATATTTTATTTTTAATCATAACCTAAAAAAAATGACAATTAACATGGTTGATTTAATTTTAAAAAAAGGCCCACTAAACAAATTTGGCTAAATTACAATTTTGGTCTCTCTTTAATTTTTAATTCCCGATTTTGGTTTCCTATTTTATTTTTTGCGATTTTAGTCCCCAAATTTTAAAAAATTCGTAATTTTTTGTTTCATTCTCAAATTTTGCATAGTTTTATTTCTTTTATTTTGGTCCAATTGAACCCTATACCTGACATATTAGTTGAATGTACAATCAAGAAATAATTAATTAACTAAAATATAAAAATAAAAGAACTAAACATATGCAAAATTGAATATTAGACCAAAATTTTGGACTTTCTAAAATCTAAGGACTAAAATTGCAGGGGAAAAAAATAGAGACCAAAATCATGAATCAAGAATTAAAGGGAGACCAAAATTGTAAGTTAGTAAAAAAAAAAACAAAATTATGTCAACTAAAAAAATTAGGCACTATGTATCACTTTGCAGAGGACTTTCTATTGGATATTAATATTTAAACTAAAAAAGTATTGAAGAAAGGACAAATGGTGTTTCTGGCTATGATAACCAAGGCAATTTTTGCATTTTATTATAAAATGTTCTTGGTTTTTTCTATTTAGATTATCTTTACAGTTTGTTAAAATATGAATGTGTTTTTTGCGTTTTAATATAAAATCTTGTTTTTTTTTAATTATCTTTAGAGAGGTTTTCTACCAGATTTTAATGTTTTAAATAAAAAAGCATATTTAATTTTTTTGCTTGATTAGGAAGATGATGCCGAAAGAGACAGACTGAGTGAATTGTGTAAGAGTGAATTGTCCAGAGTCTTTGGTTCCATTACGGCTCAATACAATGGGATCCTTGGAAACCAAAGTAAGCTTATAGGACTATTGACATTGTCAGTTGTCAATTATATGTTGTTGTTCTGATAACACCTTATGTGATACAACCTAATCTCAATTTGTATTTTCAAATTTATCTGTCAAATATTGCAACTGCTCTCTTGTATTTTTCGTGAATCAAAACCACTTTAGTTATTTATATCTCTTGTATCATTTCACATGAATGAATGAATGAAATCAGTCAGTTTGCCACTTTTCCTATAAGGACTTGCACTTGCTCATTATCTAAAGAATAATGCATGTTTGGAAGGTCCTAGGCAACCTCTGCTTCATGTTTTGTCTAGAGGAAAGACTCTGGTGCATAATCTTGATTTCATCATATTTGGATGGTTGATCGTAATGTCGTGAACAAGTTGTGAGATATGTTGTACAACGCAGAATCCAATGATTGATTAGAGCAATTTCCTCCAAACGTCATTCTAAAATAGACCATCTCTTTTTTATCTTTGGTGGGTAATTAATCAAGCTTAAACTCTCCTTTGCTTGTGAGCATGTTAGTAGAACTTCCATTATGCAGTTGTCTCTACAACATTTTAGGCTTTAGACTACAACAACAACAACAAAAAAACAATGTGCTAAGATGTGAAAATATCGTGGTCCCAAACCTTTTTTTATTAAAACTTACCACATCTCTATTAAAAATAAGAACAGAAGGAATAAAAAATAAAAACAAATATAGGTAAATAAATTAGGCTTAATTGCAATTTATTAAAACTTACCATATTTCTATCATCATTTAATATCATATGAAGTTTGCTTGGTTGTGTATTTGTGTTGTCCTTTGTTCAAAGATAATGTAGGAACGACACGAGGAAAGGTAGGTACTGTCACTCTAAGAATGGACGGAGGCTGAGAGGTCGAGATGGATGACGGTTGCCATTGAGAAGATTAAAATCCCTAAATGCGTAAAATTCAACTAAGGGATGGGTGAAGGCTACCATCTCTTAAGTCGAGTGTCGTCACTCTAAGAATGGACGAAGGCTACCATCTTAGAGGTCGAGATGCATGAAGGATGCAATTGAGTACAGTTGAAAAATAAATGCGTAAAATCCGATTAAGGGATGGACAGAGGCTGTCATCTCTCAAGTCGGATGCCATCACTCTAAGAATAGACAGAGGGTGCTGCTTGCCAGAATCCTCATCAGAATCCCCTCCACATCCACCATGTTCTGAAACAGAATTGCTTTTAATTTGTTTTATAAATAATTTTATTTATTGTTAACTAAGAATTTATATTATTTGAAATTGGTAGATAAATTAATTTTAGCTATAATAAATTAATTCTTATAATGTAGTTGAAGCATGACAATTTAAAGAGTTATTTCTTCTTTTTTAAGAAGAACTCAATGATTTTAATCTATCTCATCCTACTTCTATGTCACATACTTAAAAAAAAATTCACCACAAGCAAGTAAGTTGTAAACTTGATGAAGACTTTTGGTGATTTTGGCAAGTGTACCAAATCGTGCAAGTAACAAAGTGATGAGTAGAGTATCGTATCCACAGGGACTTGTACGACAATTGAGTAATTAATAGCAAAATTAAATGGATTACGAAGATTAAGAATTAAAGTAATCAAAATTAAAAGCAAGTGCATAAAAGTAAAGAATTTAAAAGAAGAAAATTTGTTGAGGAATTTCGTCGAACACTTGGTATGCGTAAAAAATTGGGTTGTTATCAATGGATGAAGTTGTCGGGGTTTAACTTCATTAGACATTCCTAACATGCAATCACTAACTATTCCTATTCAATCAAGATATATTATCATCAACCCACAAAATTATTCAAGCCTTAATCCCTTAAGTGAGAGAACCTAAGTCCCTTGATTCCACTATTAGTCCCTTGAATTAGTGTAACCAAGGTGCTTGCATTAAGAAAAAGGGTTTTAATGATGACCAACCCTCTTTACCCTATCCCTAGGCATAAAGACAATTGGTTGTCTTCTCCAGTTCACAATTCAAAGGAATTTCCCAATTACAATTGAAATTATAGAATCATGCAATTGGTTGATCATACCAAAATCAAGCATTAAGCATAGAAGAAGAACAATAACAATCTTTATAGAACGAGAATAAAACGTAATTACATGGAAGTAGTAGTCTAATTACATTAAACCCCAACGAGGATGGGAATTAGCTACTCAAAGCCATGGGGAAGAAGAAATTGAAGAAGAGACAATGGAAGATGAATATCTAAGCATGTGGAATTGGTTCCCCAATGTTCTCCAAGAATGAATAATTCTGAATGTAGAAAAAGTTGTTCCCAAATCATAAAAATCTAATCTATTTAAAGACTTCAGTTGTCGCAGGGGTGTGCACGGGGTCGTGCTTAGGGTCGTGCATAGGGTTGTGCTGAACTTTTGAAGCGCTGCTGCATCAGCACGCCCCATGCTTAGGGTTGTGCATGGGGTCGTGCAAAAGTTACGGAACACGAGCACATCAGCACGCCCCATGCTTGGGGGTGTGCATGGGGTCGTGCAAAAGTTACGGAGCGCGAGCACATCAGCATGCCTCGTGCTTGGGGTTGTGCTTACTTGCCAGAAACCCAAATTAACCCTTTTTCTTCTCTTTTTCCTTCAATAACAATGATAATGCTTTTCAACACTTCTCCCAATGGTCCTTCGTCAATTTTCCTACAAAACACCACAAATAAGCCAAGATCAAGTGTAAAAACTAGAAAATTAGCAAATTCTAAATAAACTAAACTTTTATTCAAAATTAACTAAAATGAAGATAAACAAAGCTCAAAAGTATGAAAGATATCAAATAATTGCCCCTAAACTACTACAAAATGTAGGAATATAAGACAATTATCAAAGACTTTTTAATAAAAAGAAGTCAATAATCTTCTTCATATCATGATAATAGTAAAAAATAAATAAATTATTATCTGCTAAATTTTTGTCCCCCTAATAAATTTTCCTAATTCCATCCCTGATTATTGGTCTATTAATTAACTTGATGTTAATGTGCAGTAGAGTGTCACGTTAACATTTTTTTGTTAAATATTGAATGTGTAGTTATCATGTAATAAGTATGAAATATCTATCCACTTTACTAACAATTAATCTTTGTGAGAGAATTTAACTTAATTACCACCTTTAGTAAAATCTCTTTTCAACTATGCTTTTTTTTTTATCAATAAGACTAGAATCTCAAACCTTTCTTAACTAATTTTTATTAGATGAACTTAATGTTGGCATGTAATTAAGCCTAAAAGAAATGTTAAAATTATTGGAGGTGATCCACTCTTTAGCATTAAATACCAACGGTTTCCAACAGCAAGGGACAAGAAAAATAGTAAAGAAAAATAGGTTTTGCACTACAAAAAAAAGTGGTGATTTGTGGCGGCTACAATTACAGTTTCTGGCGGCTAAAAACTACCACAAATGGCAATTCTAACGGCTAAAAAAGCCGCTAGGATTACATGCGTCACAAACAACTTTTGACGGATTTTAAGTAGCCACTAGTATTGATTCTTAATAAACCGTAAGAAAATCCTCATCATTTACTGGCGGCTAAAAATCGCTAGAAAATGCATTATGAATCAGTTTTAATCTAGCATTTACTGACAGCTAATAACAGCTAGAAAATGAATTCACAATTTTTTTTTTAATTTGCTGAGGGAGTAATTGGAATATTGGATAGTGTTAGAAAGATTACATAAACAGTAAATAAATCATAGTCAGAGAGTATAGTACAACAACCATAAAACTAAATTATCTTACCCTTCATAGTTCATAGACTATATATTTTCAATATTATCCATGTCTCAACTAACAAGGCGATATATATCATATGAATGAAAATCTCCAATAAGGAAAATAATGTACAAATTGCAAATTTGATGGGCATGTACTATTTGTGACAAGGAGACATGAGAGGAATCTCAGTTAAATAACCCATTTTATATCTTACAATTCTTATGAATCACTTTGGTGTTCTGCTTTTGCTAGAGTTAAAAAAGACAGCACCCTTCAGTGTTTAAAGAGGGAGCACTCCAACTGTGCACTATGCAGAATATAGATTTAAGTGCCAGAAAAGATAAAGAGTCAGAAAACTAGTACTTTAAACACGAGAAAGCAATTTTACTAAAGTTTTCAGTTAAAAGCATAGCAGGGAAACTAATAATCATAATAATCTTCAGCTTTCTTTTATGAAAGATGTAAATGACAAAAGTTTAAAGCATACACCAGAAAATATAAACTCTTACAATGAATAAAATTTTTTCATGTCTGATCCCTTTGATATCAAGTATCTTGTTTGGCAAACAATAACAAGCAAACTATTTGTCCAAATTTGGCAACAAGTTTCACACACAACCAGAATAAATAAATTAAAAAGGTACAAGCCAGCCACCATAAAACCAGAATACCTTGGAAAAATAAATAACCAGGAATGCCAAATTGCCATGCACATAGAAACTCCCTATAAAACAATGGCTAAGAGTCAAAGCAATTTGTCAAGGCACATAGAAGAGAATACTAATTATTAGAATGCCTGATCTGGCAACCATTGAATAATTAATTAAATAAGTAAAATAAAAGTTTCGCTTTCAATATCAATGCAATCTATCTGCCACACCTTTATCCTAAACCAGAAAGATTCCATTAAAGGGTCACTCTCAAGTTGAGTCTTAAAAATAATTCTGAGGTCATGAGCCTTAAACATATAACTTACTTTTTCTGGAAAATAAACTTTTGGGTAAACTATATTTTTCGTTCCTAAACTTTTCTCCATTTATGGTGGTTTTGGTCCCTAAACTTTTTTTCCGTCCAATATTTTAGTCTTTTACATCTATTTTGACCGTTAAGTGATGATGTGTCACTAGTTTTATTATTATTATATTTTATTACGTTTTCTGGCAGTTATAAACCAACAGAAATTATGTTTTTGAAGGATTAAATAATTTGTGACGGCTTTTAGCCGCCACAAATTGCTTCATCTCCAATGATTAAGAACATAAAAAAATCAAATCTGTCCAATTAATTCACATGCAGGACCAGCACCAAGCAAAAATCGTATCAAAGAATCTTTGCATAGCTTCAAATGCTTCCCGATAAACACAACAACACAATAAAAAAATTCAAACCCAAAAAGAAAACGAATGTCTGGAGTTTTTCTGGGCGATCCATAGGGACTAGGCACTGTAGATGGAGTGCCGGATTTCGAAGGCACACATGGCGGAAGTGCAGCAGCACACAATGCTCAGAGTGATGATCATTGAAGGGTGATGTTCACTTTAGGGACTAAAGGTAGACTTATTGCTTTATTGATCATGTTGTGTTGCCAACAAAAGGGGGTTTTGGACCTTTGGTTTTGGTTAATAACAAGTCGAATAGTGTTTTGAGCAAGGGTAAGGTCACGCTGCAAGTCCAGATCCTCAACAAATGCTCCATCTAGTCACAAATCTCCCAGCCAATTGAATAGCTAGCGGTGGAACTTTTTGCTTTATGTGGCTCCCTTAATGCTTTTCAAACAAGAAACTTTTTGGTATCTTCATAATAATGCTATATAAAAGTAGGAAGTGTAACAATTGATATTGTAATTTAGGAATACTTTTATGTGCCTCTTGATTTTTTAGGTTCTTAATTATTGAAGATGAAGCAATTCGTGGCAGCTAAAAGCTGCCACAAATTATTTAATCCTTTAAAAACATAATTTCTAGCATTTTTTAACTACTTGAAAATGTAATAAAATAATAATAAAATAGTGCAATGTCATCACTTAATGGTCAAAATAGACATAAATGACTAAAACATTGGATGGAACGAAAGTTTGAGGACTTTGACCAGTTGTCGAAAAGTTTAGGGACTAAAACCATAAATGGCGAAAAGTTCAGGGACGAAAAACATAATTTACCCTATACATTTTCAAACCAGCCAATGCAAGGATAATTAAAATATTGCAGCCATCAAAATAAACTTTTGTGAAATGGATCACTTTACTTTAGTGACCCCCAAAACTTATAGTCAACTAGCATTTAGAATTAATCCTACCTTACCATCCCACAGGTCATGGTTTAAATTTAACCAGTCAACTAGCATTTTTGAAATGGTCCACATTTGAATTGTGACAATAGTTTGGCATCAAATTAATAACAAGATTTTCAAGTGGGAATCCTAGTAGAGCCACGGGAAAATTCAAGATTTGGAGCAAATATATTGATCATATTTTCTATTTTAATGGCATAAGCCACCTAATTAACTACTCTGTCATGTGGTGAAAATTTTGATATAGAGAGAGAGGAGTCTCACTCTCACTCTCACTCTCACTCTCACACAGGAACAACAGTTCAAGTAAGCTTGAAAGGTAGCATTGCAAATCCAAAGAGCAAAAGAAAGTCAAATAAGTTCAAGTCATAAGTGAGGTACAAGATTTTGGTGGGGTTGTATGGGGGGAAGATGGGGAACTATGTATGAAGAGGTGTGGGTCATCATGGTGGCAAGATATATGTGGGTTGGAGGGTACTGGTGAGATGGAAAATGGACAAAAATGGTTTATGGATTCAGTGTTGAGGGTAGTGGGGGATGGGAAGGAAACACCATTATGGTCAGATATTTGGGTTGGTGACAAACCGTTGAAGGAATGCTATCACAGACTATATATTCTCACATTAGATAAGGGAGCTAAAGTGGCAGATCATGGTGATTGGGCGGATGGTTTGTGGGTGTGGTCTTGGTTTTGGAGGCGGAATTTATTTCAGTGGGAAGAACAGTTGGTGGAGGACCTTCATCAAGTGGTGAATGGTTTCAAGGTGACACAATATGGTAAGGATGAATGGAGGTGGAAGTGGGATAAAATTGGTAAATATACTGTTTGTTCTGCTTATAAGGTGCTCATGGAGGATGCACAAAGTGAAGTTTATAATGGGAATATGTATTGGTTAAAGGTTTGGAATAAAGTTGTTCCTTTGAAGGTTGTTGGATTTGTATGGAAGATGTTACATAATAGATTACCTACGAAGGACAATATGTGGCGTAGGGGGTATTGACACATGAAGAGGTTTAGTGTGTAGGGTGTCAGAGGGAAGTAGAAACTATGAAGCATTTATTTTTTGAGTTTCATTGTTCTCACAGTTATGGTTAACTTACATAAGGTGGTTGGGGTGTCATACAATGTTACATAATGAAGTCCAAGTGCATTTTCAAAAGTTCTTGGGTTTTATAGGTGGTTTAAGATTGGATGCTGAAGGGTGGGGTGTGTTGTGGTTTGGGCAATATGGGAGGCAAGGAATGCTATGATTTTTGAAAATAAAGACATATCAGTTACAAAATTAGTAGAAGCAATTGGGCATAAGTCTTGGAAGTGGCTTAGATGGCCTAAGAGAAGGTTTGTGTATTCCTTGGGTTCTTGGATTTTAAATCCAGTGGCATGTTTAGGAGGTAATGGATAACAATTGAAAACGCAAAAGCTTTGAGTCTCAATGGATGGATGGCATTATGCCGATGATCTTGGTGTAATAAACTGCATAATAAATATTGTAGTAGGTGGGTAAATGCATGACATTTGGAATGCTGGATGAGTGAGGGATACATGAAAATTTTCATGATGTGGTTTGGGAACATAATGTTTGTGTTTTGCTGATGTTACTGGTTATTAGTTTTTTGTGAAGGGTAGGTAGTTCTTGCAATGCTTTTAATGTGCATTATCAAATGTATTGTATTTGATGGGTGGTTAAGGGTACAACTTGTACTATTTTTCCTTATTAATAAAATTTTTTGCCGATTAAAAAAAAAGTGAGGTGCAGAATGTATCAAGGAGATCCCACCAAGAACAACAGTTCTTTTCTAAATTATATGTTAAGGATCAACATCTTGCATTACTTTTTAAACCAATCAAAATAACTTCATGGGCATAATTTCAAGAGAATGAGAATTGATCGTATTCATTCTCTTGCTATTGCAATATTGCCTTGGGGGGGGGGGCACAATTAAGACATAATATGCTACTGCTGCATATGTATAACTAGGCATGACAAATAAACCCATACCCGCGGGTACCGTTCCGACTTTGACGGGGAATACCCGCTTTAACTGAGTATGGGCATTACTCGAATTTTTTAAATCGGGATGGGGACAGGGATGGGTATCAAACTATACCCGTACCCGTACCCGCTACTATTACATTTTTTTTTATAATTTTTTTGTCACAACATATATATATTAAAGATTTTATTGTTATAATTTTAAAAATATAAATTAATTATCTTAATAGTTAAATAATTTAAATCATAATAATAGTCAAATAACAAACTTAAAATTATACATTTAACTAAAAATATAATTCAATTCTTAATTCTTTGTCTTTAATTTCTTTGTTATTCATTATTTTTTTATATATTGTTTGAATTAAAATATAATTAATAACTTAATATATAATTATTTAAAAATATGTAAGTAAATTAAAATTATAAAAGATAGTGTACCGGGTTACCCGCGGGTTTACCCGAATCTGATAAAACCCGACGGGGATGGGGATGGGTATTAAAACTGAAAATCCGCATCTTTTATACCCGAATCCGTACCCGCCCCGCCTTTTGCGGGGACGGGGAGAGCCAAATCCATCCCCGACCCCCCTTGTTGTCATCCCTATGAATAACTAGCTGGTTCACCCGTGCCTTTGCACGGGTCACTCTTTATTTTTTTTTTATTGTACGATTATTTTTAAGTATGTATCAAAATAATCTATAATATAATAATTAAGTTTATTTTTCTCTTATTAAATAAAACCTGTTAACATGTAATCTATATGTAAAACTTTAAATGAAAAGCTACACTTATAAAGTATAATAAATAATAAATATATAACAATGTATGTAAGTTATTCATCAGAGTAATTTGGATTGATGATTTAAGTATTATGTGATATTTTTTTTTAGAGTCAAAAGTTAGGTTGAAGACATAAGTAATTGATGTAAACTCAGTCAAAAGAGAATAATATAAGAAATTTGGAATTATTATATAATTAGAGACAATATAATCAAGACAACATGTATCTATTCATTTTAAGCATCAAAGTTTTAGTCATACGTTTTCCCTCATGTTGCAACTACTGTAACACCCTAAGGGTATTATCGTAACTATGCTTAATATTTCTAAAGAGGCAAAAATTAAAAACATTTACACAACAATCTCATGCGGAAGCTAACATATAAACATATAAATTACAACTTGATTTAATAATTACAACTTATTTCTTGTAACATTTACATCATACAATATATAAGAAAATTACATAGAAATATAAAATAACTAAGCTACATCTTCCATGACAAGGCTCCATGCTCCAACGACACGCGTCATCACCTATTTCCTGAAAGGAGGGAAGTTAAAGGGGTGAGACATAAGGTCTCAGTGAGTGCTCTAAGACTCTACGACTGGGTTTAAACCCTTCTACCCGAACAATTCATCTATTAGTCTTTATGGATTTACCCTATCTGAACATCTATCAAACTCTATTGTTTCTATAGTTGGTCTACATCCATCAATCATAAATATTTTCCTCTAACACATCTCTCGTGCTCACTCTACTATGCTGGTTCACCATCATCGGTATCTTAGTATTTATTCTTTAACTAGTAAGTTACTTCCATTACTCCCTCTCACGTTAACTTCACTTTCCATGCTCGTATTCTACTATCTAACACTTTCTTTGCATCAGTCTTTTTCTTAATAGCAAAATACATCATGACCTATACTCACATAGTGTCGTTCTAGGTACATCTCTCTCTATGCCCATAAAGAGTCACATCCTATCCCATTACATTACAAGTCTAGATACATACATTCACAACATATTACGATTATGGATAGAATCATTCACACCTCACATAAGTACAACACAAGGTATACATGACATCCACTTCATAAACCACACAAGTCAGACAAAACTTACAATAATGCACGTATGCAATGCGATGTTCCATTCTCTTTCATATGCATGTGGTACCAGTAAAACACTCTTGTGAAAGTAGCCTGGGAGTACGTGCGAGTCGACGAATAGCCACACCATGGGCATCCGACACTAACAGTCTCAACCAGGATGATACCCCTAGCGGCTCGTCAGGGTTACCCAGTCTTGCAAGGATACTCCAACCCATGGGATCAGCATGAGTTTAAAGGAGATTCCAAACCAGATAACACCCCAAGGTCAGAACTCATCGAGTTCTTCACGACCTCCCCAGTTAGGTTCATAAACAACTTTCAAAAACACATATATATCATGTTATGATGCATGATTCACATGGATGTTCATGGCTTCATTAAACCTCACATCAAACATAGTGAGCCCATTCTCGCCCCACATGGGCTAGGTCACTCACGGTCAAAATATCACTTGGGTCCATTCTCACCCCATATAGGCTAGATCACCCATCTCAATGGCATCTAACATCACCTCTTAACTCACAAATTCAAAGACATTTAATACTCATACATTACAATTCACACTTTAGGGATAATGTAAAGCATTCAATGATTGCACAACACTCACAAATCACCATTCAAGTTATAACAACAACACATGTATTCAATCTCATTATTCAATCAAGTCAAGTACCTGAAATACATCTTAACCCTATGCCATACATCAATTATAGAATCTATCTACTTTGTACTATGATTGGTATAACATCCTTTAAGTTTTTAGTATTACTTCTATCATTTTATGTTGCACATGTATGGCCTTTCTGAGGTATAAACATCTAGAGTTATACTAATCATATCAAGTTGAATTTTATCTTGTTTTAAAGTTAAGACAATTATCTACAATTTGTATGTTGACCTCAAGATCTAGTATTATGATCTACTATGCCTAAAATTAAGAACAACATAGACTTATTGCAGAATCCTGACAGCTTGACCTTTGCTCACTAATTGGGTGATATCTAGAGTTCTAGAATTCCGATTGGGGTGAAACCAAAGCCATTAGTTATCTAACATCTAGGGCTACACCTCTTATGAAGACACATAAGCCTAATTCGGTCATCTTCACCACTTGTTTTTCACATTAAAATCACGTTCCTGTTTACTCTCTTTACATCTCTTAATTTCCACATCATTTTCCTAAACTACGATGAGATATCTGGGTCCTAAGATAAGATACTTAAATATCTACAATTCAAACATGATCGAATCCTAAGGTGAGATGTCTACAATTCAAACATAATCAATTCATCATCCCATTAAAGAAAATATAATGCTTCGGGGTATTCACAACCCGTCCAATTAAAATATAAAAGCGAAGGGTAGGGGAAATCACTCACTTGGGAAGCACAGAGATGATCTCCGACCGACCCGGGAGAGCTTGGTGGCGTTGTCCATCATGACCACCGCAACAACTCTTACTATGGCTAAAACTTGGGTGTGAAAAAAAAACACGATCCCAAGCCCCGCCTATATGCCCCGAGTTTGGAAACTCTAAGGGGAAGATAAAAATATTAACTATAAGGGGCTCCGCGCTTAACGCTAAGCCCACTTTATTCTTTGGTGCTACTAAGGCTTGGTGATCTCCTCTATATATATAGGAAGGAAGGGATTTATGAAATTATTTTGCCCAATGTGGGACTTAAAGGGTTTTTCATAATCAAGTGACCTACTTCAGAGCCATTTTTCTCTAAGATGGAAGCCGATTTTGGTTTCTAAGGTGTAGGGATAAATTGTAGCTTTTTCAGCAAGCTTTCCAACGACACAAACGACACCTCAAATGGACAAGTACAACTCAAGATATGACGTAGTCTTTCTAGGGTTTTCATCATAAAGCTCGTCACTATACTTAAACATTTTTCAAGCATTCTAATTATAAGAACTTAATCTAACACCTCTAACACCAAATATAATAACTATAACACTAGCATAATATAATATAATAAAGATAATAATAATAATCTAACATCCACACCAATAAGATCACAAATAACAACAACAACAGCAATAAAATACACACGACACACGTGCATAGAAAAGCACAAACACTATCACAACATAGGTACATGCTTAGGACAAAACCAATAATATACAAGTAATAATAACAAGAATTTATAGAAAATATAACAAAAGAGTCCTAATAAGGGTTCTCCTTAAGATATATTCCTAGTACGCGAAACTTGGGGTGTTACAATTCTACCCCCCTTAAAAGATTTTCGTCCTCGAAAATCAAAGCCGATCCACATACTTTTACTACACATATCTATCTTCTTTCACTTCTTAATGTATCTTTTGATCAAGGTTGTAGCACTAAATCTAATATCCCACTAGTTTCTTATCCTTCTTACTTTTCTTAAAGATCGGAATCCTATGGTCATAAAGGGTACTTCAAAGACTTAGGTTAAAACTAAGCTGATTACTATCACAACTAGGTCTCGTACTTATGGTTTCTCACTCATAACTCCCTTTCCGAACCCTCCATATATAACTTCCTAAAGATTTTTAAACGGGATCTTACTAAAAAGGTTCTAAGCTTTCACTTGAATTCTATTTAGGTATCCTCTCTATCCTTCTTGGTCTACCCTTCTTGCGGATTTCAGTACTAGGTCTATTCTTATGAGATTCTATGATCCTTCCTTAATCCTACTCAAGAAGTCTTTACTCTCCACAAGGGGATCCTAATCCATACTCAGGCTTGCTGGTAACTATCTTTCGGGTAACTCTTACTTAAGCAAATACCTATCACTGTCTCTTCTTCCACTATCCTAGTTTTAAGTTCTTACAAGGCATCCATCTATACTCTTGCACTTTCATAAAATCATCTCCTCTAATGGCTTCGGACTAAGCTTCTCCTGTAAAAGATATAATGGTTTTATCTTAGCACCATCTCTTACTAGGTAGGTACTCGCTAAAACCATCTCATTCCCTCATTAGATATATTCTTTAGGTACTCACTTTAGGTAAAAAGGGCTTTTCTTCCCTTCTACTTCTCTTAGCTAGTTTAAGCCTAATCCACTAATGGTCTTCTAGGATAATCTTAATTATAAGGCGTTTAATTAGTGACTTGTCTCAAATTCCTCTTAGGATGATTCTACTCTTAAGGCCTCTATGGATCCCTCAAACTTTTACATCGGATTTGTAACTTAATTGTGGGTTTGTTATATCTATTGTCTATCTATCACGACTTTCTTTTTGTACACTAGGCTTAACTCTTAAACATAGTTGCTAGTTGATGTGGTGAACTTAACTCAGGTGTCAACCTGGGAGGTAGGTATACTAAGGAATCTAGTTTTACAAACGTATGCTCCTCTAAGTATTCCTTCCTTTACTCTATCTTAATCTCTACTAGGTTACTATGTTCACTTATATCTATCAATCTCATCTTAGGGGCATCTATGAGGGTTTGTTACATGGTGTTTGTTATGTTGAGTTGCCTAGGTTAACATCTCTTCTACCAAGTCTAGCTTGGTCAAGAAGACTAAGGTTACTACCTCTTTATCCCCAACACAACTATATCCTCACTTTCATTCTCAAGGTAGATAAACACCTAACTCTCGATTCTATTCCCTTACTAATCACTCAGCAACACAGAAAAGCATAAAGGACAAGTAGAAACAATTAAAAGAATATAATGTCATTATAGATTCCCAATCATGGTAATTCAAAACAATAAAATGTCAATATGAATGCAACATATTGTTTACATATAGCAATTACATTACTTAAGCACTCTAGGATTGGGGAAAATCGCATTCCCCTCACTTACAGGCGCAAAGGCACATAGGCAAAGCATGCACATAACTGCACGCGCATATACAGTATGCACGCACAAGCATTCACATGTAGGAAACTTCTATGTTGACACCCTCGTCTCTCACCCTTGAATCATGTGAATCACTCAACTCCCCAATAAATCCAGACATATTGCATTCATGCAAGTTATCAAGATAAAACAACAAGGCAAGCATATAGTAAATGCATTCATTCAAAAGAGGATAGAACAATCAGATATAATATGGGAAGAGGGGATGCATGTAAGGAAATGTACTAGTTATAAATCATTCATTTAGCAAATAAAAAGAAACCCGTGTAACAACTAAAGGAACTTTCCATTCAAACATTACTTAAGAGTAACCCATACTAGGCACAACCAAATTCTCACTTAAGGGCCATCACATCAATCAAAAGAGGCATACATTAGAACATCCTATATTCACACATACAAGTATTCAAGCAAGAATTAATAAGTTCAAACAACACCACATCATCCACGCATAGGAAAAAAAATGTTACTCCTAAGACATGCATATAACAAGAAAGAGATCAAGGACAACTACTCTTAACCTCGGTTTTCGTTTGCCATATTGTCCTACTCGCATCGCACAAATTATTGAGATGGCCAGTCTCAATATTTCGCGACAACAAAACTAGGATCTATGGTATAGCGAATGACCAAAACACTCAACACACTTTAAATAATGTCAAACAATTTCATAGAACACATATAGGAAAACATGGAAGACACATAACACACAAGCCGGAAGGTCCGACCTGCTCTGATACCACTAATGTAACACCCTAAGGGTATTATCGTAACTATGCTTAATATTTCTAAAGAGGCAAAAATTAAAAACATTTACACAACAATCTCATGCGGAAGCTAACATATAAACATATAAATTACAACTTGATTTAATAATTACAACTTATTTCTTGTAACATTTACATCATACAATATATAAGAAAATTACATAGAAATATAAAATAACTAAGCTACATCTTCCATGACAAGGCTCCATGCTCCAACGACACGCGTCATCACCTATTTCCTGAAAGGAGGGAAGTTAAAGGGGTGAGACATAAGGTCTCAGTGAGTGCTCTAAGACTCTACGACTGGGTTTAAACCCTTCTACCCGAACAATTCATCTATTAGTCTTTATGGATTTACCCTCTCTGAACCTCTATCAAACTCTATTGTTTCTATAGTTGGTCTACATCCATCAATCATAAATATTTTCCTCTAACACATCTCTCGTGCTCACTCTACTATGCTGGTTCACCATCATCGGTATCTTAGTATTTATTCTTTAACTAGCAAGTTACTTCCATTACTCCCTCTCACGTTAACTTCACTTTCCATGCTCGTATTCTACTATCTAACACTTTCTTTGCATCAGTCTTTTTCTTAATAGCAAAATACATCATGACCTATACTCACATAGTGTCGTTCTAGGTACATCTCTCTCTATGCCCATAAAGAGTCACATCCTATCCCATTACATTACAAGTCTAGATACATACATTCACAACATATTACGATTATGGATAGAATCATTCACACCTCACATAAGTACAACACAAGGTATACATGACATCCACTTCATAAACCACACAAGTCAGACAAAACTTACAATAATGCACGTATGCAATGCGATGTTCCATTCTCTTTCATATGCATGTGGTACCAGTAAAACACTCTTGTGAAAGTAGCCTGGGAGTACGTACGAGTCGACGAATAGCCACACCATGGGCATCCGACACTAACAGTCTCAACCAGGATGATACCCCTAGCGGCTCGTCAGGGTTACCCAGTCTTGCAAGGATACTCCAACCCATGGGATCAGCATGAGTTTAAAGGAGATTCCAAACCAGATAACACCCCAAGGTCAGAACTCATCGAGTTCTTCACGACCTCCCCAGTTAGGTTCATAAACAACTTTCAAAAACACATATATATCATGTTATGATGCATGATTCACATGGATGTTCATGGCTTCATTAAACCTCACATCAAACATAGTGAGCCCATTCTCGCCCCACATGGGCTAGGTCACTCACGGTCAAAATATCACTTGGGTCCATTCTCACCCCATATAGGCTAGATCACCCATCTCAATGGCATCTAACATCACCTCTTAACTCACAAATTCAAAGACATTTAATACTCATACATTACAATTCACACTTTAGGGATAATGTAAAGCATTCAATGATTGCACAACACTCACAAATCACCATTCAAGTTATAACAACAACACATGTATTCAATCTCATTATTCAATCAAGTCAAGTACCTGAAATACATCTTAACCCTATGCCATACATCAATTATAGAATCTATCTACTTTGTACTATGATTGGTATAACATCCTTTAAGTTTTTAGTATTACTTCTATCATTTTATGTTGCACATGTATGGCCTTTCTGAGGTATAAACATCTAGAGTTATACTAATCATATCAAGTTGAATTTTATCTTGTTTTAAAGTTAAGACAATTATCTACAATTTGTATGTTGACCTCAAGATCTAGTATTATGATCTACTATGCCTAAAATTAAGAACAACATAGACTTATCGCAGAATCCTGACAGCTTGACCTTTGCTCACTAATTGGGTGATATCTAGAGTTCTAGAATTCCGATTGGGGTGAAACCAAAGCCATTAGTTATCTAACATCTAGGGCTACACCTCTTATGAAGACACATAAGCCTAATTCGGTCATCTTCACCACTTGTTTTTCACATTAAAATCACGTTCCTGTTTACTCTCTTTACATCTCTTAATTTCCACATCATTTTCCTAAACTACGATGAGATATCTGGGTCCTAAGATAAGATACTTAAATATCTACAATTCAAACATGATCGAATCCTAAGGTGAGATGTCTACAATTCAAACATAATCAATTCATCATCCCATTAAAGAAAATATAATGCTTCGGGGTATTCACAACCTGTCCAATTAAAATATAAAAGCGAAGGGTAGGGGAAATCACTCACTTGGGAAGCACAGAGATGATCTCCGACCGACCCGGGAGAGCTTGGTGGTGTTGTCCATCATGACCACCGCAACAACTCTTACTATGGCTAAAACTTGGGTGTGAAAAAAAAACACGATCCCAAGCCCCGCCTATATGCCCCGAGTTTGGAAACTCTAAGGGGAAGATAAAAATATTAACTATAAGGGGCTCCGCGCTTAACGCTAAGCCCACTTTATTCTTTGGTGCTACTAAGGCTTGGTGATCTCCTCTATATATATAGGAAGGAAGGGATTTATGAAATTATTTTGCCCAATGTGGGACTTAAAGGGTTTTTCATAATCAAGTGACCTACTTCAGAGCCGTTTTTCTCTAAGATGGAAGCCGATTTTGGTTTCTAAGGTGTAGGGATAAATTGTAGCTTTTTCAGCAAGCTTTCCAACGACACAAATGACACCTCAAATGGACAAGTACAACTCAAGATATGACGTAGTCTTTCTAGGGTTTTCATCATAAAGCTCGTCACTATACTTAAACATTTTTCAAGCATTCTAATTATAAGAACTTAATCTAACACCTCTAACACCAAATATAATAACTATAACACTAGCATAATATAATATAATAAAGATAATAATAATAATCTAACATCCACACCAATAAGATCACAAATAACAACAACAACAGCAATAAAATACACACGACACACGTGCATAGAAAAGCACAAACACTATCACAACATAGGTACATGCTTAGGACAAAACCAATAATATACAAGTAATAATAACAAGAATTTATAGAAAATATAACAAAAGAGTCCTAATAAGGGTTCTCCTTAAGATATATTCCTAGTACACGAAACTTGGGGTGTTACAACTACAAACTCTTGTTACAAACATATAATTAAGTCCTTAGACCATATATACACACATGTATATTTACTTGTAATTACCCAATGGGTGTAGCTCAGTTGGTAACAAACACTAAATAATTTGTGAGAGGGGATTTGAGTTCGATTCTCATATAATACATCTTTGGGGAGGGACATAAAGCTTTAAGTGTGACTAAGCCCTAGACCCAAGATTAATCTCATAGCTAGTTCAAAGGATTGAAGATTGTGGATACCTCATGGTCCCACCAAAGGTCCTAATTACGGTGATTATCCAAAAAAATATGTACTTGTCATTGGATAATATGTAAAACATTTTAATTTATAATCATACATATTATTTATTTAAATTTATGATAATATATATTAATAGAATAATAATAATTGATTGGTTGTACATTAAATTATAAAAAAATAATATTATAATTATATATAAAGTCTATAAAAAATTATAACAAAATTTATTTGTAAAGAAAAAATAGGCTATACACTAATAATTAATGTAAAATAACTTTACATTGTTATCCAATCATAATTCACCATGTATGATAAGTTTCTTGACTTTTACAAATATATTGTAATAATAAAATATTATTTTGACTATTAACTTAGTAATATATTTTTATAATATATTACATCAAACATATTTTTTGTTATACCGTGAAAATATATTTTTGAAAATTATTTTGACACTAATTTTATTTTTAATATTATATTAATATAATAATTAGACTATACACATATATTGACTTGATTTAGAAAAAAAAAATATTATATTATTATTTTGTTTTATGGTTTAGTTTACTAAAAAAACAGGTGTATTTCATAAATTTAATGCATTTAAAATCAATTGAGTTTTAATGACAATTTTTTATTTGAGAGAATATTATATTTATTTTCTAAAAATTATCAAATTATTATTTTAGTTTTTAAAAAAAATATGCAATAAGTAATAAGATTGAGAAATAATTTAGTATTTAACTATAAGAAAAAAAGATTAAAAAAGAAAAAGAGAAAAAGGTGCAGTTATATAAAAGTGTAAATGAGTGATGAGTTAAAACCCGCAGAGATACAATTATTGGGGGGTACAGGAGGATGCGCAGGAATAATTGGAGGGTCAGGGAATCAGGTAGATGCCCGGGAATTGAAAAAAAAAGGGGAAGATAACCAAATAAAGAGCTGCTAAGTGTCAGCTTAAAACATCTTTTTATATTATAATAAAGGATGAAATGTGTTTTTAGTTCCTGAACTATTCAAGATTTTTGTTTTTAGTCCCTCAACTAAATATTAACTAGTCTTAGTTCCCAAACTTTTTTTCTGTTTGATTTTTAGTTCCTACTGCCAAGTTTTTCTGTTAATGATGATGTGACAACAGATTTGTGGCGAATTTATTTTCTAATGATTTTTAACCGCCAAAAATTACTTGATAGAACATTTAAAATATGCTAAACCATTTTTCTGCAGTTAAAAACCCCTAGAAATTGCTTTGCTTCTATTTCAAACACGCACCCTTCAAACTCCAACCCAAAACCACATTATTTTACTTCATCAAACAAAACCACCATCACGAATTCAACATAATAGATAACAAAAAAAAAGACAAATCAACAAACAAGTTGTGAACAATAGAAATAAGAAATAAGAGATTTAAAAAGGTGTAATCTGGTCTTGGTATCCTAATCTGAGCAATAAAAATAATTGCGTCAACACCACCACTGTCAATTCATAACGCACCCCCTCCCAAATTCAAAAAGACACCTAGCCAACGATATCTTCTCTTCCAAAAAAAATTGTTGCTTTGACATAATCTTCACTATTTCCAAACACACCTCCTCCCAAATTCAAAACGCACCCCAACTTCGCCAACGACACCTGCGCCCTCTTCCTCGAAAACCCCATCACCAGAAACACCTTCCTTGACATCACCATCATCGACTTCCTCGCGCTTCCCACCTACTGCGGTTCCACTCAAAGCCTACTCGTTCTCATCTCCAACTTCATCTTCTCTTGTGCCACGACCCATTGACGCCAAGGCCTCGCCATGGTCCTGACGGCCAACTACGACGCATACAGCGCCAGTGCCACCAACGCCGATTGATTCACCCCATTCGATCTCTGGAAACACAAAACTGAAATCGCAAATCAGAAATTAGAGAGTGGATGGAGTGTGGATTGAGAGCAGTAATAGATCTAGGAATTCGAAATGTTTGGATCTCATCTACAATGTGAGAGTGTGAAGAAGAAATATCTCTTTCTCTCCGTTCTTGTGTTGCTCCCCCTTTTTTCCTCTCTCTGTCCGTTTTTTACGAATTAATTTTCTTTTCTTTATTCATATATTGGGTTTTATTCTGATGCTAGTATGGTTTTGTTTGATGAAGTAAAATAATGTGGTTTTGGGTTGGAGTTTAAAGGGCGCTTGTTTAAAAACGAAGCAAAGCAACCGCCAAAAAATGGGTCAGCATATTTTAAATGTTCTACCCAGCAACTTCTGGCGGTTTAAAATAAATTCGCCACATATCTGCTACCACATCATCATTTAACAAAAAAAACTTGACGGTAAGGACCAAAAACCAAACGGAAAAAAAAGTTCGGAAACTAAGACCAGTCAACATTTAGTTTAGGGACTAAAAACAAAAACATTGAATAGTTCAAAGACTAAAAACATATTTTACCCTATAATAAATATAAGATAATAGATTTTGTGTGTGTGTGCCTGTGCATGTGTGCGTATAAAGATTTGAACGTATGAACTCACACCACTATGAGTTTTATATATATATATATATATATATATATATATATATATATATATATATATATATATATATATATATATATATTAAAGATAAAACAACTCTTACGATTGCTCCTCTAGCCAGTAGCCACTAAATAGGAGTTTGTTTGGGTTAGTTTATCCAAAAGTACTTCTAGAAGAAAAAAATAAGAAGAAGAAAAAATAGGCTTCTTCATAAGCTAAAATTAGCTTATACATAAGCTAATTCGTAAAACGTTTCACATATTCTAGAAAACCTATATGAGAGAGCTTCTACAAGTTAGTTTATACATAAGCTAATTTTAGCTTATAGAAAAGTTCATTTCATATTTTTCTTCATAAAAGTGCTTCTGAATAAACTTAGCCAAATAGACCCCAGGTCCCTTTCGATCTATCGAGTTCTAATGTTGACCACAATTGTTATAAAGACCATCACTAATATGAAACTTTCTTTCACTGAAGACCCTACCGTCCTACAGTCGTACTTAATCTTTCTTTCCCCATGTGCACATTTTTTTTTTCCTTTTACCACTTTTGAAACTGATCACCTGCATGAACCTAGTGGCAAATAATTCTATCATAGATAATATGGTTTTCTTTCTATTATCTTCATGCCAACTATCAAAAGACTTCGTCATATTGTTAATTATACGGTTTTGTCAGCATCATTTTTTAAGGTAGATTTTTAGAGATTAAAAGTGAATTGGTTTAGTAAAAGAAAAGTGGAAATTTTTTTATTAAAAAAGAAAATAATTATTACACTTTTATATTTCTAAATATAATAAATATTTTCTACTTTTTTATGCTTAAATATTTTCTACTTTTATTTAGTTAAAATCAGCTCAAAGAACTGATACTAACACAATCCTTAATTACATAATCTAATTTACGAGGAAGGTTAACGCTATGCCTTGCCAAATCTATTAGCAGCCAACAACCATTGTACAATCTGATTGATTATAAGGTTTCTCAATTGTTCAGTAAAAAGAAAAAAGATTTCTCAATTGAGTATAGCTGTGAGGAAGATAAATTAATAAAGTATTATCTTGTGTTTTAGCTTCAAGTAAATACCCAAATCTATTTACATATATAAATCAATCTACATTGAAGGCAATATATATAATTTCTTGCCCAGCTCCTATTCTCTCTCTCTCTCCTTGGTACAATTTTTTGGTACACCTCTCTCTCTCTGTCTCTCTAAAGTTGTAAATAATCATAAAAAATAAAATATTATATTAAAACTAGAAATAGAAACAACATAATATATTAAAAAAGAAGAAGAATATTATAACAGTATAAAAATTCAAAGTAATTTTAATGTAACATTATAAAATTAGTAAATGATTAAAAATTATTGTCAGAAAAATTCTAAAAATAAATATACTAAAAATTATTAAATATAAACTAATAAAACAATATATTAACTATCAAGCAAAAAAAGTTATAAATTTGTTTTAAGAAGATAATAAACTAAAACTATTAATAAAATAAATCTTAAAAATATAATTTTTTTTCACTATATAATCTTAAAAATATAATTTGTAAATTTTTAATATTCTGAAGATGATAAAAATAATTTTAAAAATATATAAATTATCTTAAAAATCAGAAATAAGAACATTTTCATATTATGAAAAACATAAATAATTTTATGGTAATAAATTAAAAAGTTCAAATAAATAAATAAATAATAGATATGGTTTTTATCTTAAAATATTTGTAGTTATTTCATTCTTTATTTATCCATCTTATAATTATAAACATTATAAACATTTCAAATATATAAAAAAGAAACTTTTCCCTTTCCTTTTTTTTTTTCTTTGAGAAAGGCCCAAAGGCCACTATAGGCTAAACTAAAGTAATAAGAGCAAGGCTAACGCCCACTACACCATGCCATAACAAAGACATACAACCCAAATGAGGGAAGGATAGAGAATGGAGACTAAAAGCAAATGAGTGCACCACCAACCAGTCAACAACAACAACCGCATTACGTTACGTATACACTTCTCTTAAAGTATGGCTAACCCAAACTTGCTAGGTCCTACAATGTTCGGGTTGCCCATATTTTCATTTGATTAATCTTTTCTTCTTCTTTTTTTTTTAACCAGGTATCCTTCGGTCAAGAGTTAAAGACTAATTCTTCAAAATACTAAGATCTATTTAAAGGGTTAACTTATTCCAGTAGATGTTTTTTCAAATGCACAAACCAGGATCAAACCTCTAACCACATATGCTTAAAGGACAAAGTTATTTGACAATCATGTCACACCATATTCATCATCTGATTATCTATATCAACTACAATAACACAATTCATCATAGTCAAATTATCTAGGACTTAAAATATTAGAAATTTCATGATTAAATAATTAAAAATTTAACATCAGGTTCATAAGATTAAATAACTAGATTAGAGATTTAGGTAGTATAAACAATTTGAAAAAAGGACCAAATAAACACATATAATTTACAGGAAAAGTGTATTACTATCTAAATCAAATAGATTAATACGAGAGAAAAAATTATAATATTAGCATGTAAATTATACTTAATGATGAAAAGCTAACATGAATGAATGCTTATATTTGAATTTGAGGGATTGAAAATATACAAGATGCAAGATGTAAAGTTTTCATAAAAAAAAATATAGAGAAAAACATGAACAGGTTAATATTGAATTACAAAAGTAAATATTTATAGTTTTTATCTCATAAAAATGAAAACTTTGAAATTTTGTTAATATCTATGCCATTTTTTAATATTTTTTTTTCTTTTAGAAATATCACTTTTATTATTGTTTTAATTCATTTTTTTAAGTTTCATATTTTTACCTTTATTGTTTTTGATAGGGCATCATAGCAGATCCACAGAAAAACATCTATTCCTGCAAAATTGATGCATCAAATGCCTAATCTTGAGTTTGAGGGTTGTTAAAAACTTTTTATAAACCTTAGGCAATATATCTTCCTTCCTTGAGTTAGATCAATCCATTTCTAATAATATTATTATTGAAGTGAAATAAAATTTAAATTATTTTATAAAAAAAAGTTATTTAAATTATAATATAAATAATGCTCTAAGGATACTGGTTAAATAATTAAAAAGATAAAGTTTTTATTGAAAATCTTATGGGAGTGCATTTTAAAATTATAGAGAGCGCATTTTTACGCATTTCAATAAAAGATTTTCTCATTTTACTTCTTTAACCAGTGTTAATACTGGTTAACATTTGCATATAGATAAATAGTAATAAATTGATAAATTATAGATAATCATAATTTTCCAATGATAGAAAGAATTATTCAGAAGAGAAAATTCTCCACTCAAATCTTGGTTGTTATTACTTATGAATCAACCATCAAATTTGTCTACAGTTTACAAAATGACAAGGTGTAGTCATACACACACCACACCAATTACAGTACAACATATTTAATTTCTCCCTTGGACACACACTAGTCATCAATCATGAAAAATACAAAAAAAAACCAAAAAAAAAAATGACAAAGTCAAATCATACACCACACTAATTACAGTTCAGCATATTTACTACCTTGGACACACTATAGTCTTCAATCTACTAGAACATTAAAAATACAAACAAAACCAACAAAATGTCAAAGTCAAATCATACACCACTACAGTGCAGCATATTTACTAGTCTTTAATATACCAGGACTGTTTGGATAAATTTTTTCATAAACACTTATAGAAAAAAAAAATAAGAAAAAAATAAAATAAGCTTCCATATAAGTTAAAATTAGCTTATACATAAGTTAAAAATAATCTTTTAGATAAATTAATATGAGAAAGTTTCTATAAATTATTTTAAGTATAAACTCATTTTAACTTACGAAAAAATTCGTTTCATTTTTTTTTTATTTTTTTTTAAAAGTACTTTTAAAAAAGTTTATCCAAACAAATCCTAGATTATGAAAAATACAAACAAAACCAACAAAATGACTAGGATTATCAAACTTTCTAAATATTGTCAAATTCAGCAGATGGCACAGCCATTAGGATCCTCTTCAAAACTTGTACCATAGTAATGCTGATCACTATACTGTGGTGGTGTCATCATCTGATTATAAAGGGGATAGCCTTCAGAGATCAGCTTGAGAGGAACAGTTACTTTTGGTGACTCGATCTTCTTGTCCTCTTTTGCACCTGGCTCGACCTTGTTGTCCACTTTTGCTGGTCCAACTGAAACTATTTCAGTGTGGCACCACTTTCTTAGCTTGGACACTGCACTCACTGGATCAATGTCCCCTAATAAGATCATTTTTTTGTCCTTCACGTCAACAGAAACTAGTTCAACCCCTGCAAATTAATATTTACAAATACAATTTTATTAACACAAAAAAATCATTGGATGCTTGACACTTTATGATATGGATTATTTTGTTTTTTTAAACAAAAGCAAAGTTTGTAGATATATTGATATAATGAAAATTTTGATATATACCTGAAAGGCCTGATGCTATCTTCATAGCTTTTTTCTTCATTCTATCATCATGTAAGTCCACCTTTAACACTACTTTCTGTTACACAACAAATCAAAGAGCTGTTAAGAACCAACAATTACTACTTCTACGTCTAAAACATGAAAGGAAAAGTTAAATGCAAGCCCTAGTGGAAACAAAACAGTGTAAAACTCTGAGAAAGCTCAAGAAATGGGATTCATGTGCATTGATTAGTTGAAGAAGTAATTAAGTAGAGGAAATAAAAGAGATTGGTTTCATCCCATGAGAGTCTAGTTCCCACCTTCATTGCAATTAAAGCTTGCTTGTGAGAGCCAAGAAAGAATTGTTTGTGTCAATTGCAAAGGAAGCTAGGCGAAGAGATAACCTGGGGGTGGCTTTTATTTTGAAAATGAACTTGTGATAGGTATAGCTGAGATTGAGCAATATTTATAGAAAAAAAATATAAACATCCTCCTTCGATGGTAAAAGAGAAAGATAGAAAGAATAAAATAGAAAAAGTTATAGAGATAATAAGTAATGCAATATAAATAAAAAAAATTAATAAAAATGAAATAAAATTAAGATTAGAATATATATATATGGGGTGTTGGAAAGTCACCTTAATTATGGTCATCTCTAGGCCCATCTTAATTGTGACGGGTAGTCGTGGGCATAAGATGGGTGTGATGAAGTTCCACATTGTGTGATGAGTAACCGTGGACAAAAATGGGACATGTTGAAGTCCCACATTGATTAGAAATAATGTTGAAATAAAGTATATAAATGGGGAACAATCCTTATCTTACAAGCTGATTTTGTAGGATTGAGTTAAAAATGACTGTCTTATGTAATAATAACTAATCTTAACAATTAGATTCAAATAAAAAGTCTAAATTAAAAATATTTTGTTTAATCAAGTCAAGTCACCACCATATAACTGATCGTATTTATTTAGTCAAGTCATAATGTATATGCTCTTCAAGACTTTGGTACAATTTGTTTGTTTACACAATTCTCGGTGGAAACCGTGTCATCTTTAAATTTTGTGCCCTTGCCTACCCTACAGTTCAGAAAGCTGAGAATCAATGAAATCTTATAAAGACGGTAATCATTAAGGTTTTCCTTTAAAAAAAAAAAATCATAAACATAAGGGTTCGGTAGTTCGGTTGGGAAAATGATACTATGATAGTACTAGGATGGTTCATAATTCAATTTGGAAGAAAAAATTGAACCAAACTAAAAGACAATTCTAAATAACTTAAATAAACTATTTAATTTTAATATCAAACTGAACTGAACTATTTATAAGTTTAATTTTTTATTTTTATAGATCACATGTATTCTATGTTGGAGACAATGTTATAAGTTTAGTTAATGGATTCTGTGTTAAAAAAAAAAATTTGAATTGAACTGTTATAGATTTTTTTTTTTTCTTTATAACTGGTTTTGCAAGCTTTTTTTTCAAAAAAAAAAATTGTTTTTACCAAATGAACTGTTTTTTAAGTGAATTGAACTTGTTTTGCTTAACCTATTACGTATCACCTTTTTTTTTTTTTTTTTTTCTTGAACTGTTCTGCTAACCTGTTATAAATAACTGTTTTGCTGAACTATTTTTCTAACTTGTTATAAAACACCTTTTGCTGAACTCTTTTGCTAAGCTATTATAAACAAGCCAGCAACATCAACATGGAGTCCATGCCTTGGACTAAGGTCCTGTTAAATTGAATAAACCAAATTAAAACTAAAAATACAAATGAAATAAGATACACCATTTAGTTTAGGGACTAAAAACAAAAACATTGAATAGTTCAAAGACTAAAAACATATTTTACCCTATAATAAATATAAGATAATAGATTTTGTGTGTGTGTGCCTGTGCATGTGTGCGTATAAAGATTTGAACGTATGAACTCACACCACTATGAGTTTTATATATATATATATATATATATATTAAAGGTAAAACAACTCTTACGATTGCTCCTCTAGCCAATAGCCACTAAATAGGAGTTTGTTTGGGTTAGTTTATCCAAAAGTACTTCTAGAAGAAAAAAATAAGAAGAAGAAAAAATAGGCTTCTTCATAAGCTAAAATTAGCTTATACATAAGCTAATTCGTAAAAAGTTTCACATATTCTAGAAAACCTATATGAGAGAGCTTCTACAAGTTAGTTTATACATAAACTAATTTTAGCTTATCGAGAAGTACATTCCATATTTTTCTTCATAAAAGTGCTTCTGAATAAACTTAGCCAAATAGACCCCAGGTCCCTTTCGATCTATCGAGTTCTAATGTTGACCACAATTGTTATAAAGACCATCACTAATATGAAACTTTCTTTCACTGAAGACCCTACCGTCCTACATTCGTACTTAATCTTTCTTTCCCCATGTGCACATTTTTTTTTTTCCTTTTACCACTTTTGAAACTGATCACCTGCATGAACCTAGTGGCAAATAATTCTATCATAGATAATATGGTTTTCTTTCTATTATCTTCATGCCAACTATCAAAAGACTTCGTCATATTGTTAATTATACGGTTTTGTCAGCATCATTATTTAAGGTAGATTTTTAGAGATTAAAAGTGAATTGGTTTAGTAAAAGAAAAGTGGAAATTTTTTTATTAAAAAAGAAAATAATTATTACACTTTTACATTTCTAAATATAATAAATATTTTCTACTTTTTTATGCTTAAATATTTTCTACTTTTATTTAGTTAAAATCAGCTCAAAGAACTGATACTAACACAATCCTTAATTACATAATCTAATTTACGAGGAAGGTTAACGCTATGCCTTGCCAAATCTATTAGCAGCCAACAACCATTGTACAATCTGATTGATTATAAGGTTTCTCAATTGTTCAGTAAAAAGAAAAAAGATTTCTCAATTGAGTATAGCTGTGAGGAAGATAAATTAATAAAGTATTATCTTGTGTTTTAGCTTCAAGTAAATACCCAAATCTATTTACATATATAAATCAATCTACATTGAAGGCAATATATATAATTTCTTGCCCAGCTCCTATTCTCTCTCTCTCTCCTTGGTACAATTTTTTGGTACACCTCTCTCTCTCTCTCTAAATTTGTAAATAATCATACAAAATAAAATATTATATTAAAACTAGAAATAGAAACAACATAATATATTAAAAAAGAAGAAGAATATTATAACAGTATAAAAATTCAAAGTAATTTTAATGTAACATTATAAAATTAGTAAATGATTAAAAATTATTGTCAGAAAAATTCTAAAAATAAAAATACTAAAAATTATTAAATATAAACTAATAAAACAATATATTAACTATCAAGCAAAAAAAGTTATAAATTTGTTTTAATAAGATAATAAACTAAAACTATTAATAAAATAAATCTTAAAAATATAATTGTTTTTCACTATATAATCTTAAAAATATAATTTGTAAATTTTTAATATTCTGAAGATGATAAAAATAATTTTAAAAGTATATAAATTATCTTAAAAATCAGAAATAAAAACATTTTCATATTATGAAAAACATAAATAATTTTATGGTAATGAATTAAAAAGTTCAAATAAATAAATAAATAATAGATATGGTTTTTATCTTAAAATATTTATAGTTATTTCATTCTTTATTTATCCATCTTATAATTATAAACATTTCAAATATATAAAAAAGAAACTATTCATGATAGTTATATTACTTCTTTATACTTATCCAGTTATCCTCTCTATTGACCTGATAATCTTTTCCTTAATTTTCATTTTTTTTTTTCTTTGAGAAAGGCCCAAAGGCCACTATAGGCTAAACTAAAGTAATAAGAGCAAGGCTAACGCCCACTACACCATGCCATAACAAAGACATACAACCCAAATGAGGGAAGGATAGAGAATGGAGACTAAAAGCAAATGAGTGCACCACCAACCAGTCAACAACAACAACCGCATTACGTTACGTATACACTTCTCTTAAAGTATGGCTAACCCAAACTTGCTAGGTCCTACAATGTTCGGGTTGCCCATATTTTCATTTGATTAATCTTTTCTTCTTCTTTTTTTTTTAACCAGGTATCCTTCGGTCAAGAGTTAAAGACTAATTCTTCAAAATACTAAGATCTATTTAAAGGATTAACTTATTCCAGTAGATGTTTTTTCAAATGCACAAACCAGGATCAAACCTCTAACCACATATGCTTAAAGGACAAAGTTATTTGACAATCATGTCACACCATATTCATCATCTGATTATCTATATCAACTACAATAACACAATTCATCATAGTCAAATTATCTAGGACTTAAAATATTAGAAATTTCATGATTAAATAATTAAAAAATTTAACATCTGGTTCATAAGATTAAATAACTAGATTAGAGATTTAGGTAGTATAAACAATTTGAAAAAAGGACCAAATAAACACATATAATTTACAGGAAAAGTGTATTACTGTCTAAATCAAATAGATTAATACGAGAGAAAAAATTATAATATTAGTATGTAAATTATACTTAATGATGAAAAGCTAACATGAATGAATGCTTATATTTGAATTTGAGGGATTGAAAATATACAAGATGCAAGATGTAAAGTTTTCATGAAAAAAAAATATAGAGAAAAACATGAACAGGTTAATATTGAATTACAAAAGTAAATATTTATAGTTTTTATCTCATAAAAATGAAAACTTTGAAATTTTGTTAATATCTATGCCATTTTTTAATATTTTTTTTTCTTTTAGAAATATCACTTTCATTATTGTTTTAATTCATTTTTTTAAGTTTCATATTTTTACCTTTATTGTTTTTGATAGGGCATCATAGCAGATCCACAGAAAAACATCTATTCCTGCAAAATTGATGCATCAAATGCCTAATCTTGAGTTTGAGGGTTGTTAAAAACTTTTTATAAACCTTAGGCAATATATCTTCCTTCCTTGAGTTAGATCAATCCATTTCTAATAATATTATTATTGAAGTGAAATGAAAATTAAATTATTTTATAAAAAAAAATTATTTAAATTATAATAAAAATAATGCTCTAAGGACACTGGTTAAATAATTAAAAAAGATAAAGTTTTTATTGAAAATCATATGGGAGTGCATTTTAAAATTATAGAGAGCGCATTTTTACGCATTTCAATAAAAGATTTTCTCATTTTACTTCCTTAACCAATTCTAATACTGGTTAACATTTGCATATAGATAAATAGTAATAAATTGATAAATTATAGATAATCATAATTTTCCAATGATAGAAAGAATTATTAAGAAGAGAAAATTCTCCACTCAAATCTTGGTTGTTATTACTTATGAATCAACCATCAAATTTGTCTACAGTTTACAAAATGACAAGGTGTAGTCATACACACACCACACCAATTACAGTACAACATATTTATTTTCTCCCTTGGACACACACTAGTCATCAATCATGAAAAATTCAAAAAAAAACCAAAAAAAAAAATGACAAAGTCAAATCATACACCACACTAATTACAGTTCAGCATATTTACTACCTTGGACACACTATAGTCTTCAATCTACTAGAACATTAAAAATACAAACAAAACCAACAAAATGTCAAAGTCAAATCATACACCACTACAGTGCAGCATATTTACTAGTCTTTAATATACCAGGACTGTTTGGATAAATTTTTCCATAAACACTTATAGAAAAAAAATAAGAAAAAAAATAAAATAAACTTCCATATAAGTTAAAAATAATCTTTTAGATAAATTAATATGAGAAAGTTTCTACAAATTATTTTAAGTATAAACTCATTTTAACTTACGAAGAAATTCGTTTCATTTTTTTTTATTTTTTTTTTAAAGTACTTTTAAAAAAGTTTATCCAAACAAATCCTAGATTATGAAAAATACAAACAAAACCAACAAAATGACTAGGATTATCAAACTTTCTAAATATTCCCAAATTCAGCAGATGGCACAGCCATTAGGATCCTCTCCAAAACTTGTACCATAGTAATGTTGATCACTATACTGTGGTGGTGTCATCATCTGATTATAAAGGGGATAGCCTTCAGAGATCAGCTTGAGAGGAACAGTTACTTTTGGTGACTTGATCTTCTTGTCCTCTTTTGCACCTGGCTCGACCTTGTTGTCCACTTTTGCTGGTCCAACTGAAACTATTTCAGTGTGGCACCACTTTCTTAGCTTGGACACTGCACTCACTGGATCAATGTCCCCCAATAAGATCATTTTTTTGTCCTTCACGTCAACAGAAACTAGTTCAACCCCTGCAAATTAATATTTACAAATACAATTTTATTAACACAAAAAAATCATTGGATGCTTGACACTTTATGATATGGATTATTTTGTTTTTTTAAACAAAAGCAAAGTTTGTAGATATATTGATATAATGAAAATTTTGATATATACCTGAAAGGCCTGATGCTATCTTCATAGCTTTTTTCTTCATTCTATCATCATGTAAGTCCACCTTTAACACTACTTTCTGTTACACAACAAATCAAAGAGCTGTTAAGAACCAACAATTACTACTTCTACGTCTAAAACATGAAAGGAAAAGTTAAATGCAAGCCCTAGTGGAAACAAAACAGTGTAAAACTCTGAGAAAGCTCAAGAAATGGGATTCATGTGCATTGATTAGTTGAAGAAGTAATTAAGTAGAGGAAATAAAAGAGATTGGTTTCATCCCATGAGAGTCTAGTTCCCACCTTCATTGCAATTAAAGCTTGCTTGTGAGAGCCAAGAAAGAATTGTTTGTGTCAATTGCAAAGGAAGCTAGGCGAAGAGATAACCTGGGGGTGGCTTTTATTTTGAAAATGAACTTGTGATAGGTATAGCTGAGATTGAGCAATATTTATAGAAAAAAAATATAAACATCCTCCTTCGATGGTAAAAGAGAAAGATAGAAAGAATAAAATAGAAAAAGTTATAGAGATAATAAGTAATGCAATATAAATAAAAAAAATTAATAAAAATGAAATAAAATTAAGATTAGAATATATATATATGGGGTGTTGGAAAGTCACCTTAATTATGGTCATCTCTAGGCCCATCTTAATTGTGACGGGTAGTCGTGGGCATAAGATGGGTGTGATGAAGTTCCACATTGTGTGATGAGTAACCGTGGACAAAAATGGGACATGTTGAAGTCCCACATTGATTAGAAATAATGTTGAAATAAAGTATATAAATGGGGAACAATCCTTATCTTACAAGTTGATTTTGTAGGATTGAGTTAAAAATGACTGTCTTATGTAATAATAACTAATCTTAACAATTAGATTCAAATAAAAAGTCTAAATTAAAAATATCTTGTTTAATCAAGTCAAGTCACCACCATATAACTGATCGTATTTATTTAGTCAAGTCATAATGTATATGCTCTTCAAGACTTTGGTACAATTTGTTTGTTTACACAATTCTCGGTGGAAACCGTGTCATCTTTAAATTTTGTGCCCTTGCCTACCCTACAGTTCAGAAAGCTGAGAATCAATGAAATCTTATAAAGACGGTAATCATTAAGGTTTTCCTTTAAAAAAAAAAAATCACAAACATAAGGGTTCGGTAGTTCGGTTGGGAAAATGATACTATGATAGTACTAGGATGGTTCATAATTCAATTTGGAAGAAAAAATTGAACCAAACTAAAAGACAATTCTAAATAACTTAAATAAACTATTTAATTTTAATATCAAACTGAACTGAACTATTTATAAGTTTAATTTTTTATTTTTATATATCACATGTATTCTATGTTGGAGACAATGTTATAAGTTTAGTTAATGGATTCTATGTTAAAAAAAAAAAATTGAATTGAACTGTTATAGATTTTTTTTTTCTTTATAACTGGTTTTGCAAGCTTTTTTTTTCAAAAAAAAAAATTGTTTTTACCAAATGAACTGTTTTTTAAGTGAATTGAACTTGTTTTGCTTAACCTGTTACGTATCACCTTTTTTTTTTTTTCTTGAACTGTTCTGCTAACCTGTTATAAATAACTGTTTTGCTGAACTATTTTTCTAACTTGTTATAAAACACCTTTTGCTGAACTCTTTTGCTAAGCTATTATAAACAAGCCAGCAACATCAACATGGAGTCCATGCCTTGGACTAAGGTCCTGTTAAATTGAATAAACCAAATTAAAACTAAAAATACAAATGAAATAAGATACAACAAGCTGATCATTCAGGCTTTAAAATTCATATAAGTTAAAAATACCAACTAAGGAAAATGATAAGTTGAAACTTGAAGGATCTACATTATCACAAACTTGAAGGATCCAAACCAGGATATTAATATTCATTCATAATATTTTTTTAGTTAATTTATTGGCAGTAATATGTTTACATGTATATAAAAGATTTCAATAAAAGTATAAAATGGCTTTTTTGTTTTTGTCCCTATAATTTTTTTTTTTTTAGTCACTGTCAAGTTACATCGTTAATTTATGATGTAACAGCAATGTTGACAACCTATTGACTTGCCACGTCATCAAGAGTCTGACAGGACAATCACATATAATTTTTTTTTTATAAAATGTATTTTTAAATCTTTCATCAACTAGTCTATTGTCATCAACTATTTTGAACAGACGGATATTTAAAAACACAGTTTATCAAAAAAATTACACATGATTGTCCTGTCAGATTCCTTGATGATGTGACAAGTCAATGAGCTGACAACTTCGTTGTTACATCATCAATTAATGCTATCACTTGACAATAAAGACTAAAAAAAAATTGTAGAAACTAAAATCAAAACAAAAATCTTTAAAACACTAAAATCTAAAACCTATACCTAGTAAATTTAAGACAGGGCACCCTGATATGCAATAAAAAGAAGTGGAGGGGATAAAGCTGTATCATCTAGTGACTGAAATTTAACAAGTTCTCTTAGCCGTAGGATCTCACTTAACTAGGCAATTGTTATTTACACCTCCTAACTTTTCTAATATACCTCCTTTTTATTTTATTTTTCCAAAAATATTATTTTTCTATAAAGTACTTTACAAAAGTGTAAAAATTTTAACATTTTGGAAAATACTTTTTGAAAGTGTTAAAATTTTAATATTCCAGAAAATACTTTCCAAAAGCCAATTTTTAGAATAAAAAAATGAGCACCAATTGCCTTTGAGTTGCTTTGCGTTTGCTATAGATTGATATACTCACTTTTTTTATTTCTTTAAAAGAAACCTTACCAAAAAAAATAAATGAAATTATGAGATTTTGGAAGCAGTCGTAGGAATATAAATCTCATGGATGCATCGACACTCCAATCATAGTGATGACAAATCTTCCAAGTCAAGCAATTCACTAAAATCATGTCCGGTGAAGTTGCTCCTCCGGTTAAGAAGTAAAATTTTCACGATGGCAAGAAACACATCAAAGCGCCCAAGTTCTTTGCAACTATGACATCATGATGGAGTATCCCAAACCATGCAAAGGTGGCCCCCTTAAAGGCAATTTGGTGCCCTTTTTTTCTTTTTCTGAAAATTGACTTCCAAAAAGTACTTTATGAAATATTAAAATTTTAACACTTCTAGAAAGTATTTTCCTGAATGTAAAAATTTTAACACTTTCACTTCTGGAAAGTACTTTTCGAAATGTTAAAATTTTTACACTTCTAGAAAGTACTCCAAAATGTGTTAAAATTTTAATATTCTGGAAAGTACTCTTTGAAAAAAAAACTATTTTTGGAAAAAGAAATACAAAAAAGAGGTATATTAGTAAAGTTTGGATGTGTAAATAACAATTGCCCTTAACTATTATATGGATTTAGGGCCACATTGTTGTCAACCCAGTATGGAAAGAAAAGGGATTGGGGATTGCTATTCTCACCCCGTCTTTTGCTATTCTCACCCCATAATCATGTCAAATCCCTCTTTTGCCCGGTCACCAAATTCCTACACCTTCTCCCCTTCCCCTCAGATTTCCAACTCCCCTAACCTCATGTACCAAGCAGCGCCGCCCTGCCATCAAGATCAACACCGCATCGCGCCATCAAGATCCGACTAGCAAGTCGAGATTCGCCAAGCATATGTGCAGTACCATGCCGCCCCACCCCGAGTGCAAGCCGCACCACCGCGCGCACACTCCGCACCACGGCACCACCCCGCACACACGCCGCACACATCGCGCCACCCCATGCGCACGTCGCGCCACCGCGCGCAAGCCTCACCACCGCGCTTGCACGCCGCACCACCGTGCCACACCGTGCCACCACGCGCAAGCTGCACCATCGCACGTGCACATTGTACCACCCACTACGCATGCCGCACAATCTAAATCCGACCAATAGAGGTGCGTGCAACTAATATTACATCTAAAGAGTCTCTTTGTTTATCCATATTTCTTTTTGCATTTGCTTTTATAATAGTGGAATTGTTGCTTTTGATTGTTGTGGATAGAGGTGGGCAAATGGGCTTAGGCCCGCGGACTAACCAGTTAACCCACAGCCCGTACGGTATACGGACTGTGTTTTTTCGAGTCCATTTAAAATGCGGGCTTTTTAGCCCGGTCCGTTTAACCCGCAAGTTAAACGGGTTTTAACCGCGGGTTAAACGGGCAACCCGCGGGCTTTTTTTTTTTTTTTTTTAAATTTAGGATGTTGTTATTTAAATATTCAATGAACTATCTATTTGTATTATATTTGTGTACATTTAAAATTTACACTTGACACACTTGACTAATTAACTACTTTTTATATGGTTGGTGGTATAATATTTTGATTTAGTATTGATTGAGTAGTGCTTGAGTATTAATTGATTGAGTAGTGCTTGAGTATTAATTGATTTGTGTATATCAAAACCTTTGATATTGATTTTGTGATAGGTACCGCTACATATGTATATAAATTTTTTTGGTCTTTTTTTTTTTAAAATGAAAGATTTAAAAATGATTAAATTTTAGTTTAAAAAATTTATTTTTCAGTTTTTTTAAAAAAAAAAATTATTTGCGGGCCGGCCCGTTTATCCCGTGGGCTAAACGGGCCGGTTGCGAGCTTGAAAAATCCGAGACCGTTTTAAATGCGGGCTAAACGGACGGACTAAACGGGTAACGGGTTAAACGATTTACGGGCTAAACGGGCGGGCCAACCCGTTTGCCCACCTCTAGTTGTGGATGGGAATGAACACGTCTTGTGGTGGTGAATTGTGCCGATGAGAAAGGGTCTGCAGCCAGCATTGGGCACTGCCTCAACGGAATTATATCTCCGTTTTAGTAAATATGGTAAAAAAAAAATGAAACAACGGAAGTATAATTCCGTTTACTAAAGGGGTGGAAAAAAAAGACAACAGAAATGTGATTTCATTGAATAATAATAATTTAACAGAATCACATTTCCGTTATTTTTTTCTTCAGCCCTTTAGTAAACAATGGAAATACGATTCCGTTGAATAATAATTCAACGGAATCGTATTTATGTTGTTTTATGTTTTTTTACCCCTTTAATAAATAACGGAAATATGATTCCGTTGAATAATTAATCAATGGAATCGTATTTTCGTTGTTTTTTTTTTTTACCCCTTTAGTAAATAACGGAAATATGATTCCGTTGAATTATTATACAACTGAATCATATTTCCGTTGTTCTGTGTTTCTTGACACCCCTTATAGTGTAACGGAATCACGATTCCGTTGTACAAGTGTACAACGGAAACGTGATTTCGTGAGGAAGGGTAATTTTGGAATTGAATTAAAATCCACTCACATTGTTGGTGAGAATAGCAAAATGAGAGGTGAGAATAGCAACCCCTAAAGGGATTTAGTTCAATCTGTAAAATGGGTTCAAGATGCTCAATTGGGATTAGACAGACACGGGAAGAAAGATTAAAAAAAAAAAAAATGGAGACACATGAGAGTAAGGAAAGTGTACACTACAGGGTCGGATAATGACAATTAAGTTAGGGGAGTTGCTATTTCCACTCTCTCTTATTACTAATACACTCCCCTTTGTAATTATTTTTCCTACGATATCCTAGAAATTAATCTTCACGGCACATGTGATTTTGCACTCCCGTTTTTCAATATCTCTCAGCCTCTTCAATAGTAGACTGCACTCCCCCACCGCCAGCCTCTAACCACTGAGAGAGAGATTTGAGAGAAAGTGGCAGATGAAACAACATTTGCGGAGTGAATGATGCTGGTTTTGGGTGTGGTTCGAATATGGCGATGGTGACACTGCATGTGCAACGAGGGCGTGTCGGAAGTGCTGCTTCCCATTTGGTGGTCGATTCTTGAGGTTGTTTCGCTGGAATTTTTTATTCAATGGTGACAGTGGTATTGGTTTTAAGATTGATTGATTTTTTGGTGTGGGTATTGGTTTGTTAATGGATAGGGAGAGGGTGTTCATTCAATTTTCTGTAACGTGGTTATGGATGGTTCGCTCAATTTTCTGATTTTCATTCAATATCAAATAATTAGCTCTTTCACTCAAATTATTTTCTCATTTTTGTTCCTATTCAATTTCAACCCCTTCCCTTTCTTTCACGTTGCGATGGTTTCAAATTGGAGGTACATCTAGGAGCAGGTGATGATGGCGGAGGGGGAGTGCAAAATCACCTGAAGGGAAAAAGAATTACAAAGGGGAGTAAAGATTTATTATCAGGGTGTTTTGGAAAAAGAAATTACCAAAGGGAGTGTATTAGTAATAAGTGGGAGTGGAAATAGCAACTCCCTTAAGTTAGCCTGAACTTGAGATTTTATATATTCATTCTTTATATTGGATCATTCTATCCAGGCCAACCCAAGGATAAAACAATTATATCTCAAGTTTTAGACTCATCAACAAAAAAAAAAAAAAATTGTTATTAATTTTTATAAAGCAAAAAGATCTCATATGTTGACAAAAAAGTTACATATATTAACAAAAAAAGCCCAACATATAGCTATCACATCTAAAACAAAAAAAAATTCTCGTAAAATTTATTTTAGGCTCCATTTACCGTTGGACTGCCTTGATTCTATCCACTCCTAATGTTTGATCTCCCTGCAAAATTCACTCATCAATGGCCAATCCTGAGCTTGATTGGGGTGTTAAATAATTCTTATAAGTCTTGGACAATTCTCTACTTTTGAGTTACTTTTTGGAAATGCGTTATACCAATTTATTTTAATAATATAATTATTAAAGTGGAATCAATTTTAAATTATTATATACAAAATAAATTGATAAACTATAGCAGATTTAAAATTTCCAATTTAATTAGCGATAGAGGTATTAAGAGGAAAACATTTTCCACAATCAAATCTTACATATTACTTATGAATAACGCATCAAATTTTTGTGTACATTTTACAAAGTAACTGCATGCATGTTATACTCACTTGAACACACAAAATAGTCTTCAATCTTCCAGACCACGAAAAATATAAATAAAACCAACAAAAATGACTCTGATGTCTTTTCATCGAACTTCCTAATACTCTCAAATTTAGCACATGAGCCACTATATAGGATTCTCTTCAAAACCTCTAACCTAATAATTTTAACTATGTAGATAGAGTGGTGGTGTCATATTATGATAATAAAGAGGATAGGCTTCGTAGAGAGGAACAGCCACTTTTGCGGGGTCCTCCTTCTTCTCCTCTTTTGCTGGTCCAACTGTAACTATTTCAGTGTGACAACACTTTCTTAGCTTTGACACTGCACTCACTGGATCAATCTCACCCAATAACACTAATTTCATGTCTTTCATGTCAACAGAAACTGATTCAATCCCTGCATAATAATAATTACAATCAAAATTTTGTTAATAATTAAATCGTTGATTAATTCCTTGATGCTGCATGATATGTATTTAATTTGCTTATTGAAACAAAAGCAAAGATGTAATAGGGTGAAAATTTTGATTTTTTATTACCTGAAAGGCCAGATGCTGTCTTCATAGCTTTTTTCTTGATTCTATCATCATGTAAGTCCACCTTTAACACTACTTTCTGTTACACAACAAATATCAAAGAGCTGTTAATTAATTAAGACCCCAACAATTAATTACTTCTACATCTAAAACATCAAAGGAATAGTTAAATATATACAAGCCTTAGTGGAAACAAAACAGAGTAAAGCTCTGAGAAAACTCAAGAAATGGAATTCATGCATTTATTAGGTGAGAAGGAGAGGAAATAAAAAAGATTGGTTTCATCCCATGAGAGTTTAGATTCTGACCTTCATTTTTGTTAAAGCTTGCTTGTGAGTGCTAAAGCAAGAATTGTTTGGCTGAGGAAGGTGAAGAGGTAATCTTATTCTATGGCCTCTGTTTTGGAAATGAAGTTGTGATAAGTATGGCTGAGAGTAAGCAATATTTATAGTAGCAGATGTGGGAGACATAGTCAAGTCAACTCAAGTCAAATCATAAAGTGTGGTCTTCAAAACTTTAAGTACAATTTATTTGTTTGTTTACGTTTAATTCACGCGGCAGAAACCGCGTTGCTTCCTTACCTACCCTACAGTTCCTTCATGGAAAGTGAACCATGAACCAATAAAAATCTTATAAAAAGTGTAATCATTGAAGGCTTTTCTTATTTTGAATGATAGTACACCTTCCTTCGTGGTTATATCCCAAAAAGATAAATAATGGGAAATTTCGGAGATTGTTTTGGTGGCTGGCAGTTATGTAAATGGCTTAATCACTAGACATGCATGGTGCATGGTGTTTTTCTCCCCTCCCCCAACTTACTCCTCTTTTTTTTACCTAAATTAGATTTTGATCCGTGTGTTATACGAGATAAACAAAATATTTAAAAACTTTTATGTAGATTTTATATTATATATAATTTAATTTATTATATTATTATATTTTTCTCTTCATATTTTTGTAAAAAAAAAATATTTATCTTTATTTGTTATATTTTTTTTCATATTTTCTATGTTCTTTAGACAAAATATTCAATAAATTATTTAAATTCATGCAACGAAATTGTCTAACTTAAATATAGAATGTGATAAATTATTATTAAAATCTCCGAAATTGGACATGAAGAAGAGAATTATTTCAATAGAAGTTAGAGCTGTGTGAAGATTTAAAGGTTTAAAGTTAGTAGTTCAACAAATATACAAGGTGAATGTAACAAACAAATGGGGGTAGAATATATAGATTCATCAGGATATCTTATTATGTGAAATCTACATATAAGGCTCTCACGAAAGGGAATAGCCCTTTGTGGGAAGAAGTATTTACACAGTTGTGGAAGAAATTCGTACCTGTGAAAGTTTCTGCATTTACATGGAAGCTTGTACCTTTCAAAGATAACTTGATTGTGGGAACATGTTGGTGATGAAGGGTTATGCTTGGGTTGTCATAAATCATAAATTGAAAGTGCAACTCACTTGTTCTTCAAGTGTGCTCACTTTTCTGTACTTTAGAAAGAGTGCCTCAATTGGCTTAGAACAAGTATTCAGTAGTGACACTAAAGTGTAGCTATTAACGTCAATACACTCTACACACACTACAGGTAATAAAAACATACATTTTATAGTTTTAATCATCAATAACATATTAATTAATAGTTATTTACATGAATTTTATTCTTTATTTATCTTTATTGTATTAAAATTATAAACACTTCAAAACTATAGAAAAAATTATTTATATCAAAGTTACATATACATTATACGCGTTTTATGTTTTTAATTATATTTTTATTTTTTACTTTTATTGGTTTTAATATGATATCAAAGTCCATCCATTCCTAATCTTTGATCACTCTATAAAATTCACGCACCATACAATCAGTCCTATACTGGAGGGGTTGTTAAATACTCCTTATAAGACTTAAATAATTATCTATTCTTGAGTTATTTTTAGAAGACTAATCCATTTTTAATAATATAATTATTGAAGTGGAATAAATTTTAAATTATTATAAGATAATAAATTGATAAATTATAGATGAGTTTAAATTTCCAATGATCGAAAGAGGTATTAAGAAGAAAACATTTTCCACTAAATCTTATATAGCATGACTTATGAATAATAATCCATCAAATTGTTGTCCACGGACATTTTATTACAAAATGACAAACAGTCCAATACTCCAATATATCATACACACTGATCACAGTACCGCATGTTTACTCCCTTGGACACACAATAGTCTTCAATCCACTAGATCACGAAAAATATAAATAAAACTAACAAAAATGACTATGATGTCTTTTTAATTATCAAACTTTCTAATATTCTAAAATTTAGCAAATGATGCAGCCACTAGGATTCTCTCTTCAAAACCTCTAACCTAGTAATTTGGCTAAATGTTACTTTTGTTCCTTTATGTTTTAGTATTTTTTTTTTTGTATATTAAGTTTTAAAAATCTCATTTTAACCCTTTTTGTTTTCGAAATTTTCATTTTGGTCCTTTCTTTTGTTTTCTGTTAACAACATTAGTGTTCCGTTAACTTTTATATTTTAAAATAATGACTAAATAATACTTTTGGTCCTTTATATTTTCGAAAGTCTCATTTTGGTCCATTATGTTTTCAAAAGTTTCATTTCAGTCCTTTCTTCTATTTTCAATTAACAACATTAGTATTCCATTAACTTTTATATTGTAAAATAATTAATTTTACATAGTAGCAGTTAAAAACTTTTGAGAAGACGACGCCAGATCAGCGATTTGAAATAGAGGAGTTTCTTGTTCGCACAAAAAAAGGAGGAGTTTCTTATTCCTTCACTTCCTCGTGCCCGTGATGTTCCACCATGTCTCAGAATCTCGCTAGATCGACAATGGAGAAGACGACGCCAGATCATTCACTCAATGTACACTTTCACTCACGAACACACTTCCATCCTTCTCCCAAGCACACTCGACTCACTGCAGTGCACCTCCTTCACTCAAAATGTCATGGCCCATGGCATTCCCCTTTGAACCACCATGAACACCACCTAACAGATTGAACCTTGAGGATGGACAATCATTTTCAAAATTTTAATAAAAAAGATTGTGGTGGTTAAAAACCGCCACAATGTTTAAATTAATTATGTTATCATAAATATAATTAATTTAAACACGGTGGTGGTTTTTAATAGTCATTATGTTAAAATTAATTATTTTAAAATATACTAAAAGTTAATAGAACACTAACGTTGTTAACAAAAAAACGGAAGAAAGAACTAAAATGAAACTTTCGAAAACATAAATGACCAAAAGTAACATTTAGTCTAAACTAAATTATTTTAAATTACAAAAGTTAACGTAACACTAACTATGAGTTAGCTTATCCAAAAGTAGAATATGTGAAACTTTTTACGAATTAGCTTATGTATAAGCTAATTTTAGCTTATGAAGAAGCCTATTTTTTCATCTTCTTATTTTTTTCTTCTAGAAGTACTTTTGGATAAACTAACCCAAACAAGCTTATGCATGTGTGCGTATAAAGATTTGAACGTATGAACTCACACCACTATGAGTTATATATATATATATATATATATATATATATATATATATATATATATATATATATATATATATATATATATATTAAAGGTAAAACAACTCTTACGATTGCTCCTCTAGCCAGTAGCCACTAAATAGGAGTTTGTTTGGGTTAGTTTATCCAAAAGTACTTCTAGAAGAAAAAAATAAGAAGAAGAAAAAATAGGCTTCTTCATAAGCTAAAATTAGCTTATACATAAGCTAATTCGTAAAAAGTTTCACATATTCTAGAAAACCTATATGAGAGAGCTTCTACAAGTTAGTTTATACATAAGCTAATTTTAGCTTATAGAGAAGTTCATTTCATATTTTTCTTCATAAAAGTGCTTCTGAATAAACTTAGCCAAATAGACCCCAGGTCCCTTTCGATCTATCGAGTTCTAATGTTGACCACAATTGTTATAAAGACCATCACTAATATGAAACTTTCTTTCACTGAAGACCCTACCGTCCTACAGTCGTACTTAATCTTTCTTTCCCCATGTGCACATTTTTTTTTTCCTTTTACCACTTTTGAAACTGATCACCTGCATGAACCTAGTGGCAAATAATTCTATCATAGATAATATGGTTTT
The DNA here is from genome assembly GCA_026413185.1 of Pueraria montana var. lobata. Classification (NCBI taxonomy): domain Eukaryota; kingdom Viridiplantae; phylum Streptophyta; class Magnoliopsida; order Fabales; family Fabaceae; genus Pueraria; species Pueraria montana. Next base: position 79,684,667 of record CM048648.1, read on the forward strand.
CTTTCTATTATCTTCATGCCAACTATCAAAAGACTTCGTCATATTGTTAATTATACGGTTTTGTCAGCATCATTTTTTAAGGTAGATTTTTAGAGATTAAAAGTGAATTGGTTTAGTAAAAGAAAAGTGGAAATTTTTTTATTAAAAAAGAAAATAATTATTACACTTTTATATTTCTAAATATAATAAATATTTTCTACTTTTTTATGCTTAAATATTTTCTACTTTTATTTAGTTAAAATCAGCTCAAAGAACTGATACTAACACAATCCTTAATTACATAATCTAATTTACGAGGAAGGTTAACGCTATGCCTTGCCAAATCTATTAGCAGCCAACAACCATTGTACAATCTGATTGATTATAAGGTTTCTCAATTGTTCAGTAAAAAGAAAAAAGATTTCTCAATTGAGTATAGCTGTGAGGAAGATAAATTAATAAAGTATTATCTTGTGTTTTAGCTTCAAGTAAATACCCAAATCTATTTACATATATAAATCAATCTACATTGAAGGCAATATATATAATTTCTTGCCCAGCTCCTATTCTCTCTCTCTCCCTCCTTGGTACAATTTTTTGGTACACCTCTCTCTCTCTCTCTCTCTAAAGTTGTAAATAATCATAAAAAATAAAATATTATATTAAAACTAGAAATAGAAACAACATAATATAATAAAAAAGAAGAAGAATATTATAACAGTATAAAAATTCAAAGTAATTTTAATGTAACATTATAAAATTAGTAAATGATTAAAAATTATTGTCAGAAAAATTCTAAAAATAAATATACTAAAAATTAATAAATATAAACTAATAAAACAATATATTAACTATCAAGCAAAAAAAGTTATAAATTTGTTTTAATAAGATAATAAACTAAAACTATTAATAAAATAAATCTTAAAAATATAATTTTTTTTCACTATATAATCTTAAAAATATAATTTGTAAATTTTTAATATTCTGAAGATGATAAAAATAATTTTAAAAATATATAAATTATCTTAAAAATCAGAAATAAGAACATTTTCATATTATGAAAAACATAAATAATTTTATGGTAATAAATTAAAAAGTTCAAATAAATAAATAAATAATAGATATGGTTTTTATCTTAAAATATTTGTAGTTATTTCATTCTTTATTTATCCATCTTATAATTATAAACATTATAAACATTTCAAATATATAAAAAAGAAACTTTTCCCTTTCCTTTTTTTTTTCTTTGAGAAAGGCCCAAAGGCCACTATAGGCTAAACTAAAGTAATAAGAGCAAGGCTAACGCCCACTACACCATGCCATAACAAAGACATACAACCCAAATGAGGGAAGGATAGAGAATGGAGACTAAAAGCAAATGAGTGCACCACCAACCAGTCAACAACAACAACCGCATTACGTTACGTATACACTTCTCTTAAAGTATGGCTAACCCAAACTTGCTAGGTCCTACAATGTTCGGGTTGCCCATATTTTCATTTGATTAATCTTTTCTTCTTCTTTTTTTTTTAACCAGGTATCCTTCGGTCAAGAGTTAAAGACTAATTCTTCAAAATACTGAGATCTATTTAAATGGTTAACTTATTCCAGTAGATTTTTTTTCAAACGCACAAACCAGGATCAAACCTCTAATCACATATGCTTAAAGGACAAAGTTATTTGACAATCATGTCACACCATATTCATCATCTGATTATCTATATCAACTACAATAACACAATTCATCATAGTCAAATTATCTAGGACTTAAAATATTAGAAATTTCATGATTAAATAATTAAAAATTTAACATCAGGTTCATAAGATTAAATAACTAGATTAGAGATTTAGGTAGTATAAACAATTTGAAAAAAGGACCAAATAATCACATATAATTTACAGGAAAAGTGTATTACTATCTAAATCAAATAGATTAATACGAGAGAAAAAATTATAATATTAGTATGTAAATTATACTTAATGATGAAAAGCTAACATGAATGAATGCTTATATTTGAATTTGAGGGATTGAAAATATACAAGATGCAAGATGTAAAGTTTTCATGAAAAAAAAATATAGAGAAAAACATGAACAGGTTAATATTGAATTACAAAAGTAAATATTTATAGTTTTTATCTCATAAAAATGAAAACTTTGAAATTTTGTTAATATCTATGCCATTTTTTAATATTTTTTTTTCTTTTAGAAATATCACTTTTATTATTGTTTTAATTCATTTTTTTTAAGTTTCATATTTTTACCTTTATTGTTTTTGATAGGGCATCATAGCAGATCCACAGAAAAACATCTATTCCTGCAAAATTGATGCATCAAATGCCTAATCTTGAGTTTGAGGGTTGTTAAAAACTTTTTATAAACCTTAGGCAATATATCTTCCTTCCTTGAGTTAGATCAATCCATTTCTAATAATATTATTATTGAAGTGAAATGAAAATTAAATTATTTTATAAAAAAAAGTTATTTAAATTATAATATAAATAATGTTCTAAGGATACTGGTTAAATAATTAAAAAAGATAAAGTTTTTATTGAAAATCATATGGGAGTGCATTTTAAAATTATAGAGAGCGCATTTTTACGCATTTCAATAAAAGATTTTCTCATTTTACTTCCTTAACCAGTGCTAATACTGGTTAACATTTGCATATAGATAAATAGTAATAAATTGATAAATTATAGATAATCATAATTTTCCAATGATAGAAAGAATTATTCAGAAGAGAAAATTCTCCACTCAAATCTTGGTTGTTATTACTTATGAATCAACCATCAAATTTGTCTACAGTTTACAAAATGACAAGGTGTAGTCATACACACACCACACCAATTACAGTACAACATATTTAATTTCTCCCTTGGACACACACTAGTCATCAATCATGAAAAATACAAAAAAAAAAACCAAAAAAAAATGACAAAGTCAAATCATACACCACACTAATTACAGTTCAGCATATTTACTACCTTGGACACACTATAGTCTTCAATCTACTAGAACATTAAAAATACAAACAAAACCAACAAAATGTCAAAGTCATATCATACACCACTACAGTGCAGCATATTTACTAGTCTTTAATATACCAGGACTGTTTGGATAAATTTTTTCATAAACACTTATAGAAAAAAAAATAAGAAAAAAATAAAATAAGCTTTCATATAAGTTAAAATTAGCTTATACATAAGTTAAAAATAATCTTTTAAATAAATTAATATGAGAAAATTTCTATAAATTATTTTAAGTATAAACTCATTTTAACTTACGAAAAAATTCGTTTCATTTTTTTTTTATTTTTTTTTAAAAGTACTTTTAAAAAAATTTATCCAAACAAATCCTAGATTATGAAAAATACAAACAAAACCAACAAAATGACTAGGATTATCAAACTTTCTAAATATTGTCAAATTCAGCAGATGGCACAGCCATTAGGATCCTCTTCAAAACTTGTACCATAGTAATGTTGATAACTATACTGTGGTGGTGTCATCATCTGGTTATAAAGGGGATAGCCTTCAGAGATCAGCTTGAGAGGAACAGTTACTTTTGGTGACTCGATCTTCTTGTCCTCTTTTGCACCTGGCTCGACCTTGTTGTCCACTTTTGCTGGTCCAACTGAAACTATTTCAGTGTGGCACCACTTTCTTAGCTTGGACACTGCACTCACTGGATCAATGTCCCCTAATAAGATCATTTTTTTGTCCTTCACGTCAACAGAAACTAGTTCAACCCCTGCAAATTAATATTTACAAATACAATTTTATTAACACAAAAAAATCATTGGATGCTTGACACTTTATGATATGGATTATTTTGTTTTTTTAAACAAAAGCAAAGTTTGTAGATATATTGATATAATGAAAATTTTGATATATACCTGAAAGGCCTGATGCTATCTTCATAGCTTTTTTCTTCATTCTATCATCATGTAAGTCCACCTTTAACACTACTTTCTGTTACACAACAAATCAAAGAGCTGTTAAGAACCAACAATTACTACTTCTACGTCTAAAACATGAAAGGAAAAGTTAAATGCAAGCCCTAGTGGAAACAAAACAGTGTAAAACTCTGAGAAAGCTCAAGAAATGGGATTCATGCGCATTGATTAGTTGAAAGAAGTAATTAAGTAGAGGAAATAAAAGAGATTGGTTTCATCCCATGAGAGTCTAGTTCCCACCTTCATTGCAATTAAAGCTTGCTTGTGAGAGCCAACAAAGAATTGTTTGGTGTCAATTGCAAAGGAAGCTAGGCGAAGAGATAACCTGGGGGTGGCTTTTATTTTGAAAATGAACTTGTGATAGGTATAGCTGAGATTGAGCAATATTTATAGAAAAAAATATAAACATCCTCCTTCGATGGAAAAAGAGAAAGGTATAAAGAATAAAATTGAAAAAGTTATAGAGATAATAAGTAATGTAATATAAATGAATTTTTTTTAATAAAAATGAAATAAAATTAAGATGAGAATATATATATATATATATATATATATATATATATATATATAGGGGGTGTTGAAAAACCGTCTTAATTGTGGTCACACATAGGCCCACCTTAGTTGTGGCGGGTAGCCATGGACATAAGAGGGGTGCGTTGAAGTCCCACATTGTGTGGCGAGTAGCCGTGGACAAAAATGGGGCATGTTGAAGTCCCACATTGACTAGAAATGGTACTGAGATAAAGTATATAAGTGGGGAACAATCCTCATCTTATAAGCTGGTTTTGTAGGGTTGAGTTAAGTCATAACTCACTCACTTTCTGACATAGTATCAGAAAGTATATAAGTGGGAAACAATCCTCACCTTACAAATCGATTTTATAGGGTTGAGTTAGGTCATATGATAATGACTGTAGCCTAAATTAAAAATATCTTGTTTAATCAAGTCAAGTCATCACCATATAACTGATCATATTTTTTTTTAATCAGCAAAAAATTATTTCATTATGTAAAGGTACCAGGGGTACCAAAATCCATATACAAAAGTTTTAAAAGACACCACCAGCAGGGACACTTCCCAGGTCATTGGTTAGATAATATTTATGACTTGAAGCCATAAATACAAGCTAACCAATTGGTTAGACATAATGCCAATAAAATGTCAACTCCCCCTGTCATTCCCTGACCAAAGTAGGCGACATGTGTGATGCCCAATGGGCCAAGTAAGTATGATATTCCTATAGTTAAAGAAAAAATTGTTCCACCAAAGATTGAATATGAGGATTGGTTTCCATTGATTCTCCACCGCTTAGATAGCTAGTCCCATAGACCAACTGCCACCAACCCGTGTTAAATAAAATTCACCCACCACAAGTGATTTAAATGTTGTCCACCACATAATTAATGCCTCAAAGTTTTCAAATTCCACCTGTGAGATCCTGAGACAGAAGACACGTCCCTGCATTGCTTTGCCATGCAACAAATGAATGATCAAAATCCTTCGATAATTCTTTCAACCAAGCCCATGTGAAAAAGATAACATCCTTCATAATATTCTCCTTGCCGACAACCACATCCTTAAAAATACAAATGTTTCTGTACCTCCATATGTTCTAGACCACTGCCCTCCATAACACTAACCATCTCTTTGAGTCCTTTTTTGAGTGACAGGAAGACTCATGTTGCAGTAAGTTTATCACAGGGTCCTGGGAAATAACTGTATTAATTCCTACCCAAGAAAGGCATTATTTCCACACATCTTGTGATAGCCAACATGTAAAACGGATGTGGTGCATATATCCCTCTTGCAGATTACAAAAAGGGCATACATTACCGTCTGATGATAACAAAATATTCCTATTTGCCAGATTATCCCGTGTAGGTAGCTTATTTAGCATAGCCCTCCAGATAAAAAAATGTACTTTTTGGCGGTACTTTCAAGCTCCATACCAAAGAGAATATTTCTTCCTGTTGAGCATTTATATCCAGTTCCTGCAAGCATCTGTATGCTGAATGTGCAGTGTAAGTACCAGAGACATCTCCAAGCTAGCACCAAGCGTCCTCAGACTGAATTGTTGACATGGTAGGTAAGACTGAATTCTGGAAATCAGTGACTAAATCTACTTCCCATGTGAACCATTCCCTGCGCCAATTGAATTTCCAACTCCAATTTTGACCCTCCCAACATCCCATATCACACAATGTACTAGGTTGTTGGTTTGAGTTAAGAAAAATCCTAGGAAACTTAGTTGCTAAGCTTTCCTCACCTAACCAAGAATCATGCCAAAATTTTATCTCCTCACCACTACCCACCCTCCATTGCACAAGTTTTGCAAACCAATTTGAGGCTTCTAAGCTCCCACAAGTGTTACAAATGTCTCTCCACCAAATGGATGCATTATTGCTCTTCTCCTCCCTCAATAAACCTCTCAAGGATACTACACCATAAAGATCCCCTCTTGTGAAAAAGAACCCATCTCCATTTACCAAGGAGAGCCGTATTAAAGATATTGATATCTTTAATATCTAACCCACCATGATTTTTGGATTGACAAATCTTTTCCCACTTGACCCAACTAATTCTATTGTTACACTCATCACCTCCCCACAAGAAAGATCTCTGAATCCTCACTAACTTCTTCACCATTCCACAAGGTATTTTAAAAAATGATATGAAAAACAAAGGCAAGGAATTCAATACCGAATTAATGAGGCACACTCTTCCTGTAAAGGATATCATCTTATGCTTCCATTTAGAAAGTTTCTTTGAGAATTTGTCAATGATAGGCTTCTAAGTGTCCTCCCTCCTAGGATTTGCACCAATCGACATACCAAGATAGATGAAAGGTAAAGATAGAACTTTAGAATTCAAAAGGTTGCTATATCTCTCCAAGATCCCATTCTCCACACCAATAGTCCCAAAAAAACTCTTGTGGAAATTAACTTTCAGACCATAAACAAGCTCGAAACATTTAAGAATACTCTTGATCATTACAACATTGCTCAAAGATGCTTCACCCAAAAATAGAGTGTCATCCGCATATTGCAAGAGATTTACATCCACATTTTCTCCTCCCACTTAGAAACTAGAGTATTTGCCTTTTCCAATAACTTCTCTCATCAACCCACGAAGCCCTTCAGATACAATAGTGAATAGGAAAGGAGCAAGTGGATCTCCTTACCTAAGTCCCCTTTGTGCCATGAATTCTGAAGAAGGACTACCATTTACAAGGACAGAGGTAGTACTAGATTATAAACAACCCATAATCTAACCGATCCACTTATCATCAAAGCCCAATCTCTCCATCATGTAATACAAGAAGTTCCATGATACCGAATCATATGCCTTTTCGTAATCTACCTTAAAGATAAGACATTTCTTCTTCAATCTCTTTACTTCATCAATAGCCTCATTTGCCACCAAGACACTATGTAACAAATATCTTCCACCAAGAAAAGCACTCTGTCTTTGGTCTATAACCTCTGGAAGCACCTTTTTCAATCTATTTGCTAGAACCTTAGCCACTATCTTATACATACATCCCACCAAAGATATTGGCCTAAACTCCCCAAGTTCTTGCGGATCTTCTTTCTTTGGGACCAAGGTGATAAATGATGCATTGCTCCCTCTTAGAAATCTACCATGATCATGGAATTCATTTACAAATCTCAAAATATCCATCTTCAACAAGTCCCAAAATTTATTGATGAATTTGAAATTTAGTCCATCAGGCCCCAGACTTTTGAAGTTCCCACATTCCCAAATAGCATATCTAATCTCTCCCTCATCAAATCTTGCCACTGACAACACCTTGTCTTCATGTGAAATTTCCCCAAATCTAACACCATCAAGCTTTGGTCTATTCCATGCTACTTCAGAGAATCTTTTTGAGAAGAATAATCTAGCCTCTTCCTTGACCCGAAGTGGATCATCTATCCAAACACCTTCAATATTTAATCCTCTCATCATGCATTTCTTCTGCCTCCAATTAATCAAACAATGGAAATATCTAGAATTTTTATCACCCTCCAAAAGCCATTTAGATCTAGCTTTTTGCCTTAAGAGTGATTCACTACACATGACTACCTTCTAGAAATCTTCTTGGAGATTCTTCCTTCTCACAATTTCCTCTTCACATAAGTCGTCATCTTCCTCTTTCTTATCAAGGGCATTCATTTCCTCCTCAATAAGTTTGTGTCTTATCTCAATATTTCCAAATAGCTCTTTATTCCACCACTTCAATCTTGACTTCAAGGCCTTTAGCTTTTCTTTTTGGACATAAGCTCCCCATCCATGCACCTTCATACAACACCAAGTATCCCTAACAAACTTCTTAAATCGCTTATCCATGAACCAACAATCAAGGACCTTGAAAGGTTTTGGTCCCCAATCAATGGATGTATTCTTCAAGATGATAGGACAATGATCTGAAATATTTCTATCCGCAATGTGCTGTGAATAATCCTGCCAAATCTCTAGCCACTCTGTAGACACCAATACTCTATCAATTCTACTTCTTGCTCTCTCATTCGGTCTGAACCAAGTGAATTTTCTCCCAGACATAGGAAAATCTATCAATTCCATTTCTTCAATAAAGAGGTTCAAATCTTCCATTTCTCTTCCTCCGTATGAATTTCCACTTAAACCCACCCTTTCCTCCATTCTTCTAACACAATTGAAGTCTCCTAAAATACACCAACACTTGATATTACAAGAGTTCCGTCTTCTTTTTAGATCCTCCCAAATTCTTAATTTCATTTCTCTTTCACATGGAGAGTATACATTGACAATGACCACCAAGGAATTTGACTCCTTCCATATTCCCTCCATCCCAACATATCCTTCACCAAGAAAAGAGTTGATTAGTTTAAAATAATCTACTCCCCACACACAAAGTAGTCCACCAGAAGATCCATTAGATGGGACCATCAACCACTTGATCATACAATCCCCCCACAAAGCATTACAAAGAGCTTGCTAACTTCCTATTTTTTAGTTTCTTGTATACACAACATTTGAATATCTTCCTTGATCACCTAACTTCTAACAAACTTGCATTTGATCTTCCCCCCCCAGCCCTCCTACATTATAGGATAAAATCCTCATTTTGGGACATTGCTTGCACCCTCCAAGAAATCCTTAGCTGCCTTGCTTGCTTCCATTTGGTCTCTTTTTTCCATATGTACTAATTTATCCATAATTGCCTCTTCATCCACTTCAAAATTGACACCAATGCTCTTACCCAATTCCCACAATTTCTTTACTTCTGCCACTTCATCTTTCAGCCAAAACATCTTGTTGCAATTTTGAATGCAACAATCTGATAAAATATTGCTAAATTCCAGCTTTAAGGCTCTCTTTTCCACTCTTCCCTTCAATCTTTCCTTTTCTGCTTCTGATATCCCCAAGATAAGGGGCTTTGTACCTTTTGTAGCTTCCACAAATGAAGGGGTAGAGATTTGGCCAAGAGACTTTATAAGGCCACGAGTTACCCCTCCAGATGCACATATCTCCTCTTTAGAAATGTTTTTATCATCGTGCAGTCCCCGCATCATAGGTTCTACGTTTTACACCCCCTGTTGTTGACTAGGCCAATGTCTACTTATTCCTTCCCCTGGGCTTAGAGAGTCAGTCGCTTGCTTTCCCATAGTCCAAATATCTTCGAGATTAGTTTGGGCCTCACTTAGCCCATCTATATGACATATGTCTCCCTCCAACACTTCTTTCCCCTTTACTTTTTCTTCCTAATACACCAAGTTTCCCCCCAAATTAACTATGCCCTTCCCATCATCGAACGCCAGATTGTCAACGTACAGGCTTGGCCCCACCACTTCACGTTGATTGGTTTCGCTCGACTCTCCTACATCCCCTAGCGTTTCTTTTTCCTTCACACTTTTTTGAATTTGAATTTATGTCACCTCATTATGTCTCATCTTTGTAGTGCTTTCAGATAAAGCCACTTCTTCATCTTGTATTAACCCCTGGATTTCTACCTCTAACCGAATATTACCCTTTGGGTAGACAATTGAAGTTTCGTCTTCCCCTAGGCCGCCGTTATGTCGTTGTTCACCAGGGACGCCAATAGCTACTCTATCTTCATCTTTTGGAAAGAGGCTCATATCATCAGAGCGTTCCGAAACTGAAGAACAACACTCCAGCCCCACAACACTACCCACAGACAAGTCTTCTGATGATGATTTATCTCTCCGCCATATACTACAGCAACATCGGTTGACTTGTGGTTTAACTTCCTCCACCAAAGGCACTTGTAGCAACTGTTCGTTGATTTGTATCCTCCTGTGTGTGTTGCTGAAGAGTGGCGACTCCAACTTGACTAGGATACGAGCAACACCAATCCTATCCAAGTTCTGTGTTTCTTTGGCTAGACCAATAAACTGACCATAAATCCCAACAATTTGTGTGAAACAAATTGTCCCCCATAAATTCAAAGGGACCCCTGAACAAGTTAACCACACAAGCCTACTTCCGATTGAAAGATTTTTATTCCATCTTTGAAATGAATGGAACATAGCCGAGAGACCTTCCTCCTCCGAGTCGCTAAGCTCTTGTATGTCTTTTTTCTATACCTTTAATCAGAGCTAAATCTCCACTTAGGTAGCGCAAACGAACTTCCCTTGTTCCACAGAGCATATATACCTCATGTAGTCTATCAAACATAGTTAAGTTCTTTTTGGTCCCAACCCAGCAATCCTCAAGCCAGCTCCCATTCTCTTCATCCACTTTAATTTTTTGCCCATGCCACTTGTTATCTCCCAGTCTCTCCATACTTCCTTGTTTTGGCCTTCATACTTTCTTTTCAACGTTTGTTCCTTTCTTTACAATCTATGCATACGTTTTGTGGTTTTGTCTGTCAATATCACCTCTTATACCATCTCCCTGCTTATCCTTCACTGTTCCTGCAGCTTCAGCTTCAAACATAATTGATTTCCCTTTTATATCTTTCCTTTCAGTATTCATCTTTGTTAAACGCCTCCTATATTTAGGGATATTAACATGCATCTTCTGGTTTCCTATTCTGATAGTGTCCAGCTACTTCTCAAGATTTTTGCCATCTTTAACATCTGAAAACCTCACAAAACCATATCCCATCTATTTCTTCTGCGTGCAATGAACACTTCTCTCACCCTCCCCCATCGTTGGAAAACCTTCCATAGTTCAAATATCCCGAAGTCATCCGGGAATTTCTCAAAAAAGAACGTCGTAATGTCTACTTGATCCCTCCAGTTTTTTGACCACTGTCAGCACCCAATTTTGTCCGGATAAATACAAAATAATTGAAAAATAAAAATAACAAAAAACTAGTAAACAAGTCAATTTAAAGTTGCTTCCTAAAATTCAAAATGTAATTTTTGTTTAATTTGCAACTCAAGTCTAAAAAGAAAAATGAAGAAAAAAGAAATAAAATGCCAAAATAGAAAAATACAAAAAAAGAAGAAGAAGAGAAAATAAACAATGAAAAAACTCAAAAAAGAAAAGAACTAATTCTTGTTGGTATTTGATCAAGCTTATATTTTGGTGTGACGGTAACTTTTTTATTCATCTTAACAAGGAAAATGACCTCTCTTCCGTAAGCTTGTAGCCTTGAAAAGAAGTCTAGCAATTTTCCCTTCTCTTATAGAGCACAGTGATCATAGACTGCACAAGAAGCACATATTTAGCAGGCTTTTCAGCCAAAAATGTGGATCTGGTTTTCCTTTTGGGCTTCAAAAGAGACGAAACACACACGGTTTTAGGGGGGACTGGCACGGCTCTCCTTATTCTTCCTCAACAGATTCACTCTCCCACAACACTCATAAGATAGTAGGCACCTTTCTCTTTCAAGAAAAAAAGAGCATTCGGACTCTTCACCCTCTCACTTCCACTCTTTCACTAAAAAAAAAGCACCATGTTATTAACCTTTGACCCTCCATGAGTACCAGCTAGCAGACACACCAACTCACAGCACCCTCAACCAGCATCATCTTCAAGCGCATCCAAGCCCGCTGAGGAGGAAATGCGTCTGTAATGTCACTCAAGTCTGCATCAGCTCGTCCTGATTCCTCTACCTCACTCGCACTTCTTTTACTCTGTGCTGCTAAGGTCTATGCATCATTATGTGGTCTTTTCCTTTCTCTTTTAGCTTTGTGCGTTGTTATGAGGTCTGTACATTGCGGCTCCGCACTTTTCACTCATGGTTTGTTCTCCCGTTTGTGCATTTGTTGTAGAGTGTGGGTTTTCATACACTGTGTAAACTGTGTTTACTTGTTCATATTTTACGCATGTTGTTGTGCTCCTATTGTTCCATTAAAGGGAGTGCTTGAAAATGCTGGTTATGTGTTTTGAGTTTACCGTGCTTGACAGTGGTGTTTCAAAGTCCTGTGTGTTTCTTTCCTACCCCGCTATCCTTTCTTTCTCTTATTTCATTTAGTTAATTTTTGTCTTGTTATAATATGTCTATATAATGCCTTGCTGCACATGATTGTTATATTGTTATGCTACTGTTACTTTTTATTCATGTTATTTGTATTTGTCATGCTAAGTATTAAATTGAATTTGGTTGTTTTTACGTGTATGTAGAAGCTAATGAAAATAATTAAAATAATAATAATGATAATACTTTTGTTCACAAAAATATTTTATAACTCTTAGAATTAACTTTTACAATTTAACTAGAAATTATTTTGATAAAAAAGAGGGTTAATTGGATGTGACATCCTCTTAATCCTGAGATTTTGAGACACAAGTTGCGACAGCTTGATGTTTTGAAATTCTTTCTTAAAATATCTTGTTAAATCAAAATTAAATTGCTTCAAGAATAAAAATGAATTGACTTGGGTGTACACCTCTGTCCATTTGATATCATAGGATGTATGAGTTGTGACAACTCAGAAATCCTAAATTTTTAAACTCAAAAATTAAAAAAATTAAAAAATGTCAACACACAAATATTTTCTACCCCAAAGAACTACGTAACTCTGAATTCTCCATTGCACCTGGAGATACGTAGGAGCAGGGGATCACTCCTGTCGAGCTAAAAAGATAAAAAAAATATAAATTGAAAAAAATAAAAAATATAATGCTAATCCTCTTTTTCATAATAATAAACTTCTTTTTAATAATAAAAATTTTGTTGTTAAAAAAAACAATAAATAAAATATCCAAAATATTCTTGTTTTATTTTAAGGGGTAAAATAAATAATTTTAAAAGTTATTAAAATTTGCACATTTAATTAGAGGTAACTGTCTTTGGACGGGCGTCGTAGGATGCTAATACCTTCCCTACACGTAATCGACTTCCGAACCCAAAATCTGGTTTTCAAGACCATTTTCTTTTAAAGGTTTTTCCGTAGTTTTCTTTAATAAACTATGGTGGCAACTCCTCTATTTTTAACCGTATTTTTTAGCTGTCCCGCCGCGACATTGGTTGCGACAGATGGCGACTCCACTGGGGAACTTTTTTTAGAGAGTCAAGCCTGATTAATTAAATGTGCAAAATTAATATAACTTTTTATTTATTTATGCTACCCCTTACTTTCTTTTCATTTGTCGTTGTATATTTATTTGTCTATTTGTTTTCTTGATTGTTGTGGTTGGAAATATTATTTGTTCATCAAACCTTAGGGTAGAAGACCATTGTTATATGTTGTGTGGTACTTTTCTGGATTTTTTGTAGGTATGGGTTTGGGAAGTTCTAGGTTGTGCTCCCTTCACACACTACACTTGCTTACACTTCTTCACACACTTTGAGAGTTGGGTCCTATACCCGGGCCTGAGTGCTGCTTAGGATGAGTAAGAGTTTGAGTAGTGGTAACCTTCTGGATGTACATCTTGCTGGGTTATCATGAAGGCCTTGCCTAGAGTTTGATCCTTTTGAGGGTATTATCACTTCTAATAGTTTACCTATTGTTGTGATCAATATACCAAGGGGGGATCCTCGGCTCTAGAGACCATTTTGGTGAGATAGTAAAGCCACCCTCTATGAGTGTGAATGGATAAATGACCTTAGATCCTTAGTTTAGCGCATTAGGTGATCCAAATTAGGACACAAAGGGGGCATTCATCTTTCTTCTCTCTACGTTCATGTTCATATGCATAAAAAAAATGCTTTGTTTTTTTGAAAAACAAAAATTAGTGGTCATCCAATGATTCGCTTTTTTTTCTTATCTCTCATTTGCATTCTCTCAAATTTCAAAAAGCAAAGATAAAAATAGTCATACATGTTGCATTCATGCATTTTTATTATGCATAATTTGTCATTTTGCATGACCATTGAATAAGGAAATCAAATTTTAATATTTAATTCTTGCATCTAGGGAAAAATCATTGGTAAAAAAATGATCAATATTCATTCTTTTTCTTTTTCATGCATTGCATTTAGTCCAACCAAAAATAGGTTGAGTTGTCTTTTTAAATGCATAATTATTTTCATGTCTTTTTGCATTAAAAAGAAAAGAAAAATAAAAAAAAGAGTCTTTCATAGCATCCTTAAAAATAAAGGTGTTTATCATGTCTTACATTCATAGATTGAGCTATCATTCTTTTGTAGACATCTCATTTCATGCATTAGCATTCATCCCTCATGAAAAAATGATGGAGACAAATAACGGCAATGCTAGCCTATAGTCTTTGCTACGCGTCTTTATTTCATAATTCATGCAAAAAAGTTCATGCTATACATCAAAAAAGGAAAAATAGGATGAAATTTACATTTGCACCATGCATAGTATTCACTTGTGATTTTTCCTCTTTCATGCATCACATCTCATCTCATGTGTAGCATATAGTCTTTAGTTACATCTCTACATCCCATAATACATGCATACGTAACATGCAAAGGATGCTCATGCTACATCCCATGAAAGAAAGAAAAAAAGAGAAAAATGGGCAAAAATGGGGTCATATTTTCATTTACATTGTACCTCATTACATCATCATCACTCATTTCAATAACAAAATAAGATTTTTCGGATAATTTTCTCTTTTGACTCATGATTTTTCTGGCAAAAAATAATGAATGATGATGACAAGAAAAAGAAAAATAGAATCAAGTTTGCATTTTGCATCATGTACTAGTGACTTTCCTCTTTTATGCATATGCATCCCCCATTCATTGACATGGTAAAAGATATTTTGGCTACATTTGCATATTAGATCCATCCTCATATCATGTGTGCTTAGTAAAAGAAAAAAGACAACAACAAAAAAACAAAAATAAGAGGATATTGCAATAACCAAAGTCCAATTGTCGAAAAATTATGAAATGAATTGTTCATATTGATGCCTCCACTGCATTTGCTCTAAAAAAAACATATAATAGCCATGCATTTCCGCATTTTCAATATACATATGTGACATTCATCATTTGCATCCTCGAAGTAATTGCTCATCATTTATCTTCACACATCTAGCACTTAGGGAAATTCATTTGGAAAATTCATCAAATTCATTTCTAGATTAAGTCTGCGTGCATTCCATGCATATTGTCATATTTTGCATTCAATGTATGTATTGGTTAATGCATTTCGAGTAATAAAAAGCACTCGCGTCTCATAATTGCATTGCTGACTGTGTTTCATGCAAACCTGCTCATTTTGTTCATAGTGCTTGTCCGCATTGCTGATTGCATTTAATGCTCGCATTGTTGAATGCATTTTTATGCAAAAAAAAAAAATGTCATATTTGCATTTCATATATGTGTGGAGACTATATGTCATGCATAAAAAGCTTGCATTACACATCTGCATTAGTGATTACATTCCATCCATGCATAAAATAAAATAAAATGTCTCATTGGTTGCATTCACATCATTCTAGCTTTGAGTTAATTAGTATTTTCATGGACAACACGGTTTTCTTAGCATTTTTGCATACAAAAAGAAAAAAAGAAAAATAAACCAAACATTTGTGACGCAAAAATATCTTCTTAGCATTGCGCAAAATACTTGGATCTCCTTCTGCATACATCATGCATCACGTTAAAAAAAAGAGAAAGCAAGCATTTAGGACATAATTTTCTCTTTGTTCAACATGTTAGTTTGCATCATCTATGCAACTTTTAGCATTTGTTTATGCATATTAGCCGCCATTTCATTTGATGCTTTGCATTTCATTCATGCATTTCAGCATAAAAAAAAACTCATTGAATGAAAAAAAAAAAAAAAGCAAAATAAGAGAAAACTCTTGAATTGATTGTTTTTCCTTGAAAAAAAATCAAATTTGTCAAATCATAAATTCTTTGCAAACTCAATTGAATCCAGAAAGGGAAAGAATAAAATGAGGGGGGAAAAAAAGAAGGAAAATAATAAGGGTATCGCTTATAACTCATCCAATTTTGAGGAATAGGCAATGATTCTCAACCGTTTTGCAACACAGAGTCTTGGGAGACCCAATGGTCTAATCTCTTCTGATTATCAGGTTTAGCGGTGTAATATTTGTGAACTAGTGTTAACTTTGTTTGAAGCTTTCATTTAATAAACTTGCATGATATGTTGCCTTCCATTACCTCCATCTCCACACCTTGACTCAACCCCCTCCAAACTCTCCACTTTTGAATTGCCCCATAAAGGTTTGTTCCAATGATAACACATGGTACTCTTTTGAATGATTCCCAATAAACAGTTTGCAAATTTAACATTAGGCAACTTTTTCACTTTTTGGGTTTATCCAGTCAATGTCCTGAGTCCACTTGAGGCAAGTCTTTTGAGCAAAAAAAAAAGGGCGAAAAGGAAAAATGATCAAAAAGTCTGTTAGGCTGAAAACCCATAAGGGTAGCTTAAGCAAAAGTTAGGACACAAAAAAAAGGAAGAAAAAAAGAAGAAAAGAAAAAGCATGCAATTCATTGTAATTTTGTCTTAAGGTTAAAGTTTTTGAAAATAAAGCAATCATGACTTGAAATGATGTGTGGCCATTCTTCTCTATCCCTAAAATATGTAGATTATCCTTTGCTACCCAATTTGAGCCCTAAAAAAAAAACTTCAAATCATCCCAAACAAGGATCACCCTTACATTAAGGATCAATACAGTGCTTGCATTGAGTCTACTTAATATGTGGTTCAGTCAAGACAAGTGATGACAAAAATGTCTAGTACAAAAAGAAAAGGGCAAAGGAAAATAAGACAAAAAGCAAAAAAAAAAAAGGGGGGGGGGGGGGGGGGGGGGGAAAGAAGTTAAGAAAAAGAAAAAGAATACTTGATGCAACATTGCAATGAAGATCCTTGTTTCAAATAACCTTCAAACACCCATTTGAGCCTTACATATCCTTGCTTTCATAGCCCTCTTAGCCTTTGGCCACGTTACGAGCTTAATAAAGTCCATATTGATCAAAGATTGATTGCTCTTGCTTTCATAAACCTTAATCCTACGATAAGATAACTTGACACATTTATCATTGTCAACATGCTTGCTAAAAAAAATGCTCTAAGACTTATCGTTCAAGATTCCTTCAGGTAAGTCAAATACTGGGGAAAATTTCTTACACATCAATAATAACTGACTGACATGCTCCATTCATGAAAATCACTCAGAGAGGCTAAATAAAGGTTAATCGGGGAAACTCATAGGTCATTTGTCAGGTCCTATTCTTGTTGAGTCCAAACTGGGACACTCCTTTCCATCTTGATTTCATCCTCTGATTCCACCCTAAATCTAAGTTGGGGCAGTTCATAGGCCATACCAGCTTCATTTTGTCCCCCAGTCATGTTTCTTTGAGTCCAAATCTGGGGCAGTCCTTTCCATCTATGTGCCCTCCTTTATCCCCACCCTTCAAGCCTAAACTTGGACAATTACCGTACCTATCATTCCCTCTCCATTTCATTCACTAAAATGGGGTAGTTGTTTCATGTTTCACTTTGTCACCGTGATTTTAAACTGGGGTAATTGTCCAATTTTCCAATTCATTCATGCTCTTCATTTCATCATAGATTGGGGAAACTCATACTTCTTTCCTCTACATTGGGGCAAATCAGAACTCATACTGGGGAAATCACTGGTTGACCTTGCATCTTCTATCAAGCATCCCCATTTCAAACCCAAAACCTTTTTCCAAAACTCATCTGGCACAGCCATGCATGTTGATCAAATAATGCTTCAAATAAAGATAACAAATTTAAGGAATGTCCTCCATCAGCAAGTTAGACCAGAAAGGGTCCCATTGACTTTAAGTTATGTATCTTGTGAAAATGAGGGTCAGTTGTCCATGATTCCATTAATTAAAAAAAAGAGAAAAAAGAGTATACAAAAAAATGAGTTTGCATGAATTTGTTTTCTTCATGAAAAATAATCAATTCAAAGCATTTCTCTTTGCAATAACTAAAGGAAAAAGGTGAAAAAGAAAAAAATAAAGAAAGAAAAATAAAAGCTTTTCTTAGCGACACCTCATGATCATCAAGCATTCATATTCATCAATGCATTAGCATCACATCCCAATTGCATCTTGAACATTTTTGGCTGTTAGGTCCCACCATTTCATTCTCAAGAAGATTATTTTGTTGTCTTCTCATTATATTTAGTTGAGCATTCGAGCCATTTGCTTGCACCACATGTGTTCCATTCACAATCTTGCATATCAAGCATCACATCAATCTCTTTCATGTTTACTCTCTATCAAAGTCCAGTATTTGCCTGGCATCAACATCATTTGCGTTAAGTCCAATACTTGTCTGGCATCTGCATTTAAGTCCAGTACCCAACTGGCACCTACATTTAAGTCCAGTACCCAACTGGCATCAGCATCGAAGTCCAGTACCTGCCTGGCACCAGCATTTAAGTCCAGTACCTTGCCTGGCACCTGCATCAAAGTCCAATACCCAACTGGCAACTACAGTGCAGTACCCTGCCTGGCACCTGGATCAAAGTCCAGTACCTGTCTGGCATTAGCATTTAAGTCCAGTACCTGTCTAGCACCTGCATCAAAGTCCAGTACCCAACTAGCATCAACATCGATGTCCAGTACCTGCCTGGCACCAGCATTTAAGTACAGTACCTGTCTGGCATCTGCATCAAAGTCCAGTACCTATCTGGCACTTGCATCAAGTTCAGTACCTCCCTGGCACATACTCAAATTCAATTACCTGCTTGGGTCCCCGTGCCCACTGCATTGCATATCGAGTCCCCGCACCATTGCTTTTAAATTTTGGGTCCCCGCGCCCATTGCTTTTAAATTTCGGGTCCTCGCGCCCATTGTTTTTAAATTTCGGGTCCCCGTGCCCACTGCTTTTACATTTCGGGTCCCCGCGCCCATTGCTTTTAAATTTCGGGTCCCCACACCCATTGCTTTTAAATTTCGGGTCCTCGCGCCCACTATTTTTCCATCCCGGGTCCCCGCGCCCATTGCTTTTAAATTTCGGGTCCCCGCACCCCTTGCTTTTATGTTTCGGGTCCCCATGCCCATCGCTTTTATATTTCGGGTCCACGTGCCCATTGCTTTTATATTTCGGGTCCCCGTGTCCACACCATATCGGGTCCCTATGCCCTCTGCATATCGGGTCCCCGTGCCCACATCATCTTAGGTCCCTGCGCCCGCTGCATATCGGGTCCTTGCGCCCACCACATCTCGGGTCTTTGCCCACCGCATATCGGGTCCTCGTGCCCACAGCATATCGGGTCCTTGCGCCCATAACGTATCGGGTCCCTGCGCCCACAACATATTCGATCCCCGCGCCCACCACATCTTGGGTCCTTACCCACCGCATATCGGGTCCCTGCGCCAACAGCATATCGAGTCCCCGCGCCCACTGCATTTTGGGTCCCCGCGCCCACTGCATTTTGGGTCCCCGCGCCCACTGCATCTTGGGTCCCTGTGCCCACTGCATCTTGGGTCCCTACGCCCACTGCAAATCGGGTTCCCACGCCCACAACATATTGGGTCCCCACGCCCACAACATCTTGGGTCCCCACACCCTGCTTTTGGTTTCAAATTCCGAACAAAATTGGAGTTCATTAATATGAAAACATTAGTTATTCATATTATTTAGTTAAAGTTAAGTAAAGAGGGGTAGCTGTCAGTACCCAATTTTGTCCAGATAAATACAAATAATAGAAAAATAAAAATAACAAAAAACTAGTAAACAAGTCAATTTAAAGTTGCTTCCTAAAATTCAAAATGTAATTTTTGTTTAATTTGCAACTCAAGTCTAAAAAGAAAAATGAAGAAAAAAATGCCAAAATAGAAAAATACAAAAAAAGAAGAAGAAGAGAAAATAAACAACGAAAAAATTCAAAAAAGAAAAGAACTAATTCTTGTTGATATTTGATCAAGCTTCTATTTTGGTGTGACTGCAACTTTTTTATTCATCTTGACAATGAAAATGACCTCTCTTCCGTAAGCTTGAGGACCGTAGGCTTGTAGCCTTGAAAAGCAAGTCTAGCAATTTGCCCTTCTCTTATAGAGCACAGTGATCATAGACTGCACAAGAAGCACATATTTAGCAGGCTTTTCAGCCAAAAATGTGGATCTGGTTTTCCTTTTGGGCTTCAAAAGAGACGGATCACACACGGTTTTAGGGGGGACTGGCACGGCTCTCCTTATTCTTCCTCAACATATTCACTCTCCCACAACACTCATAAGATAGCAGGCACCTTTCTCTTTCAAGAAAAAAAGAGCATTCAGACTCTTCACCCTCTCACTTCCACTCTTTCACTAAAAAAAAAGCACCATGTTATTAACCTTTGACCCTCCATGAGTACCAGCTAGCAGACACACCAACTCACAGCACCCTCAACCAGCATCATCTTCAAGCGCGTCCAAGCCCGCTGAGGAGGAGATGCGTCTGTAATGTCACTCAAGTCTGCATCAGCTCGTCCTTATTCCTCTACCTCACTCGCACTTCTTTTACTCTGTGCTGTTAAGGTCTATGCATCGTTATGTGGTCTTTTCCTTTCTCTTTTAGCTTTGTGCGTTGTTATGAGGTCTGTACATTGCGGCTCCGCACTTTTTCACTCATGGTTTGTTCTCCCGTTTGTGCATTTATCGTAGAGTGTGAGTTTTCATACACTGTGTAAACTGTGTTTACTTGTTCATATTTTATGCGTGTTGTTGTGCTCCTATTGTTCCGTTAAAGGGAGTTCTTGAAAATGATGGTTATGTGTTTTGAGTTTACCGTGGTTGACAGTGGTGTTTCAAAGTCCTATGTGTTTCTTTCCTACCCCGCTATCCTTTCTTTCTCTTATTTCATTTAGTTAATTTTTGTCTTGTTGTAATATGTCTATATAATGCCTTGCTGCACATGATTGTTATATTGTTATGCTACTGTTACTTTTTATTCATGTTATTTGTATTTGTCATGCTAAGTATTAAATTGAATTTGGTTGTTTTTACGTGTATGTAGAAGCTAATGAAAATAATTAAAATAATAATAATAATAATACTTTTGTTCACAAAAATATTTTATAACTATTAGAATTAACTTTTACAATTTAACTAGAAATTATTTTGATAAAAAAGAGGGTTAATTGGATGTGACATCCTCTTAATCCTGAGATTTTGAGACACAAGTTGCGATAGCTTGATGTTTTGAAATTCTTTCTTAAAATATCTTGTTAAATGAAAATTAAATTGCTTCAAGAATAAAAATGAATTGGCTTGGGTGTACACCTCTGTCCATTTGATATCATAGGATCATAGGATGTATGAGTTGTGACAGCTCAGAAATCCTAAATTTTTAAACTCAAAAATTAAAAAAATTAAAAAATGTCAACACACAAATATTTTCTACCCCAAAGAATTACGTAACTCTGAATTCTCCATTGCACCTGGAGATACGTAAGAGCAGGGGATCACTCCTGTCGAGCTAAAAAGATAAAAAAAATATAAATTGAAAAGAATAAAAAATGTAATGCTAATCCTCTTTTTCATAATAATAAACTTCTTTTTAATAATAAAAATTTTGTTATTAAAAAAAGCAATAAATAAAATATCCAAAAATATTCTTGTTTTATTTTAAGGGGTAAAATAAATAATTTTAAAAGTTATTAAAATTTACACATATAATTAGAGGTAACTGTCTTTGGATGGACGTCGTAGGGTGTTAATACCTTCCCTACACGTAATCGACTTCCGAATCCAAAATCTTGTTTTCAATATCATTTTCTTTTAAAGATTTTTCCGTAATTTTCTTTAATAAACTATTGTGACGACTCCTATATTTTTAACCGTATTTTTAGTCATCCCGCCACGACATTGGTTGCAACAACCACTCACCCACCCACCCTTTTTGTCCCTCCTAGTTCTCTCTCTTTCTCTCTCATCACTTTCTAATTATCTACCACCTCCATTATTGTAAATAATGTTGGACTTTTTTTTTTCCGGCTAAGATTGTTAATGAAATGACCACTTTAACAGAAAGTTTGGCCACCTAAAAAATAAAGTGTCTTTATGCCCATTTATTCTTACAAGCATTGCTTGAACTCATACCTAAATTCTGGAGAGAAACTCATAACTGATCATATTTATTTAGTCAAGTCAAGTCAACTCATAATGTATATGGTCTTCAAGACTTTGGTACAATTTGTTTGTTTACACAATTCTCGGTGGAAACCGTGTCATCTTTAAATTTTGTGCCCTTGCCTACCCTACAGTTCAGAAAGCTGTGAATCGATGAAATCTCATAAAGACGGTAATCATTAAGGTTTTCCTTTAAAAAAAAAAAAATTCATAAACATAAGGGTTCGGTAGTTCGGTTGGGAAAATGATACTATGATAGTACTGGGATGGTTCATAATTCAGTTTGGAAGAAAAAATTGAACCAAACTAAAAGACAAATCTAAATAACTTAAATGAACTATTTAATTTTAATATCAAACTGAACTATTTATAAGTTTAATTTTTTATTTTTATAGACCACGTGTATTATCTGTTGGAGACAATGTTATAAATTTAGTTAATGGATTCTATGTTAAAATTATTGAATTGAACTGTTATAGATTTTTTTTTTCTTTTAGCTGGTTTTGCAAGCTTTTTTTTTTAAAAAAAAATTTGCTTTTACCAAACTGAACTGTTTTTTAAGTGAATTGAACTTGTTTTGCTTAACCTGTTATGTATCACCCTTTTTTTTTCTTGAACTGTTTTGCTAACCTGTTATAAATAACTGTTTTGCTGAACTATTTTTCTAACTTGTTATAAATCACTGTTTTGCTGAACTCTTTTGCTAAGCTATTTTAAACAAGCCAGCAACATCAACATGGAGTCCATGCCATGGACTAAGGTCCTGTTAAATTGAATAAACCAAATTAAAACTAAAAATACAAATGAAATAAGATACAACAAGCTGATCATTCAGTTCTTAAAATTCATATAAGTTAAAAATACCAACTAAGGAAAATGATAAGTTGAAACTTGAAGGATCTACATTATCACAAACTTGAAGGATCCAAACCAGGATATTAATATTCATTCATAATAATTTTTTAGTTAATTTATTGGCAGTAATATGTTTACATGTATATAAAAGATTTCAATAAAAGTATAAAAATGGCTTTTTTGTTTTTGTCTCTATAAAATTTAAATTTTTTTTGTTTTAATCACTGTCAAGTTACATCGTTAATTTATGACGTAACAGCAACGTTGACAACTTATTAACTTATTGCGTCATGAGTCTAGCAGGGCAATCATATCTTCTTCTTTTTTTTATAAAATGTATTTTTAAATCTTTCATCAATTAGTCTATTGTCACCAACTATTTTGAATATACGGATATTTAAAAACATAGTTTTCCAAAAAAATTACACATGATTGTCCTGTCAGACTCCTTGATGATGTGACAAGTCAATGAGCTGACAACTTCGTTGTTATTTCATTAGTTAATGTTATTACTTGACAATAAAGACTAAAACAAAAAAAATTATAGGAACTAAAATCAAAACAAAAATATTTAAAACACTAAAATCTAAAACCTCAATACCTAGTAAATTTAAGACATAGCACCCTGATATGCAATAAAAAGAAGTGGAGGGGATAAAGCTGTATCATCCAGTGGCTGAAATTTAACAAGTTCTCTTAGTCGTAGGATCTCACTTAACTAGGCAATTGTTATTTACACCTCCCAACTTTACTAATATACCTCCCTTTTATATTTTTTTTCCCAAAGTTATCATTTTTCTATAAAGTACTTTACGAAAGTGTAAAAATTTTAACATTCTGGAAAATACTTTTTAAAAGTGTTAAAATTTTAATATTCCGGAAAATATTTTCCAAAAGCCAATTTTTAGAAGAAAAGAATGAGCATCAATTGCCTTTGAGTTGCTTTTAGTTGCTTTGCGTTTGCTATGGATTGATATACTCACTTTCTCAATTTCTTTAAAAGAAACCTTACCAAAAAAATGAAATTATGAGATTTTGGAAGCAGTCGTAGGAATATGAATCCCATGGATGCGACGACACTCCAATCATAGTGATGACAAATCTTCCAAGTCAAGCAATCCACTGAAATCATGTCCAATGAAGTTGCTCCTCCGGTTAAGAAGTAAAATTTTCATGACGGGAAGAAACACATCAAAGCGCCCAAGTTCTTTGCAACTACGACATCATCATGATGGAGTATCCCAGACGTTGCAAAGGTGCCCCCCTTAAAGGCAATTTGGTGCCCTTTTTTTCTTTTTATAAAAATTGACTTCCAAAAAGTACTTTCTGAAATATTAAAATTTTAACACTTCTGGAAAGTATTTTCCTGAATGTAAAATTTTTAACACTTTCACTTCCGGAAAGTATTTTTCGGAATGTTAAAATTTTTACACTTCTAGAAAGTACTCCAAAATGTGCTAAAATTTTAATATTCTGGAAAGTACTCTCCAGAAGAAAAAAATTGGAAAAAGAAATAAAAAAAAGAGGTATATTAGTAAAGTTAAGGAGGTGTAAATAACAATTGCCCTTTGGGCCACATTGCTGTCAACCCAGTACGGAAAGAAAAGGGATTTAGCTCAATGTAAAATGGGTTCAAGATGCTCAATTGGGTTAGACAGACACGGGAAGGGCTCTTACTTCCTGCACCCTCCTTCTTGCTTCC
Organism: Pueraria montana var. lobata; assembly: GCA_026413185.1. Lineage (NCBI taxonomy): Eukaryota > Viridiplantae > Streptophyta > Magnoliopsida > Fabales > Fabaceae > Pueraria > Pueraria montana. The sequence goes on from CM048648.1 coordinate 79,709,599, forward strand.
AGAACCCCCTTCCGGAAAACAATTTGCTTCCAGAACACCTTTCAAGAAAAGAAAATTGCTTCCGGAAAGGGGTGCAGCAAGCCAAAAGGGGGCTGCAGGAAGTAAAAGCCCACGGGAAGAAAGAAAAGTAAAAATGGAGAGGCACCTGAGACTAAGGAACGTGTACTCTACAGGGTCGGATGATGACAATTAAGTTAGCCTGAACTTGAAATTTTATATATTCGTCCTTTATATTCGATCATTCTATCCATTCCTAATGTTTGATCTCCCTGCAAAATTCACGCATCAATGCCCAATCCTGAGCTTGATTGGGGTGTTAAATAATCCTTACAAGTCTTAGACAATTCTCTACTTTTGAGTTACTTTTTGGGAGTGAGTTATACCAATTCATTTTAATAATATAATTATTAAAGTGGAATCAATTTTAAATTATTATATACAAAATAAATTGATAAACTATAGCAGATTTTAAATTTCCAATTTAATTAGCGAAAGAGGTATTAAGAGGAAAACATTTTCCACAATCAAATCTTACATATTACTTATGAATAACGCATCAAATTTTTGTGTACATTTTACAAAGTAACTGCATGCATGTTATACTCACTTGAACACACAAAATAGTCTTCAATCTTCCAGACCACGAAAAATATAAATAAAACCAACAAAAATGACTCTGATGTCTTTTCATCGAACTTCCTAATACTCTCAAATTTAGCACATGAGCCACTATATAGGATTCTCTTCAAAACCTCTAACCTAATAATTTTAACTATGTAGATAGAGTGGTGGTGTCATATTATGATAATAAAGAGGATAGGCTTCGTAGAGAGGAACAGCCACTTTTGCGGGGTCCTCCTTCTTCTCCTCTTTTGCTGGTCCAACTGTAACTATTTCAGTGTGACAACACTTTCTTAGCTTTGACACTGCACTCACTGGATCAATCTCACCCAATAACACTAATTTCATTTCTTTCATGTCAACAGAAACTGATTCAATCCCTGCATAATAATAATTACAATCAAAATTTTGTTAATAATTAAATCGTTGATTAATTCCTTGATGCTGCATGATATGTATTTAATTTGCTTATTGAAACAAAAGCAAAGATGTAATAGGGTGAAAATTTTGATTTTTTATTACCTGAAAGGCCAGATGCTGTCTTCATAGCTTTTTTCTTGATTCTATCATCATGTAAGTCCACCTTTAACACTACTTTCTGTTACACGACAAATATCAAAGAGCTGTTAATTAATTAAGACCCCAACAATTAATTACTTCTACATCTAAAACATCAAAGGAATAGTTAAATATATACAAGCCTTAGTGGAAACAAAACAGAGTAAAGCTCTGAGAAAACTCAAGAAATGGAATTCATGCATTTATTAGGTGAGAAGGAGAGGAAATAAAAAAGATTGGTTTCATCCCATGAGAGTTTAGAGTCTGACCTTCATTTTTGTTAAAGCTTGCTTGTGAGAGCTAAAGCAAGAATTGTTTGGCTGAGGAAGGTGAAGAGGTAATCTTATTCTATGGCCTCTGTTTTGGAAATGAAGTTGTGATAAGTATGGCTGAGATTAAGCAATATTTATAGTAGCAGATGTGGGAGACATAGTCAAGTCAACTCAAGTCAAATCATAAAGTGTGGTCTTCAAAACTTTAAGTACAATTTATTTGTTTGTTTACGTTTAATTCACGCGGCAGAAACCGCGTTGCTTCCTTACCTACCCTACAGTTCCTTCATGGAAAGTGAACCATGAACCAATAAAAATCTTATAAAAAGTGTAATCATTGAAGGCTTTTCTTATTTTGAATGATAGTACACCTTCCTTCGTGGTTATATCCCAAAAAGATAAATAATGGGAAATTTCGGAGATTGTTTTGGTGGGTGGCAGTTATGTAAATGCACTGTTGTCAAAATCGGATCGGACCGGCCTGTTCGATCGGAAACCGGTCTGGTGACCGGTCTGGATGCTCTATAAAATCGAAGGAGTTCGGAACTTGTCAAGAATCGGTCAAATCAGACCAAAATCGGTCAAGAACCGGTATCCAAAACCGGTATTTTTTTATTTTTTATTTTATTTTTTATTTTTTATTTTTTTATTTAAAATTTTAAATTTAATATAAAATATTTTAAAAATAAATAAAAACACATATTTAATAAATATCTCAAATAGTTATAAATTATTTTATCAATTATTATTATTATTTTCTTGTAAAACATATAATTTGTTCATTTATATTAATTTATAATTTTTTATATCTTGATTTTTGATAATTTTATATTATATTAATTTGTCATTTTCTTTCTTTATTCTAAATGTAAATTTGTTATTGTTGATGGACATTATTTTATTTTATTAAAATTTGAACTTAAGTATTATGATATATTTAATTAAACTTTTATGTATTTTTTGAATGTTAAAATCTTGTAAAGTGATGTTTTAAGTTTTATTATAGTTTTTAATGTTATAATGTTATGTGATATTATATTTATTTAATATTATTTTATAAATTATTTTATTATTATTATTTTATTAATACCGGTTCAACCACGGTTGAACCATTGAACCTTGAACCAGTGCCTTGACCGGTTCAATGACCGGTCCGGTTTTAAAAACATTGTGTAAATGGCTTAATCACTAGACATGCATGGTGCATGGTGTTTTTCTCCCCTCCCCCAACTTACTCCTTTTTTTTTTACCTAAATTAGATTTTGATCCGTGCGTTATACGATATAAACAAAATATTTAAAAACTTTTATGTAGATTTTATATTATATATAATTTAATTTATTATATTATTATATTTTTCTCTTCATATTTTCGTAAAAAAAAAATATTCATCTTTATTTGTTATATTTTTTTCATACTCTTTATGTTTATTAAACAAAATATTTAATAAATTATTTAAATCCATGCAACGAAATTGTCTAACTTAAATATAGAATGCGATAAATTATTATTAAAATCTCTGAAATTGGGCATGAAGAAGAGAATTATTTTAAGGGTTAACTAAGTTTTTAGTTCTTAAACTTTTTCAAAATTCGATTTTTAGTCCCTAAACTTTAGTTTGACTGGTCAAGGTCCCTAAACTTTTTAAAAATTCGGTTTTTAGTCCCTAAACTTTAGTTTGACCAATCAAGATCCCTAAATTTTTTAAAAATTTGATTTTTAGTCCCCAAACTTTTTAAAATTTCGGTTTTTAGTCCCTGAAATCTCATTAATTCAGGAACTAAAAACTGAATTTTTAAAAAGTTTAGGGACTAAAAGTCAAATTTTTAAAAAGTTTAGAGACTTTAACTGGTCAAAATTTTGTTCAAGGACTAAAAACTGAATTTTTAAAAAGTTTAAGAACCTTGACTAGTCAAACTAAAGTTTAGGGATTAAAAATCGAATTCTGAAAAAGTTTAGGAACTAAAAACTTAATTAACCCTTATTTTAATAGGAGTTAGAACTGTGTGAAGATTTAAAGGTTTAAAGTTAGTAGTTCAACAAATATAAAAGTGAATGTAACAAATAAATGGGGGTGGAATATATAGATTCATCAGGATATCTTATATGTGAAATCTACATATAAGGCTCTCACGAAAGGGAATAACCCTTTGTGGGAAGAAGTATTTACATAGTTGTGGAATAAATTCGTACCTTTGAAAGTTTCTGCATTTACATGGAAGCTTGTACCTTTCAAAGATAACTTGATTTGTGGGAACATGTTGGTGATGAAGGGTTATGCTTGGGTTGTCATAAATCATAAATTGAAAGTGCAACTCACTTGTTCTTCAAGTGTGCTCACTTTTCTGCACTTTAGAAAGAGTGCCTCAATTGGCTTAGAACAAGTATTCAGTAGTGACACTAAAGTGTAGCTACTAACGTCAATACACTCTACACACACTACAGGTAATAAAAACATACATTTTATAGTTTTAATCATCAATAACATATTAATTAATAGTTATTTACATGAATTTTATTCTTTATTTATCTTTGTTGTATTAAAATTATAAACACTTCAAAACTATAGAAAAAATTATTTATATCAAAGTTACATTACTTCTTTACCCTAATCTTCACTATTCATCTTGATATTCTATACAACCTACAACTAATAAACACAATTCACCAGAACCAAATTACCTATGAATTAAAATATTAAAAATTTAATGATTGAATATAAAAATTAGCATTAAGTATAATTATTAAAGAACTAGCTGATTAATGAAATTTTTAATGGTTGAAGGATTTAAGTAGTTAGTATAAACTTTTTGAAAGGAAATAAAAATAAACATTATTTTATAGAATTTATAGGAAAAGTGTATTGTTATCTAAATTACATAGATATACATATTCATACCAGAGAAAAAATTCTTCTAAATTATAAGAATAAATGTTGACAATACATAATGATGAAAAATTTACATGAATGAATATTTGAATTAATTGAGGGATAGAAAATATACATGATACAAGATATTAAGACAAAAGAAAAACATATTTACAACTAAATTAATCATAGGCAAAAAGATGTTAACGTTTAAATTAAAAAAATAAATATTCATAATTTATATCAAATAAAAATGGAAATGTTATACTTACAAATATATATATATATATATCTATATATATATATATATATATATATATATATATATATATATATATATATATATATATATATATATATATATATATATATATTACAAGAATAAAACTTCACATAATAAAAGTATGAAGACTAACAAGTTTTCAATACATTATACACGTATTCATGTTTATAATTATATGTATGATCAAAATGTTTATAATTATATGTTTTATTTTTTACTTTTATTGGTTTTAATATGATATCAACGTCTATCCATTCCTAATCTTTGATAACTACAATATAAAATTCACGCATCATATTTTCAGTCCTAAACTTAAGGGGTTGTTAAATACTCCTTATAAGACTTGAATAATTCCCTATTCTAGTACTCTTTAGAAATGATTTAGACCAATCCATTTTTAATAATATAATTATTGAAGTGGAATAAATTTTAAATTATCATAAGATAATAAATTGATAAATTATAGATGAGTTTAAATTTCCAATGATCGAAAGAGGTATTAAGAAGAAAACATTTTCCACTAAATCTTATATAGCATTACGTATGAATAACCCATCAAATTGTTGTCTACGTACATTTTATTACAAAATGACAAACAGTCCAATACTCCAAATCATACACACACTGATTACAGTACTGTATGTTTACTCCCTTTGGACACACAATAGTCTTGGATCCACTAGATCGCGAAAAATATAAATAAAACCAACAAAACTGATTATGATGTCTTTTTTTCAAATTTTCTAATGTTCTAAAATTTAGCAAAGGATGCAGCCACTAGGATTCTCTTCAAAACCTCTAACCTAGTAATTTTAACTATACAGTGTTGGTGTCATATGATAATAAAGGGGAATAGGCACTTCAGCTGAGTCTTTGTCCTCTTTTGCTGGTCCAAATGAAACTAGTCCAGTGTGTGACACCACTTTCGTAGCTTTGACACTGCACTCACTGGATCAATCTCACCCAATAAGACTAATTTCATGTCTTTAACGTCAACAGAAATTGATTCAATCCCTGCAAAATAATTACAAATATAATTTTGTTCAAAAATCAATGAATCCTTGATGCTGTAGGAGGATATGGATTTTGTTTCTTGAAACAATAGCAAAGTTATAGTAGAGTGAAAATTTGATACCTGAAAGGCCAGATGCTGTCTTCATAGCTTTTTTCTTGATTCTATCATTATGTAAGTCCACTTTTAATACTACTTTCTGTTACACAACAAATATCAAAGAGCTGTTAATTAAGACCCAACAATTACTTCTACATCTAAAACATGAAAGGAAACACTTAAATAAAAGCCCTAGTGGAAAACAAGACAGAGTAAAGCTGTGAGAAAACTCAAGAAATGGAATTGATGCATTTATTAGGTGAGAAGGAGAAGAAATAAAATAGATTGGTTTCATCCCATGAGGGTATAGTTCTGACCTTCATTGTTGTCAAAGCTTGCTTGTGAGAGCTAAGCAAGAATTGTTTGTTGCAATGTTCTCAAAACCGGACCGGACCGGCCGGTTCGAACGGGAACCGGTCTGGTGACCGGTCCGGATACTCTATAAAATCGGAAGAACTCGGAACCGGTGGGAACCGGTCAAGAACCGGTCAAACCGGGCCAAAACCGGCAAAACCGGTCAAGAATTGGTAGCCAAAACCGGTTTGAACCGGTATTTTTTTTTTTTTAAATTTTTTCATTTAAAATTTAAAATTTAATATAAAATATTTTAAAAATAATTAAAAACACATATTTAATAAATATCTCAAATAGATATAAATTATTTTATCAATTATTATTATTATTTTTATCTTGTAAAACATATAATTTGCTCATTTATATTAATTTATAATTTTTTTATATCTTGATTTTTAATAATTTTATATTATATTAATTTGTCATTTTCTTTCTTTATTTTAAATATAAATTTGTTATTGTTAATGGACATTATTTTATTTTATTAAAATTTGAACTTAAGTATTATGATATATTTAATTAAACTTTTAAAACCTTATAAAGTGATGTTTTAAGTTTTATTATAGTTTTTAATGTTATAAAGTTATGTAATATTATATTTATTTAATATTATTTTATAAATTATTTTATTATCATTATTTTATTAATACCGGTTCAACCTGTTGAACCACGGTTAAATCATTGAATCTTGAATCAGTGTCTTGACCGGTTTAATGACCGGTCCGATTTTAAAAATATTGGTTTGTTGTGACAATTGCAAAGGAAGGCAAAGAGGTAATAACCTATGCCTTTTATTTGCAAATGAAGTTGTGTTAAGTATGGCTGATCGAGATTGAGCAATATTTATAGTAGCATGTCCTGTGAGACATGGTCAAGTCAAGTCAACCCAAGTCAACATATAGTATATGGTCTTCAAAACTTTGGTACTATTTGTTTGTTTACACAATTAATCTACGCGCACCGGAAACCGTGTCATCTTTATAATTTTACTCCCTCTAAGACTACCCCACACAGTTCCTTATAAAAAGTGTAATCTCGTTGAAGGCTTTTTTTACTTCTGTTTTTTTTTTCAATCATGCTGGTAGGGAACATGATATGATATGATAGTACATCTTGTGGTCTTCAAAACTTTATTACAATTTTTTTGTTTACAGTAATTCACGCGGCAGAAACGTACCGTGTTATATCTTTACGGAAAGTGAACCAATGAAACTTAAAATAAGTGTAATCATTGAAGGCTTTTCAAATTTTGGGGACCTATTGGAAAAATGATCATACATCTTGCTTCCTGGTTATATCCCGGAAAAGATAAAATGATGATACAGTTGCAAAATTTTGGAGATTGGTTTGGTGGCTCGGTGACGTCAACATGGCTTACCATTTAGCCATCATAAGTTGGCTTCGTTCTAAGTTGGTTTCGTTCTAGATGAGAATGGATTCAAGATTGAGAATTCATTAAGTTATAGATGTTTACACTTTGACCAAACGTTGACATCTTACTTATCTTTAATTGTCACTAACACCAATTCATGTAACTTTATGAGTTCTTATTTTTTATTCCATTCTCATCATCCTTGACACTCAAAGCAAGATCAACTCATGATGATTAAATGGCACACCGTGAACATGTTGAGCATAACAAGCTAAAAAATTGATTTTGAAAACTTTTATAGCTAAAATTGGCTTTTTGGGTGTTGTATGTCATTTAGGGTCTTTCTTGCATTACAATATTGTTTTCATTTATCCTTATAGCTCTTTCTAAGCTTCTGAAGCTTGATCTAATTTCTTGAATGAGCTCATCATGAACAAGGTGAAAATTATAAGCAAACGTACCCTAAACGAAATGCACAAGAAGAAATTTACTAAGGAAAAGCTTAGTCATCTCTCCTTAGTAAACTTTTTGTGCAACATGCCGTTTAGCACTTTGCTTACTTCCAACTCCCTTATGATAAGTTGATTTTCTTTCTTAGTAACATGATCAAAAGCCTATGAAGCGCTATGAGGACAAATGAAACCTTCCGACGCCATCACTCTGCCGCCATTGGTTTCAACCTTCCCATGGGTAGGTTGCTTCTTTTTCTGCTTTTTATCAAGAGTTTTGACTGTCATAATTTCTTAGTTCTTTCTGCTTTGTCAAGCAAGGTAGATGACAATTTTTTTTATTAACTTGATGCCTCTGCATTTAGCTACTGTTGCTGAGGAATTATTGAGAAGTAAAGGTATGACTCTAATTTCATAACTTCTGAGTTCTAAGGATTGTTATTGCTAGCTTTAGTACATTAACTGTTGATGTGTTATTCAGGAGATGGAAAACAAAATAAAGAAGGTTCATGTGTGAAATCATCAATTACTTGGATTGGAGGTTTGGAAAGGGAGAACACATGTTCACAGTACAGACTATGTTTTTGGGATTCTTTTATGTTATTGTATGTTTGTCATTTTAATTATAAGCTTTGGGCTTAGCTTGATTTTGATAATTGTATGCACTACTTGTGCACTTGGAGACTCTCTTGTACCATTTATTGATAATAGTGAAATTGTTTCTTTGGTCTAGACGACTCGTGGCTTTTACCCTTGCTTTAAGGGGTTTTCCACATTAAAAATCTTTGAGTTTCTTGTGAGCTTTTGTTTTATAATTTTATTGATAATAACTTTTAATTTATAATATATGATGTGTATGAACTTAAAACTGATAGCATATATAGGTCACATTGTATAAAAAAAAATAGACTTACAAGTATACAACTTGGGACAATGAATATAAAACAAACCGTCAATTTTATAAAAAAAAAACCTACAATTTACATCGGTTCTAGCGACAACCAATGTAGAAAATCACATTCTATATCGATTATTACCATAACCGATGTAATGGCTTGACACATGTAGAAATTGTGGATTCTACATCGGTTCTGTAACAGATGTAAAATGCCTTCCAGAACCGATGTTAAATGTGTTCCCTGTAGTAGCATTTAATTGTTTATTTTTATTTTTATTACTGGTTTTAATATTATATCAAAAAGTGTATCCATTCCTAAACCCTAAGAGGTTGGTCGACTAAAGCAAGACAGGGTCTCACATCTAATAGATCATAAGTTGGAACCTTCATGCGTCTAAGTACTTTTATAAACGCTTTTTAAGCTTGAAGGTTTTTCCCTTCATAGAACTGGGGCACAATTTCCTATCACTAAAATTTAATCTACCAAAAAAGTATCAATTCATAAACCCCAAAGGATTGGTCAAGTGGAATAAGACAGAATTTCACATCTGACAAGTCACAGGTTTGAGTTCTCACTCTTTTCCTTGCGATGAAGTAAATGTAACTATTTCTATAAACGCTCTTTAAGCTCAGAGGTTTTTCCTCCCTTAAATTGGGACACCATCCCCTCTTCCTAAAAATTTTAAAAAAAATTGAAAGACCCAAAATAAATTTACCTCAAATTTCAGTAACTAAAAAAACTAAATTGTTGCTAATATTTGACTTTTGAATATTGTTCTTAATTAGTGTTAATTTCCAATTTCTAAAAAATAATGTAAAAAATTTAAAAGTAGGTACACAAAAACAAGAAAAGAAAATGAGTATTATTATACTAAAAAACAACATTTAATTTTTATTTTTAATTTTATAATTTCATTTTCTGTCATTATTGTTATTTATTATTTAGAGATATCTCTTTTATTATTTTTAATTCGTGTTTTTTATATGTTTATTATTTACTTTTATTACTGGTCTTAATATAATATCAAAAAAGATATCCAATTAATATTCTTTAAACTCAAAGGGGTTGATCAAATGAAGTAAGACAGGATCTCATATTTAACAAGTTGCAAGTTCAAGTCTTGACTCGTTTCATTGGAATCGTGGATGAAGTAAATATAAATATTTTCATAAATTAATATTCATTGAGCTCAAACTTTTTCTCCCTTAAACTGAGACACTGACCTCTCTCCCTAAGATTTAATCTACCAAAAAGTATATTCATTCCTAATATTTGATCACTATAAAAAAAAATTAATGTACTCATCGATCTTACACTCAGTCCTAAGTTTGAGAGGGTGTTAAACAATTCTCCATTTTAGAGTTATTTTTTTGGAAGTGAATTAGACCAATCTATTTTTAATAATATAATTATTGATGTGGAACAAATTTTAATTATTATAGATATAGTTATAAATTGATAAATTACACAGATGATTTTAAATTTCCATTGATCGAAAGAGGTATTAAAAAGAAAACATTTTCCACTCAAATCTTATATATTATTATTTTTTATTCAGGAATCTTATATATTATTTATGATAAGGCATCAATTTCTTCTACAATTTACAAAATGACAAACAAAGTCTAATCATACACACTAATTATATTGCATGTTATCCTCGCCTGGACACACAAAAGAGAGTCTTTAATCTTCTAGACCAAGAAAAATATAAACAAAACCAACAAAAATGATCCACTCTGATGTCTTTTTATCTAACTTTCTAATACTCTCACAGCCACTATATAGGATTCTCCTCAAAATTTCTAATCTAGCTAGCTAGTAATTTTAACTATACAGATAAAGTGGTGGTGTCATATGATAATAAAGGGGAATAGGCACTTCTGCGGGTTCTTTCTTCTCCTCTTTTGCTGGTCCAACTGTAACTATTTCAGTGTGACACCACTTTCGTAGCTTTGACACTGCACTCACTGGATCAATCTCACCCAATAACACTAATTTCATGTCTTTAACGTCAACAGAAATTGATTCTATCCCTGCAAAAGAAAAGAACAATCAATGAATCCTTGACGCTGTAGGAGGATATGGATTTTGTTTATTGAAACAATAGCAAAGTGTAGTAGAGTGAAAATTTTGATTTACCTGAAAGGCTAGATGCTGTCTTCATAGCTTTTTTCTTGATTCTATCATCATGTAAGTCCACCTTTAATACTACTTTCTGTTACATAACAAATATCAAAGAGCTATCTGCTAATTAAGACCCCAACAATTAATTACTTCTACATCTAAAACATGAAAGGAAATAGTTAAATATATACAAGCCTTAGTGGAAACAAAACAGAGTAAAGCTCTGAGAAAACTCAACAAATGGAATTCATGCATTGATTAGGTGAAGAAGTAAGTAGAGGAAATAAAAGAGATTGGTTTCTGACCTTCATTGTTGTTAAAGCTTGCTTGTGAGAGCTAAGCAACAAGCAATTGTTTGGTGTGGCAATTGCAAAGGAAGGCAAAGTGCTAACAACCTATGACTTCTATTTTGCAAATGAAGTTTTGATAAGTATGGCTGAGAACTGAGATTTGAGCAATATTTATAGTAGCATGTCGTGTGAGACATAGTCAAGTCAAGTCAACCCAAGTCAACATATAGTATATGGTCTTCAAAACTTTAGTACACTTTGTTTGTACACACAATTAATTTACGCGCGCCAGAAACCGTGTCATCCTTATAATTTTACACCCTCTAAAACTACCCCACAGTTCCTTCACAGAAAGTGAATCAACGAAATTTTATAAAAAGTGAATCATTGAAAGCTTTTTTTTTTTTTTTTCAATCGTGTGTCCGGTAGGGAAAATGATATGATAGTACTTCTTGTGGTCTTCAAAACTTTATTACAATTTGTTTGTTTATAGTAATTCACGCGGCAGAAACGTACCGTGTTATCTTTACGGAAAGTGAAACCAATGAAATCTTAAAGGATAAAATATGTTTTTGTCCTTCATTTTATTTAAATTTTTGTTTTTAGTCCCTCAAATTTTTTCTGTGTTTTTAGTCCCTCAAAAATTATTTTCTTTTGTTTTTAGTTTCTGACATTAATTTTAACTGTTAAATGATGTCGTGACGAACATAATTTGTGCTTGAAAAATTTCTGTTTAACTTTCTAGCGGTTTTTAACTATTGCAAATTTTCTGACAAACTAAAACTGTCAGAAATGTTTAAAAAATAAAAATCAAAATCAAAACCTTGAATACCATATTTTCTGAAATCACAAGAAATGTTACAAAAGTAAATATTTCTGACTGCCAAAAAATTTGTAGCAGTTAAAAGTCACTAGAAACTTAATTAGGAAATTTTCTCACACACAATTTATGTCTGTCATGTCATCACTTAACAGTTGAAATTAACGTCAGGACTAAAAACAGAACAAAATAATTTATGAGGGACTAAAAACATAACAGAACAATTTATGAGGGACTAAAAACAGTAAAAAAAATTATGAGGGACTAAGAACAAAAATCAAGATAAAATGAGGGACCAAAAACATATTTTACCCAATCTTAAAATAAGTGTAATCATTGAAGGCTTTTCTTATTTTGGGGACCGATTGGAAAAATGATCATACATCTTGCTTAGACTTTCCATTAAGTGAAAGTCTTTCCATCCACTAGTATTCAATGACACTTAAGCTTGTTTTAGTTGAGTAGAGTGAAATGAAATAGAATAGAATGAAAAAGAAATATCTAAATTAAAGTAGTTTGGTGAAAGTGTGAGATCCACTAAAAATTTTGAAATCTCCCCTTCCTTTTCCTTCCTTTCTCCTCAACCAAAACAAGCCTTAAGCTTAAACTTTATCTCCAATAAATTCTATATATATATTTACACTGTCGTTAGCTCACTCATGCATATTCACAACTAATTTTATACTCGTTTGAGTTAGTCATCGATAGGGAATACAAAGGGGATAAACAAAGGGAGATCTCTATCAATAGGCCACGAGTCAATTACACAAGTGAATTTGACACCACATACAACCTAAAACCTTAAGACATTAGGTATGTGAGTCATACTTATATCATATATATGTTACTCAACATGTTCATCTCTACCCAATGGAGACTTCTTACTCACACATATACTCCAACAATCTTCCCACAAGTGAGTAATTTCTTCCATATAGTATACTCCACCTCAAGCATATGCATTTTCATCCACAAGTATTCAATAGTGTCAATAGTGGTTAGCCATTAATATAAATACAATTTAGGTAGATAAACATTATTTTATTGTTATCAAAATAACACATAGATATACAAATCATACGAGACAAAAAAAAATATAGTATTAGCATATAAACTATATATAACCAATAAGGTATATATTCAAATTAGTTTTTGTACCTGTATGATGCACATAGCTTTTTATATGTTGAGTCTAGATTATAATAGTTATTTAATTATAATATATTTAATTTATATCTTTTGTAAATATTTTGAAAATGATTTTTGTAATTGAATATATTTAATGAAACTTAAAAAAATAATTCTTTAGATTTTCATATTTTTATAAACATTTAATTATTTAATTTCATTATCTTCAATAGAGTAAAATACATTTTTTAATTAAAAATTATAATTCCTTAATTAAATTAATTTTATGATATATATATATATAATACAAATTTTATTTTCTTTTAAAAAATTAATCCAGTAAAATTTCAACTAATTATTCTAAAAATATTATTTTATATCATATGGAAATAATAGTATTAGTTCTTTAAAATTATATTTTACAATTTATTTCTTTAAGTGTGGTCTGTATTTAAAAAAAACAATAAAGCATTGATGATTATTTCACATTAGAAAATAATTATATAACATTTTCATTTATCACTCTTTACAATTTAAATTATTACATTTCACAATATATAATCTTTAATATGAAATCAATGAATGTATCTATTAAAATTATAATTTAAATATGATAAGAATTAAAATTAGAATTGAACCATGTAAATGATTGAAATAATTTTAGAATTTTAGAATAATTATAAATGATTGGAATAATTTTAGAATTTTAGAATAATTATATTTGGCAGTAAAAGAGATAAATAATTTTAGAATAACTGTCATTATGATTTCACCGTCACCACCATCGTCATGACCACCACTACAACCACTATCATGATCGTCACCATCACTGTCACCATGACTATTATTGCTACCACCAACATAATCGTCCTCAGTACTCATTTCCATGGGTTCGTAAATGAAGTAAATATAAGTATTTTTTAAAATATTTTTTAAGTTCAAAAACTTTAATTTTCCCTTGAACCCAGACAGTGACCTCTCTCCCTAAAATTTAATCTACCAAAAAGTATATCCATTCCTAATATTTGATCACTATAAAAAAATTCATGTACTCATCGATCATACACTGAGTTAGACCAATCCATTTTTAACAATATAATTATTGATGTGAAATAAATTTAAAATTATTATAGATACAGTTATATATAAATTGATAATTACATAGATGCTTTTCAATTTCCATTGATCGAAAGAGGTATTAAAAATAAAACATTTTCCACTCAAATCTTATATATTATTTATGATAACGCATCAATTTTTTCTACAATTTACAAAATGACAAACAGTCTAATCATACACACTAATTACAGTACTTTTTGTTTACTCCCTTGGACACACAATAGTCTTCAATCTAGTAGACCACGAAAAATACAAATAAAACTAACAAAAATTACTACCATGTCTTTTTATCAAATCTTTCTATAATATTCTAAAATTTAGCAGATGACACACACAGCCACTGTATAGGATTCTCTTCAAAATTTCTAACCTAGTAATTTTAACTATACAGATACAGTGGTGGTGTCATATGATAATAAAGGTGATTGGCTTCGTAGACAGGAACAGACACTTCTACGGTATCCTTCTTGTTCTCCTCTTTTGCTGGTCCAACTGTAACTATTTCAGTGTGACACCACTTTCTTAGCTTTGACACTGCACTCACTGGATCAATCTCACCCAATAAGATCAATTTCATGTCTTTAACATCAACAGAAATTGATTCAATCCCTGCAAAATAATTACAAACACAACTTTGTTAATAAATCATTCATTCCTTGATGCTGCATGATATGTATTTTGTTTCTTGAAACAAAAGCAAAGTTGTAGTAGAATGTAAATTTTGATTTACCTGTAAGGCCAGATGCTGTCTTCATAGCTTTTTTCTTGATTCTATCATCATGTAAGTCCACCTTTAATACTACTTTCTGTTACACAACAAATATCAAAGAGCTGTTAATTTTGACCCAACAATTACTTCTACCTCTAAAACATGAAAGGAAATAGTTAAATATATACAAGCCTTAGTGGAAACAAAACAGAGTAAAGCTGTGAGAAAACTCAACAAATGGAATTCATACATTTATTAGGTTAGAAGGAGAGGAAATAAAATAGATTGGTTTCATCCCATGAGGGTATAGTTCTGACCTTCATTGTTGTTAAAGCTTGCTTGTGAGAGCTAAAGCAAGAATTGTTTGGTGTGACAATTGCAAAGGAAGGCAAAGAGACAACAACCTATGGCTTTTATTTTGCGAATGAAGTTTTGATAAGTATGGCTGAGAACTGAGATTTGAGCAATATTTATAGCAGCATGTCGCGTGAGACATAGTCAAGTCAAGTCAACCCAAGTCAACATATGGTACATGGTCTTCAAAACTTTAGTACAATCTGTTTGTTTACACAATTAATTTACGCGCGCCAGAAACCGTGTCATCTTTATAATTTTACACCCCCCTAAAACTACCCTACAGTTCCTTCACAGAAAGGAAATCAACCAAATTTTATATAAAGTGTAATCATTGAAGGCTTATCTTATTTTTTTCAATCATGCGTCTGGTAGGGAAAATGATATGATAGTACATCTTGTGGTCTTCAAAACTTTATTACAATTTTTTTGTTTACAGTAATTCACGCGGCAGAAACGTACCGTGTTATCTTTACGGAAATTAAAGTGAACCAATGAAATCTTAAAATATGTGTAATCATTGAAGGCTTTTCTTATTTTGGGGACCGATTGGAAAAATGATCATACATGCATCTTGCTTCGTGGTTTTATCCCGAAAAGATAAAATGATGATACAGTTGGGACTCTTGGAGGAAAAATACTAAATGGTACGAGACGTCAACATGGCTTACCAAAACTCCGTCGTTCAGTCATTAGACATTGTGTTTTTTATTCCCTGGCTGAATTCGCCATATTAAAGATACAGATTAATGATATTTTTAATGGTTGAAGGATTTAAGTAGTATATATTATATTACTTTGAAAGGGACTAAATATACATTATTTTATATAATTTATATGAAAAGTGTATTACTATTATCTAACTTACATAGATATACATATATCATACGAGACAAAAAGTTATAATTATAGCATTTAAATTATAAGAATAAATGTCCACACTATATGATGATAAAAAAAAAAAAAATCTTGAATGAAATGTTTATATTTGAATTTGAGGGATAGAAAATATACACGATACAATATATAAATTTTACACAAAATCATATTAATTTACATATAAATCATAGGCAAAAGCAGGTTAAAACATTTAAATTACAAAATAATTTTTTATAATTTTGTATCCAAATAAAAATAAAAATGATGTATGAAAAGTATGTTACACGGGATAAAACACCAAGAATATCTTTATTAATGGGTCATGAATCAACCATACATTGGCATTACATCCAACCTAAAACCTTACAAGGTTAATTAAGTTTATAGGTCTTTCTTACTTATATTTGTTACTCAACATATATCCAATGTGCCACTTCTTAGTCACACTTGCCCTCCAATAATATTTCCCTCAAATGTGAGTCTCTTCCACATGATATGTTTATCATTAAGTGAAAGTCTTTTCATCCACTAGTATTCAATGACACTTAAGTTTATACTTTATATCTCCAATACACTTTATATATATATACTTACACTGTCGTTAGCTCACTCATGCATATTCACAACTAATTTCATACTTGTTTGGTAGGGAATACAATGGGGGTAAATAAAGGGAGATCTTTATCAATAGGTCACGAGTCAATCACACAAGTGAATTTGACGCCACGTATAACCTAAAACCTTAAGACATTACGTATATATGAATCCTACTTATATCATATAATGTTACTCAACATGTTCATCTCTATCTAATGTGAGACCTCTTACTCACACATATATATACTCCAACAATCTCCCCACAAGTGAATCTCTTCCATACAATATACTCCACCTCAAGCAAAAGCATTTCCATCCACAAGTATTCAATAGTGTCAATAGAGGTTAGCCATTACTTTCAACAGAGGTGGATGCACGTTATGCACTATGGGGGCAATTGCCCCCACAAGATAATTTTTTTTTACTTATACATATTTAATAAAAAAAAATTTCCCCCATAAAAAAAATAGGTGTTGCCCCCATAGACAAATTTTTTTTGGATGAACATAGAAAGTTATAATTAAGAGATAAAAGACAAAATAAATTGGTACTAATTTTACCATTTTATCCTTCTAATTTTTACTGCTTTGCTCCTATAATACTAAACACACAGTAAGTCAGTGACACAAACAAACATATAAGTAATTTGAATTTTTTTAATAAAATTATGTATTTCATAAAAGTTTATAGTATTTTCTTTTTGTAAAAATATAATATATTTTTTTCTTGTCCCCACCAAACAATTTTTTTAGATCCATCCCTGACTGTCAATACACTTTACACTCTACAAGTAATCAAAATATTCATTTTATAGCTTTTATCATAACATATTAATAGTTATTTACATGAATTTTTTTCTTTATTTATCTATATTATATATTACAATTATATATAAACATTTCAAAGCTATAGAAAATAAAAAAAAATAAAAAAAGATATTTATCTAAGTTACATTACTTCTTTTCCCTTATGATCTTCACTATTCATCTTGCTATTCTATACAACCTACAACTAACACAATCCCACATACTCAAATTACCTATGACTTAATTAAAATATTATAAGTTAAAAAATAAATATTTGATATAATTTTGTATTAATACTCAGAAAACGAGTACTATTAATTATACTACAAAAACAACATTTAATTTTTATTTTTAATTTTATAATTTCATTTTATGTCATTATTGTTGTTTATTATTTAGAGATACCTCTTTTATTATTTTTAATTCATGTTTTTTATATGTTTATTATTTACTTTTATTATTAGTTTTAATATAATATCAAAAAGGATGTTCAATATTCTTAAATCCAAAGGGGTTGATCAAGTGAAGCAAGACATAGTCTTATATTTGACAAGTTGCAAGTTTGAGTCCTCACTCATTTCCTATTGTAGATGAAGTAAATATAAGTATTTCCATAAATATTTTTTAAGCTCAGAAACTTTTTTTCCCTTGAACTGAGACACGAACCTCTCTCTCCCTAAATTTAATCTACCAAAAAGTATATCCATTCCTAATATTTGATCACTATAAAAAATTCATGCACTAATGGATCATTCACTCAGTCCTAAGTTTGAGGGGGTGTTAAACAATTCTCCATTTTAGAGTTATTTTTTTGGAATTGAGTTAAATAACCTGTAGTAGCATACCGTGAGAGACATATATAGTCAAGTCAACCTAAGTCAACTCATATAGTATATAATAGTATGGTCTTCAAAACTTTATTACAATTTGTTATTGTTTACATTACAGTAATTCACGCGGCAGAAACCGTGTCACCTTTAAATTTTGCGTCCTTACCTACCCTTCATAGTTACCTCACCAATGAAATATTATAAAAACTCTAATCATTGAAGGCCTCTATTATTTTGGGGTCCGATTGGGAAAATGGTAGTACATCTTGCTTCGTGGTTATATCCCGAAAAGATAAATAATGTTGATGCAGTTGGGAAATTGTTTTGGTGGCTGACAGTGACGTCTATTAAAGGCATGTTTGAATAAGTTCATTTAGAAATTCATACTATCTAAATTTAGACAACTTTGAAAGCACACGTGTCGAGTTCTTATCAGATAGAAATTTTTGTCGACTTTGAAAAGTTTCAAGTGTAATCTCTTTTATACCCTTCTTTAATATTTTAAATCTAGCGGATATAATTTAAGTTTACATTGAGAGCGAATCCGGACCATTGACTAATTATAAAAGCATTTACGTGTCAATTCTTCTACAGATTCATCCTCTCTCTCTTTCTTTCTTTTCTTTTTCTTTTTTTAATTTTTTTTAAGGAAGCACCCATTCCGGATGACACCGCACAAAAACCAAAATTTTTATCTAGAAAGCTATTCAATTCAATTGTATAAGAGCAAGAGCAACTCTGTTGATGTACAGAACTGATAATGTAAATAGATACAAATATCTATTGATTTAGACTTTTTAATTTTAAAATATAAAAAAGGATAATTGATTTTTTTTTAATTTTAAAATTAATCTTATTGAAAAATACATTTTAGAAATGTATTGAATAATAAATTTTTGTTTTTACAACTATTCATATTTAAAGTTGTTTAATTTTTTTTTCAAAAGAATATGAAAATTCTTTTTTTTTCCCACCTAAATAGTATTTAAATAATAATTTGTATCAGATTTAGTTTTCATTTCTAACATAATTTCTTTCTATAAATTTTAAAATTAAACTAAGATGTATTTTGATGTTAAATTGTATCATTGTAAAAATAAAATAAAATTTAATTATAAAAAATTGAGATATTGAAATTTTTAGTCTTAAAGAAATAAGTACTTAATTTATTTGATAAAAATATTTTAACAATAAATTTTATAGTATTTTTATATTTTAATTTTTTTATTTTGAAAATTTAAAATTTAATTTAATTACATCCGTTTCTATTTTTATGCATGAATTTTGAAATGAAGATTATAAATATCTTATACCTTCTATGATATTTTTATGAAATAAAAAATATTCGAATAATTTTTTTAATAGTATATTCTAATATTATAATATAAGTATATTTTAATTTTTATGTTTTAGAAATTAAAATTTAATTTAATGAAAAATATTTTATGATATTATGTACCATGTATCTTTTTTTACCTACATTTATATTTTTACTTTCTATTTAAATTTCAAATAAAACTAACAATTATATTGATTGCATGAATATTTTTATAAAATACTAATAAAGCAGATAACTTTTAGATAAAAACTAAGTTAATTTATGAAAACTATTTTATTTGTAGTAGAAATAAATTAAAATATAAAAATACATTTTTTATTTAATTATGAATTATCCTCTCTGGAAGTATGTGTAGTCTTTTGTTTTAATTTTTTTTAAAAAAATATATGCATTATTACTTTGTCTGAGATGAAATTATATGATAACATATATTATTAAATATGAATGTAACTTTTTATATTTACAACATATTAAAACTAAATTTTATGTCTTATCTTAAATGGTCAAGATTAAAATACATCAAGTCATGTGAGTTTTTTAAAAAGTCATGACTTTTTAAGTAGTAACATAACATTAAATCTTGACCCTCCAAGTATGGTTATATGGTCTAGATTTAATCCTCTCACTCTTATATAAGATAACTTCCTCTCATAAGATATGACCCATATCTCTCTCTTGATAGATATATATAAGCTACTAAAACTTAAGTATAACCAAAATGATAGTTTGATATAATTAACCCCCACATACTAAGTTATTCATATGCTTTTATATTTTTCTTTTCCTACTCTATTATATATATAATTATACTTTTTACCTTTTTTCAATATTTTGAATTTTACTTTATATCTTTAACATCATTTTTGTTTACTACTACTATTTAATAGAACTTAAATGGAGCTTCTTTATTTCTTATTCCCATTCATTTTGATCTTTGTTATATGTTTTATCTTTATGCAATAACAATTAAAATAATTTCACAAATTTCAAAAGTTGAATTATTCTATTAGTGATTTTTATTTTTCTCAACTCTATTTTATTTACAAATTATTTTTTATATAAAATCGTTAATTCTATTATATTCTTCAATATTTATTAAGTTTAATAAATAGATTAAGATATGAAAAAGAGATTAATGGTGATGTACTAACAGTTTTACACTGTCATTCAATCATAAATTACGGTTGTTATCACTTTTAAGATAATTGTTTAAAAGTCAACAAACTTATCTTACATGATAGTTTGTGATGATAGTTTGTGATTGGATGATAATGTAAAATACTATTTTACTATCAGTGTATAGTCATTTTTCTCTATAAAAAAATATAATTACTTTTTCAAAATTAAATTCCCGTGCATGTCACGGGCCACAAACTAGTATTTCTAAAAAAAGAAAATAAAAAGAAAAAATTAAATAAGTTTCTTTATAAACTAAAATTAATTTATGCATAAATTAAAAATCATTTTTTAGAAAAATTATGGGAGAAAGTTTTTACAAATTAACTTATGCATAAGTTAATTTTAGCTTACGCAGAAACTCATTTCATTTTTTCTTTCTATTTTTTCTCCTAAAAGTGCTTTCTAGAAAAATTTATCTAAACAGACCCTAATTAGCTTACCACAAGTTAATCTTTTGGTCACTAGACCACGACGATGACAACAACAATAAAATCTTATTTAACTAGATGAGGTCGGTTATATGAAACATACCACATCATTTGCCTTAGTTAAAGATTAAAATTTTAGAGATTTATTTCTCTTGAGATTCATCTTGACCAAATTCTCAATATCTTTCTTAGACTCTCTCTCTCCTCATTTTTGCCAAACTAAAAATCATATAATTTACTCTTCTCACTACATAGGCCTACTTTGTACTTGTCCACACCATTTTAATTTGTTTTTTATCATTTTTTTCAATCAGTGTTACATTAATCACTCTTCGTTTACAATCATTTTGTATCCTATTTTTTATGTATGATCACATATTCATCTTAACATTCATATTTCTGCCACTCTGACCTTTTCTCTTCTCGTCCCTTTAAACTTCAACATCACTATGCCTTTCAAAATGAACATCAAGAATCAAAACCCTATGTTGTGTGCAAGACTCTATTATGCAATCACCTGTAATTCTTACAAACCCTTTCATCAACACTTCTTACCAGAAAGAAATCAATTTGCATCCTTGAACTTTCACTCTTACAAGTGATAAGGTGATCTTCCTATTTCTTGAAACAAGTGTTCACAATCTTAAAATCATCATAAAGACAGGGAAACACAAGAAGGGGGGTTGAATTGTGTTTTTTTGAAAACTTTTTTCGTAAACTCCTTTACAAAGACTATTATCATCTTATAAAAACACGTTTTAACAAGTAGCGGATAAGGAAGTAGACGATAGTTTTGAAAACACTATTTTATCAAAAACCTTTAGAAAACAACTTTGAAATAAACACCAATTCAAGGTTTGATAAAAACATACATGAAAGAGATAAAAGCACATATTTTTATACTAGTTTGTCTCAACCACCAAGACTAAATCCATATCTTGGCAAACCCACCAAGTTCTGCTAACTTTCAGAAAGATACAAGTATTCTTTCCTTAAGCTACTTCTGGCTCAACCCAGGTAGTTTTACCCTAGCCTATCCAAACTAATAACCACAGTATTCTTTACAACAAAACCTCTTCAGGCTTCAAATGAATCATATAGATTTGTTTAAGGTAAGGGCACACTAACTATAGCTATCGTCTTATAGACGGATACACAAATTAAGCTCTTAGTCAAAAACTCTCAAGATGTACAAGGTGTTTTGAGAGCTCGAATTCTAACTTAGAACAAATTACCAAGTTTTGAATGCTTGATAGTATGTTCGTGCATGGTGTTCTCTAACTTCAGTACTTCAAAACTTCAACTATTTATAGCCTTCAACACGAAGTAACTGTTGTGTCTAAACGACCTTCTCTTATGTCTTCTTCATCGTCTATTGGTGAGGTATCTGTTATGCATTTAATGCAGCATTTAGTGCATGTCACCAACTTCTCAAACTAATCTTATAAAGCAGCTTGCTTATCTTCTTTTACCCGCACTTCATATCCTTCGTTGAGTGTCAAATGACCTTTTGTGCACTCAAGTACACCGCAACTTGTTTTGCTACGACTTTTGATGGAGTAGGTAACTTTTTCGTTTGACTTCTTTCTATTTCATGTTCTTTGACAGATCCTATGAAGTATAAAAGAACATTTTCTACACAAAGGATCAAAGCATCAGAGCATTTAACATGATCATAAATGCACAGACTCAGATCTGTTAAACTGTTGTCTGCTAGACAGACGCAGACACAAACAGAGCTTTCATTTGATTTTCTATAAGACATAATATTCAAGACTTAATATTTGTTTATATTAATCAAAATATTTGAGGGACCTTATTCATCTTATGACTTAACACCTTTTTCATGATGTCAAACAAATACAAGTTTGAAAGATGCAAAGCATGATAAACAAAGCATATGACCAGATCGTGTTATCAAACATATCAGAGCATATATAAACATATCAGAGAATGTATGTAAGAACATCATAACAAGAGAAGCATGTACATACTAAGATTTGATCGGAGCAAGCAAAGAACATATATATCAGAGCATAATTAAGGAACTAAATAAAAGCAAGACATGTATGTTTTAGTCTGATCAAAGTGATCAAATATATCTCTTTCAGTAAAGGTTGATTTTCACATCGAGATGATGTGTTCTGTTGAGTACAAAGAGATATCATAGCATAAAATTTTAGAAAGACATAAAATGAACTAAAATCCCCTTTAGTTTAGTCTTCTATCAGATGAAGATGTATAATCTGCACTCATCATCAAAAATCTCCTTCTCCATCAAATACTACCCCTCATATGATGCTTCTTCCATCTTCAGACTTATTCTTCTACTCCCCCTTTTTGGCATGGGCAAAAAGGAATCAAACATTGTCAAAATCAAAGAAATATGAGGAATCAAGACCTATCTCCTTGTACAACTGTTGTCGTAGGCGAGTGACTTCAGCTTCAACAGCCGTTCTGGCAATGAGAGTTTGGCGTAGGGCAACTCTTGTAGCAGCAATCTCTTATCATAAAAGAAAGAAAAAAGGAGTATTGTTTATTTTGAATTTTATAATTTCACTTTATGTCATGTTTTTTATTTAGAATATCTCTCTTATTATTTTCTTTATTCATCTTTTTTATGTTTAATTTTTTTTACCTTTAATATTTTTAATGTTATCAAAGTCTCTCCATTCTTAACCCAAAGGGTTGGCACAGTGGTGGAAGGTCTCGCTGCGTTCACATGAGGGGGAACAATCTATTTAACGGGAAAACTCGTATTCGATTCCTACGTAAGCAAAATTCCCTTGGGCTGCCACGCACCGTGAGCGGGATTAGTCTTTGTCCCTGTGGGTGTTTGATACTCCTTATAAGACTCAGTTCATGTTTGGATTAAAGTTTGCAAACATAAGTTTGAATTAAAAGTATGTTGCAAACTTAAGTTTGATAAAAATGAGTTTACTATAACATGATTTATGTTTGGGTATATTTTGTTCAAATATATGTTGATAAAATGAAATTTGTTTGGATAATACCAATGAAAAGTACTTTTACTTCTTGTTTCTATTCTAAATATACAAATCAAAAGTACTTTTACTTTAAAAGCATCAAATTTGTTACTTCTAATCCAAACCCGGGTTTGGTCCAAACGTAGGTTACATAATTAATTTTCGGAACTCCCAAACATGATATCAAATTGAGTTTGGAGCTTCAAAAATATGTTTAAAGTACCCAAACGGTATCCAAACATACCATCAGAATTTGTTCTTGAATTTTCATAAGTGAGTTAGACCAGTCCATTTTTAATAATATAATTATTCAAGTGAAATAAATTTTAAATTATTACATTAATAGTAATAAATCGATCAATTATAGATGATTTTCAATTTCCAATGATGGAAAGAAGTATTAAGAAGCGAATGTTCTCCACTCAAATCTTGGTTGTTACTGTATTACTTATGAATAACCCATCAAATTTTTGTCAACGTTTTACAATATGACAAAGTCTAATCATACACCACAAATTATTACAGTACTGCATGCATGTTTCCCCCTCTTGGACACACTACAGTCTTCAATCTACTACATCACGAAAAATACAAACAAAATCAACAAAAATGACTACGTTGTCCTTTTATCAAAACTTTCTAATACTCTAAAATTTAGCAGATGCCACACAGAGCCACTAGGATTCTCCTCAAAATTTCTAACCTATACTTCCTTCGTTTCTTTTTAAGTGTCGAATTTTTAGAAAAATTTTATTTTTATTTATCTGTTATTTGTAAAATTCAAAATCAGATTAATTATTCTTTTATTAATTATAGTCTTACTTCTCTCTTAATATTTAATGAATTTACACATATATTTATTGTAAAGTAGAAATAAAAAAAAGATAAAATAGAAAATCTCATTATTACTTTATTAGAATCAAGAAAATTTAATACATTTATTGATTTCTGCAAATAAACCTTAAACGATATATAAAAAGAAGTAGATTGACTAATTTAATTTAACTATACAGATAGAATGGTGGTGTCATGTTATAATAGAGGGGATAGGATTCATAAACAGGAACAGGCACTTCTGCGGGGTCCTTCTTCTTCTCCTCTTTTGCTGGTCCAACTGTAACTATTTCAGTGTGACACCACTTTCGTAGCTTTGACACTGCACTCACTGGATCAATCTCACCCAATAAGACCAATTTCATGTCTTTAACGTCAACAGAAATTGATTCAATCCCTGCAAAATAAAAATCAATGAATCCTTGACGCTGTAGGAAGATATGGATTTTGTTTATTGAAACAAAAGCAAAGTTGTATATAGAGTGAAAAGTTTGATACCTGAAAGGCCAGATGCTGTCTTCATAGCTTTTTTCTTGATTCTATCATCATGTAAGTCCATCTTTAATACCACTTTCTGTTATACAACAAATATCAAAGAGTTGTTAATTAAGACCCAAGAGTTAATTACTTCTACATGTAAAACATGAAAGAAAATAGTTAAATAGATACAAGCCATAGTGGAAACAAAACAGAGTAAAGCTGTGAGAAAACTAAAGAAACAATATTAATTAGGGGAAGAAGAAGAGAAAATAAAAATATATTTGGTTTCATCCCATGAGAGTTTAGATTCTGACCTTCATTGTTGTTAAAGCTTGCTTGTGAGAGCTAAGCAAGAATTCTTTGGTGACAATTGCAAAGGAAGGCAAAGAAGTAATCTATGGCTTTTTATTTGGCAAATGAAGTACTTGTTATGGGTATGTCCGAGTTTGAGCAATATTTATAGACTATACCTCTCTCATCCATTTCCTCCATCCAACTATTCTTTTCATTATTCTAAAACTAGTATAATGGTGAGATATTTTTAATGTTACCAAGCAGAAACTAATAATATATTGAGATTCTCAGCAAAAACTACTAGTTTTCAATATGACTAAAATTGAGATAGAGGATGGCCGGCTGGCTGGAGAATCCTGTCCAGAGTTTCGAAATTGAAAGAACTCACATCACGTGAGCTGTTCTTTGTAGGACCCAAAACCAAGATGAGGACGCATAGCACAACTAAGAGATTGCCACGACATCAACCTTGGGACGAAGGCGCAGGTGGGTGGAGGACAAAGGGCGATGTTTCTACTTTCTTCTTTTCAAAATTTCCTATGGCTTATAATGAGGAAGACATGTGGAATGTTTTCCAAAGATTTGGAAAAGTCTGGGAGGTGTTTTTTGCTAAAAGGAGAAACAACAGCGGTCATAGATTTGGCTTTGTAAGATTTAGAGGAGTTAAGAATGAAAAGGAACTTGAGCACCCTGCTGGATAACATTTATATCAGAAATATTAAGCTCAATGTTAACATTCCAAAGTACCACAAGATCAACAGTATACCCTCGCAGATGAACAGAAACACAAAAATCACTAGAAACTCTGATGTTCAAGGCACAAGTCATAGGGGCAGTAGACCAGTGAATGAAGGGAGAGAAGATACCACAACAGCAAACATACGCTCAAGTTGTTAGAGGGAATAGATACAAGAATAAGCAGGTATGGCAAGTAAAGAAAGCTTCGGAGGATTACGAACGACGGGACGGATGGAAAGGACAAGTTATTGTGGCACCCGAAGACAACACGCAGTGGCTGCGAAAATGTTGGGTTGGGAGGATTAAGGACTTCAAAATGGTTGATAAAGTACAAGAGATGTTTATGTTCCTTGGGGATGGTGAGATGAGACTAAGATATTTAGGAGACGATGCGGTTCTCATATCTGAAATTGATGATCAAAAACTGGCGGAGATGGAAAAAGATAAAGAAGGAGGCTTGTGGGAAGTGTTTAATGTGATTGAGAAGTGGCATCCAGAGTTGACAGTTGGGAATAGACTAACGTGGGTAAGATGTTATGGAGTTCCCATCCATCTTTGGGATGAGAAATGCTTTACGCAGATTGTGGGGCTAGTTGGGACTCTGGTTGAACTCGATCCAGACACTGCCGAGATGAATAGGGTCGATTTTGCTAGAATTCGAGTGAAAACTTCATCCCTTAGTCCTGTGACGCAAATCTCAAATGTTAAGATTAATGAGAGGGTGTACAAAGTCAGTATTATAGAAGAAATCATGGTGCAGATAAATCAATGTACATGCAGGTGTTGGAAGAATACGAGTTCGATGGAGGACGGGTCATCATTGCAAAGCGACGTTGGTATGGAAATAGGTTCTGTATTCTCTGAGTGGAATGAAGATAAGTTTGCAGCGGACGGAGTAGTAGATCTGGATCAGATGAACAGTAGTGGCCGGAGGATGATGGCGGAGGATCCTTCAGTACATTACCCAGTGGACAACATCCAAGGGTCATTTCAAACTGTCAGAGAGCAGCTGCAAGGACCTAGGAGGCAGAATAGCAATACAAAAAGGAGCTGTGGTATGGGAAAAGGTAAATATTGTTTGGAGGATATGGAAGATAATAAGAAGATCAAGCACAAAAGGGGGGATGTTGGGGAAAAGGTGATCAGTGAAGAAAAGATGATAGAAGATAATGAAGGAAAGAACTCTAAAATGGTGTCAAGAGGAGATAACGTTGCATTAGAAAAGGATTTGGATAGTGACAAAAAAGGTGTTAATACTTTACAACTGGAGCAGATTGTGCTGCATCGGGATACTACAGGTGATTGCAACGATCAAATGGTTATTGGGCCTGGCCCATCTGTATCGGTGAAGCGCAAGGGGACATCTATGTCTTATAATGATACATTAATTATGGGCCGAAATACAGACGGGCATAGTAACACTCAGTTGAATGGAGTAGGGAACGAAGTAATTGTGGAGCATTATGGTGGGGTGGGCCAAGATGTAGCTACCGGGCATAAAAGTCAATCAGGGAAGGCGTTTGGTGACAAGGCTTGTGCTATTTTAGATGAAGGGAAACGTGTCATTGAGGTAGAAGAGAAGTAAAAATAAAGGAAAAAAAGGAAGGTAAAGCAAAAAATGGAGAAGAAAAAGAAAAAATGAAGGAAAAAGAAAAAGAAATAGAAATAGAAAGAGAAAGAGAAAATAAAGATGCTTTCATTCTTAGTAGCTCTAACTCGGTAACAGAGTTTGAGCATATGGCATCTGACCATTTGGTAGACGGAGTCACAAGGGGCCCTATCTTGGGGCTTAGGGAGTTAAAAGAGTGCTACAGTGAGACATCTACAGCAACTACGTCTTCCTCTTTTAGTGAAAACTCAGAAAAAAGAAAAAGAAGAGAACTGAGTTCGGCTATTTTCTCTTTGAGTAATGTATTATCTGATGACATCATTAAGAATTGTAACAGGGCTTTTTGGATCAGGAATGAAGTGGGGGAAGCAAAAATGATTTGAAACATGGGGAGAAATCTCGGTGTTACTGCACAGAGCATCGATGAGGAAATCATTAACAGATTGGTGAACATGGAGTCAAGAGATTGCCAAGGTGAGAAGGCAATTAAAAGACGTGGAGCAGATTGGTTACAAGATGGTAATTTATGAAAATCATGTCCTTCAATGTTAGGGGGTTAGGGGGAGTTGTTAAGTGGAGGCAAATAAAAAAACTTGTTATAAAGGAGGAAGTGGAAATGCTTTGTATTCAAGAGACAAAAAGAGAGAGCATAAGTGATGGTATGTGTTGTGCCTTATGGAGTGATAGTGATGTCAAATGGTTAGTTGTACCGGCAATAAATTCTACAGGAGGTTTATTATGTTTGTGGAGTAAGAACTTTTTGGAGGTCTCAAATTCATTTGTGGGGCAAGGATATATGGGTGTTGAAGGACTACTGAAGGAAAATGGGGTGGTGGCTGTTTTGGTTAATGTGTACTGCCCGTGTGAAATTGCTGGGAAAAAAAGAATTTGGGATGAGCTGAAAGAAAAAAAAAATAGTAGCATTAGCTTATGGTGCATCATGGGAGATTTCAATAGCATAAGAAGATCAAATGAGAGGCAAGGGGAAAGTTTGAGGGAGTATGGAAGTGGTGAAATGAGACTCTTTAATATGTTTGTGGAGGATTTGGAGCTTTTGGATATACCTCTGACATGGAGAAGTTTTACTTGGTATAGGCCAAATGGAAAAGCGAAGAGTAGAATTGATAGGTTTCTTGTTACAAAGGAATGGTTTGACTTGTGGGATGGTTCTACACAACTTGTGTTGGAACGGAATATTTCTGACCATTGTCCTATTGTAATGAGAAATAAAGTGGTGGACTAGGGGCCTAAACCGTTTAGAGTGCTTGATTGTTGGCACAATGACAAGAGTTTTGGGAGTTTTGTGGAAAACACTTGGAGGGGGGTGAGTATACAAGGATGGGGAGCCTATGTGTTGAAAGAGAAACTTAAGGGTTTGAAAAGGAACTTAAAGAGTGGAACAAAATTTTTTTTGGGAATGTTCACACTAAGTACCAAGATGTTTCTAGAGAGATGAACCTTCTTGATATTAAGGAGGAACAAGGGGCGTTGAATGAGGAAGAAAAAAAGAGAAGAATTAAGTTACAAGGGATGTTTTGGGATGTCTTGTACAACCATGAATCTCTTTTGAGGCAAAAGGCAAGAACAAGGTGGATAAAGGAAGGAGATGGCAATACTAGCTTTTTTTCACACGTTCGTTAATTGGAGGAGGAGGAGGAAAAACTCTCTTAGAGGCCTTAACATAAATGATGAGTGGGTTGAGGAACCTATCAAGGTAAAAGAGGAGGTTATGGATTTCTTTCAAAGGAGATTTTGTGAAGAAAAGTGGAATAGACCAAAATTAGATGGGGTTAGCTTCAAAGAAATTTCTCAAGAACATAAAAATTTCTTGATATCCAAGTTTGAAGAGGTGGAAGTAAAAGAGGCGATGTGGGATTGTGGGAGTTTGAAGAACCCGGGACCCGACGATTTTAATTTTAAATTCATTAAGTCTTGTTGGGGTACTTTGAAAGATGACATCATGAGATTTATGGGAGAATTTTATGAGAGAGGGATTCTCCCTAAGGGTAGTAATTCATCTTTTATTACCCTTATCCCTAAGGTGGAGGATCCTATGGACTTGGGTGAGTATAGGCCGATTTCTCTTGTGGGTTGTATGTACAAAATTGTGGCAAAAGTGCTAGCTAAGAGACTAAGGCAAGTGTTGCCTTCGGTGATTGATAGTAGACAAAGTGCTTTCTTGGCAAAAAGAAACCTCCTTCATAGTGTACTAGTGGCAAATGAAGTGGTTGATGAAGCAAAAAGGAGAAAAAAGAAGTGCATGTTCTTTAAGGTAGATTATGAAAAAGCGTATGACTCCGTCAATTGGGACTATTTGTGGTACATGTTCCAGAGGCTTGGCTTTTATCCGAAGTGGACTCGGTGGATGAAGGTGTGCTTGCTTTCTAGCTCCGTGTCAGTCTTAGTTAATGGTAGCCTAACTTGTGAGTTTGCCATTAACAAAGGCCTTCGGCAAGGAGATCCATTGGCACCCTTTCTTTTCACCATTGTGGCGGAAGGCCTTAGTGGTTTGATGAGACAAGCAAAGAATTTAGATTTATTCAAAGGCTTTAAGGTGGGAAGAAACAAAGTGGAAGTCAACTTGCTCCAATACGCCGACAACACTATTTTTATGGGTGAAGCTTCTTTGAGTAATATCTTTGTGGTTAAGAGCATCCTTCGTTGCTTTGAGTTGGTTTCGTGTTTGAAAGTCAATTTTTTCAAAAGTAAGTTGGGGGCGGTGGGGGTGAATAGGAATTTTGTGGAGAGGTTGGCGGATTTGCTACATTGTAAGATGATGCCTATTCTTTTTGTTTACTTAGGAATTCCCATTTATGCAAATCCTAGGTTGATGTCTACTTGGAAGCCTATCATTGACAGGTTCAAGAAAAAGCTCATATCGTGGAAGCATAAAAGTCTATCCTTCACTGGTAGGATTTGTCTCATTAATTCGGTATTAGTTTCTTTGCCTCTTTTTTACATTTCGATCTTTAAAATGCCTAGTTGTGTGTTGAAAAAAGTGGTATCTATACAAAGGGCCTTTCTTTGGGGGGAGGTGGAGGGGAGAAAGAAAATTTCATGGGTTAGTTGGAGGAATTTATGTGCCCCTAAAAATAAGGGTGGTGTGGGGATTAAGGACATTGACTTATTCAACGAAGCTTTGCTCGCAAAATGGAGGTGGAACTTGTTTTACCATGAGGGTGAACTTTAGGGGAAAGTGCTAGACTCTAAATATGGAGGTTGGAGGGGTTTGGAGGAAGAAGGTGGAAATTCATATACTTCTATATGGTGGAGGGACCTCAAAAAGGTTTGTGGTGGGAATAATAGCTCAAAATGGTTTGAGAGGGCAGTAAAGTGGAAAGTTGGTGATGGTAAAATAATAAAGTTTTGGGGGGATAATTGGGCTTGTGAGGAACCATTGGAGAAAATTTTCTTTAGGCTCTTTACGATCTCTGAACAACAAAATGGCACTATTAGTGATGTTATTAAATGGCAAAATGATGTAGGGAGGTGGGATCTTAAATGGAGGCGTAATTTGTTTCAGTGGTAGGAAAACTTAGTAAATGAACTGCAAGCTAAGATTAGAGATGCTCTTGTGTAGAAGGAAAGTAAAGATTGTCGACTATGGACTGAGGATACGTCTGGCAATTTCTCAGTCAATTCTGCATATCTTGCTAGGTTTGACGGGGATGATGATGAATCAGACTATCGTGTTTTTCAAATATTATGGAAATTAAAGCTACCTCCTAAGGTGGCATTTCTCATTTGGAGAGTCTTTGCCAATAGACTACCAACAAAGGATAACCTTTTGAGAAGGAACTTCCACTTGGAGGAAGCTGATCTGTTATGTCCTTTTTGTAATTGTTGCCCTGAAACTTTATCCCATATTCTCTTCTCTTGCAAAAGGTCCGTTAGCATTTGGAATTTTTGTTATAGCTGGATCTCCATTATGTCTGTCTTACCGGTTCATGCTAAGGGTCACTTTTCACAACATGTAGATATCAGGTTTAACAAAGCACAAGATGTCATTTGGAAGACAATCTAGGGGTGGTTATTTGGTGTATATGGAAACATCGGAACTTCTGTCTTTTTGGAAGTGGAAAGTTTGATTTTAATAAAATCACACATGACATTATTTACAATGCATGGGCATGGCTGAAATTCTCTGAGTTGGCATTTAATTTTGGATACAGTCAATGGGCTTCAAATCTAGGTGCCTGTTTACTTGGTGGGTGTTGAAATCTATGCCCTGTTGATGTTGTTAATTGCTTTGGAGGTGCCAAACGACTATGAATGTAGGTGTTGGTCGATGGGGGAGGGTGTATTTATTGTGTCGATGGGATTATGATGAAATGGATATTTGATGGTACGTTGCAGGTGTTGGGCGGTGGGGGTATTAGTGTATTGGGGGGTAGAATTAGCAAGTTGGTATATGCTGGGATTATTACAAGTTTTGGGAAAAGGTTCTCGGTGGTGTAGTTGTTGGTATATATGTTGGATGGTATATGGTGTTGTATCCTTGGTTATGAATTATTTATATGTAATACTATATAAATAATGAATAACCAACCGGTGGTGATCGAGTATGTGACCGTAAATGAATTTTTGGTACCCTTGTATCTATTCTAATATATATATTATTTGCTGATAAAAAAAAATAGACTTATAATAGCATGTCATGAGAAACATATTCAAGTCAACCCAAGTCAACACATAGTATGGTCCGCAAAACTTTATTACAATTTATTATTTGTTTATGCAATTATTGATGTGGAATAAATTTAAAATTATTATAGATACAGTTATATAAATTGATAAATTACATAGATGCTTTTCAATTTCCATTGATCGAAAGAGGCATTAAAAAGAAAACATTTTCCACCCAAATCTTATATATTATTTTATGATAACGCATCAATTTTTTCTACAATTTACAAAATGACAAACAGTCTAATCATACACACTAATTACAGTACTGCATGTTTACTCCCTTGGACACACAATAGTCTTCAATCTACTAGACCACGAAAAATACAAATAAAACTAACAAAAATTACTACCATGTCTTTTTATCAAATCTTTCTATAATATTCTAAAATTTAGCAGATGACACACACAGCCACTGTATAGGATTCTCTTCAAAATTTCTAACCTAGTAATTTTAACTATACAGATACAGTGGTGGTGTCATATTATGATAATAAAGAGGATAGGCTTCGTAGAGAGGAACAGGCACTTGTGCGGTTTCCTTCTTCTCCTCTTTTGCTGGTCCAACTGTAACTATTTCAGTGTGACACCACTTTCTTAGCTTGGATACTGCACTCACTGGATCAATCTCACCCAATAAGACCAATTTCATGTCTTTAACATCAACAGAAATTGATTCAATCCCTGCAAAATAATTACAAACACAACTTTGTTAACAAATCATTCATTCCTTGACGCTGCATGATATGTATTTTGTTTCTTGAAACAAAAGCAAAGTTGTAGTAGAATGTAAATTTTGATTTACCTGTAAGGCCAGATGCTGTCTTCATAGCTTTTTTCTTGATTCTATCATCATGTAAGTCCACCTTTAATACTACTTTCTGTTACACAACAAATATCAAAGAGGTGTTAATTTTGACACAACAATTGCTTCTACCTCTAAAACATGAAAGGAAATAGTTAAATATATACAAGCCTTAGTGGAAACAAAACAGAGTAAAGCTGTGAGAAAACTCAAGAAATGGAATTCATACATTTATTAGGTTAGAAGGAGAGGAAATAAAATAGATTGGTTTCATCCCATGAGGGTATAGTTCTGACCTTCATTGTTGTTAAAGCTTGCTTGTGAGAGCTAAAGCAAGAATTGTTTGGTGTGACAATTGCAAAGGAAGGCAAAGCGACAACAACCTATGGCTTTTATTTTGCGAATGAAGTTTTGATAAGTATGGCTGAGAACCGAGATTTGAGCAATATTTATAGTAGCATGTCGCGTGAGACATAGTCAAGTCAAGTCAACCCAAGTCAACATATGGTACATGGTCTTCAAAACTTTAGTACAATTTGTTTGTTTACACAATTAATTTACGCGCGCCAGAAACCGTGTCATCTTTATAATTTTACACCCCCCTAAAACTACCCTACAGTTCCTTCACAGAAAGTGAATCAACCAAATTTTATATAAAGTGTAATCATTGAAGGCTTATCTTATTTTTTTCAATCATGCGTCCGGTAGGGAAAATGATATCACAGTACATCTTGTGGCCTTCAAAACTTTATTACAATTTTTTTGTTTACAGTAATTCACGCGGCAGAAACGTCCCGTGTTATCTTTACGGAAATTAAAGTGAGAGTTAACTAAGTTTTTAGTCTTTAAATTTTTTTGAAATTTGGATTTTAATTCTTAAATTTTAATTTGACTGGTTAAAGTTCCTAAATTTTTTAAAATTTTGATTTTTAGTCCCTGAACAAAATTTTGACTTGTCAAAGTCCCTAAATTTTTTAAAAATTCGGTTTCTAGTTTCTAAACTTTTTAAAAATTCAGTTTTAGTTCCTAAATTAATGAGATTTTAGGGACTAAAAACCAAATTTTTAAAAAGTTTAAGGACTAAAAACCGAATATTTAAAAAATTTAGGGATATTGACTAGTCAAACTAAATTTTAGGGACTAAAAACCGAATTTTTAAAAAGTTTAGGGACCTTGACCAGTCAAACTAAAATTTAGGGACTAAAAATTAAATTTTGAAAAAAGTTTAGAGACTAAAAACTAAATTTTGAAAAAAGTTTAGTGACTAAAAATTTAATTAACCCTTAGAGTGAACCAATGAAATCTTAAAATATGTGTAATCATCGAAGGCTTTTCTTATTTTGGGGACCTATTGGAAAAATGATCATACATGCATCTTGCTTCGTGGTTATATCCCGAATAGATAAAATGATGATACAGTTGGGACTCTTGGAGGAAAAATACTAAATGGTACGAGACGTCAATATGGCTTACCAAAACTCCGTCGTTCAGTCATTAGACATTGTGTTTTTTATTCCCTGGCTGAATTCGCCATATTAAAGATAAAGATTAATGATATTTTTAATGGTTGAAGGATTTAAGTAGTATATAACTTTGAAAGGGACTAAATATACATTATTTTATATAATTTATATGAAAAGTGTATTACTATTATCTAACTTACATAGATATACATATATCATACGAGATAAAAAGTTATAATTATAGCATTTAAATTATAAGAATAAATGTTCACACTATACGATGATAAAAAAAATCATGAATGAAATGTTTATTGAAATGTTTATATTTGAATTTGAGGGATAGAAAATATACACGATACAATATATAAATTTTACACAAAATCATATTAATTTACATCTAAATCATAGGCAAAAGCAGGTTAACACATTTAAATTACAAAATAAATTTTTATAATTTTATATTCAAATAAAAATAAAAATGTTGTATGAAAAGTATGTTACACAGCGTAAAACACCAAGAATATCTTTATTAATGGGTCATGAATCAACCATACAAGTAAACTTGGCACTACATTCAACCTAAAACCTTACATGGTTAATTAAGTTTATAGGTCTTTCTTACTTATATTCAGTGTTTTAAGAACCGGACCGGTCATCGAACCGGTCGAGGTACTGGGTTAATGGGTCACTGGTCGAACCGGTGGATCACTGGTCGGACCGGTTTGACTCTATATATATTAAAAAATTAAAAAAATATAATATAGCTAACATAACTTAATCATTTAACACTTCAAATTTTAAATTATTGTCATTATAAAGTACCTAATATTTCAAATAAGAAATAACAACCAATAATCATGACAATACAAGTCCATAAATAAGTTTTATATACAAAAAAATAAAATAAAAATTGAAACACGTCATTTCAGCACTTTTATTTCAAAAAAAAAAAAATCATATCACAACCCGGTTCAACCCGAGTCACCGATTTTTTTCAAAAACCGGCCGGTCCAACCCGGGTCGTACCGGGTCAGATGCATAACCGATCCTTTTATCGAACCGAACCGGTTAAGCCACCGGGTTCCGGTCGGACCGGCCGGTCCGGTCCGGTTTTTAAAACACTGCTTATATTTGTTACTCAACATATATCCAATGTGGGACTTCTTAGTCACACTTGCCCTCCAATAATATTCCCCTCAAATGTGAGTCTCTTCCACATGATATGTTTACCATTAAGTGAAAGTTTTTTCATCCACTAGTATTCAATGACACTTAAGTTTATACTTTATATCTCCAATACACTTTATATATATATATATATATACTTACACTGTCGTTAGCTCACTCATGCATATTCACAACTAATTTCATACTTGTTTGGTAGGGAATACAATGGGGGTAAACAAAGGGAGATCTTTATCAATAGGTCATGAGTCAATCACATAAGTGAATTTGACACCACGTATAACCTAAAATCTTAAGACATTACGTATATATGAGTCCTACTTATATCATATATATGTTACTCAACATGTTCATATCTACCCAATGTGAGACCTCTTACTCATACATATATATACTCCAACAATCTCCCCACAGGTGAGTCTCTTCCATACAATATTCTCCACCTCAAGCAAAAGCATTTCCATCCACAAGTATTCAATAGTGTCAATAGAGGTTAGCCATTACTGTCAACAGAGGCTAGCCATTACTGTCAAAAGAGGCGGATGCAGGTTATGCACTATGGGGGCAATTGCCCCCACAAGATAAATTTTTTTTACTATATGTTGAACAGCAGTATGCAGAGACAAATTAGACAGAAACCGTGTGTCTGAATACACAACGGAAGAAGGATTATATAGGCTTTATTGAATTAATTACAGAATATTCAGTTTCCCCTAAATCAGATATATGCCTATAAACTATATTTATTACAATAAATACAAAATATATCATTCTGATTCTCAACACTCCCCCTCAAGCTGGAGCATATAGGTCATATGTGCCCAGCTTGTTACAAATGTAATCAATTCTAGGTCCCCTTAGAGACTTAGTGAAGATATCAGCTAATTGGTCACTAGAGTTGACAAAACTTGTGATGATGTCCCCTGATTCAATCTTTTCTCTAATAAAATGCAAATCAACCTCAATATGTTTGGTCCTTTCATGGAAGACAGGATTGGAGGCAATATGTGGAGCAGCTTGATTGTCACATATAAGTGTTATATGAGTGGTTTCTTCAAACTTGAGCTCTTTGAGGAGCTGTTTCAGCCATATAAGCTCACAAGTCACTAAAGCCATCGCCATGTATTCTGCTTCAGCACTTGATCTTGCTACAACCTTATGCTTATTGCTTTTCCAAGATACCAAGTTACCTCCAATCTGCACACAATATCCAGATGTGGATCGCCTATCACTGGGTGAGCCTGCCCAGTCAGCATCTGAGTATCCAACAACTCGAGCATGTCCCCTGTCTTCATAAATAAGGCCTTTGCCAGGGGCTTTCTTAATGTATTTCAGGATCCGGATAACTGCATCCCAGTGATCCTAACAAGGGGAGTTTAGGAACTGGCTTACCACACTAACTGCAAAGGCAATATCTGGGCGAGTGACCGTGAGGTAGTTCAACTTTCCAACCAACCTCCTGTATCTCCCAGGATCCGAGAAAGGCTCCCCCTGATCAGGTATTAACTTGATACTAGGATCCATAGGTGTGTCTACTGGCTTGGCATTCAATAGGCCAGTCTCTTCCAGGATGTCAAGTGCATACTTCCTTTGAGAAATTACCAAACCATCCTTGGATTGAGCAACTTCGATACCTAGAAAATATCGAAGCTTACCAAGATCTTTAGTCTGGAACTGGCGTGAGAGATACTGTTTCAAGCTGATAATGCCATGTTGATCACTTCCAGTAATGACAATGTCATCCACATAGACAATGAGATAGATACATCCCTGAGGTGAATGGCGATAAAATACAGAATGATCAGCTTCACTACGAATCAAACCAAATTGCTGGACAACAGTGCGAAAACGGCCAAACCAGGCTCGAGGGGACTGCTTAAGTCTGCATAAGGACCTGCGTAGGCGACAAACCATGTTGGAAGACTCCCCCTGAGCAACAAATCCAGGTGGTTGCTCCATATACACTTCCTCCTCAAGGTCACCATGAAGAAAAACATTTTTAATATCCAACTGAAATAATTGCCAATGGCAAATAGCTGCCATGGAGAAGAGAAGACGGACAGACGCCATTTTGGCCACAGGAGAAAATGTATCAGTGTAATCCTGTCCAAAGATCTATGTATACCCTTTAGCAACCAAACGTGCTTTGAAACGATCAATTTTCCCATCAGGACCAACTTTGAGAGTGAAAAGCCATCTACACCCAACAGTGGACTTGCCATATGGAAGAGGAACCAGTTCCCAGGTACCAGTACTTTGGAGGGCACACATCTCGTCAATCATTGCTTGACGCCACTCAGGGTGAGCTAATGCTTCACCTGGAGAGTTAGGTATAGAGACAGAAGAAACAGAAGATAGACAAGTATAATGCAAAGGAGAAAGGCGATGATAACTGAGGTTAACATAGTGAGGAGAAGGATTGCGAGTGGAACGAATACCTTTTCGTAAAGCAATGGGCCAGTCTAGGTCTTGGGGCAGGTCCGGACCTGGTACCGGAGACAACACTGGGGAAGAGTCTGGCATGGCATCTACTATCTCAGTGCGAACTGTATCAGTGGCTGGTGGAGGGTGTGAGCGACGCTGATATATTTGAAAAGGTCGCATGAGATGTTGTGCTTCGTTGGGAACCTCCTTATGTACCTCAAACTCAGCTGGAGCAATGGATGGAAGAGGGACAATATGGTCTGTACTAGTGGTGGGAGAAGTTTTAGCTGAAGGCTCATAGTAGAGAATAGACTCAAAGAATGAGACATCAGCAGAGACAAAGTACCGTTGCAAGGTAGGAGAAAAACAACGATAACCTTTCTGCGACCGATGATACCCAAGGAAAACACATTTGATGGATCTTGTAGAAAGTTTGCCCAGACCCGGAGATAAATTATGAACAAAACAGGTGGCCCCAAAGACACGTGGAGGAATAGGATGAAGGGGTAGGTTAGGAAAAAGAATAGAATGTGGTACTTGATTTGACAAGACACTGGATGGCATACGATTGATGAGATAGCAGCTTGTAAGAACAGCAGTATCCCAAAACCGTAGGGGTACATTGCCATGAATAAGAAGAGTTCGAGCTGTCTCAATGAGATGTTGATTTTTGTGCTTAGCAACACCATTTTGTTGAGGTGTGTGAGCACAGGAGGTCTGATGAAGGATGCCTTTTGAGGCCATAAAAACCTGAAATTGATGAGACAAGTACTCACGTGCATTATCACTGCGCAAAGAACGGATAGGGATACCAAATTGAGTTTTTATTTCATGATAAAAATTTTCAAACAAAGAGAATAATTCAGACCTAGACTTCATAAGACAAAGCCACGTACAACGTGAAAAATCATCAATAAAGGTTACAAAATACCGAAAACCAGATTGTGAAACAATACGGGAGGGACCCCACACATTTGAATGAACTAAGGCAAATGGAGAGGTAGCCCTTTTATTGACTCTATCAGGAAAAGAACTACGAATATGCTTCCCTAATTGACATGACTCACACTGTAAACTAGTTAACTTGGATAGACTAGGAACCAACTGTTGAAGCTTTGGTAGACCAGGATGCCCCAGCTGAGCATGTATCAATAGAGGAGAAGTTGAGGTGGAGCACACTGGGGTCGTCGCATTAAGGTAGTAGAGGCCATGAGACTCACATCCGGTGCCAATCGTCCGTCCCGAAGTCCGTTCCTGCAATGTCACAGAGTTTTTAGTAAAAGTGATTATCAAGTCATGTGATTGTGTAAGTCGATTTATAGAAAGCAAGTTAAAGGGACAATTAGGGACATATAGAACGGAATCAACAGTTAAGGTGGGAAGGGGATGGGTAGTGTCAATGCCATGTGACTGTGTATGGGAACCATTGGCAGAGGTAATAGTGGGTAAATAACCAGAAGTGGAAAGAGAAGAAAATAGAGAGCGATTACCGGAGATATGGTCAGAGGCACCGGAGTCTAATACCTAGGGTACTAAGGATGGAGATTAAGAGACGCAAGCAATGGATTTACCAGTGTGGGCGACCAAAGCCGTGGCACCTGAGTTCTGATGTCCTTCAAACCACTTGACAAAAGTCCTCATAGGTAGCAAGTGTAGGACGGGGTTTATCTGCGGACTCTGTAGACTCTAGTTACGGTGTCTGGGCCACATTAGCTGAACAGGGGGGTTTTCCATGTAATTTCCAGCA
The DNA here is from genome assembly GCA_026413185.1 of Pueraria montana var. lobata. Classification (NCBI taxonomy): domain Eukaryota; kingdom Viridiplantae; phylum Streptophyta; class Magnoliopsida; order Fabales; family Fabaceae; genus Pueraria; species Pueraria montana. Next base: position 79,750,244 of record CM048648.1, read on the forward strand.
ACAGTCAATGGTGTGTCCCTGTCGGTGACAATGGTCACACTTATGACGACTCTTCCCAGATCGAGGACGACTAGAGTTATGGCTGTGGGATGCAAGAGCAGACATATCACCCAATGCTGAATCAGAATTCTCCGTAGAGAACTTAGATGGAATCCGAAGTAATGCAGAAGAAGCAGTAGTCATCGTAGGTGCAACAAGAGAGCCAAGAATCTGGTCACGTACAGGAAAATATTCTGGTGGTAAACCGTAGAGAGCAAGGGTCATAAAGAACGCACTCCGATTCTCTAGTTCTTTCTTAGCTTCAGCAGGAATGGATGCAGCAGGTGGCAAAAGCTCATTATATTCGTGCAAGGCAGCATGTATACGTCCAAGATATGTGGACATAGGACCATCAAGACGTTGTGGCGCAATAAGGGTCATCAAGTCACGACACACCTCAAAGAGACGCTGAGTAGAATTGGTGTACAGTGAGCGCGCCTCAGTCCAAACTGATTCACACGTGTCATGAGGTCGAAAAATCGGTTTGAGAGTGGGGTGTATTATGGACTTAATGACGCTGCAAAGTTGTGCATCAATCTTCACCCATTGTGGACGCTCAGTGGCAGATACGGAATCACTGGTGCTGGTGAGGTGTTCTTTGTAACCCAGGCCAGTTATCCAGAAGGAGATATCAGAGGATCATGTAGCATAATTGGTGCCATCTAATTTCTCTACACTGAGATGGAAGGTAGAATAAATGGGTGGGGTTAGTGTTGGTGCTCCCGTGGACGCCATGCGGTGAGGAAAACACAAACAGTGCCAACAAACACAAACACAAACAGTACTTGCAAGAGAAAAACACAAACAGCAGCAACGCAGGTGCTCAGAATGGGATGAAACTCAAGGGTTATGGTCGCAATAGTGGTGCGACAGAGCTGGTGAAAGATCGGCCCGAACCGGCGAGCCACGCGCCTACACGCGCCTTCAGGACCTGCTGTTTGGCGCGTCAGTGGAGCCGCGCGTGGGGGCGCTTGCAGGCTCGGATGGAGAGGCAGTGACCGGAGATGGAAAGATCGGCCGAAGGCGCTCCGGAAGGTGGTGACGGCGGCGGCGGTGATCGGAAAAAAATCGCCGGAGAAGAGGAGGTCGCCGGAGACAAACCAGTGATATGTGGTTCGAAAAAAAAATTTTACACCGAGGACAGTGGGTCCACCAGGCAGTGACGACGGTTTCCGAGATGCCGTTGCCTAGCTCTAGATACCATGTTGAACAGCAGTATGCAGAGACAAATTAGACAAAAACGTGTGTCTGAATACACAACGGAAGAAGGATTATATAGGCTATATTGAATTAATTACAGAATATTCAGTTTCCCCTAAATCAGATATATGCCTATAAACTATATTTATTACAATAAATACAGAATATATCATTCTGATTCTCAACACTATACATATTTAATAAAAAAAAATTGCCCCCATAAAAAATAGGTGTTGTGTAACACCCTCATTTTCGCTTTCCATAATTAATTGTTTATTTATTCTTAATCTTGTTATTGAAGAATTGATAAGCCCAAATAGGATAATAAAATATTAAATCACATTATTGTGACTGATATTTTATATTTTATATAATTAAAATTTTTAATAATTATTCCAGATAAAATCTGAAATAACTATTAGAACGACAATTATTCTGAATTATCAATATTTGTGGCAAACATGAAGATAAGTCTCAAATAATTATAAAGTAATTATTTGAACTTAAAATCATGTTTTATAGGTTTAAATATGGTTAAGATAATTTTCTCAGAAATTTTAGAAGACTTCTGAGAAAATTTTACAAAACGTTCTAGACAGACTGCTGATAAGTCAGCCAGTATAGGATTAATATCAAAACTTGATGAAACTGACAAAGTCAATTTATTTTTAAGTCACATATATAAAAATATAATTTGTGGTAAATTTTGGGTATTTTATAGAGCTAAAACGAAATTACTATGAATTATTGACTAAAAATATCGATCTAATTCACATATTTTGAAAATAATTATAAAAATGTAGTTTTAAGTCATAATAATTAATAATGCATATATTTTAAATCTCTTAAAATATTTCAACTGAAAATAAATTTATCTGGTTAAAAAGTTAAAAAAACACAGATAAAATTTTACTTGTGTAGATCAATTACCTAAACTTTTTTTTCCGTCAATCTCTCTCACGTGTTCTCTCACTCCCAATAGATAAGAATGTGTCATTTTGATATTCAAACAAAGTAAAAAGATTAAAAGTGTAAAAAGACATATTTGGTTATTTCTATTTATAGGCACCATTCTTTTCACTTTCTCTTCACAGTTTTAATTTTCTCTCACCTCTCTCGCAAACCACTCTCTAACTTCTCTCCTCCGTCTGCCCCTTTCTCTCTTCTTCTTCAATTTTTCTTCTCACAAAACACGCCACAACTCTTCAACCTCCATCACCCACCACCAAAGCTACCTTCCTCCACCACCAAGAAGCAATCTTGAAGCAAGATTTCTTCCTCCCTTCCTCCTTCACTGAACGAAACTCACTCTCTTGGTAAGGGGGAGTGAGATTTTGATTCATGTTGTTTTCTACCTTCTTTTGTATATGATGTAATTTTCCATGTAATCTTGCTTTGTTCTCTGTTTCCTTTCTATTCCCTATCTAATACTTGTTGTAAATTGAATTCTTTTGTGGTTGGGACTGTTTGGGGGACATTTCTCTTTAGGGGAAGCTCTTTCCAATTTTTCATCTAATTTTGTTGAGTTTCCATCTTATTTCATGATGTATTTATGCCTTGTTGCTTTAAACTTGTCCGGTTGGTGTAATCTTCTCTTCTTTCTTTGTTTTTCATTAGGGGTGGCAAATTAATCCGTTTATCCGTCATCCATCCAATCCATCCACTAGTAAATTCATCTAATTCATCCATTACAAAAAATAAAAACTAAACGGATGGGATCCAATCCATCCATTTAATTTCATGGATGGTTAACGGTTCATCCACTATTTTTCAAAATCCAACGGATTCTCTAATCAATACCTAATGGATCAAAATTAATCCAACAAATATTTTCATATTTAAATCTTTTTTAAATTTATATTTCAAAATTTGTTTATAAAATTTTTTAAATATTATTTTAAAAATATATTTTTCGGCTGACGTCGACCGGGAAAGTTATCGACCAATGTCGGCCAGGTTTTTTTTCTACCAACGTCAATAGAGGCTTTTTTCGGTCGGCCTCAACTAGGTTTTTTTGGGTCGACGTCGGCCATGGTAGTTTTCAGTCGACATCGGCCAGGGTTTTTATTCAGCCGACCTCGACCATGATTTTTTTCGGCTGACATCGTCCGAGGCTATTTTTCAGCCGACCTCAGCTAGGGTTTTTTTTTCAGCTGATTTTTTTCGGTTGACGTCGGCCAGGGCAATTTTTGGCCGACCTCGACCAGTGTTTTTTCGGCCGACATCAGCCGATAATTTTTTTGGCCGACCTAAAACAAGTTTTTTTTTCGGCCGTCGTCGGCCAATGCAGTTTTCAGCCGACCTCGACCATGATGTTTTTTGGCTGACATCGTCCGAGGCTGTTTTTCAGCCGACCTTAGCTAGGTTTTTCTCTGTTGACGTTGGTCAGCGATGAATTCGACCGACGTCGGTCAGGGCTGTTTTCGGCCGCTATAAGCTAGGTTTGGTTTTCGGCCACCATCAACTAGGTTTGTTTTTTAGCCAACATCGGTCGGAGCAGCTTTCAGCCATCATTGGCCAGAGATGTTTTCGACCGACCTCAACCGAAGCTGTTATTATTTTAAAACATGTTCTTAATTTTTAAAAATATATTCTTTCTAAATTAAAAATAATTATTTAAAAAAAACATATTATTTTTTTGGATGGATTGGATATCCATCCATGAAAAATTTGTTAATGGATGGATTGGATGGATTTTTATCAAATGGATCGGATTGGATTGGATTTTTTAAATCAATTTTTAATGGATCCAAATGGATTAATGGATTGTTTTGATCCGATCCATTTTGATCCGGATTAAAATTTATCCGACCCATCCATTTTGCCACCCCTATTTTTCATGTTATACTCTAATCTTCCTTGATAGTCTATTTTGTGGGTAGCTGCTGGATTGTTTTTTTGGGTTTCAGGGGAACTATGGTAAAGTTTCTTTTTAAATTTTGTACTTCTAAACACTTAATATAAATCCTTAACTAATTAAACTTGCTAATAATGAAAATTTCTCATCTTTTGATCCTGATAAGCTCACGGTTTGAACTAGAAGCATGGAGGGGCTGAGCGTTTTTATTTTTCCTCTTTTTAATCAAGTTCTGATCATTTATTTTATACAAAGTTTTGGTTTGTGAATAAGAGGAAAGAAACTGAACCAAAAACCACCTTTTCCTTCTCTTGCCGTTTCGGTTTTGTCAAATAAAAGAGGAATAAATTTTTATTATAACATTATTATATACAAAGAAAAAAAAACATTTTTTTTTATCCCGTCATATTTTCTTAAAATCAGTTAGGACCAAAATTAATTAAACAAGGTTTTTGTGTATGCAAATCAGTTTTAAACAAAGAGAAGTAGTGGGTAGGAAAATTTTAATGAACTTTACAAATAAATGTTTTAATATAAAGAATTTTCTTCATTAAATTTAACTATGGATAATCCATGTAGAATAAAGATAAAAATATGTTCAATTAAACATGAACTAAAGAATTTCAAAAAGTAAATTAATATCCTGACATCAACAATAGGTATGGTTTAATCAATTAAAAAGGAAGCTACTGCAAGCTTTTCTTTATACATGCTAGAGTAACATTTTCTTAAAATTGATAAAGAGAAAAATTGAATCCTGGAACTTTCCTTTGGGTCTATTAGTTTTGGCTTTTAAGCCAATTCTAGGAAATTTTTATTCAAATTTTTTTTTCGAATTATCCAATCTCAAATTGTTTTCTAAGTATGAGAAGAAAAATCTAGAATTAATTATTTTTACTATCAAAATTGGTCTCGGGCTGGGTAACGAAAAAGGAAAGAAAAATGGTTAGTTTTTGTGATGATAATCTTAACACTAAATTTCATTACTTAGTAACTGGTTTTTGATACAAATTTAGTTGTTTCTAATTATTCGCGAGTTTTGAAGGAAAAAGAGAGACTACTATTTTAAATAAATAAATAGTTAGAATAAAAAGTGTTTGTAAATTATTTTGAAAGAATGATGTTTTCCTAAAATATACAAAGTTTATCCTAATGTAACGAGTACAGGAATGTTTCCATTAATCGCGAAAAATTTATCCTAATTTTTATAATAACTAAAACAAATAAAAAGTGTGGGTTGTGTCTAATGTAACGGGTTGTTACATGTTGCCCCCATGGACAAATTTTCTTTTAGATGAACATAGAAAGTTATAATTAAGAGATAAAAGACAAAATAAATTGGTACTAATTTTATCATTTTATCCTTCTAATTTTTACCGTTTTGCTCCTATAATACTAAACACAGAGTAAGTCAATGACACAAACACACATATAAGTAATTTGGATTTTTTTTTATAAAACTATGTATTTCATAAAAGTTTATAGTATTTTATTTTAGTAAAAATATAATATATTTTTTTCTTGCCCCCACCAAACAAATTTTTAGATCCGTCCCTGACTGTCAATACACTTTACACTCTACAAGTAATCAAAATATTCATTTTATAGCTTTTATCATAACATATTAATAGTTATTTACATGAATTTTTTTATTTTTTTATCTATATTATATATTAAAATTATATATAAACATTTCAAAGCTATAGAAAATAAAAAACAAAAATAAAAAAAAGTTATTTATCTAAGTTACATTACTTCTTTTCCCTTGTGATCTTCACTATTCATCTTGCTATTCTGTACAACCTACAACTAACACAATCCCAGACTCAAATTACCTAGGACTTAATTAAAATATTATAAGTTAAAAAATAAATATTTGATATAATTTTGTATTAATACTCAGAAAACGAGTACTATTAATTATACTACAAAAACAACATTTAATTTTTATTTTTAATTTTGTAATTTCATTTTATGTCATTATTGTTGTTTATTATTTAGAGATACCTCTTTTATTATTTTTTAATTCATGTTTTTTATATGTTTATTATTTACTTTTATTATTGGTTTTAATATAATATCAAAAAGGATATTCAATATTCTTAAATCCAAAGGGGGTTGATCAAGTGAAGCAAGACATAGTCGTATATTTGACAAGTTGCAAGTCTGAGTCCTCACTCATTTCCTATTGCAGGTGAAGTAAATATAAGTATTTCCATAAATATTCTTTAAGTTCATAAACTTTTTTTCCCTTAAACTGAGACACTAACCTCTCTCTCCCTAAAATTTAATCTACCAAAAAGTATAAGTATATCCATTCCTAATATTTGATCATTATAAAAAATTCAGGTACTCATGGATCATACACTCAGTCCTAAGTTTGAGGGGGTGTTAAACAATTCTCCATTTTAGAGTTATTTTTTTGGAATTGAGTTAAATAACCTGTAGTAGCATACCGTGAGAGACATATATAGTCAAGTCAACCTAAGTCAACTCATATAGTATATAATAGTATGGTCTTCAAAACTTTATTACAATTTGTTATTGTTTACATTACAGTAATTCACGCGGCAGGAACCGTGTTACCTTTAAATTTTGCGTCCTTACCTACCCTTCATAGTTCCTTCAACGAAAGTGAACCAATGAAATATTATAAAAACTCTAATCATTGAAGGCCTTTATTATTTTGGGGTCCGATTGGGAAAATTGTAGTACATCTTGCTTCGTGGTTATATCCTGAAAAGATAAATAATGTTGATGCAGTTGGGAAATTGTTTTGGTGGCTGACAGTGACGTCTATTAAAGGCATGTTTGAATAAGTTTATTTAGAAATTTTCTAAAAAAGAAAATAAAAAGAAAAAATTAAATAAGTTTTTTTATAAACTAAAATTAATTTATGTACAAATTAAAAATCATTTTTTAGAAAAATTATAGAAGAAAGTTTTTACAAATTAAATTAATTTTAGCTTACGCAAAAACTCATTTCATTTTTTCTTTTTATTTTTTTCTCCTAAAAGTGCTTTCTAGAAAAATTTATCTAAACAGATCCTAATTACCTTACCACAAGTTAATCTTTTGGTCACTAGACCATGACGATGACAACAACAATAAAATCTTATTTAACTAGATGAGGTCGGTTACATGAAAAATACCACATCATTTGCCTTAGTTAAAGATTAAAATTTTAGAGATTTATTTCTCTTTGAGATTCATCTTGACCAAATTCTCAATATCTTTCTTAGTCTCTCTCTCCTCATTTTTACCAAACTAAAAATCATATAATTTACTCTTCTCACTACATAGGCCTTCTTTGTACTTGTCCACACCATTTTAATTTGTTTTTTTATCATTTTTTTTCAATCAGTGTTACATTAATCACTCTTCGTATACAATCATTTTGTATCCTATTTTTTATGTATGATCACACATTCATCTTAACATTCATATTTCTGCCACTCGGACCTTTTCTATTCTCGTCCCTTTAAACTTCAACATCACTATGCCTTTCAAAATGAACATCAAGAATCAAAACCCTATGTTGTGTGCAAGACTCTATTATGCAATCACCTTGCAATTCTTACAAACCCTTTCATCAACACTTCTTACCAGAAAGAAATCAATTTGCATCCTTGAACTTTCACTCTTACAAGTGACAAGGTGATCTTCCTGTTTCTTGAAACAAGTGTTCACAATCTTAAAATCATCATAAAGACAGGGAAACACAAGCAGGGGGTTGAATTGTGTTTCTTGAAAACTTTTTCGCAAACTCCTTTACAAACACTATTATCGTCTTATAAAAACACGTTTTAACAAGCAGCGGATAAGGAAGTAGACAATAGTTTTGAAAACACTATTTTATCAAAAACCTTTTGAAAACAACTTTGAAATAAACACCAATTCAAGGTTAGATAAAAACATATATGAAAGATATAAAAGCACATATTTTTATACTAGTTTGTCTCAACCACCAAGACTAAATCCAGATCTTGGCAAAGCCACCAAGTTCTGCTAACTTTCAGAAAGATATAAGTATTCTTTCCTCAAGCTACTTCTGGCTCAACCCAGGTAGTTTTACACTAGCCTATCCAAACTAATAACCACAGTATTCTTTACAACAAAACCTCTTCAGGCTTCAAACAAATCATATAGAATTGTTTAAGGTAAGGGCACATTAACTATAGCTATCGTCTTATAGACGGATACACAAATTAAGCTCTTAGTCAAAAACTCTCAAATGCACAAGGTGTTTTGGGAACTCGAGTTCTAACTTAGAACAAATTACAAAGATTTTGAATTCTTGATAGTATGTTCGCGCATGGTGTTGTCTAACTTCAGTACTTCAAAACTTCAACTATTTATAGCCTTCAACACGAAGTAACTGTTGTGTCTAAACGACCTTCTCTTATGTCTTCTTCATCGTCTATTGGTGAGGTATCTGTTAATGCATTTAATGCAGCATTTAGTGCATGTCACCAACTTCTCAAACTAATCTTATAAAGCAGCTTGCTTATCTTCTTTTACCCACACTTGATATCCTTCGTTGAGTGTCAAATGACCTTTTGTGCACTCAAGTACACTGCAATTTGCTTTGCCATGACTTTTGATGGAGTAGGTAACTTTTTCGTTTGACTTCTTTCTATTTCATGTTCTTTGACAAATCCTATGAAGTATAAATGAACATTCTCTACACAAAGGATCAAAGCATCATGGCATTTAACATGATCATAAATGCACAGACTCAGATCTGTTAAACTATCGTATGCTAGACAGACTCAGACACAAACAAAGCTTTCATTTGATCTGCTATAAGACATAATCTTCAAGACTTAATATTTGTTTATATTAATCAAAATATTTGAGGGACCTTATTCGTCTTATGACTTAACTATCTCCTCCATTTTCATGATGTCAAACAAATACAAGCTTGAAAGATGCAAAGCATGATAAACAAAGCATATGACCAGATCGTGTTATCAAACATATCAGAGCATATATAAACATATTAGAGAATGTATGTAAGAACATAATAACACGAGAAGCATGTACATACTAAGATTTGATCGGAGCAAGCAAAGAACATATATATCAGAGCATAATTAAGGAACTAAATAAAAGCAAGACATATATGTTTTAATCTGATCAAAGTGATCAAACATATCTCTTTCAATAAAGGATTGATTTTCACATCGAGATGATGTGTTCTGTTGAGTACAAAGAGATATCATAGCATAAAATTTTAGAAAGACATAAAATGAACTATGATCCCCTTTAGTTTAGTCTCCCATCAGATAAAGATGTATAATCTGCACTCATCATCAAAAATCTCCTTCTCCATCAAATACTCCCCCTCAAATGATGCTTCTTCCATCTTCAGACTTCTTCTTCTACTCCCCCTTTTTTGCATGGGCAAAAAGGAATCAAACATTGTCAAAATCAAAGAAATCTGAGGAATCAAGACCCATCTCCTTGTATAACTATTGTCATAGGTGAGTGACTTCAGCTTCAGCAGCCTTTATGGCAATGAGAGTTTGACGCAGGGCAACTCTTGTAGCAGCAAGCTCTTATCATAAAAGAAAGTAAAAAGGAGTATTGTTTATTTTGAATTTTATAATTTCACTTTATGTCATGTTTTTTATTTAGAATATCTCTCTTATTATTTTCTTAATTCATCTTTTTTATGTTTAATTTTTTTTACCTTTAATATTTTTAATGTTATCAAAGTCTCTCCATTCTTAACCCAAAGGGTTGGCGCTGTGATGTAAGGCCCCGCTGTGTTCACATGAGGGGGAATGATCTATTTAGCAGGAAAATCCGTGTTCGATTCCCTCCGTGGCACAGGGCAACTCTTGTAGCAGCAAGCTCTCATCATAAAAGAAAGAAAAAAGGAGTATTGTTTATTTTGAATTTATAATTTCACTTTATGTCATGTTTTCTATTTAGAAATATCGCTCTTATTATTTTCTTAATTCATCTTTTTTTATGTTTAATTTTTTTTACCTTTAATATTTTTAATGTTATCAAAGTCTCTCCATTCTTAACCCAAAGGATTGGCGCAATGGTGTAAGGTTTCGCTGCGTTCACATGAGGGGGAACAATCTATTTAACGGGAGAACTCGTATTCGATTCCCTCCGTAAGCAAAATTCCCTTGGGCCACCACGCACCGTGAGCGGGATTAGTCTCTGTCTCAATGGGTGTTTGATACTTCTTATAAGACTCAGTGCATGTTTGGATTAAAGTTTGCAAACATAAGTTTGAATTAAAAGTAGGCTGATTCTACGGTGGGAATGTTAAACAAATTTCCCACCGTGAGAAACAAATCAGGCGCGTAGGATTTAGATTTTTCTTGAGATGAGAGTTGATATACAATAAACATACCTACAGAAGAATATATTAAAAAAGAATTATTAAATATTTTAATGGATTGTCAGTGACTCAGTAAGTAGCCTTCTCACTGTATTTCACAGGCCCCTTTGTTCTCTCTCCTCCACAATCCACATTACTTCCTCTCTCTCCTCCGCATTATTTTCTTTCTCTCCTCCGATTGCTTTGTTCTTCTTAAAAAAAAAAAAAAAGAAACACATGCTTCGTTCTTCAATCACTGCAAAATATCCATGAACCTTCATGGTCATGTTCATGTTCAGAGCACTCGACGAGCTCTTCGAGAAAACCCACGTCCGACCAAAGGTCGTCGGGGTCCTAGTAGTCAACTGCAGCATCTTCAACCCGACACCATCGCTATTGGCAATGATCATAAACCACTACAAAATGAGAGGGAACATATTGAGTTACAACCTCGGAGGAATGGGGTGCAGTGCGGGGATCATAGGCGTGGATTTGGTGAAGGATATTCTGCAAGCAAACCCTATAATAACTACGCGGTGGTGGTGAGCACATAAATGGTCGGGTTCAATTGGTACCAGGGGAAGGATAGGTCTATGCTCATTCCGAACTGTTTCTTCTGCATTGTTTCATCACGCTTCTCCATCAACCAGCTCCATGAACCTTGCTTCGGTACTACACACAGTCACCATGGGACTAACTTGTGCTGGTGGAAGAGGATGAGTTTGTCTGAGTGAGGTGGGGAGAGAAGCAACAACTGATAAAGAATGGGATGGGAAAGAGGGGACCACTCTTCTAATATATATATTTTTAATTTATTCCTTTGTAGGCAATTCTATCATAGTTTTATGTTAATCTTGAGATTCAAATGTTACGTCCGTGATTTGTTTCCCATGGTGGGAGATTTGTTGAGTTTTCCCACCTTAGAATCACCCTTAAAAGTATGTTGCAAACTTAAGTTTGATAAAAATGAGTTTTTTATAACATGATTTATGTTTAGGTATTTTTTGTTCAAAAGTATGTTGATAAAATGAAATTTGTTTGGATAATACCAATGAAAAGTACTTTTACTTCATGTTTCTATTGTAAATATACAAATCAAAAGTACTTTTACTTTAAAAGCATCAAATTTGTTGCTTCTGATCCAAACCCGGGTTTGGCCCAAACGTAGGTTAAGGAATTAATTTTCGGAACTCCCAAACATGATGCCAAACTGAATTTGGAACTTGAAAAGTATGTTTGAGGTCCCCAAACGGTATCCAAACATACCCTCAGAATTTGTTCTTGAATTTTCATAAGTGAGTTAGACCAGTCCATTTTTAGTAATATAATTATTAAAGTGAAATAAATTTTAAATTATTACATTAATAGTAATAAATCGATCAATTATAGATGATTTTCAATTTCCAATGATGGAAAGAAGTATTAAGAAGCGAATGTTCTCCACTCAAATCTTGGTTGTTACTGTATTACTTATGAATAACCCATCAAACTTTTGTCAACGTTTTACAATATGACAAAGTCTAATCATACACCACAAATTATTACAGTACTGCATGCATGTTTCCCCCTCTTGGACACACTATAGTCTTCAATCTACTACATCACCAAAAATACAAACAAAATCAACAAAAATGACTACGTTGTCCTTTTATCAAAACTTTCTAATATTCTAAAATTTAGCAGACGCCACACAGAGCCACTAGGATTCTCTTCAAAATTTCTAACCTAGTACTTTCTCAGTTTTCTTTTAAGTGTCGGATTTTTTGAAAAATTTTGTTTCTATTTATCTGTCATTTGTAAAGTTCAAGATTACATTAATTACTTTTTTTATCAATTATACCCTTACTTCTTTCCTAATTTTTAATAAATTTACACATGTATTTATTGTAGAGTAGAAATGAAAAGGGGATAAAATAGAAAAATCCCATACTTATTTTATTATAATCAAAAAAATTTAATGCATTTATTGATTTCTACATATAAATCTTAAACGACATATAAAAAAAAATGGATGGAATAATTTAATTTAACTATACAGATAGAGTGGTTGCGTCATATTATAATAGAGGGGATAAGATTCATAAACAGGAACAGGCACTTCTGCGGGGTCCTTCTTCTCCTCTTTTGCTGGTCCAACTGTAACTATTTCAGTGTGACACCACTTTCGTAGCTTTGACACTGCACTCACTGGATCAATCTCACCCAATAACACTAATTTCATGTCTTTAACGTCAACAGAAATTGATTCTATCCCTGCAAAAGAAAAATCAATGAATCCTTGACGCTGTAGGAGGTTATGGATTTTGTTTCTTGAACCAAAGGCAAAGTTGTAGTAGAGTGAAAATTTTGATTTACCTGAAAGGCCAGATGCTGTCTTCATAGCTTTTTTCTTGATTCTATCATCATGTAAGTCCACCTTTAATACTACTTTCTGTTACATAACAAATATCAAAGAGCTATCTGTTAATTAAAACCCCAACAATTAATCACTTCTACATCTAAAACATGAAAGGAAATAGTTAAATATATACAAGCCTTAGTGGAAACAAAACAGAGTAAAGCTCTGAGAAAACTCAACAAATGGAATTCATGCATTGATTAGGTGAAGAAGTAAGTAGAGGAAATAAAAGAGATTGGTTTCTGACCTTCATTGTTGTTAAAGCTTGCTTGTGACAGCTAAGCAACAAACAATTGTTTGGTGTGGCAATTGCAAAGGAAGGCAAAGTGTTAACAACCTATGACTTCTATTTTGCAAATGAAGTTTTGATACGTATGGCTGAGAACTGAGATTGAGCAATATTTATAGTAGCATCTAGCATGTCGTGTGAGACATAGTCAAGTCAAGTCAAGTCAACCCAAGTCAACACATAGTATATGGTCTTCAAAACTTTAGTACAATTTGTTTGTATACACAATTAATTTACGCGCGCCAGAAACCGTGTCATCTTTATAATTTTACACCCTCTAAAACTACCCCCCAGTTCCTTCACAGAAAGTGAATCAACGAAATTTTATAAAAAGTGAATCATTGAAAGCTTTTTTTTTTTTTTTTTTTAATCGTTCGTCCGGTAGGGAAAATGATATGATAGTACATCTTGTGGTCTTCAAAATTTTATTACAATTTGTTTGTCTACAGTAAATCACGCGGCAGAAACGTACCGTGTAATCTTTTCGGAAAGTGAAACCAATGAAATCTTAAAATAAGTGTAATCATTGAAGGCTTTTCTTATTTTGGGGACCGATTGGAAAATGATCATACCTCGTGCTTAGACTTTCCATTAAGTGAAAGTCTTTCCATCCACTAGTATTCAATCACACTTGAGCTTGTTTTAGTCGAGTGGAGTGAAATGAAATAAAATAGAATAAAAAAAAATATCTGAATTAAAGTAGTTTGGTGAAAGTGTGGGACCCACTAAAATTTTTGAAATATTCCCTTTCTTTTCCTTCCTTTCTCCTCAACCAAAACAAGCCTTAAGCTTAAACTTTATCGCCAATAAATTCTATATATCTATTTACACTGTCGTTAGCTCACTCATGCATATTCACAACTAATTTTATACTCGTTTGAGTTAGTCATCGATAGGAAATACAAAGGAGGTAAACAAAGGGAGATCTTTATTAATAGGCCACGAGTCAATCACACAAGTGAATTTGACACCACATACAATCTAAAATCTTAAGACATTAGGTATGTGAGTCCTACTTATATCACATATATGTTACTCAACATGTTCATTTCTATCCAATGCGAGACTTCTTACTCACACAAATACTCCAACAATCTTCCCACAAGTGAGTTTCTTCTATATAATATACTCCACCTCAAGCAGATGCATTTTCATCCACAAGTATTCAATAGTGTCAATAGTGGTTTGCCATTAATATAAATACAATTTAGGTAGATAAACATTATTTTATTGTTATCAAAATTACACATAGATATACAAATCATACGAGACAAAAAAAAAATTATAGTATTAGCATATAAACTATATATAAGCAATAAGGTATATATTCAAATTAGTTTTTGTGCCTGGGCGATGCACATAACTTTTTATGTTGAGTCTAGATTATAATATTTATTTAATTATAATATATTTAATTTATATCTTTTGTAAATATTTTGAAAATGATTTTTGTAATTGAATACATTTAATGAAAGTTTAAAAAAATATTTCTTTAGATTTTCATATTTTTATAAACATTTAATTATTTAATTTCACTATCTTTAATAGAGTAAAATACATTTTTTAATTAAAAAATTATAATTCCTTAATTAAATTATTTTTATGACATATATATATATATAATACAAATTTTATTTTCTATTAAAAACATTAATCCAGAAAAATTTTAACTAATTATTCTAAAAATATTATTTTATATCATATGGAAATAATAGTATTAGTTCTTTAAAATTATATTTTACAATTTATTTCTTTAAGTGTGGTCTGTATTTAAAAAAAAACAATAAAGCATTGATGATTATTTCACATTAGAAAATAATTATATAACATTTTCATTTATCACTCTTTACAATTTAAATTATTACATTTCACAATGTATAATCTTTAAATATGAAATCAATAAATGTATCTATTAAAATTATAATTTAAATATGATAAGAATTAAAATTAGAATTGAACCATGTAAATGATTGGAATAATTTTAGAATTTTAGAATAATTATAAATGATTGGAATAATTTTAGAATGTTAGAATAATTATATTTGGCAGTAAAAGAGATAAATAATTTTAGAATAACTGTCATTATGATTTCACTGTCACCACTATCGTCATGACCACCACCACAACCACTATCATGATCGTCACCATCACTGTCACCATGACTATTATTGTTACCACCAACATAATTGTCCTCAGTACTCATTTCCATGGGTTCGTAAATGAAGTAAATATAAGTATTTTTCAAAATATTTTTTAAGTTCAAAAACTTTAATTTTCTCTTGAACCGAGACAGTGACCTCTCTCCGTCAAATTTAATCTACCAAAAAGTATATCCGTTCCTAATATTTGATCACTATAAAAAAAATTCATGTACTCATCGATCATACACTGAGTTAGACCAATCCATTTTTAACAATATAATTATTGATGTGGAATAAATTTAAAATTATTATAGATACAGTTATAATTGATAATTACATAGATGCTTTTCAATTTCCGTTGATCGAAAGAGGTATTAAAAAGAAAACATTTTTCACTCAAATCTTATATATTATTTATGATAACGCATCAATTTTTTCTACAATTTACAAAATGACAAACAGTCTAATCATACACATTAATTACAGTACTGCATGTTTACTCCCTTGGACACACAATAGTCTTCAATCTACTAGACCAAGAAAAATACGAATAAAACTAACAAAAATTACTACCATGTCTTTTTATCAAATCTTTCTATAATATTCTTAAATTTAGCAGATGACACACACAGCCACTGTATAGGATTCTCTTCAAAATTTCTAACCTAGTAATTTAACTATACAGATAGAGTGGTGGTGTCATATGATAATAAAGGTGATTGGCTTCGTAGACAGGAACAGGCACTTCTACGGTATCCTTCTTCTCCTCTTTTGCTGGTCCAACTGTTACTATTTCAGTGTGACAACACTTTCTTAGCTTGGATACTGCACTCACTGGATCAATCTCACCCAATAAGTGTCTTTAACATCAACAGAAATTGATTCAATCCCTGCAAAATAATTACAAACACAACTTTGTTAATAAATCATTCATTCCTTGATGCTGCATGATATGTATTTTGTTTCTTGAAACAAAAGCAAAGTTGTAGCAGAATGTAAATTTTGATTTACCTGAAAGGCCAGATGCTGTCTTCATAGCTTTTTTCTTGATTCTATCATCATGTAAGTCCACCTTTAATACTACTTTCTGTTACACAACAAATATCAAAGAGCTGTTAATTAAGACCCAACAATTTTTTTTTTTTGAAGTGAAGAGTGCCAGGTTCGATCCTGGAACCAGAGGTTGATACATGAGTATCATGCCAAGAAGCCACTCAGGAAACCGGCATTAAGACCCAACAATTGCTTCTACCTCTAAAACATGAAAGGAAATAGTTAAATATATACACAAGCCTTAGTGGAAACAAAACAGAGTAAAGCTGTGAGAAAACTCAAGAAATGGAATTCATCCATTTATTAGGTTAGAAGGAGAGGAAATAAAATAGATTGGTTTCATCCCATGAGGGAGGGTATAGTTCTGACCTTCATTGTTGTTAAAGCTTGCTTGTGAGAGCTAAAGCAAGAATTGTTTGGTGTGACAATTGCAAAGGAAGGCAAAGAGACAACAACCTATGGCTTTTATTTTGCAAATGAAGTTTTGATAAGTATGGCTGATAACTGAGATTTGAGCAATATTTATAGTAGCATGTCGTGTGAGACATAGCCAAGTCAAGTCAACCCAAGTCAACATATAGTATATGGTCTTCAAAATTTTAGTACAATTTGTTTGTTTACACAATTAATTTACGCGCGCCAGAAACCGTGTCATCTTTATAATTTGAATAAAATATATTTTTGTCCCTTATTTTATCTTGTTTTTTATTTTTAGTCTCTCGTAAAAAAAATTTCTTTTTTTAGTCCCTCATAAATTATTCTATTATGTTTTTAGTCCCTCATAAATTATTTTGTTCTATTTTTAGTCCCTGAAGTTAATTTTAACTGTTAAGTGATGACATGACATACATGAACTGTGTGTGTGAAAATTTTCTAATTAAGTTTTTAGTGACTTTTAACCTCTACAATTTTTTGGAGGTCGGAAATGTTTACTTTTGTAACATTTCTTGTGATTTTAAAAAATCTGGATTCGAGATTTTGATTTTTTTATTATTTTTTTAACATTTCATGCGGTTTTAGTCTGCTAAAAAATTTGTAGCAGTTAAACACTGTTAGAAACTTAAACATAAAATTTTCAAGTACAAATTCTGTTCACCACGATATAACTTAACAATTAAAATTAATATCAATGACTAAAAATAAAATAAATCAATTTTTGAAAGACTAAAAATAAAAACAAAAATTATAAAGAACTAAAATCAGAAATCAAAATAAAATAAGGGATAAAAACATATTTTCCACTTATAATTTTATACCCCCTAAAACTACCCTACAGTTCCTTCACAGAAAGGGAATCAACCAAATTTTATATAAAGTGTAATCATTGAAGGCTTATCTTATTTTTTTCAATCATGCGTCCGGTAGGGAAAATGATATGATAGTACATCTTGTGGTCTTCAAAACTTTATTACAATTTTTTTGTTTACAGTAATTCACGCGGCAGAAACGTACCGTGTTATCTTTACGGAAATTAAAGTGAACCAATGAAATCTTAAAATATGTTTAATCATTGAAGGCTTTTCTTATTTTGGGGACCGATTGGAAAAATGATCATACGTGCATCTTGCTTCGTGGTTATATCCCGAAAAGATAAAATGATGATACATGGTTAATCATTGAAGGCTTTTCTTATTTTGGGGACCTCTTGGAAGAAAAATACTAAATGGTACGAGACGTCAACATGGCTTACCAAAACTCCGTCGTTCAGTCATTAGACGTTGTGTTTTTTATTCCCTGGCTGAATTCGCCATATTAAAGATAAAGATTAATGATATTTTTAATGGTTGAAGGATTTAAGTAGTATATAACTTTGAAAGGGACTAAATATACATCATTTTATATAATTTATATGAAAAGTGTATTACTATTATCTAACTTTACATAGATATACATATATCATACGAGACAAAAAGGTATAATTATAGCATTTAAATTATAAGAATAAATGTTCACACTATATGATGATAAAATAAAATTCATGAATGAAATGTTTATATTTGAATTTGAGGGATAGAAAATATACACGATACAATATATAAATTTTACACAAAATCATATTAATTTACATCTAAATCATAGGCAAAAGCAGGTTAACACATTTAAATTACAAAATAAATATTTATAATTTTATATTCAAATAGAAATAAAAATGTTGCATGAAAAATATGTTACATGGGGTAAAACACCAACAATATCTTTATTAATGGGTCATGAATCAACCATACAAGTAAACTTGAGACAACATCCAACCTAAAACCTTACAAGGTTAATTAAGTTTATAGGTCTTTCTTACTTATATTTGTTACTCAACATATATCCAATGCGGGACTTCTTAGTCACACTTGCCCTCCAATAATATTCCCCTCAAATGTGAGTCTCTTCCACATGATATGTTTACCATTAACTGAAAGTTTTTTCATCCATTAGTATTCAATGACACTTAAGTTTATACTTTATATCCCCAATACACTTTATAACCTAAAACCTTAAGACATTACGTATATATGAGTCCTACTTATATCATATATATGTTACTCAACATGTTCATCTCTACCCAATGTGAGACCTCTTACTCTCACATATATATACTCCAACAATCTCCCCACAAGTGAGTCTCTTCCATACAATATACTCCGCCTCAAGCAAAAGCATTTCCATCCACAAGTATTGTTGCGATTTTGGCAAGTGTACCAAATCGTTAAGTAACAAAGGGTAAGTAGAGTATCGTATCCACAGGAACTTGTACGATAATTGGGTAATTAATAGCAAAATTAAATGGACTACGAAATTTGAGAATTGAGATAACCAAAATTAAGATAAGTGCATAAATTAAATGAGAAAAAGAAGAGAAATTTGATTTAGGTAAATTCACCAAACACGTAGCGTGCGCAGAAAATTGGGTTTAGATCAATGGAAGAATTACGTCGGGGTTTAACTTCATCAAGTCATCCTAACATGCAATCACTAATTTTCTTATTCAAATAAACTTTTGTTATCATCAACCCTCAAATTTATTCAAACCTTAATCCCTTAAGTGAGATTACTTAAGTCCTTTGATTCCAGTATCAATCTCTTGAATTAGTGTAACCAAAGTACTTGCATTAGGAATAGGGGTTCTAACGATACCCAATCTTTTTTACCCTATTCCTAGGCATGAAAAGCATTGGGTGTTCTCTCCAGTTCGCAATTCAATTAAATTTTCCAATTATAATTGAATATATAGAATCATGCAATCGGGTGATCAAGCCAAAAACAAGCATTATGCATAGAAGAGAAACAATGACGATGCTTAATTGAATAATAAAAGAGTAATTACATGAAAGTAGACTCGATTACATTAAACCCCAACGAAGAATGGACTTAGCTATGCATAGCCATAGGGGAAGAAGCAATAGATGATGAAAGCATGGAGAACCGAGCCAAACGCGTTCTAAGCCGTCGTCGAACCTTTTGTTTCTCTCTACGCACAAAGTATCGGGATCCCTAGGCTAGAATAGAAAATCCCTATTTAAAGCTATGGGCCAATAAGGGTTCAAGCCCAAAAGAGAACAAAACAGAAAAATAGAGATAAATCTTGCAGAGCTCGATGCGCAGGTGTGCACTCAGAGTGCACAGGTGTGCAAACTCTTTGACTTAAAATTTCAGACATTTTAAAAATTTGCACAGACACTTGTACAGGCATGTGATTTGGTTTGCACAGGTGTGCAAAACTCTTAGGACTTCCAAAAATGCTCTTTTGCCTCCGCAAGACTTCCAAAGCTCTAAACTTCAACCCAAATGATCTTCAACGCATCAAATCTCTCTTGGAAAATCCCCATTGCTTACTCCAAGCTTCAACAAAATTCCTAAAAATAAAATAAAACAACCCAAGATCAAGCATAAAAGGGTAAAAACTAGAAATTCCTAACTAAACTAAACTTTTATTAAAACTCAACTAAAATGAAGATAAACAAAGCTCAAAAGTATGGAAGATATCAAATAACTAGTGTTTTAGCCCGTGCAATGCACGGGCCTATTAAAATTTTCGCTACCTTATTTATATAGTCAATAGAAAGAAATTTAAAAAAAACAAAGAATTATATAGCACATTGAAAGAAATTTTAAAAAATATATAATTATAAAAGAAATTAGAAACTATTAAATAAATAAATAAATGATAAGGGAAGATGTAACAATGTAACATTAATTTTTTTTAATATTAACTTTGAAAATTGAAAAGTAAATTGAATTAAGTATTTATAATTATTGACTAAAGAGAAAAATCTTCGGAATTAAAAAATAGAGTTAGAAAATCCGATAAAATAAATATTAAAAAAACAATAGATTAGAGAGTAATAAATTTGAAAAAAAAATTATATAGTACATCGAAAGAAATTTTGAAAAAGAGATAATTATAAAAGAATTAGAAACTATAATTTTTTAAAAGAAAAAAAAAGAAAGATGTAATGATGTAACTTTAATTTTTTTAATATTAAATTTGAAAATTGAAAAGTAAATTGAATCAAGGATTTGGAATTATTGATGAAAGAGAGAAATTTTCGAAATTAAAAAATAGAGTTTGAAAATCAGATAAAAGAAATAAAAAAAAAGCCTAAAAGATTAGAGAGTATAAAATTTGAAAAAAAAATTATATAGCACATTGAAAGAAATTTTGGAAAAGAGAGAAATCTTCGGAAGTAAAAAATTGAGTTAGAAAAT
This sequence comes from Pueraria montana var. lobata, assembly GCA_026413185.1. NCBI lineage: Eukaryota > Viridiplantae > Streptophyta > Magnoliopsida > Fabales > Fabaceae > Pueraria > Pueraria montana. Next base: position 79,771,262 of record CM048648.1, read on the forward strand.
CAGATAACAGAAATATTAAAAAAAGTCCAAAAGATTAGAGAGTATAAACTTTGAAGAAGAAAAAAAGAATTATATAGCACATCGAAAGAAATTTTAAAAAAGAAGTAATTAAAAAAGAAATTATAAACTATAATTTTTTTTAAAGAAAAAAAAAGATAAGGGAAGATCTAACTTTAATTTTTTAAATTAACTTTGAAAATTGAAAAGTAAATTGAATTAAGTATTTGAAATTATTTATGAAAGAGAGAAATATTCAAAAATAAAAAAAAGAGTTAAAAAAACTTATAAAAATATTTAAAAAAATATAGCATCAGATAAAGAAGTAAATGGAGGTAGTTATAGAAATATTGTGAATGTTGGGTAGTTACAAAAATTGATGAGAGAAATTTTAGAAAAAATAGAAAAACCAGATGCATGTTAGGAGAGTAAACTACACCACTCCATGAGAGGAGAGTATTCAAATAAGAGTGAATGTGAGAGATAGCGGGAAGAGTGAAGCAATGAGAGGAGAAAATCTTTTAGTCATTTATATATATAAGGAGATTGCCCCTAAATCACTACAAAATGTAGGAATATAAAACAATTATCAAGTATTCAATACTGTCAATAGAGGTTAGCCATTACTGTCAACAAAGGCGGATGTAGGTTATGCACTATGGGGGCAATTGCCCCCATAAAAAAATAGGTGTTGCTCCCATAGACAAATTTTGTTAGATGAACATAGAAAGTTATAATTAAGAGATAAAAGACAAAATAAATTGGTACTAATTTTACCATTTTATCCTTCTAATTTTTACCGCTTTGCTCCTATAATACTAAACACAGAGTAAGTCAGTGACACAAACACACATATAAGTAATTTGGATTTTTTTTATAAAATTATGTATTTCATAAAAGTTTATAGTATTTTCTTTTAGTAAAAATATAATATATATTTTTCTTGTCCCCATCAAACAAATTTTTTAGATCCGTCCCTGACTGTCAATACACTTTACACTCTACAAGTAATCAAAATATTCATTTTATAGCTTTTATCATAACATATTAATAGTTATTTACATAATTTTTTTCTTTATTTATCTATATTATATATAACAATTGTATATAAACATTTCAAAGCTATAGAAAAAAAAAAGATATTTATCTAAGTTACATTGCTTCTTTTCCCTTATGATCTTCACTATTCATCTTGCTATTCTGTACAACCTACAACTAACACAATCCCACAGACTCAAATTACCTAGGACTTAATTAGAATATTATAAGTTAAAAAATAAATATCTGATATAATTTTGTATTAGTACTCAGAAAACGAGTACCATTAATTATACTACAAAAACAACAATTAATTTTTATTTTTAATTTTATAATTTCATTTTATGTCATTATTGTTGTTTATTATTTAGAGATACCTCTTTTAGTATTTTTTAATTCATGTTTTTTTATATGTTTATTATTGGTTTAAATATAATATCAAAAAGGATATTCAATATTCTTAAATCCAAAGGGATTGATCAAGTGAAGCAAGACATAGTCTTACATTTGACAAGTTACAAGTTTGAGTCCTCACTCATTTCCTATTGCAGATGAAGTAAATATTTTCATAAATATTCTTTAAGCTCAGAAACTTTTTTTCCCTTGAACTGAGACACTAACCTCTCTCTCCCTAAAATTTAATCTACCAAAAAGTATATCCATTCCTAACATTTGATCACTATAAAAAATTCATGTACTCATGGATCATACACACAATCCTAAGTTTGAGGGTGTGTTAAACAATTCTCCATTTTAGAGTTACTTTTTGGAATTGAGTTAGACCAATCCATTTTTAACAATATAGTTATTGATGTGGAATAAATTTTAAATTATTACAGATATAGTTATAAATTGATAAATTACGTAGATGATTTTAAATTTCCATTGATCGAAAGAGGTATTAAAAGGAAAACATTTTCCACTCAAATCTTATAGTATTATTTATGACAAGGCATCAATTTTTTCTACAATTTACAAAATGACAAACAGTCTAATCATACACACTAATTAAGTACTGCATGTTTACACACAATAGTCTTCAATCTACTAGACCACGAAAAATATAAATAAAACCAACAAAAATGACTCCGATGTCTATTTATATATCAATCTTTCTAATATTCTAAAATTTAGCAGAAGGCACAGCCACTATATAGGATTCTCTTCAAAATTTCTAACCTAGTAACTTTAATTATACAGATACAGTGGTGGTGTCATATGATAATAAAGGTGATTGGCTTCGTAGACAGGAACAGGCACTTCTACGGTATCCTTCTTGTTCTCCTCTTTTGCTGGTCCAACTGTTACTATTTCAGTGTGACACCACTTTCTTAGCTTGGATACAGCACTCACTGGATCAATCTCACCCAATAACACTAATTTCATGCAGTGGCGGATCCAGAAAAAAAATTTAGTGGGGGCAAAAAAATTTATAATATTTTTATAAAAGAAAAATATTATAATTTTTTTAAAATATATAATGTGATGACAAAAAAAAATCCAAAATATTCATATTTTTACAAATTATAATTGCTTTCTACACATTTTTATATTTTAAAAATGTTGTATAACTTTTTCATTGTCATTATTATCAAAAAATTTAAAAATAAAGTGATAAAATTAATATCAATTTATTTTCTCTTTTTTATTTTTTTTAACTTTTTACATTCATTTTAAAAAAAAAAGTCTTATGGGGGCAACATTATTTTTTTTATGGGGGCAAAAATATTTTCTTTTAAATATATTAAAGTAAAAAAAAAAACTTGTGGGGGCAATTGCCCCCACAACATCTAACGTGGATCCGCCACTGATTTCATGTCTTTAACGTCAACAGAAATTGATTCAATCCCTGCAAAACAATTACAAACACAATTTTGTAAATAAATCATTCATTCCTTGATGCTGCATGATATGTATTTTGTTTCTTGAAACAAAAGCAAAGTTGTAGTAGAATGTAAATTTTGATTTACCTGAAAGGCCAGATGCTGTCTTCATAGCTTTTTTCTTGATTCTATCATCATGTAAGTCCACCTTTAGCACTACTTTCTGTTACACAACAAATATGAAAGGAAATAGTTAAACATATACAAGCCTTATAAGTGGAAACAAAACAGAGTAAAGCTGTGAGAAAACAAAAGAAATGGAATTCATGCATTTATTAGGGGAGAAGGAGAGGAAATAAAAGATAGTATTGTTTTCATCCCATGAGAGTATAGTTCTGACCTTCATTGTTGTTAAACTTGCTAGTGAGAGCTAAGCAAGAATTGTTTGGCTGAGGAAGGCAAAGAGGTAACCTGGGTTGGTTTTTATTTTACAAATGAATTTGTGATAAGTATATGTCTGAGATTGAGCAATATTTATAGTAGCATATCGTGAGAGACATATATAGTCAAGTCAACCTAAGTCAACTCATATAGTATATAATAGTATGGTCTTCAAAACTTTATTACAATTTGTTATTGTTTACATTACAGTAATTCACGCGGCAGCAACCGTGTCACCTTTAAATTTTGCGTCCTTACCTACCCTTTAAATTTTGCGTCCTTACCTACCCTTCATAGTTACCTCACCAATGAAATATTATAAAAACTCTAATCATTGAAGGCCTCTATTATTTTGGGGTCCGATTGGGAAAATGGTAGTACATCTTGCTTCGTGGTTATATCCCGAAAAGATAAATAATGTTGATGCAGTTGGGAAATTGTTTTGGTGGCTGACAGTGACGTCTATTAAATGCATGTATGAATCAGTTTATTTAGAAATATTTATAAAAAAGAAAATAAAAAGAAAAATTTAATAAGTTTCTTTATAAATTAAAATTAATTTATGCATAAATTAAAAATTAATTTTTAGAAAAATTATAGAAGAAAGTTTTTACAAATTAACTTATGCATAAATTAATTTTAGCTTACGCAGAAACTCATTTCATTTTTTCTTTCTATTTTTTTCTCCTAAAAGTACTTTCTAGAAAAATTTATCTAAACAAACTCTAATTAGCTTACCACAAGTTAATCTTTTGGTCACTAGACCACGATGATGGCAATAACAATAAAATCTTATTTAACTAGATGAGGTCGGTTACATGAAACATACCACATCATTTGCCTTAGTTAAAGATTAAAATTTTAGAGATTTATTTCTCTTGAGATTCATCTTGACCAAATTCTCAATATCTTTCTTAGTCTCTCTCTCCTCATTTTTAGCAAACTAAAAATCATATAATTTACTCTTCTCGCTACATAGGCCTTCTTTGTACTTGTCCACACCATTTTAATTTGTTTTTTATCATCTTTTTTTTTTCAATCAGTGTTACATTAATCACTCTTCGTATACAATCATTTTGTATCCTATTTTTTATGTATGATCACACATTCATCTTAACATTCATATTTCTGCCACTCTGACCTTTTCTATTCTCGTCCCTTTAAACTTCAACATCACTATACCTTTCAAAATGAACATCAAGAATCAAAACCCTATGTTGTGTTCAAGACTCTATTATGCAATCACCTTGCAATTCTTACAAACCCTTTCATCAACACTTCTTACCAGAAAGAAATCAATTTGCATCCTTGAACTTTCACTCTTACAAGTGATAAGGTGATCTTCCTGTTTCTTGAAACAAGTGTTCACAATCTTAAAATCATCATATGTAAAGACAGGGAAACACAAGAAGGCGGGTTCAATTGTGTTTCTTGAAAACTTTTTGACAAACTCCTTTACAAAGATTATTATCGTCTTATAAAAACATGTTTTAACAAGCAGCGGATAAGGAAGTAGACGATAGTTTTGAAAACACTATTTTTTTCAAAAACCTTTTGAAAACAACTTTGAAATAAACACCAATTCAAGGTTAGATAAAAACATATATGAAAGAGATAAAAGCACATATTTTTATACTAGTTTGTCTCAACCACCAAGACTACATCCAATTCTTGGCAAACCCACCAAGTTCTGCTAACTTTCAGAAAAATACAAGTATTCTTTTCTCGAGCTACTTCTGGCTCAACCCAGGTAGTTTTACACTAGCCTATCCAAACTAATAACCATAGTATTCTTTACACAAAACCTCTTCATGCTTTAAACAAATCATATAGATTTGTTTAAGGTAAGGGCACACTAACTATAGCTATCGTCCTATAGACGGATACACAGATTAAGCTCTTAGTCAAAAACTCTCAAGATGTACAAGATGTTTTGAGAGCTCGATATTATGAATACTTGATAGTATGTTCGCGCATGGTGTTCTCTAACTTCAGTACTTCAAAACTTCAACTATTTATAACCTTCAACACGAAGTAACTGTTGTGTCTAAACGACCTTCTCTTATGTCTTCTTCATCGTCTATTGGTGAGGTATCATTTGATGCATTTAATGCAACATTTAGTGCATGTCACCAACTTCTCAAACTAATCTTATAAAGCAGCTTGCTTATCTTCCTTTACCCGCACTTCATATCCTTCGTTGAGTGTCAAATGACCTTTTGTGTACTTAAGTACACTTCAACTTGCTTTGCCACGACTTTTGATGGAGTAGGTAAATTTTTTGTTTGACTTCTTTGTATTTCATGTTCTTCGACAGATCCTATGAAGTATAAAAAAAAATTCTCTACACAAAGGATCAAAGCATCGGAGCATTTAACATGATCATAAATGCACAAACTCAACATCTGTTAAGCTATCGTTTGCAAAACAGAAGCAGACACAAACAGAGCTTTCATTTGATCTGCTATAAGACATAATCTTCAAAACTTAATATTTGTTTATATTAATCAAAACATTTCAGGGACCTTATTTGTCTTATGACTTAACAATCTCCTCCTTTTTCATGATGCCAAACAAATACAAGTTTAAAAGATGCAAAGCATGAGAAACAAAGCATATGACCAGATTGTGTTATCAAACATATCGGAGCATATATAATAAACAAATCAAAGAATGTATGTAAGAACATCAGAACAAGAGAAGCATGTACATACTAAGATTTGATCAGAGCAAGCAAAGAACATATATATCAAAGCATAATTAAGGAACTAAATAAAAGCAAGACATATATGTTTTAGCCTGATCAAAGTGATCAAACGTATCTCTTTCAATAAAGGATTGATTTTCACACCGAGATGATGTGTTCTATTAAGTACAAAGAGATATCATAGCATAAAATTTTAGAAAAACATAAAATAATGAACTATGATCCCCTTTAGTTCAGTCTCCCGTCAGATGAAGATGTATAATCTGCACTCATCATCAAAAATCTCCTTCTCCAACAAACACTCCCCCTCAAATGATGCTTCTTCCATCTTCAAACTTCTTCTACTCCCTTTTTTTGGCATGGGCAAAAAGGAATCAAACATTGTCAAAATCAGAGAAATATGAGGAATCAAGACCCATCTCCTTGTACAACTGTTGTCGTAGGTGAGTGACTTCAGCTTCAGCAGCCTTTCTGGCAATGAGAGTTTAGTGCAGGGCAACTCTTGTAGCAGCAAGCTCTTATCATAAAAAAAGAAAAAGAAAAAAGGAGTAGTGTTTATTTTGAATTTTAATTTCACTTTATGTCATGTTTTTTATTTAGAAATATCTCTCTTATTATTTTCTTAATTCATCTTTTTTATGATTAATTTATTTTACCTTTAATATTTTTAATGTTATCAAAGTCTCTCCATTCTTAATGTTCAATTACCCATGCAAAATTCACGCATCATACTCAATCCTGAACTTGAGAGGGTGTTTGATACTCCTTATAAGACTTAGAATTTATTCTTAAGTTTTCATAAGTGAGTTAGACCAGTCCATTTTTAATAATATAATTATTCAAGAGAAATAAATTTTAAATTATTACTTTCTCTGTCCCTATTTATAAGACCCTTCTCAGAAAAATTATTTGTCCCTTCTTATAAGACCCTTTCTAATCTCTAGATGCATTAATTATTATTTTTCCTAAAGTACCCTTAATTAATTATTCTCTCTCCATACATTGATTAATTAGATGAGAAACAATTAAGTGGAGATGGATGATTAATTTCAAAAAAGTTAAGGGTACTTTTGGAAGAACAATACACATTATTGACAAATTTAATGTGATTAACTAAATTAACCACTTTTTAAAAAGGATGTGAATTATTAGTTAAAAGAGTGTTATAAATAGGAAGAGTACATTAATAGTAATAAATCGATCAATTATAGATGATTTTCAATTTCCCAATGATGGAAAGAAGTATTAAGATCTCCACTCAAATCTTGGTTGTTACTGTATTACTCCCTTTGTTTCTTTTTAAGTGTCGGATTTTTGAAAATTTTTTGTTTTTATTTATTTGTCATTTGCAAAGTTCAAGATCACATTAATTGCACTTTTATCAATTATATCCTTATTTATTTCCTAATCTTTAATTAATTTACACATGTATTTATTATGGAATGGAAAAGAAGAGGGATAAAATAAGAAACTTCACAACTATTTTATTAGAACCAAAAAAATTCATTTCATTTCTTGATTTCTACATAATAACATTAAACGACACTTAAAAAGAAATTGAGGGAGCACTTATGAATAACCCATCAAATTTTCGTCAACGTTTTACAATAGGACAAAGTCTAATCATACACCACAAATTATTACAGTATTGCATGCATGTTTCCCCCTCTTGGACACACTATAGTCTTCAATCTACTACATCACCAAAAATACAAACAAAATCAACAAAAATGACTACGTTGTCCTTTTATCAAAACTTTCTAATATTCTAAAATTTAGCAGATGCCACACAGAGCCACTAGCATTCTCCCCAAAATTTCTAACCTAGTAATTTAATTTAACTATACAGATAGAGTGGTGGTGTCATATTATAATAGAGGGGATAGGATTCATAAACAGGAACAGGCACTTCTGCGGGGTCCTTCTTCTTCTCCTCTTTTGCTGGTCCAACTGTAACTATTTCAGTGTGACACCACTTTCGTAGCTTTGACACTGCACTCACTGGATCAATCTCACCCAATAAGACTAATTTCATGTCTTTAACGTCAACAGAAATTGATTCGATCCCTGCAAAATAAAAATCAATGAATCCTTGACGCTGTAGGAAGATATGGATTTTGTTTATTGAAACAAAAGCAAAGTTTGATACCTGAAAGGCCAGATGCTGTCTTCATAGCTTTTTTCTTGATTCTATCATCATGTAAGTCCATCTTTAATACTACTTTCTGTTACACAACAAATATCAAAGAGTTGTTAATTAAGACCCAAGAGTTAATTACTTCTACATGTAAAACATGAAAGAAAATAGTTAAATAGATACAAGCCATAGTGGAAACAAAACAGAGTAAAGCTGTGAGAAAACTAAAGAAACAATATTGATTAGGGGAAGAAGAAGAGAAAATAAAAATATATTTGGTTTCATCCCATGAGAGTTTAGATTCTGACCTTCATTGTTGTTAAAGCTTGCTTGTGAGAGCTAAGCTAGAATTCTTTGGTGACAATTGCAAAGGAAGGCAAAGAAGTAATCTATGGCTTTTTATTTTGCAAATGAAGTACTTGTGATGGGTATGTCTGAGTTTGAGCAATATTTATAGACTTATAATAGCATGTCGTGAGAAACATACTCAAGTCAACCCAAGTCAGCACATAGTATGGTCCGCAAAACCGTGTCATCTTTATTTCGCGCGTCCTCACCTACCCAACTGTTCCTTCGAAGAAATTAAGTGAATCAATGACATCCTATGCAATGATATACATATTCTTAGATGTGGCAAAATGGGTCGGGCTAGTCAAGTTGGCCCGAACTCGTCTGATAAAATATAGGACTTGGATTTTAAATTTTGAGTCCAAATAAAATGTGGGCATTTTTAGCCTAATCTAATCATGGTCCAATACGATCTTAGTCTGAAAAATTCGTCAAAAACCCTAAAAAATTGGGTTTTTACAGGGCTTGGACTTCATTTTATAGGCCCAAATTAAATATGGGCTTTTTGGCCCAGTCCGCTATAGTGCGCAACACGCATCGGACTGGCCCGCAATGGACCGGGTAGACGTATATTTTTATGTATCAAATACTTTGTCAATACTTATTATTTCTCTTTATTTTTGTGCTACTATATTATTTCTCTTTATTTTTGTGCTACTATATTATTTCACTCATCATACTACTTTTCACTCTTTTTTCTCTTTCTCTTTTTCTTTCTATTTATTAAATAGCATTTGATATTTACTAATTTTTTTCTTCTATCAAAGTATAATAGATTAGAATTAAATGGTGATGCATTGATAGTATAAATTTTATATTATTAACTAATAACAGATTATCGTTGATAAGACTTTCAAGGTAATTATAGTAAAAGTTAATAAACTTATTATACACGGTGGGTTATGATTGACATGATATGATAGATGTTAATAAAGTATTTTGATTTTTTATTATCATGTTATAAGTTTGATATATAAAAATGTGTATATATCATCACTCATAGAGTGTAATCATTGAACGCTTTTTTTATCTTTCTTTTAAGTACATAACATAGCGATCCGAATGGGGAAATGATAATAAATCATGCTTTGTGGTAACATCCCGAAAGATAAATAATGATGCAGTTGGAAAATTTCGGAGAATAAATATCTTAAAAATTATAATAAGAATAATTTCTAATTAATAACAATGTAAAATCTTAGTATGGAAAATTATCTGTTGGGAGAGGTCAACCCTTTAAATGAATGTCAATATATCAGAAAATTAATCTTTGACTTTCGACTAAAGGATTCCTAGTTCATAAAAAAAAAATCTTTTATATTGACAATATATTGTGCATACTTATTAAAATCTAAATATAAATATACATTCACTTTTTTCTGTTTAACTTTTTTTTTTCTTGTTTCTCTCTCTCTTTTTCTATTATATATTTTCTTTCTCTTTCTCTTCCTTTCACCCCATTAGTTGTTGTTGACTTACACTGATCTCTCCCTAAAATTTAATCTACCAAAAAGTATATAATTATTCCTAATATTTTATCACTATCAAAAATTCATGTACTCATTGATCATACACTCAGTCCTAAGTTTGAGGGGGTGTTAAACAATTCTTCATTTTAGAGTTACATTTTTGGAAGTGATCAAAAGAGGTATTAAAAATAAAACATTTTCTACTCAAATCTTATATATTATTTATGATAACGCGTTAATTTTTTCTACAAATTTACAAAATGACAAACAGTCTAATCATACACACTAATTACAGTACTGCATGTTTACTCCCTTGGACACACAATAGTCTTCATACTAGGCCACGAAAAATATAAATAAAACCAACAAAAATGACTACGATGTCTTCTTATCAATCTTTCTAGGCTTAATTATCAAATTGATCCCCAAATTATTTTAAATGCTTTAATTTGATTCCCAAATTTTAAAACGCGTCAATTTGGTTCCCAAATTTTTAAAAATACATCAATTTGGTCCTTTCCATCTATTGGAGTTGACGCCGTTAATAATTTGGAACCAAATTGACAAGACTTATCTAGTCTTCTTTGCTTATTGGGATAATTTAGCCTTTAACAACATCAATTTGGTCTCAAATTATTAACAGCGTCAAGTCCAATTGGACGAAAAGGACTAAATTGATGCATTTTTAAATATTTGATGACCAAATTAACGCGTTTTAAGATTTGAGGACCAAATTAAAGTATTTAATATAATTTGGGACCAATTTGGTAATTAAGCTATCTTTCTAATATTCTAAAATTTAGCAGATGACAAAGCCACTGTATAGGATTCTGTTCTTACCAAATTTTGGTAAGTCTTCCGGTGCAGTGGCTCCGTCGAGATCTCCTCCATGACTGGTGGGGGTGTACCTGCAAAGATACTCCGATGCTCAAGTTAGAGGCGTAGAAGTAGGAGACAAGTATCACAATTGGGGTTAGAATTTTCGTACCTTGATTGGAATGAATAGCTCTGTATTTATAGGGTGTAAAGAGATAGATTTGATAGGGTTATTTTCCTATCAAATCTCCTCAAATTTTGTGATGAAGATAGAGATAATTCTATCTTTTATCATTATCTTATGACCTGATCTATCTCTATCTTATCGTATAGTGAAATATGTTCTCTCTATTATTAATCTTTGGGTCCGAGTGAGAGTCTCTACTCGGCCAGCTCGACTACTAGGTGGAATGCTGAGTCCGAGTAGTACACATGTCCCCAAGCTCTGAAGTAATGTAGGAGCTTAAGTATGGTTGTACCGACTTTGAATTTTACTTAGTCGAGACGAGTTTACTCGTTCCATTTGGACGGGTCCGGGTTCGGTTCTCGAAGCGTCACGTCATCTGGTGATGGTGTCGTTTCAGACTTATTAAAGTCGTAGCGTTTTCCAAGGGCAGCGATGATGATTGTTTTTGAATTTTGAAAAGATCTAGGGATTCCCAAAGGTCTCAAGCCTTCCCAGACGTTGATTGGCCTGGTGAGGGATCTTGATCCGACGGTTCGGACCGTTTTGCCTTTTCGTATTCGAAGCGCTTGGGGCCCTATATAAAGGGCACTGTTGGCTCCGGTGTTCACTTTCTTCTTCACGTTTTATTTTCCTGGCGAGATTTTCCCTCCTTCTGTCATTGTGTCCTCCTTCTTCTAGCTTTTTCTTTTTCCTTGTTCAGGTATGCCCTTTTCCTCTCCATTTCTCTTCTTTGTTATTCTAGAATGTCTTCTTTTTTCGGGGATTTAGGGCGTTCCGGCGGAGGTCGTATGCTTGCGCCGGAGGTTCACCTCATCGGAGAGGGCACTGATGACAATTTCCTTTGTGCCGCTCTAATTCTGGTGGAATTAGTGATGGTGTGTCGGCGATAGACGCCGCCGTCGGGGGTGTCGGGGTGGTTCGTCCATCTGTCGACCCAGCACAGGTACCTTTAGTTGTTCCTGCTAGGGGGTAGTGGTTCTAGATGATTCCGAGGCTACTGAGGATCGTCCTCTTGAGACTTGGGGTGCTTGATCTCCTTTTCCTCCCACTCACCCCCAGCCTGTAGAGTCTAGGGGTAACAAAAAGGTTTATCCACCTGTTACTGCTTCCGGTTATTCCTGGGTAGCTGGAAAGGTGGGTGTGTATGCCTCCGGTATCAGACCGAGGAGGCTTTGTCTTCTCTTCTTGAAACGATTGATTTGTGTCATTCGGAAAGGCTGGGTATGGTCCGTGCCGAGCCCTGTGGGCCTGATGATCGAGTCTTCATGTCTGCTGTCCCGCACCAGTCTCATTTTACCTTTGTGTACAAGGCTTTATTTTCGGTTCTCGGCATTACAGTGCCGTTTGACCAATTCGAAGTCGACGTTCTTCGGGCATTGAATGTCGCTCCTATGCAGTTGCATCCGAATTCCTGGGCTTCGCTACAAGCTTTTTGGGTGCTCTGCAGTAAATTTTTTATTACTCCTACTACTCCCAAGTTCTTATATCATTACAAAGTTAAAGAGAATCAAAAGGGTGGCTGGGTCTCCCTGATCGGGATTCCTGGTCGGTCCATCCTTAGTCCGTATACCTCCCCTTGGAAAATTTTCAAGAGTGGTTTCTTTCGTTTTCGATCGGGTTCGGAAGGGGAGGTCGAGTTTTTTGATAGTCGTGAGAGGCCGAGGTTCCTTCTTTACTGGACCTGTTCCCCAAACAAACGGTTGTCTTGGCAGGTCGTGCACATGTCTCCTGAAGATCAGGATGACATGGTTATGTTGTGCAAGTTGCCACGTTCCTTATCTTGTAAGACAGTTGTGGGGATTCCTTCTTCTCGAACTCTGAGAGAGGACTAGGACGGTAAGTATCTTCTTGTTATTTGGTCTTCTTTCTTTACTTTATTTTTTACTGATGTTTGCTTCTTTTGCAACTGTGATGGGGAAGTTTGACTATAAGACGGCCAAGAAGCAAAGGCTAGAGAAGCTGAAGAGCAAGGAGCCTGCCGCCAAGACTATCCGAGTTGCTCCTTCCGCTCCTTCTCCTCCTCTTCCTCCTTCTCCTCCTCCGAAGAGGAATCAACGAGAGGCTGTTCTGGAGGGGGATGGCCCTTCCAAGAAATCGAAGCCGAGTCCACCTGGTGCTCAAGTTGCGGGTTCTGCTTTTGAGAAACATCCGGCTTTTCTTTCTATGAAAGATGAGCAGACTTCACTTTGGGGGAAGGACTTCAACCCCGGGGCTCTCATCTGTGACAACAATCTCGGTCAAGCCGGTCGGGATATGTTGAGGGATGCTGGGCCGCTGCTTTTTATGGAGGCTCTTAGTCGCTTCCAGGCTCATTCATGGGCTATTGCCCAGTATTGGGCCGAGGAGTTCGACCGCGGCCACCGGGAGCTGGTCATGGTGAAGGAAGCTACCGCTAAAGCCGAGCAGGCCCTGGTGGAGACTACCCGGGCCAACGAGACTCTTCTTCAGTCTGCTGAGGAGTCTCGAAGGTCCGAGGAGGGGTGGAGGCAAAGTTAAAGGAAGCTGAGGGCCGGGAGGAAAATTTATAGCTTTCCCTAGCTGTGTCAGAGAACTCGACCCGGGAGTTGCAGGCTTAGGTGGATAGGCTTATTCTTGAGCTTACGCAAGCGAAGAATGAGGCCGCCGAATCTGAGGCTAAGCTTAAAGCCGATTTAGGCGAGGCCCTAGATGAGATCGTTACGACTCATGAGGTCGGGTTCAACAAGGCACTTCGCCAAGTTCGTTATTTCTTCAAGGATGCTGACACCTCTCTTTTTGATGTTGATAAGGATATCAATAAGAGGGGCAGTTGGTGGAGGAGTCTGCTCTTGAGGGTGAGGATGCTCCTGGCTGCTCTACTCAGAAGGGGGAAGATGCTCCCGGCGGCCTTACTCAGCCTGCTGCTTAGTTTTAGGAAATTTTCTGTTTTCTTGTAAGGCTGGCGCCCGACCTATTGAATAGGGTATTTTAATGAATTTATTTTTCTCTTTAAGTATTGTATCCTTTTGCAAGGTCTACTCGGCTTCGTTTAACTCGCTTTAGTATCCTTATAAAGGTCTACGCGGTTTTTAAATTTGCTTTTTGTATCCTTTATAAAGGTCTACGCGGTTAAGGCTAACTCGCTTTTTGTATCCTTATGAAGGTCTACGCGGTTAGTTTATTGTATTGTAGTTCGATCATTCTCTTTTCGGGATGCCGAGTATTGCTCAGTGGCATTTAATGTCAGTATCCGATTGGTCTACTTGGTCAAATAGATAATTTGAAGAAAGGAGTTTTATTAATAAGAGAAATTGGGTGTGCCTCATTAAAACCTCTTTGTCAAAAAACCTCTTGGAAAAAAATGTCAAAGTAGGAAAAAGAGTACATCACCACTTACAATTTTTCTAGCTGTAGTAAAACTTTAAGTGTGTCGTGTTCCAAGTTTGGGGGATGGTTTTGCCGGATGGATGCTCCAATCAGTAGGCTCCATTTTCCAGCGACTCGATTACTCTGAAAGGGCCTTCCCAGTTGGCTGCCAATTTGCCCTCTCCTGTAGCTTTCCTAGCTTCTCCGCACTTTCTCCAAACCAGATCTCCAACTTCAAAGTTTCTTGGTTTGACCTTGGTGTTATACCTTTTCTCGGCTCTACTTTTACAGGCCTCTATTATGATTCGGACCTCTTTGAGGGTCTCTTCGGTCATGTCGAGTGCATGCCTTAGTAATTGGTCATTGTTTTCCTGGACGAAATTTGCTCTTCGTAGGGAGGGTTCCTCGACTTCTACTGGTATCATGGCGTCTGATCCATATGAGAGTCTGAAAGGGGTTTCCCCCGTTGTTGATTGCGGTGTGCAACGATATTCCCAAAGGATTGCGGGAAGTTCTTCGACCCAACTTCCTTTGGCGTCGCCTACTCGCTTCTTCAGTTCTCCGAGTATCACCTTATTTGCGACTTCGGTTTGTCCGTTGATCTGTAAATGTTCCACTGAGGTCACTCGGTGCCGAATCTCTAGGTTTTTGAAAAACTCCTCTAGGTTCTTTTCGGTAAACTGTCTACCGTTGTCGGATATTACTGAGTGAGGGAGGCCGAATCGGCATATGATATTTTTCCATATGAATTTTTGCACTTTGTGGGTGGTGATGGTGGCCAAGGGTTCGGCTTCGATCCACTTCGTAAAGTAGTTGATTCCGATGAGGAGGAACTTCACTTGTCCTTTAGCAAGTGGAAAAGGGCCTAATATGTCTACTCCCCACATGGCGAAGGGCCATGGTGCTGTGATATTGTGCAACTCTTCTGTTGGTAGGTGGGATATGTTGCCAAATTTTTGGCATTCTTCACATTTTTTCACGTGTTCGGCGCAGTCGCGGCGCATTGTTGGCCAGTAGTATCCGGCTCGTAGGATTCGGGCAGCCATGGCCTTTTCTCTTGAGTGCATTCCGCATATTCCTTTGTGCATCTCGTTTACCACGTACTCGGCTTGAATCTTCGTGACACATTTCAGTAGTGGTACAGTGAAGCCTCTCCTATAAAGGTCTTCTCCCTCTATGACGTAGTAACTGGCCCTTCTTCTGATTTTTCTAGCCTCTTCTCGATTTTCCAGGAGGGTCCTTCCTTCAAAAAGTTCCATATCTCGGTTATCCACTCTCTGTCTGTAGGGTTGATACTAGAGACAACCTTGTCAATACTCGGAGCAGATATTATTTCCTGTATAACAGTTCGGTGTTGGCCTTTCTTCTTTGTACTTGCCAGCTTTGATAGCAGGTCGGCCCTTTCATTCTGTTCTCTTAAGATATGGTTGAGTTCGAAATCAATGAACTCATTCTTCAACTAGGAGGCCAGGTGGTAATATATTGTCATCCGGGGCTCCTTTGTTTGATAGGATCCATTCATTTGCTCGGTGACTAATTTTGAATCACTCCAGCACCTAAGGTGTTTCGCCCCCACCTCCTTAGCGAGTTTCAGTCCTGCTAGTAGGGCTTCGTACTCGGCTTGGTTATTAGATATGTCAAAGTCAAATCTGAGTGATTGTTCCAAGATAATCCCTTCAGGGCTCTCGATTATGACCCCTGCTCCGCTACCTTTTACGTTTGACGAACCGTCCACGTAGAGGGTCCACCATGAGGAGGGTGCCTCTTCTACTGGTGCTAGTTTTGCGATGAAGTCGGCTAGGCACTGTGCTTTGATGGGTCCTCTCGGTTCGTACTTGATGTCGAACTCGGATAATTCGACTGACCATGCTATCATTCTCCCGGCTAATTCTAGCTTCCTCAATACTTGTCGTACTGGGTGGTCGGTTCGTACTACTATCTGATGGCTTTGAAAGTATGGTCGTAGCCATCATGCTGAAGTGACCAGGGCTAGTGCTAGTTTTTCTATCATCTTATACCTGGTTTCGGCATCTTTCAATACTCGGCTTATGTAGTAGACTGGTTTTTGTGTCGATTCTCTTCTTGAATGATGACCGAACTGATTGCGTCTCCCAAGACGGCTAAGTATAGCACTAAATCTTTGCAGGGGTTCAGGTTGTGTTAGGATTGGTGGTGATGAGAGTAGTGTTTTTATCTTTAGAAAATTTGTTTCACACTCTTTGTTTCATCCGAAAACTTGTTGTTTTTTGAGCAATTGAAAAAAGGGTCTAGCTACTTCTGCTGCCTTTGGCAAGAAACGGGACAGGGATGCGAGTCTTCTAGTGAGCCGTTGTACCTCCTTTATGTTACTCGGGCTCCTCATGCCTATGATAGCTGTACACTTCTCCGGATTGGCCTCTATGCCTCTGTGGGTGAGCATGAATCCCAAGAACTTTTCGCCATGTACTCCGAATACACATTTCTCAGGATTTAGCCTCATGTTATGTTTTCTGATCTCGTCGAAAATTTCAGCCAAGTCTCCTGAGTGTGAGTTTGGTTTTCTGCTTTTGACCACCATGTCATTGATGTAGACTTCCAGGTTTCGGCCGAGTTGGTCTGCAAAATCTTGTCCATTAGACGCTGGTATGTTGCTCCTTCGTTTTTAAGCCCGAATGGCATTATCGTATAACAATAATTGGCAGTGTCGGTTATGAATGTCATCTTTTCCTCATCTAGTGGGTACATGGGTATCTGGTTGTACCCAGAGTATGCGTCCAAAAAACTCAGGATCGGATATTCGGCTGCTCCATCTACCAGCTTGTCTATGCTTGGCAACGGGTACGAGTCTTTTGGACAAGCTTTATTAAGCTCTGTGTAGTCAGTACACATCCTCCATTTTCTGTTTGCCTTCTTTACCATTACTACATTTGCAAGCCATGTGGTGTATTGCACTTCTCTTCTAAAGCCGGTGCTGAGTAGCTTTTCAGTTTCTTCTTTGACCGCTTTTTCTCTTTCGGTCCCGAGCTTCCTTTTCTTTTGCGAGATTGGCTTGGCCTCTGGACAGATGGCAAGCTTGTGGCACTGGAAGCTTGGGTCGACTCCGGGCATGTCGACGGCTGACCAGGCGAACAAGTCGGCGTTGTCTAACAAGACTCTGATGATTGCGTTCTCGGTTTCGCTTGCTAACTGGGTCACGAGTTTTGTGCATTGCGTTGGTTTTTTTCCTATTTGGAGGGGTTTTACCTCTTCTATAGGTTCTGCTCTCGGCTCGGCCTCCCTGGGGTCGAGGTCGGCATCTTCTATTGGTGTTGTCAGCGATACGCAGGCTACTTGTTTTACTATTGGCTCTGGGACCTTTTTGCCGCTAGCTATTCTTAGGCTCTCTAAGTAGCATGCGCGAGCTGCCTCTTGATCGGCTTTGACTGTCACTATCTTCCTTTCTGATCCTGGCAATTTCATTGCTAAATGTGGAGTTGAGATTACTGCCCCTAGTTCGTTGAGTGTCGGCCTGCCTATGAGGATGTTGTATGAAGTAAGGGCGTTGACCAAGAGGTACCTGATTGTGATGGTCTTGGACCCCTTTTCTTTATCTCCAAATGTGGTGAGGAGGTCAATGTAGCCTCTGGTATCGACCTTTTCGCCTGCGAAATCGACTAGTTGTTCGGTGTACGGCTGTATCTTGTTTTCTGGGATGTCTAGTTGTTGGAAGGTGGACCAGTATAGGATATCTACTGAGCTGCCTTGGTCGACTAACACTTTGCACACCAGCCAATTTGCAACCTCAACCTTGACTACTATCGGGTCATCGTGGTTGGGTTCTACGCCTTCAAAATCTGCATCCGTGAAAGTTATGGGAGGCATTTTCCTGTGTACTATAGGACTTATTGAAGCCACGTTGATTGATCGGAGACTACGCAAGTGTCTTTTCCTTGCCGAGCTTGAGCTTCCCCCTCCAGCGAATCCTCCTGCTATCATGTTGATAACACTCGGAGTCGAGTCTCGTGTGGTTTAGTCGGTTACTCCTGGCGGGACTCTTCCGTGCGTCTGGTTTTTTTGTAGTGATCGTCTTCCCGGTCCCGGGTTCGTTCTCGCTCAGATTTTCTTCTGTCGTCTCGGACGAAGCGTCGTAATTTGCCCTGTTGGATAAGTTTTTCAATCTTATCTTTCAGGGTAGTGCAATCCTCAGTGGCGTGTTCGTGCACTCGATGGTATCTGCAAAACTTAGACCTATCTGCTTTCTCTGGGGAGCGGTTTCGAGTAGGCAGACTTATCAGCTCGGCACTGCAGTCTTCTTTTATAACCCGTGCTCTGCTATCTGTCAGAGGGTGTATTGGGTAAACCTTGCACGAGGCGGTCTGTCGGCTCTAGGTCTATTATTCTGCTCTCGGCTTGTTCCCAGTTTCTCACGTTCCCCGTGTCTTCTAGAGGGCTCGCCTCTGACTTGTTCTCTGAACTTAGTCATTTCTTCCATCTGGATGTATCCTGCTGCTCTCGCTCTGAGCTCGTCCATGTCATGCGGCGGCTTCTTGCAAAGACTGTCCGAGAAGGGCCCGGATTTAAGCGCCATCAACATGGCGGTCAGTGCTACCTGTGGATTTAAATCTCGGATCATGACGGAGAATTCCGCAAATCTCTCCATGAAGTCTCTGAGGGGCTCGTTGTCTTCTTGCCGAATGTTGGCTAATGCCATTGCTGCCAGGTGGTGGGGTCGACTCGTGGCGTATTGAGGGCCAAAACGAGCGACTAGTGTAGCAAACGAATTGATCGAGTGAGGGGGGAGGCGCGTGTACCAGTTCAATGTTGCCCCCTTCAGAGTCGTTGGAAATACACAGCACATGATAGCATCGTCGTTTGTGTACAAGTTCACCTGGGTGACGAACGCGTTGATGTGCTCGTCCAGGTCGGTTAGGCCATCGTAACGGTCCATAGACAAGGGCTTCCATCCGGCTGGCAGTGGAGTTTCCATGATACCATCTATGAACGGGTGTCGCCTCGTTGTCTCGGGTGTTGCGTTCCGTCTTGGGGCTAACCGTGAGCCTGAGGTGGGTCTAGACTCTAAATGGGTTGTTGTTCGGTCTGTCTCGCTCCAAGTGGTGTCTTCCTGCTCTGTTCGGTCAGGATATCTTTTGGTGGTTGGGTGGGCAGCCGAGAGTCCATTGGCAGTGGCGTGGGTAGTCGGGAGTCCGTTGGCGGTCCTCCTGCAGTTTCTGGTACTGCTCTCGGAGGGTAGCGTTCTCTTTGCAGAGGTCCTCTATCTCCTTAGCGTTGTTCTGCTTCAGCGTGTTGACTTCCCTTTGCAGGGCTTGGATCAACGGGTGATTCTCAAGCGCCTGATGCGGGAAGGGCGCAACGTTGTTGGGGTTACCTCCCTGGGTATGCCCTAGAGGCGGTACACCCAGGATTTGGGTTTTCGCCCCTGTGGTCGCTTTTCGTGGTTCGCTGTTTTGCTCTGGGTTGTCGCCATTGGAATTATGTCGTCTCGATTGGTGTGGCTGGAAATAGTTTCACCGGGCCCCACAGTGGGCGCCAAATGTTCTTACCAAATTTTGGTAAGTCTTCCGGTGCAGTGACTCCGTCGAGATCTCCTCCGTGACTGGTGGGGGTGTACCTGCAAAGATACTCCGATGCTCAAGTTAGAGGCGTAGAAGTAGGAGACAGGTATCACAATTGATATTAGAATTTTCGTACCTTGATTGGAATGAATAGCTCTGTATTTATAGGGTGTAAAGAGATAGATTTGATATGGTTATTTTCCTATCAAATCTCATCAAATTTTGTGATGAAGATAGAGATAATTCTATCTTTTATCATTATCTTATGACTTGATCTTTCTCTATCTTATCGTATAGTGAAATTTGTTCTCTCTGTTATTAATCTTTGGGTCCGAGTGAGAGTCTCTACTCGGCCAGCTCGACTATTTGGTGGAATGCCGAGTCCAAGTAGTACAGATTCTCTTCAAAATTTCTAACCTAGTAACTTTAACTATACAGATAGAGTGGCGGTGTCATATGATAATAAAGGGGATTGGCTTCGTAGTAGACAGGAACAGGCACTTCTGCAGTCCTTCTTCTCCTCTTTTGCTGGTCCAACTGTAACTATTTCAGTGTGACACCACTTTCTTAGCTTGGATACTGCACTCACTGGATCAATCTCATCCAATAAGACCAATTTCATGTCTTTAACATCAACAGAAATTGATTCAATCCCTGCAAAATAATTACAAACACAATTTTGTAAATAAATCATTCATTCCTTGATGTTAAAGACATGAAATTGGTCTTATTGGGTGAGATTGATCCGGTGAGTGTAGTATCCAAGCTAAGAAAGTGGTGTCACACCGAAATAATTACAGTTGGACCAGCAAAAGAGGAGAAGAAGGAGGACCCCGCAGATGAAGTTGTGATATTAAAGTATTGCAAATGAAGTTGTGATAAGTATATGTCTGAGATGGAGCAATATTTATAGTAGCATATCGTGAGAGACATATATAGTCAAGTCAACTCATATAGTATATAATAGTATGGTCTTCAAAACTTTATTACAATTTCTTATTGTTTACGTTACAGTAATTCACGCGGCAGAAACCGAGTCACCTTTAAACTTCATAGTTCCTTCAAGGAAAGTGAACCAATGAAATATTATAAAAACTCTAATCGTTGAAGGCCTTCATTATTTTTGGGTCTGATTGGAAAATGATAGTACATCTTGCTTCGTGGTTATATCCCGAAAAGATAAATAATGTTGATGCAGTTGGGAAATTGTTTTGGTGGCTGACAGTGACGTCTATTAAAGGCATGTTTCAACAAGTTTATTTAGAAATATTTCTGAGTAAAAAAAATAAGAAGAAAAAATTAAATGAGTTTTTTTATAAGTTAAAATTAGCTTTTATATAAGTTAAAAATCATTTTTTAGAAAAATTATAGAAGAAATTTTTTACAAATTAGTTTATGCATAAATTAATTTTAGCTTACGCAGAAACTCATTTCATTTTTTCTTTCTATTTTTTTCTTCTAAAAGTACTTTCTGGAAAAATTTATCTAATAGACCCTAATTAGCTTACCACAAGTTAATCTTTTGGTCACTAGACCACGACGATGACAATAACAATAAAATCTTATTTAACTAGATGATGTCGGGTACATGAAACATACCACGTCATTTGCTTTAGTTAAAGATTAAAATTTTAGAGATATTATTTATCTTGAGATTCATCTTGACCAAATTCTCAATATCTTTCTTAGTCTCTCTCTCCTCCTTTTTACCAAACTAAAAATCATATAATCTACTATTCTCTCTACAAAGGCCTACTTTGTACTTGTCCACACCATTTTAATTTGTTTTTTATCATCTTTTTTTTCAATTAATATTACTGTGAATACCCAATTTTGTCCACCTTTTTTATTTATTTATGATAATCTTATTATTATTATTATTATTATTATTATTATTTATTTATTTATTTATTTATTTATTTTGTTGTTAGGCCTTTCTTATTTCATTAGTTTTATTTAAGTTTAAGATCACTTGTCCACAAACTTTTGTTTTTCTTACTTTGTCAACCTTAAAAAATGATGAAAAATGATATCTTTAGTTTACATTCAGAGTGCACAAATACAAAAAGGAAGTAAAATAAAAAAAGACAAAGATAATAAAAACAAGAGATTAATTCATATTTGAAAAAAAAAAAAACAAATTGCAACAGAGAATGCGTAGCATGCTAGGCTTTCTTCGGTATGCATCCAAGTCTCTTTTTCCCTTGTTCGTGCCTTTTACCTTTTTGATCAAAACAATCCAGCTTTTTTTTTTTTACTTCCACCATGGCACTACACTATGTCCTCTGAGATTCCTCTTCACGCCATTGGAGACAATACGGATTTGGTCTGTTGCCTTCTGGCACCACCCCTTAACCACCAACATTTGTTTCAGACTGCACCAGGACAACATGACAAAAATGAACCAAAAGAATTGAATTTTGAAACAAGAGGAGAAGAAGGTTTGAGAGTATAAAAGGGGAGAAAGGTAGTGAGTTGTGGGGTAGAGAGAGACACACAAAAAGACACTCTGGTTAGTGGCATTTTCTGTGAAGAAAAGAAGAGTAAGCAATAGAGATTCAAGAGAGTTGGAAGAAGCAGAGGAGTCTTCCCTTACGCTACTTCAGGCCAACATCTTTGGGCTATTTGTCTTCTGTGTTTTGTTAGTTAAACTGAGCAACCAGTCAGGTATACCTTTAACTCATCCTTTTTCTTAAACACTGTCTTGTATGCTTGAGTTTTTTTGGATAGAAGATATTGTTTGTCTTGCTGTAGGTTATATATATATATAAACATGCTCTCTTTTCTTCCCTTCTACTCATTTTAATTGCTCTGTAGGAAATGCCTAGATGACCAAACATAACAAAAAAAGCAAAAAACAAGAAAACATAATAAGCACACACTTACATGAGGTACCAAGACCATCCTAAAACACCAAGCCAACCACACATACCAAAGCCAAAATAAACCTAAAATGATGTATTTCAAACCCAACCCATAGTCTCAATGACATACCAACCAAACACTTGAAATAGGATATTATTAAACCTGAACTAGCACCAGATACAACTACCCAAGTCACGCATCTTTCCGCAACACACGAACTCAACTTTCGTGAACCTTTAGACCTCATTATCCTGTCACCACATCACTTGATCAACCCAACACCAGAATCAAAATCATAAACAACTGCCTCCTTTCACCACCGTTAAACCACAACACATGTCCTTGAATATGCAGACCTCCACGTCCAAAATCGGCATCAAACATAGCTGCCCAAATTGAATCTTCATACCTCCACTCAAACCCCATAACCCGCACCAGAACGGAAGTGCGGAGCATTCCCATGCCTATTTCCGCAAAACCCCTTTTGTATTTCTCGTTTCTTTGTTGCGTGAGAAGTAGGGATTTCAAATGTTCAAATGTTCAATTATTATAGTTACTACCTTATATATATATATATATATATATATATATATATATATATATATATATATATATATATATGTGTTTTTCTTGTTTATTTTGGATCACTTTATTCGTTTTGTGGGCTTGACACGAAATCGACTAAGTGCTTTGGAGTTTCCTTTTTTTTTATGCGACTGATTCTAGGCCATTTATTTAGTTTTCTTTAACACAAAAAAAAACTTAATTTTTATTTACGTTGTGAGTTTTCTTTCCTTATTTTCTTTTTTGATCAGGACTTTCCTTATTTAAATTTGTTTAAGTTTTTTTTGTTAATCTTGTTTTAATTTAATAGCGTGAACCACAAAAAGTGAGTTTTTAGTTTGGTTTAGGATTAAAAAAAACTTGGTCAGGTTTCTTTTAAAGTTGTAGACATGTTTAATAATAATAATAATAATAATAATAATAATATTAGGGTTTAGTGATAACTACTTTGGATGTACTTCTAACTTGGTTATTGCGAAAATCATATAAAAGGATTAACGATAATCACCTTGAATGCACTTTCAATTTGATTATTAAAAAGCTTTTTAAAATTAAATTTTTAAATGATAAGGTTTCTAAAGCTATCAAGGTTTAGTAATGGTCACTTTGGATGCACTTCCAACTTGATTATTGCGAAGACCATTAAAAGTCAATGATAATCACCTTGAATGCACTTCTGATTTGGTTATCATGAAAGTTTTTAAGTTCAAAAATTAAAAATATAATAAAGGTTTAACAATAGCCACTTTGGATGTACTTCCAACTTGATTATTGAGAAAATGAATGATAAAAAGAAAAGAAAATATATATATATATATATATATATATATATATATATATATATATATCCAACACACAAATATTTTCTACCAAAGAACTACGTAACTCTGATTTCTCCATTGCACCTAGAGATACGTAGGAGTAGGGAATAACTCCTGTCGAGCTAAAACGATAAAAAAAATATAATTTGAAAAGATGAAAAATACAATAATAATATTCTTTCTTCATAATAATAAACTTCTTCTTAATAATAAAAATCCTCTTGCTTTAAAATAATAATAATAAATAAAATATCTAAAAATATTCTTGTTCGTTCTGAGGGGTAAAATAAATACTTTTAAAGTTATTCAAATTTGCACATTTAATTAGAGGAAACCATCTTAGGATGGACGTCGTAGGGTGCTAATACCTTTCCTACGCGTAATTGACTCCCGAACCCAAAATTTGGTTTCGAGGCCATTTTCTTTTAAAGGTTTTTCCGTAGTTTTCCTTAATGAACTATGGCGGCGACTCCTCTGTTTTTAACTTTATTTTTTTCGCCGTCCCGCCGCGACCCCGGTTGCGATAGTTACATTAATCACTCTTCATATACAATCATTTTGTATCCTATTTTTTCATGTATGATCACACATTCATCTTAACATTCTTATTTCTGCCACTTCGACCTTTTCTCTTCTTGTCCCTTTAAACTTTAACATCTCTACGCCTTTCAAAATGAACATCAATAATCAAAACCCTATGTTGTGTGCAAGACTCTATTATGCAATCACCTTGCAATTCTTACAAACTCTTTCATCAACACTTCTTACCAGAAAGAAATCAATTTGCATCCTTGAACTTTCACTCTTACAAGTGATAAGGTGATCTTCCTGTTTCTTGAAACAAGTGTTCTCAATTGGAATCATCATATGTAAAGACAGGGAAACACAAGAAGGGGGGTTGAATTTTATTTCTTGAAAAATTTTTCACAAACTCCTTTACAAAGACTATTATCGTCTTATAAAAACACGTTTTAACAAGCAGCGGATAAGGAAGTAGACGATAGTTTTGAAAACATTATTTTATCAAAAACCTTTTGAAAACAACTTTGAAATAAACACCAATTCAAGGTTAAATAAAAACATATATGAAAGAGATAAAAGCACATATTTTTATACTAGTTTATCTCAGCCACCAAGACTACATCCAGTTCTTGGCAATCCCACCAAGTTCTGCTAACTTTCAGAAAGATACAAGTATTCTTTCCTCAAGCCACTTCTGACTTAACCCAGGTAGTTTTACACTAGCCTCTCCAAGCTAATAACCACAATATTCTTTACAACAAAGCCTCTTCAGGCATCAAACAAATCACATAGATTTGTTTAAGGTATGGGCACATTGGCTATAGTTATCGTCTTATAGACGGATACACAAATTAAGCTCTTAGTCAAAAACTCTCAAGATGTACAAGGTATTTTGAGAGCTCTAGTTCTAACTTAGAACGAATTACAAAGATTTTGAATGCTTGATAGTATGTTTGCGCATGGTGTTCTCTAACTTCAATACTTCAAAACTTCAACTATTTATAGCCTTTAAAACGAAGTAACTGTTGTATCTAAACAACATTCTCTTATGTCTTCTGCATCGTCTATTGGTGAGGTATCCGTTGATGCATTTAGTGCATGTTACCAACTTGTCAAACTAATATGATAAAGCAGGTTGTTTATCTTCCTTTACCCACACTTCATATCCTTCTTTGAGTGTCAAATGAACTTTTGTGCACTCAAGTACATTGCAACTTGCTTTGCCACGACTTTTGATGGAGTAGTCAACTTTTTGGTTTGACTTCTTTCTATTTCATGTTCTTTGATAGATCCTACGAAGTATAAATGAACATTCTCTACACAAAGGATCAAAGCATCAGAGCATTTAACATGCTCATAAATGCACAGACTCAGCATCTGTTAAGCTATTGTGTGCTAGACAGACGCAAACACAAACAAAGCTTCTGTTTGATCTGTTATAAGACATAATCTTCAAAACTTAATATTTGTTTGAATTAATCAAAACATTTGAGGGACCTTATTCGTCTTATGACTTAACAATCTCCTCTTTTTTTGTGATGCCAAACAAATACAAGTTTGAAAGATGCAAAGCATGAGAAACAAAGCATATGACCAGATCTGTTATCAAACATATCAGAGCATATATAAACATATCAGAGCATGCATATATGTAAAAACATCAAAACAAGAGAAGCATGTATATACTAAGATTTGATTAGAGCAAGCAAAGAACATATATATTAGAGCATAAGGAACTAAATAAAAGCAAAACATATATGTTTTAGTCTAATCAAAGTGATCAAATATATCTCATTCAATAAAGGATTGATTTTCATATCAAGATGATGAGTTCTGTTGAGTAAAAAGATATATCATAGCATAAAATTTTAGAAAGACATAAAATGAACTATGATCCCCTTTAGTTTAGTCTCCCATCAAATGAAGATGTATAATCAGCACTCATCATCAAAAATTTCCTTCTTTATCAAATACTCCCCCTCAGATGATGCTTCTTCCATCTTCAGACTTCTTCTTCTATCCCCCTTTTTGGCATGGGCAAAAAGGAATCAAACATTGTCAAAATCAAAGAAATCTGAGGAATCAAGACCCATCTTGTAACACCTCGAAAATTACAACCCAATAAGTATGAACGTGAGAGATTTAATTAGAAAATTTTCTTGTTGGGGAGAATTGTAACGTTGTAGTTTTCCTAATTGTATGATTAAGTGTTTGATTAATGATAAAACTGCAAACTAAATTTAAATTATGTTGATTGATATAATGATTAACTTAAGTTCTATGTTTTGTTATGGGCCATAGTGTTATTGTGAATTTTTTTGGACTTTTATGTGAGTTCCGTAAGTTGTAGAAAAAAAAAGAGGGGTATCCTTAGAGGATGGTGGGTGCAAATAGCAAAACTTCAAATTTTATTGTTGAAGCTTCTTTCTTCCCTCATTCTCTTCAGTTGTTTTCCTTGCTCCCGAAGCTATCTTTTTTTTTTTTTCTCTGCTGGCTAAGACACCTAAAAGGGAAGGAGGAAGCCATTTTTTGTGAAGCTGATGGGCTGCATGCATGCTAGGAGGTCCTCTCTTCATCACCAACAGCTTGTTTTCTCTTCCCCTCTCTCTCAGCTGAAGCTCTTTTAGGTGAGGGAAACTCTTTGTGAATTCTATTTTTAGTCTAAGGGTGGTTGAGAGTTAAGGGGCTCAACTACCTACAGCATGTATGCCTCTCTTTGGCTGTTGTGTGCGCTTTGTTTGAATGTTTGAACATGAAAAGTTGATAAAATGGGTTGGAAACCCTTTCGGCAGTGGTAGTGTGAGTACATGTCCTGGCCTTAGTGTTGTTTTTCTTCTTTTGAAACTGAGTGGGAAGGCCCCTGGAACAAGGGAATCCATGCCAAATTTTCGTAAAATTAATTAATGAAGGTTGCATGTTGAAAACAAACTCCAAAACAATGTAACAGTGGCTGTTAGGTTCGAGTGTCTCTGGACAGCTCCCACGATTTTGTGATTTTTGGAAGATCTAACAGTTGATTTTTCACTAAATTTGTTTTGAATGAAAATAGACACAAAAAGAAACAACTTTTATTTTGACACCATGGAGATAAAACCTCATTTTAAAGTTCATCCATGGATTTCAAAATGGCTGTTCTGTTTTCAAGTTTTCCTAGAACATGTCTCGGTTTTTCTCAAATTCCCACTTGTGCGCTTAAATTTTTTTTTCGTTTTAGAACCATTAAAAACTAGACAAAACAAGCTTTTTAACCATATAAATTAAAAAAATTATCATGTCCAATTTCTAAATTAAATTTTTAAAAAGAAACAGGGCAAGGGTTTTTGAGCTCTGTTTTGAGTCTAAAACTTAGGCTGTTAGAAACAAATTTACTGGGAATAATAGGGAAAGAATTTGGGGACAAGGATTACCTTTTTAAAAATATAAAGATGTTACCTTTCTACTGTAAAAATTTCAGCTCAAAAAGAATTTGGGAAGTGGGAGAAATTTACGTTTCTTTGAGCTATGTTCAGTGAGCACTCAAAATTCAGGGCTGCTGATTTAGAAAAATTTTATAAAATTTTCTAGATGTTGATTTTATAAGTGAGATACCTTTCTATAAAATAGATTTCAAGAGCTTCGATTTGATATAAAAAAATTTAAATTCCGAAGTCATTTGCTTGTATTAATGAGAGCTCACATTCAGTACTATCAAAGAGAAATCTACCTTTTTAAAAATTTGTTATTATATGTGTGTTATTTTGAATTGTGGAAATTATAATTAATAATTGTGATTTTGTAAGGTAGTGGATATGTAACATCCATCGACCTATTCTATTTTGGGTTTAAGTCCTAGAGATGTGAATTTTGGGTACTTAATCTTTGAAAGTGTGGTTTTGTATGTTTTTGTGATACAGTCCTTTGGAATGTAGGTTGAACTTTGTGATAAAGTTGTTTGTCTGTATGATGTGTTGTTCACAAGACTCGGTTGCGAGTACTTGTGAGGACTAGAACTATGTTCTAGTGTTTGTGGCTAGATTGCCATGTAACATATAGATGAACTTGAACAGTGAGCACAATTAATTAGGCTAAAAGATTTATTTTATTTTTATTTAATTAGTAAATAGAAACTAATTAACGAACTCTTTATTTTATGCATTGGACATAAAAAGAATTTAGCACCTTTGCGTGGAGGAATAAATGGTAAGTTAACATTTATAAAATTGTAAAGTTTTGAAAGAGCAGGGAAATACATAAAACATAATAAAATTGTCTACGTGTGGTGAATCATGTTGAGTTGAGAGTCATACAAGGATTATACGGGTGTACTGCAGATTGCTGGAATTGCAAGATGGCAAGAGAGTCGCGTTGGGTGTTCCAACTGTGAGAATACCAAAGAGAGGGGGCGGAGTTCGAAAGGCGTGTCACGACGTAATGTGATGGTCACCTATAGAAAGGTGATGGAGGCAATGTCCTCGTATATATATATATATATATATATAATTTTGAGCAGAGACGGGGTTTCAAGCTCGATGTCTATTCAACCGTCCAGTACCACATGTAGCGGAATCCCACTGTGACGAGAAAGAATAATCCCGATGAGGAGGGTTGTTGATATTTGTGTTATTGATGTGATATGATGTATTTAAGCTTGAGAGATAATATTCTACCTCTAAAGGTGAATATTCATCAATATGTTATGTGTTGACTAATTATCTGTGACTTGATTCATTAAACAAAATAACTGTACTATGTATAATGTGGACTGAGACCTAGGGGTGTGAACCCTGGGCATTGTGGAAAAGTTGTGTGCGCATGATTATGATGTGTTTTGGATGTTGAATGTGGGGATGAAGATTTATAATCTTCGTGAGAACAAATGAACTCCATGCAGAGCACATTTGTGGAAAACGGTGATTTTGTGATAAAAATGACTGAAAGTAATGAATTAATCCGTAAAAAGAGTGTGAACTTAGTAATTGATGGTTGGCATAAGTAATTTTGTGATCCTTGTTTTGTGTTGGTGAGAATCGAATGAGAAGGGAAACCTTTCCGTTAGGGGTCAAGTGTGATTGGTGTAGTGGATAAATGCTACGCATCGATTTAGAAGGATAATCTTACGTGACCAGAAGCCAAATGGGCAAGTGTTGAGAGGTCGTGTAGAGGCTTTATCTATGGTGAGCATTGTGCTTGTGAGATGACTAGGTCGTAATGTTTAACCACTGTGATAGTGGGGGAGTTGGATCTCCGTGTTGTATGTCTGGGACATATGTTGATTGAGGACCGTCGTGGAGTACATTTGGTAGAAAAGCCCACACAAACCTATAAAAGACTAATCCTAATAGGGAGAGTGGTTGAGGAGTCAGTCCTCGGAGTAATGGATGACCATAGTTGGTACCTAGGAGATGATCGTAAGGCAGGTTATTCTTGGAGGGTAAGGCACTGAGTTGTGACGATAGATCACGTAGCTGACTCGGCCACCCTGACAAAAATACGAGACATCATCAATTGGTGAGAGCCCGCCATTGTACCATGGTGAAGGGTGTACTCCCAACAGTCATCCAACTAAAAAATGTGTAAGACCATTGAGTTCTGGGAGTTCCAGTGGCAGCTGGCCAGTGTGAAATAATTTACAAGAATAGCTATGGAAACGAATAAGTTTCGGGTGTGACCGTTAGAGAACCACATCGTGGTAGATAGTAGGATTGTGTATGTGACTATGAAGTCGTTCTGTGTGTACTGCTTGATGAAGCAGAGAGTTCACCCTCTATTTATTTTTTTAGGAACCGATGGCAGTACCTGTAGATGTCATAAAGACGTTATCTTCATCAGCTTCGTCATTTTTCGTTTGGAGGTTAGTCTAACATGCAGGGTTGGGTATTAGTGATGTCTGCTCTGAGTCCTAGGATCCTTTTTCCTTTTCATGTATCTTGGCATGAGTAGACCTAGGTTTCAGATTGTTGGCATGTATATTCAGTTTTCGTACTCTATTATCCTATGTATTTAGTATACGCTTTGGAAATGTATATATTACTATTACTCCGACAAATATTTGGTTTATGAAATTCTCTATTTCATGTATATATGTAAGACCGGATTTAGGATGTTACACATCTCCTTGTACAACTGTTGTCGTAGGCGAGTGATTTCAGCTTTAGCAGCCATTCAAGGGTGTCCTAAAGTTCCTCCGCCAAATTGGAGTACGGAATCATCTCCAAAGATCTCGGTCAGAGCAGGCATATGTCAAACATGAATACCTCCTGAAGCAACAGGCAGAACACCTGGTAGAGAAACCCAATCCTGAGTGAAATAAATACCACGACGGAGTTTGGCACAAGGCAACTCTTGTAGCAGCAAGCTCTTATCATAAAAGAAAGAAAAAAAGGAGTATTGTTTATTTTGAATTTTATAATTTCACTTTATGACATGTTTTTTTATTTAGAACATCTCTCTTATTATTTTCTTAATTCATTTTGTTATGTTTAATTTTTTTTACCTTGAATATTTTTAATGTTATCAAAGTCTCTCCATTCTTAACCCAAAGGGTTGGCACAGTGATGTAAGGTCTCGCTGCATTCACATGAGGGAGAACAATCTATTTAACAAGAGAACTCGTATTCAATTCCCTCCGTAAGCAAAATTTCCTTGGACCGCCACGCACCGTGAGCGCGATTAGTCTCTATCCCTGTGGGTGTTTGATACTCCTTATAAGACTCAGTTCATGTTTGGATGAAAGTTTGCAAACATAAGTTTGAATTAAAAGTATGTTGCAAACTTAAGTTTGATAAAAATGAGTTTACTATAACATGATTTATGTTTGAATATTTTTTATTCAAAAGTATTTTGATAAAATGAAATTTGTTTGGATAATACTAATGAAAAGTACTTTTACTTCATGTTTCTATTGTAAATATACAAATCAAAAATACTTTTACTTTAAAGCATCAAATTTGTTGTTTCTGATCAAAACCCGGGTTTGACCCAAACGTAGGTTGCAAAATTAATTTTTGGAACTCCCAAACATGATATCAAACTGAATTTGAAGCTTCAAAAGTATATTTGAGGTACCCAAACAATATCCAAACATACCCTAAGAATTTGTTCTTGAGTTTTCATAAGTGAGTTAGACCAGTCCATTTTTAATAATATAATTATTCAAGTGAAATAAATTTTAAATTATTACATTAATAGTAATAAATCGATCAATTATAGATGATTTTCAATTTCCAATGATGGAAAGAAGTATTAAGAAGCGAATGTTCTCCACTCAAATCTTGGTTGTTACTGTATTACTTATGAATAACCCATCAAATTTTTGTCAACGTTTTACAATATGACAAAATCTAATCATACACCACAAATTATTACAGTACTGCATGCATGTTTCCCCCTCTTGG
Source organism: Pueraria montana var. lobata (assembly GCA_026413185.1). Classification (NCBI taxonomy): domain Eukaryota; kingdom Viridiplantae; phylum Streptophyta; class Magnoliopsida; order Fabales; family Fabaceae; genus Pueraria; species Pueraria montana. Next base: position 79,803,225 of record CM048648.1, read on the forward strand.
ACACACTATAGTCTTCAATCTACTACATCACGAAAAATACAAACAAAATCAACAAAAATGACTACGTTGTCCTTTTATCAAAACTTTCTAATATTCTAAAATTTAGCAGATGCCACAGAGCCACTAGGATTCTCCTCAAAATTTCTAACCTATACTTTCTTTGTTTCTTTTTAAGTGTCGAATTTTTAGAAAAATTTTATTTTTATTTATTTATTGTTTGTAAAATTCAAAATCAGATTAATTATTCTTTTATCAATTATAGTCTTATTTCTCTCTTAATATTTAATGAATTTACACATGCATTTATTGTAGAGTAGAAATAAAAAAAGGATAAAATAAAAAATTTCATTATTACTTTATTAGAATCAAGAAAATTTAATATATTTATTAATTTTTGCAAATAAATCTTAAACGATATATAAAAAGAAGTAGATTGACTAATTTAATTTAACTATACAGATAGAATGGTGGTGTCATGTTATAATAGAGGGGATAGGATTCATAAACAGGAACAGGCACTTCTGCGGGGTCCTTCTTCTTCTCCTCTTTTGCTGGTCCAACTGTAACTATTTCAGTGTGACACCACTTTCGTAGCTTTGACACTGCACTCACTGGATCAATCTCACCCAATAAGACCAATTTCATGTCTTTAACGTCAACAGAAATTGATTCAATCCCTGCAAAATAAAAATCAATGAATCCTTGACGCTGTAGGAAGATATGGATTTTGTTTATTGAAACAAAAGCAAAGTTGTATATAGAGTGAAAAGTTTGATACCTGAAAGGCCAGATGCTGTCTTCATAGCTTTTTTCTTGATTCTATCATCATGTAAGTCCATCTTTAATACCACTTTCTGTTACACAACAAATATCAAAGATTTGTTAATTAAGACCCAAGAGTTAATTACTTCTACGTGTAAAACATGAAAGAAAATAGTTAAATAGATACAAGCCATAGTGGAAACAAAACAGAGTAAAGCTGTGAGAAAACTAAAGAAACAATATTGATTAGGGGAAGAAGAAGAGAAAATAAAAATATATTTGGTTTCATCCCATGAGAGTTTAGATTCTGACCTTCATTGTTGTTAAAGCTTGCTTGTGAGAGCTAAGCAGCAATTCTTTGGTGACAATTGCAATGGAAGGCAAAGAAGTAATCTATGGCTTTTTATTTTGCAAATGAAGTACTTGTGATGGGTATGTCTGAGTTTGAGCAATATTTATAGACTTATAATAGCATGTCGTGAGAAACATATTCAAGTCAACCCAAGTCAGCACATAGTATGGTCCGCAAAACCGTGTCATCTTTATTTCGCTCGTCCTCACCTACCCAACTGTTCCTTCGAAGAAATTAAGTGAATCAATGACATCCTATGCAATGATATACATATACGTGGCAAAATGGCTCGGACTAGTCAGGTGGGTCCGAATCCGTCCGATAAAATATAGGATTTGGACTTTAAATTTTGAGTTCAAATAAAACGTAGGCATTTTTAACCCAATCCGATCATGGTCCAATACAGACTTAGTCCGACAAATCCACCAAAAATCCTAAAAAATTAGGTTTTTACAGGACTTGGACTTCATTTTATAGGCCAAATTAAATCTGGGTTTTTTGGTCCGGCCCGCTATAGCTCGCAACACACATTGAGCCAGGCCGCAATGGGCCGGGTAGTCTATTTTGCCACATCTACATATACTTTTATATATCAAATACTTTGGCAATACTTATTATGTCTCTTTATTTTTGTTGTTCTACTATATTATGTCACTCATCATACTACTTTTCACTCTTTTTTCTCTTTCTCTTTTTCTTTCTATTTATTAAATAGCATTTGATATTTACTAAAAAATTTCTTCTATCAAAGTATAATAGATTAGAATTAAATGGTGATGCACTGAGAGTGTAAATTTTACACTGTTAACTATTCACAAATCATCGTTGATATGACTTTGAAGGTAATTATTATAAAAGTTAACAAATTTATCATACACGGTGGATTGTGATTGATATGATATGATAGATGTTAATAAAGTATTTTGGTTTTTTATTATCATGTTATAAGTTTGATATATAAAAATGTGTATATATCATCACTCATAGAGTGTAATCATTGAAGGCTTTTTTTATCTTTCTTTTGAGTACATAACATAGGGATCCGATTGGGGAAATGATAATAAATCATGCTTCGTGGTAACATCCCGAAAGATAAATAATGATGCAGTTGGAAAATTTCGGAGAATAAATATCTTTAAAATTATAATAAGAATAATTTCTAATTAATAACAATGTAAAATCTTAGTATGGAAAATTATCTGTTTGGAGAAATCAATCCCTTAAATGAATGTCAATGTCTCATAAAATTAATCTTTGACTTTCGACTAAAGGATATCTAGTTCATAAAAAAAAATCTTTTATATTGACAATATATTGTGCATACTTATTAAAATCTAAATATAAATATACATTCACTTTTTTCTGTTTAACTTTTTTTTTTCTTGTTTCTCTCTCTCTTTTTCTATTATACATTTTCTTTCTCTTACTCTTCCTTTCACCCCATTAGTTGTTGACTTACACTGACGTCTACATAACTTACAAGAATCACTTTTTTTTTTTTTTTTTGTTAAAGTAATAGCAAGTGCTAAATTAGGAGCAAGAGAGGACCACAGTCATGCCCAATGGTTGGATTGATTTGAGAAATTGAGTACTTTCGTAGAGATTGGCTTGTTTTTTCATTACATGGATAATGCACTTCAATGTTTATCCATTCCGTGGCCAAGTCTACTGAGGAAGCGTGGTCTTTCTGTACTCTCTTTTCAAAGTCATTTGTCCACAAGTCATCTCATTTTGTTAATGCGGTTGTCGCTATTACTGGAACAGTGGAACATGACGGAACCGTTAGAGATGTTGATTCGGACTAGTTCGATTCATTATTTGAGTTTATCTATCACAGATCAAAATATTTTTAGGTTGAGTTTGGTTGTCCTAATTTAATAGTGGACTGAAATTTTGTTAGACTAACCTAGTTCTGGGCATGCTGCGGACCAAACAAACCAATTCATGGGTCACTTGTATTTTTTTTTTAAATATAAAAATAAATATTATCAAAACAAATTAATTATCTAATATAATAAATTAATTAATAATTTTTTTAATTATTATAGACTAAAATAAAATAAATATAAAAGTAATAATGTTATAGTATTTTATATTATCTTGTTTGTTGTTTTTTTGGTTACATCTTGTCTGTTGTTTTAATTTTAGTATCAAATATAATAGATTGGTATTTGTACTATAAAATAACAAGAGATAATATGCAATAATAGAAATAAAATAGATTGCATCAGTTGTAACAATAAAGAGGCACTAAAGATTAACATGTACAATGTGTTTGGTTGAGGTGAATTAGGTGTGAAAGTTAAAAAAAATAAAAAATAAAAAATGGACCCCACAAAACATATTTTCATGTAAAGATGAGATGAAAGTAGCTAAAAGCTTCAATAATGACATTTGTATACATACCATCATTTAAGTAATTTGATTTTATAAAAAAGGAAGGAATGATGTGTTGTTGCTATGAAAGAGGGAGTGTGTGAGGGAGAGAAGAAGGTTTGAAAAGAAAAAATTATTTAAGTAATTTGATTTAAAAGAAAATAAAAGAAAGGGAAGTGTACTTAGCAAAAGAGAGAAGTAGATATACCAATAGCCTACTTTAGTTGTGCTGCTTGGTTGCTGAGAGACGTCATGGGGCTTACTTCCCCTCGTAGGCTTAGAGTTCTGTAGTTTTTGTTTTGGGCCGTAGGCCCTCCTTAATTACTACCAAAAAATATCAAAGTAACAAAAAAAATCCATCACCTAAACGTAGCAAAAGTCAAAACAACTAAACAAATGGATTATAAATGCATTAAGGACACACGAAATTGGTTTCCCATGAGGGTCTAGCTAGTAGTACTTAAGCAAGAGTTCTTGGTTAAAATTAAGAGCAAATTACAGCAATACCCCCTGAGATTTCGTGTAATTATACATGCATGTCCTGCTTTTTTAACCATTACACATGCACCCCCTGTAGGGGGTGTTAGTGTAAGGTTTGAGGGGATGCCACTGTAATGTTTACAAACATATCAGGGAGTGTTAGTGTAATGTTTTCAAACTTAAAGGGGTGTTAGTGTAGGAAAATAAAAAAAAGTGGAATTATATGTAATTACACGAAGCCTCAGGGAGTGTTGTTGTAATTTGCTCTAAAATTAATTCCAAAGAACACGAGGAATCATTTCGGAACTCAAAATAAAATTATTAGTTCGAGTGAAGTGAAAGAAGTCAGGCAGTGCGAGATTTATAGTATAGTAGGTTCTAGAGATATATAGACGTAGTCATCCCAAGTCGCAAGGCAATCAAATAGTGTGTTTGTTTTTTTGGATTAAAAACTCATTTTGGGAATGTGAATTTGGAAATGTATGTTCCCATATATGTTATGAGTCTTGAAAAATTATTTCTGTGTATTGTTCATTTCTAAGAAAATAATATTAATGTCATAATTAACTTCATTTTTATTTCTACGATGAGGGGTGAGAATGTTATATTCTCGTGAAAATGTCGGTAGTTATTTTTTAACTCGATTATAACTTCCATTTCAACTCTTTTTTTTATTTCAATTGTTTTAAATTTAAAAAATATTTTTTGGATCATTAAAATCTAACTAAACTTAATTTTAAATTATTTTAGGAATAACATTTATGGTTATAATATTCTTTAAAATGTAATTTATGAGAATGTAATATCATATCTTAAAACAAGTGTAAAAAAAGAAAAAAGAAAATTCTATTGTAGTCAATTACTTCTGTTATGGTAGCTGGTGATTTGTTAGCTGATATATGGTTAGCATTTAGTTAGCTGGTATAAGCTATTATATAATTGTGTAGTATGTTGTACTCATCATTGATTTGTCACGTATTGGGTTTTATCTCTACTATTCTTCTTCTTCTTCCAATCTTACTATTCACATTAAATGAATTTGAAAGAGTACATTTCAATTGAAATTGTAAATGTGAAAGAAACAAAGATAGTCTTGAAATGTAAAGTGCTTGAAACTCAAAGAAATGCAAGAATCTTTAAAGTGCTCTGAAATCTAAAAGAATACTATAAAATAAATCTACAAGAAGAATTAAATGACTTGAATTTAAATGCAAGAATATAACTTTGAAAACAAAGAAATTAAAGTGCGATTCGGAAGAAAAGAAAACAAAGAAGAAATATTGGAAATGTGAATCAAAAGAAGAAAAATAAGTTGCATGAATTTTTTTTTATCAGTAGTTGCATGAATATAAAGACCAATATTTAACTTGGTAGAAAATGTACATGTTAACTTTTTTATGTGTGAAGGCATGTAAGTGTTTCTAAGATTGTAAATGAGATAAATTATTTGAAAACTATTCAAGTTTGACTCGTTAAATGACTTATCAACTTTGTTTATTTAATTAAATAAACAAACTCAAACTTAGATGTTGAAGTCAATTATTTAAATGAGTTAAGCCCAAATTATACAAGATTAACATTAACAGTTCATTTATTTACGAGGTTGACGTACACCTTTAACACACAACATAACAAACATTTTTTTCTCTTAGTATCATCCACAACATTGGAGACATACTCCCTCTTTGCCATTGGAGACATACTCCCTCTTTACTCCTTGTTCACAATTAAAGGTTTAATTATAAATCTCCTTTTTTTTTTATCGGTGGGAATCAAAGACAAGTATCCGAGGATTTACAACAATTTGCGCATCATGTTTAACCAACTAAGCTAGACTCATCGGTTATAAATCTCCTTATGAAAATTCAAAATTAAATTAACTAAATGTTCTTATCAATTTAATCAAGATTTGGAAAAAAAATTCAATTTAATCAAGATCAATTATTTTGTTAGTGACAATAAATTGATTTTATCAAAATTAAATATTTTCTTAAAATATGGGTTGTTAGTTAGAACTATTTTGGATCCATTTCATATTTGGTTACTAAAAAAAACATACGTTTTTAGTGATAATTATTTTGCATCTACTTCCTATTTGATTAATTAATGCAAAGACCTATTTCTACCGAGGGGGTCTAGCTCAATTGGTTGAGCTAGGGTGCGTGAGTGTTGTAAACCCTCTGATACTGTCTTCGATTCCTATGGATAGAAAAAAAAAAAAAAAGGACCTATTTCTAGAAATATTTTAACAAGAAAATTAAATAAAATATGGGCTCTTATGGATAATCATTTTGGATCCACTTGTTGTTTGATTATTACGAAAACTTTAGCTTGTTAGCGATAATAACAATGACTTTGTTTTAGCAATTCTTACTTTTTTTTAAAAACAAAATAATGAATATTTTATTCATATCATCAACAAATAATTATTTTAATAAAATTAATCGACACACAAACATTTTTTAAAAAACTACGTGACCTTGAGTTTCCCATTCCATCGAAGGATACATAAAAGCGAGAATCAAAAGCTGTCAAACCAATTTTTTTTTTTAATAATTTAGTTTTCATCCTAAATTAATATTAATTTAAAATCAATTTTTTATATATATTTAAGAGGGGTAAAATAAATATTTTTCAAGTTATCTTAATATTGTACATCTAATTAGAGGTAATCGTTATAACAAACGTACTAGACCTTTATCATGAAAATGACTAACTATGTTGATTATAATGCTCCCTTAAAAAAATGTTGATTATAATGCATTTGAAAATCTTGTTTTTGACTTCTAATTATTGTGTAATTTGTTCTATTTTGTTCACGTGTATTACATGTTTGAAAAGAATATAAATTATAATCATGATAGTTATTATAATTAAAATAATGAAAAAGATTAACATAATTTTGTTTTTTATTCTTAGTACATTTAGACATTATGCGAGAAATTTTAACTTTCTAAAATTTCTAATGTAACTTATTATTTATTATAAGGTCTTGATGATTTATTCTTCATAATGCTAGGGCACATATTGGATTGGCGTGAATCAAATAAGGTTCATAAGATTTTAATTTATTGAGATAGCAATATTATTGGCGCATTTTTGCAAACTTATAAGAGGCAAATTTACACAGAGTGAAAATTAAAGATAATGTTGTAAGTAGCAAATTCAAGTAAAACTATCCTAATTAATCAAGAATCTAAATAATGCATAATCTAAATACCACTAAACTAAATTTTAATGTCTAATGAAATTCTAAATTAGAAACAAATATCTTTATATAATTTTTTACTTCTTAATACATTCTATTACTATTAATGTTTTATTTAAAAAAAAAAAAAAAACTAAGATGCCTCTGTATTGCACAGGTCTACATCTAGTTAGAAATAATAATTGGAGTTTGGAATCTCAATTTCACCTCATAGACTTAATTCACTAACCTCTCCCTCTTGACACTTCCCCACCCATATACGCATAGTTGAGCTCTTCCGTGATGGTAGAACTCTACAACAATCCCTCCTTGGTGACTGCAAAAACAAATTAATGTTTAGTCAATAAGAGGATCCATTTCAATGTTGATAAATTAATTAGTAAAGTACACTTTTTAATAAGTAGAATGAAAATAAAATAAACGATGTTGATATCTCATTATATAAGTTATGTATGTACTTCCTCTGGTCCTTTTTATAAGAAATAAAATAATATTTTTTTTTGTTCTAATTATAAGAAACATAGACTCACTTTAAGATGTTAGTTTTCTTTTTTAACCCCTCATCTTGTGAAATCCATTAATTAGACACCTACTCATTTCTCATGTATTTATTGGTCTATTAACAATACAAGTTACACTTATTGGTGGAGGTGCAGTGTCATTAATGTAACCATTACTTAAATCAATTAATTTAAGGGGTACTTTTAGAATAAAATTAAAATTTATGACATTATTAATTATAAATAACTAATTTAACTATTTTTATTGGTCTTAACGATTTAATTATTTGTTTCTTATATAAAGGACCGGAGGGAGTATTATACTATTAGTGGGAGTTTCAAAACATTAATCATCTTACCCTTTGCCAGCGAAGAGGATCTGGTCTTTTTGAAACTATAATGGAATCAATTCTCTCTGGTGACTCCATTTTCCATGTGCAATGAGGAGGTCTAGATTTGTAACGGGAATAAGTGCCAACAATTTTCTTCCTAACTGGATCATATCGTGTTCTGTTCATATAGAAAAGGAAAGCTTTCTGACATGGGTTTTTATTTGTCACAGGTCTTGTGTTGAATGAGTATGCAGTGTAATCAGCTCTCTTGTACCAATTTAGAAAGGTTCGCGTTGGCATCTCTAACTCTCTAGGGGATAATACTCCCCTCAAAACTTGAACCACATAGCCCCATGAAATAGAGATGGACCAATATCTCTTCTTGTCATAGCAAATTGATTGTTGCATTATGCTACCTGAGTCTTGCTTAACAGATTTCATTAGGTGTTGCAAGGATTGTACTCGATTCATCATTGGGAATATTGGTTGCACCACATCAAGGTGGTGCAATGTCAGCAGTGGGGTCACAGGATGTGCCCCCAAAAGGCCTAAGAGGTCCCCATACACATCATACTGCATAAGCAAGGAAGAAATATACAGGTAAATTTCAATTTCTTCAAAAATAGAGAATCAAAATCACCAAGCACTCCTAATATTTAATGATAGGGTAAAATATGTGAAATCTGAAATCGGTCCCTCCAAAATTTTTCGTCTCATTTCGGTCCTTCTAAAATTTTAACATGTTACTGTTCATCCAGTATATTAACTCTGTTAGTGAATTTACTTACTTAACAGACAGAGCTGAACACAGATTCTGTATGAGATATTTGTACAACAATTTAAAAAAAAAAATTGGTAGTGGTGCATGTTAAAATATTGGATGAACATACTAAATTTACTAACAAAATTAACATATTAAAGGGACTAAACTTACTGACAAAATTAACATATTGAAGGGACTAACCATAACATGTTAAAATTTTAAAGAGACTGAAACAGTATGAAAAATTTTGAAGGGACCAATTATGCATTTCACATATTTTAGAGGGACCAAAAATATATTTTATCCTGAATGATATTATTACTTGACATGCATGTAGTAATGCTAAATAATCAATTACCTGATGAAACCCAGGTTCCTTAGTTAATGGAACTCCTAGCTCAGCCATGCAAGCTTGCATTCTATCATCACTTCCATATAAAGCAGGATATCGTTGAATGCAACGATCCTGCATTTTTGCAAGCTCTTTGGCTAAAGGGTAGCTTATAGCAAATCCACCACCACCATATGCCATAGCATACGAGAAATGTATGTTCTGAACATGGCTCTCGGATGAGCTCCCAACATAGAAGAATTGAGTGTGGTCGTACTTGGAAAGAATTCTAACCACATTGTCCACAACAAAGACTGTGTCATCATCTCCCATCATGAACCATCTCACATCCTCCATACCAAGCTTTAGTGTCTCTGTCACCACCCTTGAAATCCTCAAAGCGGATCTTTGCCCTTGACTATTCGTGTATTTAAATCTAGTGGTGTCCCCAGAAATTCGAATCTCTGGTAACCCTTCATTTGCTTGAGTCCTCACTTTGCTGTCTAACCACACCACCCCTCTGGTCTGGTTAGGCTTCCACCACACCTTTATGTATTCTTTTCTTATGTCCCACAAATTGGATGAAGCGGCTATCCCAAAAACAATGTGTTCGAGCTTTGTGTCTTGTCTTTGAGATAACTGATCAAGGGGAAATTCTTCCTCTTCTTCTTGATCTTCTTTTTCCTTTTCGTTTGTATCTTCTCTTGTTTTGTCCTCTTCAACATTTGTTCTTTCAATGTTTGTAGTTGAGGATACATTACCACTCATCTCAAGTTGTTGTTCTTCGGTGGCATCATCTAAGATATTCATGGAGGTGGAACAATCTTTCTTGCCCTTATTGGTTAAGAGAAGAAAATTGGAAGAATAAAGGATGTAAAGTACAATCATGATTAGGATCAACCAAGTGATGATGCGTTGCTTGGAAGAAGAGTACATTTGGTTGTTCCAAATTCTTCAATCCCCCCAGGTTGGTGTTATACTATTTTTTACTCACAGGTGTTGGAATGGAGAAAGGTGATAATGGAAAAGACATTCAAACTCAGAATTGTTCGGATCACCCTAAAGGAGAGAATAAGAGGGTATTACTACTTTCTTTCCCTTGGTGTTTGTGCTTCTAAGCGAAATTTGTTATCACACAAAGCGAAGTTAAATGCGGTTAAAATGGACATTGTGTTTCAATCAATGGTAAAAAATATGTTGTGATAGGATATATGATAACATTGTCCACATAACATATGTCATTTATATAATATGTGGCATATCTAAATAGAAAGGATATATAAATAAAACACATGAAATTAATTAAATGTCATTATATATAATAAATTATATATACATATATATGTTAAAAGACCTATAAGGATATAATTTAAAAGCACAAATTAATTATAAAGATTATAATAATATCCTTTATTTGCTAATGGTTTATCATAACTGTTGTTCAATGAAATATCATTTCTAATATATCCTTTATAATAATCATACATTGAAAAATAACATTATAATAACATTGAATAATGGACTATTCGTAGTCCCATCATAATTTATGGAAAAATGTATTGATGTTGGCTATTATAATGATATCATAATTAATTAGTATATATATTATAGCAGAGTTATTTTCATAATAATTATTAGGCTAAAATACAAATTTTGATTCTTCTATTTTTTTCAATTTACAATTTTGGTCTTCTATTTTAAAATAGAGACATTTAGTCTTATAGTTTTCAAAAATAAGTAATTTTGGTCCACTCTTTAATTTTGCATTATTTCTTTTATTTTGGTCCAATTAAACTCTAGTATTAACATATTCATTTAAGGTACCATCGAGAATTGATTTAATTCATTAAAATGTAAGGGGGGAAAAAGAAATAAATGTAAGCAAAATTAAAGATTGGATCAAAATTATGAATTTTCGAAAACTAACAGACTGAATGTTTCTATTTAAAACGAGGGAACTAAAATTGCGGACTAGACAAAATAATGAGACTAAAGTTATATTCTAGCCTAATTATTAATTAACTATAATATTATAATATATTTTATGATATTATTATAATTATCATTATTATTATAATGTAATATTTAATATATCATAATATTAACTTTAATATTATTATGATTATTATGATCATATATCAATATTACTATATGATAATATTATGTACTCATAATATTATATTTGTCTTGCTTTTAGGTAATACTCATTATATGTATTACTAGTTTGATGACCAGTGTTATGTACGGACAAATTGTTGTACTAATTAATATGAATTTGTAATTATATATACATATTATATATATATATATATATATATATAAAAGATGAAATGAATTTTAAATTTTTCTAAATATAAGATAAATTGTCAATCTGTCTAATATATGTTCAAGTACGTTAATTGAATTTTATTTAGAAAATCCTCTCATTGTACTTAAAAATTATATAATAATATATTTGTTGTGTTGAATATCATGAAAATGGAAACATGATATAAACATAAACATAATCATAGTAAACATTTCAAAATAAAATTTGAAAGGAAAAAATGTAAAAATAAATATTGTAGTCGGCAAGATTTAAGATTTGGATTTGCAATATAATTAAAGGGTAGTATGTGTGAACTTTTCCTATTACCCAATTTCCAAGTAAATTATTTTCATTAATTCTTATAATTATTAATATTAATATGAATAAGTTATCATTTATATAATTAATCAAATAAGTTATGGGTGAATAGTCACTATGGTATCCAAAAATGTAATTTATCATCACTTAGGTCCATGAAAGTATTATATCCTTCGTTAGCAAAGCCCTTAAGTTATGAGTGATGTTTTATACTTTCTTATGAAACTTTTCTATAAATTCTTTTAATATTTTACAAAGAAAATACTAAATAAAAATTAAATTTATTTGATGTGTTGAAAACGTATTTAGTATTTTTATCTAATTTTAAGAAAATATTCTAACAAGATTTAAAATTATTCTTTAAATTATTAAACAAAGACAAGAATTAATAATACAAATTTTGACACATTTTTTTACTAATTGAAATTTATCAAAATCACAAAATTATTAATATAACTTATTACATTAGAAATTAAATTCACATCAATGCTATCAATATACTTAGATGATATACAATAATAATAAATTCACTTTTTTTTAAAGTATAATATAATTTTTCATATATAGTTTTTCAATTTAAGTATGATATTTTTTCAAGGTAGAATTTAAGTACGATATTTATATATTATTATAATTTTTTTAACTAGTGACTTGTTCATCTAATAGCCAATAGCAATAGATAATGATCAATTTTTTTTTTATCATTTCAATTTTTTTTATCAGTAATGATAAAAAAAAAACTAATAACCAATAGCTTGGCTAAGTTATAAATGACGTGAGTATGACTGTATGTAGGGGTGCTCATGAGTACGAGTAATCCGTGAATCCAACCTGACCCAGATCTAATTAGTTCGGTTCGGATTTTTTGAGGATTTGGGTAAAATCCAACCCAACCCGTTCAAACCCGTCAGTGTACGGGTCGGGTATAATGGGTTTTGCATTTTGAACCTGTGACCCAACCCCGACCTGACTCGTAGCATGAAATTAAATTTATTATATATATTATTAAATTAAGAAATACATAAAACCATAGTACTAAGGAGGTCTAGCTCAGTTGGTTAAGCAGAGTGCATGAGTTATTGTAAACCCCCTAGTACCGTGTTCGATTCCTACGGATAAAAAAAAACATAAAACCATAGTTTTATTTGCTAATTTTTAACTACACATGAATTATATTTCTTTTTCGAATTGTTATTTTTATTTTTTGTCTTAATTTTGTTTATGTTTTCTCATACTAATATAATAGTTTATTTTTATCTAAAATAAAATATTGTATTAACATTGAAACCATTCATTTTATTAATAAAATATTGTCATAATTTGATCTCTTTGGAGGGTATGTAGCCATTATGTATTTGTAAAGCTCTAGGTAAAAACAAATTATTGTTCTAAAAAATTCTAATTTTTACAAAATAAAAAATATTTTTAAAAGTTCAGACGCGATTAACCCAATCCGACCCCACCCGTTTGTGAACGGGGTTGGTTCAATTCGGATTTCATAATAAAATTGTACAAATCTGACCCAACCCAATCCTTAAAATTTTGATCAAGTCAGGTAACAGATTTAGCCAAATCCGATCCAACCCGACTCATAAACACCCCTAACTGTAGGAGTCTATGAGACATGCATTAGCCTCAACACACATATAAATACGTGTTAACTGTATACATTAATAACCAGCGTCATTTTATAAATTATTGTACTTAATATAAATAGTTTATGACAAATGCTTACGACACTAATTGCGGAACTAAAATAATTTTTTTTTTGTTGGGAAACACAAATTGTACTATTAATGATTTTTTTTACACTCTTTATAATTTTTACACTAATTTTTTTTTATTTTAATTTTTTAATTAGTGTCCTGATCACTAAGATCCAAATTGACGTTCGGATCCTCTCCATTTTAGGGAGAACTGGACATCTCCATTTCCTGTGTTAAAACAATGACACGTGGATTAAAATTTTTTAATGGCTGAGATTTAACATCAATTCATTACTGCCTTTTTATTTTGGGTTTCTCACTTCAATGGCTGAAATGTTAGTGAATAGTGAGAACCGCAATCCCCCACCACCCCAGACCCCCACCCCAAAGTATTCAGTCCGAAATGCATATTTGATGGCATAACTTGGTTCTATAGTTCTTATGTCAATCCATCACTGGAAGTGTTGAATGCCCTCGACGCAGCCAAGATCCAGTGTACCACTTCACCGCCATATCATCATCCTGAACATGGGATTCTTCATAGACGCCACGCTTACGAAATGTTCAGCATCCCCAACTTCACTAAGCTGCTGGGACGCATATACTACACCCATCCTCCCTTACGAAAATATTTCTTGCACAAATTCTTTAATATGCAAATCTTACTAAGCAATATATAATGTGCCTAACTGATAATGTTGAATATAGTAAAGAAAAAAAAATGAAGAAATAAACATTGATGATCAAGTTTTCATAAAATATAACAAAAAATGTCTGTATGAAGAAACATCATTCTTACATAAGCATGCGAGAATTGATTGAGATTGAATTTTATTTTTCTCTCTCTTTTATAGTTATTGGTAATATGTATCAGAATGGGGAATCAATTTGACTTCGTTTCATCATTTTTAACTTTGAACAATTTTCAACCATTGGATCATTTTTAATCCACGTGTCGACCGAAGCTAATAAGGACGGGAGATGTCCATTTTTTTTAAGGAATGGAGAGGAGCCGAACTCCCCAAATTGTTGTATCAAAATGAATATTTTTAATTATTTCTCTTTATAAATAGAGCATCAGTGCCGCAGCAGCACACCTAACATTTGTTCTTACATAAATTTGCCATACGTTTCGCCACAAACCCCGCATTTAACTCTCTCTCTCTCTTTCTTTCTCTTTCTCTCTCTAAAATCTTTGAATGGTTTCCAAAAACCCGAACCCGCCCGAGGGATTCTACTTGGATCCCACTGGCATGGCTCTGCCCGGGATGCCTCCCTTGGCCGCCGCCGCCGCCGCGGCGAACTTGTCGGAGGACGCCGCCAAGAAGATCCGCAAGCCATACACCATCACCAAGTCAAGGGAGAACTGGACCGAACCCGAACACGACAAGTTCCTCGAAGCCATTCAACTGTAATAATGTTCGCTCCTTTATTATTATTATTGTTATTATTATTATTTTTTTAAATTTTTGTATGGTTTTGAGAATTTAGTGATTGAGGTTAAGCGTTCGGTTGAGATATTAGTTGGTGGAATTTTAGTTCTTGGTGATGGTTTTCTGAGCTGAATTTTGTGTGAGGGTGTGGAATTTAGGGTTTTGGGGATGGGTTTGGTGGGGGAGGAATTGGGGGTTTGTGTTTTACGAGGGTGAATGTGTTGGAGTGGAAATGGTGAATGGATAGGGTAAATTTTGATTTTTTTTTATGCTGGGTTAACACGGTCAAAGCAATGGTGAATTAAGGGCGTGTTTGGTGTGACAAAATGTTTTATGTTTTTAGGAAAATTTTCACGTTGTTTTTATTTTGCTTTCCATTTTCATTGATTTTACATACGAATGTTTGAAAATTAAAAAAAATTAAGTGAAAATAAAGTGGAATTTATGTAGTTATTATTAGTGAAAATAGGAGAAAAATAGAAAACAAAGTGAAAACAAGTGGGAATTTGGTAGTCATTAGTGAAAATAGGAAATGAAAACAAAAGGTTTTTTTTTTTTTAACCAAACTGGCCCATAAGTGTCCTATTGATAATTTTAGCATGGTTTCTTGTAAGAACTTAGAAAGGATGAAGATTGTGATGAGATGCTTTGAGAGAGAGAATATCAGAAATGATCTTGAGAGCCAGTTTCTTATCCTTTTTAAAATGTTTTTGTTAGAAGGTGGCATTGATATTATTTGTTTCTTCTTTACGGTGTCAAATTTTCAATATTGGTTCAAACCGTGTCTGGCATACAAGCCATGGTGAAGGAATTGAATTTGAGGTATCAATTGGATAAGTGGCAGAGCGAGGTTCTTAATTCTTAAGCAAGGTTGGAATGTCCATTATCAAGGACAGGGAATGGGGATTGGGGACATTGGGACAATGTTCAATTAGTGTAGATTCCTCTTAGTTTAATTTTATATGATCATATTAGGAAAGTTATTACCTCTTTTTGCAGAAGAAAATATTATAGTAAGTAGAAATAGGAAATATATATAGGTGAAATATAAGAACTCCACTTAAAATGAAAAAAAAAGGAGACGGAACAAGTGAGCCAAAGTGACTAAAAAAAAGAAGGAACAAGTGAACCAGGTTAGTGTAGATTCCTCTTAGTTTAATTTTATATGATCATATTAGGAAAGTTATTACCTCTTTTTGTAGAAGAAAATATTATAGTAAGTAGAAATAGGAAATATATATAGGTGAAATATAAGAACTCCACTTAAAATGAAAAAAAAAAAAAAGGAGAAGGAACAAGTGAGCCAAAGTGACTAAAAAAAAGGAGAAGGAACAAGTGAGCCAAAGTGACTAAAAAAAGGAGAAGGAACAAGCAGTGTTGTTAAATAGCGGTTATAGCGGCGCTATTGCGGAATTGCGTTGCGGTTTTTTGATAAGACGCCATCAAATAGCGGTTGCGTTGCGGTTTCACATGGCGGCGCCATAGCGGCCGCCAGCAACATCGCGGGTATGGCGGTATGGCGGAAAATGGCGGAAATGGCGGTTTTTTAAAAAAAAAAAGAAAAAAAAAGTGAAATGGGCCACAGGCCCAACCCGGCCCAACAAAAAATAAGGGTTTTTAACCCTAAATCACAACCCGCTCCTCCCTCTTCTGTTGGTCGCGCATCACTCCTGCTCCTCCCTCTTCTCCGACGCTCCTCCCTCTTCTGTGTGTTAGGTTATCATTGTTCTTAGTTCTTGTTTTGAACAATTGAACTCTTTATATGTCATGTTTTTCATTTATATGTACTGTTTTTAAGGATTAATATCTACTGTTTTTTAAGTTTTTTTTCTATATTTACTGTTATATCTACTGTTTTTTTTACCTTTTTAATTTATGTCTACTGTTTTGTTAGTATTAATATATATATATATATATATTTTTTTGGTCCGCCATGGCTTCCGCCATTTTCCGCTACGCTATCCGCCATATAAATATAGCGGATTTTTGGCTTTCCGCCATGCTCCGCCATCCGCTATTAACAACATTGGGAACAAGTGAACCAGGTTAGTGTAGATTCCTCTTAGTTTAATTTTATATGATCATATTAGGAAAGTTATTACCTCTTTTTGTAGAAGAAAATATTATAGTAAGTAGAAATAGGAAATATATATAGGTGAAATATAAGAACTCCACTTAAAATGAAAAAAAAAAAAAAAAAGGAGAAGGAACAAGTGAGCCAAAGTGACTAAAAAATGCAAAGCTGTGTAAGCTTTTTGCCTTTCAGTAATAGAAATTCCCTTGAAAAATCTATGAGGGCACCAAAAGAGAAACCATAAACACAACTATCCAACAAAAAATTTAAAGGTTGAGAGACACCCTTGGAAATGTGGTCATTTTTCTTTAACCAAAATACTCTTCAAATTATCATGCTTTTTATTTTAAATTTTGGTAATAACTTGAGAATGTTGTAAATCATAGCATTATTATGGTGGAGAACTTCATTGAAAGGTCAAGACTTAATTCCTTTCCCTACAAGAAATTTAGTATTTCAAATTAAAGCTACGTTTGTTTCTCCCCTTTCTTGGTTTTGTGGTCACTATTTTCCACTATCCTCACATTGTTATGTTCCTTCATTTCTGTTTCCAGGTTTGACCGTGACTGGAAAAAGATTGAAGCATTTGTTGGATCAAAGACTGTTATACAGGTAATTCTAAATGAACAAAAAAACCTTCTTTGTCAGAAGTGCATAATGTCTTTAATATTTCTCGAATTGAGTCTAGAAATTTCATTTTAGTTTGTACCTTGAAATTGTCCCTTCTCTCATTTTCTTGTTAAATTTGCTTTTGTTCTCAATGTTTTGGGAGGGAAGTCAACATAGCCATGGCAAGAAAAGGGGTATTCACTGATAAAAATCAGTTCCAGGTATCATGTTCAATGTGAAGGTTACTTAAAAATAATTTGGTCGGAGAAAATCCATGATGTCAGAATTTGGTTAATTGGTTATGTAGTTTTCAAATTTTGCCAATGGAACTATATCTTGCTAGAAATTAAATGTCAAAAGAATAGGTCTTATTTCCTCCCCTCTGCCAAAAATGCTGTGTTATTCAACCATATTCTCCTTGATTTGCCATATCTTTCTCACTGACACATTTTGCTCCGCTGCTCTAGTAGGGATGGTTTATTGACTCACCGGTCCATTAAAAAATGGTTGTATCTTTTATGAGAAAAAATGTTAAACCCAATACGTATTTTAGCCCACTGTTTCTTTGAGGCAAGTTGCTTCAATTTAAAATTCGAGATATTAACTGAGTTTCATGTTCATTCTATACAATGCAAGTTGTTGCATTGTGACACCATTGTGCTTTCTACTACTTTATTGTAGAGCTCTTGTCAAACAAATTGTTTGTTCCATAAACGTTAGGCTTAGATATTAATACTATAGGTGCTTTCTCTCTTATTCTGGTTACTTTGTGACATCATTTTAACCATTTGATTTTAATCCTTTATTATTAAATTATTATTAGATGTTTATAACCATAATTTATATCATACTTTGTTATTCTCTGAAAAAATGTGACAAACTGACTATACTAAAAGCTTAGCTGTTAGATGCAGATCCAGGAATGGTTTTTGTAATCTTTAACATGCCTCCACATGTGAGAGCAGAACATGGGCAAAGCATGATAAAAGTTTTTATGAACAACCAACTGCACTAAAATTTTAAACTGTTAGGTACAGAGTAGGGAATGGTTTTACCTCTGACAAGAAAATAATGCAAATTGCTTTTGATGACATGTGGATCCTTTTGATTGACCAAAAAGAAACCAGCAAGTGTTAACAGGGAGCAATATTTTATGTTGGGCATTATTTATGATAGGATATTATAATGCAATTTGTTCCATGCTACCAACCCCACTTAGTAGGAAAATGCTTGGTTGTTGTTTAGGTTGAGACTAGTGTCTGGAGCTGAGCTGGCTTGAAAATCTTAATATATATGAATGTTCGAGTTGTTGGGGCTTTTGTTCTTTTATTTTCTTAAGTTTCAATGTAATGTCCATGCCTTAAGGTAGTGTTTAGATAGAGAATTTTAAAATTCTAAGGAATTTGAAATGCATGGAAATTTAATTGCTTCAATTTAATTTTCAAAATTCTTTATTTGGATAAATCAATTCAAATTTCTTGTATTTCAAATTCTTTGTTTGGATAAAATGATTCAATTTCCATCTTATGTACAATTTCATTTTTAAATATTTATTTAAAAATCAATATTCGATGTTTCAATATAAAATTTTAGCAAAAATAAACATTTAGCCAATTTTTAAATAATAATTTTTTTTAAAATGGTATAAAAAATTTAAAAATTGTAAAAAGTTAAATGATTAACTATACCATTTTTTCATAGATAATCAATAACTACAAATCAAATATCAAGTACTTGGTATTCTGATTTCAACGTAATTCGTAACTATGAAAATATTGTTTAAGTAGAAGAAAAAAGTCAATATTGATAACTTTTTAATAACAATAAAAGTGTAAATTTGTATCTTATCACCAAAAAAAAAAATATTTGCTAATGAATAGGGATAGAAAAAGGTGTGGAAGAGAGAGAGAGGGGAGTGAGGGACAGAGGTGAGAAAAGAGGGAGAGGTGTGGAAGAGAAGGATGTGTAGAAAAGGGATAGAGAGAATAAGAGGTGCAAAAGGGGGAGAAGGGGAAGGAAGAGGGGGAGAGAGAGGTGCAGCACAGACAGCACGTACTAAAAGTCAGAGGTGAGAGAGATCACAGTGGCACTATGGAAGAGAAGAGGAATTTCCAAATTCTTTTATTTTAGGTGTTATTAGAAATCCCTTCATTTTACTTTCAAAAATCCCATTTAAATTTGTATCTTATAACTAAAAAAATATATATTTGCTAATGGATAGGGATAGAAAGAGGTGTGGAAGAAAGAGGGTGGAGTGAGGGAGAGGTGTGGAAGAGAAGGATGTGTAGAGAGAAGGGATAGAGAGAAACAAGAGGTGCAAAAGGGAGAGAAGGGGAAGGGAGAGGGGGAGAGAGGGAGAGAGGTGCAGCACAGACAGAGCACATACTAAAATTCGGAGGTGACAGGGATCACAGTGACACTATAAGCAGAGAAGAGGAATTTCCAAATTCTTTTATTTTTGGTTTTATTAGAAATCCCTTCATTTTAC
Organism: Pueraria montana var. lobata; assembly: GCA_026413185.1. Lineage (NCBI taxonomy): Eukaryota > Viridiplantae > Streptophyta > Magnoliopsida > Fabales > Fabaceae > Pueraria > Pueraria montana. Next base: position 79,823,265 of record CM048648.1, read on the forward strand.
TTGAAAAAAATCCCCTTTAAAATTCCCATCATTTTGAACATTCTTTGCATTTGATATCCAAATAAGTCATTTTGATATGTGGAATTTTAAATCCATTTAGAAATTGAATGCCTCTTTCAATTCCTCATCCAAACACATTGTAATTTAGTTTAAGGACTAATGATAAATTCTACTGACTTTGTAGATACGTAGCCATGCACAGAAATACTTTCTAAAAGTTCAGAAGAGTGGGACAAGTGAACATCTTCCACCACCCAGGCCCAAAAGAAAAGCTGCCCATCCATATCCTCAAAAAGCTTCCAAAAATGGTCATAATCTTTCACCATTTCTTTTTTACACAAATTAAGTGCATTTATATCTAATAATTTGTAATTGATATCTGGCAGCTCCTGTACTCTCACAAGCATCAGGACCTCTTCAATCTTCATCTGCTTTGCTTGAACCTGGATATATCCTGAAGAATGATGCCCCACCAATGCTTAAAATTCCTATTATGAACACTGTGGCGTCGTCCTGGTCAAACAACACCCTGCAAACTGTCAATTTATCTCCTGGTATTAAATGCTACAATTTTCTTTACCCTAAATTTTGCTTATATTAATCCTGGAATTTTGTTCATGAAAAGTAAACATAGTTATTGAAGATACTTGTTACCAAAAAAATTAAAAGATACTAACTGCTTTCTCGTGTTTGCAACATTATATGTTTATTGCAGTGACAAAAGTGAATAATCCTTGCAGTAGCGGTGAAAGCACTCCTAAAGTGCGGCCAGTTGGTGAATCTAATGGTCAAGGGAATAAAAGCCATCCATTGAGAGGCAAGGTTTTAGTGGTTTTCCTTAATAGTTTCTAGTTGATTTTCTTTGATGGTTGCATGTATGCATGCATGGCAAGTTTATGGAGTGTTATAAATATAGTTTGTGCTGACAGTGGCATATAATGTGTATTCCGTGTACACTTTATGCCAGTTATAGTTTGTGCTGACAGTGGCATATAATGTGTATTCCGTGTACACTTTATGCCAGTTGTATATCAGAAAAACTACACTATGTGGGGTTGAAGTAACTTAATTTTGAATCTTGGACATGGATGTTGATATGATTGTCTTATGCACCAAAATTTTCACTTTAGCTGATATAACTGAAATGCTGAAAATTATAAGCAGTCAGCTTTTATTTGAATTCAACGGTACTCTATAAATAATGCAATTTTGTATATTGGTGATATTTTCTCAATTGGTACCTTCAATTTATTTATTACATTTGATTGATGGAATCCTGTGTCCGAGACATATCATTTTAAAATTAATGTGCTTCACAGATGAAAAAGTCGAGTGTAATTTTTTTGTGACTCATTTCATCTCATATTCATCATGTCTTGAAAGCTGTTTGAGTAGCTTGCTACAAACTCCCACTTACACGCACTTACAGACAGACTTACAGAATTCCTTATAAAAAATCATTTTTTTCTTGTCATGCAAGTTTCCTTTTTATAGTATTATTGATTCTTTTGTATTTATTATTGTCTTGATTTCTAATTAGCAGTTTAATGCTTTTTTTAATGCAGTTCTTCCAGATTTTACTCAGGTATATGGCTTCATTGGCAGTGTATTTGACCCAAATGCAACTGAGCATCTGCAGAAACTAAAAATGATGGACCGTATAGATGTTGAAACGGTATGTCTATGTTCTTCCAATCCAATATTTGCTATTCTGTTCAGCTAGATTGGATTCTGTTATAGATACATAGCAAATTGGTTTTTAATATGCTTCAGGCAATTAATTGCTACTCTTTAAGTTGACATTAAAGCTTTATTTGAACCTGACTTACTATTGACTTGTGTCTACTAAAATTGTATAAATGAATTTATGCTTGTTCAAAAGTACTTACAAATGTATGTCCTTGGCTATTTTTAGGTGCTACTGTTAATGAGAAACCTGTCCATCAATTTAACTAGCCCAGATTTTGAGGATCATGTAAGTATTCATGCACTGATCTTTAAATTGCTATAAATATCTAGTATGTCATGCTGAGTAATTGCCTACCCTGTATATGCACCATAAGAGTTCATTTTGGTAAAGTGCTATCTTTTTGTTTCATTTTTTACTGCCCGTATTATTTGGAGCAAGATTTTCACGGTTGCTGTTGCAAGACATCTTATCCTCTATCCTATATATTTTTTTCTTCTCTCCTATTAGTGAATTTCTTTTGTCATCTCATCAAAGGAAGCAAAAGTGACAAGTACAAACAGAATTATTCTTAAAAATATTTTAATTTAGAAACAATTATCAATAGCAGTTACTCATTAACTCCAATGTTTTATATGTTGTTGTCATGGTACTTGCGAAAAACAAGGCATGTCGAGTGCCTTATCTACAGCATTTCATTTCTCATCCTACTACCTATGGTATTCGTATCCATTTTGTCCCTGAGCTGGGATCCACTAGAAGCATCAAACTCTGAGGCTATTATTAATCATTATTTAACTCATACTTGGCACATTTTTTCCCCTCCAAAATTCAACTGAATCTTATATTTTTGCTATTACATCTGAAGGTTTTGACTTCAATGCTTCTTTTGTATAAAGGATGCATTTGTTGGCTATCTTAACTGTTTAAAACAGACACATTTCACAAAATGTATGTTCAGATGGTATATTAGTAATTTATTTTGGAGTTTAAAGAATTTGTGACTAGCATGACTTGAATAATAAGGAATATGATGGTCATCCTCTTTACTAATGTGCATGCATCATAATTCATGCAGAGAAAGCTCCTTTCATCATATGAGATTGAACCAGAGAAAAATAACTATCAATGAGGATAGACTCATGCACTATGATCAGTTGAAGAGTGCTAATGAGATGGAGGCAGAAAATGGCTTCATTTTCCACCAATTGGATGCAGTCAGGGTGTTGTTATTTTCCATGGTGTGATAAAGATAGTGATGGTCATGGAAAGGCAACAAGCTCGAGTCACAGCTTATTTTTTATCCTGCTCTAGGTTTTTAATTGCTGTTGCTCGTCATCTTAGCTATGCAAAGCATTATTTCATCATTCATTATGATGTGTATATATGAATGAACCTTTTAAAAAGAAAATAATGCGAGAATGTATAGTTATTTCCTAGTTCTGTGTAGGTCTGTACAGAACCTAATAATTGTGTATTAAATTCAACCAAACATCAATTATCTGGAAGCAGGAATATTATATTCTAGTTTTGTGTAGGTATGTACAGCACCTAATATTTGTATATTAAATTCAACCAAACATCAAATATTTGGAAGCAAGAATATTATTTTCCTAGTCTGTAGACATCTTATTAAATTTACATATTTTGAATGTATTAGGCACTGTATATGGAAAGAATTATAACAAGTTAAGAACATAACTGAAATTTGGAGCATTTTGTCTTTTAGTCAAGAGTTGTGTTTTGTTCAACCTGTGATGCATAAAAGAAAAGAAAAAAAGCTCTGAATATGGTTCTCTTGAGCTGGTGAGACTGAACAATTTCAGTGAGATGTAATAAAGAAGAGGGAATCTTGAACATATTTTTAATAAACTTATAAACATAAAACGGGATGATCGGTACATATGTGAGAAGCTTTCCCAAGTAGTTTCAATTGAATTAAATTTCATGAAATTTCAAAGGGCCCTTGTTTAAACACAATCATAGGATTGGATGGAGCGGTTAGGTAAGTTTTTTATTGTCAAAAATATTTAAGCTAGCCCGATAACTGTTAGAATTCAGTTTACGCATTTTATCCCAACACAACCTCACGCTTATTACATGTTCAGGATTTGTATCGATCAGCGTTAGTAATCTTGGATATCAATTTACTGTAATCGTTATTGTGTTTGTACTGTCCGAGCATGTAATTTATTGTAATAACAGATACCCAGTTCTTTTGACTCGCGAACATTCTTGTCGGTTTATTTCACCTCAGAACTATCCATTGATTGCGATTTACTAACTCGTAAATTGGTTGGAGTCATGGAAGGAAATGGATTCGATAACGATAGATATCTTCAACTTTTAAGCAATCCTGGGTATCCTTACCCATTTGATGGCCACTACATTCAACTCTTTCCGTACCCCCCCTTTTGATGATGACCACTACTTTCAACAAGTCCTTACAGCCTGTTATTTTAACTGTAGTATTTTTTTTTTTCAGTTCTTTAGTAGTTACTTCAGTTGTAGTTAGTTGGCTAACTCCCTGTGCATTGCACAAACTCAATTGCAGCGTGCGCAAAGCTCCACTCTTCTTTTTTACTGACAACATCCTGTGCATTGCACTGTCTTTGTCTCTATCCCAGTTGAATATGGATTTCGGCTTTTGGTATCATTGCATAATTTCGGTGCATGAATAGGAACTCAATTGCTATTTCTTAGAAGGTATATGTAGTCAGGCAAAATCGGAGGTAGAGAATACTTGCTCTTTTTGATTGATGTATATTCAGAACAATTTACTGACAAAATAGGTAGATGCAACAGACAGACACATTTTCACATCACAAAACTAAAAAACCCTATATGCTCAAACAACCAGAAAAAAGAAAAAAGAAAACTGAAAGTTTCAGCATCCACCACCATTTGACAGACTAAACCAGACACGAACCATGATTCCATTATAACTAACAACTTTTGGCATTTAGTCCACTTCCTCCATCTTGCTCTCCTCAGCACCGTCCTCTTCCAATGGGGGCATGTCAACATCATCTCCACCATTCTCAACCTCATCAATGCTGAGACCCAGCTTCAACATCCTGTGAATCCTTGCAGCAAATGTGTTGGGATCATCAAGGCTGAAACCTGAAGTCAAAAGTGCAGTCTCAAAGAGAAGCAACACAAGGTCCTTCACAGACTTATCATTCCTGTCAGCTTCAGCCCTCTTCCTCAACTCCTCCATGATACCATTATCTGGGTTGATCTCCATGGTCTTCTTGCTAGACATGTAGCCACTCATGCTGCTGTCTCTCAGAGCCTGAGCCTTCATGATCCTCTCCATGTTTGCAGTCCACCCATATTCACCAGTCACCAAACAGCATGGGGAGTCAACAATTCTGTCAGAGACAACAACCTTCTCCACTTTGTCTCCCAGAATGTCCTTCATGACCTTGCAGAGCTCGTCAAATGACTTCTTCTTCTCCTCTTTCTTCTTTTTCTCTTCTTCGGTCTCATCATCTAACTTCAACCCTTCCTTTGTAGCTGAAACCAATTTCTTGCCATCGTACTCCTTGAGTTGTCCAACAGCATACTCATCAATTGCATCCACCATGTAGAGAACTTCATAGCCCTTCTTCTTGAGTCTCTCCAAGAAGGGAGAGTTCTCCACAGCCTTTTTGCTCTCTCCAGTGATGTAGTAAATGTCCTTCTGACCCTCCTTCATTCGTGTGACATAGTCCTTCAAGCTTGTCAATTCATCTCCACTCTTTGTCGAGTGGTATCTGAGCAAATCGGCCAACTTGGCCCTGTTCTGGCTATCCTCGTGGATACCCAACTTCAAATTCTTAGAAAAAGCATCATAGAACTTTTTGTAGTCTTCCTTGTTCTCCGCGATTTCATTGAACATCTCAATGCATTTCTTCACAAGATTCTTCCTGATCACCTTCAAGATCTTGTTCTGTTGCAGCATCTCACGAGAGATGTTGAGGGGCAAGTCATCAGAGTCAACAACACCTTTCACAAATCCAAGGTACTCAGGCATGAGCTCTTCACAGTTGTCCATGATGAACACTCTCCTTACATAAAGCTTGACGTTGTTCATCTTCTTCCTGGTGTCAAACAAATCGAAGGGTGCCCTCTTTGGCACAAAGAGAATGGCCTTGAACTCAAGCTGGCCTTCCACAGAGAAATGCTTCACAGCCAAGTGTTCTTCCCAGTCGTTTGTCAGACTCTTGTAGAAAGAAGCGTATTCATCCTTGGTGATCTCTTCTGGCTTTCGCAGCCAAATTGGTTTCTGCTTGTTGATGAGTTGCCACTCATGAGAAACCTCCTTGATCTTCTTCTTTTTCTTGGAATCTTTCTCCTTATCCTCGTCAACATCCTCAACGTCCCCCTCTTCCTCCTTCTTGGGCTCATCATCTTCATCATCGCTGATCTCTTTCTCAGTTGTCTTCTCAGTCCAAAGGTAAACAGGATAGCTAATGAATTCAGAGTGCTTCTTCACAAGATCCTTGATCCTCCTCTCCTCCAAGTACTCCAACTGTTAACAATCAAAGACGTTAATCAATCAGAACAGCAAAACAATAAACCACAACAAAAAATATCCATTTAAAGAAAAAAACAGGATAAGTTTAAAAAATTCAATTTTTCAACTGAATAACAACGCGGGTCGATTAGTAACCCCAAATTTTCAATAAAATAACATAACAGGTTGCACTTAACTCATTTTCCAACAAAACATGGATAAAAAACAATACACTTCACACTAGTCCAATCACAAAATCATCATATAAAAGAGTAATTTATTCATTTTTAATTTTATAATAAATATTTTTTAAAAGTGAAAAACTTAAAATATAAAAATCAATAAATAAAATGTCCCAAAAAAATTTAACAAAACAAGTCAAGTAAAATAATTCATTTTTTCAACTAATAACAAGATAAGTCGAGCAGAAAAAAGAAAGAAATTTTTCAATAAAGGGTTTCAGTTTATCATTCAAGACTACCTGATCTTCCTTGAGGAAGAGGGTGATCTTGGTTCCCCTTCCGAGTTGCTCGCCATCAGTGTCCCTTGTAACAGTAAAAGAACCACCAGCCTGAGACTCCCAAATGTACTGTTCATCATCGTTGTGCTTGGTGGTAACAATGACCTTCTCCGCAACAAGGTAAGCAGAGTAGAACCCCACACCGAACTGCCCAATCATGCTGACATCAGCACCAGCCTGCAACGCCTCCATGAACTCCTTGGTCCCGGACCTTGCAATGGTACCCAAGTTGTTCACCAAATCTACAAACAACACAACACACAATTTCCCCAGTCAGAGAAACATAACATAACAAACTCCCTTAAAAATCAACTTTCGAAACTCTAAAAACATGCTCATATAATGTAACAAAGCATTACCTGCTTTGGTCATTCCAATGCCGCTGTCAATAATGGAAAGAGTCTTGTTAGTCTTGTCGGGCACGAGACGAATGAAGAGCTCTGGCTGAGCATCGAGCTTGCTCTTGTCGGTTAAACTCTCAAATCGAATCTTATCCAAAGCCTACATTGCGCCAAAAAAAAAAATAATAATCCAAACACTGTTAGATTCAAGAACGCGTTGAATTATATAAATGAATATTAGCACAGTGATTTCTAGAGACAATATTAACTAATGTACTATCTACTCTTAATCCTTGAAAAGCATAATTTAAGAATAGGTTAGTATTTTAACAAAATTACAATTCTTGAGATCACCTTTTTAAGGTTTACAGCAATGCATTTCAGGGTACAATGTGTTTCAAAGGAGGTTACTATAACAAGAATTAAAAAGGCAGGAATACACTATTGTAATTTCTTGAGATTACACACAATACCCTACTTATTTTAAAGTTTAAAACAATGTACTCCTTTCAGATTTATAATGTTTAATGTGTTTCTTAAATCTGAGGAATGTATTTCAAATAATAAAAGGTTACTATAAAACAGAGATATCGTGTGTGATTTCAAGAAATCACTGAGAAGTCAGTGTAATTCGACCTAGTATTTAAGGGGAAAACTGAGATGCATAAGTTTTTTGTGTTCTTCTCTAATCAAAATTCAAATCTCACATTAATAATTTGCATAATACAGTAAAAAAATTATTCTAAAGGTCACATATATTATGAGATTGAAACTTCAAATTGACTTGTTAAAGGAAGCATTAAAATCGTGTACTTCATCAATCAAATTAATTCAGAGTTCGAGAATTAAATTGACCAAACAATTAATGTTTGAACAACATAGTACAAGACAACCAATGTCACATCCATTCAAAACACGTGATTGATTGATTTCATATGCATCGGAATATTAAAACTACGAAGAGTGAACGAGGGATAAACGAGGCTTACATCAGAAGCGTTGCTAATGAGTTCACGCAAGAAAATCTCCTTGTTGCTGTAGAACGTGTTGATGATGAGGCTGAGAAGCTGGTTGATCTCGGCCTGGAATGCGAAGGTTTCAGCGTCCGCCATTGAAACTCAGAAGATAACCGCAGAGAACGAACGAGAAAAGAGAATTGCAGAAAAGAAAACGAGCGAATTGCACAGAGCGAATTGTATTGTATTGTATTGTATTGCAGAGAGTTGAACTTGTTGAAGGTAGAAAAAAAGGAAGGAGGTTTATATAGGAGAGGCAATGCGTGGGAGCAAGTGGTGTTAAACAACGGGTTCTGGATTGTTCTACCTCTCTCTCTCGACTCTATGGATCTGTTTTTTTTTTTTTTTTATCTTTTTTTGAATGAACCGCGTGGGAACAAACGGTGTCGTTTTTATTTTTTGAGTTTCGCGGCAAAGTATCGCGAACTTTCCATGGAGACGGTTGGGTTCTACACTCTGCTGACTCTAGAATGTTCCCTCTCTCTCCCGTTGACGAGGACGATCTGGCACAGCCACGACAATAACGGTTAGAATTAGAATTTTTGGGACGGTTTGTTAGGTCTTATTTCCTCTAACAAAAAATAATAATTTTATATGAAAAATATTTGTACTTAATATTTAGAGAAAATAGGCTATATATCAAAGATGTAAAATAATTTTATACTGTCATCTAATTACAAATCATCATATATGATAAATTTATTAATTTTTATAGTAATTATCTAAAAATTCATATCAATGATTATTTTTTATTAGTTGACACTTGACGGTGTAAAATTTTTTATGGTTTCAGAAATCCAGAGAAGACTGGATTAAATCTGTTGACTGAAATACCAAGTTCTTCCATGCTCAATCTGTGGTGAGAAGAAGACACAACACTATCCACACTATCTTGCTTGATTCTGGTGTTTGGTGTAATGATATTAAGAGTATGTTTGGTAAGACTTTTGAGGAGCTTATAAGCTTCTTTGACCAGCTTATAAGCTACTTTGTCTAAAATAAGCTTGTTTGGTACATGAGCTTATTTTAGTAGCTTATTTTTCATAAGCTAGCTTATAAGTTACTAGCCTTTTTTTTCTTCTCAATTTTATCCTCATTAATTTATTTGAAATTCCTTTTTACCCTTTTATTCAATTTAAAAACTCTTTTACCTATTTTAACATTTTTAAAAATACTAGATGACATTTATTTTCTTAGTTATTATGAAACTTGAAATTCTACTTTTTTTTATTATTTTGTTTAATATTAAACTATTTATTTTAATGAATTAATACATTATTTATTTTTATTTTTATTTAAAATATTTGGTCACTATACAAAAATTGATAAAAAAAAACAAAATTATAAAGAAACAACAATTTTTTATCTTTTTGTTTTAAAATAATACTATAAATAAAAATTAAATTTTAAAAAATTGATTTTAAACAATATAAGTTTATTTAATTTAATTCTACTTATTTCAAAAAATAAGGAAAATTTTGATTTAAAACAATATTAGTTTATTAAAAATTTGATTTTAAACAATATGAATAAAATCACTGAATCTTTACTATTCTTTTATATTACAAAATTATTGTCCTACTTTTTAAGATGATAAGTTATTAAAAATACGTTCAAATATTAGAAATAATAAATATATCTTTTTACGTCATTTAACATTTATCAGTTAGTTTATCAATTAATCTTATCAAACACTTTCAATTAATAATTAAATCAACTAGCTTATAAGTTTTCAGATCCTAGCTTATAACTTATAAGCTTTCAGCTAGCTTATCAGCTAGTTTTACCAAACATAGCCTAATGCTATTAGAAAGGAGGCCAGGAGCTTCTTTCATAACTTGTTCTACCTGCCCATCTCTTAAAGTGACCTTTCCCTGAATATCCAAAACCTCCCTAAGCTTAGTGAGGAGGCCACCCTTTCCCTCACAACTGAAGTCACCATGGAGGAAGTTAGGAATGCCCTGATGAGTATGAAATCTTATAAATCTCCTAAACCAAATGGTTTCTAGCTAGGGCTGTTCATAGTTTAGTTTAGTAGAGAAAACTGAACTGAACTAAAAGGAACTGAAAACTAATTTAAAAGAACCAAACTAAACTACTTCCATTCAATCATGAACTCAACTGAACTGTTTTACAAGTTTAGTCACAAGTTTTTATACTGAAAACTAAACTGAACTGTTATACGTTCAGTGACTGTCCATCGAAAACTAGAGTAATCCTACTACATAGTCCATGACAACACCTTCAAAAGTGTCTTGTGACTGTCCATCCAAATTGTTCGGAATTAACTCTGTGATTTTGCCTAAAAATAGAGGTCATAATTAAATTGTGGTCAATGGAAACTGCATATGATATCTACTTCTTCCATATATCTATTACTTGTTTTCATTACTGCAGTGATAAAATTATCATAATCAATTCATCTTTTTCTAACCTAAACCTCTCAGACCGTGTTTCTGATTTAGAGGTGTTAGGACTACACCCTTAAGTCCTTGACATCCACCTCCCCTTTTTAATGGAATCATGGAATTAATAATTTTCATTCACCGCTAGCTATATTATATTACATCCCATACTCTTTCATTTTTTTAATCAAACTACATCACCTAATTTCTATAAAATACATCTCTTCTCTTTTACAGACACACACACTCACTCACTCACACTGCCATCAATTATAATCTCTCTCTCTAATAATATAGATTCTCGATCAACAACAAAAAATATCTCTATTTTCTCAATTTGGTTTAGTTCAGTTTACAGTGCACTGAATCACTTATCATGACAGTTTGGTTTTATAAACTGAAATTGACAAAGCAATTCAGTTCAGTTTTCATAAAAGATAGTTTAGTTTTTTATAGTCTAATTCAGTGCAGTTTTCAAATAGTTCAATTCAAAATAGTTTTTTGAACACCTCTATTTCCACCCTTTCTTCTTCAAGAAATACTAGGACATCCTCAAAGGAGATATTTGGCATATGGTTCGACATGCCTTTATGCATGGCTTTTCTGATGACAAGATTGTTGAGACTTTGATTGTTTTAATCCATAAGATTAACCATCCTAAACAATTCAAAGATTTTAGGCCCATCATCCTTTGTAATGTGATTTTCAAAATCATTACCAAGGTCATTGTCCAAAGTCTCCGTCCTTACCTTAAGGATATCATCAGCCCTTTTCAAGGTAGTTTTGTTCCACAAAGGGGTACCACTAAAAATGCTATTGTTGCTCAGGAGATAGTCTACCATATGTATCGCTCAAAAGCTAAGAAAGGGAATATTGCCATCAAAATAGACTTGGAAAAAGCCTATGACAAAGTTAACTGGGATTTCTTAGAGAAGGTTCTCCATGATTTTGGATTCCCTCAGCTCACTATCTCCCTCATCATATGGCGTATTAGAGCCTTCTCTCTTTCTATTGTCTGGAATGGCTCTAAAACAGATCCTTTCAAGCCAACAAGATGCTTACGCCAAGGAGATCTTTGTCACCCTATCTGTTTGTAATGTGCATGGAGAAGCTCTCTTTGTATATCCAATAGTTGGTGGATGATGGCTTACAGGAACCGATATCTATTGTTAGGGGTGGACCCATGATTTCCCACTTGCTTTTTGCAGATGATATCCTTCTCTTGTAAGGCAAAGGAATCTCAAATTCAGACCATCAACTCTTCTTTGGAGATTTTCTGTATGGAGTTTGGCCTCAAGGTAAATGCTCAAAAATCTAAACTCATGTGTTCGAACGTGTCCCAAGATCCTTAAAGCAACACATCTATGTTATATCTCCTTTTAAGGATGTCAACAACCTTGATAGATACCTTGGTTTCCCTCTTTCAAAGGGTAGAGTCACTAAGGAAGATTTCCATCCTATCATGGAAAATATTAAGAGAAGATTGGCTTCTTGGAAAGGTAGATTGTTAAACCGAGCAAACAAACTTTGCTTGATCAAATCTATCCTCTCCTCCCTTCCCATTTATAGCATGCAATTATTTATTTTCCTGAAAGCTATTTTTGACCAGATTGATAGAATAGCTAGACACTTCCTTTGGTCCAATGATCCTGGGAAAAGAGGCTGGAATCTAGTCAACTGGCACACTGTCACAGCCCCAAAGTCTAGTAGGGGACTTGGGGCCAGGAAGGCTCACCATACTAACATATCTATGCTAGGTAAATTGGTGTGGAATTTGATTGACCAAAAAGATGCTTTGTGGGTTAAGCTTCTGTCAGAAATATCTCCAACATGACACTTTCCTTAATGTGACGCCTTCCCCTAGTGATTCACATGTCTGGAAAGGGATTCTTACTGCAAAAGATAAGCTTCTTCACGGTTTCAGGTTTCGACTTGGCTCTGATGATACTAATCGATGGTATGAAAGCTGGAACACCATTGGCTTTTTGTGCCACAAAGTTCCTTTCGTTCACTTTACTGAGGTTAATCTTTGCCTAAAGGATCTTATCCGTAAAGGCTCCTGGTGTATTGAAGAGTCCATTCTGCCTCATATTTTTGTTACTTTGCTTAGCCAAGTGGCTACTGATCTTGTTCCAGACATAGAATGGGTCTGGAATCACTCCTCTAACGGCCATTACTCACTTTCTTCAGCCTATACTTGGCTATTCTCATAAGATACTCAATTGTCTCGTGTTCCTCATGCCCATTTTAAGTGGCTATGGAACCTGCATATTCCAGAAAAAATCAGAATTTTCTTCTGTCTTATTCTTCACCGGTCCTTACCTACCAACTCTATTAGGTTTCACAAGAAGATATTGTTGTATATTTTGTTGATATTTCAAAAGGTTAACTTTTCTATTTAATTAAATATAGAAAATCTTTTTTAAATTATTTTATTATTTATTAAAAAGAGTTTCTTTTGTTTGACTTGGTCTTATTGACTTAGTCTTGGGTGGTTTTAGAAACAGACTAGGTCTTACCTTATCTTTGACTTAGTCTTGGGTGGTTTGAGAAATCTTATCTTTTCTTTATAAATATCTATATGTTTCAGATGGTTAGATAGAGTTCTAAAAAAAACACATCTTTTTCCCTCTACCATTTCACTGTAAATCCTGGGTTATTTTCATGAGAGAACTTGCTAGTTCTGATGCCCCAAATTATTATTGGGAAGAGCCTGTTAAATCCTGGGGGACTTGCGCATCACGCGGATAAGTCCTTGAGGACAGTGTGTCTAACACACGTCTCAGGCATAATTTTGTTCATGATCATTTTTGTTCGCAGACTGTGATTCGTGATGGATCGTGATTTTGAGCGCTAGGGACAACAATCTCAAGGACTTAGTTGTCCAAGGAAATCTTTTCCGCAATATTATGTTCTACTAATTTTCTGTTTTTCTCCCTAATTAGGTTTCACGTGCTTCATTCGGGTGCCGCAGGGAACGTATGTAATTTTGATCGCAGGGGAAATCGATTGGTGCAATGACAACCTGCCCTGCCCTGCACTCTAGCAGAAGAAAGGAAAGAACAAAACAGAACTACATGAATATGGCTGCTGCTTGTAATTCTAATTCTATTATGGAAGCGTTAGCGTGCGCCAAATGGGGAGTTTCGAGGTCAAGGGCTCCTCCTGGATCACATGCTTATTGCCCACGATCTGATCGTTGCACTGTCAAAATGCAAGTATCCCTTCAGCATAATACAAATAGTGATTTTTCTCTTCGCAACTCCCAACAAGCTTTCACTCTCTCCCTGGGCTGCTGTCTTTCTCATCAATTGTAGATCTGATGATCCATTGAGTGTTGCACCTGAAAGTTGAATTGTGGGGGTTGAGCATCAAATTTGGTAATTAAATTTCATAGTGCCACTGGGATTGATGTCACAGCAAATTGTGAATCTTGAAATTAGATGAGTGAAGAAAATTGTGTTTAAAATTTGTGATGACGTTGGGAACTTAAGTTATCCCAATTACTGTGAAAAAAAATGGTTAAGGCAACTGAAGCCTGATGAATATGGTGAGGCAAGGGATGTTATCGCTTGCACTTCTCTTTGCTTGCGGGGACGTTATGAATTTAAAGGTATGTCTTCCTTTTCCAATTAATATTTTTGTGCGTTGTGCATATTGTTAGAAGGTTGGCAGTGGTTGTTTGCCTTGAGAGGCTTTATATGTGTTGAGACCAAAACCTGAGAGGAGAACTAAAATTTTTATGACAGAGAACACCAGTCCCTGTGAATGAGATGAGACTCACACTTGAACCAATATGTTTTTGAAGTTTTATTTAATTTTATATGCATCATGTTATGAGGTGTTGTTTTTTTATTATCTATGATTTGGAGATATTGGTTCCAAGTTTTCTTCAATTTTGTCACCTCTTTTTTGGTTTGTTATTGATTACTGGTGCAAGCTATTGCCATTGAATTATTTTGTCATGCACGTACATGTTATGTCAATTTCAATTGAATGCATATTTAAATAGAATTACATTTGTTACGCTATTATATTGCATTGCCATTCATTTGCTACTTTTAATTGTTATATATTAGTATAATATTCTATTATTTCATTTCTTATGTTTAGCAATTCAAATTTGCTCTTATGGATTGGTACCGGTGATGTTGATTGGTTACACTGTTCTTAATTTTAATTTTTGATATTGATATTAGTGTTGTAAAAATCTATTAGATAGAATGCTTAATACATATAAATATTTTTTGCCTTCGAGTGATGTGATTAAGAATTACGAAAACTATCTTCTGGAGGTACAAGTGTGTGTTTTAAAAGCATGTATGTGGGGATTTTACGAGTGATATTTGATTGACTTTACGGTGACAATAAAATGATTGGATTGTAAGAAAAATATCTACATGAAATATTTGAGATGTGAGTTCTCTAATTTGTACTCTTGACAGTAACTATTTGTGACATAAGTAAGTGGGGACTGTGTGAACTATTAACAATATTTTGAGTAATTAATTTTACTTGATTGTAGTGTCAAGTGTGATGTTCTCCATATTATAAATTTACATAGTTTATATGAGATACTTGAGAGGTACCACAAGTTATGATATTTAACATGGTGGATTCTCCATTGTATTATACAATGATGTTAAATGGATCTTTGATCCATATGAGACAAAATTCACTAAAGGTTGTATCGCTACACTTGGTTGTGGTGTGTTGCTTAGAGATCAACCAAACAAATAATAATTGAGTCAGAGTTATTACTCTTGAGATGGTTGATTATGAGGCTTAGTGGTTGAAAAATCATTTAAGCAAATATTCCTTTGGAATATAAATTGAGAAATAATGTGATAAAGCAATTGCTTAAAAGAAAGAAATTTATTATGTGAAGTCAATAATGGATTCGGCCAATCCTCAAACTTAAACCCCTAGGGAAGAAATTATTGTATGAAACATCGAGGGGAATGGGACTTTATTAAGCCACTTGAAAACAAACAAGTGATGGTAACCCAACCTTTGTGATTGGAGATCCCATGAAGAAGGTTCATATGGGTAAGAACAAGTCACTTGTCAGTTCTGCAAGCAATAAATTGATTTTAATCAATTTTAATTTTTTAGTCCCTTCCTATGGTGTGAGAAAGTGCTAGATACTGCATTAATGAGAGGTTAAACTTTATACTTAAGCTTTATGTGATTATGAGAAAGCTTGACAACTTATAAAGTTTTTAATGAATTTCATATCCCTTATGGGTGGTGTATGATTTGCAGCATACACTTGATGAAATCACCTATATGAGTGTCAAGTGGGACCGCTTGTATGAGATCTTGGCGAGATCTCTAGAGCACTCATGAATACCGGACGCGCGCATGGCCTAGTAGCGCAAAACAGCGATAACAACAAGGATTGTGGGAGTGTAATGTGATTGGTAGACCTCTAACATACACCAAGTGTCTTTGGTTCATATAGCTTGCTACACCAATTACACTGTGTGTTAAGTCTTATCAGTCTAGGTCTGGTTCATATAGCTTGCTACACTAGGTCCGATGCATTACATCCAAGAGAAAGAGAACCCAGAAATTTCTTATATTTTCTGAAAACTTTTTATTTAACCTTTTGAAATATGTGGGGGGATTGTTGTATATTTTGTTGATATTTCAAAAGGTTAACTTTTCTATTTAATTAAATATAGAAAATCTTTTTAAATTATTTTATTATTTATTAAAAAGAGTTTCTTTTGTTTGACTTGGTCTTATTGACTTAGTCTTGGATGGTTTTAGAAACAGACTAGGTCTTACCTTATTTTTGACTTGGTCTTGGGTGGTTTGAGAAATCTTATCTTTTCTTTATAAATATCTATATGTTTCAGATGGTTAGATAGAGTTCTAAAAAAAACACATCTTTTTCTCTCTACCATTTCACTGTAAATCCTGGGTTATTTTCATGAGAGAACTTGCTAGTTCTGATGCCCCAAATTATTATTGGAAAGAGCCTGTTAAATCCTGCGGGATTTGCGCATCACGCGGATAAGTCCTTGAGGACAGTGTGTCTAACACACGTCTCAAGCATAATTTTGTTCATGATCATTTTTGTTCGCAGACTGTGATTCGTGATGGATCGTGATTTTGAACGCTAGGGACAACAGATATGTCAATCAGCTGCCTATCCTCACTGCTCATACCACAATGAGGATGTTCTTCATTGCCTTAGAAACTGTCCGCATGCCAAAGAAATTTGGCTGCGAATGGGTTTCCTAGCTCAACCTGGATTCCTCATTCTAGATGACAATAAATGGTTGAAACTCCACCTAATTGGAGCCAATGGTTTTCTCTTTACTACCACTGTCTGGTGGTTGTGGAAATGGAGGAACAACCTATATCTTCAATCAAGATAAGTGGTCGATCCAACATCTTATAAAAGACATTCAACTTCTGCATGATGACATGATCTTATTTAACAAAGATCAGGGACTGGCCTCACATGCACCTCTTTGTGTGCCCAGATGGCAATCCCCTCCTATGGGCAAACTGAAATTAAACGTTGATAGCAGTTACATTCTCGATATTATGAACATTGGAACTGGCGAGGTTATTAGAGATGATAATCAAGAATGGGTTACTGGATTCTACACCTTTGATGGTCAAGGTGATATCGCAAAGGTTGAGATTATGGCCCTATACCATGGTTTAACTCTTGCTTTGGAAAGAGGTTTATACCACATCTGTTGTGAGATGGATAATGCCCCTCTGGTGGACATCTTTAACAGCCTTTAGTGTCCTAATTATCATCCTTATGTTGCTCTTATTCATAAAGTTTTTGATCTGCTACACAGAATTTGGTTTATTTCCATTGTTTATATAAATAGACAAGCTAACTATATAGTTCATGTACTTGCATATCATGGTGTCTGTTCAAGCACTCGACTTTGCATCCTTGATACCCCCTGCCTATTCTGACCCATTTTACAGGGATGGTTTAGAGTAGGGTCCTTTTGTTTTCTTTCCCATGCATAAAAAAAGAAAGACCCAGGTTCATTGTTCTTGTCAAAATTTGTTTTAGCAGAATGTAGCAGCCAAATTAATACACCACACAGAGGCGCTCTCTATCTAGGACGGGATTTGTCAAATTAAAAGATGATTTGGAGAAGATGAAACATGAAGAGAATATGGAAAGAGAAATTAGTGGGTAAAGAAAGAGAAACATGGGAAAGAGAAAAAAAGGTTAATATGTTTTTTAAAATTAAAATAAAATAAAGTAAAATTAAAATTACTTTACTTAATAATTCTTTAATTTATGCTGATGTAAAATAAATAAAAAATAAACGATTTTTTAGTTCAAATAAAAAGGTATTAATTGTTAATATACACTTTTTTAATTTTTGAATGGATATATATTAGCATTCTCATATATATATATATATATATATATATATGTGAGAATTAATTTAACTATTCATAATATTTTTAATTAAATTAAAAAAATAGTTCAAGTGAGTATAATGACTCATTTTCCGCAACTCCATTCAAGATTTGAAACCCCATCCAGTAATAAATATTTTTTTATTAAAAAATACAATAAAATATATTTTTGTAAGTTTTTTTTATCAGTATTTTTGGTGTATTTTTGTAAGTTAAATAATTATTAATAATTTTTAGTGTATTAAAAAATACAATAATTATTAACCACTTATAAAGTTTACCAACTGAGGTGTATTTTTGTAAGTTAAATATTAATTGCTTCGATTAAAAAATAAAAGAAAAAGACATCCGTACGTCATATACGTGAGGGATCCATCCAACAGATGCTCACAAATCTCACCCGATTCACCCAAAGAAACCCGTCACTGTCGTTTATTTTTCTGCAACCCGAACCCAGAAAAGAGACAAACAACCTGCTAGCGCATGTTAGCACCATCTTTGACCTGCCACGACCACCACGTGCTATCGTGCGCCGCCTCTCTCTCTCTTGTTCTCTCTTCCATGAAGAACCATTGCTTCCATCATGGGAACCAAATCGCTGAAGCGGAGACTCCGTGAGCCGCAGAACCCTCCCATGGCCGCCGCGGCTCCTCCGCGGCGCAAAACTCGCCCCTACGCCAAGGCTTCCGCAGTTCTCTCCGCTTTTCTCGTCGTCTCCGTCGTCGCTCTCTTGGTCCTTTCGTCGAACAAGTGGCGCGCGTTCCGACGCAGGGTTTCCTACGAGACGATCACCGTCGTCAACGTGTTCCCTCACGACCCACAAGCTTTCACTCAGGTCAACCTTTTTATTTTTTTCCTTTGTTTGAGTTAGTGTACAATTTGATTTGTGAAAGTGATGACTTGTGTTTGTGTAGCTTTAGTCCCTGAGAGATCTTGTCTGTACAAATTAGTTTTGGGTTATGAATTTGATAGTTTAAACTAATGAATTTACTTTTGATACACTGATTGTAAATTTTTTTTTTTTTATACTGTTCTGATCAATTAGATATAACTTTTGAAGCAATTGTTATGAAATTCAATTGTTATGATTGGATTGCACTTTTGCAGTGTAAAAATTACACTGTATATTCTAACTAAAGTCTAATGAAACTAACCTGTATAGATGCCCACTTTTGGAGTTTTGGTGACCTAAGCAACACACTAGGACCGAACTGTATACGATACGGAAAATAATAAATTGTAAGATTTTGTTAGAAATTAAAGGGCTACTTGTAAGTATAGTGGATTTCCAGTTGAATTTGACAGAAATTGTTGGCTTCTGTACAAAACGAAGATAAGAAATGATATAAAAGCAAGACTAAATTCAGTGTTGGACTCAGGAACTTTCTTGGATGCTCTAGCATAAGTAGCACATGGCCTTCTTGGTAATTGTGAATATTGAGCTTTATTCTTAGGAGAGAGAGAGTTTGTGAAATTATTAGTTAAAGTGTGCGCTGCTTCATTAATGAAATGCCAAGATGTTGATTTGGGCACTGTTTGATTTGTCACTTATGGAAGAGAAAAATGGATTTGTTTCTTGTTTTGATTTCAGGGCCTTCTTTATCATGGAAATGACACCTTATTTGAGTCAACTGGCCTTTATGGAGAGGTAATATTGCTCATCTTTTCCAACATTGCATGTTTCTTTCTCTCTGTTTTTTTAACTGATTTTTGTTAGGTTTTTGCCTTCCATTTTTCCATTTCACAGTTGGAGTGGGATGAGAAATTTTGTGTATTCTTGAATTGTAAATCATCAGTCACCTGCCATCATTTACCTCAATTTGTTCAAAAAATATAAAATTTACTTGAGGGTTAATCTTGATGCACTTCTATAGTTTGCTACCTTGTGACCTGGTGATCATGGGTTTCCACAGAAGAAATAAACTTCTTGCTGTTGGGACACCCTTCAATGATCATAGGACTTGAGAAACTTAGTTTTGAATGTGTAGAGCTTAACTTCTACACTCAGCCAAAGCTTTCTTTATATAAAGGAAACCATCAAAAAAGTCAACAAAAGCAACTAAGGTGCAGACTTAGCACTTCTACAGAAAACATCATAGGAAAAGAAGAAGAAGACTATTACAAGACAGTCAATGATAAAATACACCATTTTAACTTAACACTCCCCCTCAAGCTGGAGCATATAAATCATATGCTCCAAGCTTGGTACATATGAATTGAATCCGAGGTCCTCTCAAGGATTTAGTCAGAATATCTGCAAGTTGATTATTTGAGTTGACAAACTCAGTGCTAATCTCCTTGGACAGCAGCTTCTCCCTTACAAAATGGTGTATTTTATCATTGACTGTCTTGTAATAGTCTTCTTCTTCTTTTCCTATGATGTTTTCTTGATATATCTGAGAATGCGAATCACTGCATTCCAGTGATCAACATGAGGAGCCTGCATGAACTAACTAACAACTCCCACTGCAAATGAAATATCAGGCCTGGTAATAGTGAGATAGATGAGTTTCCCAACTAGTCTTCTATACCTTTCTGGATTTGAATATGGCTCACCTTGGTCTGCCATTAACTTTTGATTTGGGTCCATAGGACTATCAATGGGTCTACAGTTAATCATACCTGTCTCTTCCAGAATATCCAAGGCATACTTTCTCTGTGAAATAACAATACCTTCCTTGGATTGAGCTACCTCTATACCAAGGAAGTATTTCAGGTGACCAAGATCCTTAGTCTGAAAGTGACTAAATAAATGTTGTTTCAGCTGAGAGATTCTAGCATCATCATTCCCAGTAATTACTATATCATCAACATAAACAACTAAGTAAACACATTTTCCAGGAGAAGTGTGACAATAAAAAACAGAGTGATCTGCCTCACTGCGTTTCATCCCAAAACTCTGCACAACATGGCTAAATTTTCCAAACCAAGCTCTTGGAGACTGTTTAAGCCCATAGAGAGAACGATGAAGTCGACAAACTAAACCAGACTCCCCCTGAGCAACAAATCCAGGAGGTTGCTCCATGTAAATCTCCTCGTCCAACTCTCCATGAAGAAAGGCATTTTTAATGTCTAACTGATGAAGAGGCCAATGACGGATAGCAACCATGGCAAGAAAGAGACGAATAGTGGTGATCTTAGCCACAGGAGAAAAAGTATCCCCATAATCAAGACCATATATCTGAGTGTAGCCTTTGGCTACCAAACGAGCCTTAAGACGGTCAATTTCACCATTAGGACCAACTTTGATAGCATATACCCACCGACAACCAACTGCTTTCTTCCCAGGAGGAAGGGAAACCAACTCCCATGTATCACTATGTTCAAGAGCCTGCATTTCAACAATCATAGCTTGTCGCCATCCAGGGTGAGCAAGTGCTTCATGAACATTCTTTGGAATAGTAATGGAAGACAAGGAGGAAACAAGGGAAAAGTATAAAGGAGATAAACGATGGTAACTCAAAAAATTATAATTAGGATTAGTGTTTCGAGTAGATCGAATACCTTTCCTAAGAGCAATAGGCCAACCTAATGTTGCATCAGGGAAAGGTGATGATGGAGAAGGATCCGTTGTAGAGGCGACTGAGGGAGAAGGACATGAATCAAGAGGACTTTCGTGCATCGTGGGACTAGCTCTTTGTGTCCTGCTCTGGTAGGTAGAAAGAGGAGATGAAGGAGATGGAGATAATTCAGCTTGACTGTTGATTTGAGAAAGGGGCTGAATTTCTCCTTGGTTAGATGTTACCTGAGTAGGAGAAACTACTGGACTGAAAAAGGGAATAGGCAAAACTTGTTGTATAGAATTAGAATCTTGCTTAGAGGAGAAGAACAAGGTGTCTTCAAAGAAAGTAACATCAGCAGACATGTAGTATCTTTTAGAGGTTGGAGAGTAACATTTGTATCCCTTTTGAAGACGCGAATATCCAAGGAACACACATTTGATAGCTCGTGCTGAAAGCTTATCAAGACCTGGAGAGACATCATGAACAAAACATGTACAACCAAAGATCTTTGGGGAAACATGATACAAGGGTTCCTTGGGAAAAATAATCGAGTGAGGAATTTTATTTTCAAGGGATGAAGAGGGCATCCTATTTATTAAAAAACAAGCAGTGAGAACTGCATCACCCCAATGGTGAACAGGAACATTTGCATTAAGCAGTAAGGTTCGTGCAGTCTCAACTAAATGTCTATTTTTTCTTTCAGAAATTCCATTTTGTTGTGGTGTGTGAGGACATGTGGACTGATGTAAGATGCCCTGTGAAGATAAAAATGAAGAAAGTTTTAAAGAGAAATATTCCTTGGCATTGTCACTTCTAAGAATTTTAGTTATCTTCCCAAATTGATTTTTAATCTCATTAAAGAAAGACATGAAAATAGACAAAAGTTCAGATCTATCTTTCATTAAATAAACCCAAGTACATCGAGAATATTCATCAATAAAAGTAACAAAATATCTGAATCCAAAAGATGTTACACCGCTTGGTCCCCAAATATCTGAATGAATGGTAGAGAAAACAGAGTTACATCTTTTTTCAGTTTGCTTGGGAAAAGATGATCTAATATGTTTGCCTAATTGACATGATTCACAATTTAAAATATGTAATTTGTTGAGACTTGGGACCATTATCTTCAATTTTGCTAGACTAGGGTGACCGAGACGGTCATGCAAAAGCTTTGGAGATGAGGCTACAAAACAGGACACAGAAGGGCTGATTTCCAAATAGTAGAGGCCTCGTGATTCATGTCCTACGCCAATCAGACGGCCCGTACCACGTTCCTGTATGACAAAGGAATCAGCATCAAATGTTACTGAACAATTTAAGGAGCGAGTCAATTGACTCAGTGAGATCAAGTTATAAGGACAATTAGGAATATACAAAACAGAATTTAGATTTAAGGAGGAAGAAAGGGGAACTTGACCAACTCCTTTAGATGCAACTTTGGACCCATTGGCTAGTGTAACAAGGTGAGGAAATTTAGGTGGAGAAATATATGAGAACCAGGAGTTATTACCAGAAATATGATCAGAAGCACCTGAATCAACTATCCATGGACCTTGACTCTCCACAGATTGAGAGACGCAGGCCGTTGAAACACTTGGCACTGAGGAAGATTGGGCTTGACTGCTAGATTTTAACCTCAGGTATTCTTGATATTCTTCATCAGAAAACTTAGGTTCAACTTTCTCAGATGTGGAGACATTTGCTGCCTTGTCAGGAAAACCATGCAGAGAGTAACACTTATCTTGAGTATGACCCATTCTTTGACAGTATGAGCACTTGGGACGACCACCTCTACCACCACGTCCTCCTCTATTACCACGGCCCCCTCTACCACGAAATGCTGCCATGGTTGAAGTTTCAATTGCTTCGGTTGAATTCTCACCTTTCACCAAGGTAGGGACACGAAGGAGTCTAGTGACTAAGCTGTTCATTGAGGGGATTTGATCACCTGCTAGAATTTGGTCATGCACATGATCAAATTCTGAGTGTAGACTCCGCAAGATCAGGACCATAAATAGCCTATCAAGTTTCTTCTTCATTTCTTCAGAAGAATCACATACAATAAGCTTTCTTAATTCTTCAACTGCAGCTTTGGCTTTGGCTATGTGTGGGACCATATCATGGTTAGTCTGTTGAAGGGAGACAACTCTTTGGGTTGAGTCAAACAAACGTTGAATATCATTAGCAAAAACCTCCTGGGCATTCTTCCAGAAAGAGCAACAAGTCTTGAATGATCTGAGTGTCTCTAATAGCTCAGGATCTACGGACTGCCATAGTACAGCACACAGCTGGAAATCAATTTTCTGCCACTGAGCTATATTTTCATCTGGAACTTCACTGACTTTCTTCTCCAAATGATCATGGTATCCTTGACCAAGGAACCACAACTCAACTGAGGCAGACCAAGACGGGTAATTCTTCCAGTTGAGTTTTTCAGTTGAAATAGTGGGAGTTCCAGAAAAGAGAGGAGTAGAAGTGAGAGTGGAGCCCGTAGAAGTCATCTTAAGAAAGACAAAGATAAGGAATCCTTCACAGAGACACAACTTTCACTGAAGGAGGTGGAGATGCAAGGAACACAGCTTATCAAGCTTAGCTTTGGCAGTTGGAGGAGGAGATGAAGACCTAAAATTGAAAAACAAGGTAAAACTATGACCTGAGACTTGGAAAGGGCTCAGAAAGTGCCGACGAACACAACCCAGGAGGCGCGACGAAGATCCGGGCAACGGAAGCCGGCGCGTGAGACTCACGCGCCTGAAGGAGCGCGAGACTGTGGCGGCGCGTGGGAGCGCGTGGCGTCTCTTCTGCTCGCGAGACTTGTTGGGTTGGGTCGCGCTCAGAGAGGCGCTCCAAACCCTGAGTTCGCCGTGAAAATTGCCGCCGGTCAACGGCGGCGGACGGTGGTCGGCGACGGCGGACGGTGATCGGCGACGGCGGACAATGGTGGAACAGCAGAGCTGGACCGTTCAGCTCTGATACCAACTTGAGAAACTTAGTTTTGAATGTGTAGAGCTTAACTTCTACACTCAGCCAAAGCTTTCTTTATATAAAGGAAACCATCAAAAAAGTCAACAAAAGCAACTAAGGTGCAGACTTAGCACTTCTACAGAAAACATCATAGGAAAAGAAGAAGAAGACTATTACAAGACAG
Organism: Pueraria montana var. lobata; assembly: GCA_026413185.1. Taxonomy (NCBI): domain Eukaryota; kingdom Viridiplantae; phylum Streptophyta; class Magnoliopsida; order Fabales; family Fabaceae; genus Pueraria; species Pueraria montana. Next base: position 79,847,802 of record CM048648.1, read on the forward strand.
TCAATGATAAAATACACCATTTTAACTTAACAATAGGATTTGATTGGGAATGGATAATGTTGTTATAAATTGAACATCGGACTGTCCCTTGTGCATGTTAGAGAGGTTAGTTAACTAGAGTCTCTTTTGCTTTTGTAATTTGCTCACCTTTCTTCAGATTCTGATAAAAGAATTAGGACTCTTTAGTCTGGGTGTTTGCTCATGTAAACCCATCTGGAAATCCATAGCTCCCCTAGGGTCAAATCCTTTGTCTGGACTGTTGTTCTTAACGGGATTAACACTAATGACTTGCTACTGAAGCACAGACCTCTCAGTGGTTGTTGTGTTCCCATAATTAGAACACAGATAATAGTAGTAGAAGTGAACGGAATGGTGCTGGAAAACTTATTTTATTAAATCAATATTGAATGAATGGTGATTACAGGAACAGAGGAAGACTCCTCTCCAAGCCAAGGGATCCCTTCCCTAGGTCAGAAGACCAGCTGTCATGCAATTTTCTAAATAATCCCCCCCTCTCCAGACACCCTATTTATACCTCTAATTATTAACCCTAACTCACCCGTTCTTCTTCCTCCTGGAATAAACCTTCGACACCCTATCCACCTCCTTAACAGTGGTCTCCCATTATGTGTATACTGTGCTGTTTTACATTGGAAACTGGGAATATCTCTTTTTGCACTGTATTGCTGTGAGTTTTCATTGGGATAAGACCAGTACAGTACAGTTGTCATCTATTGGATAAGACCAAAGTGTTTTCAACTTTCAAGTTTTATTTATTGTAAAATTTATATAAATAATGATTTATTTTCTAATTACATTCTAATCTTTGTTTTCCTAGAGATGAAACTAATATTGTTTTAATGTGAAATATTGCATTTAACCTTTTAATTTTTTGTTGTTTCAGTCATCTGTCCGTAAAGTTGCACTTCATACTGGGAAGGTACATATAGACCTGTTTCTTGAACTCTTTCTGTACTTGTTGTAGTACTTAGTTTATTTGGATTTCCAATTACTCCATACTTTTACGAATAATAACTGGTGGAAAGCAGGCTATGCAGTTGGTTCAGTATGCAGATAAGTTCTTATGTGTGTCTTGTCATTGTAAGCTGAGAGACATAGTTGCAAATTATATACTGAATAGACTTTGTAATGGACAATTTTAGGCAAGGAAATCAGGTCAATGGATCTTTGCCAGGCAACATTATTCATGCTTGTCCCCAGTCCTAGCATCTATTTCTTGCACCCACAAATTTTATGAATGTGGGTAGTATTTTGATGGATGTGAGTTGAAGGAAATATTGCACTTGTTTATAACTTGTAGAAAGAAGGATAAATACATACTCTAGTAACTTACCTGTAAGCTGTAGGTTTCGATGTACATGGTAATTATGTTATCTGTATAAGGTACATTACCAGATATCAGAGGGATTAACTAAAGGAATACCAAGATATGCATAAGTTGGCTTCAGAGTAGATGACAATGACTGTGGATCAAAGGTTTAAAAACTGTAGTGTGTCTGTGACAAACAAAATTGTGGTGATAATAGATACTTTCCTTTCTGATGAAGAAAGGATCTTTGACGTATCAATTAGGATATAAATATATATGTTATTGTTCATATTAATCATCAATGTAGCATGTTCATTATGTTTCATAGAGTATTGGACACTATTGTAAATTTCGTATATTTATTATTTGTGCTACATGCAGGTTGAGGATGTGCAGAAAATGGATAGTTCTTTATTTGGGGAAGGTTTAACTCTCCTCAATAATAGGTGTGAAAAGCAAATTATGTTGCATTTTACTTTTTTTTTGTTTTTGTGTGTGTGTGTAGATTACTAAACTTAAACAATGGTCCTGTTGCCAATGAATTAGGAGATGGAAAAGACAGGGAAAAATGTCCATATATCTTAAGAATTGTGTTGAAATTAAGGGCTGAAAAATACAGTTTTTTATTGCTTGCTACTAAATGTCAAAAGTTGATGGCATTCTCATTAGCAGTGGGCCCCTGCAGGAGTAGAAGAGAATGTGGCTGTGCTGAGCTTTCATGTTGTTTTGTGATAATAAATAAATAACTGAATAAGTGACTTTCTATCTTTTAGTTTCTATTGATTTTGAAAGCAATCAGTAATACTTCTAAAACACCATGTATTTTGTGTTAGACACGAAAGCTGCATAGTGACTACGTAGTTTTCTCATTTCTGCAGTGTTGCAATTTCTTGTCATTGCTTCTGGATGTTGTAGGGGATGTTTAATTTAATTCTATCCATATATAATGTATTCTTTTTGGCTTCAAAGACTTGTGATTGAGACATTATTGATTGAGTTATTTTCACTCTGACATTTGATGTTTGGATTTAGTCTAATACATTTATCTGTTGTACTTTTTGTAGGCTGTTCCAAGTAACTTGGCAGCAGAAAGCTGGTTTCATATACAACCCGAAAAATTTAAGCAAAGTTTGTTGCTTTACCTTCCCCCTCGTGTAATTTTTGTCTCTGTCTGGTTTGAATAATTCCTACTGTTTTGATTCAACGAGACTGAAGGAAAATGATACCATAGTCAAACTATAGGAGATTTGCAATCTTTCTTTTCTATTCTGCATAATTATAAAAATATATTCTCTTCAAAGTTTATACTCTATACTCTTACATGTCATTTCATTTTAAATTTCAGTTTTATTACTATCTTGAACTAATTTGCTTCTTGGCTGCTACAATTTGAAAATCTTTAAACATTGATGCTAGAAGTTAAAAGTTTGATTACATGGTAATATAAGTGATTTCAGCTGACTATATCTGATTAAAAATTATCTGAGGTACAGAATGTATGTTATAACTTGGTAGGTTGGTGTCATTAAAAAATTTAATGTTTATACAAGCTGGTTGGGTGTAATCTAAGCAGTGTGTTGTCCTAGAGTTGGTCCTCATGGTGTTGTTTACATGGAATGGTTTTACAGATATCAATCTTGTTTTTGTTGTTTCATAATTTTTCCAGAGATGCTATAAGTGATGTGGGGTGAAAGCCCCAAAGTGCCTGTTAACATAGCTAGCCAGATCTCTAACAGCTTACTATTACAATTTCTGTAGATAGGGACATTTAATCATGATATGAAAGATGGTTGGGGTCTGGCAACCGATGGAAAAGTCTTGTTTGGAAGTGATGGCAGTTCAACATTGTATCAAATTGATCCTCAAACATTTAAAGGTTTGTCTGTCCAATGAAGTTCTATTCCTTTCCTTTCACCATTTATGTGCAAAACCTCATTCCCAAACCTTTTTGTGTCCAGCTTTCGAACTTGACAATACTTTGTGTTTGCTTTGCATTTTCATGGAACTTAACATTGCCCTCTTTGCTGCAGCTGTATCAAAACAAGTTGTCTACTATAAGGGTCATCAAGTACACAATCTCAATGAACTGGAATACATAAATGGTGAAGTTTGGGCAAATGTTTTTATGGTATGTCTTTGTGTGATCAATTATGATTTTAGTTGGAGTAAATATATCTCTTTTTTCCCTAAAATTCTAATTTTAGCCATGTATGCATGATGACTATGGCCCAAGGTTCTCTGTTAGGCTGGATTTTGTTTGAGGTTGACATTTGTTTGTGTAGACTGACTGCATTGTAAGAATCTCTCCCAATGATGGCAGTGTTCTTGGATGGATTCTCCTCCAAAATTTAAGGTGTGACTTCTTTTTCCTTCTTAATATGAAAACTAATTACTTAGTGCTAATGTGTATGTTAATGATATAATAAGAGAAGTAAATCACAAGTTGGTTCTCAAAGATTGGCAGACATCAAATTGGTCCTTGATGATTTTCATTCATTGCATGACATCAATTTGGTGCTAGTAAATGGTAACTTTTGGATTATTTTGATGCCAAAAAGTTATCATTCGAGGGCCACATTGATTAATAATCTTTTGAGGAGCAAATCAGGGGTTTACTCTAATAATTATCTTTGTTCATTTGTTGCTTAAAAGTTACATTTAATCTATCATGTGCAGGAAAGAACTTATCGAAGCTGGGAATAAAGTAAGGAGCCTGAACCTTTTGATATCTAGAGATAAGATTTTTTGTCCTGCTATTTAGTGTATATATATATATATATATGTCAGCATTTTTATAGCGAAGCTATAATTTAAAAACAGGATAAAAACAAGCTGCTTTCAACTGTGAATCATCTTTAATTCCTGTTTCGAGATCAAATAGTCATTAAAAGTAGTTGTTGCACTTATGTTTAAATCTTTTATATTTTAGGTTATTGATGTTTTGAATGGGATAGCATGGGATGGTGAGCAGAAGCGGATATTTGGTAAGATCCAGTCTTCTAATTTATTAAATTATTAACTTGAAATTTGTTATTTAAGCATATTATTTCCATTCCACCCCTTCGTGATTTTTCCTTTTTAACTATTATATTAGGCATGACATCTGCTGATAATAGGGGTCAAAATGGAAGTGATTTTACTGCAAAATCCAACTATTAGTGTGTTTGGATCAGTTGAAAAAGTTCAAAACACACTTTTTTAACCTATGTATTCAGTCAATAAATTAAAAGGCATTAAATACATTATAAAATATTTTTAATTAATTAAATAGTAAATATTAAATATTTTTAAATAATATTTACTTTTTCAAAATAATATATTTTTATTTACTTGTCCTATACGTTTTATGTATAAGATAATAAAGTTGTCAATAAATTGTCTCTAACAGGTGAAAATCACTTGAGTTTATTTATAACAGAAGTTTATTTATAACTAATAAAAAAAAAGATCATGTTATAAATTCTCATGTCAAAAGATGGTATAAAATATTCATTCAAAAGTAATAAATAATTATATTTTTTTATTAATTGTGTTATAATTATTAATTGTTAATACCCTTACACTTTATCTTAACATTTTATATCTATTTATAGATAAATTATTTTTTCATTATATGTATGTTTATGTTTTATGTTTCATTTTTTTTATAAAAATATCTTCATTAAAATAAATAATTAGACATTTAATATTTTTAGTGTTTAAAAAACATTAATATTTTTTGTTATTTTTAATTTAATTTTACCGTGCAATACAAAAGTGGTATTCAAATAAGTTTTTGCAACATGTTTTGCTTTCAGTGACTGGAAAACTGTGGCCAAAGCTGTATGAAATCAAGGTTTCTCCTATAAACAAACCAATTGAAGAAGGGATCATTGAGAAGCTTTGCTTGCGTAGCCCTTTCAAATTTTCATGATTGATTTTTAGCTGTTTCTGCTCTAGTTTTTGAGATCTGCTTGGAAGAGTGCGCAGCTGAACTGAGTTTTGAAAATGGTATTATGACATGATCATTTTGAAGATAGATATATTCAGTTGGGAGAATGCTACCTCCTTTATTGTTTGGGGCTCTGTGATGCCCTACTCTTTATAGTATCATTTTTCTGTAGCAGGTCAAGAATTTTAATTAAAGTAATAGGGTTGATGTTGTAAGTAACAGGGAAGTGCAAAAGAAAAGGCAATTTGAGATATCATTTGTTGCAAAAGAATGGAAATACAACTAAAACAAAAAGAAAGAATGGATGGCTTTAGTGTCTCAATTTGAGGTGTCATCACAAGTTAAGAATATTGGTTCATTCACCAGATAGAGACGTGTAGATACTATATTGAGTACATTGTATTATGTATTTATAGTGGTGGCGTCCTTAGGAAGGTTATAAATTTTTAAAGTTTAATTGATTGATTGAAGTGTTTTCTAGAGATGTTCTTCACCTTTTTCGGCTGTTTAATGTGTATTGAATATAAATATTTCCCCGCTTAAGATTATTTTCACCTTTTTCGGCTGTTTGATTTATTTTCATCGTCGTTTAAAGTTCAGTTTATTGTTGAATATCATTTTTAATAATCTTAACAATCAATGTAGCTGCTCCAAGAAAAAAATTATGTTAATATCTTTTCATCTCAATTTATAAAATTGCCTACATAGAATAATATAAGGATAGGTGTACCATTTTATTCTTGACCATTTTTTTAATATCAAAGGTGATGAAAGAAAAATACAAGTAAAACACTCTACTTGTTTCAAAATGGTTCAACATACTTGTGTAATGGTGTGACACGAGTGACTAGTACCTTGGACTTTTTAAGTATATGATAGGGGTTTGATTCTTAATTATGTGAATAGAGTAATATTTGTGAGAAGAGGAGCTGCTCTTTAACTGGTGCTTACTTCTTCAAGATCTCATAGCTTTTGATTCTGAAAATATCTTTGCTTTAAAAAATAAAAAATACAAAAGGCTCAACATGTTATCTCCATCCCTGCCGACCAAGATCTAACATAATGCAGGAAGTTCTATCTTTATGTCATAGTGTTCTTGGTATCAATAGGTTTCCACATCTCAGAGAGTAAAAAAATTGTATTAATAACATTACATAGTACCAAATTTTAACCAAAATTGAAAGAAAAAACTTGTGGCTAACCAAAAGGGAAATTATTATCAAATAAAAATAATTTTTCACTATATATAAATATTTAAAATAAAAAATGATTTTATTAATTGTTTACAAAATACAACTTTAAAAATAAAATATATTTTTTAAAATTCAATTTTAACAAGGTGAATTGAACTCATCATGATTTTTTGGAGTAACAAATAATTCCTTTTGTGATAATTACACCATAATTTTCTACTACCAAACTAAACACATTGAAAATAGTAAAGTATGTATTTTTTTTTTAAAAACAAAATTGATATTTGGACACCCTAATAATACTAACATCCCATTGACACTCCTTGTTTTTCTCTATTTCTCTTCTTATCACCTGGCATTATCAATCAAACTAATAACTTATCTCTCTTGTCTCTTTATCTCTCTTAAGATGTCTATCCTGAAAGAGTGTTCAAATATATTTTTTCTTTTTGAAAATAGTAAAGTATTGTAGTTAAGTGTTAGGAAAGTACAGTATGGTCACATGTGATGGCAAGTAACAGGAAAAAAAAAAAGTCTACCTGCATGAGAATGGTGATCTGATTCTCTCCATTACCCAAACAAACGGACATCTCCATTTCTTTTCACCTCCATGGCACTAAAATTTTTAAGGGCTGAGATTCAATTCTTTTAAAAAAATAAAAAAAATTGTCGTGGGTAGCATATCACTGAGTGCAGTTCATATTTTTTAGACCAGACTAAGCTTTAATGACATGGGGTCTAATGAGGAATATGCAGAATTGTCTGTGCAGCAAGAAGTTGATGTCATACTTAAACGTTTTAAAGAGGTTGACATTGGTGGGAAATTGACTATAAAAACCAAACTTCGCGAAATTGCATACCTTGAGATGACTTCAATGTGTTCGCCTACTCAGAAGGTCAAGACTAAGGGTTCACAAAAGGGGCGTGCAGTCAAATTGGAAAGGTCAACTAAGCGTGACCCTTCGTACTTTGAGCATGTGGATACATTACATTTTGTACATGACAACTCATCCGGTTTGAAGTATTCCAAAAGATCATCTCAGCAAACAACACGCCAGAGGAAGCCTCCCATGATCGATCAATTTAATGTAATTATGCACCCATATATATTGGATATTGTTGATGTCAAAGTTGATGGACATTGTGGCTACCGTGCAATTGCGGGACTACTAGGTATGGGTGAAGAGTCTTGGCCTTAGTGTGTAATGATTTGCATAAAGAACTTGGGCAGTGGCGTGATGAGTATGCCACTATATTTGGAGGTTATGAGCGTTTTGAGCAACTAAAGCGATCGTTGCTTGTTGATGATTTTTCAATGGTAAAATAATATTACTTGTTTTTGTGAGATTTAAGATTTAGTGTCTTATAATTAGTTCCATTGTACTAACTTGAATATGAACAGACATCTGTGGAAAAAAAGGATGACTATACCAGACATGGGATATGTTATTGCTTCTAGGTATAATGTGATACTAGTTTTCTTATCACAAAAACAAAGCATGTTATTCTTCCCTCTTAGAACTCAACCTCCCAATAACAGCTCAGTACATTGTATGATATGTTTAGGCCATGTAAATGGAAATCATTTTGTACAGGTATACCATTGGGTACAACCTCACATTATGTTATAACTATTGTTAAAAAAAAGGTCATGTTAACTTGTTTGTAGTTATTATTATGCAGGTCTTTTTGCAAGATCGTTGTCCAAGACCAAATGCTGATGTGTTGTGGTTTACATATTGCCATCCTATTGCCAAAGCATGGGTCTCTCCTTACATTGGACGAATGCAACAATTCGCACAATTACTTGGGGTGACACGTCATTATGTCAACATTGCAGAAGATTGATTAATTATTTGTACTTTATAAAGTTGTATTGCTTAAAAGACAACGTACTTAACTGTCAACGTTACTATATGATCGATCAGTTACTTATTTGATTTGCAAGATACTTATTTTTCTATTAAAAATTTGGCAGAACCTCCTCTAATGAACATGAAACAATACTAGCAATAGAACAAATGGCATTAAAGCCTTGAAGTACGAACACATGGCATAAATGCCTTTAAGTACCAACAAGTTAATACAATAGTCATGTCTTAAAACAACCGTTGTCCAATTTCAACAAGTTAATACAGTAAACAGAAAAGACTAATTCATTGTGTCCCTGCCTAACGTTGTTGGCCACCACTATAACACCCTAAATCTGGGTTTACATATATTCTCATTGTTAAACTTATTTTAATTCAATAGGCATGTTAACTTACTTTAATTTTTCCAAAAACTGTGAAGTTAATAAAATATAGATCGAAATTTTACTAAGTTTTTAAAACTTTTGATTAATTAATTTCGAAAGTTGTGTATCGTCACCTCAATTGTAAATACATTTAAAAGTGAGTAAAATAGAATAAATAAAGTAAATAGCTCTGGCTATAAAATATACATATATAGATGAAATAGAGATTTTCATAACCCAAATATATTTCGGAGTAATAGTAATATATACATTTCTAAAGCGTATACCAAATATATAGGATAATAGAGTACGAAAACTGAATGTACATGCCAACAATTTGAAACCTAGGTCTACTCATGCCAAGATCCATGAAAAGGAAAAAGGGTCCTAGGACTCAGAGCAGACATCACTAATACCCAACCCTGCATGTTAGACCAACCTCCAAATGAAAAGTGACGAAGCTGATGAAGATAACGTCTTTATGACATCTACAGTACTGCCACTGGTTCCTAAAAGAAAAATAAATAGAGGGTGAACTCTCTACTTCATCAAGCAGTACACACAGAACGACTTGACAGTCACATACACAATCCTACTAGCCACCACGATGTGGGTCTCTAACGATCACACTCGAAACCTATTCGTTTCCACAGCTATTCTTGTAAATTGTTTCACACTGGCCAGCTGCCACTAGAACTTTCAGAACTCAGTGGTCTTACACATTTTTGAGTTGGATGACTGTTAGGAGTACACCTCTCACCATGGTACTATGGCGGGCTCTCACCAACCGACGATGTCTAGTATTTTTGTCAGGGTGACCGAGTCAACTACGTGATCTATCGTCACAACTCAGTGCCTTACCCTCTAAGAACAACCTGCCTTATGATCATCTCCTCGGTACCAAATGTGGTCATCCAATACTCCGAGGACTAACTCCTCAATAACCCTCCTCACCAGGATTATTCTTTCTCGTCACAGTGGGGTTCTGCTACACATGGTACTGGACGGTTGAATAGACGTCGAGCCTGAGACCCTGTCTCTGCTCAAAATTATACACACACACGAGGATATTGCCTCCATCACCTTTCTATGAGTGATCGTCACATTACGTCGTGATACGCCTTTCGAACTCCGCCCCTTCTCTTTGGTATTCTCACAGTTGGAACACCCAACGCGACTCTCTTGCCAACTTGCAATTCCAGCAATCTGCCGTACACCCGCATCATCCTTGTACAACTCTCAACTCAACATGATTCACCACGCGTAGACAATTTTATTATGTTTTATGTATTTCCTTGCTCTCTCAAAACTTTACAATTTTATAAATGTTAACTTACCATTTATTCCTCCACGCAAAGGTGCTAAATTCTTTTTATGTCCAATGCATAAAATAAAGAGTTCGTTAATTAATTTCTATTTAATAAAAATAAAATAAATCTTTTAGTCTAATTAATTGTGCTCACTGTTTAAGTTTCATCTATCTGTTACATGACAATCTAGCCACAAACACTAGAACATAGTTCTAGTCCTCACAATTACTCGCAACCAAGTCTTGTGAACAACACATCACACAGCCAAACAACTTTATCACAAAGTTCAACTTACTGTATCACAAAAGCACAAAAAATCACACTTTCAAAGATTAAGTACCCAAGATTCACATTTCTAGGACTTAAACCCAAAACAAAATAGGTCCATGGATATTACATATCCACTACCTTACAAAATCACAATTAATAATTATAATTGCCACAATTCAAAATAACACACATATAGTAACAAAATTGACTAAAAAGGCAGATTTCTCTTTGGTAGTACTGAATGTGAGCTCTCACTGATACAAGCAAATGACCTCGGAATTTAAACTTTTTTATATCAAATCGAAGCTCTTGAAATATATTTTATAGAAAGCTATCCCAATTATAAAATCAACATCTAGCAAATTTTATAAAAATTTTCTAAGTCAGCAGCCCTGAATTTTGAGTGCTCACTGAACATAGCTCAAAGAAACATAAATTTCTCCCACTTCCCAAACTTGTTTTGAGTTGAAATTTTTACAGTAGAAAGAAAACATCTTTATATTTCTAAAAAGGTAACCCTTGCCCCCAAATTATTTCCCTATTTTTCCCAGTAAATTTTGTTCTAATAGCCTAAGTTTGCTCAAAAACCCTTGCCCCGTTTCTTTTAAAAAAATTAATTTAGAAATTGGACATGATAATTTTTAGAATTTATATGGTTAAAAATATTGTTTTGTATAGTTTTTAATGGTTCAAAAATGAAAAACAAACATTAAGTACACAAGTGGGAATTTGGGAAAAAACCGAGACACGTTCCAGGGGAACTCAAAAACAGAACAATCATTTTGCGAGCCATGGATGAACTTTAAGACGAGGTTTTCTCTCTATGGTGCCAAAATAAAAGTTGTTTATTTTTGTGTTTATTTTTATTCAAGACAAATTTTGTAAAAAACCAACGGTTGTATCTCCCAAAAATCGCAAAACCATGGGAGCTGTCCAGGGATACTCGAACCTAACAACCACTGCTACATTGTTTTGGGGTTTGTTTTCAACATGCAACATTCATCAATTAATTTTACGAAAATTGGGCATGGATTCCCTTGTTCCAGGAGCCTTCCCACTCAGTTTCAAAAGAACCAAAACAACACTAAGGCCAGGACATGCACTCACACAACCACTGCCAAAGGGTTTCCAACCCATTTCATCAACTTTTCATGTTCAAGCATTCAAACAAAGCACACACAACAGCCAAAGAGGGGCATGTATGCTGTAGGTGGTTGAGCCCCCTAACTCCCAACCACCGTTAAACTAAAAATAGAATCCACAAAGAATTCCCCTCACCTTTGTTGAGGTTCAGCGCAGAGAGAGGAAGAGAAGATGAAGGTGAAGAGAAGACAAGTTGTTGGTAATGGAGAGTGGACCACTAAGCCTTGTATGCAACCAGTAAAGCAACAAAAATGACTTTCCTTCTCCCTTGGTAGCTCTCAGCCAGGAGAAGAAAAGAGAGAGAAGAGAGGTTTTTTTTTTTTCTAACTTAGTGATTAAGTTTTGTGTATTGTGAGAATGAGAAAGTGAGAGAGTTGGGGCCGTGGGTTAGGTATACGTTGGTGGGTGGGTTCTGTAGGTTTTAGAAAATTAGGAACTTAGGTACACCAAGTTTAGTTTACACTGTGTAATTATAAAGGAGTATAATTTAAATTTTTGAAATTAAAATCATCAAATCTAAAAACTTTTATAAAACTTTGTGTGATGAAAACTTTTCTAATTGCTCAAATAAAATTTTCTCTGTAAAGAAATTGTTTACAGATAAACTTTATAAGAGGTAACTTGAATTTAAATACGTACTACACTGTACATAACTAATAAATAAAATAACACAGACAATTAAATTACACCGAATCTTACCAACGAGTAGTACAGAAAAGTAACTACAGAGAATTAATTCTAGATAATTAATTACAGGAAGTTACTCGCAAAGAACTTTTTACGTTTTTGTTCTTATAAATGTTTTTCCTATTTGATCCTTATAAAGAAATTACTATATTATTTATTTTCCTTTATTTTTCTTAATCGCTCAATTAATTACTAACTATATTTTAATTACTCCAAGTATATTCTTTTCTTATTTAAAGCAAACAATTGAATCCCCATCAATTTCTAATTAATCTCTCATGTTCTTATTTATTGAGCTGTAATTTTCGGGGTGTTACAACCACGACCTCTCCTACCACCATGACCTCTCCTGTTATAAACATTTCCTTCCTCGGTGACCCCTTGAGCTAACATTAATGCTGCATATGTGGCATCCCAGGCATCAGTGCCTTTAGTCACCATCCTTAAATCAATCATACGCTGTAAGTGTCCAGTTATCCTACGACATACAGCCTGTAAACATAGAAACATAACAAACACATGATAAACATTTTTGTCACAAGTAATTACCAATGTATGATAAAAATAACTAAAATAAGTACTTACAACAGCAGTGGTATTTGCATGGCTATTAGATTTGGCCTCTTCTACCATATGCTCTGGTTCGTGTCTGGTGCCTGGTATCATCGGTGGGACTATATGAAGGAGACCCGCATTACATGGGTCCACAATTGGGTGGGAGATCTTAAAGTACCACTCCATGTACCCTGGGACACAATTTGAGGGATCCACTGCCTGCTCTCCCGGTCTGATCAAGTGATTTGCAAAATGCAACCACCTCTCATCAACTTCTTCTACAGATGGATAAACAGCTTTGAACACATTGGGGTGTCGAGGAATAGTCTACGTATAACCATATTGGCGCAATACCCTCTCTGGCAAATGCAAATTCATGTCAGAGTCCCGTCTAATGAATCCGGAGAATAAAGATATCAACTCAAATGGATGAACTACACGATGCTTGTCATATGGCCTCCAACAAACTTTATCTGTGTTCAGCTCATCCAACTGTGAACGATAATGGCTTACTGATAACAACTTCGCAGGCACCCAACGGCTACATCGTGGTAATGACTCGATGTATCTCTTAGCTAGTGTCCTTAACCCGATAGTAGGGAAATGCTCGTAGATCCATTCCTGTGTCAAAAACAACGAAGCAAAAATTATGGTCAATACGTTTAGTTTATATTTATTTTAATATATAAAAGGTACCATATTAGTAATTACCTGTAGAAGAGTAACATAACCGCCGACCTGCCTTGTCTTAGCAAAACTGGCATCAGCCAGATGCTCATACATATGAACCAATGCAGTTGCACCCCATGCATAACCCCCGCACAACTGAAGGTCACGGAAAAGTGGTAAGAATCTCACGCTTACAACGCCAAAACTCTTGTCAGCAAAGATGGTAGACCCCACTAGATGCAACAAGTATGCTTTAGCCGCATGTGTCCATTGCATTGTCGAGTACTTCTTTGCATACACGTCCCGCAAAAAGCTTAGGCGCACATGTCCCCCTCTGGTGAATCTGGTCTCTGCGTATGCATCTTGAAATGACACTCCTAACAAGTCCATCAGCATGGGATTAGCACTCGAAGCATCCAAACGAGGGTAACTGTAAAAAGCTCCAATAACGGGGATATGTAGCAAAGAAGACACATCATCAAGTGTGATGGTGATCTCTCTGATGGGCAAATGGAATGTGTTGGTCTCCTTATGCTACCTCTCAACAAAAGCACACAACAATCCCTTATCTGCAGCTACATAAGTACATTCAATCAATGGGGATAAACCAGAATCCTTCACCAAATCCTTTATTTGCTCGTGTGGGGGACCAAAGGCTCTCAATTTACGTCCGTGTGATACCACCTTTAACTCACCCCGATCCTACAAGTAATTACACATGATAAATAATTAAAATTAATGAATCAATGCAAAAAAAAAAAAACATGTATTATTTATTAAAATAAATTATGGAAAGATGTATACCAATTCCTGCCACAAATCTCGGGCTACGTGATCAACATATAATGTGGGGATTGATGTGTCCTCAGGCCCACCCCCAAACTCAATAACATCATCTGCTTCTGGCGTCTCCTGTTGCTCTATCTCCTCATTCTCCTCATGCTGAACAACATCATTAGCTCGTCCACGGCGCCTGCGTGCAGATGCAGTGGGTCTCACACGTTGGGACAGATTGGTACTCCCACCTCTAGTGAGTGGAATTTATGCACATATATCAAATCAAATATATAACAACCACAACTAAATGACGTCTAAATGTAATAAACAACAATGACATACAAATTCTGTCACATATGAATAATTTAACTGTTGAATTCTAATTAAACCTTTGCCTTTTTTATTACTAACATGGCATCACACCCCTTGTTAAATTTGTCGTATACAATTCTAATTAATTTATGTTAAATATCATCTTATGCAATTACAAATTAAATTATACAATTACATATTAAATTATACAATTCCATATTAAATTTTATAATTTTAATTTCTAACGGATTACAAATTAAATTATACAAATTATTTTCTTACGGATTACAAATCAAATATCATATTATACAATTACAAATTAAATTATACAATTACAAATTAGATTAAATATCTTACGGATTACAAATTAAATATCATATTATATAAACAAATGAAATTATACAATTAAAAATTAAATTATAGATTTTTCCTTAATTACGGATTATTAAATCCGGAGTATATATCAAAATTCGGAATTGTATTACGGAATACTCATTCGGTAATACATTGTTGCATTACGGAATAGGAATTCCGTAATAGCTTTCCAGAGTTCCATATATACTACGGATTATCCAATCCGTAAACCACTAATAGGTGTGTCTTGCATTACGGAAAAGGAAATCCGTAATAGGTTTTATATATAGTACGAATTATCCAATCCGTAATAACACAAAAGGGGTGTGTGTTGCATTACGGAATAGGATATCTGTAATATATAGTATATATACTACGGATTATCAAATCCGTAATAAGTCTTAATATATGTTGCATTATGGAAAAAGAAATCCGTACATTATACTACGGATTATCCAATCCGTAATAAGGTGAAAGTGTGTGTTGTGTTACGGATTAGCTAATTCGTAACACAACAACACTTTCACCTTATTACAGATCATCCAATCCGAAATTTTAAAAAAATAATAATAATAATCAAACAAAACAACCACTTACTGGATTCAATGGCGGAGGAAGAGGATGCCAACAAAGCTCCACGAAGACGCACCACCTCCAGTGAGGTGTGATATGCTCGAAAGGAGTAGCGGGAGGGGATGAAAGCAAAAAAAATTAAAGCTTTGGCAAGAAGATGGGGTGCGGCGGCGTCGGAAGGAAAAGGAATGAAAGGGAGAGCTGTTAGGGTTATGTGGTTATGGGGTACACCGGTGAAGGTTAGGTTTAATAATTACAAGGAAAGAAGGGTAGAATTGTCTCATCAGGTGGGTAATTATTTTTTATGGGGTGCGTCGAGAAAAAGGGGTGCCTTAAGAAAAGGCCTTTTGTGAGTGATCGTTTTGTTTGGGTACTGTTGTAAAGAAGGCCCAGTGACGATGCAGTTAATTATATTGCCAATATCAGCAAGATTAATGTTTTTTCCTCAAAATTCTTTCTTTCCCATCTTACCCCTCTTTTATTATAACCTTTCACGCTCTCCACGTGCTCCATTGCTAATACTTTAACGTAACTCTCCACCTCATGAAGCTTGCATTAATGTTCTGAGGACCTCTCTCTCTCCCATGGCCTCTTCCGTGCTGCTTTCCGCTTATCTCATTGTCTCCATTATCGCCCTCTTGGTCCTTTCGTCGAACAGGTGCCGCGCGTTGCAATGCGGGGTTTCCTACGAGACGATCACCGTCGTCAACGCCTTCCCTCACGACCCCCGAGCCTTCACCGAGGTCAACCTTCCCTTTTTCTTAAATTGTTTGAGTAAATGCACAATCTGATTGGTCAAACTGATGATGACTTGTGTAGCTTTAGTCTTTTGAGAGATGAATTCAACTTATTAGTAATAAGTTAACACATTCATTCAGAAACTAATCAATGTCTGTCTGTCTACTGATGCCTACTTTTGGTGATCAAAGCCACACATTAGGACCAAATTGAATACCAGTCAATAAGTCATCTTATTAAGTAGAAAGTATTTTCAGCAAGTATTTAACTTTTCTTAAGAGCTGAGAAACTTATTTGACTCGGTAAACAAACTTATGTTAATAATTTGTGGTGTTTTTTTTTTTTGAGAGGTTATTTAAATAGTGTTTTTTAAAATGCTAATTTTTAATTTTTATATTTTATTTCTTTTTCTCTTTTAAAATATTTATTAATTTTTTTAAACCCTTTTTTATGTAAGGTAAAGTTTTATTTTTTATTTTTTTAAAAGTTTTTTCCCCTCTTGTTAACAATAAAATTTTATTTTATTTTTGTCATTATTTTTTAATATTATACTGTTTATTTTAATAATCTATTTTTCATGCTTTTATTTTTATTTATTTATCTCTTGTTGGATGTTTTATTATTATTATTTTTTTAGTGAGATCTGCCAGAGAGTGGATAGATAATTTTGAAGTTGTGCTATTTACTTGATGGTTGATGATTGATGATGAGTTAGTCAAGACTTTAAATGCTATGTTGTTTTGGGCATTGCTTCACTTGTCACTTTTGGAAGAGAAAAAATGGCTCTGTTTCTTGTTTTGATTTCAGGGCCTTCTTTATCATGGAAATGACACCTTATTTGAGTCAACTGGCCTTTATGGAGAGGTAATATTGCTCATCTTTTGCTACATTGAATTTTTCTTTCTCTCTGTTTTTTTAACTGATTTTTGTTACCTTTTTGCCTTACATTTTTCCTTTTCACAGTTGTAGTGGGATGAGAAATTGTGTATTCTTGAATATTAAATCAGTCACTTGACATCATTTACCCCAATTTCTTCATTTTGTTTAAAAAGTGATCATAAAATTTAGTTGAGGGTTATTCTTGTTGCACTGCTATAGTTAGCTACCCTGTGACCTGGTGGTCATGGGTTTCCACAGAAGAAACAAACTTCTTGCTGTTGGGGCAAGGCTTTGCACATCTGACCCTCCCTATACCCTACACTGATATGAGACTTGTGCACTGGGCCACCCTTTAATGGTCATAGGATTTAGTTGGGAATGAATAATGTTGTTATGAATTGAATATCTGACCCTCCCTTGTGCATGTTAGAGAGGTTAGTGAGCTAGAGTCTCTTCTGCTTTTGTAAATTGCTCATCTTTCTTCAGATTCTGATAAAAGAATTGGGACACTTGACTCTTTTGGTGTTTGCTCAATGTAAATCTTATTTTTTGTCACTCATTCTCCTACTAAAGTAGAGACATATTTGATATTTCTTATTTATAAACCAAACTGGAAATCGAAGCTCCCTTAAGGTCAAATCCTTTGTATGGGATAAGATCAGTACATTACAGGTGTACTGGTCTATGAAAGTGTTTTCAAGATTTTATTTATTGTAAAATTTATTCTATGAATCCCAATTAGGTTTATTTTCTAATTACATTCTAATCTCTGTTTTCCTAGACATACAATTAATATATTTTTTTATTTGAAATATTGCATTTAACCTTTTAATTATTTGTTGTTTCAGTCATCCGTCTGTAAAGTTGCTCTTCGTACTGGGAAGGTACATATAGACCCATTTCTTGAACTCTTCCATGTGCTTGCTCTAATTCTTAGTTCATTTGAATTTCCTATTACTCTATATTTTTATGAATAACAACTGGTGGAGAACAAGCAATGCAGTGAGTTCAGCCCAGTGACAAGTTCTGCTGTTATGTGTGTAGATGTCATTAAGCTTATAGACATAGTTGCTCTGACAAGAATCAATTATATACTGAATAGACTTTAGTACATTATGAACAATTTTAGGATTGGAAGTCGGGACAGGTCGACAGGTCATTGCTGAGCTGCTTGCTGCAGTTGGCTTGTTCATGTAAATAACATTTATTTCAATGATGGATCTTACTCCGTGTTGTTTCTGGATCAAATTACTGAACTTTTCCTCAATTTTTCCATTCTTTTTTTTTTGGACTCAAATGTTCCATCACTGAAATAATGCCTAATTTCAATATGCATCCTACTTTGAATAAAGGAAATTTTATACATGGAAGGTACTATGGTTTTTGTTTTTAGTTTTTCTTATTACCAAGATGCTTTTATATGTTTGTAGAAGGCAACAAGGGTGTTGAAAATCAGAATATTATATTCTGATTCTATTAATAATAGCGGTTTATAGGAACATAATCTTTGATTTAGAGGAAACAAAATATCCTCTATTTATGTGTAATTAATGTAATTAACCTATATAAACACGCATCCGCTGTGTACTCTAACACACGGTTTCAGTCAAATTATACCTCTGTTTTCTCCAATTTTAACATGGTATCTAGAGCCTGACAGAGGAATAACAAAAATCGTGCCCTACTGTCCCCGGTGGACCTCTCTGCTCGTCCTTCTTTCGACGACTTGTTTTCGCTTTCCGGCGACATTTTCCCCCTTTTTTTTCAGGCGCATTTTTCGGCAACCGTCGCAGTCCGCTGTCGGAGCTTCGGCGACCTTTCCGGCCGGTGACCCCACCACCAGCATCGCCGTCCACCGATCTACGCAACGGTGGTGACGGCGGCCTCATCGGAGATCCGACGCTCCTCACGCGCCTTTCCTTTGCGTGCCAAACACCATTTGAGTGCCCCACTGTTACAGCGCGCGACGGCGCATGAAGGTGCCATTCAGGTTGCAACGTCACCAGCTTGGTCGCCCCTTCATTGCGCCCTTAACCCTGCAGTTTCGCCTCCATTAGAGTTGTTTTGCGTGCCCAGCTCTTTAGCCTAGGTTTTGCATACGTGTTTCTTTTGCAGTTGCTGTTTACTCACGTACGGTTTCTTTCCCTTGATGGCTTCAAAATCCTAGCGCCACTGTTGCAGTTGCACATGTTTTGCTCGTCTTGTTTTAGCCCGTTATGACCCTCAGGCAAATCTTGCTATTGATGACGATTTTCTTTTTTTTTTCAAGTTTTAAATATTTTTGGGTCTTCACTAATATTGGTTTGAAGCTTCTAAATGTTGGTTTTAAGAAAGTCGGAACTTGCTTTGCTTGCCATGAATTTTCTTAGGCTGATGGGTATTCCAGCTCTCTGGCAATGTTATCTTTCTAGCAACATTCCCCGACTTCACCAAGATCCCAGAGTTGTCTTCAAAATATTGTTTTTAGTGGAGCTCAATTTTTATGTTTTTGTTGGGAATAAATTTTCTTGTAACAAGCTGAGAGCTTAGTAAGCTTCAGCTTGAGGGGGAGTGTTGAAAATCAGAATATTATATTCTGATTCTATTAATAATAGTGGTTTATAGGAACATAATCTTTGATTTAGAGGAAACAAAATATCCTCTATTTATGTGTAATTAATGTGATTAACCTATATAAACACGCATCCGCTGTGTACTCTAACACACGTTTTTCCCTCCATTATACTTCTGTTTTCTCCTATTTTAACAAAGGGATTCTTTATTAGTTACATTTTCCCATTATTCATGCTTGTCCCCAGTCCTAGTATCTACTACTAGTGCTCCCACAAAATCTATGAAAGTGGGTAACTTATAAAAAGAAGGATAAAGACATACTCTGGTAACTTACCTGTAGGTTTGGATTTATATGGTAAATTGGTAATTATGTGGATAAGGTACATTACCAGAGGTCAGGGGAGTTAATTAAAGGAATACAAAAATATGCCTGAGTTGGCTTAAGAGTAGATGACATTGACTGTGAATCAATGGTTTTAAAAGTGTAGTGTGCCTGTGACATACTTCCTCTGGCTTCGAATATAAGCAAAAAAATGACTTGGGTTTTGGATTTAAATATAAACAAATCTCAACTAATTTTACCTCATTTAATGAGACCTCTTCAAAATACCCTTCATTTAATATGGGTTTTAATTCCAATAACTCATTTTTATTCTTGATATCAAATTTTAATGAAGGGTAATTTAGGAAAATAACTTATTTTTTAATTGAGATTGGTGCAATTAAATGTTGTTAACTAACTTTCTTAATTAGCATGAAACGGTTTTTTTTTTTTTGCTTATATTTAAATTCAGAGGGAGTAACAAACAAAATAATGGTAATAATAATAGATACTTGCCTTTATGATAAAGAAAGGAACTTTAATGTTTCAATTAGTATAGAAATATTTATGTTATTGTCCATAATAATGTAGCATGCTTAATTTGTTTGATTGATTATTAGACACTATTGAAGTTATTGTAAATTTTGTAATTATCTGTGCCACATGCAGATTGAGAATATTCAGAAGATGGATAATTCTTTATTTGGTGAAGGTTTAGCTCTCCTCAATAATAGGTGTGGAAGGCAAATTATGTTGCGTTTTGTTTTTCTTTTATGTAGCTTACTAAACTTAAACAATGGTTCTATTGCCAATGTATAAAGAGATGGAAAAGAAAGAAAGGGAAAAATATATAAACAGTTTCTTATATTACTTGCTACTAAATGTCAAAAACTGATCGCAATCCATTATCACTGGGCCTTGCAGGAGTAAAAGACAATGTGGCTGTGCTGTGCTTTCATGTTGTTTGGTTTTGTTATGATAATACACAAATAACTGACCTTTTCGTGTTATCTTCTAGTTTGTATTTACTTTCAAAGTAATCAATAATCCTTCTAAAACACTGAGTATTTGTGAATTTTTGTGGTAGACATGAAAACTGCCGTGACTCTACTGTTTCCTGCAGTGTTGCAATTTTATCCCATTGCTTCTGGATGTTGCAGGGGATGTTTACTTTAACTCAATTCAGATATAATGTATTCTTTTTGGCTTAAACACTCGTGATTAAGACATTAATCATTAAGTTATTTTCACTCTGACATTTGATGTCTGGATTTATTCTAATACATTTATCTGTTGCATTTTATGTAGGCTGTTCCAACTAACTTGGTTGCAGAAAGATGGTTTCATATATGATCCAAAAAATTTATGCAAAGTTTGTTGCTTTACCTTCTCACCTGTGTAATCTTGTCTTTGTCATAGTTTGAGTAATTCGTACTGATTTGATTCAACGAGACTCTATAAAGGAAAGTGACAGCATAATCAAACTATAGGAGATTTGCAATCTGTCTTTTCTTTTCTGCATAATTATATAAATATATTCTCCTCAAGTTTATACTGTATAATTCTACATGTTTTATGTTATTTTTTAGTTTTATTAATATCTTAAACCAATTTGCTTCTTGGCAGCTATGATTTGAAGATTTTTAAACATTGATGCTAGAAGTTAAAAGTTTGATTGCATGGTAATATAAGCAATTTCAGCTGATATATCTGATTAAAAATTTTCTTAGGTAGACAATGTATGTTATAACATGGAGGGTTAGTTTCATTAAAACAAGTTGAATGTTCATAAAAGCGGGTTGCATGTAATCCCAGCAGTGTGTTATACTATAGATGGTTCCTGTGGTGTTTACACTTTACATAGAATGGTTTTGCAGACATCAATTTTGTTTTGGTTGTTTCATATTTTTTTCCTGAGATGCTATCAGTGATGTGATAGCATAGCTAGCCTGATCTCAAACAGCTTATTTTTACAATTTCTGTAGATAGGTACATTTAAACATGACATGAAAGAGGGTTGGGGTCTGGCAACTGATGGAAAAGTCTTGTTTGGAAGTGATGGCAGTTCAACATTGTATCAATTTGATCCTCAAACATTTAAAGGTTTGTCTGTCCAATGAAGTTCCTTTCCTTTCATTTCACCTTTTATGAGCAAACCCCTTTCCCAAACCATTTGTGTCCAGTTTTCAAACTTGACAATACTTTGTAGTTTATCTATGTTTGTCTTGCATTTTCATGGAATTTACGTTGCCCTATTTGCTGTAGCTGTATCAAAAAAAGTTGTTTACTACAAGGGTCATCAAGTACACAATCTCAATGAATTGGAATACATAAATGATGAAGTTTGGGCAAATGTTTTCCCGGTATGTCTTTGTGTGATCAATAATGATTCAAGTTAGAGAAAATATATCTCTTTCCTTTAAATTCTAATTTTAGCCATGTTGCATGATGTCTATGCCCCAAGATTCTCTGTTAGGCTGGATTTTTTTTGAGGTTGGTATTTCTTTGTGTAGACTGACTGCATTGTAAGAATCTCTCCCAATGATGGCAGTGTTCTTGGATGGGTTCTCCTCCAAAATTTACGGTAGTGCTTTTGTGTATGTTAATAGATGAAGTAAATCCCAAGTTGGTCCTCAAAGATTAACAGACATCAATGATTTTCAGTCATCGCTTGATATCAATTTTGTGCTAGTAAACGGTAACTTTTAGACTATTTTGATGCCAAAAAATTATCATTCAAGGACCACATTGATTTTGAAGACCAAACTGGGGATTTAGGGCCCCTTTGTTACTTTGTTTAAGCATTTTTCACCAAAGAATCCCTTCTTTTTAGGAAATAATCACTTTTTTAAGTTTTTCTACGTGTTTGTTAAAGATTTTCAAAATAATCAGATGCTTAAAAGAATCAGAAATCTGACTGTTTCAAATAGTTTCTCATAAAATCAATTATTTCTTTTCAGAAAAGTGAATTTTCTGATTGTAAGCAAACATGAATTAACTTTTGCTTCTTTTTTTTTTTATAAAAAATCTCTAAAAAATAATCACTAGATTAATTTATATCAGAATCACTTCTTTTTTAATCTTAAACATATTAGCCCTTACTCTAATAATAAGTATCTTTGTCCATTTGTTGCTTAAAGTTACATTCAATCTATCATATGCAGGAAAGAACTTGTGGAAGCTGGGGAGATTAGTGTAAGGAGCCTGAACCTTTTGATATCTAGAATTAAGATTTTTGCCCTATTATTCAGTGTATATATGTTACATTTTTAGAGTGCTGCTATAATTTAAAAACAGGATATATACAAACAAAATGCTTTAAACCCTGAATAATCCATTCCTGTTTCGAGATCAAATAGTCACTGTTGTTGTTGCACTTACGTGTAGATCTTTTATATTTTAGGATCATGATGTTTTGAATGGGATAGCGTGGGATGGTGAGCAGAATCGTATTTTTGGTAAGTTCCGGTCCTCTAATTTATTAAATTGTCAATTTTAAATTTGTTATTCAATCATATTATTTCGGCTTAAATATAAATTTATCCGTAAGTTCGCACTTTTTCAATTTTAGTCCATGTAAGTTTTTTTTTTTTTTTTAATCCATGTAAGTTCGAGCCTTTTCAATTTTAGTTCATGTAAGTTTTTTTGTTCATTTTTAATCTCCGTAAGTTTGCACATTTTCAATTTTAGTCCCTTATTCCAATTTTTTCATTTTTAGTCCTTATAAGTTCGTGTTTTAAGAGACTAAAATTGAAAAAATACAAACTTACAGAGACTAAAAATGAACCAATTTTTTTTTTTACAGGATCGAGATTGAAAAACGCAAACTTACATGAACTAAAAATAAAAAATAAACTTACAGGACTAAAATTGAAAAAAAAATACAAACTTACATGGACTAAATTCATATTTAAGCGTATTATTTCATTGTCAATTAAATTAAAGAGCAAATTACACTAACATCCTCTGAGGTTTCGTGTAATTACATAGACACCCCTTACTTTTTTAACCATTTCTTTCACCTCCTTTATAGTGGTGTTAGTGTAAGGTTTGAAAGATGTTAGTGTAATTTTTTCAAATATATAATGAGGTGTTAGTATAATGTTTTCAAATTTAAAGAGAGGTTAGTATAGGAAAATCAAAAGGGATGATGTTATGTGTAATTTGATAAAAACTCAGGGAGTGTTACTGTAATTTGCTCTAAATTAAATTATGTTTATTTACTGTACTTATACACTTGATTTATTAGATAAAAAATTGTTAATATTCATCTACGAGAGAAGTGAATTTTGCTTGCGTTTTATTTATAACAAGAGTTTAATAATTTGTTATAAATTTTTATGTTAAAATTATTAATCTTTTTACACTTTACCTTGACATTTTATATCTATTTATCGATAAATTATTTTTTCATTGTAAAAGTGTTTTTATATTATGTTTGATTAGATTTTTTATAATAATATTCTCTCCATCATATTTAAAGAATATATATAATTTCACATTTTATATTTTTAATCATTGATTGATATGATGCTTTCCATCATGTAGGAATTCCCTAATAAGCATCAATAAGTGAAAGTTAATGTTCTTGCTTTTTCTCGTTTTCCATTTACAACTCAAATAAGTTTATGTAACATATGTCTGCTTGCAGTGACGGGAAAACTGTGGCCAAAGCTGTATGAAATCAAGGTTTCACCTATAAAGAAACCAATTGAAGAAGGGATCATTGAGAAACTTTGCTTGTATGAGCCTTTGAATGGGGGATTTGTGCTGGCTGACCCAGCCCAAAGAGAAGGAGGTGAAGCTGAACATAAAATTATGGTCTTAAGAGGACCCAAAAGGAAGGTCGAGACAACTCACTGGTTGAAAAGACTTTATCTTATATTGGGTTTAGGATAAATGTCATTAGATTTTTTTTTTTCCCTAAATTATATATGTAATTGACTCAACTAAGATACCAATAGGGATGACAATGGGTAGGGTCTGGGTAGGATCCTATAGTACCCGTCCCCATACCCGCGTTTAAAAAAAATACCCGTACCCGGCCCCATACCCGCGCGGGTAGCAACTTTAATCCCCATTTCCGTATCCACTGGGTACCTATATACCAATACCCGCACCCCGCTACCCGCACTTTATTTATGTATGAAGTTAATAAATCAATAAAAAAATAGACTTAAATGTAATTTTGGTTCTCCTATTTTGCACAATCCGTAATTTTAGTCATCCTATTTTAAAATAGAGACATTTAGTCCTCTTATTTTGCACAATCAGCAATCTTGGTCCCTCTATAGAGACATTTAGTCCCCCAATTTTGTAAAATCTGTAATTTTGGTCCTTTCATCAAATTAAAAGCATTGACAGTTAAGAGATTAACGTTGACCTTGACGTGATCCAAATATAGTGATGTGACACGAGATTATTTATTTATTTTTTAATTATTTTAAATATTGAGTAGAATAATTGATGAAAAATATATTTTAAAAAAAGTAATATCATTTATTTGACTACGATGTGCCATGTACTTCAACAATGTAAAATTAGTTTAAAATAAATGATTAAGACTTGTGATTTCTATTTTAGGATTCACGACTACCCCAACCATTAAAATCAACGTAATATGTGCTTTAGTGACGTAAATAAATAAATAATTAACATTTGGATGAACCATATTAATTAAAACTAAATAAATAATCTCATGTCACGTCACTATATTTGGACCATGTTAAGGTTAATGTTAATCTCTTAACAATCAACTTTTCAATTTGATGGAAGGACCAAAATTACATATTTTACAAAATTAGGAGACTAAACGTTTCTATTTTAAAATAGGGGGACCAAAATTACGGATTGTACAAAATAGATGAACCAAAATTGCATTTAAGCTATAAAAATATTAATTAAAAAAATTATTACAAATAAATTGAAAATTCACGCTTAAATAATTCAAACTTAAGATTAAAAGCATCCACACATAATATTAAAAATATAAAATTATTTCAAGTTGTGTTAGTTTATGGAAAATATAAAATTATTTTTTTTACCAAGAGGTATATATATAACATAATTATTTATTTAAGTTATTTTAATTATATATATATATATATGGTAGGTGCGGTGCGGGGTGGGGCGGGGTGGGTACTATAGTACCCGTACCCGTACCTGCACCAGCAAAAAATTACGGGTAAATACCCGGTCCCAGCCCCAATAAGCGGGTATTTACCCGACCCGCTTGCGGATATTTTTGCGGGTACCCGTAGGGTCTGGGTACACTTTGTCATCCCTAGATACCAAGTTATTGGTCGAATCGATGAGTCACTAGTTGAACTGCATAAACTGGTTTAATAGTATTATATATATATATATATATGTGTGTGTGTGTGTGTGTGTGTGTGTGTGTGCGCGTGCGTGCGTGCGCGCTCAACCAACTAAGTACACCCCTTTGGTATGCATATACTTAGTTTATAAAATTATAGAATAAATAGTAATCTATCACCCGGGCAACGCTGGGTAGAACTACTAGTTAAAATACAAGGGAGTATAAGCTCGAACCCACTAAACAATAGAAATAAAAAAAATAAAAAATAAAACTAACCAATAAACAAAAGCAGTAAGAAGTCTAAGTTATATAGACACACACAAAATTCAATAACATACACTAACTATTATACCATTCAATAACTTTCAATTGAATAATTATCTCAAAACCACCGTTGGATTGAAAATTCTTTTCATGTAGATCATATCCACCAAAATTTATATTAATAAAAAATTATTTGATACCTCATTCATATAAATCAAAATCGACGTAATATCTTTTTTCATAATATACTAAAATATGAATAATTTAATCACATTCTTAATAATGTCCAATTTTCATAAAATTTGGATATAAATAAGCAAGATAATATATAATTATAATTCAATGGTTGGATCGATCAAATTCACATACTATATAAAATTATTGAATGTTGTAATAGTTCATGGAAGTTACACGTGTGTAATTCAATCACCCACCCACCCACCCACACACACATATTCCCTATGTTTATAGTTCTTATTTATGTTAAATTCCTTTTTTTTATTTTTTTATTTCAGAGGATTTTTTAGACACTTTAGGACATGCTTGATCTGAGGATTATTACTGAGGGCACTAATGCTTAATCCTCCATGCAGAACGCATTGAAACTCGCACAGACAAGCACTACAACAGGTGATGTTGACTTATTTTGAATGAGTAATATTAACTTGTTTTGATTTTCTATTATTTTTGCCTTATATTTTATTTATCAAGTTATTCAACTATTAAAGTTATTTAAAACAAATAAAAATTAAGCATCAAAATTAACTAAATTAAATACATTCATATGAATATTTTATTTAACAAGTTATTCAACTCATAAAAGTTATTAAATTATTTAATAAAAATAAACATTAAACACAAATTAAAAAAATTAACTATACAATAGAAATTATTTTCTATTTTATTCTTCATAGAAATATACAACAAAATCTAATTTCCATATGAATATGGAAGCTAGTTTACGTATAGTTTTAAGTTATGAAAATTAGTTTCATAAAGGACATTCAAGCGATGCGATGAGCAAATAGAGAGTGCGAAAAAACCAACCCCCCAAATACTCTTTAGGCAATTGTTAAATACTAGTTTCCACCCGTATTATACACGGTATCTATTTTAATTTTTTTAATCATAAAAAATATTAAAAAAATAATATGTAATAATACAAAAAATCTTATATAAGATAAAAATACAAAATATAAACAAAACTATATACATTACATTATATTTTTTGAAACACTTTTTTATATACAATATTTTTTGTTGTCGACCAACATTTGTGTTTTTCATCACAAATCTTCCTCCAAGTCAAGAGAAGAAAATAATTGTTTTGATTTTTATGCTCCTTGAAGTCATGATTGTGGAGCTAGAAGAAGATTTTTGAGAGACAAAGAAAAGAATAAAAAATGAAGGAGGAGGGGTGCCAGGGTTTCACGTTAGGCAATTGAAGGGAAAAAATTTATGTCTAACCTTTATAAAAACCAAGACATTTTGGTTGTGAATTGATCATCTTGATTTAGCCAAGAAAAACGTGGAAGTGGCTTTTCTTCTTCAATTTGCAACTAAAATAAACGTGAAGAATGGTCTTGAATCATACCACATGGTTTGGATCAGCATAATTGTAGAATCTTTGGCTTTGAATTGGAAACAAATGTACGTGGTTAGGTAGAGGTTACGTGTAGTGTTAGTTTAGTTGGAAAAAAAAATTAACAGAAAGTTAACACATGTTAAACAACTGTAAATCATAAATTACTAAATATATAACTTACTAATTTTAATTTAAGATATCTAATAAAAATTTAAAATGTCTCACAATTTTTTCAACTCTAAAAAAATCTCCAAAATCGCATTCTTGAAACCACGTTAAAATATAGATTATAGAACCTTTTCCACACGTCTCCTCTTCATCAACATTTTCTTGTTGAATGGCAAAATATAGATTATAAAACCTATAACAATGAACAAATAGTGAGGATTTAATGGGCCAAGTAATAAAGCTGGAAAAATTGGCACAAAAGTATAATAGTCCCTTACCAAGTGAAGGGCATAATAAAAAATACACAAAAATTGCCTATAAACATTAAAAGAGACATTTTG
Source organism: Pueraria montana var. lobata (assembly GCA_026413185.1). Classification (NCBI taxonomy): domain Eukaryota; kingdom Viridiplantae; phylum Streptophyta; class Magnoliopsida; order Fabales; family Fabaceae; genus Pueraria; species Pueraria montana. The sequence continues at coordinate 79,876,311 of CM048648.1, forward strand.
AATTGTAGAAGTTATTATAGATACCATACCAAATTAATAAATATACTCCATCTCTTTCTCTTTCTTTTTTAGTATTTTTCCAAAATACTCCCCAATTTCAATTCTTTTTCTTTTTGGAAACCGTTCACGTTCACCCCTTCCTCTCTACCTACCTTCTTCCTTCTCAACTCACCCCTTCCTTCACCAATTGTACAAGCAAGAACATTTCTCACTCTCATGATTCTCACTAACCATGGACATGATTGCAGCACCATTGCCACCACCCCTACCTCCGACGAAGATGGTGCCTGCAACTGGGTAGTTAAGCTACTATTGCATGAGAACACCAAAGTGGTAGCCTCTTGTTAGATGACAGCACTGATTTTTGCTTTGGATCCCACAATTGTTTTGACACATAAATTTGAATGTGGGATGTGTTACATCAATGGTGGTCCTGAGCACGGTCGAAAGGGGTGACCGCCCAGAGTCCCATTTTTGGAGGAGCACCAATTTTTCTTAGTTTATATAAATATTAAAATGAAATTTTATATAATTTAAAATTGTATAAAAAAATTATTATAAAAAATGAGATGATTACCAATATTTTTTTAGGAAAACAATTACTAGTAATTAGTCAACTAGTGGGTGACATTTTTATTTCTCAACAAAAATCTATCCGTAAAATGAACCAACAATTAATGCACAAAGCTAAATATAAAGAGGACAATATGGTCTATTATTTCCTTTCACTTTCTATCGGCGTTAACGAAATTATGGAAACAAGGGTCTTGAACTTTCTCGATTCGTCCAGGGTACCAAAAATCTCAGGACCGGCCCTATATGTTACATGATGACACCGAAACAACAATTGACAACATTGCTACATAATGGAACAAAAACATGGTTTTGTTTCGGCAACTATTCTGACACATAGAGTATGTTACATGGATTGGCATCGAAACATGGGAAGAAATAGAGAGCTTACACACAATTAACTTTCTTTGGATGTGGCTCAATTGAAAAGGAGACTCCCAATTGAGATAGAATTGAGATAGATCATTTTGTTCACCAATTGATGAGCTCAAAGTCACTGTTACTAGATGTGAAGATTATGGACTAGTACCATGAATCTCCAGGCAACTTGGTATGGGTGGCAAAATGGGTTAGACCCACCGGGCTAACCCATTTTAACCCTTTTTTTCAATGGAGCAGGTTGAGGTTTTTAACCCGCCAACCCGCTTTGACCCTCCAAAAAATGAGTTGGGAGCGGGTCAACCTGCCAACCCATTTTTTTTTATTAAAAATATAATTAATATTTATTTTTATATTTTATACATATATTATTAATATTTATTTAATTATTTTTTGTCTAAATAAATTATTATTCAAAACTTAAGGTAATACATTTAATTTTTAATGAGTATTTATTATTTAATATTTAGAAAAGATAAAATTAATTAAAATACATTTATTATTATTTTTATTTTTATTTTTTTGGTTTTTGACAAGTCAACCTGCCAACCCGAGCATAAACATGACGAGGTTAAATTTTCAACTCATTTTTCTTATGCGAGACGGGATGGGCCAATTCGTTTTTGGCAAGTTAAGGTGGGGTGAGGTGGGTTGGCCCGTTTTATCACCCCTACAACTTGGTAGGGACTTGTCCTTTTAGCAAATAACATAAGTTGAGCTTGTTTGATTTCATTATCAGAGTTCAAAACGCATTGCACATTGCACAAAAGAGATCTGGCTCACAACCGTGGTTGATTCTAGCCTATTAAACAACCACAATGACTCTGAAAAACCATGCCTTGTTATGGTTGGACGCCTAAGGGCTAGGTGGCAAAGGAAAGAGGTAAGTTGGGGAGGAAAGAAGGGGGTGGTGAACAGATTTATGAAAACAAAGGGGAATTGTAACACCCTGGTTTTTCTTTTCAAATTATAAAAATATATTAGTTATTATTAAATATTCTATTTTGTTGCTTTTAATTAAATTAATAAATAATTTGGGAATATGTTTTGGGTTTGGAATTGAGAAAAATGGGTTTTTAGAAAATAAAAAGATTTTATGAGCTGATGATCTCTTAAGTCACGTGTTGGGCTTTAGGCTCTATAAACCCAACTTGCCTCTAGAACCCTTGTCATGAACGGAGGATTGAAGGGAAATCATGAAGGATCATCGTTACTTGAACCCTTGTCATGGAATTACATCTTTCGAGGTAAGGGGGAGTGGTATGATTTTGCTCATGTGTATGATTATGGTCGGGGGTAGCGGGGTTAGCCTTAGACCCCAATTGGGTGTATATATTTTTATTTAAATTCAATTGGACGGATTGTCAATAATACCCCGAAACATCTTTATTGTTGTTGTGATTTGGTTACGTGAGCGTATGACTATGATTTTGTGTTTTTTCCTTTTTGTACTTTTTAGGATTCTTGATAAAGGAATTTGGTATTAATAAACTATTATTAAAACTACTTTGAATTTGTATGTATATCGGGTATAATAATTTTCTAATTGATTGAATTTGTTTGTATATACATATCATACTGGGTGTTGCGACTATCTTTTTTATTTCCTAATTATTAGCGATTATTTTTGTGTGACTACGTTTCGTTATCTTTTACGCACAGTGAATATACTTGAGTATAGGAATTTGTCCCTTTATTGTATACACATATTATTATGATTAAAAGAAAAAGAGTGACAGTGAATATTTCCATATTAACAAAAAGAAAGCCTTCAATTTGAACTACATATGCTACATTGAAATAACTACCTTTATAATTTCCCCAATTCATGCCTTACGTTGATTATACATTCATGTCATTTTGACATTGCGACGTCCTGTCTTGCATTCGTGATTACAGTATATATATATATATATATATATATATATATATATATATATATATATATATATATATTCATTATGGGATTTTAGTTTTCTATAATATATGTCTGCGTATAGACATAATATATGTGCCTAGATATTGATTTCTCTTGAATCATGATCAGAATTGGTTCTTATGCTAGTTTTATATTGTTTTATGTTAATTTTTATATTTATATACATTTCGACTAGTTATATGTTTCTTTCTTTCTTTATATATATATATATATATATATATATATATATATATATATATATAATATGTGTGTATGTTCATTTTATTATTATTAATTATGTTTATAATGTTATAGTGTTGCTATAGCATGATTCTTAAAAGTATTATTGTGTTGGAGTTTGAAAATATATATTATGGTTTTATTTGATGTGTGTGTGTGCGTGTCTATATATATATATATATATATATATATATATATATATATATATATATATTGTTGTGCTATGTGAACACTGCTATGAATGTTATAATATGATATGTTTGGTACGAGTAAAGTATGCATGATGCCATGGTGTATTGTTGATATGAAATAAATGAGGACCAAACCTAAGTGACGTAGAATCTTCCATGTGATAAGTTAAAAGAAGTCATGAGCATCTGTGTGAATCATGCACCATACCGTAACATGATGTATATGTATTTTCGAAAGTAGTTTATGAACCTAACTGGGGAGGATGTGAAGAACTCGTTGAGTTCTGGCCTTGGAGGTGTTATCTGATTTGGAATCTCCTTTAAGCTCATGCTGATCCCATGGGTTAGAGTATCCTTGCAAGACTAGGTAACCTTGATGAGCTGCTAGGAGTATCATCCTGGTTGAGACTGTTAGTGTCGGATGCTCATAGTGTGACTATTCGTTGACAACACGTACTCCCAGGCTACTTTCACAAAAGAGTTTTGAATGGTACCACATGCATATAAAGCTAAGAGCATAGAACACATTGCATTGCATGAATACTTGGTTGTGACTGTGCTTGACGTATGTGAATGCTAAGAGATAATTGTTATGTATTTATGTAGCTACCTGTCTCCATTTTCATACCACAAGCATGTAGTGAGATGTATCTCACTCCCTTTGTTTTGTATTTTTTTCTTGTGTATGTGTTGGTGACAGGTGATGTCCAATAGGACCAAGGTGACATTGCTAGAGAGTAAGCACAAGCCTTCCTTTATTGTCTTTTATTTACATTTAAAGTGATATTGTAAAGCTTTGATAAATTGTGATGTTGGGACTGAATTAATGATATTATTTTTTTAAGTTTGATTTTATTTTTATATAACTTTTTGTATGGCCTTTGGAGTGTCAAAGGTATATTTGAATTAAATAAGTATTTATGAGGTTTAATTATGTATGCTTTGAGAATTTAGTGTTTTTTATTTGCGAAAAGTTTTCTTGAAAAATCGTCTTTCTTTTTCACAACATATTATTATTATTATGCTATCGGGATAAAGGATGTCATAGGAATTGAAATTGAAAAAGAAATTAAAAGGATATTTTAGGAAATACAGTGAAAACAAAAGGAAAAGAAGGTATATTTATTAATTTAGTAGAATATATTTAACAATTGTCTACTTTTTAACAAATATATTTCGAAATGGCCCAACATGTTAGTTCCATCCCTGTGGACCAAGATCCAACACACTATAGGAATGTTCTATCTTGTGTCGTAGGACCCGGCTAGTGTACTTGGTGTTAGATAATACCAAATTTTAACCAAAATTTTAAAGAAAAAGTTTAGGCTAATCAAAAGTGAAATTATTATCTAATAGAAATAATTTTTCACTATTATATATAAAATATTTAAAAATAAAAATAAAATAAAATCTTTTTTTATTAATTATTTACAAAATTCAATTTTAAAATAAGAATACATTTTTTCAAATTAAATAGAACCTAAAGAACAAATACGTACAGAGCTAAACTATTTAGTAACAAAAATAGTAATGATAGGTAAATATCTTTTCATTTCAAACACTTACCAATACCTATTATTTTTCTTCATCTCTTTTTTTCTATTATTTCATATTATCTATCATATCTTCCTTTCTTTCTCACAATATGTATTAAATAGGTTTTGAAGTCTTCACATATCATTTTTGTAATAAAAGGGAGCGTTTGTATTTCCAAGAATCATATTCCTAGAAATATTATTAGTGGAAATGTTATTCAAGAGAATATTTAAAAAATTGTTTGGTTAGATTTTAACATTCCTGGAAATATTTTTGAAATTTAAAATAATTGAAATAAAAAATGAGTTAAAATAGAAGTTGTAAGTGGGTTAAAAAAAATATATTCCCACATTTTCATGGGAATACAACATACCACCCCTCCGCATGGGAATAAAATGAAGCAAATCATGTTATAATCATTTTTTCAGAAATGAACATATCCAAGAATATCTTTTTTAAAACTCCAAAAAAACATGAAAATACTTTTTTTTTATCAGCAAAACAAATATATATATATATATATATATATATATATATATATATATATAGACACACACACACACACACACACACACACACACACACACACACACACACACACACACACACACACACACACAGTATTTATGACATTGATATTTCATAAATACAAGACAACCACCCACCAAAAAATAAATACACACACACACACTAAGAATGGTACCAGTGGTACCTACATGAACATCCAACAAGGTATCTAAACCCAAATGGTTCGTGTGGGTAAGGAGTATTTATGACATTGATATTTCATAAATACAAGACAACCACCCACCAAAAAATAAATAAAAATATAAATACTCCACCCCACCGAGAGTGTATTGATGCACGAGCCCAACTATACCAAAAAGAATAACCTCAAAATATATTCGCAGAACACCTCCTTGATGATAGTATTGCTGGACCATAAACAAAACCCACGACCATAGCCGTATGGTGATCTTGAATGTAATCATTTCTCGTGTTAAATGTGACCACCATGGCAGTTGGAGTATAATTAATGAGCAATATTAATGTTTTGTCCTCAAAATTCTCTTCCCCATCTTATCCCTCCATTATAATGCCGGCCAAAAAAAAAAAATACAAAAATCCCTCCATTATAATAACCTCTAACCAACTACTCCCTCTGACTCAAATATAAAAAAAAATAAGTTCACACAAATATTTCAATTGATATCATTCAATTTTACTAATCTCAATTAAAATATAATATTATTCCTAAAATACCTTACATTAGAATTTAATATCATGTATAAAAAAAAGTTCTTAAAAATAGAATTGCAATTAAATGAAGGATTTTTAGTAATAATATTATTAAATAAGATAAATTAGTTAGATTTGTTTCTATTTAAGTTCACCAAACAAGACTTTTTTTGTTTATATTTAAGTTCAAAGGGAATAATGTGTAGTTGGTTTGAATTGAATTTAGATCACCTTAAATAAGATTGTGATTCAAGTTTTATTGATGAAAAAAATGTAGTTGTTGAACCAGAAAATGTCTCACTAAAGAAGATCAAATTTTTTTTACAAAGATTAATCATCAAGACAATCAATACTAAAAAAATCGCATTAATAACATGTTGAAAGAAAAAGAATATTTTTTTTGATGAAATAAAGAAAAAGAAAATATATACTAATATAATGTAATAACTTCACATTCTTCACGTTCTTCATTACACTTACGTAACTAACTCTCCAACCCATGAACGTTGCATTATATTTTGAGGACCTCTCTCTCTCTCTCTCACTCACTCGCTCTGAACCCTTCCCATGGCTGCTTCCATGCTTCTTTCCGCTTCTTTCGTCGTCTCCGTCATCGCCCTCTTCGTCCTTTCGTCGGAAAAATGCCGCGCGTTGCAACGCGGGGTTTCCTACGAGACGATCACCGTCATCAATGAGTTCCCTCACGACCCACAAGCCTTCACCCAGGTCAATATTTTCTCTTCTTTTCGTTGTTTGAGTTAAGGTAGAATCTGGTTCATTAAAGAGGTAGTGATGGCTTGTGAAGCTTTAGTCCCTTCCCTGGGAGCTTTTTGTATACACAAATTGGTTCTTTCATAGATGAATTCAACTTGATGGGGTTAAAGTTATTAATAAGTTGACACATTCTGAAACTAATTAATGTGTGTACAGAAAGTTTTTGGTGACCAAAGCAACACATAGAACCAAATTGTACATGAGTCATCCTAATAAATACGATGTTTTTATTCCGTGTATGTTTCACGTACGAGTATTTTCAACAAGTTTTTAAGAGTTAAAAAGCTTGTTTTACCTTATTACTATTGGTAAACAAGCTTATTTTTTTAACAACTTGGAGTGAATTTATTAACTTTGTTTACTAAACAAACTTATTTTACTAACTTGTAGGGATTTTTGAAAGCTACTTCTAGTAAGGGTGTTTGTGGTATGGTTTGATTTGATTTTTAAGAATAAAAATCATTTGAACTAAACATAGAATAAAGATGCTATTCAGTTTGATTTGATTTAAATATAAACATCAAATCTGAACCAAATCAAACCAATATTTTGCAGTTTGGTTCGATTCAGTTTGACTGTTATTTAATTTTTTTAATTTATTATCATAATGTAAAATATATTAACTAAATTTACATAATTATATGCTATATTATTTTAAAAATGAATTTTCTTTCTTATTAAATTTTGTTTAAAATATTTTAGTTTAAAATTATGTTTTTACTTCTATTTAGCATTGTTCTAAAATAATATTAACAAATCTTTTTGTAATATAAAAGTAAATTGTCCATCACTTGATATTTGACAATATTGGTATATCCTTTTTTTAACATGTGAAAGTAAAAAATACTCCTTGATTACAAAACAAAGGAAATGTTATTTATAAATAATTTAATACTTTTATTATTAATTACCGCAACAAATCACATATTACAAACTTGTTATAAAAAGAAATATACTATAAATCACATACTATAATTATTGAAAATTTAATAGAATACTACATAATGCTAAATATCCATTAAATAATATCAATGTAATTATAATGTGCAGTTCGGTTCGGGTTGATTGTCACAACAAGAACCGAAAACTGAACCAAACCGCAAAAATGTATGAGATTTTCAACTTTTGCGGTTTTCGGTTTAATCGGTTTTTGATATTTTTTTTTATCAGTTTGGCAGTTTACAACTATTTGGTTTGATTTTGAACACCTTCTAGTGAAAAATTTTAAAACACTAGTTTTTAACTTTTTATATTTTAGGCTAAATGTCACTTTTGGTCTTTTATGTTTTAACGTTTTTTCGCTTTGGTACATTAAGTTTTAAAAGTCTCATTTTGGTCATTTATGTTTTCAAAAGTTTCATTTTAGTCATTTTTTTCCATTTTCCGTTAACAAACGTTAGTGTTTTGTTAACTTTTAAATTTTGAAATAATTAATTTAAAATAGTGACGTCTAAAAACCGACACTAAGTAATTTTTTTTAAAAAAGAAAAGTGTAACTAACTACTGGGGGTAACAAAAGGCAAACACAAAATGAAGCATATTTCTTGTAATGTAACGAAACGCAAACGCAGTAACCTGTGGTAGTTATATGCTTCTTGGCAAAGTCCAATTTCTTAATGTCACAACAATATTTCTTGAACCATTGTTTCACTTTGCACAGCTTTAGTTTTTGTCTCTCGGATCTTATACATAAGTGTCCCTTTCCCTTTCTTCCTTCTTTAACCCTAACCCTCACACTCCGCCGCACTCACCTCCTCTGTTACCCTCACACGTCGCCATTTTCTTCCCCACTAGCAGCCGGAGCAGTGAACAATCAACAACCAAAACCCAACCTTTCCTTCAACCTTCTTCTGGTTTCAACGTCGCTGCACTCAGATCTGAAACCAGATCTCGAAAACTCATATCTGAAACCTGGCACCACTCAGATCTAATTTCAACCCGCGCCACTGCACTTGCCGCATCACCTCGGCTGACAGCATCACCAACATCGTCGCCGTTGTGGATTCCGTCACCGTGCAACATCACTTCATCTTCCGAGATCTACGCCGCAAATGCCACTATTAGTGCCGGACGGGTACACCTTCGCTGTACTTGTGAATGGTTGAGGCTGTGCCTTTTGGGTCTTGACCGTGAACACCTTTAGAGCCCTTTATTTTGATCATATTTCATGAACACGTGGGAAAATTGTTGGTTGATGAATTTTTTTTTGGTGGGTTTGTTTTCTTGATGGAGTATTATGTGTAATTTACTCAAATTATTAAATTTATTTTTTATAATAAGACTGTTATTTGCGAAAATATTATTAAATATAGTGGCGGTTTTTAACCGCCACTATTTTAAATTAATTATTTCAAAATTTAATAGTTAATGAAACACTAACGTTTGTTAACGAAAAATGAAAAAAATGATCAAAATGAATTTTTCGAAAACATAAAGGACCAAAATGAGACTTTTAAGACTTAATGTACCAAAGCGAAAAAACATTAAAACATAAAGGACCAAAAGTGACATTTAGCCTATATTTTATTTTGTTTTTGCCTTTAAAATATTTATTAAATTTCTTTTTTATCCTTTTTTAGATAAGACAAAGCTTTATTATTCTTTTTTACTTCTTTTCTTCCTTTTATTAACAATTTTTTTTATTTGTTATTATTTTTGAATATTTTTTATTTTATACTTTTTATTTTATCCACTTATTTTTCATGCATTTAGTTTTTATTTATTTATTTTAGATGTTTTTTTTTTGTTTTTTTTGGAAGAGTGAGATGTGTCCGAGAGTGGATAGATAATGGTTCCGTATATTTAAGGTTTTTTTTTTTTTTAAAAAAAGTACTTTTTTAATATAATAAAAAGTTTTTTTAATACTTAAAGAGCAGTTTTTAACTTTTTTTTTAAAAAAAAAAAAAACAAATCCTATCTACTTAAAAAAATCACTTTTTTTTAAAAGTACTCTTTTAAAAATATTTTTTTTTTTATGTTTAAGGCACAATTTTGATGCTGTGCTATGTACTTGATGGTTAATGGTTGATGATAAATTAGTCAAGACTTTAAATGCTATTAGCCTCTCTTTTTTCTACGCAAATAATTTTTATGATCAAATGAGTTGAGGTGTGAGCCAGGGTCTGAGTTAACAAGTGAGAGGGATATACAAGAAACCGTGCCCAAATTTTTCACTTTTTTATTTTATTTTTAAATACCTATTTCTCAGGCAGCTAGCTCATTCCTAATGAGGAAGGCTAGGTAATTAGTTCAGACAAGTATAGTAAGTAATTTGATGGAAAATAAGGAACTCTGGGTTACATATCTTGTGAAAATCATGTATTAAAGGGTTACAAAAATGCAGCCTTTACAAGGACTCTTGAAGGGATTTTTTAAGCTAAGTTCCTTAAGGGCTACTTGTAGGTCCAGTGGGTTTCCAGTTGAATTTGAAAGAAACTGTTGTCTTCTGCACAAAACCAAGATAAGAAATGATATAAAAGCAATACTAAATTCAGTGTTGGTTGTGAGAACTTTCTTGGATGCTCTTAACATAAGTAGCACATAGTCTTCATGGTAATTGTAAATACTGTGCTTTATGCTGAGGAGAAAGTTTGTTAAATTATTAGTTAAAGTGTGTGCTGCTTCATTAATGAAATGCCAAGATGTTGATTTGGGCATTGTTTGATTTGTCACTTATGGAAGAGAAAAATGGCTTTGTTTCTTGTTTTGATTTCAGGGCCTTCATTATCATGGAAATGACACCTTGTTTGAGTCAACTGGCCTTTATGGGGAGGTAGTATCACTCTTTTTTTTCCTACATTGCATTTTTCTATTGCATGAAATATAATTAAAGTGTACTGAGTATAAGAATTAATATTGTTGTCATAGACATATAATTAATATTGTTTTTTGTGTGAAATATTGCATTTAACCTTTCAATTATTTGTTGTTTCAGTCATCTGTCCGTAAAGTTGCTCTTCGTACTGGGAAGGTACAGATAGACTCATTTCTTGAACTCTTCCATATACTTGTTCTAATTCTTAGTTCATTTTGATTTCCAATTACTCTATATTTTTATGAATAACTGGTGGAGAACAAGCTATGCAGTTAGTTCAGCCCAGTGACAAGTTCTGCTGTTATGTGTGTACATGTCATTAAGTTTATAGACATAGTTGCTCTGACAAGAATCAATTATATACTGAGTAGACTTTTGTACAAAGATATGCCTGAATTGGCTTCAGTGTAGATGACAATGACTGTGAAACAATGGTTTTAAAAGTGTAGTGTGCCTGTGACATAACAACAAAATAATGGTAATAATAGTAGATACTTGCCTTTCTGATAAAGAAAGGAACTTAGATGTTTCAATTAGTATAAAAATATTTGTTATTGTCCATATTGGCATGGTTATTATGTTTGATTGATTATTGGACACTATTGAGGTTATTGTAAATTTTGTAATTATTTGTGCCACATGCAGGTTGAGATTATTCACAGGATGGATGATTCTTTTTTTGGGGAAGGTTTAACTCTCCTCAATAACAGGTCTGAAAGGCAAATTATGTTGCATTTTGTTTTTCTTTTTGTTTGTTAAACTTAAAACAATGGTTCTATTGCCAATGTATGAAGAGATGGAAACGAAAGGGAAAAATGTTCACATATTATAGAAAGAGAGGACTTTATCTTTAATAGTTTGACATTTCCTTCTTCTACCTTCTAAATAGCTTCTATTGCTCCAATAAAAACACAAAATAGAAGTACTGCACAATTTCTTTAAACCACTTTGGAAATTAAGACCATTTTGGAGCCACATATTGAATTGTGTTAAAATTAAGGGTTTTAAAACACAGTTTCTTAATAAGGGAGTCTGACTCAGTTGATTGAGTAGTGCGCATGAGTTGTTGTGAGTTCGACTCCTCCCTTTGAACCAAAAAAAAAAAAAAAGAACAGTTTCTTATATTGCTTGCTACTAAATGTCAAAAGCTGATCGTATTCCCATTAATTAGCACTGGGCCTTGCAGGAGTAAAAAAGACAATGTGGCTGTGCTGTGCTTTCAAGTTTTTTGGTTTTGTTATGATAATACACGAATAAGTGACTTTTTCGTGTTATCTTTTAGTTTCTATTTACTTTCGAAGTAATCAGAAATACTTTCTAAAACACCAAGTATTTGTGAATTTTTGTGGTCGACATGAAAACTGCATAGTGACTCTACAGTTTTCTGCAGTGTCGCAATTTTATCCCATTGCTTCTGCTATTGCAGGGGATGTTTACTTTAATTCTATTCAGATATAATGTATTATTTTTGGCTTAAACACTCGTGATCAAGACATTAATCATTAAGTTATTTTCACTCTGACATTTGATGTTTGGATTTATTCTAATACACTTATCTGTTGCACTTTATGTAGGGTGTTCCAAGTAACTTGGTTGCGGACAGATGGTTTCATATATGAACCAAAAAATTTAAGCCAAGTTTGTTGCTTTACCTTGCCACTCGTGCAATCTTTTTTCTTTGTCATGGTTTGAATAATTCGTATTGATTTGATTCAAACTATAGGAGATTTGCAATCTGCTATTCTGCATAATTATATTCTCCTAAAGTTTATACTACAATCTTATATGTTTTCATTTTAATTTTTAATTTTATTAATATCTTAAACTAGAGGGTGAGCCCTGGCGCAGCGATAAAGTTGTGCCTTGGTGACCTGTTGGTCATGGATTCAAATCCGGAAACAGCCTCTTTGCATATGCAAGGGTAAGGCTGCTTACATGACCCTCCCTCATACCTTCGTATAGCGAGGAGTCTATGGCACTGGGATATGTTAGTTTTTATTTTTTAATATCTTAAACTAATTTGCTTCTTGGCAGCTACAATTTTAAGATTCTTAAACATTGATGCAAGAAGTTAAAAGTTCCATTGCATGGTAATAATATAAGTGATTTCAGCTGATATATCTGATTAAAAATTAGAGGTAGAAAATTATGTTATAACATGGAGGGTTGGTGTCATTAGAAAAAGTTGAATGTTCATAAAAGCTGGTTGCATGTAATCTCAGCAGTGTCTAATCCTATAGATGGTCCCTATGGTGTTGTTTACATGGAATGGATTTTCAGACATCAATCTTGTTTTTGTTGTTTCATACTTTTTCCTAAGATGCCATCAGTGATGTGAGGTGAATGCCCCAAAGTGCCAGTTGACATATAGCTAGCCAGATGTCAAACATCTTACTTTTACAATTTCTGTAGATTGGGACATTTAATCATGATATGAATGATGGTTGGGGTCTGGCAACTGATGGAAAAGTCTTGTTTGGAAGTGATGGCAGTTCAACATTGTATCAAATGATTCAAACTGATCCTCAAACATTTAAAGGTTTGTCTATCCAATGAATTTCCATTCCTTTCCTTTCACCCTTTTTTCCCAAACCTTTTTTGTGTCCAGTTTTCAAACTAGACAATTTTTTGTTTAGTTTATCTATGTTTGCCTTGCATTTTCATGGAATTTACATTGCCCTATTTGTTGTAGCTGTATCAAAACAAGTTGTCTACTATAATGGCCATGAAGTACACAATCTCAATGAATTGGAATACATAAATGGTGAAGTTTGGGCAAATGTTTTACCGGTATGCCTTTGTGTGATTAATTATGATTTTAGTTAGAGAAAATATATCTCTTTCCCTTAAATTCTAATTTTAGCCATGTATGCATGATGTCTATTGCCCGAGGTTCTCTGTTTTGCTAGATTTTGATTGAGGTTGATATTTATTTGTGTAGACTGACTGCATTGTAAGAATCTCTCCAAATGATGGCAGTGTTCTAGGATGGATTCTCCTCCAAAAGTTAAAGTAATGCTTTTGTGTATGTTAATGATTTAATAAATGAAGTAAATCCTAAGTTGGTTTTCAAAGATTAGCAAACATCAAATTTGTCCTTGATGGTTTTCAGTCATCGCATGACATCAATTTTGTGCTAGTAAACGGTAACCTTTAGATTATTTTGATGCCAAAAAATTATCATTCAAGGACCACCACATTGATTAATAATCTTTTGAAGACCAAATTGGGGATTTACTCTATAATAAGTATATTTGTCCATTTGTTGCTTAATGTTACATTTAATCTATCATGTGCAGGAAGGAACTTGTTGATGCTGGGGCAATTAGTGTAAGGAGCCTGAACCTTTTGATATCTAGAGACAAGATTTTTGCCCTATCATTAAGTGTATACATGTTGCATTTTTATAGTGCTGCTATAATTTAAAAACAAGATATATATAAAAACAAAATGCTTTAAACCTTGAAGCATCACTCATTCCTGTTTCGAGATAAGTCATTAAAAGTTGCTGTTGCACTTATGTGTTGATCTTTTATATTTTAGGAAAGAGATATCTTGAATGGGATAGCATGGGATGGTAAGCAAAAGCGTATTTTTGGTAAGTTCCGGTCTTCTAATTTATTTAATTGTCAATTTTAAATTTGTTATTCAATCATATTATTTCCATTTCACCCATCTGTGACTTTTTCTTTTTTAACTATTATATTACTATTAGGCATGATATCTGATGATAAAAGGGGTCACATATTTATCTTACATTAAAATAAATATTAGTTCCCTAATAAGCATCAATTATTGAAAGTTGATGTTTTTGCTTTTTCTCTTTTTCCATTTACAACTCAAATAAGTTTATGCAACATATGTCTTTGCTTGCAGTGACTGGAAAACTGTGGCCAAAGCTGTATGAAATCAAGGTTTCACCTATAAAGGAACCAATTGAAGAAGGGACCATTGAGAAACTTTGCTTGCCTGAGCCTTATGTACCACCACCGAGCCCACCCCAAAGAGAAGGAGGTGAAGCTCAATAGGAAATTAATGGCATAATAAGTAGACTCAATAGGAAGTCCAAGACACCTTACTAGTTAAAGGACTCTATCTTATATTGGGTTAATTAGGATAAATGTGTCATTAGATCTTTTTCTTGTTTTCCTAAAAGTGTGATGTTGATGCATGGATGGCTCTCGTTCATTTGCTGGAAGCCTGTCTGGATATTTAATCGTTTTGTCTTTTGGATTCAATAATGTAAAATTTGAATAGTTGTTGTGTTTATTTTATTTACTCTCCTTTCCTCTTGCCCTAAAACTTGCCCAAACAACATCAACAACATCCTATCATTTTGATATTGTACAACTTTTTTTTTTTTTTTTTACAATCGTTGAACTAGGTTTGAACCTATGATCTTATGCATATTATCCCAACCCCCCACCACTAGGCTGACCCTCATGGTATATTGTATGACTTGTTGTCACTACATGAATTAAATAACAGAAAAATGTGTAGAAATTTAATTTTGAATAAATCTCTTATTAATTGGATTATGAAAATGTAGTTAATTTTTCATATTTCGAAAACAATATTGTTATTTGCCACACATGTAACAGTTAAATGATTTAAATAGTAAGATATAACTAAATAAGATGAGTTGTGTGTAATTGGTAAGGAATAAATTCGATTACCGAGTCACACGATACTACATAATTGAAACTAAAAAAAAAAACTTAGAGTTAAGTTACACAATGTATACCAAATAATACATGTCATTGTCATCAAATAAAAGATAAATCATCTAAAACAGGAAGGGGAAATTATAACAAACTCACTCCTTAAGTTGATCATAATTATTGTCCTAGATATCTACTCCAAGTGTTAAAATCAAACTTCCAAGTGATTCTCTCTTTTCTAGGATAGAATTGCCTTACTCCATGCTTCTTCTTCTTCTTTTTTTTTTAATTCATGCCTTTCTACTAAAGAGTGTGAAGATCTTGTACGTAGAACTCTCATATGTGGGCATCTTACATTCAAGACATATGTTTCACGAATGCGAATATCACGATCATGGTAGTATACACACATGTAAACACATGGAAGGATTAAACTTAATTATGTATAGGAGTACGTGCACAATGAACATACTCCATACCAACAAGCAATAGGCCCATGCTCTGCACATAGGAGTGGAAACAGGTCAGGTCATGCTAGACTTTGACGAGCCTGAGCCTGACCTACATCATAATCACTAAGCCTAGGCCTAGCCTATTTACCTGTTACATGCCTTTTTTTAGGTCATAGCCTGAATTGTTTAAAAGTCTGGCATGGCCTGAAAGCCTGTTTACATGGCCTATTCTATAGAAGGGCCTATAAATAAGCTAATAGGCCTATAGGCCCAACTAGGCCAACGAGCCTAAATAAGCCAACAGGCCTTGTTCATCACATAAAATATTTAATGTTTTCTAAAGATTAATATTAAATATAAATATAATATATATATATATATATATATATATATATATAAACAGGCCAACCTATTAGATTTAATAGGCTTTTTTGAAAGCCTAAAGCCTAGCCTTTTTAATTAAAAAGGCTTTTCAAAAAGTACAAGCCTAGCTTTTTTAATAAACAGGCCACGCCAGGCCTTTGGCGGGCCAGGTCGCAGGCCCCCGACGGGTCACCTAGCTTATTTCCACCCCTATCTGCAGAGGGGCATGAGAGAGAAGGTGATGACTAAAGGGGAATAAAGGAAAAAAAACAATGGGCCCAAACTACACGTGGAAGTGACACGTGACGGCAGTCGAATAGTTTTTATATTACTACAAACTAGCATTTTAACATGTGCAGTGCATAAGATAAGTGTTTATTTTTATATAACTAAAATTTATAATAAATAAATATTTTTTAATATGTAAATTATATTATAACTAGTGTTTTAGCCCGTGCAACTTACTACCTTATTTATATAGTCAATTGAAAGAAATTTGAAAAAAAAAAGAATTATATAACACATTGAAAGAAATTTTAAAAAAGAGATAATTATAAAAGAAATTAAAAACTATAAAATTAAAAAAAAAAAAAAAAGAGAAGAGAAGATGTAACAATGTAACTTTAATTTTTTTAATATTAACCTTGAAAATTGAAAAGTAAATTGAATTAAGGATTTAGAATTATTGACTGAAGAGAGAAATCTTCGAAATTAAAAAATAGAGTTAGAAAATCTGATAAAAGAAATATTAAAAAAAACCAATAGATTAGAGAGTATAAAATTTGAAGAAAAAAAATTATATAGTACATCGAAAGAAATTTTGAAAAAGATATAATTATAAAAGAAATTAGAAACTATAATTTTTTAAAAGAAAAAAAGATAAGAGAAGATGTAACGATGTAACTTTAATTTTTTAAATTAACTTTGAAAATTGAAAAGTAAATTGAATAAGGATTTGAAATTATTTATGAAAGAGAGAAATCTTCGGAATTAAAAATAGAGTTAAAAAAACTGATAAAACAATATTCAAAAAAATATAGCATCAGATAAAAAAGTGAATGAAAGTACTTATAGAAATATTGTGAATGTGGGGTAGTTACAAAAATTGATAAGAGAAATTTTAGGAGAAGTAGAAGAATAAGATGCATGCTAGGATAGTGAACTACACCACACTCCATGAAAGAAGAGTATTCAAATAAGGGTGAATGTGAGAGAGAGTGGGGAGAGTGAAGTAAGGAGATGAAACAATCTCTTATTTATTTATATATATAAGGAGATTAAATTTTTAATAAGTAAATATTTTAAAACACATAAATTATATTTTAGATTTATAATAAACAATTTGTATTCTAACATAAGGTTATTTTTAACTATTTGATAATTTCTTTTAGAAAATATTAAAATTTTATTTAGAAATAAAGATGAAAATCATAGATTAAAAGAGATAAGAGGTTAAGAAAATCAAATATAAATAAAAAGATAGTAGTTTGAAATAGTCTAGAAAGAAAATTTTTTGAGCTAGTTGTTAAATCAAATTAATTTAAAATTAAAATTAAAATTAAGAAGTATATTCAAAAGGAATAAAAAATTAAAAAAAAATACTTATTATATAAGATTATGATAAGATATGTATATCAATAATAGTGATAATAACTCCTAAAAATATTCTCATTTAAGAAAAATTCTTAACAATATTCTTAAAAAAATTCTTAAAATCACTCCAGTTTAAAATAGACTGAAGATGAATAGAAATAGACTACTAAATTGACAACTATGTTTTATTTTCAATTGAACATTGAACAAACCTTTGTTCTTTTTACCTCTTCTTTCTTAATCCAGTCATGTTATCAAGATATAGCATGTTGGACATTTTGGATGAATATGATGTAAGTGATAAAAACGTTAGGGAAAAGATGGTTTCCACTATTCTCGTGGGTTAGTTAGCAATTAGTACCAGAAATATGTGAGATAAAGATTTCAAAACTTGAAACCAAAGCAACTTTATCTAATATTTTCCCCAAGCCAAAACCAGTTGTTGGAAGTAACGTATCTTCATCAATTTCCAATTTTCTGAGTTGTTCCACATCAAACTCAACCACTCTCATAATCTTTCTCTTCCCATGCCTTTCAACACATCATCACGAGAATGAAGGTCTCAACATCAACCCCATTCTTTGGCATCCCATTATGGGCTTTGCTACTAGTAGCTTCAATAGTAGTACTCATTGTTGTGACATGTGTCATCCTGTGCTTTTGCTTCATATACTATCCTCGTAAAAAACCATACAAACCCCGTTTTTCTTTACCCAAATCAATAGCATGCAAGCACCACAGTGGTGATTTTAGCTCTTCCTCCCTTGACAAGAAGTTACTATCAGCATCAGGGAATGTCTCAGAACATGTGATGAACTTTGAGAATTTGTCATCAGGTCATAATCATGAGTTGGTCCTACCTGGCCAGTTTTATCCATTGGTTGATGGCATTGCAAAAGATGGTTATTTGAAAGGTTTCGAATCTAGTGGTAAGTTATGTTCCATAGTCAATGGTATGAGTAAGGGGTGTTGCTTTAGCCTCAGGGAGATAGTGGATGCTACTAATGGATTGGCTAAAGAAAATCTGATTGGAAGTGAGGATAATGGGATTGTTTATCTTGGTTTGTTGCCAAATAATAGACAGGTGGCAGTGAAGTGGCTAGCCTGTGACAGGTACATATATAGAATTGTTACCTAAATTCCTATTCAATTCAATTATATTGCTAGTGTTTACCAATCTATATTGATGTGAAAAAATGCTAATTCATTAGGCTATGTGATTGACAAATATGATTTCTTAGTAACAACTTGCAAGAAATTTTAACATGACGTTTTAATCCTGCTTGTAATTTGCATTTGCTTTGCTAAATCTATGGAATTATCAATTTAGTAAACACAGAAATGACTTTTTTGAGCTTAATTTAATTAGAATCATCTAGAAGGATTTGTGCATATTGCTTGACAAAAGTATGAGGTAACTTCATGTTATGTTTTGTTCTGCCTGATCATTTAAATGTAACAGAGTTTCAGTTTGCTAAAATTGTATTCCATGCAAAGCATCTAAAACCATCAAGAGGGGTTGTTGTTATTTGGATACAGTTTAGATTCAGACTTGGAAATCTGGCAAACCGTTTTGTTCTAGTTTGGCTTTACTGACTCACACAACTTGATCAAATAGAATAAACAATCACACTCTAATGATACAAAATACGTCTCTATTGAGTTTGATGCAAATATGTAAATTATGACTTGAATTTTTTTACCTGATTCATAGTCGCCAACCTGAGGAACTTTTTGCATCCCAAATGGAAGCAATTGGACGTGTAAAGCATAATAATCTTGTCAAATTACTTGGATATTGTGCTGAGGGTGCTTGCAGGTATATACTAGTTTTATCTAAAGCTAAAAAGTCTATCAAGTTCTGCTCATATTCATCATTGTGAATATCAAAATATTTAATACTTATGAGATTCCTCTCTCAGGATGTCAGTATCTGAATATGTAGAAAATGAAAGTCTGCATCACTGGCTTCATGAATTTCCTGTGCTAATCAGTCCTCTAACATGGGATATAAGATTGAATATTATCCGTGGTGTAGCAAAAGGGTGAGAATGAGATGTCAATCAAAATATACATAACAACTTTATCTACAAAAAATTGTTGTTATTTTTATGATCTAAAGACAAAGTACTTATGCAGACTGGCATACCTTCATGAGGAAGTGAAACCAAAGATCCTCCATGGCAGCATAAAATCTAGCAATATTTTGCTGGACCACCAATGGAATCCAAAAATATCTGATTTTGGCCTTGTTAAGGTTCTCAGTCCTCAACAGAATCACATTATACTGGAAGTGGAAGCATTGGGGTCAGTTTTCTTTCCTTGAAAAAATTATCAAATTATTTAACTTCATTCAATATTTCCACATTGTAAGCAATTTCTTCTTATCACATATTGTTTGATTATTTTAATTTCTATGCATTGTCTGTGTAAAATTTTTACATTGCTAATCAATTACAATTCATGCTAGGTATAACTTTCAAGGTAGTTATCACAGAAGTCAACAAATTTATACATGATAATTTGTGATTAGATGACCATGTAAAAAGCATTTATAGTGTTAGTATATTTAAATTAAATACTTATTTGATATAACTAATCATCAATTTTCAAATTAATTTTTATTTTCACACGCTCCAGTTATGAAGCTCCAGATTGTCATTCCAGTAGTACCTTAACTGAGGGTAATGACATTTATGATTTTGGATTACTTATCATGGAGATTGTATCAGGAAGGATTCCTTCATATCAGAGTCAGCCACAGGTACCACTACCAATATTGAATTCATCGGTTGTTGGTTTTCATTCCTGCTTAATTGTCTTTCGGATAATGAATTTAACATGACTCCAAATTGCAGGCTCATATAGTGGACTGGTTCAAATCAATGATTTCCAATGGAAAGATTGAGAACGTGGGGGATCCAAAATTGCTTGAAATGCCTTCTTCCAAGGTACTTAAACGGGTTGTTTTGGTTGCTCTAAGATGTGTAGATCCTGATGTGAATCCTAGACTCAAAATGGGAGATGTGGTTCGCATGCTTGAGACCAACATGCTTCTTTTTGAGGTGATAACAACTATTTATTATTTTTTTAAAGGGTAAAATATGTTTTTAATCACGATCACAATTTTTTGTTTTAATTCCTAATTTCATTCATTTTTAGTCCTTACATTTAACAAAATTATGCTAAAAACATTTGTGACGAGGGACTAAAATCACGTCATTTTGTTAAATGTAAGGATTAAAACTGAATAAAATTTTTATAGAGACTAAAAAACAATATTTCTAGGGATAAAAGCATATTTAAACTTGTTTTTAATTCCCTCTTCCTCATTTACTGAAGGAACGTCAAATTGCCATGGAGACTTATGAACACAATCACTCTTCACAAAATCAGCAAAATTAGGTGATACCAAGAGGAATATCAGAATAAGCAGCAGCAATTTCCATCAGAAAGTGGCAAGAAAATAACAATATTGTTCCTAAAGTCTATTGGCACACCAATTTGACAGAAATTTTCAATATTTTCTAGTAGTTCATTAGTTACTTGAGCTTTATCCGTAAGCATACTTTATTGAGTCAAATGTTGTTGTACTAAGATCTGAAGAAAAATTCTTCCTAATCACAGGTTCACGCAAAGCGACTATTCATTCTCTGAAGATATGTGTGCGTGAGAAATTAAATTACAGAGATATCAATCATTTCTTGCTCCTAATCCTTTATATTTATACTAAACCACAAATTAATATGTTTATAGGAATTAGACATAGTTTAAAGTCGGACCAGACTGTAACTACTTTCTAAATAAAAGCTCCTTAAAGATAAATTAAACAGTTGTTAAGTAGACATACAGTGTTCCAATCGGGGGTATATGTTACAAATTCACGTGAGTTTTATGCTGCTTAATTGCTTGATTTACTAATTAAAAATTTAAAATATAGCAATGGTTCAGATAGTGACTGTGTAACAGAATCCTGCGTTGCATTGACATCAACCTTGCAGTGAACAATGCAATTCAATAATCAACTTAATGAGACATAAATTTTTTGGTTTGAGACCTCATGTATCTTTGATAAGAGACAATGTTGCTCAAGGCAGATAGGATCACTATGGCTAATGAAACATGGTTTGATACCTATTGCTTACAGGTAGGGGTGGGCAAAACAGATGAACTGAACTATTATAGAACTGAAATGTAAAAAGCAGTTTGGACGAACTGAACTAAATTGTGTAATATTTTGGATGAACTAAACTGAACTATGTAACAGTTCGGGTGAATTGAATCAATCTGCTCTGATTTGTTTGAATTGTTCTCAATTAACATCATTTTTTGAAGCATATTTTTCACAGTTTTCAATCTCATAAGTTACAGTTCAGTTCGATTCAAACAGTTCAGTTTAGGATCACTTAACTAAAGAACAGTTTAGTTTTATTCAAAATAGTTCAGTTTTTTTAACAGCTCTAATTACATGATGTCCCAATACTAAAATCATTTTGGTAATAAGAAAAATAGACCATTTATTCTATAAGTTCGTTTTGATTTCATTTTTTAAAAACTCCTATATGGATGACAATACCGTTTGCTATATTATTCAAGTTTCGTATACATTCATTCTCTCAGAAGAATGAGACACTTTTAAAGGAACAAGTCTTCAGCTGAACACTTTCAATGGGCACTTTGTCATCTGGATAAGGACACTCAATTTTCTCTTCCTTCAGTGGCAGCAATTCACAAGGCTTAGGATAGACATTGCTTGTAACCCCTTCAATGTCAGTGCAGTTCCATTGCAATTTCTTTTTCCCACTATGGATGGTCACATTAGAAATACAAATTCCAGTAAAAGGATCATTAGCAATTCCTTCAAGTCTTGCTGAATATGTGACATTATCAGCATACACATCTCTATAGTTTATTCCAGTAATGTTGGGAAGTGCTTTGGGATCAAAGCCATTGTCAGGGTGTGAGCCATAAGAACCTGTCATCCAAAACACATACTTCATGGTGTTTAGGTTCATTCCTTTGACAAATATGTCTCTCACATATGCACCTCTGCCAACTGCAGTTTTGATTCTAACTGCAGATTGAGTGTTGATGGCTGTGAGGTCTTCAGCTCTAACATCTTGGATTCCACCAGACATTTCACTGCCTAATGCAATCATAGCACTATCAGGGGATACACATTCAAGCCTTCTAATTATTATGTGTTGGCTTGGCATTCCAAATTTGATTCCATACTCATCCCAACCACTTTTTATTGCTATACAATCATCACCAGAGACAATATAGCAATCTTCAATCCTAGTGTTGGTACAAGAATCTGTAAAAAGGAGGTTATAATTAGACAGTGGTTAAATTTTGGACCAATATAGTTTAGTATTTAGTAATAGTTGAAAATTTGTAATATTATGAAAGCCACTATGTCCATTACCTCTGATTGAAAACACATAATTAAGATGAAAAGTTCAAAATATGGGGAAAACAAACACATTTTTTAGAGTTTAATTTTAATAGATTGTATAAAGATTATGTAAAAATCACTTTAGAATCACTTCAAAAGTAATGATTACAAAGTCAACAATTTTCAATTATATTTTCATTGTTAGTGCATTCCAACTAAATTCGATTTCTTATTACAAGCAAATGCAGAATATCATTCATTTTCTCTCAAAACGATCTCTTTCCCTTTTTTCTTTTTATCTTCTGTTTTCCTCTGAAAGCCGGTGCAAATAATAATAATAATAATAAATAAATAAAATTACCTGGATCTATTCCATCAGTATTGGGAGAGTTAACTGGAGCAAGAATGGTTAACCCTTGAATTATAATGTCACTGCAGAGAAAGGGGGTGATAAGAACAACAGAAAATATTGTGCATTAAGATTAACCATCAATGCAATTATGCAAAATGAAAATCCTTGTCAAACCTGCTGTAAATTGGATGGACAAACCAAGATGGAGAATTGATCAAAGAGAGATTTGATATCTGGATGTGATCAGAGAACATAATCTCAATCATGTAGGGCCTGGTGAGTTTCAATTCACCCTTGTGAAACTTGTCCCACCAATAAGATCCTTGTCCGTCAATTGTCCCATTGTAACCTAATGAATAAAAACAAAAGGTGACATTAAAAATTAAAAATTATTTCCAATGAGACGTGACCTTAACAACCTCTAATAGCGGTTTAGTGATGAGGTTAGTAGTTACCAGTGATTACAACATCAGTGAGGTTAGTTCCAAAAATGAGACTACTAAACCTTCCATCAGGTGCATCCCTTCCTCTGCCATATGATGGTAGTACAGGAAGTGTGGGCCATTCTGATTCATCCTGTTAATGTGGGTCCACGGTCAATAAACATCAACATAATAAAAATAAAAAAAAAATAAAAAAAAAAAAAGCTATAGATTACGATGTCTAATGCAGCTGAACTAACTGCCAAGAAAGCATAGTTAGGCGAAAAGGTGAAAGGCTAGTGACTTGATATTAGGTGACCAAATACTAATAATGTACTGTAACAAGTAACAACTGCTACGTATCTTCGATTAATGTATTTTTACACTATAAAATAGGGTGCACATGTGCCATGTCGAAAAGAGATCATATTAAATATTTAGTAGTTATAGAAAAATACAATTCTCTAACTTGTGTCACATCTCAAATAAACATAACATGATTGACCACATGCTATAACATGAGACCATTAAATATTCTGATAAGGAAAATGCTAACCACCGGTTAAGGGAGTAAAAAGGGAAAGATTTTTATTAAGATAAATAAAAATGCACTCTCCTATAATTTTCAATAAAATCTTTCCTCTTTTAATTCCTTAACCGGTATAAGGGCATTGGTTAGCAACTCCCTTCTGATAATTCAAGAAAAAAGGAGGGGGGAGTGACTAAAATACCTGAGATGCAAGAATGGTAGCTTCATTGTGGAGAAAAAGAGTGAAATGGCTTGTGAGATTGAAGCTTCCTGTTAGCCATTTCCCAGGTGGCACAACAAGTAGAGCTCCACCATCAGATGCATAATGGCTGAGATTGCTAATTGCATATTGAAAGGCCTTTGTGTTAGATGTTTTTCCATCACCAACACCACCAAAATCAGTCAAAACTGCACTGTGTTTTCGGCAGCTGATAGCAGGGTACTCAAGGCAGTTCAATCCATTAGCCACTCTGCATTCAGCAACCGTCACTCCTTGTAACCCCAGTAACAAAACTGTGTAGATAACACCAACAACCTGTAGAAGAAAATCAGAGTTTATATCAAAACCAAAACACATCAAAGGACAAGTTTTCTTGTCCTGAACTCATTATTATAAGGTTTCAAATTGTGGTCCACAACTTCAATTGAGGCCCCACTATTGCATTTTTGGAGATTTTCATAACTACTGCAATTGCAGCCACATGAATCACATTAACAATAATTTTATGCAATTCACAAGAGAACGCTATCACTATTTAAAACCTTAAAAGTTAAAAGGTAATCATTATATACAAAAGAATAAAGCAAAGGCAGAAGAGGGGTCCATGAACAAACACAGAACCCAATATGATCTAAACACTGAAATATACTAACAAAATTCCGAACAAAACATTGTTTTTATATATCAGAAAAGCTCGATGCACACACACACACAAAGAAAAAAAAAACAATTACATAGGAGTTACTGAATTTTGGACACGGCTTCATAGTTTGAGTGTGACTGTGAGGTTTGTTTCGGTTTAATTTCTTTGGTGGCACAGAAGACAAAGGGGTCATATTTAAAGAGAATTATTACTAATGCATATTTGGTAGACTAGAGAGATTGTAGGTGATTATGTATCTGAGAGATATCAGAGAATTTCACGATCGTGGTGAAGATTTTCAATGCTACATTATAGAATACTATTAAAGTATGCAGTTACGTGTTAGGAAACCACAGTATGGTCACATGTGCTATGGCAGTTACAGGGAAAAAATGTCTAGGTGCATGAGAATGTGCCATGATGTCTTGCCATTTTTAAAAATCTTTTTTCCCTTTCTTGGACGATTTGAACAGTTATTTATACAACTATCACAGTGGTTATAGAAATTTTGCTTGATTGTTAACACTTTTTTTCAAAAAGGTGTTGTCTACTATTTTAGATTACTGCACGACTCTATTAAGAACATAACTCATGACATAGCATAATTGTAATTTGTAAGTTACGTTATTCAAAAAGGTTAATTTTTAGGAAGCGTTACTTGACTCTTGCGTCCATCAAAGGATAAGACTCTTGCGTCCATCAAAGGATAAGAGTAACGAAATGAACTGTACAAAGGAATTTATGTGTTGATTAATAAGCAGTAGCTAAATGCTATGTAGTGTCCTTATTATGGCACTAGTTAAGAAAGTAAAAGGAGAAAGTATTTTATTGGAAAGCGCAAAAATACACTCTCCTATGATTTTTAAGATGCACTCTCACGTGATTTTTAATAAAAAAAAGTTCTTCTTTTAATTTTTTAACCAGTACCCTTAGCAAGACCCTAAATATTAATACTTAATAAAAAAAAAGTTTTTCTTTTAATTCTTTAACCAGTACCCTTAGCAAGACCCTAAACATTAATACTCGGAGGAGGAAGACCGGAAGAGCTTTGTCACTTACATAAGTCCTATCTAATTCGAATAGAATTGCCTCCAATAGAAGATGTATGTGATCTATTCCAAAAACATTAATTTGTATATATATGCTGATTTGAAAAAAAAAATGCAGGTGTTAGCTATCATTATGTGTTTGGGTATTTTGTTTTTTGTGTCATAGCCATTTGCGTTTGTTGTTGATGTAAATATTGTTTTCATATCTGTTCATGCTAGAGAACATGTTGTTGAAGACTCCCAGAGCTCAAAGTGACCTCAAGAGTTCAGTGAGCTTTAGTAATGTTCAACTTGGTGTGTATGAGCTAATCAAGCCTATTTAATAGGTGTTTTGCCCTTTAACTATTCTCTCTTTTGTTTTTTTCAGGAAGAAGTAGTGTGTAAATGGTGTCTTAGCTAAAAGAAGGGTTTAAAAACTATTATACTAGTCCAAAAGAATCAAAGGCTCACAAACTTTTTGTTTTATAATATCTCTCCTTGTTATAAATGTGCGAGGATTTAGTTGATGTCAAATAGAAGTCTCAAATATTTTCTAGTTACACAAAAAAAAATGTTCAAGGTTATCGGTCCTACAAGAACAAATTAACCTACAAGACTGAGGTTAAACTTGATAAAGGGTTTGCGACTCAATCAACTATATATGGTCTAGTTCTCAATCAAATGGTCTACAATCAACCATTTACTTGTCATTCTCTAATCATTCTATTACAAATTTCGTGACAAAATAAATGGAATAGTATTAGCGAGGTATTTTGGAAGTAAATTTTCTCTCTATAAAATTTGTCTCAAAATAAGTAAAATACGTATTAGTGAGGAAAATTTTCTCTTTAAATGACTCATCACAAAATTCATCATAAAATAAATATTTTTGGTGAGGGATTTAGGGAAGAAACTTTTCCCTCTCATAAAGTTTCATCACAAATGTAAATTAAATGATTAAAAAAGGATAATTTTCGTCTTAATAACTTTCTAAGGAGAAAAAATGAAGATAAATTGTTAAATTGATTATGCAATAATTCTAACATATTAGCCATTGATACTGATAGTTTACCGATATAAGTTACCGATGGTTAAAGCATTGTTATTGTAACCAATGATTTTTGGTGTGTTTGGATTACATTTTAGTTGAATGTAACACGTTTTTTTCAATCCGGTAGTGTTATTACTCTCCGTTTTGTGCATTGAAATGCGCAAACAAATGTTTGGTGCCTCTAAAATGACAATTCAAACACACTTTATCATTCAAACCTTAAGCAAGGTCGGGTTTGAGTATTGTGAATGGAAAAAAAGACGTGGTTGGGAGGAGAGACCCCACTAAAGATGGTCAGTCAGGTCCCTCAGCAGAGATTAGGCATCAGCAAAGCTAGTAGATACTCTGCACCAATGTCACTATATTTTATATATATATATTATACATTTTTAACTCATTTTTGTGAAAACTTTTGACAAGTGTCAACTTCTGGTGCAATTTTGCCACATGTCAACTTCGAGTGCAATGCATTCCGGAGAACTCTTCTATTTCCCTAATAAGAAACAATCGTTCATCTGAATTTAAAAAAGTAATTAACTTTCCATTATTCAATTTTAGTTGATTGTCCCATAAATCGAGGGGGTCTAGCTCAATTGGTTGAGCAAGGTGCGTGAGTTATTGTAAATCTCTGGTATTGTGTTCGATTCCTATGGATAAAAAAAATTAATTGTCCCATAAAATAATTTTAATTGAATTTTAAATCCAAATCAATCAGTATTAATTGAATTAATTGATTTATGCACTACCTTAGTTACGGGGTTGATATTGTCAAAGGTATAAAAGGATAGATCACACATATTGCTAAGAAAAAAAAACATATTGCTAAGAAATTATCTTTTAATTATATAATTTATTCTTGGCTTAAATATCTTTTTATTCTCTTAAATTTATGTCAAAGTTTTTTTTTTAGTCAAACTTAAAACTGATAATAAGATTGGTTAAAATATAACACTAATGTCACTAAAAACAAAAATGGTTCCAATTTAAAAAAAAGGTAACTTAAAATTTTCATATTTTCAAAATAATTTTATAAGATAATTAATAAGAGATATTAACCTTTTGAAATATTTAACCCACATGATTGGTGTAGTGGTGTAAGGCTTCGTTGCGTTCACATGTGAGGAACTATCTATTTAGCGGGAGAACCCGTGTTTCAATTCCCTCTGTATGCAAAATTCCCTTGGGTTAACGGTAGTCACACACCGCGAGCCAGATTAATATCTGACCCAATGAGTTGGGAGACACCCATCGTAGTCTTTGACCCAGGAAAAAAAACCTTTTGAAATATTCAATAAGCTTTTGCATACCTTTTCATATATATATATATATATATATATATATATATATATATATAATCAAAATATACAACAGCTAATACCATAATCAATAAAGCAGTGGAATCATATCCAGATTGGGCCTTGATCATTTCCTTAAAGAAGTCCATTGTTGTCCTATATCAATTATTTTCAAGAGATGCTACAACAATGTGTTGCAAAATCTCATCAAACAAACTCTTTGAAGAGGTGAAGTCTAACCATAGGAGTTGGAATAAATAGTGAGTAAAGATCTTAAAGTGGGAAGATGAATTAGAACACCTATCTTTAAGGATGCACAATAGGCTACAATGGTAGTCACAATTTTGGGTTTTTAGTCTCAATTTGATATAATCAACAAGATCAAAATTGATATCTCTCATATGAAAATGCCTTTGCGGCATTTCCTCAAACAGTTGACTTATCGTGCAAAAATTATGACAATAGACACTTAGCAAAAACTATAACAAACATTTTAATTTCATTACTCTGTAAAATAAAATATGGACAGCCATAAACCATGACAACATTTTAATTGCTTGTCCGGTAACAATCATGACAGCAACAAAACAATGGTATTCATGATTCTATCTTGTATTCGAGATACAGAAATGAAGTGCACAATTACTTATGCTTGTATTTGTCTTCTCGAAACAGAAGACAAAGGGTCAGTTAAAGTTGTGTCGGTTAAAGAAACAAATAAAAGTCAATGTTCATTTTTGAGTCAACGTAACATTAGTTAATGCAAAGTGTTTGCCACCTTTGTTAATAATTAATTTCTACCAAAAAAAATTAACTGATCACCTTAAGTGGAACTCTCCTCCCAAATTACATTATTTTTTTTCATCCACAAGACTCAAATAAAAAATTTTACTTAAAAAATTCAAGTTCAATTTCAGTCAGACCAACAACATATTAGGTGAGTATTCATTTAAAAATGAGAGGTGGTGTACATGTTAATATGTCATTTAATGAGACCTCAGAAAAAGTGAATGCAATTTCCCTTTATTTTTAAGAATGCTTTCCCATTTAACTTGTCGCGTTGATAAAAATATATATATTAAATCTAGACGTTATCCCAATTTTTATCCCAGATAACCAAGGCAGGTGAGAATACTTGCCTAGACACTGGACCAATCCTTGAGTAGGATCTTAATTAAATCTCAAATGTTTACGACTTATGCATTTTTTTTAAAAAATAAAATAAAAAATCTGATATTGTTATCCACACTGAGATTGTGCACCAACGTTAGAGTCAAGTAAAACCTTACCCTACCCTTTCAGGTATCCTGTAATTAATGGTGCCAAACCCCACTTGAGTGGCATACATCACTCAATGCCCCACATAAAGGGACGAACCAACTATAACCAAATGGAATGTAGCTGACGCCCCCATCCCACTAGGGGCTAGGGGGAAAACAAAATGCCTCATTTCCTCTCTCTCTCAAGCCAAAACCAATTTTAGGCACCAATTATTGTAACACCACCACTTTCTGTTTTTAACTTTTATTTCATATCTATCTTTTATATTATATATTGCTGTAAATAATTATTTATATGCAAGCAAAATTTTTGGATAATTTTATTTCATATTTCTGCTTTACACTGATAATTCTTCAAAACAGATTTGTATTAGCTTTTCTCATTGGCTATTTTGTATGATCTTGCTCTCCTACTTATCTCTTTCTCCAGCTCTTCTAGCCCTCCCACCTTTTCAACTTCCTGCATGCCATATTTAATTATTTATAGTGACGTTAATAATAATATAAAAAAAAGTTTGAGCTAATCAACTAAATATTAATAAAGTGTCTAAGAATAAAAAAAATTAATACTTAAAAAATTATAATCAATTAAATAAGAACAAGATAAAGAAACAAAATGCAACTGACCTTTGGTCCCAAAAACAGCCCATATGGCACCCCATCGAATTTTTCCGAATGGTGAAGCTGAGATAAAGACAATAACAGTATCACGGGCATCAGAACAATGAAAAATAAAATGAACAGAAACAAAATCCTCTTCTTTTTTTTTATTCACCAAAAAAAAAAATCCTCTTTTTTTGACTTCTTCTAGAAAATGAAAATTATTAGTCTTGCTAATTAGTGTCACGTTAAACATACATTAGAAAGTGAGAACATTTTCCAATAAAAAAAAATTAATTTTGTTGCATAATGTTATCCTAATGATGATAATGAAAATTACTTGGTGAGCAGCGGCCACCCTTCTGAGATAGGGCACATTGGCAATGGGGCCCACCGGGAATCTCTTATGAACCAATCCATCGTGTACAAACATGTAGGCCATCCCAAATACAGTAATTCCAAGACCCTGTTCATAGTTGAAGGTATCTTAGTAAAAGTGATCAATCAATATCAATGGCATTAAAGTCTAATTAGTAATTATTATTTTATTGGTAACCCTCTATTGCCAATAAAACCGTTAATCAAGAGTCCCACTCCCAATCAAACTCTTAATTAAAGAGAAAGAGATAATAAAACAAAAGAAAAGATTAACTTGGATTTCGAGAATGAATTCACGCACCGCACCAAAGCAAAGGCCAGGGACCAGTCCCTTGTTAAAGAAACCGTAGGAAAGGAGAGCGATGGCAGGGACAGCGTTGATTATTGCAAATACATCGTTAAGCTCGAAGGGTCCTTCTCTTGGTCGATGGTGGGACTGCAATTGAAGTAAAAAAAAAAAAATTGTTAGTTTGTGTTGATGCACGGATCCAATAGTTTCTGGTGATTGGTTGCTGAGACATCACGAGGATTAACCAAAACCAAACAATTTTTTCTTGTGGGTCTCGGACTTTGACACTTTGTGGTGTTGGACAATTATAAAAAATGTGTTTTAGATTGTTCATTTTCTATTCAAATTGATCTTGGTTTTTATACCCTAAAAAACGATGATTTTTGTCTTCATATTTTTTATGATTTGTGAATTTTGTGAATCTTTATAAAATTTAGAATATGAAATTCCCCTGTTGTTAAAAATTAAAAATAGGGAACCCAAAATTATTATTTTTAAAATACGAAGACTAAGAAAAAATTTCACCAAAACTTGAGGACCAGAACATATTTCAACCAAAAAATAATAATTAAATTAACTTAAAAAGTGAAGGAAAGACAGGATTCAGAGGAAAGATGAAGGAATTGAACACATTTTAATAACAATTTTCACCAAAAATTGAGGATCAGAACACGTGTTAACAAAAAAAAATCACTTGAACAGTGAAAGAGAGACAGGATTCAGAGGAAAGATGAACCAATTAAAAGCATACCTCATGCATGTGCCACAAGGAAGCATGCCAGAGAGCCTTATGAGCCCATCTAGCCCAAAACTCCATACCCACCTGAAAATCAGACATACCCAGTTGAATTAATCACTCAAAATCCACAAAGAACTCACCCAATTCTGAATTCACAAACCACCCAAAACTGAATCGGAATCATAATCAGTTAAAAGGACTACTCACAGCAGCACCCACTGATAGAGCAAATGTG
The DNA here is from genome assembly GCA_026413185.1 of Pueraria montana var. lobata. NCBI lineage: Eukaryota > Viridiplantae > Streptophyta > Magnoliopsida > Fabales > Fabaceae > Pueraria > Pueraria montana. The sequence goes on from CM048648.1 coordinate 79,908,502, forward strand.
CCAAACATTTCAGACCAAGGCACTTCTCCACCCTACACAAACCAAGCCCAATTTCATAATAAGATTATATCTTCACATGCAAATCATTAATCAATCATGCATGACACCAATGTCAACACATAAAAACAAGGTTTTAAAAAATGTCTGCAACCACAATTGTGACCGCATTTATCTGTAATTTTCTGCAACATCAAGAATCGCGATGAAACTACAATCGCAACCATTTTTTTAACACCTTGCATAAAAATAAGAAAAAAAAAATCAATTTTAAGGCACCACCTACCTCCATTTGCCACCAGAATCTATAATAAACAGCAAACACTGCCATGGATGTGATGCCAAAGCTAGACATAACTGCAGCGACGAGGTAAGTGAACCTCTCAGACTCTTTTCTGGCCAATTTCTCAGCTAACTTTGGTGACAAAACTTGTTGAGGGGGAACTTGTTGAGGAGGAGAGGGTGGTTCTTGTGCCTCAATTTCCATGTGGGTGCTTTGTTTTGGGTCCTGCATGAGGACACAGACGGTGAAAGTTGACAATTTTTGGGTTCTTGGGACTGTGGTGTGGTGGAAAGTTCTCAAGGGGGAGAAAAGGAGTGTTGTTGGGATTGGTTTGGGGAGGTGGGGTTGGTGGAAACGGAGGAGGGGCTTCATGGTTATGGCGGCGGAGAGTCCTACCGCCATGGTGGAAGTGGAAAGTGTGGAGAATTGAGAACAGTGTTTGATTGTGTTGTGTTGTGTGTGTCTCTGATAGAGTTAGAGTGAGACTCTGAGAGAGAGAGAGAGAGAGAGAGAGAGAGAAGGTTTGTGTGAAGAGGAAAGGCTTGAAGTGTGGAGGTTTAAAAAGGGGGATGAACAGAGACCACAACTTTCTCTCTGTTATGTGTGGAACATTTTATTTTTTTTTGGTGGTTTTTTTTTTATGTGGGGACACTATAGAAAACATAATGAAAAAACCTCGTGGAACATTAACCCAACGTAGAGGGGTCATTTTCATTTACTAGGGACAAATAAATGCCACAGCAGTAAATGAAATGTTTTTTCATGGTCAATTTTAATATGATAATTTATGGGACATTTTGCAGTCAAAAAAAAAATTATGTTATATACAAATTTTAATAAGGCTCGATTTTCTTCCATTTATGTAAAAAATAAGAAAAGGGATATACTAGATTAAAGAGAATAGTTGCTCAAATTAAGGGAAAAAAATGTATAATGGTGTGACTCGTTTAAGATATGTACAAGTTAGGCTTCATTTTACTTTGATCATTAAAAGTATCACAGTAACATTTAACATATTTTACTGATGAGACTATATGATAAATGACACTGGAAATTTGTACCGGTGAGGATTGAACACTCCATCCCTTAAACTAGACTACCATTATCCTGTGTGGATCATCTTTACTAGAAATTTTCGGTAAGAGAGAAATACATACAAAGAGGTTAAAAAATTGTACACATATTTTTTCTTTGTGTGTATCTCTCTTCTACTAGAAATTTTTAGTACTAGAGAGGATACATACTCACCATTACCACTAAGCCAAAGTGTTGATTTGATATATGAACGGAAATTATGCAATATATAACTTAATTTATATTTATTAATTTATTAATATATAATAATAGTATTAAATATTAATACATATAAATTAATTAATATATACTAATAACATTAAAATTAATATTAAAAATTTATGACTACCAGCAATAAAACCTTATTCCATTAGGTAAGTTTTAGAATTGTGGGTTATGAGTCTAACTCAACCTTACAAAACTAGCTTGTAAGGTGAAGGGTGTCCCCCCACTTATATACATTATTTTAGCCTCATCATTAGTCGATGTGGGATATCCAACACACTCCCTTCACATCGAGGACTGGACATCTCGAGCGTAAAGTTTGCAGGACTGGACATCTGCGAGTGGTCCAATAGTGGTCCGATAGCGGGTGGCATGATAGGTCCAACAACAAATCGCTAGGATAGACTCTGATACACCATCTTAAAATTGTGGGTTATGGGTCTAACTCAACCATACAAAATTAGCTTATAAGGTAAGGGTTGTCCCCCACTTATATATACTATTTTGGCACCATCACTAGTCGATGTGGGATCTCCATACAATCTTAGAATTATGGGTTATGGGCCTAACTCAACCCTAAAAATCGGATTGTAAGATGAGGTTTGCCCCCCATTTATATACACTATTTTGGCCTCATCACTAGTCGATGTAGGATCTTCATACCATCTTAAAATTGTGGGTTATGAACCTAACTCAATCCTACAAAACTGACTTATAAGGTGAGGGTGCCTCCCACTTATATACACTATTTTGGCTTCATCACTAGTCGATGTGGGATCTCCAACAGTAAGGTCGGCTATATGGATCACACAATGCCATTTGACATGATTAAAAACCAAAGTTTCATGTATTATTTAGCCTAAGACCTTCCTTGACGATATCCTCCAATGTCCATTTTGGTCTCCCTCTTTTCCTTTTCACATGACTAAAAATATGCAATCACTCTTCTAACTGACACTTCTTGTAGCCTTCTTTGTATATTGAAAAAAAAAAAAAAAAGAACTCCCCTGTGTTTTTCATTGCTAGTCCCAAGCCCAAGTTAATGAGGAGAGTTGTGTTAGGTCCTCGACAGTCAATGTAAAACTCGTCGTTATACCAAACATGGATTAAAAATTTATTCCTAATCAATATAAAGTGATAAATATAAATTAGTATATAATAAATACTAATAAATTAATAAATATATAACAATATTAAATATTAATATACAACAATAAATTAATATTAAATACTAATTTATTGGTAATTAATATTTATTAATATTTAATATCTATTAATTTATCAGTATCTAATACTCCGTATCTTATTAACTCATTATTAGTATTTCTTAATTTATATATTTATTAGTATTTATTAAATACTAACATTTAATATCTCTCTCACTCTAATAAATACTAATATTTATTAGTATTTAATATTTATTAGCTAGTCCTTTTACTCGTGTGATGTACGGAACTTTTTTTCTTACAAGTGTAAACCGTAAATTATACTCCTTCCGTTCCAATTTATATAACGTTTAAGGTTTTGACATAAGTATTAAGGAGTGCAATTAATTTGTTGAATTTTCTAGAAAACATTAGGTAAGTTCCTAGTATACCCTTTATCTCGCTAATTAATTACTCATTATACACTACTCACACTAAGTATTGATTAAGGGTAGTCATGGAAAAAGATATCTAGTGCAGCATTGATTTTGTAAAACGACATCTATTTTTGAACAATTTTTTTTTCCTAAAACGTTATATAATCTGGAACGGATGGAGTAATAGTTAGTTAAATTAAAATTTATGTACCATTGAGTATGTGGATTAACTGGAGCGGGATTATTTTAACTTAATCGATTCAAGTCTTAGGTATGCATGCAACTGTGTTAAAAATTTGATAATTTTATCGCCCATAATAGTCCTATCTGATTCGAACATGATTGTCTTTGGTGAAAGATACTTGTAGTCTCTAAAAAAAAAATTATACTTGATATACACATACACTGATACACACACACACAAAGGCATTCAGATCCTGCTTGACGAAACAAAATAAATTGTCGATAGATAGAAATACATGTTGTACACACACACACTAAGGCAAATACTTTAAATCTTGCTTGGACAAAGTGAAAGATATTGTAGATAAATATAAGTATATCTTATTCGTTGACATCTCAAAAACATTTCGCCATAGTTAGGACAATTAAACCAACTCTTATACAAGCTCTAAGTGGTTAGTTCATTTGACCATATACTAGAACTATTTTTTATTCTGCAATATTTTGTTCGTTAATTATTTCAGATTGTTTCATTTTCATATAAAGATTATTTTCCGGATGAGTACGAAATATGTAGTCATTTATATTATAAAAAATTTATCTTTAACAAATTAGATTTATTAAGCAAATATTTTTATTTTTAATTTTTTATTAACTTGTTTCAATTTTATATTTTAAGAAATTTATACTGTATTGAGTATTTTATATTATTCACACTTTTTTGTAATTATAATCTTCAATTTCATTTTTCTCAAAAGTGTATAAAAATCTTAGTCAAGAATATTTTGTGAATACGGCATGTTTATTATTCTAATATGAAAAATAGTTTGCCGTCTTAAAAAATCATGTCGACTTACATATATTTAAAAGGATCCTTGTGCCATCTGTATCAGTGTATGTAGTGAAATTTGTGAGTTGATGTAATCATATTGGTAAGTTGACTAATGTTTGCTATATACTTCCTTTTTTTTTTTTTTTTAAGTGTCATTTAAGATTGTTACGTAGAAATTAAAAAATGAAATAATTTTTTTTTTATTATAATAAAATAGTTATAGAATTTCTTATTTTATCTATTTTCTTTTTCATTTCATAATAAATATATGTGTAAATTAATTAAAAATTAGAAAATAAATAATAATATAATTAATAAAAATATAATTAATGTGATCTTAAATTTTATAAAAAAAAAAAAAAATCTGACACTTAAAATGGAAGGGAGGGAGCGAGTAACTTCACGACTCGCTTTCGTAAGCCAATTAAATTAATCTTCGAGTAATCCAAGAAACGACTGAAGGCCAAAATGAGCACTTTCAACGCTACCATGCATGATGCATTTTAGAGAGTTTTATCTTTAGACGTTGTTAATTACTTCCAGAAATTAAACCCGCATGAAAGCTTTCTTCACGAAATCAACGTATAAATCTATAATTTTTGGATGGACAGTACATCATCATCAACATCATAATAATAATAATAATTTTGAACATAGTATTTTGGCCAAGTACAGAAGTTCATTTAAATAACTACCATTTAATTTTCCATAAAAAAAAAAAAAAACTACCATTTAATTTCTATTATTGTTTTGAGTTCTGATCTTTTACCCCTTGTTTGGTAAAAATACTGTAGCATGGATTTGAGAGGAAAATTTAAAAAATTATTATGAGTTTCATATTTTTATCACACTATTTTAATTCAAATATTTCTTCTCTAATTCATTCCATTTCACTCTACCAAACTATGCATTAAGGAAAGTTTTGTTTGAGTTTTATAAATAAATAAAAAATAGCTAAAAGGAGAGACTGCATTAAAGGAAGCAAGTTAGTTCTCCAGTAAAAATTAATCATTAAGAAAGTTGATAAATATTTTATACTAAAAAAAAAAAGAACAAACATCTCTCAACATATATATTTTTCCACATCTTGTTGATTCAACTAAAAGTAGACTTTAATTTATATTTTATACATTACCCTTGTTAACTAAGTCAACTAAATATTCATCGAACCTAGCTTCAACTTGCAATGCAGTCCCAAGAGGCAGAACAGTCAAGGCCACACAGCTTTACCACCACAATGCAGTTCTAAAAGGGTAGAAGGAGAAGATCCAAAAGAAAACAACAGGTATCTGGCTGGCCATTGGGGTTCCAATTTTTTCTGTTCTTTCAAGAAAGAGTGAAAAATTAAAGGATTGGAAGCTGAGATGTGGCTGCATTTCGTAACATTATGCTTGTGCGAGCTAGCTAGGGATGGAAATTAAATTAAGACCACGGGTCTTTAGGGTACTATAAATCAAGCGGTTCATAACTGAAATTCGGCCAAAGTGTACGAATGTGACGTTGTTGAATATCAAATTGTCCACCGTTCATTAACTGCATGTCGACCCTACTGCGTACACTTTTTAACATCATACTATAAGTTGCTGAAATTTTAGAAAAATAAAATTTAAATTTGGTCACGTAATGATGTAAGGGTATATAGTTAATACGTTCTTGTCACACAATTTAATTGAAAAGTTTGTTTCAAAATGCGTGTACCAAATGAGAAATTTTAATTTGTTTGTGTCTGCGTTCTTCATTCAAAGTTGTATAAAAAGGAATGGGAAAAAACTATATTCTTTGTCTAATAATTAGGAATAGGGTAAAATATATTTTGGTTCCTCTAAAATTTTTTAAGTTTGGTTTTAGTATTTTAAAAAAAAAAAAATTGTCCATTTTTCGTCTTTTTAATTTTAAAATGTATCACTTTTAGTCCTTAAGCATTATTTAAACTAGTTTTCAGCCCTTTATAAAACGTTATCTTAAGACTAATAACTTTGATGCCCTGCAATTATTTCATGACCTTTTCATGGCTTTCTTAAGACCAAAAACTAAGTTACGTACTCAAGTATCTCCCTAGCTAACGCATTAACAGCAAAAACAATGCCAAGGGGTGAGTATAAACATGAGCATGCATCAATTTGTCAATAACATGAGCTTTTGAGACATTATCCATTCAATTACCTTTTTTTTTTTTATCAATTTGAGGACATTGAGATTTAAAGAGTTCTTCACCCTTCTGAATAGGCCTGACACATAGAGAATGAGAATTTATATAAAATCATTTGAGAACCTTTTTAATATATCTTTTTATGACAGTCTAAGAATGTCACATGACCTATCATAATAAACCTAGATGTCTAAAAAACTTAAAGTATCACTAAGGACCTCTATATTAAAGTGACTATTCAACATATGTTTAGTCTCAATCAAAAGTTCAATGTAATTGTTAGTATGAATATCATTAACATATGCAACAAGCATTATAAAATTGCTTCCATTAGTCTTCAAGTAAATGCATTGATATGAGACATTTTCTTTTAAACTAAAAGAAGTGATAACATGGTGAAACTTCAAGTACCATGATCTAAAAGTCTATTTTAATGCTAACAACACTTTTTCTATCTCTCTGTCTATGATTAATTTAAATTTATTAAAAATAATTAATTTTGATAAGTCTTGTTTCTCATTTAATAATTATTTCTCCTGATTTAGAAGTGTGACTCATCAAAATTGATAATTTTTAATAAATTTTTAACAATAAAAAAATGTTAGAAAGAAATTATCAAAGAGAGTATCATTAACATTTCTCTACTTAAAAATTTTCAACGTGCAAACCTTAAAAGGGAGAGTAAATACACCAAGGCATTCCAACATATCAGGGGATGCCCATAAAAAGTTTCCAACAGATCAATTTTGAATTTCATATATGGACGTAATAAAGAGAAAATTCACATAAACTGAAAGAATGTATATCCAAAAATCGGTTTTAGATCCAACCATTTGACTCGCACAAACCACTCAATGAAATTATCTAAAATTTCAATATGTTGGTTGTCCAATAACATCTTAAACGAAGTTCTAAGTCAATTTGATAAATCATTGACAAAAATAAAAGATCCCATATTCAAGGTTCTAGCCTTCTAGGGCCAAATATGAGGTTCAAAATTATAATGTTTTACTGCATTTCACAACTTAGTTTTCCTATATATAAGAGTTTAGACTATGAATAATAAAATCCCTAAATTCATAATTTAGGCATAAATAATAAGTTTTCTATATTTCAAATGAAAAGTTTTTGTTTACTTTTGTAAAATGAAACATATTTGAATTCAATTTATTTTATGAATTTTACCTAAATAATAACAATAAATTTGCATAATTAACATTTTTCATTGGGTGTCCTTATTTTATAGTTGTGATGGACAATTGGACATGATTCAACGCGGTTTGGACTCCACTATTTAGATAATAACGATGTCGTAGGCATCCACGATGCCGCCTCCTCAATAGTCTCTAACAACAACATCCCCTACTTTCACTTTTCCATGTTGTCGTTTGTCCCTCACACAAATAGGTGTGTGAATTGTGATAGGTCCAACACTTGGGGACCCCTACAATCTGACACGTTCGTACGTGTGCATGTGACACTTGGCCTTTGACCCTACGCCATTGCCTAGTGCTCATAGTTTCAATCCCAATGTCTTCCACCATCTTCCTATTTTTAATCTTTTTTTAATATTTGTACTAAGCACTGAGTAATTAGGTCACACTTTCACTCATACGATTCTAGCCATGTGTCACACTCCCCCGTTTAACCTGCAAGAAATTAGAAAAAGAATGGGTCCTCGAGTTTACACTTTAAAACGTCATAGTCGCTAAAAAGGGGTTTTGCACCCCACTAATCGTTTACCATCATTGCTAACAAGGTGTACCAATTGAATTGTTAACTTGATTGATTTATCCGGAATCAAACTTACGTATCTGAAATTTTTTCTTTATAGGGTGAAATTCATCTAATTTTGGGTTTTACTTTTTATTTAGTATGTTACAATTCTCAAACTAACAAAATTTACATGAATTATAACTCATAAGAAAAAGTGTGTTAGAAAAAGAATACTAAAGAGTGTATATTAACAATATTTTTCTTATTTTAAAAACTTTTGAATTTATTCATTAATTGAAATTGAAAATTTGTTCAATCATCTACATAATTAATGTTGACATTAACTAGTGATGTAAAATTTTAATTATTATTATAGAATAATACAATTTTTTAAAAAATATTATGCTTAAATTTTATCCAATTTATTATATCAACCAATTTTTTTTAGAAATGATATTTGTACATCAAGTTATTTTATATTATTTTTAATTTTATTTGTTTACAATGTTAAAAATGTTCAAATATACTTTTTTTTATAGGAAAAGTAAATAATGTAAAAATAAAAATTTATGTACAATTATTGTTTTTCCATATCTTTGTGCAAGTTGAGGTTTAATGTTTAAAGAATCTTCAATAACATATTTCTGTTTTGACAACATGAACAAAAGAATATTCTCAATTATTTTATATTTTAATAGTTTTTAAGTAAAAATTAATTTTAGTGATGTTGTATCATAGAAATTTAGATAGTTTTTTAGGTTAGTTTTAGTGATGTTGTATCATAGAAATTGAAGTTTTACTTTAATAATTTGTATGATAAAAATTTATATTAAACATTAGTATAAGTTACTGAAATTTTGATTGAAAAATAACATAAAATATACCAAAAAAGCTCTCTAAATTTATCCTAGATATAATTGGGTTAAATTGAAATAAATTAATTGAAATCGATCTGCATAAATTTGTGTCTTCCATTCCTTTGGTTGGAACCTAATAACTTGATAACCGACCCATGTTTTTTTTTTATATTTTTTTTTTGTTACATAACCGACCCATTTAAACTTGAACCCTTTTATAAAAAATTGCCAAATTTTAATACGTGATAAAAAAAATAAAAAAAAGCTTGAAATCACCCTTGTATTGAAATGTATTTTATAATTTTATAAATTATAAAAGTAATGTTAACTATAGCGACAGTTAATACAACTGATATTTTTTAAAAATTTAATAAAAATAGTGCCAATCCTTCCTATTAATAGTGGTTAAAAGGTTCTCTTTTAGACCTTTTCCTCGTCATTTTCATCGTTTTTTTTTTCATTTGCATGATTTAAGTTGTTTTCTCACTCATTTTCTCACTCAGTTACATTATTTTTTGACCCATTTTCTTATTCATTCACATAGTTTTTTTCCCTATTTGTTTGAATGAATTTTCTCTCCTATTTTACCCACAGATGTTCATGGTTTTCCCCTACTCATTCAATTATTTTCCCATTAATTTTTTTTCCTGCTTGTTAACATGATTTTTTCCACTCATTTCTATTTCATTTTATTATTTTTCCATTCATTTGAATAATTTTTCTTACTCATTTATATGATTTTCGTTACTAATTTAAATAGCTTTTTGCTAAAATTTCTAACTCATTTTCATAGTTTGTCATACTCTCATACAACTTTTTTTTTTTTCTCTTTTAAGTCATACTCTCATAATCCTTGAAAGTTAGAAACAATACAAAATATTGTAAGAGCCTATCAAACACAATCACATGCAAGGTCATTGTAAGTTTCCTAGGGCGGTAGAGTTAGAGTGACACTTTCTTTTGGCCCCTTGGACACAAACCTAACCTAACTTATTGGTTCTGTACTGTACTAAGTACGAACTAATTAGAAACGTGCAAGCTATATATAGCGTGTACCCATTTGGTTTCTCCAATTGTTTTTGTTCCAATAAAGAAAAAAGCAACATTAGTGGTATATACGCTTCACCTTTCTCAATGGTCTACTGTTACAAATGGATTGACAAAGCAAAAGAATAAAATGTTACAAGTGGATTGAGACTACAACTTTCCCTAAATTGTTTGGCGGTGTTCTCTTGTAATTCACACCTATCAAATTTAGAGAAACACATAGGAAATGACCACTCCATTGCTTACATAATATCTTAAACTGTGTTGGTGACTCGGGTCGATCATCTGCAACGACGTCAAAAACTTTATACAATATAGGGAAACATACTTATTGCACAAGTACTCAATGAGTATTCAAGATCGTTTCCATAAGAACTTATGTAGTATTAGACGAAATTAGCACAAATTGCTAACTACGGTTATTGGAATTTAATGCACAATTGATAGAAATGAAGTAATTGAACTACTTGTAGTTAAAAGCCAAATTAAAGGTACAAAAAAACACTAAGTAAATTGTTTTAGTAATTTTATCAAACACATGAAATGCATAATTGTTGAGAAAAACTTATTAAAAAGGGTTGTCAGGGTTGGACTTCGTGAAAACACCAAACACATGTACTCTCAACACAAGATCGTGTAATCATTCCACTATACAATAGTTCTCATAAATTTTCTCAAATCCTAATTCCTTAGGTGGAGTGAGATTTAATTTTTCTATTAAACTCTCAATTCCTTAAGAGCATTAATGGAGAAATTTGCATTAAGCTCAAGAATTAGAAAGAGATCAATGATCCTAAGTCTATTCCTAGAACTTAGATTCATTGATCACTCTACTCCAAATCAAGAATTAAAATGGTTTCCCAACACAAATCAATTCATAGATATATGGATGATTAAGCCATAAGAAGAAATTAAGCATAGAAGTAGAGTGAATGTATATTGAAATAAGAATAGAGTAAGGGTTTTACAAGAAGTACATTAAATGGGTTTTCACTTGATCCAACACAATCAAGAAGAAAATTAGCTACTCCTAGCCATTAGAAGGTGAGAAATCCATGGAGGAATGAAGAAAATGAGAGGAGGTGCCATGAGAGAGCTCTAAGAATCGCTTTTGCCTTTTTCCTATAGGTCAGAGCATACTTGGATCGAGAAAGATGCACCAAAGCAAGTACAAAAAGCCTTTTTGTGCACAAAGTCAATGCTAGCTCATTAATGTTGTGCTAAGTGCACACATTCTTGTGCTAAGCGCAGGTCCTTGAATCAATAAGGGCTCTTAGGGGGTTCTACGCTCAGTGCATGTAGGTTTGCATTAAGTGTGAAATAGGCAGAGACCCATTCTTTCTCATATTGTTCTCTAGTTTCCTGGCACTTAGTGTGGCCACTTCTTCACTCAGTGCAGGATGAAAAATTACTCCTTCTACCCTTCCTCAAGATTAGCTCCTTTTTCTTCTTATTTTCCTAAACACAAAACAAAGAAACTTAATGAGAATTTAGCTAAAACCTAGAAAACACATTCTTAAACCTAATTAACTTATTATTAACAAAAACGAAGACCAAACAATTATCATAAGCAAGGAAAAATTGAATAAGTGCCTATAAGATAAAAATATAGGTAAAATTGGCACTTATTAGTCGTTGGGTTTGTTTGATTTATAGTTGGGTTAATGACGATAATACCGGATTAAACACATTTTTTTATCAAAGAACTGACCGGACCAATCATAGGTCTGGTTTCTTATTGAATCAATTAGATCGGTTGGTCTAATCTGAGTTTAATAACACTAGTTCATAGGCATTTATATAGTTTATTTTATATTTATAGATATTAAATTTGGCAATAATTTTAGTAATTGAGTGAGCTCACACCACTATTATTAATAATTTTGATGTATTATTAGGATAATTTGTTTTACAATGTTATTTAATTATGTTTAGATAAGTTATCTAATAAGTTTAATCATACAAAGTTTGTCAAAAAAAAGTTTAATCATACAAATAACTACATGAAATATCAAATTTCAAATTTATTAAATAATGTGTCTAATACTTAATTAAATATAACTATAAAATTGTCATAAACATATATACCTTCAAAATTAAATTCATTAATGTAATAGAATTGTTGAGTACTATTGGTGGTAAGATTATTTATATCTAAGGGTTAGCACCAATACATTATACATGCCAAATCAAAATAATTTAAACGTCCATTTGTTTGCGTTTTTTTTAAAGGTAAAGTGTATTTCAATTAAAATATGTTTAAAATGTTTATAATAATTATAATTATATTTTTAAAAATAAACCTCAAAAACTTTTTTGGTGTACACTCTTTTAAAAATTAATAAAAAAAAAACTTCTAAAAAGAGTATTATCATAAATTTACACTTAGAAAAAAAAAATCCCTCAAACAATAGATACTAAATGAAGTTTATTACATTGTAAAAGCTTTTTATACTATCATCCAAATAAAAACGATCATGTAAGATAAGTTTATTGACAATTATAATAATTACTATAAAAGTTATGTTTGAGATGATTTCTAATTAATTGACAATGTAAAAATCTTTACAGTGAAAAGGCATCTCGATGGATTAAGGGAAGAGAGTGTTAAACTATCATTGGACTTGACTCTTAAGCAATGTAAGTCTATTTGTCCCGATGAGACTTTTTGGTGTACCTGAACAATTATATATCTATAAATTACACAACTATTGTGCTATCAATAGTTTTATATAAAATGTCCTTTTTTTTATCGATCCAACTATGAAATTATTACTATATACTATATATTGATTGTTTCTATTAAATTTTATGAAAATTAAACATATAGATATAAGTTCAAGCAGCCTAAGAAATTTCTTGTACATAATGCCATATTTTTATATGTAAGAATAGGAACATTAGGAGTGTTCATCGGTTTAGATCAACCTGAGGATCCAAACCGAATAAATTAAATTGGTTCAAATTTTTAGCATAATTGAATCCAACCCAAACCAAACTAATCAAACTCGATGGTGATTGGTTTGTATATCGAATTTGTGATTTATAAATTTGATGAACCTAAACCAAACCAATAGTGTGAATTTTTTATTATTAATTATTATGCATGGAGTTTTATTGTATAATCATTTTTTTTTGTAACTTTTGCTATTATTTAGTTGATGTAAACCAATTACAACAAAATATGTTATTTACACTTCTTAATGACATAATTATGTGTGAATTTTTGGATAAAATCATGAGTTTTTTTTATTTTTTTTCTCAATAAAATTTTGCACATTTGCGTAGTAGGGAACCCGATTGATATGAATTGAATGAACTTGTTTTTGTTCAAGTTGGTTTGATTCGGGTTGCGCAAAAAAGTTTGAAAAATCTGAACTAATGAAAATTGATTGGTTCAAATTTTATTTTCTTCTAAATTTGATTTAAACTGACCCATGAACGAACACCCATAAGGATATAGGTTTGATTTTTTTTTTCCTTATATGTATAATGGTACTAATGAAGTTTAAACTTAAAATTTGATGCAAATTATTCAAATTCTTAAACTTACTAAATTATATAGGTACTATCTTGTTAGTGATTTAGTGTAGTCAAATAAGTTGAAATGGACAAAAATAAAATATTGTAAAGGAATAAAAAAAATGTAAGGATTGAATTTTAAAGTGCACCATTGATAATGCATATTGAGAATAAGAGCAATACCTCAAAAGGAAGGGGAAAACAGATTTTGAATAATTTGTGCAGTTTTTTTTTTCTCCTTTAGCATTATTATAACTTTCATAATTGAATGGATTTGAACAGTTGTTGTGGGGCTATTCTTTTATACATCCATCTCCCCAAATTATTAGTAACTTAGAATCTAAATGGAAGACTACTTAACACGCCGTGATGTTTACTTAATTATTTCTACATTTATATTATAAGAGGAAGAAAAACAGAAAAAGGTTACTAGAAAGTCTAGCATCTAACAATACTTATTTATCAAGGCCAAATTAAAAAAGAAAAAATTACAAAAAACAAAGCACCATAAAGTAGCTTATATATATATATATATTTGTTGTCAATATTGTAGTATATTGATAAACATCAATAACTAATCACGTATAGTTTGTGAATTAAACTATATTAATTTAATTCACAAACTATACGTGATTAGTTATTGATGTTTGTCAATATGCTGCAACATGACAACAACAGATACCACCCATAACTGGTAGCTAGGTTGCAATTGCCAGATTTTGGTAGTTAATTTCAGGTAGCAATATTTAATAATGGCTACTGGATTGTAGTCTCTTTCTAGAGTGTAGTTTTGTTTTTTTTTTTTTGAAAGTAAAGTATCTCTGTCGAAAGTTATAGATTAATTTTTTGAAGCGTATAAATCATTGAAATAGATTTTACTTCTCTCAACAAAATTTTAAAAAACTCAGTTATCTATTAATTGTACCGGATCTTATTGATTTTTCAGAGTATAGCTGGTAGTAACCATTTTTTTTTTGTCACTAGCCAATAAAATATTATGTTTGGTCCCCGTGAGAATGGGGATTGGGTTCTGGCCTGTACATGCATCATCATAAAGCACTGCCTCTTTATATTGTGTGAGAATTTTTCAAAATGATTTGGCACTGGATTAGATACCTGAACATAACACGTGTTGATATATAAATAAATGAAAAAGTCAAGGAAAGTTGAAAAGCTAAAAGAAATTATTGCTATATAAATTGGATGAATGGATGATGATGATTAGGATTAGGTTGTGATATAATAAAAAAGGAAACACGTATACTCCCTTTTGCCGTTTAATTAATTAATAATTACTATTTTTGTTTCATAAGACAATAAAAACATAAAATAAGACTACCATCTAACTATGTTTACCAATAATCAAGGTGAAATGAAAAAAAAAAAATCTATGTGCCGATAAAAAAATCTATAGTAACTACCAAACATTGATTGTGGTTTTTTTGGGTACAGGTTTTTTTTTTTCAGTTTGACTGTGATTTTGATTATGGTTGGCTTAATTTTTTATTAAAAATTATTTTATAATAAAAGCTTAAATAAGTTTTTTTCTTAAAAAATAAAGTAGAAGTTAATTAACAATTTTTAATAATTTTAGTTTAAAAGAAGACAAATTCTAAGGTGGACCTCCTATACCTTAATAGGTGGTTCACCATGGACCATGATTTTGAGTTTTTAGATTTACCTAAAGTGTACAATTTTATCATAGTCTCTCTTCACCAAATAATCCCTCCTCCCCTCTAACTTCCCTTCTTCCTTCATGTTCCCATTGTTGCTACCACGTTTTCGTCGTTGTTGTTGCGTTCCCGTCACTGCCACCACGCTTCCATCGTCGTTGACCCTCTCACGATTGACTGGTTTTGCGGATATCTGAATCACTCCTCGTTGATCCAAACCTGAATTCCTCATCTTCACTCCTCAAACACGTTCAAGCCGCCTTGAAATGACACTGTCCTCTCGCTAGCAACAATACTGCTTTATGTAGTTTTTTGTGTGTGACGAAATCTAGGGTTATGCGTTAATGATGTTAGGGCGAATGTGGTGAAGGGGCACACTGTAACGCTGTGACGTAGAGAAATCCATGTATTGGAAAGTTTTGGGCTTCACAGAATGAAGTAGATAGTTGGAAAGGAGTGGGTTATTGTTGTTGTTAAGGTTGTGGGTTTGGAATTCAGTGTGATGCGTTTCCCGATGAGGGTGGTGGATGTTTGGTGTTTGGTGATGTGGAAGGTTGGGATTGGTAGAGAGGGTGGATGTTTCTTAATTGGGTTCTTAGTTCTCTCCAAAAAGCTTTCTAGCAACCGTTGAACTGAGGTTTCTATGCTACGATACTTCTATGAAATTGTAGTAAAGTAAAGCGATAAAACAAGCTATAAATAAAGCGATAAATAAAAGATAAATGGCTAAAAAAGATAAATTTGATTGATCTAGTCAAGGAACTCTTTTACATCATGTTTTTTGTTATTTATAATGTTATCTAAACAGTTACAAGCATTAGCTGTTTTCCTGGCACGTCAGCCCTTTTAAATAAGATTTTTAAATAAAGTAGAAGTTATTTAACAATTTAAAATAATTTTAGTTTAAAGGAAGATAAATTCTAAGGTGGACTATGATTTTGAGCCCTTAGATTTATCTAAGTGTACAATTTTATCATAGTCTCTCTTCACCAAATAATCCCTCCTCCCCTCTAACTTCCCTTCTTCCTTCATGTTCCTATTGTTGCTGCCACGTTTTCGTCACCATCGCCGTGTTCCCGTCACTGCCACCACGCTTCCATCTCCATTGACCCTTTCACAGTTGATTGGTTCCGTGGAGATCTGAATCACTCCTTGTTGATCCAAACTCGAATCCCTCATCCTCACTCCTCAGACACGTTCAAACCGCCTTGAAATGACACTATCCTCTCGCTAGCAACAATATTGCTTTATACAGTTTTTTGTGTGTGATGAAATCTAGGGTTTACACCCATTAACACAACGAAAACACGTTTTGTTGTGTATTTTGCTCAACGAAACTTGGTGAGAATAGCAATTCCCTAAAAACATGTCCATTACATGGCTGTGAATGGGCTTTCTCGATCCATCAATGGGCCTCGTGGCAATCATTTATTAGTGTACATGTAATCTAATTTCTGTATATACTTGCTTTGTCTGTTTATCTCGAGATGTTGAACTTACTAGTTACTACCTTCAGCAAATTATTCAATATTCAAATATACTTTTTGATCATTAACCCCTTTTTGGACTGTGTTTAGGTTTGAGAGAACAAAATATTCTATTATATTTTGTTCTTCTTAATATTACTCTTTTGAACGAATTTAAAATGAATTACTGTTTAACTCAAATTATGTTGTCCCCTTTTGAAATGAAATATATGAAACATATAACAAAACTCGTACGAATTTCTCATTTGAAATGTCAATCAAATAGAATGTCTTCTCCTTTCCATTCAAATAGAATTTGTCTTTTCATTCTGCATTTCTGCACAAATGGGAAAGCAAATGTCTGTGTGGAGAGTGGAGTGCTGATTAATTATTATAACTGTAATGTCAGGTGTACGTCTTTCCTCTTTTATGTTGTTTGACAATTTATAGTGCTATAGTTCCAAGTTGTTCTCATACAAGCCTTGATATCCCTCTCAAAAACTGTAGTACCAAGGTACCAAAATAATCTTTGACAAATGTCAATTGGAAGTGTAATATGCTTAGTGTATATGTTTGTGTGAATATTTGTAAAATTATTTCTGAATAAGAGTTGATTTTATAAAAAATTAAAATCAATTTTAAAGTGAAGTAATTTATGTTTACATGTTTTTACCTTAAAAGCAAATTTTTGCAATCTAACAAATTATTTTGATCACTTTTATTCAAAACAAGGTTTAGAGACAAAATTAATTTTATCTGACAATAACCATACATTTTGTATCTTTATAAAAATCACGTTTGATAAGAGGGAAAATCAATCTATACTACTCTCAAGTGAAACCAAACACACTAAAAATTGGAAATAACTCAACAGTTGCAAAACTAGTTTCCACTTCAAATGCATTGATCCTAACAATCAAGGTGTAATTAGGTTGGATCAATTCAAGTTTGAGAAACAAATAAATCTGTTATGCAGTAATTCTGAGACCTTTGAAAGGTTACTATCAATTTATGCTAAAGCTTTATTCCCAAGCAGTAAAAATCATAAGATTTGCAAAGGTCCAACCTCTCACTATCTTATAAAATCAAGGCAGGGTGAAAAATACCAGTGTTTCAGATTAGGCAGAAATTTATCTTTGAGCAATCACTACATGCTGTATTTGCAACAAAAGTGAACCTAGATGGCTGCAATTCACATTGAGTGATGTAAACCAAAAGATACAGGCATTAACCCAATCTCAAAAACTTGCTAGCAATGCTGAATGGAATTAACAAAAAAGACTTGAAAATCATACTGTATACAGTTTTCGATCTAGAACAAGCATTTGCAGCTGAAATACTTCCACAACCTCGGACACTATTGCAAGTTTATCCTACCATTTATAATTAAGACAAAAACTTAGATTTAGTTCTTTAAATGCTTCTAGTGTTATTTTCTATTTAGAATTAGAGTTTTTCTCTAGGCAATTGTCCTAATAAAAGTTTATATTAAACATCAACATAAGTCACCGAGGTAAAACTCTAAGTTAAATTAAAGAACAACACCAAAAGCACATAAGAAACTGTATCTAAATTTTGTTCCAGTGAACAAACACATAAGAACTCCAAAATTAAGAAACTGTATCTAAGAAACTCGTATTAACTGATGATGATGTTCTTTTTGAGTTGCGTTCCAGTTAACAAATACAAAAACACGCCATTAGATATTAAATATCTAAATACAAGAACAATTAAAATTGGAGTTTTGACATGCTAATCATCCTAATAAAAGTTTACACAAATAAAACTTTAATTCTGATTAAAAAATCAGAACCAAAAGAACCTAAGAAACTACATCTAAGTTTTATTGCAGTTAACCCAACCCAAAAAGAAGATCATCATTCGGGGAACAAACACAGTAACAACAGCCCAAAGGAACATCAAGGACACAGCATATCCTCTATAAACAACTTAACAAATTTCATTTTCATTCATATATTACTTCACTAATTAACAAAGCAAAAAAAAAACTGTTCATGGTAGCAGATGTTTATCCTTCCAATTATAATTAAGACAAAACAAATTCTGTTCTTTGAATGTTTTTGGTGTTGTTTTTCAATCAGAAGTCAAGTTTTGTCTCGATAATCATCCCAATAAAGGTTTACACTGAAGATTAACATAGATTAGCAAGGCGAAACTTCAATTCTAATTAGAGAATCTAACCAAAAACACTTAAGGAAGCTGCATTTAAATTTTGTTCCTAGAACCCAACTCAAAAAGAAGATCATCATCATCATTCAGTGAACAAATGCAAGAACAACAACAACCAAAGGGAACATCAAGCACACAGCATATCCTCTATAAACAACTTAACAAAGTTCATTTTCATTCATTGACTATCATCATATTATAACTTCACTCATCAACAAAGCTAAAAAAAACTGTTCATTGCAGCAGAGCTCCAACATCCCAACACCTCTTCAAAAACCAAATCAGGCTCTACAATTTAGTCAGAACTCTCCCAATTCTCATTAAACCATCAACAGCATGAATAAAAAAAACCTCGAACACTGTCCATTATAGACACTAACAAAACAAATTTACTCACTACTCAACCAATCAATTAAACAAAAAACAAACAACCTTCACTAATTAACCCAACCAACTACCTATACACACTATTATGCATAACCTTGTTTAAATCCTACCCACCAAAAAAGGAGAAAAAGCCTCGTTTGGGCTGTTCCTCCACCACCACGGCCTGCATGGTATCTTGCTCCACGAGCCGCCAGGCGGCTTGTTCAAACGCCAACCCAGCCAAAGTTGGAGGCTTGTTGAGCACAAGAGGGTACCCTCTATTGGTGCTTCTAATAACCTCAGTATCCTCAGGGATAACCCCAAGCAAAGGCAAACCCAACATCTCTTGCACATCCAACACCGACATCATGTCCTCTCCCTTGATCATGTCGGTTCGAACCCGGTTGACGATCATCTTGATGTCGCGGATTCCGTCGCATTCGAGGAGGCCGGTGACGCGGTCGGCGTCGCGGAGGCTGGTGATGTCCGGGGTGGTGATGAGGACGGCCTCGTTGGCGGGCGTGATGGCGGTGATGAAGCCGGCGTCGATGCCGGCGGGGCAGTCGATGAGAATAAAGTCTGGGCAGCCCCCGGGGCGGGACTTGAGGGCGTCGACGAGCCAGGTGAGGGCTTTCCCGCCGAAGCCGAGGGGGAGCTTGGAGCGGGGCTTGGAGATGCAGAGGAGCTCGAAGTTGGACCAGCGCTTGTCGCGGACGAGGGCCTGGTCGAGGCGGCAGTCGCCGTTGAGGACCTCGATGACGGTGTAGTTGACGCGGTTCTCGAGGCCGAGGAGGAGGTCGAGGTTGCGGAGGCCGACGTCGGCGTCGATGGCGACCACGGAGAAGCCCAGGCGGGCGAGGGAGAGGCCGATGTTGGCGGTGGTGGTGGTCTTGCCCACGCCGCCCTTGCCGGAGGTGATGACGGCGACGCGCGGGGTGGAGCCGGAGAGCTCGGGCTTGCGGTTCCACTGGAGGAGGGCGGAGGGAGGAGAGAGTTTGGGTTTGGGTTTGGGGGTTAGGGTTTTGGATGGGAGGGGGGAATGGGGGCGGAGGAAGAATGCGGAGGAGTTGGGGGCGGTGGTGGCGCCGGGGAGAAGGTGGAGAGAGGGCATTGGGAAGGGGAGAGATGGAGAGGGAGAAGAAGAAGAAGATGGAGATGAAGAAGAAACACAGTGGCTGAGTGAGTGACCACTGGAAGTGAGAAATGGAAGGAGAGGAGGGAGGTTGATTCTTTGGATCTGGGGGTTAGGCTGTTAGCTCTTTCTTTTTATTTTTCTGCCTTTTTTTTTTTTTTTTTTTTTAATTTGAAGTTTGTAAACTTTTAAAATTGTAGTAATTACTTAAAAAAAATTATATTAATTTTTATTCCAAACTTGCTTTTATAATAAAAATATTTAAACATAAATTACATTATTTCAAAATCAATTTTATTAACACTGATCCAAACACGCGTTAAATAATTCAAGAATCTATTGATGTATTTAAAAAATAAGCATTCTTCCTCTTATGTAGTCTACTGAAGAGATTCTTACTTTTAGACACACTCTTCTATTTTTCTTATGTTTCACAAACTGATAGAGACCTATCTAGAGAGAGACCATGGATGGGGGACTTGAGGAGAGCTTGCATGGATGGGAAGGCACTATGACTAGAGCAAGGAGCAAGCATCTTCAAGAAAAATTGAACAAAAAGGATAATTCAGGGGTTGTCCATGTCGACCAAGGATGAAGGTGAATCAAAGGAGGTCAATTTGAGCCAAATTGAAGAGCACATAGTTGGAAATTGGCACTCAACGCAGTCTTTTGGGCGCTTAACACTAGGACGACAAAGAGCATTAAGTTTTGTTTGAGAATTCGTGCCCAGCACAGGATATGTAGTGCTTAGCACAGTTCTAGCACTTAGCTCAAGTGTCATGCTCTTAGCTCTAGCGTCCTTGGCAACAAAGTTGAATTTAATAATTTTGTGCGAGATTTTTGTACTTTGAATGTAATAAAGATATTGGTGGGCCTAATTTGTGTTGTATTGAAGCCTAAACACTCTTAAACATTCTTAGGATCTTTAATTAGAGTTATGACTATAAATAGCTTGGTTCTTCCTCTCTATAAGGAACTTTTGAATCATTTTAAATTGTAAGCTTTGCTTATGTTGAGAAAGTCTAGTGCTCCTCTAGTTCTTGAGAGAGAACTTCATATTCTTGCCAAAGACCTTAGGATCCTTGTGGCGAGTCCTCTTCGTCCTCGATTGTGGTGTCTCAATTAATCTCCTCTCATATCCGTTGTACCTTTTCTTCCAATTTTGTTCTTATGCTTGAATCACATTTTGTGGAATCATCAACATATGGTTAGGTTGTGTCACAAACAAACAAGACAAAAGGAGCAAGCTTGGTCTCACACCTTACTTCACATCTCAATCTTCCTCTGTCTCACCTTCCTTTTTACACGTCCTCTTGAACATGGTTCATATTATTATTACTATATTTTTTCTTTTTATTACTACCTCCATCCTTATTTATAAGACGTTGTTGACTAATTTACGCATATTAAGAAAATTGGTTAATTTAAGTATTAACATTAAATTTGTCTGTACTTGTAATATTTTTCCAAAATTTACCTTAATATTATTGGGAGTCTATTCATCTTCTCCAATCTTCATAGGAGAGAGAAAGAGACAATTTAGAGTAACATTCAATTATGGATTAAAATAAATAAGGGTACTTTAGTCCAAAAACAATTAATGTACAAGATAGTTGAAATGAAGTCTTATAAAAAGGGACAAGAAAATTTCAAAACTATGTCTTATAAATAGGGACGAAGGTAGTATTATATATTATTATATATTATATTATATTTTTTCCTTTTATTTAATTTCTCTCCGGTCTTCTCCATCTGAATATCTCATTCCTTTCCCTCTTTATAAGTCTTGCATTTCTTCTTCTACACATTTTTTCAAACTCTTCGCAACATAACATCCAACTATATTATTCTTCTTCTCAAATACAATTTTGATTTTCAACAATTTTATTTTGAGCAAATTACACCGGTACCCCCTGAGCTTTTTCAAATTACACATAACACTATTGTTTTTCTATTCCCACACTAACCCTTCTTTATATTTAAAAACATTACATTGACACCTCCTTACATATTACACTAAGACCCCTACAAGAAATGTTATTGTAATGGTTAAAAAAAAAAGAGGTGTTTGTGTAATTTCATGAAACCTCAGGGATGATTGGTGTAATTTACTATTTTATTTTTCTAAAATTAATTTTGACTAACAATAAGTTTTGACCTATGTTACATGTCAACGTAGTTATGGTCTTTTTTTTAAAAAAATTATTCTTTGGCATTAAATAATCCAAACAAAATATGTTACTATTAAAGAGAAGTTAGATAAAATTAAATAATCCCGAACTATGAGTTTTCCAGAATACTTGTACAAAAATTACTTGCACGAGTTTGTGCTAAAATCAAAATTAGCACCTCTTATGTATCAAACTGTAAATGAGGGACCACAACATGCTCCCAAGGTTTGGTCAACTGTGTGGGTAGATGGAAAGAGTCACACTTCTCAATCCACTTTTTCCCAGTGAAAAGTTATAGAACAAGAAGCTTCTAGACTCGTTCTCCAAAATCTATCTTAAAGGACCAAACTCGAAGGACGCTCTGTTATCTATGTGGTGTGTTGTAACAAAACTATTGGTGTTAATTTCAATATTCTTTAATATATAGGATTTTATATTACTTCATTTTAGCTTGGTCTTGAATTATCATTCAATAATATTATAATATTTCTTCAAAACATTGACATTTATTTGTCTTTGTCTTTGTCTTCCGTATATATTCATTTTGCAAATCTGTCATGAACGAGTATGCTGCCAAACTTTATCTAGTAAGGCTGGCATATAATACTATTGAGCAAAAAGAGGTGGTTCCTCTTTTTGTATCTTCTTTATAGTTTTCAATGGTATATTTTACATCGGTGATGTAGGTAAAAACAAAAAGGAAACTAAGCAACTCAAGTTGCTAGTCTCTCAATTATAGGTATCTTTTGTGTATACTTTATTACATATTCTTAGTAGAATTTAAGAAGTAATGTACTTGCCTAATGTCAAAGAGTATTTACTACATATGATTAAACTCCTTCTCTCCTGTTTAATTTTTTTTTTTGCATGCTTTAGTGCTCATGTTCACACTATACACATCCACCTACTGTATTATTTTCATGAAACCTACTTTAAGAACAACCATTCTTCCTCTTATGTATTCTACTAGAGATTCTTTCTTTTAGACACATTATTCTATTTTGCTTATGTTTCACAAATTGATAAGACCTTTCTAGACAGATTATGGATAGGGGAGTTGAGGAGAGCTTTCATGGACGAGAAGACCCTATGACTAGAGCAAGGAGCAAGCATTTCCAAGAAGAATTGAACAAAAAGGATCACTAGGGGTTATTCATGTTTACCAAGGTAGAAAGTGAACCAAAGGAGGTCAATTTGAGCTGAATTGAAGATGATATAACTAGAAGTTAGCACTCATCGCAATCTTTTAGGCGCCCAGCATTAGGACTACAAAGAGCATCAATTTTTGTCTAACAATCTGTGGTCAACGCAGGATGTGTGGCGCTTAGCGCAACTTCCATGCTTATGTTAGGATGTCCCAGCCTAGTTTCAACATTTTTGACAACAAAGTTGAATTTACGCTTTTCAAACAGAATTTTTGTATTTTGATTGTAATAAAGCCAATGATGGGCCTAATTTGTGTTTTAGTGAGGCCTAAACACTCTTAAACATGTTTAGGACCTTTAATTAGAGTCAAGACTATAACTAGCTTGGTTCTCCCTCTTTGTAAGAAACTTTTGAATCATTTGTTAAGTTCTAAGACTTTGGACGATGTCCAACCCCTCAAATTTCGATTTTGATGATAACAAATAAAGGATAAATTTTGAAGTATCTAATGGTCTTGTTTGAGTGTTATAGGATCTACGTCGTCCAATGCCGCAATGGTATTGTATCTCTCAAACTTAGACTTTATATTTCTATAAGCAAAGCATCCAAATATGTTTTGTAAAGTACAACATCCAGCGTCCAATGTTTCTGCAAAGCAAGTGTCCAATGCCTATATAACTTACACTCTGTTTTCTATCTTAAAAGTTATATAATGCGACAATATGTTTTCGATGATGATTCTCTGGAATGTTCGATTATTCCCTCTCATTCTAACATGACATTTCATTTGAGTTTTTGAAAAGTATTGTACAGGGATAGAAAAGCATTTCTCTGCAGAAATAGTACAAGTAGAGGAGGCGCTGCATGTACTGTTGTCTCCTTTGTCTCTCCACCCCAAGCCGACACGTGGCAACGGTCACACACTTGGGAGAGAACTGTTATTGGCAAAGGTACAGATCCCACAACGGATACTTTACACCAAGCTGCCTATAAATAGAGGAACAAGCTCATGCATCAAGACACGAAGATTGATTAAGAGTCGAAACTCTGTCAAAACGACTGGAAGATCCACACTTGAGCAAAAAAGAGCTTTCTACTTAGCTTTGCTAAGCGATTCTGTGTATTCAATTTTTATTGTAATATTCTCTCTGTGAGAGTTATTCTTTCTTTCTATACTCAAACAATTTCTGTTTGGAAAGCCAGGAGTGGCTTAGTGTTAAAAAATACTTGGGTTTGCTTTAATCTCAGGGGGAGATTAAAGGTGTGCCAGGAGTGGCCTAGAGAATACTTGTAGCCAGAAGTGGCAGGTTAAAATACTTGTTTGTAATCAGATTCTGATTAGTAGAACCCTTCAAAGGTTTTTTGAAGGGGAACTGGACGTAGCTCAGTTTGAGTGAACCAGTATAAAACTAAGTGTTCTACTCTTTCACTTTCTAGCTTACTCGTAAATCTCTTAAGTTATCTCTTCACATACCACGAAATAGTTTCTTTACACATTTTATTTACGAAAATATTTTACATGTGTTCTGACGAAAAACGCAGTTTCATTGAACTGTTGTATTTGAACCACTGGACGATAGCATAGTCTTCTGTTTCACAAGGTTCTTGTAAAACTTAAGATACACTATCTTTATATTTGCGAAAGGATTTTAAAGAAAATATAAACACACTATTCAACCCCCCTTCTAGTGCGTTTCTTTGTATTTCATCATTATGAATTGTAAGCTTTGCTTATGTTGAAAGGGTCTAATGCTTCTGTTATTTATTGTTTCACCTAAGGTCCATAAAATCTCTGGACTGGCCCTATGGACGGGGGACTCGAGGATAGATTGCATGGATGGGAAGGCCCTATGACTAGAGCAAGGAGCAAACATCTCTAAGAAGAATTGAACAAAATGATAATTCAGGGGTTGTTCATGTTAACCAAGGTTGAAGGTGACATAAAGGAGGTCAAATTGAGTCAAATTGAAAAGGACATAGTTGGAAGTTAGTGCTCAACACAGTCTCTTGGGCGCTCAGCAATAGGACTATAAAGAGCATTAATTTTTGTCTAAGAATTCGTGCTCAACGCAGGAAGTGTGGCGCTAGCGCAAATCCTGCGCTCAACTTAGGATGTCTCACAATTAGCTTTAGCGTCCTTGACAACAAAGTTGAATTTATGCATTTTGAGTATGAACGAACCCTTCTATTTCAGGTCTCTATAGGAAATTCATTTTTCAATGTTATAGCTACTATACAAAAGGATATTTCGTAGGAGTAAGTATTTTCTTAAGCGGACCTCATGCACATATAGAGTCATTAGAATATTCATAAATAATCAACATGAGTGGGACATAACAGGTTGAAATGCTTTTAAATTCGTTTATCTATTCTAACTCTTCTTTTTATGTCAAATATATTTTATGAAAAAGTTTGGAAGGTTAAAAAAAGAGTGGTAGCAATGAAGTGAGGAACAAAAGGGTCATCATGGAACCTGATTCCTCTTATGATGATTATGTTGAATGTGATAGTGAGGACTCGTGTGATGAAGATGATTATGATAACATAAGGTTGAGGAAAAAGTTGAGGAGACATGGGTTCACTAGCACTAAGATTTGTTGGACTAGAAGAATGTTAACGTGCAAAGTTGGCAATGAGTATTTCAAAACATACTATGATGTGTTTCGTCATATGGATGAGAGTGCACCAACCAATAGTGATGTGGAGGAAGTAGAGATGAAAGATGGATGAGTGTGCACCAACCCGTATGACAAAACACAACATAGTATATTTAAAACACTCATTGCAAACTTTACACATTAACATTCTTCTAATCGAACAAATCTTGTGTGTAGTACTAGTGAACCTATGTCTCCTCAACTTTTTCCTTAACCTTATGTTATTATAATCATCTTCATCACACGAGTCCTCACTATCACATTGAACATAATCATCATAAGAGGAATCAAGTTTCATGATGATCCTTTTGTTCCTAACTTAATTGCTACCACTTTTTTTTTATGAACCTTCCAAACTCATAAAACTTTCTAAT
Source organism: Pueraria montana var. lobata (assembly GCA_026413185.1). Taxonomy (NCBI): domain Eukaryota; kingdom Viridiplantae; phylum Streptophyta; class Magnoliopsida; order Fabales; family Fabaceae; genus Pueraria; species Pueraria montana. The sequence goes on from CM048648.1 coordinate 79,935,144, forward strand.
AAAATATATTTGACATATTAAGAAGAGTTGGAAGAGCTAACTGAATTTAAAATCATTTCAACTAGTTGTGTTCTACTAATGTCACTACTCGTGAATCTTTTGGTGACTCTATATGTGCTTGAGGTCCCTTAAGAAATCACTTACTCCTACGAAATATCCTTTGGTAGCTATAACATTGAAAAATGAATTTCCTTTCAAATAGAGACTTGAACCAAAATGGCTCACTCATACTAAAAATTTTCATTAATTCTTCCATTGTAGTATTTTGGCTCATCCTACTTGTACTTTGGCTCATCATAGGTTAGGGTAACACATCTTAATTCAAAATTCCAAGAAACCGCAATCAAATCTAGATCAAGAGGGCGTATATCATCTTGATGAATGGCAGAAAAATCTTAATCAAAAGTAGGAATATCTTGATCTAAGGTAGGATTCAGAGAAGGAATATTTATACCATGATTAGACACTTGAATTCCTTGCGGCAACAGGAAAGAAATCTCCAAATATGCGATATGGTTTACAAGTTTGTGGGGGCAACACCTTCTTATGCTATTAGTCATTGATCTCCTGCTTGCTTTACTCATTCCATCTTGTTGAATAGTTGTATTTAGCAAATGGCTTTTTGTTTTATTTTTGAGGAGATATTTTGTAAATAAAAAATACATGTAAGATACAAGTTTATAATTCACGTGTCTGACTTCAACATATTTTGTGAATGCAAGATGGGATGAGAGCAATTTTTGTAGGGATTTGGTTGTATCATAAGAAAAAAATATGCCATGACTAAATACATTAATTGAATCTTAACACAACCCATTGTGTTTATTCTCTCAAAATAAGACAATGAATATATTGTGAGTTTTTTACGCTTTCAATTAAATTGTGAGTCTGATCATTAACAAAACTTAAATTTCAATTAAATGGTTTTGAAATGTTAATCTAATTGTTGAGCATCAAATGAAGTAATAAATCAAATACTTAATATCATAAGATTAATCTACCCATTCCACCATACCAACTACAACGAAAAATCATCATACTTATCTCATCCAGTTGAGATTTCTATAACGAACAACCAATAATTGTTAGAGTTGTCATAGAGAACTAAACCTTATGAACACAAAACATATACCAACACACAACAATGTACCCCTATTCAAAAACAACCCCAAGACTATGGAACCATTCCTTGCCCTTGCTTATTCCAAATCTACCATAATATTTTATTTTAATTCCCATTGTGTTACACAAAGGTAAAAGAAGTAGTAAAATCAATACCTTCATAGTTTACTAAAAAAATAAAGTAATTGGAAAAAATAAAAGGAAAAAAATTCAAGAATTTTTTAATTTCTCACTTGTAAGGTTACCAAGCCAGTTTGTCATCAACTTGTATCTCCTTTGCAACAAAATAATCCCCATCGGCGACTTTATACAACTGGCTGAATTTTCTTTAATTGTAGTTTAATTCAAAGTCAATGTTTCATAATTAAAAAATCTAACCCATATGAAATCATCTTAAGCATTTTAAAATTTTTTAAAAATTAATCCCTGTTAAACACAATAATAGTTCAAGCAATCATAATGCACTTCATTTGTAATAGAGCTTCTTTATTAAATGAACCCTACAAACAAAGTTAATATTTGATATGAGTAATATGGCCTTTCAAAAGAAAAAGAAAACAAAAAGGAAGAATATGTTTCATACCTACAATGCATAATTACATTCTAAACCTCAACGATGTTGTTGTCGGCGTGCAAAACCAATGGATCCGCACAATAGCAGTTGAGAAAAGGTGCAACATTGGCAAAATGGCAACAATAAGAGAAATCACAAACCCAAATTAAACCCCCCCCCCCCCCCCCCCCCAAATTAGGTTTTGACATAGAAAATAAGGGGAAAACATTAATCAGAGTGGTTTTGTGAGATAATAATCCAAGTCACAAAGAATTGTGAAAATTGACGAGCTAGGGTTCGGTCAAGGCAAGGTGTTCTTTAATTTTGTTGAGGGGAAACACAGAGAGGAATGTGGGAAATAATTTTAACAGGTTTATTTTTCCAAACCATCACTTAGATAGGCAAAAAATGATTTCAATGTCGAAGAAGAGAAAGGGAGAAACAATGTTTTAAAACTCATATTGGACCAGTCGATTTGATCGATCTGATCATGAACTGGACCTGAGCTCGATTTGGGCAAGTAATCAAATTTGATATACCCATAAATCGATGATGATGGCATTAAACTGAACAAAAATTGGATTAGACTAGTATAACTTGGTGTCCCAATTTACAGGTAAACTCGATTTACAAGTGCTCATATTATTGAGCAAAGCAACAAAAAATAATAAGAAAAGAAGGAAGAAAAAAAAATAAGAAATAATAGTTTCTAAGAGGGAAGAAGAAGAAATTTGTAGAATCAAGCATTCTACATTTGATAGGGAACGTGAAAGAAAAAATGGTGAATGTAAAATAGAAAAAGAAGAAGAAAGAGGGGAGGGGAATTATAGGAACATGTAGCGGCTGTATGTATGCTATTTGTGAATATGGTATGAGACAAGGAATTTAGGGTTACTAATGAGTAACAAATGTGGGCCTATTGGGCTATATAATAACTATTGGGCTGTTAGGTAATTTAAAATATTTACAGTTGTTGGCTTGTTTGATAAATAATATAAATAATAGTTTTTAAGAAAAAAAGTTTTATAATTATAAAATCTTTTAATATTGAAATTGAATTTCAAATGAGATACTAAATTCAGTAGTTATAAAAAATCAATATGTCACAATAATAATAATAATAATAATAATAATAATAATAATAATAATAATAATAACATCATCATCATCATTATTATTATGATTATGATCATCATCATCATCATCATCATCATCATCATCGTCATCGTCATCGTCATCGTCATCGTCATCGTCGTCATCGTCATCGTCATCGTCATCGTCGTCGTCATCATCAACAATTCAATCAATGACCCACTAGTTCATTCATGGACATAACCCAATTACAACACTGGGAAAAGGTTGAAAGATTGTCTGAAAACATGTGGATGAACAGAGAGAAAAGAATGGGAAAATGAAAGTTGGTTTTAGGGTTTTATGGGCATCTGATGATAATTGAACTCTTTGAAACCATAAAATCAATTGAAAACAAATCCATATATAATCAAAATATCTCTAAATTCGCTTTGGTCCAAGCCTCATATTTGTGATGTTTATTTACGCTTTGATTTGCACATGATAATTAGCTAACATATTCATATTAGCACCAAAATCATTATTGAATTATTTGACAAATCAAGCACCATATCTATAAAACAAAAGAAACAAGGGTTGCGGAGATTGAATATTTTTATGTAAATAGAATTCTATAAGATATTGATTTCCATTGGGCATTGGTCACTTGAGAATAAGTTTTAGTTTAAAGTATTTTTTAAAGCCCTGCATAGGAAAAAACGAATAAAAAAAATGCATAGGAAAGACAAAGGCTTTTACTGCATAGTACTCAATAGTTTTATTGAGTTATTTATTCAACAAAAGTGATTTTAATCAAATTGAGTCTCTTAATTACAAATTAATTATTAGTATATAACTGTTAATTAAATACAATTTAAAATTATAAATTATCGATAACCGATAGAGTCTAACTTAGTTGGTTGAGTAGGGTACGTGAGTGTTATAAACCTGGTACCTGTCTTCGATTTCTACATATAAAAAAAATCATAACATTATCACATACATTTTCAAAAAACATTATTGCCTTTATTAAAATCTCAAATTGTCAGTTACTAAATACTAATTATAACATAATGATCATATTTCATCAATTATGACATAGTTTTTTTTTTTTTTTTTGTGTTTTATTGACAGAGAAGTATTTATATCATTTCATTCATAATCAAGGAGAAAATACAAGATGGTATATGATGAAAAACATGGCTACTAGCATACAATCGTGACTCTCTTGCATGATTATAAGCAACATGATTAGTTTGCCTCCTTACAAAACTCACCAAAGAGTTTGACAAATTACTAAGACTTGTTCTGCAATTTGCTAGTATAGAATTTAACTCTGAAGGACCAGAAATAACACTTGACAATCTATCAACAACTGGTTTACAATCAAGCTCAAATATAACATTTTGAAGACCCAATTCTGTTATCCAGTTTAGAGCCTGATATAGAGCCCAAGCTTCAACTTCATATGCTAAGATGTTTTCGCTTTCATGAAATTACCATGCTGGTCACGTAGACAAATACCAACCCGGCTGAAAGAGTGAGATTCAATAAAAAGTGATGCATCAATGTTACACTTTATACGCCCATCTGTTGGTGGCTACCACGCAGAAATCAAGTTGTTATGGGTCTGAGCGTCATGATCTTGAATGGGTCTTCTAGCAAGTAACCATTCCAGATAATATTGGTTTGCCAAGGAGAATGATATTGATGGCTGAATCTCTCTATTCTCCCAAATCATGTCATTGCGCCGCTTCCAAATAGACCAAAGAGAGATTGCAAAGCGAACCTTGTGATCATCATTGAGCTCTTCCAGCAGGTCAAAAAAGAGTTATGAGATTAATTGCACCTTTTGCATTATCTAATTTTGCCTGAACATGATACCAGAGGCCAGCTACAGCAAGCCTAGTTTCCTTTGCACTATCACAACCAAAGAATAAATGCCATTCATTCTCAATGTTTGTAGAGCAAATTGCACAGTTTATAGGATAGGAAACTCCCTTAGTAAGCAGATTGTGTCTCGTGGGGAGGCAGCCTCTTAAAGTTCTCCAAATGAAGTGTTTAACTTTGGGAGGGGTGTTGAGTTTCCAGACCTGCTTCCAATTGCCTGTGACCTTGAGATATGTATTACCCAACACGGATTCCATGGTATTATGATAAGCAGACCGTAGAGTATACATATTCCATTTGGGGATAACTTCTAAATAATTCGGTCTTCTTCTGTTGTGTTAAAAATTGGCATCGATTGAATTTTTTGATCATCTCTTTCATTGAACAAGTCTTCAACAAGTTCCATACGCCAATTATGAGTGATCAAATCAATAATAGCATCAACATTTATGTTCTTGAACCCAACTGGTGGTGAGGAGGAGATATAGGAATTATCCTTCGACCTAAGCCAAGGTTGTTTCCAAACATTTATTTGGTTTTTGTTGGCAACTCTCCATCTCATACCTTGCTGAACCACTACCTGTGAAACATAGATACTACGCCAAATAAAACTTGGATTGTGCCTAAGTTGAGCATCCAAGAAATCCACATTTGAAAAATATTTAGCTTTGAAGATCTTAGAAACTATAGTATCATGGTTGGTTATCAATCTCCAACCTTGCTTCCCTAGCTTGGCTAAGTTGAAAGCATGAAGATGTCGGAATCCCAATCCACCAAATTCCTTTCTCATAGTCAATTTTTCCTAGTTAAGCCAATTGATTCCTCTAGATAGATGGGAGAAGAAAAACACTCATATAATAAGTTGGTATGCCTGTGCAACTGATTTAATAAGAATCTCTTACCAACCTTTGAGAGGTGTTTTCCTGATCAAAGATTAATACGATTCCAGAGTCTATCTTTCAGAAAACCAAAAAAATGCTTAACTATCATTTAATATTGTAAGCATAGAAAAATAAATATGTTTCTTTTTTTAAAAAGACAAACTATTAAATGTTAATATTTTCTTTTGTCAACTTATAATAAATTATATAGGGTTTCTAAATTTAATATGCAACTTTAATGAAAATTGAAATACTAATCCATTAGGAGTGATTTTTAGTTGTAAGTTTCAAAAGTTTTAAAAAAATGCAACAGTTTTAGTATTGAAAAATTAGTTTTTATTTTTTCCCCTAATTTTTTAGTTTCAAAATAAACACACTTTGAAATTTTCCTATCTTGTTAAAATTAGTTTAAGTGTATGCTTGAAAGATGGGGGTAGTGGCAATGGTGACAACAATGTTGGTGGCGGTGGTGGCAATAATGGTTACAGCGAATGTTACCACAGTAGTGGTGGCAACACTAGTGGTGATGGCGACATAAGTGATGGTGGTGGAGACAGTGAGGGTGGTGGCGACAACGACGATGGTGGTGGCAATGATTGTAGCAGTGATGACAGTGGTGGTAGTGACGACGATTGAGGCAGTGGCAACGATGTTGGTGGCGGTGTCAACGGCTGCGAGAAATACTACTATCAAATGTAGTGAGAATGTGTTTTTTTAAAACTAGAAACTAAAGTCAATTTGTTTCTTTGTTTTGAAATTGAGTTAAAAACTATTTTAGCCAAACATATTTTGTTTTAAAAATTACATTTGAAAACCAAAAATAACAAAACTCGCAACTACCCCAAAAAGGACCTAAGGATTTTTTTGATTATGTTTGAAGGACAATCCCCAAAATATTTTGTGGCTATTATTTTTACTTCCTAAACTTATACCTTGTATGGTTTGTGTTGCTAGCTTCTGTCGAGAATGTACAAATCTACTTACCAGGACCAAGGGACTAGTGTAGTGACGGTGGCTCATTTTGGATTTTGGTTGTTGCTAATATAATTATTTTGCAAATTGTTCCTAATCATGTCCTTGCAACCAGGTTGATGTTATTATATTGCTCAATGGTTATTATTTTTTAGTGAAACTGAAAATTATAAGAATGGGATGAGAGGAGTTCAATAATAGATAAACTCTTACAAACATAACATTTCCTTGTAGGGACGTTGTTCACTCACTACTATTAGGGGTGGACAACATAGAAGAACTGAACTAAACTACTATAAAATTTAACTAAACTATAAAAGCAGTTTGGACAAATTGAACTGAACTGAACTACTCTGAACTGCTTAGAATTGCTCCAAACTACTCTGAACTGTTTGAATTGTTCTTAATAAACATATTATTCACATTTTTCAATTTCATAAGTCACAGTTCAGTTCTGTTATAGCAGTTCAGTTTAGGAGCAGTTCAGTTTTTAAAAACAAAACTAAAGAACAACTCAGTTCAATTTTTTAGTCAAAATAGTTCATTTATTTTAGTGCAGTTCAATTCAGTTAGGCACAAGTTTAGTTTAGTTTAGTTTTTTTTAAACAGCCCTAACTACTATGAAGCTTGTAAATGCTAGACCATTACTCATTGGAGAGGATGCCAAACAACAAGAGATTCAAGCACATATTTCTTCTTAGTCACAACAATTAGTACATGTGTATATATATTTATTCACATTTAATTAGTATATGTGTATATATTTTATGTGCATTTCATTATTTAGTGTTAAGTGTTAACCTATAACTTAGTGTAATATTATATATTTTTTTATTAATTGTAAAAGTAGTATGTAAATTGCAAATCCTAAGAAAAAAGAAAGATTATTAATTAGAGTTCCATGCATTCATTAAAATTCTTTGCAACAAAACATTCAAAGCGTATATTTATTTTTCTAAAATACACTTATGCCCGGATGAGCTCTACAACTATGTTTGGGGCTACTTGAATAGTTGAGCTTGATTTTGAATAATTTTATTTTTAAAATTAATTTTGACTATCAATAAGTTTGACATAAAATGATTTATGTGTTTGAAAATGTTTATATTTGCCTGTTTAGATTTATTTATTTTACAAAATAATTATTATCTTTTACAGGTTGGGTGGAGATTTTTTTTAGTCATTCTTTCCCATTAAATAATCCAAACAACATATGCTATTAAAAAATAGTTTTTTTCTTTAAAAAAATAAATTAGTTTTGGTAAAATTAATTAAATAATCTTGAACTATGAGCTTTTTTAGAATGCTTGCACAAAAATTACATGCAAGAGTTTGTGTTTATTAATTAAGTCGAACGTAGCACTTCCCGTATATATCAAACTGTTAAGAGTTAACGACAGGATCATCATGCTTCAAAGTTTCGGTGTGTGGGTGATGGATAGGGTCAGCACTTTCAGGTTTTGCAAGCTTTTTTATAGAATAATAATCCATTTTTTTTCTTAAAAAAAAAAAGTTGCCAACTGAAAAAGTGCTAGACTCTCTCCTATCTCAAATTAAGTTCCAGAGTTGAATTACACTACAAAATACTCAGTGGCTATTTCTTATGCCTTGTATGGTTTGGGCTTCAAGCTTCTTGTTGAGAATGCATAGATCTACTTACCAGGACCAGCGGACTAGTGTAGTGATGGTGGCTCATTTTGGATTTTGGCTGTTGCTAATATAATTATTTGCAAATTGTTCCTAATCATGTTTTGATGTTATGATATATATTGCTTAATGCTTATTAGTTTTTAGTGAAACTGAAAATTGTAAGTTAAATAGATACACTCTTACAAATATAACATTTCCTTGTAGAGACGGTGCTCACTCACTACTATGAAGCCTGTAAATACCAGACTGTTACTCATTGGAGAGGATGCCAAACACCAAGAGATTCAAGCACATATTCCATCTTAGTTACAACAATTTGTACATGTGTATATATATTTATGTACATTTAATTAGTATATGTGTATATTTTTATGTACATTTCATTATTTAGTGTTAAGTGTTAACCTATAACTTAGTGTAATATTATATAGCTTAAATTTTCCGCATGTATATTCGATAAACACTGGATGATCTTCTTTGTGTAGAGTTGCTCATTTTCAAAGTGCCACTGGTTTTTCCCCTTCGCTCCAAAATTTGTTTGTCTGCACAACTAAACATGTGGATGATCTTCTTTGTGTCTACTCGAGATATACTCAACTGTCTTTCATGAGCATCCATAAATAGTTATGCACAAAAAAATAGATAACCCAAAAAAAAATGAACATAAGATGAAGGAAAGGAAAAACATAGTTGACTACATGAATTCCTTTTGGTTTAAAAAATTCAATTCCAATATGATCTATTTGAGAGAATTTGACATTTTCTTTCTTGTCAACAGCTAAAGGTGACATATTTTTTGATGGGTCTTGCTAACTTGTGCCTTATGACACTAGTTAAAGAATTAAAAAGGAAAAGTTTTTATTAAAAATCATATAGGAGGACATTAAAATTCATAGGTGAGATCATTTTTTAAAATCTCAATAAATTTTCCTTCTATTGTCTTAACCAGTGCCATCCAATACCTTAGGGCATATAAAAGCTAACATATAGGTGTTAAAGGCAAAGATCCCTCATAATGGTGAATGTTGATTAAGAGGGTAATGTACTCCCTCCGTTCCTAAACTCTTGATGTTTAAGGTAGGTTAATGCACACACCTTAAGCAAGATTTAATACTACTCACAAATAATACATTTACTCTAAAATACCCTCATTTAATATCTATGATGAAAGAAGTTGTGGAAATCTAGATTATGTTAAATATGGGTATATGTGGAAAAAAATAATCAATGAGCCATAGAATGTGTAAAATATCAAGAGTTTAGGAACAAAAACAAGAAGCTAAAACATCAAGAGTTTAGGAACGGAGGGAGTAATGTTTATAGAAATACATAGAAAAACAAGGACAATAAATTTTTTGCGTCACTGTGATATTGGTGCAAGTATCCACCAGCTTTTTGTTGATAATTAATCTCCACTAAAGAACTTGGCTGACCACCTTTAGTGGGATTTCCCCTTTCAACCATATTATTTTTTTCATTTATAAGGTTTGAACCTCAGACATTACTTAAGGGATACACTAACATATCATTTTATTTCATTTACTTTGAAAATTATTGTATTAGAGAATATTTTATTTCATTTACTTTAAAAATTATTATATTAGGGAATATTTATTAGGATATTGGGATATTAAATCATATTGTTTCTTTTTAGAGGCAAAATATTTACTATACACATTTGTTAGATTTTTTTTCTCAGGTTTCAATATTTTGTTGCTTGTGTCCGGTTTGGTCATATTTTCAAATCGGAGATGTCATTGACTCTAGCACGCACCACTTGCAGGAAAATTGAATGTGAATATTAAAATATAAAAAAAATTATGCACATGCTAGGACTAAATCCCAAGCTACCTCAATTGCCAAAGTGACTTTAACAACTACAACAACATCTCTATTTAGTATATATGTGCCAATATTTATTAATATACTACATTCTTGTGCATGCTTATAGGATTTGTTTCCCATTGAATTCTATTTCCATGACAATTTCAAAACCTTTATTGTTTCTTATTTTGACATTTTCTCATAATAATAATGAGAGCAACCTCTTTGAATTCACTCAAAATTGTTTTTTTTAGAATTTATGGATGTTAATGGATTTGATTATTTAGAATTTTAAAACACTGTTTTGTTGTGATTTATTTCCATGCATATGTTGATGCTCTAAGAGCTAACGATGATCAACTTTGCCTCATTTGGTTTCTTTAATATTTATTAGAAATAGAAAATTAATTTTTACTTTCCCCCTTAGAGAAGGGAAGGGGATGAAATGGGAAATATACATTATTTGGTTTGTAAGAGGGAGGAAATAAATTATGAATAATATACTATTGTAAAACAAAATTTTGGCTTAATTTATTTTGGGTTAATTATGTTTTTGGTTCCTAAACTTTTTCGGATTTTCACTTTTGATCCCTAAACAAAATGTTGATCGGTCTTAGTCCCTCAACTTTTGTTCCGTTTTCATTTTTTGTCCCTATCGTCTATTCCCTCAGTTATCTTCTGACGTGTTGCAACATGTGACGAATAGGTTGTGTACAATTGGAAAATATGATGAGGTGGTGTACAGGTATGGTTGACACGTTAGCAAAGTGTTATTAATTGTGTTTTATTATAATTAATTATCTTAAAGATGTTTTTATAATTAAGTTTAATAAGTTAATTAATTTAAGAATGTTTTATTTCTTTATTTAAATGTGCTTGCCCTAAAATAACACAGAAAAGTAACAAAGGAGAGGGTGGAGCGTCTTGGGTCCTCACTCCAGCAAGCAATGTCGCAGCATAGGGGCCGAACAAGTGGGTCATCTGCATCTCGGGGCTTCTCATATGCAAAAAGGAGTGCTACATCGTCGATTTCAAAGGATTTGAAGGAAATTGAGGTTGAGGGTGGATTAGTGGCAAAACTTTAGACACTTGTCTTATGGCCCCATGGTGCTTGCTGTAACATCCTCATTTTTATTTTACTGTTTATAAATATTTTTCTATAAATATTATAAGAAATTACGTACTGTATTTAGAGAATATTTTCTGTACATATTTTCATAATAAAATTAATACAGTTCTATTCAGAAAAATTTTCTAAGTCTTTTAATACTTTTGTTTATACCTAAATTTCTTGTTGATTGGATAGTTGTGTCAGACAGCTGTCCAAGATAAGATTTTCTAGTATAACATTTTGGATTAAACTGTACTCTAATAAATCAAGAATTTAATGTAGATTTAAAATATATACAGTTGAGAAATGAAATTACTTGTTGACTGGACCGCTATGTTAGACAGCTGTCCAGGATAAATTTTCAAGTGTGAAATTTTGGACTAATCTGTAACTTAATTAAAAGGTAATTGAATATAGATTAAAAATATATACAGTTAAAGAATTAAAATGCTAATTTCGAATTGTTAGGATTTTCTGAATGTTAGAACTTTGAGAAATTATTACGGTAAAATTCTAAGGCAGAAAATTAAGATAAAATCTATATGTCATCTATTGAATTATCTATAAATTATAACATACTTAGAATAATTATTAACAATTTTTAACTAAGAAAAATAGAAATACAAATTATTAGCCAATCAAAATTTGACAAATTGACATTTCTAATGTAATTAAATTAAGCTAATTAGACTTGGATTAAGAGACAATTAAGACACTACCCCAAGGTTTTTGATAGTGAGGAATTTAATGGTGGTGTTAGTTTCTTCAAATTCTAATTAGTTTGTAAGATAATTGAAAAGCTCTCTAATATTCTAGAAAAATCCCTAAATTTCCCACAAACTTTGACTTTTGATCACAAGCTTGGCAACTCACGTTGGGAAGTTGCCTTGGCTGTCCAAGTGGCTTAAATTGGTGACCAAATGGACTGCTTTGTGGCCAGCAGCTGGACGTGTAGTTGCTATTAAATTTGGTGAAGAAAATTTTATTTAAAAACATAATAAACAAATCAAAAGCAAAATTGGAAAAGCTAGCTCTCCTCACCACCCAAACCGTGAGCTCTTCCAACTGCAGCCCCTCCATTTTCACTTCAGCCTTTCTTCTAAAATTAAGAATTTAACCAACCAAAACCTTTCAAATTTCAATATAGCTTAGGCCAAAGAGAAGAGAATTAGGAGGAAAACTCCAAAATTTCAAGAAACCAAGGGAGAAAGGGAGAAAAGAAATTCAAGAGTTCTCCATCAAATTAAGGATCTAAGGTAAGGATCTTGGCATTTAATTTCAATTTAAACCAATTGGAGTTAATAGAAACATGTTCTTAGGTCTAATTTCAAGATTTGATCAAGATTCAACAAAAGATGAAATTGATTTAGGGCTTTTAGATGATTGATGTTAAAAGCTTGAAATTGTTGTTTGAATCCATGTTTGATTGAATTCATGATGTGTTGTGATGGATTGGGATTGATTGATTGGCTTGTTCTTGATTGGAAATTGAAATTTGTTCTTGATTGAGATTTCTTGAATTGATTTGATTTTGATTGGAATTTGGATTGGTTGTTTTGAGAAAATTGTTGGAAATGTGAAGGAGGCCATACGGCCATGATGAGAATGATAGGGATATCATGTGGAATTTTTCAAATGACCAAGGGTAAAATAGTCATTTCACATGTTGGGACACATTGGGAATTTTAGAAAAAGTTTAAGGGCATTTTTGGCAATAATTAAAAAGTATAAGGGTAATTAGGTAATTTCACATTTAAAGGATACAATTGGAATTTTATTAAAAGATTGAGGTTAATTAAGTAATTTCACATTTAAAGGATACAATTGGAATTTTATCAAAAGATTGAGGGTAATTAGGTAATTTCATAGATTCTAGAACAATTAGGGACATATTCGGAATTTCATAAAAAGATCAAGGGCAAAATTGGAATTTTAGAAAATATCAAGGATAATTTAGAAATTTTACATAGTAATGAACTAGTTGGTATTTTATTAAAGTGTTAATGTTATAATGTTAATTATTGAATTTATATAATTATTATGTGATTGTTTAATAATAATTATTTACTTATTGGCATCATTATCATATTGTATGATCATGAGTCTTTTGAGCGAAAAATAAAGATTTTTAAACGAGTTTGATAAATGAGAATTGAGTATTTATGGGAGAATTGATTTCCAGGACTGTGTTGACTGACCGGACTGCGGTAGTCATGTATTTGAAAATATGATTGAGATTATGAACAGAGAACTGTGTTGACTGACCGGACTGCGGTAGTCATGTATTTGAAAATATGATTGAGATTATGAATAGAGAACTGTGTTGACTGACCGGACTGCGGTAGTCATGTATTTGAAAAGATGATTGAGATTATGAACAGAGAATATGATAGTCCTGAGAAATGGGTGAGCAGAGTAAGTTAGACAGGACTGTATAGTCTGTGATTATATAGTCTGTGGGGTGAGGGATATTGGCAATTCCACATGTGGCTGTAATCTGGACAGAGATGCTGCCGTGGTGGCCTTCCGGGTATCCTGATCTCCTAATTCTGCTAGCTTATTCGCGTTTAGTAGGGGCTGATAGCTGAATTGCAGTACGTAATGGTAGGCCAGTTACTTACTAAACACTTAAAGGGGAAGTCTCCATGGAGCAGGGTCAAAATGATTTTGAGTCAAAAGGATTTTGAGTCAAAACTGCATGTGCTTTATAAACTTGCATTTTCATAAAGCATACTGCATTTGCATTATTTATGTGAATTCTTAGTTATGAAATGAAATGTCATTGATTGTGATTGTTTTCTGTGTATTAGAAATTAAATGCCTGATCCGGTAATGCTGTCCCCAGATTCTAGGGGAGTGTGATTGCAGGTATTTGGAAGATTAATTAAAAGTTACAGATGCAGACATGTTCCAGAGCTATAGGAATAGGGGTTTTTGGCTTTAGATACTTTTGTATTAATTAGAAATAATTTGGAAGTAGTATTTTCTGTAAATTTTAATAATGTAAATTATAATGACAAACTTTAAATTTTAATGGAATGTATTTATTTTAATGGTAAATTCTTTTTATGGATTTTAGATAGAAATTAATTAATTAGAAGGGGGGTTACACTTGCTGTTGTTTAGGATTATATATATATATATATATATATATATATATATATATATATATATATATATATATATATATCTTTTCCATTCTAGGAGGTATTCGCTGGTCCCGTAGTATTCAATTTATTTGTCTTTGTAAGTGAGATGTATGTATATGGATTCATTCAAATATAATTAGGCCACTTTTTTTAATTTCTGGTACTGCAATGACATATGCTCATTAAGTAATATTTGTATTGGTATGTTCATTCAAATGAATAAATGTTAAGCTTAGTGATATATCAAGTGTATTGACTGATTATATTTTCGTGAATAACTCTCTCCCTGTCAATCCATTGCTTGAGAAATTCATAGTGAGTTCTAACAAACCAATTGAAGCAAATCAAATATGTGATAGTGAGTTCTTTTTTGGGGTTAAAGTTTGACGCTTCACAGAGTTGAACACAATGTTATAAAATGATAGACAGAGTTTCAATTGCTAATTATTTTATATTCGTTATTTTTTTCGATACTATTTTATATTTGTTATTGATATAAATAGACAGACTTACACAATATATAAATTTCACTAAATTTATTTAAACATAATACAAGACCAAAAATTAAAAAAGAGCAAAAGTTGAGGGACTATAAGACCGGTCAACATTTTGTTTAGGGACCAAAAGTGAAAATTCAAAAAAGTTTAGGGACCAAAAACATAATTAACCCTTTTAGTTTTCGTGGTCTAAAAATTATAAATTACTTCCCCTTTGCTCCAAACCTCTATAATATTGAAAGTGAGACAAAAATAAGAAAGGAAAAGTATTAGCCTCTTCATTTCATTTTTTTCCTTTTAAAATTTAGAACTAAACTAGATAAAATTAAAAAAAAATCTTTCCTTTTTTTCATTTTCCCCACATTATAAAGCCTCAAACAACATTGATCCCATAAAGGATTAAAAAAATATCTCTAGAATTGATTAATCTAATTTGCTTAATTCCTTCTTTATCAAACACGACTTATATATACATCAGATTATAACCTTACTTAGCATGATTTGGATTTAAACACTATGAAACAATATTAATTACAAGAACAAAACATCAGTCAGGTTTGCCACCTAAAGCAAAAAATTTATCATTTTATTTCATTCTTGATTTTTGCCTTTCAAGTTTCAACCATTAAAATTAAGCTTGTTGAAGAATAAAATACTACTAAGGAATAGTGAACCTGTAGCCTACATAAATCAAAACTTTAACTTCCTTATCATCTCCTTCACCGCCATAAACTCTGCACTCAAATTCAACGCTTCCAAACCAACATCTAGCGTTGGAATTGTCACAACAGTCAATGGCACCATCAAAATGAGATTCACCAGCATCAACATCATTGCCCGATTCAAGACTTTTGATGAGTCTATGCTAGGAAGAGACAAAGTAAGCTTGAAAAGACTAATCCATTAGGTGGAGAACCTTAAGATATAAGTAACATCAAGCATTTTATTCTACTCAATGTGTATTTCTTAACATGACCTCATGCACATATAGATTCATCAACTGATCTCAACACTTATTACCCAAACCTTTGATGAGCCAAAGTACAAATATGGAAAAGTCACTGACCTAGCATATATTTCTGCCCTTCATTACATATATGATGGGCCTATGAAGGCATTGCACCTCAAACTTGTAAACCATTTGCATATTTAGAGATTTATTTCCTATCTTCGTAAGGAATTCAAGTGCCTAATCATGGTGGAAATATTCCTTCTCTTGCTCCTACCTTAAGATATTTCTACTTTTGGATGAGATATTTTTTGCTTCATGAAGATAATATGTCCCCTCTTGATCTAGATTTGGATGCAGTTCTTGGAATTTTGAATAGGGATATGTTACCCCCATCCAATGATGAGCCAAAGTACCAATATGGAAAAGGCACTAATGGGATAATTAATGAAGCTTCTGAGTATGAATGAGCCCTTCTGGTTTAGGTCTCTATAGGAAATTCATTTTTCAACATTATAGCTACAAAAGGATATTTTGTAGGAGTAAGTATTTTCTTAAGCAGAATTGAAGCACATATAGATCTTTAAAAGATTCATAAACAATCAACATGAGTGGGAGACAACTGGTTGAAATGCTTTTAAATTCGGTTAGCTCTTCTAACTTTGCTAATTATGTCAAATAAATTTTATGATAAAGTTTGGAAGGTTCAAAAAAAGAGTGGTAGTAATGAAGTGAGGAACATAAGGGTCTTCATGGAACTTGATTCCTCTTATGATGATCATGTTGAATGTGATAGTGAGGACTCGTGTGATGAAGACGATTACGATAACATACGGTTGAGGAAAAAGTTGAGGAGACATGGGTTCACTAGTACTACACACAAGATTTGTTGGACTAAAAGAGTGTTAATGTGCAAAGTTTGCAATGAGTACTTCAAAACATACTATGATGTGTCGTTTCGTCATATGGATGAGAATGCACCAACCAATAATGATGTGGAGGAAGTAGAGATGGAAAGATGGATGAGTGTGCACCAACCCATATGACCAAACACAACATAGTATGTTTTAAAATACTCATTGCAAACTTTACACATTCACATTCTTCTAGTCGAACAAATCTTGTGTCTAGTATTAGTGAACCCATGTCTCCTCAACTTTTTCCTCAACCTTATGTTATCGTAATTGTCTTCATCACACGAGTCCTCACTATCACATTCAACATGATCATCATAAGAGGAATCAGGTTCCATGATTACCCTTTTCTTCCTAACTTAATTGCTACCACTCTTTTTGTGAACCTTCCAAACTCTTTCATAAAACCTTTTAATAAAATATATTTGACATAATAAGGAGAGTTAGAAGAGCTAACTGAATTTAAAATCATTTCAATTGGTTGTGTTCTACTCATGTTCACATATCGTGAATCTTTTGGCGACTCTATATGTGCTTGAGGTCCCTTAAGAAATTACTTACTCCTACGAAGTATCCTTTGCTAGCTATGACATTGAAAAATGAATTGCCTTTCAAATAGAGACTTGAACCAAAAAGGCTCATTCATACTAAAAGACTTCATTAATTCTTCCATTGTAGTATTTTGGCTCATCACATGTTGGGAGTAACACGTCCTAATTCGATATTCCGAGAAATCGCATCCAAATTCGATACAAAACTTAAATCTCAATTAAATTGTTTTGAAATGTTAATCCAATTGTTGAGCATCAAATGAAGTAATAAATCAAATACTTAATATCATAAGATTAATCAACCCGTTCCACCGTACCAACGACAACAAAAAATCATCATACTTATCTTATCCAGTTGAGATTTCTATAACGAACAACCAATAATTGTTAGAGTTGTCATAGGGAACTAGACCTTACGAACACAAAACATATACCGACACACAACAATGTACCCCTATTTAAAAACAACCCCAAGACTATGGAGCCTTTCCTTGCCCTTGCTTATTCCAAATATGCCATAATATTTTATTTTAATTCTCATTGTGTTACACAAAGATAAAAGAAGTAGTAAAATCAATACCCTCATAGTTTACTTAAAAATAAAGTAATAGAAAAAAATAAAAGGCAAAAAAAATTTCAAGAATTTTTAAATTTCTCACCTATAAGGTTACTGAGCCAGTTTGTCATCAACTTGTAGCTCCTTTGCAACAAAATCACCCTGTTGACGACTTTGTATTACTGGTTGAATTTTCTATAATTGCAATTTAATTCAAAGTCAATGTTTCGTAATTCAAAAATCTAACCCATATGAAATTATCTTAAGCATTTTAAAAAAATTTAAAAACTAATTCCTATGAAACACAATAATAGTTCAAGCAATTATAATGCACCTCATTTGCAATAGAGCTTCTTTATCAAATGAACCCTGTAGACAAAGTAAATGTTTGATATGAGTAACGTGGCCCTTTGAAAAAAAAAGGAAGAATATGTTTCATACCTATAATGCATAATCACATTCTAAACATCATCGATGTTTCTGTCGGCATGCAAAACCAATGGATCCGCACAATAACAGTTGAGAAAAGGTGCAACATTGGCAAATTGACAACAATAAGAGAAAACACAAACTCAAATTTAACCCCCCCCCCCCCCCCCCAAAATTAGGTTTTGACATAGAAAATAAGGGGAAAACATTAATCAGAGTGGTTTTGTGAGATAATAATCCAAGTCACGAAAAATTTTTAAAATTGACAAGCTAGGGTTTGGTCAAGGCAAGGTGTTCTTGATTTTTGTTGAGGGGAAACACAAAGAGGAAGGTGGGAAATGATTTTAATAGGTTTATTTTTCCAAACCATCGTTTAGAAAGGCCAAAAACGACGTCAATGTCGAAGAAGAGAAAAGGGAGAAACAATGTTGTAAAACTCAGATCCGACCAGCCGATTTGATTGATCTGATTGTGAATTGGACCTGTGATCGATTTGGGCAAGTAGTCAAATCAGATATGCCATAAATCGACGACGTTGTCATTAAATTAGACAAAAACTGGATTAGACTGGTATAACTTGGTGACCCAATTTATAGGTAAACTCGATTTACAGTGCTCATATTATTAAGCAAAGCAACACAAAATAGTAAGAAAAGAAGGAAGAAAAAGAAATAAGAAAGAAGAGTTTCCAAGAGAGAAGAAGAAGAAATTTGTAGAATCAAGCATTCTACATCTAACAGGGAATATGAAAGAAAAAATGGTGAACGTAAAATAGAAAAAGATGAAGAAAGAGGGGAGGGGAATCATAGGAATGTGCGGCGGCTGTATGTATGCTATTTGTGAATATGATATGAGACAAGGAATTTAGGGTTACTAATTAGTAACAAATATGGGCCTATTGGGTTATATAATAAATGTTGGGCTGTTAGGTAATTTAAAATATTTACAGTTGTGGGCTTGTATGATAAATAATATAGGCTGTTGCTATATCCACTCCCCCTTTATACTAATCCACTCCCCCTTTTTTCATTTTTTCCCAAACTACCCCACTAAAACACACTCCTCCCATCTCCTTATCCCTCTCTTGTATATAACTCTCTGTCGGAAAGAGAAAACAGTACCGAAAACAATACCTGTATGGCATCATTACATAACCCCGAAACCACCTAAATCCGAAAAATACAACATTCAAACCATGTAAAACAAGCATGCAATCCCTACATTACCCGCTGCCTTATAGCAATACTTAAAGCCTTAATTCCCAAGGCATCCCTCAGAAAACCAAGCGCAGGGTCTTTGAGTTCTGATATCTTAGATTTGTATTTATTTTGGCGAGCTATACAAAGGAACAAAGTACTCTCAAAGCTATCTTGTGAAGATGTATGCCCCTGTGGCGACTGTCCATTGACTGAAGGAGTAATTAAAGTCTGGAAATATGCCTTTGAATGTTTGTAGGGTGGGTGGGTTCGTGAATTGTATCATTGTTAAGGTTAGAGTCAAGTGCCATCTTTAGGTGTAAAGGGATCAATATTTCTGCAAAAGTAAAGGCAAAAACATCCTCAGAAGTTGTATTTTGGGGCCAATTCTATGGGTTAAGAAGAATTAATGAAGAGATTGAGAGAATTGTTAATGGTGTTATTGATATTTGTCAAATGTGTTGCTATATGTGCAGAGACATTGAGGAGGAGTGTGTTTTCTTTTTCTGGAAGAGAGTTATATACGGGAGAGGGAGAAGGAGATGGGGGGAGTGTGTTTTAGTGGGGTAGTTTGGAAAAAAAAAAGGAGAAGGGGGAGTGGATTAGTATAAAGGGGGAGTGGATATAGCAACAACCAATAATATAAATAATAGTTTTTAACCAAAAAAATAATAGTTATATAATTATAAAAACTTTTAATATTATAATTGAATTTCTAATGAGATACTACATTAAGTAGTTATAAAAAATCAATATGTCACATGTGTTATTATTATTATTATTATTATTATTATTATTATTATTATTATTGTTATTGTTGTTGTTGTTGCTGTTGTTGTTGTTATTATTATTATTATTATTGTTGTTGTTGTTGTTGTTGTTGTTATTATTGTTATTATTATTGTTGTTATTGTTGTTCTTGTTGTTCTTGTTGTTGTTATTATTATTATCATTATTGTTATTATTGTTATTATTATTATTGTTGTTGTTGTTGTTGTTGTTGTTGTTGTTGTTGTTGTTATTATTGTTACTATTGTTGTTGTTGTTGTTATTATTATTATTATTATTATTATTATTATTATTATTATTATTATTATTGTTACTATTGTTGTTGTTGTTATTATTATTATTATTATTATTGTTATTGTTGTTGTTATTGTTGTTGTTGTTATTATTATTATTATTATTATTATTATTATTATTATTATTCTTATTGTTGTTATTGTCGTTATTATTGTTGTTATTGTTATTATTGTTGTTATTGTTGTTATTTTAAGGCTATTTATTTGTAAGTCTTATCTTCTCTCTCTTTTTTAATTCAAGTTTTGTCTTCAATTACTCTGATATTTTTAATATGTATTCTGATCCTGTCTATGATGGTATCAGAGCCTAAGTCACGGGAGAGACTTAGGTGTAGAAAAACACTGTTGCAAAGTCACTGTAGCAATTTACTGTTCATTTCTTTAATTTTAATTACTAAGTGCTTTTATAATCCTGTT
The DNA here is from genome assembly GCA_026413185.1 of Pueraria montana var. lobata. NCBI lineage: Eukaryota > Viridiplantae > Streptophyta > Magnoliopsida > Fabales > Fabaceae > Pueraria > Pueraria montana. The sequence goes on from CM048648.1 coordinate 79,955,958, forward strand.
ATTTTGATCTTCTAAAGTGTCTACTGTAGCACTGAGAAATGTTTAGACGTTGGTCAGCTTCTAAGTCTAGTGGTCTCGGTAGTAAAACCTGAGAAAGGTAGTGAGACCGTTGGTCAGCTAGATAAGGTGTTATAGGTGGTCCCGTCGCATAAAACACGTTAGAAGATAAAAATGGCTAGATTATTAAGAACCCGTAGTAATTTAAATTTAAGAGATATACATAAACAAATAGTTGTCAGAACTTCTCAAGAAGGATCCTCTACCTCCAATAATGAAAACAGTAAAGATAAAGAATTACAAATAGAAGAGATAGAAAACTCTCTACATAACTGGTCAATACATGTAGTTAAAAAAAGAGAAGTATACAAACAGTATAGAGTATGGACAACATCTCAAGACGAAATACATGCATGTTTTAGAATATAGTTACCCAGGTACTAAAAACAATAAGGTAATTAATCTTTTAGAACAACCAATACTTGATGAACATGTAAAACAAGGATATAATTTTATTCATTTAGGATTAGTTCAAGTAACTGCAAAACCTAATTACAGACTAGGCGTAAATAGTCCAATATTAATGTTACTAAGAGATGTAAGACTTAAAAAATTTAATGATTCAATAATTGAAATATTAGAAAGTAATTTACATGATGGACCGGCATTTTTTAATTGTTACCCAAATTTCTCAATGAATATTAGAAATGAGAAAACTAGTAATGCAATAAAATTATATGTAAAAATTCCAAATAAAATAGTAGATGAAGTATCAGGCCCAATACAAATAATTTACATAATTTATTATAAAATAACAAAAATTGATTATAATTATAGAGCCTTAAGATCATCCCCACAAGATGAAACAATATTAGTAGAAGCTAATCTAAGAAAATCCTCAGTACAAATACCAAAGAAATTAAGTCATAATGAAATTATTAGTAAAATCCCAGAAGATTGGATATCAGAAGATATAGTTTCAGAATCTAAAGTTTATAATACTCAAGCAAGAGAGATAATTCAAGAGGGTACAAACATTAGATTAAGAATAAATAGATCATCTTCTTTCAAAATTCAAGAACCTCAAATGATATATAAAGGACAAACCTCAAGACATTCAGTAGACGGATCTACAATAAATTTAGATTTAAGAGGATTAGATAATAACAACCCAATAATTTCTAAACCTATTTATCAAGAATCTAAAAAATCAGAATCTCCACAATATTCTCCTATAGCTTCTCAAATTTTAAATACTTTAGATAGAGATACACCTTTTCAAATAGATAAGAATTGGATTAGACAAGATTTCGAAGCACCTTATAATAAAGATAAAAGAAAATGGTATTTTTCAACATTTACAAAAAATCAAACCATAGAATTTAGAAAAAAAATATTATAATTACATGGAAAAATGAAATAAATTTATACTTCTTTGATTGGTTCGCTACATATAGTAAAGAAAATAACATAACTTATCTTTTTAGAGAAATAAAACATATAAATCCTTTAAGAAAATCAACAACAGGTTGGAAAACTATTAATAATCAAATCATAGAATCAGAATATCCACCTCAACAGGGAATAACTATTCAAATCTCAAAAGATATAGAAATAGAAGCAAGTCCTTACAAAGATACAAAAGGAGAAGAAGAAAAGGTAGTGGATAAAAAAGATATTAAAAAATTACATTCTCAATTAAATTATTCAAATATTATGTTAGAAACAATGACAAAACAATTAACTAGAATAGAAAATCAAAAAGCAACTTGATATACCTAGTACTTCAAATAAATAAGACCTCCTGTTAGACCTATTTATAAATTAATAAATGTTCCTAAAAAAGAATTAGAAGAAATAAAACTTGAAAGTCATACAGATATAAAAATAGAAGAAAAAATTTAGAAAAATTAAGTTTAGAAAAATTTTCAATAAATACTCTTGAAAAAGAAGATCTAACAATAAATAAACTAAGAAATTATCCAAAATTAAGAAATTATTATTCAAGACCTTCACCTGTTGATGTTCAATTTGAAGAACGAGGTGAATTAGTTCAATGCTCATTTACAGGAAGCGACATAATAGAATGGAATCTAGATGGATTAAGTGAACAAGCTATATTAGACTTAACTTGTCAAATGACAATGGCAGCAACTGCCTATAAAACTAAAGGATGTTCAGATAGAAGTGTTGCAATAGCTATAGTTCAAGGATTTACAGGACAGTTAAAAGGATGGTGGGACAATCTATGTACAAAAACTGATAGAGTTTCAATACTAAATAGTGTAAAAGCTGAGAATCAAGAACAAGATGCAGTATCAACACTTATATATACAATAATTCAAAACTTTATAGGAGATCCTAATATATTTAAAGAAAGAGCAGCTAGTCAATTAACAAATCTATATTGTCCAATAATGTCAGATTATAGATGGTATAAAGATACATTTTTATAAAAAATAACCCTAAGAGAAGATGGATTTACAGGATATTGGAAAGAAAGATTTATATCAGGACTTCCAAAATTATTCTCAGAAAAAGTAAAAATGAATTTAGAAAAACATTATGGAAAACCAATAATGTATGATAGTTTAACTTATGGACAGATACATAACATAGTTATAGATACAGGAATACAAGTATGCACTGACTTTAAATTACAAAACAAAATGCGTAAAGAAAGTATGACTAACAGAAGAGAAATAGGAACATTTTGTCATCAATATGGTATAGAAGTCATTAGAGCACCTAGTGCGCAAGTTAAGAAAAGAAATAAAAAACAATAAACTAATTATAGAAAACCATACAAGAAAAAATACAATAAAAATACTTTTCAAGCTCAAAATAAAGAAAAAAATCAAAAATAAAAAAGAAAACCTAAATATAAAAAACTTCCTAAAAAAGATAATGCTTGCTGGAAATGTGGTAGAATAGGACTATGCTAGTACCTGTAAAGTACAACAAAAAATAAATGAATTAGAAATAGATGAAAAATTAAAACAAAGTCTTATTAATATATTAATAAATTCAAAACCTAAAGAGTCTTCTTCTGAAAATGAAGAATACAAAGATGATACAATATATCAATTAGAAAATGAAACTTCTGAAAACTCTGAAACTTTTGATGAAGAATACTGTTTAGGTCCAGAATTATGTACCTGTACAAATTGTAAAACAATAAATATGTTAACTAAAGATCAAACTACAACTTTAATATCAATAATAGATAAATCAGATGATTCTCCATTAAAAGATGAATTCTTACAACAATTAAATAATTTAATACAAAAAGATGAAAATAATAGAGCAGAAATAAAAGCAATAGATTTAAAAAACCAAGTAATCAATTATCTATAAAAGACTTACAGGATGAAATCATAAATCTTAAGCAAGAAATTCAAATTTTAAAGAAAAATTATATTTCTTTAGAATATAGATTATTAGAATTAGAAGGAAAAGAAATATTAAAAACACAAGAAAATAGTCAATACACTCATAATGAAGAAGAGATATCAACTCAAAATTATATTAATTTATTAAGTATAATTACTACACATAAATGGCATTGTGAAGTAACCTTAATAATTAAAGAAGAAAAGTTTAACATGATAGCTCTTATAGACTCAGGAGTAGATATTAATTGTATACAAGAAGGATTAATACCCACTAAGTATTATGAAAAAACTCTAGAAGGAGTAACAAGTGCAAATGGATCAAAAATGAATATACAATATAAACTATCAAATGTAAAAGTTTGTAAGAACAAAATTTGTTATAATACATCCTTTGTATGTATTAGTTAAAAATATGAACACCCCGTTAATTCTAGGAACCCCATTTCTAACTTTATTATATCCTTTTCAAGTTACTAAAAATGGATTATTAACTACAACATTAGGTAAAGAAATATGTTTTGAATTTATAAAACCTCCTAGATCAAGAGAATTAAATTTGCTTAAAGATTCATCAATAAGTCAAATAAACTTAACAGAAAGAAAAAAGAAACATATAACTATGCTAAACAAGGAAATTAAATATAAAAGAATAGAAGAACAACTTAACAATTCTAACATTCAAAATATTATAAAAAAATTTCAAGAAAAAATAGAAAAAGAAATATGTGAAACAAATCCAATAGCATTTTGGCATAGAAAAAAATATGAGATATTTTTACCTTATGTAGATGAGTTTAATGAAAAAGATATACCAACTAAAGCAAGACCTATAAAAATGAATCAACAATATTTAGAATACTGTTAAAAAGAAATACAATAATATTTAGACAAAGGATTAATTAGACCATCAAAATCACCCTGGAGTTGTTTAGGCTTTTATGTAATGAACGCCTTAGAATTAGAACGAGGTGCACCAAGACTAGTTATTAATTATAAACCTCTTAGTAAAGTACTAAAATGGATAAGATATCATTTACCCAATAAAGTTGATTTAATTAAAAGACTTAATAATGCAACAATCTTTTCAAAATTTGATATGAAATTAGGTTACTATCAAATTTCGGTTGGGGAGAAAGATAAGTACAAAACTGCTTTTGTAGTACCTTTTGGCCATTATGAATGGAATGTAATGCCACAAGGACTAAAAAATGCTCCAAGTGAATTTCAAAATATAATGAATGATATATTTTATCAATACATGGAATTTGCGATGGTATATTTAGATGATGTTTTAATTTTTTCAAAAAACATTAATCAACATATAGAACATTTAAATAAATTTATAGAAATTATTAAAGAAAATGGATTGGTAGTATCAGCAAAAAAGATGAAAATATTTCAAACAAAAACAAGATTTTTAGGATATGAAATATATCAAGGAACAATTACTCCAATACAAAGATCAATAGAATTTGCTGATAAATTTCCAAATGAAATAAAAGACAAAAATCAATTACAAAGATTTTTAGGATGTGTTAATTATGTGGCAGACTTTATTCCAAATATTAGAATTATTTGTGCCCCTTTATATAGAAGATTAAGAAAAAAATCCTCCTGTTTGGTCAGAAGAAATGACTCAAGTAGTGAAACAGATTAAGAAGATAGTTAAAAGATTACCCTGCCTAGGAATACTAGACCCTGATGCTTTTCTTATAGTAGAAATAGATGCTTCTGAATTAGGTTATGGTGGGATCCTTAAACAAGTGTCTCAACAATCTTCAAAAGAACAGGCAGTCAGATATCATTCGGGTATTTGGCATCCATCTCAACAAAAATATTTTACTGTTAAACAAGAAATTCTTTCAATAGTTTTATGTCTTCAAAAATTTCAAGATGATTTATTTAACAATTTTTTTAGTAAGAATTGATTGTAAAGCTGCTCCCAGCATTTTACTAAAAGATGTTCAAAATTTGGTTTCAAAACATATTTTTGCCCGATGGCAATCTTTACTTTCTTGTTTTGATTTTAATATTGAACATATCAAAGGAAAAAATAATTCTTTACCAGATTTTCTAACAAGAGAGTTTTTACAGGGCTCAAAATGAGTATAAAGCCCAACAGCAAATATCAATACGGTCCCCCACTGGGTACCCCTAAAGTTGCAACTTCAATACGGCTTCCAGCCCCTATTACTCCAACTATGACCCCCAGAATAAGAAAAGAATCAATACGACCTACTATGGCCAATATAGTTAAAACTTCACCTTCAAGACTTGTACAATCTCCAGGCCAAACTTCTTCAAATCCATTAGCCAATTATTCCAATAGGTTTGCCCCACTCCAATACCAAAATACTCTTGTTGGCCCCAGAGATTTTATTACTCATCCTTCAAATGAAGAAGATACTTATGTAGAAAAGGATGAAGATTTTCCAATAATGGTATTAGAGAAGTCTTGGACTCAATCATCCAATCCAAGACAATTAGCCTCAACCCTTTTTCCTCAAGACTTCCATTACCCCCCAATAAATTTATCAAAAACCAGAAATTTTTATGAATTCATATTAGTAGACACAGATTCAATAGAAGTATGGCATAATAAAGATAAACAGGGAAACATCCAATTTTCTAAATTCAAAATATTAAAGGTTTTAACTTCTCAAGATTGGAACCAACCCTTGTACTCTCCAAAATCATTTTCAAGAGCCTTTAATCCCCAGACCTATACTTATTATGATTACATTGATGCATGGAGCCATATGTTATATTTAAGTCCAGACCAACACTCCTGGTTCATTTGGTTCAGGAGAGGAATACCTTTAAAATTTCCAAAATGGTTTATTAAGTGGTTTCTCGACTTTGGTCCAATACCAGCCATTTTGCCTTACCAAGTTGAAGAAATATATAATTACTTCAAAGAACATTCAACATTCCTATCAGGAGACCGATTCATATCATTTGTAGCTTCTCAAGGAATTACGTGGATATTGGCATGGGAATATATTTATGCTCGGCTTTATGATAATGTTGATATTAGAATGCTGTCAAGACAAATAAAAGTAAAATGGTGGAAGAAGTTCAATATTGAATTACACAATAAAGAAAAAATTAATGAATGGTTAAAAACACATCAAGAGCCCAAATCACAGTTAGAGCGTGACTCAGAACAAGAAGCTTTGTTTTTAGCTGAAAAACAAAAAATAATGGCAGAATTAGCATCAGCCACTTCACAAGAAGAATTTGAAGAAAGGCTGAAAAAAGTAACATGTGTTCAAGATAAGAATGCACCAGAGGAATCCGGAGAAAGCTCCTCCCAGTCAAATCCATATCTTCACAACGGAGATATGTTTGATTAGCTGGTCCAATCAAAACTGTCGGCAGAAGAAGACAACAATAAAATTAAAATCTTTTGCGCTGGCAAGTCACTTGACCCCAGCTGTAAATTTGCTTTAGTCTTTTCTACTTTTTGTGGTCAGCCACCTTATCTGTTTAAATGGTGTGCAAATTGTAAATTTCTACTTTCTGTTTTTACCCTTAATAATTGGGGATTCTATGTACCCCTGAATGTAAATTATCTCAAGTTTCCTCAGCTATATAAGGTCTCATTCTGAGCCTTAGAGGGCAGAGGTTTTTTCGAATCTAAAATCACTCTTCTAAAACATTTCTCTAACTTTTGTTTTCTTCTCAACGCTCTCAAAGTTTTAAAAGCTCTTTATTTGTAAGTCTTATCTTCTCTCTCTTTTTCAATTCAAGTTTTGTCTTCAATTACTCTGATATTTTTAATATGTATTATGATCCTGTCTCTGATGGTATCAGAGCCTAAGTCACGGGAGAGACTTAAGTGTAGAAAAACACTGTAGCAAGTCACTATAGCAATTTACTGTTCATTTCTTTAATATCTCTGCAATTTTTTTATCAGTAGGAATCGAACCATGTTCAACCAACTAAGTTAGACCCTCTCGATATATCTCTGTCATTTAAAATGTAATGTAAGAATATTGTTTTCTTTATCAGCCTTTTTAAAACCTATCCATTCTTTTCTAATCTTATATGAGTTAGTTCCTATCCTTTTGGGATTTATTGACCGGCTCTATATATCTTGCTACGTGCACGTTGGATATCTTGCTACTTGCACTTGGAGATTGTCTCTCACATTCAGATTTTTTTCTTCCTGCACGTCGTTGGTATCTGCACGTTGTGAGTATTTGGTATATATTCTTTTGAGTAAAAAAAAAAACACACGAGAAAAAAAAAATAATACATAGAGAAATAAAACACACGTACAAGAACAGAATTCTACTGCTACTGAAAAACAATTTGGAGTATTGGTGTTCATTGATTCAAGGGTACTTCGTTGCACATGATTGATCTAACGGGTTATCTTAAGAGAGGAGCACATAATGTTTCAAATACTAGTATAGTTTGGCATTTTTTCTCTAAGATCAACGCTTTAATTACATGTTTCAACCAAGACTTCTCTAGCTATACTGGTCTTCTGAATTTAATTTACTTTTTAAGCTTGAATTGTTTGTTTGTTATTTGCCTTGTTTTTATTCTGAAATATCACTGTCTGCTGTTTTTTGCTGATAAATTTTTTTGTTTCTTCTCTAACATTTAGGGCTTCAAGCTTCTGTTGAGAATGTACAGATCTACTACGTACCCAGCTGGCTAGAGACAAACTGTCATTTTGGATTTTAGTTTTTGCTAACATGATTATTCACAAATTGTTCCTAATCATCTCATGGCAACCACCTTGATGTTATGATTGCTCAATACTCATTATTGTTTAGTGAAACCAAAAATTATAAAAATAAGATCATGAAATGAGTTGAATAAATAAACCCATCCAAACATAACTTTTCCTTGTAGGGGCGGTGCGCACTACTATGAAGCATGTACATACCAGATTGTTACTCATTGGAAGGGAGGCACGACACCAAAAGATTCGAGCACATTCCATCTTACTATCTTAGTCGTCACAGCAATTAGTATATGTGTGTATATATTTATGTATCAATATTGATAACAGACGGAGATGCGCTAGAAGCATTTCATTATTTAGTGTTAACCTATAATTAAGTGTAATATTCTATAACTTAAGTTTGTCGGGTGTATTCAATAAACAATGGAAAGTTGTTGACAGCACTAGCTAATTGGCAAATTTTGAAGATGTTTACATAATGTTTAAGTGGATTTGGATGATATGGCAAATTCTGATCTACTCCCTAGCTTTTCCCCTTCACCCCAAAATTTGTTCTTCTGCATAACTAAACATGTGGATGATCTTCTTTGTGTCTACAAAAGATATATTCAACTCTCTTTCATGAGCAGCCTGAAATAGTTGTGCACAAAAAAATAGATAAAAAAAGGTTAAATTAATCTACAAGTTCTTGAATTATTTGATCATTTTTAATTAGGTTCCTGAGTTTTTTTTTTTTTTTTTTATCAATTGGATCCCTATACTTGGATATATTTTTTAATCGGACCCTTCCGTCTAACTCCATTAAGGAAAATTAACGTCAAAGACCAAATTAAAAAACAAATACAAGTTCAGGGACTCAATTGAAAAAATATATATTTAGGGACCTAATTAAAAATTTTCAAATAGTTCATGAGTAATTCTCAAATTCTCCTCAGGCTTTCACAATATTTTTCTCTGAATCTAGTATTGTCTCCTCTATAGGTTTGCACTGAGTACTCTCACATCTCCATATCAATATTTTCATCTCTCTAGGCTAGTATTCTCACCTCTACAGTAAACTCAATATTCTCAACCTTTGCAAGTTCTTCAACCAATATTCTCAAACTCCAGAAGCATCAGTCCCCTAATTGCACTTCTGGTTTTCCCTTATAGGTTCTATTTAGACAGAACTAATGCATTCCTTTTGAATAACACTCACTCTTCAATTAAGTGAGATTTTGATATGATTTTTAATTAATTTTTAAATTACTCAGTTGGTCCTTGAACTATTTAAAAAATTTTAATTAGATCTCTATTGTTAATTTCCCTAAGCAGAGTTAGATGGAAGGACTCCATTAAAAAAATAAATACAAGTTCAAGGATCCAATTGAAAAACAAATAATTCATAAACTTAATTAAAAATTGCCAAATAGTTCAGGAACCTGCAGATTAATTAAAAAAAATGAACACGAGATGAAGGAAAAGAAAATTTTGAGTTGACCATAGCAATTGCTTTTGCTTTAAAGGATTTAGGCGGTTTGTTTAAGTTTTTTCAGCAAAGAATCATTTCTTTTTAGGGTAAATAGCCTATTTAGTCCCTGAACTTTCCATTCGTTGACAATTTGGTCCCTACATTTTTTAAATTACCGATTTAGTCCACAAATGTGCAAATGTTGCAACAAATTAGTCCAATTGTTAAGTATCTACTATTTCCGTTAACGTTGAGTACATATGTGGCACGTCGTCGATGACGTGGCAAATCCACGTGTACAGGGGGTGTTCCGCGTCAGCGCGGACTAAATTGTCAGTGAAAATGAAATTTTTTTATAGTTGCTTTTTAAGGTTAGTACATAACGACCATTTACCCTCGAAAATTTGAAGAAGCCTTCATTTCGTTCAGAAAGTAACTGTCAAAATGGTCCCCAACTTTTGACACTTAATGTCAAAATGGTCCCCAAAAATATAACTAACTCGGAAACTAGTCCACGACAATTATGTAATAAACGTGCATTCATAGTAAAATTGCAAATGTGTTCATTGCATTGGCAAATACTACTAAAATTTTTAATGTGATAGTACCCAAAACTTAAAAAGGACACCAAATATTGTCCTTAACATCCTTGATATTGCCCACAAGTAGTAGATTAATACCGTCGCAGCAAAAATTTCAAAAAGAAGGAGTTTAGAAAGTAAATTGTTCATCAAGAAACCATTACAACTAAATTGCAACTTAAACATTATAGCTTAATCATCCAAAATATAAAAGGTAGCCATCTATCACTTAGAATGATCTTCAAGACGCTGGAATCCTTGTGTAGGAATGAAATTCATGAATTTGGTTGGGTCATTCTTGGGGATGGTCCACTTGGGAAGGGAACTCTGATCACAGGAGCTGCAAATTTGATTGAAGGTGGTCTAAATGCGGGCGTTGCTAGTGCAATACAAATGTAGGCACATTTGCAGCTTCAACATGAGGGACAATTTCTGGTGCAACTTCAACTTCCTTTGGTTCAATTACTGGTGCAGTTTGAGAGCAATCAATTTCCTCCTGTACTGAATGATTGAAATTAATATAAAACCACAAATAAAAGCATTGTAAATAAACATCAAATATAATGAGTAATAGTATATTGTTGTTTCAATTGTTGTAGTTGGAGTAACTTCAGGTTCAGGTGATATTGTCCACTTTACTATTTTCACTGAAGTGAGCTTTTGTCCGTGATTCCTTTGGCCATTTGTCCAAATACTTCCAAGCCTTTTCATTCTCCCTCTTCACAGCTTCCATGCTCAATTCAAATTCTGGTACAGTAGATGCCTTTGAACACTGTCAAACTAATCCCCTAAGCTCCTTATCTTTCCATTGTTTGGAAAAATTCCTCCACAAATGCATAACACAGAACATGTGAGGAGCATTAGGAAATACCTCCTTCATTGTTGGAACTAGACCCTACGTGATTGTAAGCATACATCAATTACAGTTAGAAGCAAATTTTCTTACAACATACTGGCAAATTAGTCCCTAAAGTATGCCACTTAATGACTGAGTGGTCCTCAAACTATACAACTTATTGACAAATAAGTCCACGACAGAGTGGACCTTCAACCAATTGTCATTTGTCTTCAACGAGTTGTTACCAATCGTCTTCCAAGGGCGGCTAAAAACAAACCGCCATTGTCCGTCGGATGTCGTTGTTGGCCACTGGCAAAGCAAAGGGCGGGAACGAGAAGAAGGAGGAAAGATAGTGATTTTCTCTAAAAGGTAACAAATGGTAACAACAACACACTGAATGGTCACTTAAAGAGGTAAAAAAGAAAAAAAAAAAATTGGTGGACAAATTGGTCCTCTGTCCTGGCTAAGCGCTGCAAATCACGTCTGCCACGTGATTTGCCATGTCATTGACGACATGCCACGTCGCTATTGACTTTAACGGAAATGGTAGATACTTAACGGTTGGACTAATTTGTCACAACATTTGCACATTTGTGGACTAAATCGGTAATTTCGAAAATGTAGGGACCAAATTGTCAGTGAATGAAAAGTTCAGGGACTAAATAGGCTATTTACCCTTTCTTTTTAAAAAAAATCATTTTTTTTAGTTTTTGTGTGTTTGTTATAACTTTTCAAAATAATATATATATATAATCTTATTATAATTAAAAGTTGTTTTAAATAGTTTCTCATAAAATTCATTACTTTTTTATAAAGAAAAAGTGATTTTTTTATTGTAAACAAACATAAATTAGATTCTATTTTTTAAAACCTCTAAAAAATAATTACTAGATTATTTCATACTGAAACCACTTCTTATTTTAATCTTAAACAAACTGACTCTCGTGGAATATGTTAGAGAGAATGTAGATTTCTTTTTCTTTCTCTTTTTTTCCAAAAGCTATTGGTGACAGTATGTAGTCAGGGGATTCGATCCCTAGTTCGTGTGTATGAAAAAACATCTGTTAAGAGTGGTTAGCCCCTTAAATGAATCTCCATACCTCGAGGAATTAGTTCTTGACTTTTGGCCAAAGGATACCCTGGGTTCACCAAAAAAAAAAAAAAAAAAAAAGCTAATGGTGACATAATTATTTAAACTTTTAAAAGGCAGCGTTTAGGTGTTAAAGGCATAGATCCCTTGTATTAATGGTGAATGTTGATTAAGAGGGTAATGTAATATTTATAGAAATACATAAAAGAAAATAAGGACATTAAATTTATACTAATTTAATTATCATTTTATTTCATTAATTACTTTGAAAATTATTATATTAGAGAATATTTATTAGAAATAAAAAATAATATTTTCCTTTCCCCTTAGAGAAGGGAAGGGGATGGAGTGGAAATTATACATTATTTGGTTTGTAAGAGGTAGGAAACAAATTATGAATAATATATTATTATATCCTTATAAATATTAACAGGAGAGATAAGAGGAAAAATAAATTTTTTGCTTAATTTATTTTCTAATCCAAAAATTATAAAATACTTTTCCTTTGCTCCAAATCTCTGTAAATAAGAGATGAAAAAATTTAGCATCTTCATTTTACTTTTTTCTTTTTAAAATTTTGAACTAAACAAAATAAAATTAAAAAAATCTATTTCCTTTTCTTCATTTTCCCCGCATTGTAAAGCCTTGAACAACATTGATCCCTTTATGGAATAAAAAAGGAAAATATCTGGAAATTGATTTATCTATTTTGCTTAAATCCTTCTTTATCTCTTAATGGAGCCCGTCACCCTAATCCCATGTCTATAATGCTATTGATACAAAATCTTTTGTGTGCCTTAAGGGAACTTAATTGGTGATTTAAATAATGAGGTTAACATGAATAAAAAAAATGAGGTTAAAAAAGACTTATAAAATGCTACCAACTCAACCATTAGTTTGTGGTCCACGACAGCTAACCAAACATAGTAAATACATTAGTTTTTTTTACTGCAATATAACCTTACTTAGCATGATTTGGATTTAAATACTGTGAAATGATATTAATTACAAGAACAAAGTGGCATATGAGAAACAATTCTACAAGATATTTCAGTCGAATTTGCCACCCAAAGCAAAATATTTTACCATTTTGTTTCATTCTTAATTTTTTACTTTCAACCATTAAAATGATCAAGCGGGTTGAATGAAGAATAAATACAACTAAGGAAAAGCAAAGCTGTAGCCTGTAAATCAGACGTTTAACTTCCTTATCATCTCCTTTCACAGCCATAAGCTCTGCACCTAAATTCAACGTTCTCAACCTAACCTCTGGCACTGAAATGCCACGGCAGTCACTGGCACCACCGGCTTGGGATTCGCCAGCACCACCGTCACCTGATTCTAGATTTTCCATGAATTTATGTCGGGAGGAGACAACAATAGTAAAAAGTCATCAACTGATCTTGTAGATTGAAAATACTGTAGAGGAAGAATTAATGAAGCTTCTGAGTATGAATGTGGCCTTCTGGTTCAAGTCTCTACTTGACGGGAAATTCATTCTTCAACGTTATAGTTACCGAAGGACATTTCGTAGGATAAGTAATTTCTTAAGCAGACCTCATGCACGAATAGAATCATCGAAAGATTCATAAGAAGTGAGCATGAGTGGGACACAACTTGTTGAAATGTTTTTAAATTCTGTTAGCTCTTCTTACTCTTCTTATTATGTTAAATATTTTATGAAAAATATATTTTTATATCATAGTACTCTTTTTAACATACTTTTTATACTTAGTTAAAATTTATTGAAAAACATAAACTTTTGTCTATCATATTTCTAATTTAATGAATCTTACTCATCATTTTGTGTCCACCAATAAATTTTAACAAATGTAAGGGAGACAGGTGGTTTTGATCCACTAATTGATAAAATTTATTGGAAGTTACAAAATTATAAGTAAGCTTCATTAAATCAGAAGTACAACACATGGAATTTTATGATTTTTAATTTCAACTAATTGTACAAAAAGTGTGTAAGAAAATAACATTTTTCATAAAATATTTGGCATAATAAGAAAGGGATATAGAAGAGGTAATCGAATTTAAAAGCATTTCAACCAATTATGTCCCACTCATGTTCACTACTCATGAATCTTTTGATGACTTTATACGTGCATAAGGTTCACTGAAGAAATTACTTACTCCTATGAAATGTCCTTTGGTAACTAAAACGTTGAAGAATAAATTTCCCGTCAAGTAGAGACTTGAACTAGAAGGGCTTGTTCATACTCAAAAGCTTCATTAATTCTTCCTCTGTAGTATTTTCAATATATGAGATTAGCGCTTTTCCATATTTGTACTTTGGCTCATCATAGGTTGGTTGTAACATACCCTTATTCAAAATTCCAAGAACCGCATCAAAATCTAGATCAAGAGAGGGTATATTATCATGATGAATGACAAAAATATCTCAACCAAAAGTAGGAATATCTTAAAGAAGGAGTAAGAGAAGGAATGCTTGTACCGTGTTAGGTGCTTGAGTTCCTTACTCCAGCAAGAAGGAAATCTCTAAATATGTGAATAGTTTACAAGTTTTAGGTGCAACTCCCTCTTGTACTATTAGAAGTTGGTCTCCTGCTTACTCTACACAATCCACCTTGTTGAATAAGATGTATTTAGCAAATGGATTTTTGTTTTATTCCCTAGGTGTTGATTTGTAAATACAATACACATGTTAGATACAAGTACAATTCAGAGACTTCAACATATTTTGTGTACACAAAATGGGATGAGAGCAAATTACAGTTGGGATTTGTTTAAAATTTGTATTACAAAAAAAAAAAAAAATGTCATGACTACACACATTAATTGAAACTAAACACGACCCAATGTGTTCATTCTCTCAAAATATGGAAGACAACAAATAATATTGTGAGTATGTGACACTTCCAAGTAAAGTGTGAGTCTAATCATTGACGAAACTGAAAGATCAATTAAATTGTTTAGAAATATTAATCCAATTTTTGAGCACCAAATGAAATAATAAATCAAATACATAATATCATAAGATTAATCAACCCATTCCATCATACCAATTGTAATAGAAAATCATCGTACCTATCTCATCCAATTGAGATTTCTATAAAGCAAAACCAATAATTGTTAATAAGTTATCATAGAGAACTAAACCTTACCAATACAAAACATATATCAACATACAACAATCTGCCCCTATTTGAAAACAACCCCAAGACTATGGAACCATTTGTTGCCCTGACTTATCCCAAATCTACCAAAATATTTTATTTAAATTTTTATTTTGTTACACAAAGATAAAAGAAGTAGTAAATTCAATACCTTTATAGTTTACTCAAAAATAGATAGAAAAAATAAAAGGAAAAAACTTTCAAGAATTTTTAAATTTCTCACCTCTAATGTTACCAAGCCAGTTTGTCATCAACTCGTAGCTCCTTTGTAACAATATCATCCCTATCGACGACTTTACACTGTTGGCTGAAATTTTGATAAAGGCAGTTTAATTCAAAGCCAATGTTCCATAATTAAAAAATCCAACCGATAAGAAATTATCTTAAGCATTTTTAGAAATTTAAAAAATGACCCCTTTCCAACACAATAATGGTTCAAGCAATCGTAAAGCACCTCATTTGCACCAGAGCTTCTTTATTAAAGGAACCCTGTAGACAAAGCCAATGTTTGATGTGAGCAACGTGGCCTTTCTAAAAAACAAAATGAAGAATGCTTCATACCTACAATACATAATCACATTCTCAACCTCAACGATGTTTTGTCGGTGTGCAAAATCAATGGGTCTACATAGTTGCAGTTGAGAAAAGGTGCAACATTGACAAAATGACAACAATAAGAGAAAACACAAACTCAAATTTAAATCCCAAAACATTCGGTTGATGTAGAACATAATGGGAAAACATTAATCAGAGTGGTTTTGTGAGATCATAATATAGGTGACTAAAAATAGTGTAAATTGACGAGCTAGGGTTTAGTTAAGGCGAGGTTTTCTTGAATTTTGTTGAGGTGAAACATAAAGGAGAAGGTGGGAAAATTTTTAATAGGTTTATTTTTCCAAATCGTCGCTTATAAAGGCCAAAAATGATGTTGGTGTCAGAGAAGAGAAAGGGAGAACAATGTTATAAAACTTGGACCAGACTAGGCAGTCTGACCTATCTAACCGAGAATCGTACCTGAGACCGATCCGGTTAAGTAATCAGGTCGGATATGCCTATAAACGAGTGATGATGTCATTAAACCGAACAAAGAAGGAAGAAGAAGAAACAAGAAAGAAGAATTTCCAAGAGAGAGAAAAAGAACTTTGCAAGATCAGGCGTTCTACATCTGATGAGGAACTTGAAAGAAGAAATGGTGAACGTATAAAGAAGAAGAAAAGGAAGAAGCGAGGAGGGGGAATCATAGGAACATGCGGCGGCTGTATGTATGTTGTTTATAAATATGATGCGATAAAGGAATTTAGGGTTACTAATGAGTTATAAATGTGGGCCTGTTGGGCTGTATGATAAATGTTGGGTTGTTAAGTAATTTAAATTTAAAATATTTACAATTTCACATAATGAGTGTGGGCTTGTATAATAAATAATAAATATTATAAGTAATAGTTGTTGAAAAAAAATAGCAATTTTGATGCGAGACAGGGAATTTAGGCTCACTAATGAGTAACAAATGTGGGCCTGTTGGGCTATTAGGTAATTCGAAATATTTACAAATTACTCAATGAGTGTGGGCATGTATAAATAAATAATAAATAATATAAATAATAGTTGTTGACCAAAAAAATAATAGTTATATAATAATAAAAACTTTTAATATTGGAATTGAATTTCTAATGAGATACTAGAGTTAGTAGTTATAAAAAAATCAATATGTTACGTATATTTTTATTACACACACACACACACCGATTCATATGATTCAACTAGTGGGTAATAACCCATTACCTCGACCAAGTTGATGACTAGTCTGAGTCCGAGTTTTACAACACTAGAGGAGAGGTTTAAAGGTTGCCTGAAATTGTGTGGTTGAAGAGAGAGAAGAGAATGAGAAAATGAAAGTTGGTTTTAAGGTTTTGGGGGCATCTAATGATCCAAATCCGGTCTCAACCAATTTTAAACCATAATTGTTGGATTGAAACTTTCCAAAGATAGTAAGCTTTAGAAGTGTTTGGAGAAAGCCATTGCTTGAGTGCTTTGACATTTGGTTTTTTTTATCCACAAATATTAGCAATTAGTATGTTGTGTTAACAGGGGATTTGAACCCATGACCTCCTTATCTCTCCTTATCTCTCCAACCTTTATGCCCCTTTCCCCAACTACCAAATCACCTTATAATCCTAACACTTGTTAAAAACTTAATTTCCTTCAGAGGGTTTGAAATATATATATATATATATATATATATATATATATATATATATATATATATATATATATAAGCAAAAGCTTATTGGATATTTCAAAAGGTTAATATCACTTATTAATTTACTTATAAAATTATTTTGAAATTAATTTGAAAATAATTTTTTTTAAGTTAGCATTTTTTAAATTGGAATCATTTTCGTTTTTAATGACATTAGTGTTACTCTCTCCGTTTCTTTTTATCTGTCATTTAAGGTTTATTTGTAGAACCCAATGAATGCATTAAATTTTCTTGATTCTAATAAAATAATTATGGGATTTCCTATTTTACCCTCTTTTCATTTCTACTCTATAATAAATGCATGTGTAAATTTATTAAAGATTAGGAGAGAAGTAAAGGTATAATTGATAAAAGAGTAATTAATGTGATCTTGAACTTTGCAAACGACAGATAAATAGAAACAAATTTTTTCCAAAAATCCGACATTTAAAAAGAAACGGAGGGAGTATATTTTAACCGATTTTAGAGTGCATTTTTAATGACATTAATGACATTAGTATTCACGTTGAAGAATGTGTACTAGAGTGATAATTATTATATTTAGATATATTTAATATTCTTTCATAGGAAAAGTTATTAAATTTTATCTAGGACATTTAATATATATATTTACTTTAATTTATATGATATAAATATTTTTTATATTTCTTTAATAATTATATATAACAATAAAATTTACATACTAAATTTGACCGTTTAAAAATTTGTTTATTATATATTATATAAAATAAAATAATAATTATAAGCGTACTTAGAATAAAAATAAAATTAAAAGTTAGCAAGGTTTCAAACAATGATAACGTTGATGCTTTAAACTAATTTTATTTTTATTAGCTGAATAAATATATTTTATAATTCTACGTGAACATCTAATTTTTTTGTTAAGGTTGATATATTATTATTATTATTATTATTATTATTATTATTATTTACTTTTTACATATTTTATTTAAGGTGCATACTTTTTTATTTGGTCCTTCGTTCAAGGCCCACAATTGATAACTAACCCATTTTTACAGCTGACCCTCGTATTGGCACAGCAGCCATCTCACTTGGAACCCAACCGTACCAATGGATGGCAATGGGACAGGTTGGGGACAGGTTTGATTCTCTCCATCCCTGTCCCTGCAAAAGGTGGGATAAGTACGGATTCGAATATAAAATAGACGGGTTTAAAATTTTAATATCGATTCCTGTCAAGTTTTATCGGATTTGAATATACTAGCGGGTAATTCATTACACTATTTTTTATAATTTTAATTTACTTATATATTTTTAAATAAATTATATATTAAATTATTAATTATATTTTAATTCAAATAGTATATAAAAAATAATGAATAACAAAGAAATTAAAGAATTAAGAAACAAAGAAATTAAAAATAAAGAATTAAGAATAAAATTATATTCTCAACAACAAATTGCTTTGATCCGTTTTGCCGGCCATACCAGAGCCCAACCACATTGATGGAAGAAGAAATCTTCTCTAAAAGCATCTTGAAACCTTCAATATCATTGTTAGAAGCAAGTTCCAGCAAACTGGAAAAAGAATCTTCAGTACTAATGTTTAGAGTTTTAATTTCTTTCATTTCTTTATCGTTAGCTGTGACTTTTACACCTAAGGAAGAAGAAGAAGAAGAAGAATGTATTTATTATTATTTTATATAAATAAGGTACATACATATAATTTACTTTTATAATTTTTTTAAATTTTTAACATATTATGAACAATGATTTTTATTACTTTTAATATTATTCTTACTTTTCAATTCACTAATTTACTTTTAGCAATGTACTTTTTTTTTTTTAAATAACAATTTTCTTATACGCTTATAATTTATTTTTTACTACCTCGGAAGTAATGATTTTGTCTCTAAAGACAAAAGTAATATATTAAAAGTAAATTATAAATGTTTAAGTAAATTATAATTTTTCTTTTAAAAAATACAATATTAAAAGTAATGCAATGATTTGACAAGTAAGAATAATATTAAAAGTAATAAAAATCATATTAAAAATATTAAAAATTATATTTTATATAAATAATAAATATATTACTTAATTAAATTATGCACTTAAAAATAATTTAATTATCTTAATTTAAAATATTTTTTGTTATTTTACTTATCTTAATTAGTATTCTTCATTTTAAGTAAGAACTAAAACATTAAGAAAATGTAAAAGATCTACAAGAAAAAAATGTAAAAACTATTGATACAAAACCTTTTTGTGTGCCTTAGGAGAACTTAATTGGTGATTTAAATAATGAGGTTAACATGAATAAAAAGAAAAATAATGAGGTTAAAAAAGACTTATAAAATGCTACCAACTCAACCATTAGTTTGTGGTCCACGACAGCTAGCTAACCAAACATTGTAAATACATTAGATCATAACCTTACTTAGCATGATTTGGATTTAAATACTGTCAAATGATATTAATTCCAAGAACAAAGTGGAATATGAGAATCAATTCTACAAGATATTTTAGTCAAATTTTGCCACCCAAAGCAAAATATTTTATCATTTTATTTCATTCTTAATTTTTTTACTCTCAACCATTAAAATCAAGCGGGTTGAAGAATAAATACTACTAAGGAAAAGCGAAGCTATAGCCTACAAATCAGAAGTTTAACTTCCTTATCATCTCCTTCACAACCATGTTAGGTTCTAAGACCTTGGACGATGTCTAACCCCTCGAATTTCGGTTTTGATGATAACAATTAAAGGATAATTTTTGAAGTATCTAATGATCTTGTTTGAGTGTTATAGGATTTACGTCGTCCAATGCCGCAATGGTATTGTATCTCTCAAACCTCGACTTTATGTTTTAATAAGAAAAGCGTCCAAATGTGTTTTGTAAGAATACTACAGTCAGCGTCCAATGCTCCTGTGAGAGCAAGCGTCCAATGACTATATAACCCACACTGTAGTTTCTATCTTAAAAAGTAATATCATATGACAATACGTTTTCGATGGTGATTCTCTGTAATGCAACGATTATTCTCTCTCATTCTAATATGTCACTCTATTTGATTTTTTGACTAGTATTGAACAGGAAAAGAGAAGCTTCTCTATGCAGAAAAAGTACAAGTAGGAGAGGCGCTACATGTACGGCTATCTCCTCTAACTCTCCACCCTAAGTCAAAACGTGACAACGGTCATATGCTTTGGAGAGAACCGCTCTTGGCAAAGGAACAGATCCCACAACGGATACTTTATACCAAGCTGCCTATAAATAGAGGAATGAACTCATGTATCAAACTGACGAAAATTCATAAAGAGCTGAATCTCTGTCAAAACGACTGGACGATCAACACTTAAGCAAAACGAGCTTTCCACTTAGCTTTGCTAAGCGATTCTGTGTATTCGTACTTATTGTAATATCCTCTCTATAGAGAGTTATTCTTTCTTTCTATACTCAAACAATTCTGTTTGGAAAGCCAGGAGTGGCTTAGTGTTAAAGAATACTTGGGTTTGTTTTTAATCTCAGGGGGAGATTAAAGGTGTGCCAGGAGTGGCTTAAAGAATACTTGTAGCCAGAAGTGGCAAGGTTAGAATACTTGTGAGTAATCAAATACTGATTAGTAGAACCCTTCAAAGGTTTTTGAAGGAGAACTGGACGTAGCTTAGTTGAGTGAACCAGTATAAAACTAAGTGTTCTATTCTCTCGTGTTCTAGCTTATTTGCATATCTCTTAAGTTATCTCTTCAACACACTACGAAAGTGTTTCGTTACACATTTTATCTACGAAAATCTTTTGCTTGTGTTCTAACGAAAAAGTGAAAAAGCAGATTCATAGGACTGTTGTATTTGAACCACTGGACGATAGCATTATTTTCTGTTTCACTAAGTTCTTGTAAAACTTAAGATATACTATCGTCATTCTTGTTAAAGGTTTTCGAAGAAAATATAAACACACTATTCAACCCCCCCTTCTAGTGTATTTCTCTGTATTTCAGTTGGCATCAGAGCTCGACCTCTTGGGTTGAGTACTTAGCAGTACAGAGGAAAGATCCTAAGAAAGATGGAAAACGAGGGACAAGCTGTGAACAGACCACCACTCTTCAAGGGTGTCAAATATGATTACTAGAAACAAAGAATGATAACATTCTTTGAATCTAGTCATATTGACATGTGGGAAGTTGTGGAGATGGGCGACTACATTCCACTTGATGCGAACCTCATTGAAATCCCAAAGGCTAGATGGACGGAAGAGCAAAAACAAAGATTTTATCTCAA
The DNA here is from genome assembly GCA_026413185.1 of Pueraria montana var. lobata. Classification (NCBI taxonomy): domain Eukaryota; kingdom Viridiplantae; phylum Streptophyta; class Magnoliopsida; order Fabales; family Fabaceae; genus Pueraria; species Pueraria montana. The sequence continues at coordinate 79,977,658 of CM048648.1, forward strand.
CTCCAGAGCTAGAAACATCATCATGTGTGCACTAAGCGAACAAGAATACAACAAGGTGCACAGTCTCAAAAGCGCAAAACAAATGTGGGACACTCTTGCGTTAACGTATGAGGGTTCCACCCAGGTAAAACGTAACAAACTCAGTCTCCTTACTCGTCAATATGAGTTGTTTAGTATGGAAGAAAACGAGGACATACAAAGTATGTTTGGATGGTTTCAAACCATACTAAATGAACTTAGAGCACATGGTAAAGATTACAATAACTATGAACATATTGACAAAATTCTAAGAAGTTTGCCTAGGCAATGGAGACCACAAGTTACAACCTTGAGAACAAAAAAGGAACTGTATGATATGTCCCTAGAAGAACTCGTGGGAACTCTCAAGGTGCATGAACTAGAACTGCATCAAGATAGTGATGGTAAGAAAAATAAGTCTTTGGCGCTCAGCGTCCAGAAGCCAAGGAAAGCATCATCGTCCAAAGCCATGCAAGCTGAAACATCATCAGACGAACAATATGAAGATGATGACTCAGATGAGAATGATGAACTATCCTTTATATCCAAAAGGATACATGCTATGTGGAAGAAGAAAGGTGGATCCAGATGGAGAAACCTAAACAGGAAAGGCTTTAAAGAAAAGAAGGAGAAGAGTCCAATTGTATGCTACGAATGCAAAAAGCCAGGACACTTCAAATCAGAATGCCCGGATCTCGATAAGAGCAAGGACAAGAAGAAGAAATTCTTCAGCAAAGGAAAGGGCAAGAAAGTTCTTATGTCCATATGGGAAGACCTGGATGATGACTCATCATCAGACGATGGAGAAGAAGAGGAAGCACACATATGTCTGATGGCAGACACTTCAACAGACTCTTCTGAACCAGAAGAAGAAGATGAGGTAGACTTTAATGACATAGATTCAATTCAAGAAACTTATCATGAACTACTTTCAAACTCTTCTATTTTGTCAAAGGCCTACAGAACTTTAAAGAAATAATCCAAATCACTTTCAAAAGAAAAAGAAGCTTTAGAAAAAAGTGTCAGACAACTGGAAAGTGAAAAGGAGGATTTACAGAAAAAGTTTACAGAGCTCTCAAGGCAAAATGAAATTACAAATATGGAGAGGCGAACTCTCTGGAATGATGCTGCTCGAGCCCATAAATCCTGTGAGGATTCAAGGACTAGAGAAAGAAATCTTTCCATAGAGATTCAAAATCTCAACGCAGAAAACAAAAGGCTAGTTGAGAAGCTTCTGAAAGTTGAAGCAGATATTTCCTTAAGAGGTCAACCACATGATGTTGTAAAACTTCATGAAGAAATTGACAGCCTAAAGAAGGATCTGTCAAACTTTGTCAAGGGCTCTGACAATCTCAAAAAGCTTTTAAAATATGAAGGTTGTAAGAGACCAAATGACAGGTCAGGACATGGATATAAGGGAAAGAAATATATTCATGACGAGGAAACAAATGTTTGCTACTTCTGTGGGAAACCTGGACATATAACGTCCAAATGCAGACACCTGCCTAAGAAGGGAGCATTCAATGCCCTTCGAGCTAACAAAAAAGGACCCAAGTCAATTTGGGTACCTAAGGATAAAATTGTTCCTGTTGCAGACATGCTTAACAGCAGGAAAGAAACTCCAATCATGGTACCTGGACAGTGGGTGCTCACATAACATGACAGGAGAAAGGTGTATGTTCCAAAGCCTCCTACCCAAGACTGGTGGGACAGTCACTTTTGGAGGGAATCAGAAAGGGATGATAGTTGGCGTAGGTAAGATTGGTATACCACCCTATCCTTGTATTGATAAAGTTCTTTATGTTAAAGGTCTTAAACATAATCTACTTAGCATAAGCCAATTATGTGACAGTGGATATGATGTTGCCTTTAACAAAGGTGAATGTATAGTCAAAAACTCTGATGGATCCCTTCTCTTTACCGCAAAGAGGCAAGACAATCTGTATAAGATTAAACTTGGGGAACTATCAAGTCAAAATGTATCATGCCTAGTTTCTGTACAAGAAAATCATTGGTTATGGTATAAAAGACTTGGTCATGCAAGCTTGAGGTTAATCTCAAAGCTGAATAGACACAACCTCGTAAGAGGACTACCAAGTATGTCATATAAAGATGATCTTCTTTGTAAAGCTTGTCAGAAAGGGAAACAAGTGAAAAGTTCTTTTCAAAGTAAAAACATTGTTTCCACTTCTAGACCTCTTGAGCTGTTACATATTGATCTGTTTGGACCCACAAGAACAGCCTCAGTAAGTGGTAAAAGATACGGATTGGTTATAGTGGACGACTATACTAGATGGACATGGGTCTTATTCATATCCCACAAAGATGAGTCCTTCAAGGCCTTTTATAACCTCTGCAAAAGAGTTCAAAATGAAAAAGGAGTATGCATTACTTCTATCCGAAGTGATCATGGGGGAGAATTCGAAAACGAAAGTTTTCAAAGGTTCTGTGAGGATAATGGTATCCTTCACAACTTCTCAACACCTAGAACACCACAATAGAATGGTGTAGTTGAGAGGAAAAACAGGTCACTCCAGGAGATGGCCAGAACCATGTTGAATGATAATTCAACCCCTAAACACTTCTGGGCTGAAGTAGTGAACACTGCCTGTTATTTACAAAACAGAATCTATATAAGGCCGATATTGAAAAAGACTCCATATGAATTGTGGAAGGGTAGAAGACCCAACATATCCTACTTCCATCCATTTGGATGTCAATGTTTCATTCTGAACACTAAGGATAACCTGGGAAAATTTGATTCTAAGTGTGATGAAGGAATACTGCTTGGATATTCTGAAACTTCAAAGGCATACAGAGTTTATAACTCTAGAACCTTAGTTGTTGAAGAAGCTATCCATGTGAAGTTTAATGACAACAAGCCTGATAAGGAATTATCAGAGCTGGACAAATCATTTGCAGATCTCAGATTGGACGATGCAAGTAAGTCATCAGATTCGTCCAACCATGATGTCTCAGTTGAAGAGTCAAATGCACCACTGGACGGTCCAGTCGCAGAACAAAGAGAACCAACTGGACGCAACTGGAAAATGGAGAAACATCATCCACAGGAGCAAATCATTGGAGATCCAAAAGATAGAGTCAAAACCAGATCTTCACTTCAACGACAGCAAGGTCACACAACATTCATATCTCAAATAGAACCTAAGACTATGGACGATGCCTTAGAAGATGAAGGCTAGGTCAAAGCAATGCAAGAAGAACTTGACCAATTTCAAAAGAACAATGTCTGGAAGCTAGTAGAACTCCCCAACGACAAAGAAGCTGTAGGAGCAAAGTGGGTGTTCAGAAACAAGCTGGACGAAGCAGGTAATGTTGTGAGAAACAAAGCGAGGTTGGTAGCAAAAGGTTACTCACAATAGGAAGGTACAGATTATACTGAAACTTATGCTCCCGTTGCACGTCTAGAGACAATTCGCATTCTACTATCATTTGCAGCTCATAGCAATATGAAGCTATATCAAATGGACGTAAAAAGTGCATTCCTCAATGGACTCATAAAGGAAGAAGTCTGTGTGGAACAACCCCCAGGATTTGAAAGTGATGCTTTTCCAAACCATGTTTTTAAACTTAACAAAGCCTTATATGGGTTGAAACAAGCCCCTAGAGCTTGGTATGAAAAACTCAGCTCATTTCTGTCAGAAAATGGTTTTTCAAGAGGAAAAGTAGACACTACATTATTTCGCAAAGACTACTCTTCTGATTTTATTATTGCACAAATATATGTTGATGATATCATATTTGGTGCCACTAATGAGTCTCTTTGTGAAGAATTTGCCAAATTAATGCAAACAGAGTTCGAGATGAGCATGATGGGTGAGCTGAAATTCTTCCTTGGACTTCAAATCAAACAAACTGAAAAGGGAATATATATACATCAGACTAAGTATGTCAAAGAGCTACTAAAGAAGTACAAGTTGGACGATTCAAAACCAATGAAAACTCCTATGCATCCAACAACAGTACTTGGACTGGACGACAACTCAAAGAAAGTAGATAATACTCTATACAGAGGAATGATAGGATCACTCCTATACATCACAGCGTCTAGACCTGACACCATGTTCAGCGTATGCTTATGTGGCAGATTTCAATCTGACCCAAGGGAAGTTCATTTAACTGCTGTTAAAAGAATCTTTCGATATCTTGCTGGAACCACTAACCTTGGGTTATATTTCAAAAGGCAGAAATATTTCAGGCTAATAGGATACTGTGATGCTGATTATGCTGGAGATCGAATTGAAAGAAAAAGCACCAGTGGAGGGTGTCACTTCATCGGTGGTAATCTAGTCTCCTGGACATGCAAGAAGCAAGGAACCATTGCTCTGTCCACTGCTGAAGCAGAGTATATTTCAGCTGCAAAATGCTGTTCTCAAATCTTGTGGATCAAACATCAACTTGAGGACTACATCATATATGAGAGTAACATTCCTATCTTCTGTGATAGTAAAGCTGTCATAGATATCTCTAAGAATCCCATATTGCATTCAAGGGCCAAACATATAGAGATCAAACATCACTTTATAAGAGACCATGTTCAAAAGGGTACTGTGGAACTACACTTTGTAACCACAGATAATCAGCTTGCTGATATATTCACCAAACCCCTTACTGAAGACAAGTTAATCCTTCTGAGGAACAAACTTGGCATGGACTCTGTAAAGGAATGATTAACATCTACATGATGCGTCCAATAAAACCATAGCGTCCAAAGGACATGTCGTCCAAGGAACACTAAAGTCATGCACATGCATTGCATATATCTCACTTAAGTCCAATATCTGGACGATGCTTTTACCTTAGCATTTTTTTATTGTTCAAATGATCGAAACGGATAGTTTTAAGAGTAAGTATGAGCTAATACTCTATGCTGAGTCACCAAAATGTTAGTAACCGTACACAGTTACCCACATTCTTCGCACGTCTCATCATGGCGGGTTTTATGGCGTCATTTACATTTCAAATATTCAAAAAGCCCAAAACCGTTTCATATTCTCCAAACAAAGCCCAAATATACACTTATCAAATCATCACAGAAAATCACCACCGTATCCATCTTCTCTGAGATTATCATCACCCTTAAGCACACACACACACACACACACACACACACACTCTCTCTCTCTCAGAAACCCAAAACCCTCTCAGAAAACCTAAAAATCCAAACTTTTCTACCATGTCGAACTCTGCAAGCTCAAGCAACTCGGAACTCGACATCCTCACTTACCCTGAATCCACAGTTGTGTGCCAAGGTGCTGCTACAGTGCACATTGAGCACTTCTTCGACATCGAAAAGCTTGAGAAGCTGGGACTGAACCTGAATGAGAGCCTTCTGAAGTGTGGAATCAGAGGCTGCTTCAATGAAAACCAGAAGATATTCCCTGAGTTGATCAGAATGTTCTGGAGAAATGCCAAATTCCAGAGCCCAAGGGAGCTCGTGGCCACGGTTCTTGGACGAGAGGTGACACTGTCCATCGAGACCATTGCAAAGGTAACTGGTTGCATTAGGGAGCAGAACCAGTACAGAACAGACTGGGCCAAGCAGTACGGCAATCACATTGCGAACGTGCTTTGCAAGACCAAATCCACCGACTCAATAAGAATTGAGTACAGGAACCTGTGTGAGGAAGCAAAAATCTGGCAACAGGTGTGCAACAAGAGTATCCTGCACAAAGCTGGGTCTAAGGACTCAGCCACGGACTTACACAAGTTCGTGATATTCCATATTATGGAAGGTATTCCCTTCAACCTCCCTCACACCATTTACGTCAATATCGTGAGAATGATGAAGTCTGTTGGTGGCAATGATGACATTTTCTACGCCGCCCTGATGAACAAGATCTTCTGGGACCAGAAGGTCTATCAATGCTTCTTTGGTGAACTGGAAGATGATGTTTACGAAGCTATTATGAAGAAAGGGCCAATGGTAGCAACACAACAACTATTTGGTGAGTCCAACATAAAACCTATGAAGATCAAGCTAACAGCCAAGGTCTTAAGGGACCTGGACGAGGACATCATCAACAAGCAACGACATGAACAGAGCAAGAGCATCTCCAATAATGATGAAGAGGAGATTGATCTTCTTGGTATTGGCAAAAAGATCAAAAGGTTGATGGAGGAACAGGAGAGCAGAAAGATCACACGACAAATGTCTCAGAAGCATGAGGAAGATGCTGAAAAGGAGAGAAGAACCAAGAAAAGACATGTTGACACGTCCACTGCTCAGTTCCCAGCAGAGAAGCGTCCAAGGACTGATGCGTCCAGACCTGCTCAAGCTGAGCAGCGTCCAAAGGCAGCACCAGTAAAGCTTGCTCCAGAAAAGCAAAAGGTTCGGAAGCTTCAACTACTGGACGACTATGATGATGATGACCAGATCCCAATTGGTCAAATCATGAAGAAAGCAGAGGAAACGAAGGAACCTCAGCAAAAGAAGCAGAAGGTACAACCTGCTAAACCAATTTCCTTTCCTTCTAACATGCCGCGATGAGTCAAGACTCAGGCAGCAAGGCCAAGGAGAATTGCAGTTCTACCACCTTCCTCTCAAGACACCGACAACATATCCACCAGCACCCTACTACCAGCAACATCCAATGCTCCATCCACATCAACAACCCAGCATCCACATCTTCGCTTGGACCTGTCCAAGTTTATGCGTCCAAGGGATGCATGGAGGGATACCTGGTCCCCATGGACTATACCCCCCAAGCAGAAAACCAAAGAAGAAGAAGACAGAGAACGTTTCCCGGTTGCATTCCTTACACGAAATGAACAGAATTACTATAAGAGAAGTGATGTGATCCGGAGGACTCTACAAGAGCCCTTGAAGAGGCATTTGACTACTGTCTCAGCACCAAAGTGGACGAGGTATGATTACGCTCATGTTCTTTCAGCTGACTATGCTGCTATGCCAGAAGGAGCGATCATCAGCAACCCTCTGCCCAATTGGACGAGAGAAGTGTATCCACACTTGATCCGCATGCCTCATTCTTACTCCTGTCCAACTGGAACTCAGCAAAGAGTGCATCCAGCAGCAGCAGACCTGCCTGAACCAGAAGTAGAGGTTGCTTCTCAACTCACAAAGACGGTTGCGGAGCAGAAAGGGAAGGCTCCAAGAAAGAAGAAGGCACCGTCCAAGAAGCCCCCTGTTAGCAGGGATATTGAACTAGCCGCAGAATTGCAGTTGGCCATTAAAGAAAGTCTGGACCCTTCCATATCGAAGCAGCGTCCAGATGTAGGGTGGGTCAAGGATGTTCGCATCTGGACTCCCATCACAAAATTCCTGCCTCTACCTGCTGGAACTCCAGTGCTAAACTTCCAGCCAGGCGACTATGATGAACTTGGAAAACTTCTGCAACAAATGTATATACCAAACCAAGCCATCGCCTACCCACCAAACCTTCACATAAGCCGCGCCACAGAAATAAAGTTTGTACCAAACAGGGTATGTCCCAGACTACCCTTATATGATGCTGGTCGGAAGAAAGGCTACAAGTTCTACGGCATTGAGATGCCAAGCAAGGAAGAGAAAGTTGAAACCCTGCAAAAATCCTCTCATACCTGGGGTCATCTGTTTGACAAGACTGGTAAGCTTACACGTTCACTTGGAACTTTTGATTCCATGACCTTTTGGTGCCAGATCTTATGGAACGACTCCCAGAAGGCCTCCTCCTCCGGCAGCTCCAAGGATGACTTTGTTCACACCCCCCTCATGGTCTTGAGGTGTTGCGTCCAGTGAAGACTCACCACTTCTCAGACACCTTTGCCTGCTTTCTGAAAGATTCAGATGATTATCTGGAGTTAATGAAAACATTGCCAATCATCAGAAGCAACAAAGTGTTTGATCTTCGAACACTGGATCGCACAGAGTTTGTGGAGGAACTCCAAACTCTGCATGAGGAGTACAATACAGAAGAAGCCATAGCAGCAGAACAAGCTCGTCTAGAGCAGCTGGCTCTTGAGGAAGCTGAGACCGCAACCACAGAAAAGGAAGATCAGGTTACCAAGATGAAAGCTACACAAGCAGAGTTGGATGAAGCATCTGCCAAAGTAACAAAGGTGCTAGCTCATCTTGACCTGGACCCATCTATACCAGTGGACGTGGAACACTTTGTCACTTCACATGAAGAACCTACCGTCCAATCTGGAGAGTCCAAGGATGATAGAGAGCCCATTATTGAAGCATCCAAGCCCATGGAATCAACTGCAGCAAAGCCTACTGCTGAAGATATAACCAGCTTCCCCATTGTTGATGCATCTACTGAAGCTCATTTGGGTACACGTCAACTGGTTCCCACAGGATCTTCAAGTCCAAGGGGCATCCATCCCTTGCGATTTGCTGAACCTCAAGGGGTCTCAGAAGATCGTGTTCACGAGATAGTGCAACAGGCTCTGAGGCAACAACAGCTGGAAATCAAAGTAGCTATTCAAGCATTTCAGCAAAGGCAACAGACTGAGGCTGCTCAACATCGTCTGATGCTGCATAATGCTATCACTGAACAGTTCATGAGCCTCTCCCAGACGCTTGTGAACCAAATTCAAAATACAGCAGCCACCTTGCTTGGACAAGTTGCTCATGCAGTTCCACCCGTCCAACCACAACCTCATCAACCAGCACCACCTATCCAAGCGCCACCAGAACAACCACCACCACCACCACAAGAACCACCTCCACAGCCATAAGGTGACCATGATGGTCCAGTCATTTTTCCATCTTTCAAACCCATTTTTGTTAATGACAAAGGGGGAGAAATTGGAATTTTGATGTCATAGAAGTATATAGCTAAAACTCTGTGAATATATTGGCTATTTTTTTTTATCAAAACATCTTTAATACATGAGGTGTTTATTTCATAAATTCCCCATCCATATCCTTGATATGCTTTACACTCTGATATCTGTTATATCTGATATATTCTTACTATTTATTATTCTCTATTATCAGATGCATAAGAAATGTTGAACTCAGGGGGAGTACTTCATTTCACATTTATACACTGACATAACATAATCATCTCTGACTTGATTCATTGTATTCATATATGATTATGTGACTGTTAACATCAAAATTTAACATTATTTGTCATCATCAAAAAGGGGTAGATTGTTAGGTTCTAAGACCTTGGACGATATCCAACCCCTTGAATTTTGGTTTTGATGATAACAATTAAAGGATAAATTTTGAAGTATCTAATGATCTTGTTTGAGTGTTATAGGATTTACGTCGTCCAATGCCGCAATGGTATTGTATCTCTCAAACCTCGACTTTATGTTTTAATAAGAAAAGCGTCCAAATGTGTTTTGTAAGAATACTACAGTCAGCGTCCAATGCTCCTGTGAGAGCAAGCGTCCAATGACTATATAACCCACACTGTAGTTTCTATCTTAAAAAGTAATATCATATGACAATACGTTTTCGATGGTGATTCTCTGTAATGCAACGATTATTCTCTCTCATTCTAATATGTCATTCTATTTGATTTTTCGAATAGTATTGAACAGGAAAAGAGAAGCTTCTCTCTGCAGAAAAAGTACAAGTAGGAGAGGCGCTACATGTACGGCTGTCTCCTCTAACTCTCCACCCTAAGTCAAAACGTGACAACGGTCATATGCTTTGGAGAGAACCGCTCTTGGCAAAGGAACAGATCCCACAATGGATACTTTACACCAAGCTGCCTATAAATAGAGGAATGAGCTCATGTATCAAACTGACGAAAAATTCATAAAGAGCTGAATCTCTATCAAAACGACTGAACGATCAACACTTAAGCAAAACGAGCTTTCCACTTAGCTTTGCTAAGCGATTCTGTGTATTTGTACTCATTGTAATATCCTCTCTATAGAGAGTTATTCTTTCTTTCTATACTCAAACAATTCTATTTGGAAAGCCAGGAGTGGCTTAGTGTTAAAGAATACTTGGGTTTGTTTTTAATCTCAGGGGGAGATTAAAGGTGTGCCAAGAGTGGCTTAAAGAATACTTGTAGCCAGAAGTGGCAAGGTTAGAATACTTGTGAGTAATCAGATACTGATTAGTAGAACCCTTCAAAGGTTTTTGAAGGAGAACTGGACGTAGCTCAGTTGAGTGAACCAGTATAAAACTAAGTGTTCTATTCTCTCGTGTTCTAGCTTATTTGCATATCTCTTAAGTTATCTCTTCAACACACTACGAAAGTGTTTCGTTACACATTTTATCTACGAAAATCTTTTGCTTGTGTTCTAACGAAAAAGTGAAAAAGCAGATTCATAGGACTGTTGTATTTGAACCACTGGACGATAGCATTATTTTCTGTTTCACTAAGTTCTTGTAAAACTTAAGATATACTATCGTCATTCTTGTTAAAGGTTTTCGAAGAAAATATAAACACACTATTCAACCCCCCTTCTAGTGTATTTCTCTATATTTCAAACCATAAGCTCTGCACTCAAATTCAATGCTCTCAACCCAACCTCTAGCACCGAATTGCCATGGCAATCACTAGCATCACCAGCATAGGATTCGCCAGCACCATTGTCGCCTGATTCTAGATTTTCCATGAATTTATGCCGGGATGAGACAACAACAGTAAAAAGTCATCAGCTGATCTTGTAGATTGAAAATACCGTAGAGGAAGAATGATTGAAGCTTCTGAGTATGAATATGGCCTTCTGGTTCAAGTCTCTACTTGACGGGAAATTCATTCTTCAACATTATAGTGTTACCGAAGGACATTTCGTAGGATAAGTAATTTCGAAGTGGACCTCATGCTCGAATAGAATCATCGAAAGATTCATAAGCAGTGAACATGAGTGGGACACAACTTGTTGAAATGTTTTTAAATTCGGTTTGCTCTTCTAACTCTTCTTATTATGTCAGATGTTTTATGAAAAATATATTTTTATATCATAGTACTCTTTTAAACATACTTTTTTTACTTAGTTAAAATTTATTGAAAAACATAAACTTTTATGTATCATATTTCTAATTTAATGAATCTTACTCATAACTTTGTGTCTTCCAATAAATTTTACCAAAGGTAAGTGAGACAGGTGATTTTGATCCACTAATTGTTAAAATTTATTGGAAATTATAAAATTATTAAGTAAGCTTCATTAATTGTACAAAAAGTGTAAGAAAATAATAATTTTTCATAAAGAGGTAATTGAATTTAAAAGCATTTCAACCAATTATGTCTCACCCTTGTTCACTACTCGTGAATCTTTTTATGACTCTATACGTGCATAAGGTTCACTTAAGAAATTACTTACTCCTATGAAATGTCCTTTGGTAAATATAACGTTGAAGAATGAATCTCCCGTCAAGTAGAGACTTGAACTAGAAGGGCATGTTCATACTCAAAATCTTCATTAATTCTTCCTTTGTAGTTTTTTTCAATATATGAGATCAATGTTTTTCCATATCTGTACTTTGCTCATCATAGGTTGGGGGTAACATACCCTTATTCAAAATTCCAAGAACCGCATCAAAATCTAGATCAAGAGAGGGCATATTATCATGTTGAATGGCAAAAATATCTTGACCAAAAGTAAGAATATCTTAAAGTAGGAGTAAAAGAAGGAATATTTATACCATGTGTTAGGCGCTTGAGTTCCTTACTCCCAACAAGAAAGAAATTCGTAAATATGTGACTAGTTCACAAGTTTGAGGTGTAACTCCCTCTTGTGCTATTAGAAGTTGGTCTCCTGCTTGCTCTACACAATCCATCTTATTGAATAAGATGTATTTAGCAAATGGATTTCTATTTTACTCCATGGGTGTTAATGTGTAAATACAATACACATGTTAGATGCAAGTTCACAATTCACAGACTTCAACATATTTTGTGTACACAAAGTGGGATGAGAGCAGATTATTGTTGGGATTTGTTTAAAATTAAAATGTTTGTATTACAAAAAAAAATGACATGACTAAACACGACCCAATGTGTATATTGTCTCAAAATGTGGAAGACAACAAATAATATTGTGAGTTTGTGACGCTTCCAAGTAAAGTGTGAATCTTATCATTAACGAATATGAAAGATCGATTAAATTGTTTAGAAATGTTAATCCAATTGTTGAGAGCACCAAATGAAACAATAAATCAAATGCCTAATATCATAGGATTAATCAACCCATTCCATTGTACCAATTGTAATAGCAAATCATCACATACCTATCTCATCCAATTGATATTTCTATAAAGTAAAGCCAATAATTGTTATTGAGTTGTCATAGAGAACTAAACCTTACAAACACAAAACATATACCAGCATACAACAATCTGCCCCTATTTGAAAACAACCCCAAGACTATGGAACCATTCCTTGCCCTGCCTTATCCCAAATCTGCCAAAATATTTTATTTTAATTTTTATTTTGTTACACAGATAAAATAGTAGTAAATTCAATACCTTTATAGTTTACTCAAAAACAGATAGAAAAAATTAAAGGAAAAAACTTTCAAGAATTTTTAAATTTCTCACTTGTAATGTTGCCAAGCCAGTTCGTCATCAACTTGTAGCTCTTTTGTAACAATATTATCCTTATCGACGACTTTACACTTTTAGCTAAAATTTCTATAAAGGCAGTTTAATTCAAAGTCAATGTTCCATAATTAAAAAAATCCAACCGATAAGAAATCATCTAAAGCATTTTTAGAAATTTTAAATTAGATCCCTTTCAAACACAATAATGGTTCAAGCAATCATAAAGCACCTCATTTGCACTAGAGCTTCTTTATTAAAGAAACCCTTTAGACAAACCCAATGTTTGATGTGAGCAAAATGGCCTTTCTAAAAAAACAAAAAGGAAGAATATGTTTCATACCTACAATGCATAATCACATTCTAAATGTCAACGATGTTTCCGTCGGTGTACAAAATCAATGGATCTGCACAATAGCAGTTGAGAAATAGTGCAACATCAGCAAAATGACAATAATAAGAGAAAACACAAACTAAATTTAAACCCCAAAAAAATTGTGTTTTGACGTAGAAAATATGGGAAAACATTAATCAAATTGGTTATGTGATGTAATAATCCAAGTCACCAAAAATTGCATAAATTGACGAGGTAGGGATCGGTCAATTGGCAAGGTGTTCTTGAATTTTGTTGAGGGGAAACACAGAGAAAAAGGTGGGAAATATTTTAATAGGTTTATTTTTCCAAACCATCGCCTAGAAAAGGCCAAAAATGACATCAGTGTCGAAGAAGAAAAAAGAATAAATTTTGTTGTAAAACTCATATCGAACCAGCTGATCCAACCGATTTGATCGGGAACTGGACCTGTGACCGATCCGGGCAAGTAATCAAATCAGATATGCCCATAAATTGATGATGATGTCATTAAATCGAACAAAAACTTAAATTGATTGGTATAACATGGTAACCCAATTTACAGGTGAATCCAATTTACAGGTGCTCATATTATTAAGCAAAGCAACACAAAAACTAAGAAAGAAGAAAGAAGAGTTTTCAAGAGAAAAGAAGAAATTTGCGGAATCAAGCATTCTACATCAGACGGGGAACGTGAAAGAAAAAATGGTGAAGTGAAATATTTTAATAGGTTTATTTTTCCAAACCATCACCTAGAAAGGCCAAAAACGACGTCAGTGTCGAAGAAGAAAAAAGAAAAAACTGTGTTGTAAAACTTAGATCAGACCAGCCAATCCAATCAATTTGATCGGGAACCGGACCTGAGACCGATTCGGCCAAGTAATCAAATCAAATATGCCCATAAATTGATGATGATGTCATTAAATCGAACAAAAACTGAATTTGACTGGTATATCTTGGTAACCCAATTTACAGGTGAACCCGTTTTACAGGTGCTCATATTATTGAGCAAAGCAACACAAAAAATAAGAAAGAAAAAATAAGAGTTTCCAAGAGAGAAGAAGAAATTTGCATAATCAAGCGTTCTACATCAGATAGGGAACATGAAACAAAAAATGGTGAACTTAAAATGAAAAAAGAAGAAGAAAGAGGGGAGGGGAATCATAGGAATGCGGCGGATGTATATATGCTATCAGTGAATATAATACGAGACAAGAAATTTAGGGTTACTAATGACTAACAAATGTGGGCCTGTTGGGCTATATAATAAATGTTGGGCTGTTAGGTAATAATAATAATAATAATAATAATAATAATAATAATAATAATAATAATAATAATAATAATAATAATAATTATTATTATTATTATTATTATTATTATTATTATTATTATTATTAATTACTAATTGAATACATTTTCAAATTATCAATTACTCAATATTAATTGTAATAACATTATACAAATGGTACCAGTATGACAAAATTATCACAATTATAGTTTTATAAACCTTTGATTGGGATTTTTTGTTATTAAAACATTCAACATTTATTTAGTTAGAAGGTAAACTATAAGTTTATATATTATTTATTTAAGAGAATAAAAAAAAATATTGTTCTTCGCACCCCATTTCGCCAACAAGTATGCTACTTCATTAGCCTCACGCGAAATAACTGAGAAGGTCACACTCCACTCTTCGTAAGAAGTCTTTAATAATCAGAACCACATCTTCGTGTTTGTGCCAAAGATTGCTCTAATCACTTTCTCCAATGCCAGACTGTCAAACCAGTACTTGACATCCCAACTCTCAGCAGACCTCTAATATACGTTTGCTATAGACAACAAGTCTGCTAGCTCTTCACAAAGTTAGTGTATTTAGTTACCTTAAGTTAATTAGTTGTAAAAATTCAAGTAATAAAAATTAGGCTTAATTGCAAATTTTACCACTCAACTTTCATAATTTTACGAATTTTACCACCCAAGTTTTTTTTTGCGAATTTTACCACCTAGGTTTTCAATTTTTGCGCATTTTACCACTCTGATATTTCACAAAAAAAAAGTTAAAGAATTCAAATTTTTTTTTTGTGAAACATTAGGGTGATAAAATGTGCAAAAATTGAAAACTTAGGTGGTAAAATTCGTAAAATGATGGAAGTTGGATGGTAAAATTTGCTAGAAAATAACTTGAATGGTAAAATTCGCAAAATTATGAAAGTTGGATGGTAAAATTCGCAAAAAAAAAACTTGGGTGGTAAAATTCGCAAAATTATGAAAGTTTGGTGGTAAAATCTGCAATTAAGCCTAAAAATTACAACTTAACCCTTGAATAGGAAAAAAAAAAGTATGCGAGAAGAGAAGAAAGAAAAAATAAAATAAAAGAAGAGAAAAGAGATTCGTGAAATAATGACTAATGTTATAAAGATAGAAAAACAGAAAAATATTATAGGAAGTGTTGAATAATATAACTTTTGTCACTTTCAATTTCTAATAAAAATAAAAATAAATAAGTCATATAGACAATGAACATGCAAGTAACTGAAGTAAGGGTTGTAGAATATACATGTTTTGGTCCGGTGAATTCTTAGAGCAATAGGATGCAATTCCATTTTAGTTTTCTTTTTGTTGTCACTAGGAATCACTTTGATAAACCGGACTTTGATTGTATTTTGATGTGAGTTTAGATGCCATTTTCATACATTTTGAATATATTTTATTGGCAAAACTCACTGTTTGGTGTTAGTTGGTGCAAGACAGGTGGCTTCATGAGGAAAAGAGTTGAAAATTGCATTTTTTGGAGCAAAAATGCCACTGTCTAGAGGACCAAGAAAAAAGGCCAGAATTGAAGTAACGCAAGGACCATGGCCATGGTAAATTACCATGGCCATGGTAAATTTACCATGGCCATGCTGGTTGCGTAGTAGAATTGGACTTTTATGCAAGGACCACGGCCGTGGTCATTTTACCACGGCCGTGGTAAGTTGCGCTGTCAGCCATTTAAATTTTGAATTATTATAAATAGGATAGGAAACCCTTTTATCTTTATCTTTTGTTCTATTTCGAAAACTGAGGGTTGTGGGGGAGAAAGAGGTCCTGTGAGAGACTCTGAGCTGCGGGAGGACGTAGAGAACACCATTGGGGATCATCACTGTAAAGTTTCTTCCCTTTTGTAATCTTTATGTCTTCTTTTGAGTTTTCTGGCTTAATCATGAACATGAGTGGCTAGTTTCTCTTAGCCCCGGATTGTGATGTAGCTGTACCCTTGTACCCCGGTTCTAATTTTAATAAAACCTCGATGTTATTCAGTTATTTGTATCTCTTCACTACTTTTATTGCTTTTAGGACCGATCAGTCTAAACATAAGTTAATCTCTTGTCTATGATCAATTGCTTGCGATTAACTGAACTGTGAAGTGATTGGATTTGTACAATTTGCATGATCAAACTTATTGTATGAATTTCCAGTAGATTAACCTGTTAATCAACCTCTCTGAGATTTATCATTTGCTCTAAATTAATTCACCTATGATCAATTGGGAATTAAATTAGGGGAAATAGCGTTATTAACTATGATCAATTGTTAATTAACGAATTTAAGAGGTAGCTGGCAAGTAACACATTTAGGGATTTTATTAAGATTAGAATTGGGGGAAAAAGGGGGTACATGTGAAATCACAATCCTAGGCTTCTTTATCATTATTGTTCTCACAGTAATCTTTCTGCTCCGATTCTCTTTCTTTTGAAAAGAATAATTGACCAACATTCTTCTCAATTTGATTTTTATATTCTGGATTGCTTAGTTATTTGCGAGATTAATTATTTGGGAACGCGACTGGTCCTTTGGGTTCGATATCCGGACTCCTAGAGTCCACTGTTACTACTGCGTAGGGTACGCTTGCCCTTTGCGAATGCATTTTTACGCACCAAGTTTCTGGCGCCGTTGCCGGGGACTAGTTGTGTAGTTCCTAGATAATTTATTTTGTGAAAATTAAGCAATTCTTGTTCATATTGTTCATAGTTTTCATTCCTTTTAATTTTCTGTTTTATCTATTTTTTTTTATTATTATTATTATTTTTATTTTATTTTATTTCGTTTGTTTAATTTTTTAATTTTTATTTTATTTTATTAAAAAAAAAAAAAAAACTCCGTTTATTTTAATTAGTCATTCTCTTTTGCCAGTTGCGTTTTGATCCCTTTTTCTATGTTGACAGTTTATGCTAACCAGATCCCAAAGGCCAGAGCTTGTGAACGAACCTGAGATTGAAAGGGTTGCCCGAAAGAACAGAGCGGAACAAAGAAGAAGAGTAATGGCTGAAGAAAAGGACCCACCGGTGGAGCAGTCTCTGTTAGACTATCTCACTCCTCAAGTTGGGGTAGCAAACAGCATCCTATTGCCAGCACTGGGAGATGTCAATTTTGAATTGAAACATGGCTTCCTCCAGATGATAGAGAGTAACCAGTTCCATGGGCTGGCTACTGAGGACCCAGTGGAACATCTGAGAAGATTCATGAGGATGGCCAGTACTGTAAGATATCCTCGGGTGTCTGCTGAATATATCAGACTGGCTGCTTTCCCATTCTCACTCAACGGGAAAGCTCTCAATTGGTTGTGCTCACTTCCGGCCAACAACATCACTACCTGGGAGATGTGCACCAACAAATTCCTCCGGAAATACTATTCTGTAGTGAAGACAGACCAGATACAGAGAGAGATAGGCAATTTTGCTCAGAGGGAGCAGGAGAGCCTGTCAGAAGCCTGTGACAGATTTCAAGAGCTACTTCGTAGTTGCCCACATCATGGGTTTAGCCAGCAGAGAATCATCCAAATTTTTTATGGAGGTGTGTCCAGCCATAACAGGACTAGCCTCGACGCTGCTTGTGGAGGTTCCCTGATGGCTAAATCACCAGCAGAGGCAAATAGAATCATTGAAGCCATGGCCTCCAATGCCTACAACCACATTGCAGATAGACGTATTCTGATGAAACCGGTGAACCAAGTGGAAGCTGGAACATCTAGTTCAAGCATTGATCAGAAGCTGGAGAAGTTATCTAAGCAGATGGAGACCTTGATGAAAGCACAGGTACAGCTTCTGACTGCAGCTCTTCCACCACCCACTTGTGATAAGTGTGGGGAAGCCCATAGAGGAGAATGCCCTGTGAATAATGCATTTGCTCAAGCTATGGAGGAGGTAAATTATGCCAGTGGGAAGAGTGCAGAATATGATCCCTACTCCAACACATTCAACCAAGGATGGAGGGATCATCCTCACCTTTCTTGGAGAAACCAGAGGGACCAAGGTCCCAGGCAGGAGCTGAATCAAAATGTGTATAGGCCTCCACATATGCAAAATCAGAGGTCAAGACAAGAAGAGAGAATGCCATCACTGGAGGATGTCATGATGCAATATATAGCCAAGAGTGATGAGCGCATGAAGACTATGGAGTCTCAGCTTTCTAGCATGCGAGCTTTGCTATCCCAGAGAGCTCCTGGTACCCTTCCTTCTCAAACTGAAACTAATCCTAAGAAGGAGGAGGCGAATGTTGTGATGACTAGGAGCAAGAAGGCTAAAGAGGGGCAGAAGAAGAAAGAAGAGTCAGCTCCAACTCTAGAAGAGGAGGTTCTTACTGAAGAGAACCCAACTATTGAGCAGAAGAAGAAGGAAAAGGAGGTACTGACACCTCCTCAGGTAAGTGTTCCTTTCCCCCAAAGGTTGAAAGACAAGAGTGAGGATAGGTATTTTGCTAGATTTGTAGAGATGCTGAAAAGTTTGCATATTAATATCCCCTTCGCTGAGGCAATTGCTCAAATGCCAAAGTACGCCAAGTATTTAAAAGAAATTCTTTCAAATAAAGGAAAGCTGGCGGACTTTGCTACAATTGGCCTCAACGAAGAATGCTCTGCTGTGATTTTAAAGAAATTGCCTCCTAAGCTTAAGGATCCCGGGAGTTTTTCAATTCCTTGTACTATTGGCAATTTGCAATTTGATAGAGCATTATGTGATTTGGGTGCTAGCATTAATCTAATGCCTTATTCTGTTTATAAGAAGTTGGGGTTACAAGAACCTCAACCCACTGACATCTCTATTTTGCTTGCAGACAGGACTCTCACTTATCCGCGAGGAATAGTGGAGAATTTGTTGGTTAAGGTTGGGAAATTTATTTTCCCTGCTGACTTTGTTATTTTGGACATTGAGGAGGATGAGGAAATCCCAATTATTTTGGGACGACCCTTCCTCAACACAGGAGATGCTGTGATTGAGGTCAGAAAAGGGAGATTAACTTTGAGGCTAGGTGATGAGGAGGAAGTGATTAAAGTGTATGATACTGCAAAAAGCTCCTCCTCTTCCGCTTCCTGTAATTTTGTGCAAGCCATTGACAAGGTGAAGATGATTGATACCGAGCTTCACCCAAATGTGGGGAAGGAAGCTCCTGGCTATAGAGTGGATGGGCATGCCGAAGGTTTACTGCAAGAAGGGAATATCACCTTGTTTGAGGGAGGTTGATTTCCTTTTCACCCGTCAGGCTCGGGACGTTAAACAAGCGCTGCTTAGGAGGCAACCTGAGAAGAGTGGGTTCATGAACCCACTGTATCCTTTTAATTATTTTATTTTGCATTCTAGAGCTTAGAGCTTAGGAACTGTTTTATTTTTTTTGGTTGTTCTCGCATGTGGGGACCACGGCCGTGCTAAATTGAGCACAACCGTGGTGGTAGAAGCAAGGCTGTGGTTATATTTGACCACAGCTGTGCTCCCAGCATCCCCAAACAACGTCATTTACGACCACCGCCGTGCTAAATTTACCATGGCCGTGGTCAATGGACTCTGGAAGTGGAAATTTTGCAATTTTTGTGAAAATCAACGTCATTTACGACCACGGCCGTGCTAAATTGACCATGGCCGTGGTTAATGACCACGGGAAGGGCAAATAGACCCTGGAAGTAGAAAATTTTCAATTTTTGTGAAAATCAGCGTCAAATTTTTCCGACCACGGCTGTGGTAAATTTTACCACGGCCATGGTAAAAAAAAAAAAAAAAACCGAATTTTTTTTTTTTAAAAAAAAAAAAAAATCTTTCTTTTCTTTTTCAGGTTCATGGTCCCTCCTCACCAGAAGCATTACCAGATACCTTAGAGACCCACTTTTGAGGAGGTTTTTCTATTTCTTTTTCTATTTTTTTTTTGTTTTCTTGTTTCAGTACTTTATTTTATGTTTCCCTTCAGTACATTTTATTTTCATGTCTTGTTGATTTATGCTTTTGGATGCATTGAGGACATTGCATACTTTAAGCGTGGGGAGGGGGTCACGGTTTTTCTCCCCAGCTTTGAATTGCTGTGATTTGTGATTATGCCAGTACATTGTTCTGTGTTATTTTTGAATTCTTGATAGTTATGAAATTTTGTTTTCAGAACCCCTTTGAAAAAAAAAAAAAATTTGCAGCATTGCAGTGGGATTTTCTTCAAGGAAATGAACATTAGCACCGAACATAATTGAATAAATTGTTTTCCCTTGAGCTTAGCCATAGAAATGTGAGTTTTGAGCTTTTGCTTCTTTTAGTGTGTGATTCTGATCCACCTTAGGTGGCATGTTCTATTTTCTATCCTGAAATACATATCCTTGATTGGCTTTTTATTTTCTGAAACTGTTGAGGCATTGATTAGGCATTTTTCTAGATTCAGATTTTGTGTTACATCCCCATCTAGTTGCTTGTTTTGAGCCTAATTAAATATTCATTTGTCACCTTACTCTGTGAAATTATGTATATTTGTTTATGCTTGGTGATCTGAAGGATGGGGGAAAAACCAATGTAATGCAGAGCATCCAGTTAAAAAAAAAAAAAAAAGAATTCAGTGTCTCTCAACTTCTCCTGTGAATTGAATAAAATAAGGTCAAAAACCTTCAAAAAAAAAAAGAAGAAAAAAAAAAGAGAAGAAAAATAGAATAACAGGAGAAGAAGTGAGAGCTGAAATATGGGTAGTGAAAAAGTGGATGAAGGAAGGCATTGGCTCCCTTTTGATTTTAGATCACTGAGTGTGAACTGCCATTAGAGCCCTTTGTTGTCCTTTTCTTTCAACATCTACCTATCATTATAAACTGGGCCCCATTACACCCTGTCATGCCTCATTTGTTCTGTTTGTGAAAAGTTGATTGAGTTGAGTTGATTGATGAATAGATTTGTGAACATGCTCAATTAAGTGTGATTTGAGAGAATTTCTGTTGACCCTGAAACACTGAGAGAATGAGAGATGAGTGAACCAGGCTCATGGGAAATTGGTCATTTATGCGGGTGTTTTAAGCCTAATGGATTCTTTGGAAAAATTCTGCTGCACTTTGTTGCTTTTATTGTTGCTTATGTTTCATTTTCCATTCAAAATAAATTGGGGTTCTGTTACAAGTTCTTGACTATAGGGAATTGGTTTTGATATTTGACTCAGAATAATTGCTTGAGGGCAAGCAATGCTCAAGTGTGGGGAGGTTGATAAACCGGACTTTGATTGTATTTTGATGTGAGTTTAGATGCCATTTTCATACATTTTGAATATATTTTATTGGCAAAACTCACTGTTTGGTGTTAGTTGGTGCAAGACAGGTGGCTTCATGAGGAAAAGAGTTGAAAATTGCATTTTTTGGAGCAAAAATGCCACTGTCTAGAGGACCAAGAAAAAAGGCCAGAATTGAAGTAACGCAAGGACCATGGCCATGGTAAATTACCATGGCCATGGTAAATTTACCATGGCCATGCTGGTTGCGTAGTAGAATTGGACTTTTATGCAAGGACCACGGCCGTGGTCATTTTACCACGGCCGTGGTAAGTTGCGCTGTCAGCCATTTAAATTTTGAATTATTATAAATAGGATAGGAAACCCTTTTATCTTTATCTTTTGTTCTATTTCGAAAACTGAGGGTTGTGGGGGAGAAAGAGGTCCTGTGAGAGACTCTGAGCTGCGGGAGGACGTAGAGAACACCATTGGGGATCATCACTGTAAAGTTTCTTCCCTTTTGTAATCTTTATGTCTTCTTTTGAGTTTTCTGGCTTAATCATGAACATGAGTGGCTAGTTTCTCTTAGCCCCGGATTGTGATGTAGCTGTACCCTTGTACCCCGGTTCTAATTTTAATAAAACCTCGATGTTATTCAGTTATTTGTATCTCTTCACTACTTTTATTGCTTTTAGGACCGATCAGTCTAAACATAAGTTAATCTCTTGTCTATGATCAATTGCTTGCGATTAACTGAACTGTGAAGTGATTGGATTTGTACAATTTGCATGATCAAACTTATTGTATGAATTTCCAGTAGATTAACCTGTTAATCAACCTCTCTGAGATTTATCATTTGCTCTAAATTAATTCACCTATGATCAATTGGGAATTAAATTAGGGGAAATAGCGTTATTAACTATGATCAATTGTTAATTAACGAATTTAAGAGGTAGCTGGCAAGTAACACATTTAGGGATTTTATTAAGATTAGAATTGGGGGAAAAAGGGGGTACATGTGAAATCACAATCCTAGGCTTCTTTATCATTATTGTTCTCACAGTAATCTTTCTACTCCGATTCTCTTTCTTTTGAAAAGAATAATTGACCAACATTCTTCTCAATTTGATTTTTATATTCTGGATTGCTTAGTTATTTGCGAGATTAATTATTTGGGAACGCGACTGGTCCTTTGGGTTCGATATCCGGACTCCTAGAGTCCACTGTTACTACTGCGTAGGGTACGCTTGCCCTTTGCGAATGCATTTTTACGCACCACACTTGCAGTGGAGGTTGTGCCATTGATGGCAGGGCCAGCCCAATGATGAATGAGGTCTAAAACAAGTTTTAAGAGATTTTTATTTTATTTTAAATAAGATAGTTATATGTTAGGCCTTTTTGTCAATATATATATGACATTTTTGCTTGGTGGTGGAGGGAAAAGGGAGGAAGAGATAGGTTGTGGGTTCGAATTTCTCGCTAACAAAAACTAACATATTAACAACTCACATTTGCCAATAAAAAAAATGACATTTTTGTCAAAATATAAGGCCTTTTTTTGCTTTATAAAAATTAATAGAAAATAATTTTTTATTTGTGGGCCTAAAGCTTGAGCTTTAGTTATTTTATCCTTAGGTCGACCTTGATTGAATACAAAAGAGATGATTGAGGGTTGGGATGAGATGTTTGACAGAATGATATGGAAAGATAAAATTTTAAGGAGAGCTTGTAGACAGTGTTAATTTATTGAGAAGAGGGGTTGGAGCTGTTCCTATTTTGGATGCTTCAGTTAATTAAGAAGTCAAAATAAAAGGGTTTGGGGATTATGTTTAGAGATTGGCGTGGAGAAGTGATGGCAACTGGTACTTTTTACCTAGCAGATTGTATGCAGCCTGATGATTATAGCTATAAATCACGTACAAAGATTGGATATTCTAATCTTTCTTAATTAATATCTACTTATCCATCACTTTAATTTTATAGCTATAATGTAGTAATCATCCTTTGGAATTTCCAATGTCAAATGATATCATTATCTATAGCATTATTAAATCCGGTGCATTTTAGCACTGTAGCGTTTGATCACATCAAGGTACAGTATAAAATTATTATAAATAATAATTATTATAAATAATTATTATAAGGTTAAAATAATAATAAATATAATTATTATACATATTTGTAATTTAATATAGTAGCCACGTGACCAAATGGTTTTTTAGTGAACTTTTGCACTGTTATTTGAAGCAGAATTCTGATAATTATTTTAAAATTATAAATCTACTTCTTATATTTGTATTCTTTTTATTCAAAATATAGAAGATTTGTTGGTCAGCAACGTGTATTTAGTATCAATGAAATAATATACAACTTATCTCTTAATATTTTTACTATACTATGTATTATCAATATTAACCTATAAAAATTATAAAGATAATAAAAATTATGCATATATTTTGCATAAATTTGCAACAAATTATATTTTATATTCTTATATAAGCCATTTATATGAGTACTTCAGTCAAAAATAAAAATACTTTAGTATTAATTTTATATGTTTTTAATTGTTCAAATAATACCTGTGTTGGACAGTAGAAGTCCTTACTTTAATTTTTTACATTTTGAATAAAAGAATACTCTAAAAAATAAAACAATCACATACTTTGCATAATAATTTATAAATTAAACTACACTATTATATTTCATTTAAGGGGAACACTAACTTATCATTTTATTTCATTTACTTTGAAAGTTATTATATTAGAAAATATTTTATTTCATTTACTTTAAAAATTATTATATTAGACTATATTTATTAGGATATTGGGATATTAAATCATATTGTTTCTTTGTTGGGGGCAAAATATTTACTATACATATTTGTTAGATATTTGTTTTTCTCTGGATTTTATATAGTTTCTTGATTTTGTAATTTCTATTTTTTGAGATTTTGTTCCCGGTTTTCAATATTTTGTTGTGATTTATTTTCATGTATATGTTGATGCTCTCAGAGCTAATGAAGATAAACTTTGCCTCATTTGGTTTCTTTAATATTTATTAGAAATAAAAAATTAATTTTTACTTTCCCCTTAGAGAAGAAAAGGGGATGAAATGGAAAGTATATATTATTTGGTTTGCAAGAGGGAGGAAAAAATATTATTAATATTATACTATTATACATTTATAAATATTAATAGGAGAAATGAGAGGTAAAATAAAATTCTGGCTTATTTAGTTTCCACATTTTAAAAACTATAAATTACTTTCCCTTTGCTCCAAATCTCTATAATATTGAAAGTGAGACAAAAATAAGAGAGGAAAAATTTTAGCCTCTTCATTTCATTTTTTTCCTTTTAAAATTTTGGATTAAACTAAATAAAATTAAAAAAAAATCTCTTTCCTTTTCTTCATTTTCCCCACATTGTAAACCCTCAGACAACATTGATTCTATCTTTGGAATTCATATATCTAATTTGCTTAATTCCTTCTTTATCAAACACAACTTGTATATACATCAAATTATAACCCTACTTTGCATGATTTGGATTGAAACACTGTGAAACAATATTAATTACAAGAACAATACATCAGTCGGGTTTGCCACCCAAAGCAAAATATTTATCATTTTATTTCATTCTTTATTTTTGCCTTTCAAGTTTCAACCATTAAAATTAAGCTTGCTGAAGAATAAAATACTACTAAGGAATAGCGAACATGTAGCCTACATAAACCAAAAGTTTAACTTCCTTATCATCTCCTTCACCGCCATAAACTCTGCACTCAAATTTGTTGGACCACAGTAGGGATTCTAGAGGGAGGTGAATAGATTCTGTTCTTACCAAATTTTGGTAAGTCTTCCGATGCGGTGGCTCCGTTGGGATCTCCTCCGTGACTGGTGGGGGGTGTACCTGCAAAGACACTCCGACGCTCAAGTTAGAGGCGCAGAGGTAGGAGACAGGTATCGCTATTGGGATTAGAATTTCGTACCTTGATTGGAATGGGTTGCTCTGTTTTTATAGAGTGTAAAGAGATAGATTTGATAGGGTTATTTTCCTATCAAATCTCCTCAAATCTCGTGATGAAGATAGAGATAACTCTATTTTCTATCCTTATCTTATGACCTGATCTTTCTCTATCTTATTGTATAGTAAAAACTGTTCTTTCCGTTATTATTATCCGAGTTCGAGTGAGAGCTTCTACTCGGCTAACTCGACTATCCGGTGGAGTGCCGAGTCCGAGTAGTACACATTCCCCCCAAGCTCTGAAGTAATGTAGGAGCTTAAGTATGGTTGTGCCCATTTCGGACTCTACTTGGCCGAGACGAGTTTACTTGTTCCTTTTAGATGGGTCTGAGTTTGGTTCTCGAAGCGTCACGTCATTTGGTGATGGTGTCGTTTCAGACTTATTGAAGTCATAACGGTTCCCAAGGGCGGCGACAATGATTGTTTTTGAATTTTGAAACTATCTAGGGATTCCCAAAGGTCTCAAACCTTCCTAGCCGTTGATTGGCCTGGTGAAGGGTCTTGATCCAACGGTTCGGATCGTTTCGCCTCTTCGTATTCGAGACGCTTGGGGCCCTATATAAAGGGAACTGTTTACACCGGTGTTCACTTTCTTCTACGTGCTTTGTTTTTCTGGCGAGATTTCTCTTCCTTCTGCCCTTTTGTCCTCCTTCTTCTAGGTTTTCCTTTTTCCTTGTTCAGGTACGCCCTTCTCCTTTCCATTTCTCTGTTATTCTTGGAATGTCTTCTTTTTCCGGGGATTCGGGGCGTTCCGGCGGGGGTCGTATGCTCGCGCCGGAGGTTCACCTCATCGGAGAGGGTTCCAATGGCGGTTCTCCTTTGCACCGCTCTAATTCTGGTGGGATTAGTGATGGTGCGTCGGTGGCAAATGTAGCTGTCGCGGGTGTCGGGGTGGTTCGTCCATCCATCGACCCTGCACAGGTGCCTTTGGTCGCTCCTGCAAGGGGGGTGGTGGTTCTAGATGATTCCGAGGCTACTGAGGATCGTCCTCTTGAGACTCGGCGTGGTCGACTTCCTTTTCCTCCCCCTCACCCCTAGCCTGTAGAGCCTAGGGGTAACAAAAAGGCTTATCCTCCTGTTACTGCTTTCGGTTATTCTTGGGTATCTGGGGAGGTGGGTGCGTATGCCTCTCGGTATCAGACCGAGGAGGCTTTGTCTACCCTTCTTGACACTATTGATTTATGTCATTCGGAAAGGCCGGGTATGGTCCATGCCGAGCCCTGTGGGCCTGATGATCGAGTCTTCATGTCTGTTGTCCCCCACCAACCTCATTTTACTTTTGTGTACGAGGCTTTATTCTCGGTTCTCGGCATCACAGTGCCGTTTGATCAGTTCGAAGCTGACGTTCTTCGGGCGTTGAATGTCGTTCCTACGCAGTTGCATCCGAATTCCTGGGCTTCGCTACAGGCTTTCCGGGTGCTCTGTAGTAAATTTTTTATTACTCCTACTGCTCCCAAATTCTTGTATCATTACAAAGTTAAAGAGAGTCAGAAGGGTGGCTGGGTCTCCCTGACCGGGATTCCTGGTCGGTCCATTCTTAGTCCCTATACTTCCTCTTGGAAAAATTTCAAGAGTGGTTTCTTTCGTGTCCGACCGGGTCCGGAAGGGGAGGTCGAGTTTTTTGATAGTCGTGGGAGGCCGAGGTTCCCTCTCTATTGGACCCGTTCCCCAAACAAACGGTTGTCTTGGCAGGTTGTGGACATGTCTCCTAAAGATCAGGATGACATGGTTACATTGTGCAAGCTGCCGCGTTCTCTATCTTGTAAGACGGTTGTGGGGATCCTTACTTCTCGGACTCCGAGAGAGGACTGGGACGGTGAGTATCTTCTTTTTATTCGGCCTTCCTTCTTTTACTTTGTTTTCACTGATGTTTGCTTCTTTTGCAGCTGTGATGGGGAAATTCGATTATAAGACGACAAAGAAGCAGAGGCTAGAGAAGTTGAAGAGCAAGCAGCCTGCCGCTGAGGCTACCCGAGTTGCTCTATCCATTCCTTCTCCTCCTCCTCCTCCTCCTCCTCCTTCTCCAAAGAGGGATCAACGAGAGGTGGTTCTGGGGGGGATGGCCCTTCCAAGAAATCAAAGCCGAGTCCGCCTGGTGCTCAAGCTGCGGGTTCTTCTGTTGAGAGACATCCGGCTTTTCTTTCTATGAAAGATGGGCGGACTTCGCTTTGGGGGAAGGACTTCAACCCCGGGGCTCTCATCTGTGCCGACAATCTCGATCAAGCTGACCGGGATATGTTGAGGGATGCTGGGCCGCTACTCTCTATGGAGGCTGTTTGTTGCTTCCAGGCTCGTTCATGGGCCATTACTCAGTATTGGGCCGAGGAGTTCGACCGCGGCCACCGGGAGCTAGCCATGGTGAAAGAGGCTGCCGCTAAAGCCGAGCAGGCCCTGGTGGAGAGTACCCGGGTCAACGAGACTCTTCTTCAATCTGCTGAAGAGTCTCGAAGGTCCCAGGAGGAGGTGGAGGCTAAGTTAAGGGAAGCTGAGGGCCGTGAGGAAGCTTTGAAGCTTTCCTTAGCTGCGTCTGAGAATTCGACCCGGGAGTTGCAGGCTGAGGTGGATAGGCTTACTCTCGAGCTTGCTCAGGCGAAGACTGAGGCTGCCAGGTCTGAAGCTAAGCTTAAAGCCGATTTAGGCGAGGCCTTAGATGAAATTGTTTCGACCCATGAGGCCGGGTTCAGCAAGGCACTTCGTCAAGTTCTCTATTTCTTCAAGGATGCCGACACTTCTCTTTTTGATGTTGATAAAGATGTCAATAAAGAGGGGCAGTTGGTGGAGGAGTCTGCTCTCGAGGGTGAGGATGCTCCCGGGTGTACTACTCAGGAGGGGGAAGATGCTCCAGGCGGCCTTATTCAGGCTGCTACTTAGTCTTGGATTTTTTCTTTTCTTGTAAGGCTCGTACCCAGCCTATCGAACAGGGTGTTTAATGAATTTTCTTGGTTATTTGTTTGTGAAAGTCTACGCGGTTTTTTGCTAATTCGCTTTTTGTATCCTTATGAAAGGTCTACTCGGTTAAGTATAACTCACTTTTTGTATCCTTTATAAAGGTCTACGCGGTTAAGTATAACTCGTTTTTTGTATCCTTTATAAAGGTCTACGTGGTTAAGTATAACTCGCTTTTTGTATCCTTTATAAAAGGTCTACGCGGTTAAGTATATTGTATTGCAGTTTGGTCATTCTCCTTTCGAAATGCCGAGTATTGCTCTGGTATTTAATGCCGGTATCCGATTTGTCTACTCGGTCGGTTATAAACAGATAATTTGAATAAAAGAGTTTTATTAATAAGAGAAACTGGGTGTGCCTCATTAAAACCTCTTTGACAAAAAACCTCTTGGGAAAAAATGTCAAAGTAGGAAAAAGAGTACATCACCACTTACAATTTTTCTAACTGTAGTAAAACTTTAGGTGTGTCGCGTTCCAAGTTCCGGGGATGGTTTTGCCGGATGGATGCTCCAATCGGTAAGCTCCATTTCCCAGCGACTCGGTTACTCTGAAGGGGCCTTCCCAGTTGGCTGCCAATTTACCCTCTTTTGTAGCTTTTCTTGCTTCCCCGCACTTTCTCCAAACCAGATCTCCAACTTCGAAGTTTCTTGGTTTGACCTTGGTGTTATACCTCTTCTCGGCTCTTCTTTTACAGGCTTTTATTCTGACTCGGACCTCGTTAAGGGTCTCTTCGGTCATGTCAAGTGCATGCCTTAGTAATTGATCATTGTTTACCTGGACGAAATTTGTTCTTCGTAGGGAAGGTTCCCCGACTTCTACTGGTATCATGGCGTCCGATCCATATGAGAGTCTGAAAGGGGGTTCCCCCGTTGTTGATTGTGGTGTGCAGCGATATGCCCAAAGGATCGCGGGGAGTTCTTCGGTCCAACTTCCTTTGGCGTCGCCTACTCGCTTCTTCAGTTCACCGAGTATCACTTTATTTACGGCTTCAGTTTGTCCGTTGGTCTGTGGATGTTCCACTGAGGTCACTCGGTGCCGAATCTCTAGGTTTCTGAAAAACTCCTCCAGATTCTTTTCGGTGAACTGTCTACCGTTGTCGGATATTACCGAGTGAGGGATGCCGAATCGGCATATGATATTCTTCCATATGAATTTTTGCACATTGTGGGCGGTGATGGTTGCCAAGGGTTCAGCTTCGATCCACTTTGCGAAGTAGTCGATTCCGACGAGGAGGAACTTCACTTGTCCTTTAGCAAGTGGAAAAGGGCCTAATATGTCTACTCCCCATATGGCGAAGGGCCATGGTGCTGTGATATTGTGCAACTCTTCTGTTGGTAGGTGGGATATGTTGCCATATTTTTGGCATTCTTCGTATTTTTTAACATATTCGGCGCAGTCGAGGCACATTGTTGGCCAGTAGTATCCGGCTCTTAGGACTTGGGTAGCCATGGCCTTTCCTCCTGAGTGCATTCCACATATTCCTTTATGCATCTCGTTTACTACGTACTCGGCTTGAATCTTCGTGACACATTTCAGCAGTGGTGCAGTGAAGCCTCTCCTATAAAGGTCTTCTCCCTCTATGACATAGTAATTGGCCCTTCTTTTGATTTTTCTAGCTTCTTCTCGGTTTTCTGGGAGGGTTCCTTTCTTCAGAAAGTTCCATATCTCGGTCATCCATTCTCTATCTGTCGGGTTAACACTAGAGACAATTTTGTCAATACTCGGAGCGGATATTATTTCCTGTATGACAGTTCGGTGTTGGCCTTTCTTCTTTGTACTTGCCAATTTTGATAGCAGGTCGGCCCTTTCATTCTGTTCTCTCAAAATGTGGTTGAGTTCGAAGTTAATGAACTCGTTCTTCAACTGGGAGGCCAGGTGGTAATATCTTGTCATCTGGGGGTCCTTTGTTTGATAGGATCCATTCATTTGCCCAGTGACTAATTTTGAATCTCTCCAGCATCTAAGGTGTTCCGCCCCCACTTCCTTAGCGAGTTTCAGTCCTGCTAGTAGGGCTTCATACTCGGCTTGGTTGTTGGATGCGTCGAAGTCAAATCTGAGTGATTGTTCTAGGATAATCCCTTCAGGGCTTTCAATTATGACTCCTGCTCCGCTGCCTTTTTCGTTCGAGGAGCCATCCACGTAAAGGGTCCACCAGGGGAAGGGTGCCTCTTCTACTGGTACTAGCTCAGCAATGAAGTCGGCTAGGCACTGTGCTTTGATGGGTCCTCTCGGTTCATACTTGATGTCGAACTCGGATAATTCAACCAACCATGCTATCATTCTTCCGGCTAGTTCTGGTTTCCGCAGTATTTTTCGTATTGGGTGGTCTGTTCGTACCACTATTTGGTGGCTTTGAAAGTATGGTCTTAGGCGTCGTGCTGAGGTGACCAGGGCTAGTGCTAGCTTTTCTATCATCTGATATCTGGTTTCTGCATCTTTCAACACTCGGCTTATGTAGTAGATTGGCTTTTGCGTCTGATTTTCTTCTTGAATAATGACCGAACTGATTGCTTCTCCCGAGACGGCTAGGTATAGTACTAAGTCTTTGCCGGGTTCAGGTTGCGTTAGAATTGGTGGTGATGAGAGTAGTGTTTTTATCTTTAGAAAGTTTGCTTCACACTCTTCATTCCATCCGAAAACCTGTTGTTTCTTGAGCAGTTGAAAAAAGGGTCTGGCTACTTCTGCTGCTTTTGGCAAGAAACGGGACAGGGATGCCAGTCTTCCAGTTAGCCGTTGTACTTCCTTTATGTTACTCGGACTTCTCATGCCTATGATAGCTGCACATTTCTCCGGATTGGCTTCTATGCCCCTGTGGGTGAGCATGAATCCTAAGAATTTTCCGCCATGCACTCCGAAAACACATTTCTCAGGATTTATCCTCATATTATGTTTTCTGATCTCGCCAAAAATTTCAGCCAAGTCTCCTAAGTGTGATTTTGGTTCTCTGCTTTTAACCACCATGTCGTCGACGTAGACTTCCAGGTTTCGACCGAGTTGGTCTGTGAAAATCTTGTCCATCAGACGCTGGTATGTTGCTCCTGCGTTCTTCAGCCCGAAAGGCATTACCGTGTAACAGTAATTGGCCGTGTCAGTTATGAACGCCGTCTTTTCCTCATCCGGCGGGTACATTGGTATCTGGTTGTACCCGGAGTATGCATCCAAAAAACTTAGGATAGGATAGCCGGCTGCTCCGTCTACTAACTTGTCTATGCTTGGCAGCGGGTATGAGTCTTTTGGACATGCTTTGTTAAGGTCTGTGTAGTCAGTACACATCCTCCATTTTCCGTTTGCCTTCTTTACCATCACCACATTTGCAAGCCATGTGGTGTATTGTACTTCCCGTATGAAGCTGGCGCTGAGTAGCTTTTCAGTTTCCTCTTTGACCGCTTTCCCTCTT
This sequence comes from Pueraria montana var. lobata, assembly GCA_026413185.1. Classification (NCBI taxonomy): domain Eukaryota; kingdom Viridiplantae; phylum Streptophyta; class Magnoliopsida; order Fabales; family Fabaceae; genus Pueraria; species Pueraria montana. Next base: position 80,009,346 of record CM048648.1, read on the forward strand.
TCGACCCCAAGTTTTCTCTTCTTTTGGGAGATTGGCTTGGCCTCTGGATATATGGCAAGCTTGTCGCAATGAAAGCTCGGGTCAATTCTGGGCATGTCGACAGCTGACCATGCAAACAAGTCGGCGTTGTCTAACAGGACTCTGGCAATTGCTTTTTCGGTCTCGTTTGCTAGTTGAGTCTCGAGTTTTGTGCATTGCCTTCATTCTCTTCCTATTTGGAAGGATTTTACCTCTTCTGTAGGCTCTGCTCTCGGTTCAGCCTCCCTAGGGTCGAGATCGGCCTCCTCTATTGGTGTTGCGAGTGAGGCGCATGCTACGTGTTTTACTGTCGGTTCTGGGACCTTTTTGCCGCTGGCTATCTTTAGACTTCCTAAGTAGCACTCGCGAGCTGCCTCTTGATCAGCTTTGACTGTCACTATCTTCCCTTCTGAATTTGGGAATTTCATTGCCAGATGTGGAGTTGAGATTATTGCCCCTAGTTTGTTGAGTGCCGGCCTACCTATGAGAATGTTGTATGAGGTGAGGGCGTTAACTAAGAGGTACCTGACTGTGATAGTCTTGGACCCCGTCTCGTCTCCAAAAGTAGTGAGGAGGTCAATGTAGCCTCTGGTATCGACCTTTTCGCCTGTAAAACCGACTAACTGCTCGGTGAATGGTTGTATCTTACTTTCGGGGATGTCTAGCTGTTGGAAAGTGGACCAGTACAGGATATCCACCGAGCTGCCTTGTTCGACTAAGACTTTGCACACCAACCAGTTTGCGACCTCAACTTTGACCACCACCGGGTCATCATGATTGGGTTCTATGCCTTCGAAATCTGCGTCTGTGAAAGTTATAGGGGCATTTTCCTGTGTATTCTAGGGCTTGTTGAAGCCGAGTTGATTGATCGGAGGCTGCGTAGGTGCCTCTTTCTTGCCGAGCTCGAGCTTCCTCCTCCTGCAAATCCTCCTGCTATTGTGTTGATAACACCTCGGAGTCGAGCTTCGGGAGGTTTAGTCTGTTGCTTTCGGCGGGGCTCTTCCGTGCGTCTGGTTTTTCTATCGCGATCGTCTTCCCTGTCTCGGGTTCGTTCTCGCTCGGACTTTCGGCTGTCTTCTCGGACGAAGCGTCGTAATTTGCCCTGTTGAATAAGTTTTTCAATCTTGTCTTTCAGGGTGGTGCAATCCTCTGTGGCGTGTCCGTGCTCTCGATGGTATATGCAAAACTTAGACCTATCTGCTTTCTCTGGGGAGCGATTCCGAGTAGGCAGGCTTATCCGCTCGGCGCTGCAGGCTTCTTCCAGAACCCGTGCTCTGCTATCTGTTAGAGGAGTATAATGGGTAAACCTTGCACGGGGCGGTCTGTCGCTTCTAGATTAGCTATTCCGCTCTCGGCTTGTTCCTGGTTTCTCTCGTTCTTCCTATTTTTTATAGGACTCGCCCCTAACTCGCTCCCTGAACTTGGTCATTTCTTCCATCTGAATGTATCCTGCCGCTCTAGCTTTGAGCTCGTCCATGTCATGTGGTGGCTTCTTGCAGAGGCTGTCCAAAAAAGGTCCGGACTTTAGCGCCATAAGCATGGCGGTCAGTGCTACCTGTGTTTTCAAGTCTCAGATCTTGACGGAGATCTCTGCGAATCTTTCCATGAATTGCTTGAGAGACTCGTTGTCCCCCTGCCAGATGTTGGCTAGTGCTACTGCCGTCAGGTGGTGGGGTCGACTCGCAGCGTATTGAGCGCCGAAGCGAGCGACTAACGTGGCAAAAGAGTCGATCGAGTGGGGGGGAGTCGTGTGTACCAGTTCAACACTGCTCTCTTCAAGGTTGTTGGGAACACCCGGCACACGATGGCGTCGTCGTTTGTGTACAGGTTCACCTGCGTGACAAATGCGTCGATGTGCTCATCAGGGTCGGTCAGCCCGTCGTACCGGTCCATGGACAAGGGCTTCCACCCGGCCGGTAGTGGGGTCTCCATGATTCCATCTACGAACGGGTGTCGCCTCGTTGTCTCGGGTATTGTGCTTCGTCTTGAGGGTGCCCGCGATCCTGAGGCGAGTCTGGACTCTAGATGGGTTGTTGTTCGGCCTGCCTCGCTCCAGGTGGTATCTTCCTGCTCTGTTCGGTCAGGATGTCTATTGGCGGTTGCGTGAGCCGCCGATAGTCCGTTGTAGCGGCGTGGGCTGTCGAGAGTCCGTTGCAGTCCTCTTGCAATTTTTGATACTGCTCTCGAAGGGTAGCGTTCTCCTTGTGGAGGTCTTCTATCTCCTTAGCGTTGTTCTGCTTCAGCATGTTGACTTCCCTTTGCAGGGCTTGGATCAACGGGTGATTCTCAAGCGCCTGACGTGGGAGGGGTGCCACGTTGTTGGGGTTACCTTCCTGGGTATCCCCTGGAGGTAGTACACCCAGGATTTGGGTTTCCCCCCCTGTGGTCGCTTTTCGTGGTTCGCTGTTTTGCTCTGGGTTGCTGCCATTGGAATAATATTGTCTTGATTGGTGTGGCCGGGAATAGTTTCACCGAGCCCCACGGTGGGCGCCAAATGTTCTTACCAAAATTTGGTAAGTCTTCCAATGCGGTGGCTCCGTCGGGATCTCCTCCGTGACTGGTGGGGGGTGTACCTGCAAAGACACTCCGACGCTCAAGTTAGAGGCGTAGAGGTAGGAGACAAGTATCGCTATTGGGATTAGAATTTCGTACCTTGATTGGAATGGGTTGCTCTGTTTTTATAGAGTGTAAAGAGATAGATTTGATAGGGTTATTTTCCTATCAAATCTCCTCAAATCTCGTGATGAAGATAGAGATAACTCTATTTTCTATCCTTATCTTATGACCTGATCTTTCTCTATCTTATCGTATAGTAAAAACTGTTCTTTCCGTTATTATTATCCGAGTTCGAGTGAGAGCTTCTACTCGGCTAACTCGACTATCCGGTGGAGTGCCGAGTCCGAGTAGTACAGATTCTAAAGTGTTTTATTCAATATTTCAGAAAAAAGAAACTTTTCTTTCACCCACTTGAATCTAGATCTTTTTCTTAAATCAAGGTTTTATAAAGCAAGATTAAGAAGGGATTTAAGAAAACTTTAAATCAGATGATTGGATTGAAATCCTTAATAAGAAACTTGATTAACAAAGATCAAATGCTAAAATAAAAAGATGTAGAAAGGAGAGGATTCAAAGAGTCACAAATTTATACTGGTTCAGGCCTTTAAGGACCTACATCCAATTACCTAATAATCTAAATTGGGTTTCCACTATAGAATAATAGAGTATACAAACACTATGCACACACAATTATCCTAAAATACCCTTTCTCTTCTTGAACCCTTCAAGAAGAAAACCTCTTTGCAGAAGCCTTCTACAAAGATCCTAAGAACCTCTATCTTAGAAACTAATATAAAAGACAAAAGGAAACAAAGATTATGGATAGAATACACCTTCTATATGTTGATCTCCATCTTTATGCACAAAGAAAATCCAATTGTATCAATGGCCTCTTTGATCTTGGTGATGATTTATCAAATCATATGAAATAGTGACCAAAGCAGCTGAAAACACCTCAAAATGACCCTTCTCAAAAGCTCAAGAGTAAGTATTTTCGATGGTGTGTTATGTCTTGAGAGAGGTGAGGGTTTATAGAATTTTTCAAAATTTAACAGAAATAATCAATTAAAAGTAGCTTGTAATCGATTATTATGTTCATCACTTGTTTTGGGTTAAATCACCATTAATTGAATCGATTAAAATTTAATGTAATCGATTACTTGCATTTCACAAGAAACTGAGCTACCATTGTGTAATCGATTATCCCATACATAATCGATTAAAAATAATGGCTTCAGATTTCTTTTGAAACCAAGTCATATTTTGCCTAGATTACACTATGTAATTGATTATCCTAATGGGTAATCGATTACCTTTGCATCTTAGGCTTTTCCAACACCAGTTCTAAACATTGTAATTTGTTATAGTCACAACATAATCGATTAAACTTCTGTTTTTCAAAAAATAAAACTTCAAAGAGATTTCAGACTCTTTGGTTAGACTTTGGCTTATGATGGAGATTTATACTCAAGTAGATAATAACACTCAAGTCTAGTCGAAAACAACCAATACATGAGCCTTAAAACAAATACGAAGCTTGGCCCAAAAAGATTAATCAAAGTGATCAAAATCAAAACAAGTTAAATACATGAATTCAACCTTCTTCATTGCTTTGGTCAACAAAATTCAATGCTCCTAAACCAACATCTAGCGCTGGAATTGTAACAACAGACAATGGCATCACTGGCATAAGATTCACCATCACCAACACCGTTGCCCGATTCAAGACTTTCGATGAGTTTATGCTAGGAAGAGACAGAGTAAGCTTAAAAAGACCATTAGGTAGAGAACCTCAAGGTATAAGTTCCACATTTTATTCTACTCAATGTGGGGTTCCTAATAGGACCTCATGCACATATAGAGTCATCAACTGATATCGCAAATAGTTACCCCAACCTATGATGAGCCAAAGTACAAATATGGAAAAGGCACTGGTCTTGCAGATATTTCTTCCTTTCATTACAAATGTGATAAGCCTATGAAGGCGTTGCACCTCAAACTTGTAAACCATTTTCATATTTAGAGATTTCTTTCCTATTGGAGTAGAGAATTCAAGTGCCTAATCATGGTATAAATATTCATTTTCTTACTCCTGCCCTTGATCAAAACATCCCACTTTTGGTTAAGGACAGAAATATCTCAACCAAAAGTTGGAATATTTTGATCTAGGGTAGGAGTAAAAGAAACAATATTTATACCATTAGGCACTTGAATTCCTAGCTCCAACAGGAAAGAAATTTCTAAATATGCAATATGGTTTACAAGTTTGAGGTACAACGCCTTCTTATGCTATTAGAAAGTGGTCTCTTTGCTTGCTCTACGCATTCCACATTGTTGAATAAGATGTATTTAGCAAATCGCTTTTTGTTTTATTCCCTGGGTGCTGATTTGTAAATAAAATATACATGTAAGATACAATTTCACAATTCATATGTCTGACTTCAACATATTTTGGATGAGGGCAACTTTTTGTAGGGATTTGTTTAAAATGTAAATGTTTGTATTGCAAGAAAAAAATGTCATGACTAGACACATTAATTGAATCTAAACACAGCTCATTGTGTTTATTCTCTCAAAATAAGGAAGACAATGAATATTATTGTAAGTTTTTTATGCTTCCAATTAAATTGTGAGTTTGATCATTAACAAACTTAAATCTCAATTAAATTGTTTGAAATATTAATCCAATGGTTGAGCATCAAATGAAGTAATAAGTTGTATACTTAATATCATAAGATTAATCAACCCATTCCACTGTACCAACTACAACGAAAAATCATCATACTTATCTCATCCAATTGAGATTTCTATAACGAACAACCAATAACTATTAGAGTTGTCATAGAGAACTAAACCTTACCAACATACAACAATTTACCCTATTTAAAAACAACCCTATGACTATGGAACCATTCCTTGCCTTTGCTTATCCCAAATTTGCCATAATAATTTTTTTTTTTAATTTTCATTGTGTTACACAAAGATAAAAGTAGTAAAATCAATACCTTCATAGTATACTAAAAAATAAAGTAATAGAAAAAAATAAAAGGACAAAAAATTAAGGAATTTTTAAATTTCTCACTTGAAAGGTTACCAAGCCAGTTTGTCATCAATAGGTACCCTTTGTAACAAAATCATCCCCATTGGTGACTTTATACTGCTAGCTAAATTTTCTATAAATGCAGTTTAATTCAAAGTCAGTGTTTCATAATTAAAAAATCTAACCCATATGAAATCATCTTAAGGATTTTCAAAAATTTTAAAAACAAATCCTTGTCAAACACAATAATAGTTCAAGCAATCATAATGCACCTCAGTTGCACTAGAACTTCTTTATTACGAAACCTTGCAAACATAGTCAATGTTTGATATGAGCAACGTGTCCATATCAAAATAAAAATAAAAATAAAAAAACAAAAAGGAAGAATATGTTTCATACCTACAATGCATAATATCACATTCTAAACTTCAATCATGTTTCTGTTGACGTGCAAAACCAATGGATTCGCCTAATAGCAGTTGAGAAAAGGTGCAACATTGGCAAAATGATCACAACAATAAGAGAAAATACAAACTCAAATTTAAACCCCAAAACATTGGGTTTTGACATAGAAAATAAGGGGAAAACATTAATCTATGTGGTTTAGTGAGATAATAATCCAAGTCACCAAAACTAGCATAAATTGGCGAGCTAGGGTTTGGTCAAGGTGTTCTTGAATTTTGTTGAGGGGAAACACAGAGAGGAAGGTGGAAAATATTTTAATAGGTTTATTTTTCCTAACCATCGCCTAGAAAGGCCAAAAATGACATTAGTGTCAGAGAAGTGAAAGGGAGAAATAGTGTTGTAAAACTCAGATCGGACCGGTAGATTTGACTGATCTAATCACGAATTGGTCTTGAGACCAATCTGGCCAAGTAATAAATCAGATGAGGATATCATTAAATTGGACAAAAATTGGATCAGACTGGCATAACTTGTTGACCTCATTTACAGGTGCATCGGGTTTATAGGTGCTCATATTATTGAGCAAAGCAACACATAAAATAATAAGAAAATAAGGAAGAAAAAGAAATAAGAAAGAAGAGTTTTCAAGAGAGAAAAAGAAGAAATTTGCATAATCAAGCATTCTACATCTGACAGGGAAAGTGAAAGAAAAAATGGAGAACGTAAAATAGAAAAACAAGAAGAAAGAGGGGAAGGGGAATCATAGGAATGTGCGACGGTTGTATGTATGTTGTTTGTGAGTGTGATATGAGACAAGGAATTTAGGGTTACTAATGAGTAACATATGTGGGCCTATTGGGCTGTTAGGTAATTTAAAATATTTACAATTGTGGGCTTGTATAATAAATAATAATTTAAATAATAGTTGTTGACCAAAAAAAAGTTATATAATTATAAAAACATTTAATATTGGAATTGAATTTCTAACGAGATACTACATTCTAATGTTATCAGACTCGGACCGGTCATCGACTCAGTCGGGGTACTGGGTCACTGGGTCAGGGGTCGACCCAGTGGGTCACTAGTTGACTCGCATGAACTGGTTACACAAAAAGTTAAGTAGCTTAGTGGTAAGTTTGCTTCCTAGAGCCTAATATGTAACCATGTTTGATTCTCCACAAGACCAGTTTTTATATTTTAGTTAAAATTGGCTTGTTTTTAACTGTTTCCTACTTTAACAATAAATATAAAATTGCCAAAGATGACACGTACGTAAAGCAATGGTGCAGGTTGTGCAGTTGCCTCATTGACACACACGTTAAAGCAGCAGGCTGCCTTGGGTAAAAACAAAATAACAAGCTGACACTTTAAAGCATGACTATCGGTTCAACCGGCTTCGGGTTGTATCCGAATTTCACCGGTTAAACCCGGTTTGAAACCAAGTTAGTGACGTCACATCCAGTTCAAATACATTTCCGATCTAATTAACAACTTGACCGGGCCATGTGCCCGGTAGCTACATTTAGTAGTTATAAAAAAAAATTCAATGTACACGTATTTTTATTATTAAGCTTGCAGTGAAGGACATGATCCTAGGATTTGTCCTCTTCGACTGAAAGTTTAAGGGAGCAGTTAGAATGGGAGCGGTTGCCGTGGCAAGATTTCCACAGAGGGAGTGTCGATGTTCAAAGCGGTGGAGGACCAGGGAGAAAAATGCGAAGTCACTAGAGAAAGAAAGGCAAGCGTAGAAGGATTTGGATGGGAGAGATCGGGCAATGCCTTCCAAATCTGGGTGGAGGGGAAATTAGGGTTTTATTTCAGAGGACTTAAAAGTCATTGTCCATTTTTTTAAAAAAAAGAAAGAGAGTTTTTTAAGAAAAAACAATGGTCCACCATAGACCATATGCCTTGGTGGTGCACCCTAGAACTTGTCTAAATTTTTTCTCAAATTTTAAATTACTAAATGTAATTGAACATATGTCTTCAATTAGGAAATTAATAAATTATCAATATGTCATTGTTTCAAGTGGAATTGGACTAAGATCTCCTAAGCAAGGTCTCGAACTTAAGCCTTGTAGATGAAAGATGTAGTTGGATGAGGAGATCTCATTAAAAGTGGTCAGCTAAGTTCCTCAACAGAGATTAGTTATCGGCAAAATTGATAGATACTTCATATAAATGACAAGGTGACAAAAAAAAATTGTGAAGTCACATTTTTTACGTAAAAAGATGGGTTAATTATATCGTGAAAAATTATTTTTTGAACAAAATTCAAACACTGCACTTTATTGTAATGTTTATATATATATATATATATATATATATATCAAAATTTGATATTCCTTTACCTATATGTACTAAGTTGGCCGACCCTAGTGGACAAACAAAGGTGTAAAAGAAAATTAAATAGCAAGTAATGGAAACAAATGAAGGCTCACAGAGAAAGGTTGATTTTTGTTTTGGCTTTTGGGCAATGAAATTAGAAGCAGTGGCGGTCCAAAAATTTTCTTTAGTGGGGGCAAAGAAATAGTCTATAATATTTTTACATACCAAAAATATTATAAGCTTTACAAAAGGCATATAATCTCATGACAAACAAAAAACCAAATACCTAAACTTCTACAAAGTACAATTGTCCTTTATGCATTTTCATATTTTGAAAATGTTGTATGATTTTTCATTGTCAATTCCATAAAGTATATCTCTCTCTATGTATATAACCAGACAATCATTCAAGTTAGAAGTCACTGAATATTACAGTTTCTGTTAGGTAACATTCTTTTGTAAATTTTTATTTGCACAATTGTTATACTGCAGAATTTTGAATTATTTAAAGCCAGTGTAATCTATTTCCACTGGTTTACTCGCATAGTCACATGATGCTTTATGAATATTTGTGTTATTTGTTGGCTAGTTTTAGCTTTTCGATGCATGATGATTTTCAAAGTATCTTGCAGCTCAATTGTGAGCCTAAATCTTGTGATTCATTGGCATTTGGTATTCGGAAGTTGAATTGCATGAGGCATTAGTAGCGTTAATGAAAATGAACAATGTTAATTGAACTTTTCTATAGGAAAGAGTTTCTAACACTCCTCGTTCTCGTGAAGTAATGGCTGCTTGATGCTTTATCCATGCTTTTCTGCGCTACACAGAAGGAGGATACTGTTCATCTTGAACTCTACTAGGTATGCACTCTGAGTTGTGTTTTAAATTTTGATAATGAGTTGGTGTTGATTTTGTTTAAATTTATATATCTTCCGGTTTAGCTCTATTTATTTTACAAAATAATTATTAACTTTTATAGGTTGTGGAGATTTCTTTTTTATCATTCTTTTCCAGTAAATAATCCAAACAACATAAAGAAGTTTTGATAAAATTAAGTAGTGTTGAATTATGAGGTTTTTCAGAAAGCTTGTAAAAAATTAAATGTGAGAGTTTTGCTTAAGTCGAACGTAGCACTTGCCGTGTATCAAACTGTTAATGAGGATCGCGACATGATTCCAAGATTCTTGTTGCTGTTTTTCCCTGTTGAAAAAATAGTTTTATGTTTCCCACAAGAGAAAATTAACAGTCACATAAAAGTGCTAGACTGATCACTTTCCAAAATCACTCTCAAAGAACCAGAGTCGAAGGATGCCCTCTGAAGTCCAAAGTGTTCGGTATGGCTATTGTTTTTACTTCCGAAGCTTTTTTTTTTTTTTTTGATTCATTGGAAGAAAAAAAACAAAGCTCAGCCTAAACTATCCTTGAGAAGAAGGGTAGATAGGTGAGAAGAGGGAGCATCCTGTTGGGAATAAATGTGTATACCCAAGATCCAATTCATTATGTAATCAATTCTAGTTTTTTCTTTCTTTATCATATTTATATTGTTTGACATAATAGTTGATTTGATAAGGTCCTTGATTAAAATTAAAGATTTGTTATCATAATAGAGATTATGAAAATGAGAAACAAATCTCTTATAATTTTAATCTAAAATTGTTCTTGATCATAGGGTTGTTAAGAATAGGATATTAATAATCTGGATAGATCAATATATATGTGATAGTATCCATTGGATGAATATTAATATATCTCATTTATTAATTTACATATATAGATGATGCACATATGGATGTGATCATTGAACTGACTCAAATTGAGATTTCCTAATGGTTAATATTACCTTAAACTGTCAATAGGAAACTCTCAAGAAGAAATGTAAAATTTTCTTTGACCTGAGATTATCATAGTAATTAACAAGTCATTTGTTGTATTTTTTTTTCAGACACCTAATGCTTTAGAACACTAGTTGAATGGAAATTGGATATAATTAAATGTTTGTAAAATTAATGATTTTTCAAGAAGAAATCCATCAACTCTAGGTAATGAGTTTGAGCTCTATAATAAAATTAAGACCTTGGCCAGGGCAATTGAATGAATGAATAAGTGAGTTTCTTAAGTCATTCATTGAATAAATTTATAGATTAACTTATTTGAATTTGACGTCAATACCATATTCTAGAGTTAATCCAGAGCTGTAAGTGATGGAAGAAAATATTATATAATTCTTCTATTGGTTCTTGAAAGTAAAAATATTACTTCATGTTATCTGGATGTTAAGGAGTGTTGCTAGACGCCTACCTTGATTAGTAAGATTAATTTGATTAATTTACTACCAACTTAGTATTGAACCTACGGGGTCACACACAAACGAGTGTGCTAATCTTTGCTAGAAAAATTATTTTATTTGATAAATTAAATTAGAGAATTTAATAAATAATTTTTCTATGTGGAATATTACTATATTCTTTGCTAGCACTAAGAATATAATTAGTATGTATTTATTAAAGAAATATATCTCCTTATTAATGTGGAAGTTGTCCACAATGATAATTTGTCGAAGTGACAAAATCTGTGTAGGTGGGATTCATGAGTAAAAGATGCAAGTTTCTAGAATTTCAAAATGCTATTTGAAATAGCAATAAGAAAGATAACAGACGAATGTTATCCATTGGCTGAATCAATTTCAAATTTGATTTGAAATAATGATTAAAAGATAATATCTTTTCTATAATAAGTTATTTGAAAAGATCATATTTAATCCACTGGTTGAATCAATTTCAAATTTGATTTGAAATAATGATTAAAAGATAATATCTTTTCTATAATAAGTTATTTGAAAAGATAATATTTAAATCAATTTGTTTCATTAGATAAGATCTATGCTGAAAATAAGATTAGAAATTGAAATTGCATCTCATGGGCTGGTACACTTATAAAAGGAGTGCCTTCTCTTCTCTAAACACACACTGACTGAAAATATCAAGGAGAGGTTTAGTTTTTAAATATATATTGTTCCACTCATTAAAGAGGTTGAAGCAGAGGTTAGCTCTCAGTGTGGATACACGTGGAGTCTTCACAATATTGAAGAATTTTATGATTCAAGAGCTGATATCCGGGTACGAGGTTATATTTGCTTTCACTATAGTAGTATGATTTTAAACCAAAATAGATCTTTTTATTCCGCTGTGCGTGTTGTGAACACATTTTTTTTCTTTCACATCCCATAACAGAAGAGGCTAGGACTGCCTAACACCAAGGGTGGCCAAATGATAGGCTACATTATTAGCAACTCTACTAATGCAACTAAAGGTCACTGTCCAAGGACGATTAACTAGTTCCAGAATCCTCCCAACCAGCATTGGATGATTATGTAGAGGGGGCACTCACGGGACTCCAAAATAGCATAAACATTGCTTTTATCAGTTTCGCAGCACAGTTGAAGAAGACCACGATCCCACGCAAGCTGTAGGCCATGAAGAATGGCAATAAGCTCAGCCTTTTCAACATCTCCTTGACCATCATAGGAAGAGAAACCAACTAACCAGCTAGCATCATGATCCCGAATTACACCACCCGAACCAATATCATTAGAAGCATAGAGATAACTCCCATCCACGTTCAACTTCACAGTACCCAAGCTTGGAGGAGACCAGGTAGGAATGAAAAGAGGTGTCAGAGTTGTGACCCCCTGCTCTGACAAAACTGAAACCATGTCATCATGGAGATGATAAATATTATGCATAACTTGTTGGAGTGTCTAGTGGTCTTGCTAAAAAATTCTGTTGTTGTGCCACCGCCAAATCCACCAAAGCGTTGCAGAGAAGATGAAACCATCCTTAGACTTAAGTTGTTTTCTTAGCCAAATCTTTGGATTAGAACTCATGAAGCCAGGTTTATGGAGGAAGGATAACTGGAGCCAAACTTCTAAAGCATAGGGACAGTCTCTCAGACAATGAAAAATATCCTCAGGCTGAGAGCAACTATTGCAACCAGGAGAATGAGCAATTTGTCTGTGAAATCACAAGGCATTTGTGGGGAGGGAATCATGTAAAACAAGCCAGCACAATAATCTAATTTTCTCAGGAACTTTCAACTTCCACAGCCACTTAAAATGTCCACCAATTGCCAGATCAGTGGCTTGGTCCTTCACATAAAGCCATTGGTATGCTAAAGAGGAGGAATATATGCCATTAGATGAATGCCGCCATATAGTCCGGAAAGGATGGGGCCAAAGACAGCTCCATATTCTGAAAAATTTGCATGCAATTTTCAGAAATAGGAGTATATAAATGGTTAACAGTCCACTCCTCATTGTCCACAATGTCCCAGATAAGTAAGTTAGTATCAAATATATGCACGTAGGGAACTTGTTGACACAGACGGCCAGACATGTGCCAGTCACCATACCAAACTGAGGTATTACCTTCTCCAAAACGGAATTTAAAGCCATCAAGAATATTATCTTTGACTTTGACTATACTCCTCCAAATATAAGAATCCCCCGTATGAGTTTTAGTACTTAGGAAAGAATTATTATTCAGATATTTGCTAGATAGGAATCTGACCCAAAGCACATTCGGGTTATGGATCATACTCCAAACTTGCTTCCCCACAAGAGCAATGTTTGCACGATAGGTCTTGCGAACACCTAACCCACCATCCTGCTTCAGAGAAGTGACCATGTCCCAATTAACTAGGTTCAGGCCATTCTTATCACTGGAAGAAGACCACAAAAAATTCCTAGACAATCTATCAATTTCCTCACAAAGAGTTTTAGGAAGAAGAAAAACCTGCATCGAATAAACAGGTATAGATGCCATCACAGAATTCACAAGGCACAATCTACCAGCTCTATTGAGAAGTCTCCCTTTCCAATCCGCTAGTCTACCATGAATTTTCTCAATAATATGATGAAAAGTATGCTTAGTAACTCTACCCCTGATAAACGGAAAGCCGAGATACTTTCCTAAATCATTCACACTCTTCATACCACAAATTGCATGGAATCTATTTTTCACAGATGCAGGAACCCCTGATAAGCACACGAGTTTGGACTTAGCAAGATTAATTTTCAATCCGGATTCCATGCAAGAACTCTCAAGAGTATTGTGAATAAGTCTCACTTGAGAATCTTTTGCCTTGGAAAAAAGCAACACATCATCCGCAAATAGGAGATGAGACAAAGTTGGTCCACCTCTAAAAATAGAGATAGGTTGCCAAATGCCATCATCCACTAGTTGTTGGATATAAAGAGAGAGTCTTTCCATGCACATGACAAATAGGTAGGGAGAAAGTGGATCTCCTTGCCTGAGACCACAGTTAGGGGTGAAGTTCTCAGTTCTAGAACCATTCCACACAACTGAGAGAGAAAGGGATGTTACACACCACATGATCAAGGAAATAATATTAGGAGGAAAATTGAACTCCTTCAAAACCTTCTCCAAAAAATCCCATCTCACCCGATTATATGCCTTTTCCAAATCGATCTTAAACGCCACAGTCCCTTTCTTGGCTTTAGATTGATGCATGAAATGAATCACTTCTTGGGCAACAATAGCATTATCAGTAGTTCCTCTCCCAAGAATAAAACTACTCTGAAGAGGACTGATCAGATCCTCCAAATAAGGCCGAATTCTCTACTCAATAACCTTAGAGATAATTTTATAGACCACATTACACAAACTGATAGGTCTAAATTCTCTAAATTTATTCGGATGATCCACCTTCGGAATGAGGACAATCAAGGTCTACACAATACTAGTATCAGAGGAACCACTCCCAATAACATCCTTAACCAACTTCCAGATATCATCTTGAACAATATGCCAGTACTTCTTAAAGAAAAAAGGTTGGAAGCCATCAGGACCGGGTGCTTTAAAGGACTTCATGCTCATTAGGGCTTTCTTAACCTCTTCTCTTGTAACTGGGGCAACTATAGCATTAGAGGCTTCCACACCAATAATAGGAAAATACCTAATATTGATGGAAGAGCTGTTGATGGTCGCAGGCAGGCAAAAAAGCTGCTTGAAATACTTCAGAGCTTCATCTCTCAGCATTTCAGGATCGTTACACCAGACACCCAAATCAAGGAGAATACTATGAATCGTGTTACGCCTTCTTCTAGAAATAGTCTGTGTGTGAAAAAAACTAGTATTTGTATCACCGGAGCATACCCAATTCTCCCTCGACTTTTGGAACCAAAAAAGTTCTTCTTGCTTTAAAACTTCTCTGAATTCAGTTTGGAGCTCAGCTTTAAGCAAGATAATGTCTGATGTCTGTCTATACTCCAATTCCTCCTAAATACCACGGACTCTCGCCTCCACCCTCCTTTTCCTGCGAAAGATATTTCCAAAAATAATAGAATTAAAAGTTTTTGAATTATCTCTCACCTTATTAAGCTTGTTTGAAACACCTTCAAGCTGAGACAACCAAGCTTCCTCTACCATTGGCATATAATTAGGATGCCTAGTCCAGGAAGCTAGGAAACGCCAAGGTCTATCAACTCTTTGCACCTCAAGCTCTTTGAGATGAAGAATAATGGGACAGTGATCAGAATGCACCCTACATAATGTTTTTGCATGAGCTCCAGGGAAGAGGCTTCTCCAAGAACTATTTGCTATCACACAATCAAGCTTTTTGGCCATGCTAATGCTTCCAACTTCTTTTCGAAACCAAGTAAACTTGTAACCCTTAGCTTCAACCTCCTGCATATCACAAAGTTGAAGCACCTCACGGAAAAGATTAGCACGTGAAATGTTAAAGTTGCCTCCCCTAGTTTCCGTCGAGCATAGAACTTCATTAAAATCCCCTATCATCATCCAAGGAGGAGAAGAGATGGACTAGAGATAAGCCAGATGACTCCAAAGAGTTTTCCTCATAGAAAAAATGGGGCGAGCATACACTACAGAGCACCACCAAGCATTATTTTTATAAGTAATAGAGAAGGTAATAACCTGGGGGTGAGAATCCACCAAGGTAACCACATAATCTTTATTGTATTCACAAAGGACCCATATACCACCCATATGGCCTTCAGCCTCTTAAACGAAACAAGCTTCAAAACCTAACCTATCCCAAAAAACCTTAGCTTTTTCAAATTTGCAATAAGTCTCATACAAACAGATCATATTAGGTTTAGAATTCCTAATAATATATGTCATATATCTACGACCATTCTTATTAATGGCTCCTCTTATATTCTAAGATACTATATTAAAGTTCGTAATATCCATGGAATAAAGGGAAGGTGGCATAAATTAGCGTAAGCTAATTTGGTCCAGGATCAAAATGAGGTGGGTCCTCAATCATTTGGAAGTTTGTATCCACAATCTTCGGAGGCATGTCAACTTTTGTTGCGGGCTAGATGGAGGAAGTATTGTTTGCTATGGATGAACTAGCAAACACGTTTTTGCCTCCAATGTTAACGATAGCTTTAAGCGTCATGCTTCTAGTGGGACCACTTGTATCACGAGCCTTGGATGCCTTGGGAGTAGAAAGATCAACAGCTGGTTGCTTCCCACGTGCAGTATTTTTGCTAGTAGAGATAACTACACCTTTGGTTGGTCCCACAGATTTATTGACCACCAAATCCTTTCTGTGATTTGCATGCGCCATGTTACTTTCTTTACGTGGATGCTTTTTCTCAGGATCTTGGGCATAGGTGCCTTTGTAGGTATTCTTAGGAAGAGTTACCTCATTTTTGGAAGTTTCTGGCCGTTGAGCAGTATCCATTTAACTCCTTAATTCCTTCATCATTGCGTCATAATTGGATTTTGATTGTTGTTTACGGTTTCCTTTTTTCTTCCTTTACACAATCATCCAATCCCTGTGAAGATCAATCTTGCCATTATTACCATTATCTTGGATATTAATATTCTCCGAAATAATAGGTAACGTATTAACAGGCGTATCTTCCGCATTGATTACAGCTTCTCCAACCACTTGCTCCGCCATTGGAGGATTTCGCACCATCTCTTCATGATTGGTTTGGCCCTCTGGTTTCAAGTGACAGTCCCTGCTCTATGCCCATAGTGCCCACAGTGTCCACATAACAGATGAAGACCTTCATAGTTAATATGATACCAATGTCCCCATATGTTGACTCTACCAATTACTGGCTTACTGAGGTTAACCTCAACACAGACCCTTGCAAACCTTCCTCTTTCTGCATTCAAAGTGTTGGTACCACTTTAATAGGGTTTCCAATAACTGAAGCAAGTCCTAGCAGAAAACTTTCATCGTAGATATTTAGACTTGGGAATCTAATCCAAACAAGAGTGCTATCAATACTGTCTGCCTCCGCAATGAAATCAGGCGACCAAGTTTTCACTATTAAATAGTGATAAAAAATCATCCAATGACCCTAACTCATCACTTTCCATCTATCCTCCAAAGCACCAAATTTCACCATAAAATAGCCATGTCCAACATCTCTCAAATCAAATCCCTGTTGGAGTTTCCACAATGCTTTCAATTTAGAAAGCATAGTAGGATATCCAATGTTTTTGCCAAGTAACTTGATGATTAGTGCTTCCGTCCAAGGCTCACACAGTTCGTTGAAATAGCTCTCTTCCACAGGAACCTTCGATAACAAATTATTCCTATCCTCATACTCTATTCTCAAGAGATTGCTTGCAAACAGGTTGCGTCTTTCTTTTGGGGGAACAGAAGGCTTCCCAACAAGTTTGTCACGAAACGAACAAGGCTTCGTTCCACCGAAATCCAGGGGATCTGCTAGTGGTCTGTCACCACTTGAAGAATTCGCTGCAAACACGAAACTCTCAGGCTTCATCCCAAAAAAAAAGGAGTTATTAATATATTATACTATTTCAGCAAGCAAAAGCTACTTCCGAAGCTTATGCCTTGTATGTTTTGTGTTGGTAAATATTTATATCTATAATTTAAAATTTAACATAAAAATATTGTTTTCTCTATCAGCTTTTTAAAAACCTATCCACTCTTTTCTAATCTTATATGAGTTAGTTCCTATCCTTTTGGGATTTATTGACCGGCTCTCTTGCTACATGCACGATGGATATCTTGCTACTTGCACTTGGAGATTGTCTCTCACATTCAGGTTTTAAATGGCCAGTATCATGCAACACATTCAAAATCATTGTTATCAAAATCGGACCGGACCGGCCGGTTCAACAGGGAATCGGTCTGGTGACCGGTCCGGATACTCTATAAAATCGGAGGAATTCAGAACCAGTGGAAACCGGTCAAGAACGGGTCAGACTGGGCCAAAATCGGTCAAGAACCGGTACCAAAAATCGGTTTGAACCGGTATTTTTTAATTTTTATTTATTTTCATTAAAATTTTTAAATTTAATATAAAATATTTTAAAGATAAATAAAAACACAAATTTAATAAATATTTCAAATAGATATAAATTATTTTATCAATTATTATTATTATTATTATTTTGTTGTAAAACATATAATTTGCTCATTTATATTAATTTATAATTTTTTTATATCTCGATTATTGATAATTTTATATTATATTAATTTGTCATTTTCTTTCTTTATTCTAAATGTAATTTTGTTATTGTTAATGGACATTATTTTATTTTATTAAAATTTGAACTTAAGTATTATGGTATATTTGATTAAACTTTTATATATATTTTGAATGTTAAAACCTTGTAAAGTGATGTTTTAAGTTTTATTTTAGTTTTTAATGTTATAAAGTTATGTGATATTATATTTATTTAATATTATTTTATAAATTATTTTATTATTATTATTTTATTAATACCGGTTTGACAAAGGTTCAACTACGATTGAACCATTGAACCTTGAACCAGTGCCTTGACCGGTTCAATGACCGGTCCGATTTTAAAAACATTGTTCAAAACAACACAAAAGATAACCCTTTAAATGGCCAGTATCATGCAATAGATTTTGATCAACAGCTCCACTACCTAAAACCTTCCACTAACTCGTATCTAGAGAACACAAATTTTGATCTATATGCATATAAAGACAACAAAGTTGAAGCAAGTTCTCCATGGCACAGGGACTTACTTGGCTAATATTCAGATTTCTCCCGATCTTTGCAATTCCATTTCCATGCTTACAAACAATAATAAGTTTCTTGAGGGCATAAGAGTTGAGAAGGAAAAGAATATGGTTTAAGAGTTATAAAAAAAAAAGGGAGAATGAAATAGATTTCAAAACACTGAAATGAAAATAAAATGAAGGAAAATGATATGAGAAAGAAAGAGAAGGAGATGTCAATGTGGGAGAAGAATACACTGATGAAATGTGGGTTTGAGAGTGATAGATATGGAGAAGGAGAGAGACGCGATAATGAATCCGGAAAGAATAATACAAATCATGGAAGAGTGTGTGGTTACACCAATTTGTGTCCGTTACTTAGAGTGTGTTTGGTCCGGCTTAATTTTGATTTAAAAGTTACTTTTAAGTTTAAGTTAAAAATTAGAGCTTAAAAAAATAAGTATAAGCTGTTTGTCAGATTTCCTTTTTTTTTAGCTTAAAAGCTCCTTTCAAGCTAAAAGCTGTTTGATAATTTTTTTTAAAATGTTAGTTTTATTAAAATTAGTTATCATGTCTAATGAAAAATAAATTTATAAAATAAAAAATATTGTGCAAAATTAATTTAATTTACATAAATTTATTTTAATGATAAAAGATTAAATAAAAATATTAAGGGTAGCAGGAGCCTTTAGACAAAAAGAGTGGCGGGAGTCTGATCAGAAAGAGTGGCAGGAGTCTCTTTGAGAATTTTAGAAAATAAAAAGAAATTAAAATAAGCCTCAGCATGGAATCGAATAGCAGCCTCAGGAGAAAAAGCTCCGCTTAAGCTGGGAACAAGCTGCTCTAAGGAGCTTTTTTTAAAAGTTACTTTTTATAAAATTTACACTATAAAATAAGCTACTTAAAATTTAAGAACTTTTGTATAAATATTGTTTGGCCCAGCTTCTCCTTTTAAGGAGAAAAAAAGCTGAAATTAAGCCGGGCCAAACACACCCTTAGTTTGTGGGGTGTGCAGTTACTTTAAACTCCTTTGCTTGAGAGAATGATATGCAAAAGTTTTAATGACAGTTTAGTAACTGATGAAATAAATTTGTTTAAGATGTTAAAAGAGTATATAGCAAATGGTAAAATGAGAAGAGTATGTCACATAAGTAATAAGGCTTAAATGGATGAATCTATGCTTTCTGAAAACCTGAGATGACAATGTCATAGCCGGCTTCTCAAAATTTATATATTATAAAGAGATAGATAGATATTTGCTCAATTTTTAAATTACTGAATTTAACTGAACATATGTCTTCAAATTAGTCAAGTATCTTGCAGTTCAATTGTGAGCCTAAATCTTGATATTCTTTGGCATTTGGTATTAGGAAGTTGAATTAAATGGGGGCATTAGTAGCCTTATTGAAAATATAAAATGCTAATTGTACTTTTCTAAAGGAACGAGTTCTGTCCCATTCATGTGCACTTCTAGTGAATCTTTCAATGACTATGTGCATGAGGTCCACTTAAGCAATTACTTATTCCTACGAAATATCCTTTGGTAGCTATCACGCTGAAGAATGAATTCCCCATCAAGTAGAGACATGAACTAGAAAGGTTCGTTTATACTAAAAAGCTTCATTAATTCTTCCACTGCAGTATTTTCAATCTGCAATATCAATGCCTTTTCCATATCTGTACTTTTGCTCATCATAGGTTTGGGTAACATATCCTTATTTAAAATTCCAAGAACAGCATCCAAATCTAGATAAAGAGGATACCCTGCTCCAACAGGAAAGAAATCTCTAAATATGTGAATGGTTTACAAGTTTAAGGTGCAACGCCCTCTTGTGCTATTGGAAAGTCGTCTATGCTTACTCTATGCTATCCACATTGTAGAATAAGAAACGGCTTTTTGTTTTATTCCCTAAGTGCTGATGAGTTATAAATAAATATGCATGTAAGATACAAGTTCACAATTCACGTGCCTGATTCAATATATTTTGTGTACACAAAATGGGATGAGAGCATTTTTCTGTAGGGATTAGTTTAAAATGTAAATGTTTGTGTTACAAGTTAAATGTCATGACTAGACACATTAATTGAAACTAAACACGGCCCAATGTATTCTCATTCTCTAAAAATGTGGAAGACAATTAAATACTATTGTGAGTTTGTGATGCTTCCAACGATTTCTGCTGTAACGTTTGGAAAGGCTTTGTAGCATCCCATATAAAAAGCATGTTAACTGTGAACTGTAGGGAGTTTATGAAATGAACTTTGGGTGCATTTCCCTTAATCATTGAAAGATGGAAGGCAAGCCAAGGTAAGACAAGTCTAACAATTTATAGCGTGTTTGAAAACCAGTTAAGAAGGACGCAATCACATTTGGAATGAGAAACGTATAACTAATAACTTCTTAAAATCACATCTAAGATGTGGAAAATCACATCTGAGATATAAAACCAAACACACCATTAGTTATTTGAACCCTGGAAAACATGTCCTCCCTTGATAACCTTAGCAGGTTTGGCATCTTTTCTTGTAACAGATCCTTGAAACCCATCGCATCCCAACCCCACTGCCATAGGACCCCTTGCCTTGTATGGCAGCCATTACCTGACTCGGGCTAGAAATTGCTTCTTTTTATTCATCTTTGAGAAATAGTGCACAGAAGACAAAATATTGCCTCAATTTTATTGGCAAGTTCAAATAACTTAATCTCAAGGCTGGCATGACTAAGTTGTCATGCTGTAAACTCCTTAGTTTTCTTTCCTTGACGTAGAGCCAATCATGTTCCTCTCTTATAAAATGCAAAACACTTTCTAATGCTACTACTGCAGGAGGAACTCCCCCACACTTGACTCCTTGGTATGCTTCAGTGGCACACTAATCCATGATGTCATCCAGGGTGTGAGCTGCATCATTTATAGCTCTGTTGGAGAACTGTTTTTCCTCAGCATCTTCAAGCGTAGCCTTGACTGTAGTGAGCAAGCTAACAAGCCTTTTCATATCTTGATTGGAAACAAAAAATAGTCACAACTATTCACAAAAAAAAAAAAAAAAAAAGTCACAACTCCTTTTGAATGAGCGAGTTCAAATTCTCAACCACAATTTCAAAGACAGCCTCAATTCCTTTTGAATTTGAAAGGGTTGTATTAAGCAAGAAGATTAACAAGGACAAGTTTTGTGTGGACATAACAGGTGAAAAAGTTGCCTACTAATAAAGCAATATTGGAATAATTTGTAAGAAAGCCAAGGTTTCTCAACCAGTAAGGCAGGGATCACCTACTTATTACTAAGCAATCTTGGAATAGTTTATAGGTGCAGAAGCAGCTGCATGCACAGAGCAGCATACACACTGATATGCCTTGTAAATGTCCAAGGGGTTTGGAGTATCATTCTTATATATGAGCAACTTCATGTTGATGATGATGGTTTTGATTTACCGATAACCTGATAAAAAACAAAATTGATCAACATAATTTCTTATGTAAAATGAATTACTAAAAAAATTAATAACAGAAGAGAAACTTAGAACAAAAATAATTTTCTG
Organism: Pueraria montana var. lobata; assembly: GCA_026413185.1. Lineage (NCBI taxonomy): Eukaryota > Viridiplantae > Streptophyta > Magnoliopsida > Fabales > Fabaceae > Pueraria > Pueraria montana. Next base: position 80,031,230 of record CM048648.1, read on the forward strand.
TGATTTCTCAAATAAAAATAAATATAAAAAATGTGGTTTAACAACGAGCTTTGTAAATTAGTACGTACATATAATGTTTTGGTCTGTGTTACAATTACTATTGGAATGTATAAGTCGTTTCTTTTTTTCACTTATGTTCAAAATGTGTTTTTAGATGTTACCAAAAAAAGATGTTCTTTTAGATGCCTTGTTCTTTTTCTTGTTTAGTGATGTTTGTGGTAGAAAGTTTTTCTTTACCAATGTCTACAGGAGAGCTTGAAATCAGGGAAGAAATGCTCTGAGGATAAGTATGTAATGAAGTTGGATCATCAAGGTTATTGCAAATTTGCAAATACTCAAGTCTGGTCCCTGACCCAACTAATGGGAGCATTTTCAGCCTCACTTAGCAGTTACAGAACAGATAAATCAAATCACCTTTTGAGAATATGAAAACTGTAAATGTTGAATGCATTGAAGTTAGAAGAGAAAATACTGTATTCTCATCAACAAGCATGGTAAGCTGTCGTCATGAAGTTGACAGTTTAAATTATGCAAACACAAGACCTCAACATTTTGATGCTGAAAAGGAGACGGCAAATAATACAAATCTACTTTCTAATACATTGATATAAAGACCATAAGAGTAAAAAATAAACAAATCAGCAAAGAATACAAATATCTGAAGTTTGTACTGCTACATATTTGTCAAAAGCTTAAACTAGACTTCATTGTGAACTTAACTGAATGGAAGAAGCACTGAAATCTTCTAACATGGCCTGCAGGGAGCATCAAATTTTGGATCTCGAAGTCACAAGAGTTCTGACCACAAGGAAATATATAATTCAGTTTCAGAATAAATCACATTTACAGTATTACACTGGATGGAAACTGATCTCTGCATTACAAAAAGATCATACGTTTTATACAACCTGTCTTCTCTAACTGACTTAACCATCTTCTAACCAACCCAAACTAACTTAACTAAATCAGTTACATTCAGTGTAATATTCTCCCTAAAGTTGCAAGATAAATATCTAGAACTCCCAACTTGCCAATGAAAACTGATCTCTGCATTACAAAAAGATCATACGTATTTATACAACCTGTCACCACTAACTGGCTTAACTATCTTTTAACCAACCCAAATTGACTTAACTAAATCAGTTACGTTCAGTGTAATATACAGTAAAACAGAATAAGATCAGTTACATTCAGTGTAATATACAGTACAAAAGAATAAGATAAAAATCTGAAATAGGATGTAGAACATACCTGATTTGGAATCATAATATTCACCACCTCGTTCGGACATCAATATGGGGAATGTGAGCTATTTTTGGCCAGTCCTCTCCCGTTACCTTCTGACATCTCTTCTCTAACTCAGGACAACCATCAATCCTCAAACTTTTCAGACTACTAAGGCTTAGGCTCATTGGAAGATATGTCAACTTGGAACAATAACCAATAGTCAATTTGCTAAGCAAGCCAAGGGTTCCAAAGCAGTGGGTAAGGATTCTAGGTTTGGAAGATCCCATAAACCTAATGACTGCAGAGCAGTCATATGTTGTAAAGCCTCATGCAAACCTTCCACCTTTGTGCATCCGGCAATCCACAAATGCTCAAGACAAGTTAGGCATTGAAAACCTGCTGACACGTTGAACTTACCACACCCCATAATTTCTAATTTCCTTAGAGAGGGCAACCCTTGTAGCAATACTTCCTCTGCCAATGACTTGAGGCTGTTGCAATCCCAGATAACTAGTTCTTGGATAGCATTATGGTTAATGATTTCTGTTGGGAGTACCTCAAATTTGGAAAGCCCTTCCAAATGTAGTCTCTTTAGAGAAGTAAGGTTTTGTAGCATCCCATCTGGAAAGCATGTTAACTCATCATTATATCTGAACCTCAGGGATTCAAGACTACTGAGTTTATGAATTGAACTTAGTAATTCTTGGTTGCATTTCCCTTCTATTAGTAGATCATTGATAGATGGAAGGCTAGGAAGACCCAACAATTTAGGACATTTAGTAATATGAAGTGTGGAAAGGCGCAAGAGCATGTTTTCCCCATCCTCCCTTAATAACCTTATTAGGTTTGGCAGCTTTTTGAGTAACAGAAATTCTAGATCCTTGAAAACTACTCCACCATGATAAGACTCCTCGTATAGATATTTTACATGAATCATATTAGATATCCTTAGATCCTTTAGAGAAGGTAGTTTCCACAATGGTGGAAGTAGTAAACAGCTTTTGCATTCCTTCAGCTGCAAATACATTAAATTTTTCAGAGAAGGACTAGACATCCATTGTGGGAAATGGGCACCTTCATATCCTACCATGTTCAAAGTCTGAAGATATTGGGTATGAGGTTGAAGAACTTCAAGAATCTGCTCTACATTTTCTTGTAATTCAGACTCTTCATATCCCTCCCATGACAAAAACAACTGGTTTAGTTGCTTGCTTGACATATTGGCCTCTTTAGCATCCATTACACTTTTCACTTTCTCCATATGCATTATACAAAGATCTCCTTTGAGCTTCAGTGGTCCCAGTTCTGCCAAAAGGAACCCTCTTTCTGTGCCAACAAAGTACGTGGTTAAACTCCTTAGGGAAGTCAATTTCCCTATCTGAGGAGGCAAGCTTGATAGTGAGCTGCAACCAAACAAAGATAGCTTTTGTAGAGATTTTAAGCTTGTCAAACTGTTAGGCAACTTTTGGAGAAGTCGACAATTATCTAATTTCAATATTTGCAAATTCCACAATTTACATAGCGATTCTGGAAGAGTTTCAAAGGCACCCCCAGAAAGATTCAAGTACCTTAGATGTTTTAAATTACCAATTGAAGATGACAATTCTTCTCTTGGTTCACAGCGAAGCACCCGCAAAGAATAACATTTCAATACATGAGGGAAAAGTTGGGCAGTTTTATAGCGATGTGGCAATATACAGGTCCTCAAAGATTTGACTTTATGCAACCGGATTGAATTGGCTTCCTCTGATGAATTCCAGGTCCACCTATGATCTGAGAGATGGTGGGTTCTTTCAGACAAAGTAGTTACAGCGGTGTCATTTGTAATGCAACAAACCTCTTCTGCAACGAATTGTGCAAGATCATGAACAAGATCATGCATCTTGAAACTTGTAACTTTGCCAAATTCATCTGTCTCAATATCCTGAAAAAATGATCTCCAATATAACTCATGCCACACACCATCACCAACATCTTCAACATCTAATATTTCATTACATGAAATGAATCCATTAGCCATCCAAAGTTCAATTAAATATTGCTTCCTTATTATTTCACCTTTGGCAAATATTCCACAATAAGCAAAACATTGTCTGAGTTTTATTGGTAAGTTCAAGTAACTTAATCTCAAGGCAGGCATTACAGAGTCTTCATTGCACGGTAAACTCCACAGGTTGCTTTCCTTAACAAAGAGCCACTCTTTTTCTTCTCTTTTGAAGCGTAAAAGACCTCCTAGTGCTTTTGCTGCAAGAGGCACTCCCCCACACTTCTTTACTATCTCCTTCCCTATCACTACAAGCTCTACCTGTTCTACCTCATTTGGTCCAAAGGCTTGGTGTTTAAACAATTCCCAACAATCATTGTTGGGTAGTATTGATAACTCATGAGGAGGGATTGTTCCCATGATTGCTGCAACCCTTGAGAGACGAGTAGTAACCAAAATGGAAGCACCTTTTGTCCCACAAGCCAATACAGATTTCAACCTTTTCCAATTCTCTTGTTTATCATCCCACACATCATCCAAAACAAGCAAATATCTTCTTCTTTGAAGCAGATCTTGAAGTTTTCTTAGTAGTGGCTCTAGATCCAAATCCTCACAAATACGTCCAGTTGCTGTTTCGATGATAGCTTTTGTCATTCTCTTTAAACTGAAATCTTCTGAAACACATATCCAAATTCTTAGCTCAAAGTGGATGACTACTTTCTCATGATTGAAGATAAGTTGGGCAAGTGTTGTTTTTCCAAGTCCGCCTAGACCAACTATTGGATAAACTGATAAATCATCAGAATGAGAAGCATCATGAACCAGAAAGTCTACAATTTTATCCATATCTTCTTCTCTTCCATAGAGTTGTGGTTCAGCGATGAATGAGGAGGTTTGGCGCCACTCAATGACTCCGCTTCTTCTCTTTGCAACCATCTCAGTCAAATGAAACTTAGTCCTTTCTGCGGCAATTTCTTCTAATCTCTCACTTATCCTTTTCATTCTCTTAGCAATTTTATAACGAAAAACAACATGCTTGGGATGAAAATAGGATAAACCAGAGCTTTGTACCTTATTAGAGAGTCCCCTGATTCCTTGGTACTCCAACCCCAATGCTTCATAGGCACACTCATCCAAGATGTCATCCAGGATGTGAGCTGCATCTTTTAACTTTTCCAGCCAATCTTTGATAGCCGTGTTTGAGAATTGTTTTTCCTCAGCATCTTCAAGCGTAGCCTTGATCGTAGTGAACAAGCTTGCAAGCCTTTTCATGTCTTGATCGAAACCCAAAAATAGTCCCAGCTCCTTTTTTATGAGTGAGTTCAAATTCTCAAGAACAACTTCAAGGACAGCCTCAGCCATCTTCCAACTTCTAACTCAAAATGAAAATGCAAGAGAGGTTGTATGGTTCAGAAATGGCAATGCAATGATATCTTCAAATTATAAGATCAAAATGCAAAGGAGATATGTAGCGTAGACTGAGAATTTGCAAGTCTCTCAGGCAATTGACTCGTGATATTTTATTGTTAAGGTCTTCTTTCCACTATTGATTATGGAAATTTCATAGAAGCAACGTTGGAAGAAAAGTAAACAATACATTACTTATGTTGCACTGACGCTTTAAAACTTATTGTATTGTAACTTGTAAGAGGTTGCTTACTTCAATCAATGATATTAATAAATAATGTCAAATCTAAATTTTTTTTTTTAGCTAATTTTGTCTAAAATTTCACTTCAAAGTAAAGTAATATTTCCATTATTCAAATTCCATACTAACAATCAGTGTCCTGTATTTTAACTACCTCGTTAGAGTTAACTCCGTTAACCTCCTAAAAAAATTGTTTATTGACGAAATTTTTAATTTTAAATTAAATATCAACTCATGCATTACAATGATGTTGTAAATATGTTATAGAAATATTTTTTAAATATATAAAATTCATTTATTAATATTTTATTAAAACATAAAACAATAAGTAATAAAGATGTAACATAAAAAGCTATAATTCCTTCTTTTTTTTTACTACAAAAAGCTATAATTCCTATTAATTATAAATTGTTATTATTTTCATAAAATAATATTCTGATTTTACCTATTACGAGATTCGTAAATTTTTCCTTATAATATTCATTATTATGCTTAACTGTCATTTAATATTGTAAGCATAGATAAAAATTATATTATAAATTTGATTTTTTTTTTTTAAAAAAAAAAGACAAACTATTAAATGTTATTATTTTATTTTGTCTACTTATCATAAATTATAGGTTTTGTAAATATAATATGCAACTTTTCTGAAAATTGAAATACTATGGGTCTATTAGGGTGATTTTTAGTTGTAAGTTTCAAAAATTTTAAAATAATGCAACTGCTTTTAGTATTTAAAAATAGTTTTTTTTTCCTACTTTTTTAGTTTCAAAATAAACTCATTTTGAAAGTTTCCTATCTTGTTCAAATTAGTTTAAGGTATGTTTGAGTGGTGGTGGTAGTGTTGATGATAGTGGCGATGGTGGCGGCGGCGGCGGCAATGATGGTTACAATGAACGTGGCAACAATAGTGGTGTGGCAACGATAGTGGTGGTGGCAGTGCCGACGATGATGGTGGAAATGGTGGTAGTAGTGACGATAGTAGTAGTAGTAGTGACGACGGTCGAGGCAGTGGTAACGATGGTGGTGGCGATGCTAGCAATTGCGGGAAGGAGTATTGTAGCGAGAATGTGTTTTTTGAAAACCAGAAACTAAATTCATAATTTTTTCTTAGTTTTGAAATTAAATGTAAAAGTATTTTGAAATTGAGTTGAAAACTATTTTAGCCAAACATATTTTGTTTTAAAATTTGCATTTGAAAACCAAATATATATATATAAAAAAAAAACTGTTAACTACCCCAAATGGGACCTAAGGAATTGTTTGATGATGTTAATTTGAAGGTCACTCTCTAAAATATTCATTGGTTATTATTTTTACTTCCTAAGCTTATAACTTGTATGGTTTGGGCTTCAAGCTTCTGTCGAGAATGCACAGATTTACTTTCCAGGATCAGCGGGCTAGTGTAGTGATGGTGGCTCATTTTGGATTTTGGTTGTTGCTAATATAATTATTTGCAAATTGTTCCTAATCATGTCATGGAAACTGTTGGCGTGATCAGTTAGTTAGCCTTTAATTCAAATTATTTAAATAATTGTAACTCATCTTTTATCTTATCCTCTGAATATCTCATATGTATGTATGTATATATATATATATATATATATATATATATATATATATATATATATATATATATCAGTTGTATCACAATTATTGAATAAGAAAACCTAATTTATTCATCTCTCTATATGGTATCAGATTAGCCTACCGCTTTACAACCACCTCTCGATCCTACAAAGGCCTCTCTCACTACTTCTTCACTCATAGAACTCACCATTGCTTCTACCCTTCCTATCAAACTCGGTGCCAATAATCACCACACTTGGCACACCCAAATTACTCATCTTCTATAGGCTTATGATATATACGGATATGTTACCGGTGACACTCCCTGTCCTTCTCCAACAATTGGTGAAGGAGATGCAGCCACTGCCAACCCTGCCTATACTCATTGGAAGCGTCAGGATCACTACGTGTTCCTCACCCTTCTTGGGTCTTGCGGTCCCGATGCTCAAATTGTCATGACTTCTGCCACTTCTTCTGCTGCTACATGGATAAGATTAAACAAACAATACGCGAACAAATCTTGTACTCGTGTAATGTCTCTGAAGGAGCACCTTTCAACAGTTACCAAAGGCACTTCCAGTGTTAGTGATTATTTGCGTTCAATCCGAGTCATAGCGGATGAACTTGCCTTTACCGGTCACCCCGTTGATGACCTATATCTTGTTATTGTTGCCCTTAATGGCCTCGGACCATCATTTCACAAATTCACAGTCTCAATTCGCACCAGAGATACCCCTCTACTATTTGATGAACTTTTTAACAAATTAGTAGACTTTGAAAGATTCACGCAACACGATGAACGTCAGCAGAAATCGTTTCCTTCCACTGCTAATTACAAGACTCGTTCTCAAGGCTCCAACCATGGCAAATGCTCTCAGGCCTCTAATTACACTTCAGCACCTCGCAGCAGCTCTTACTCCTCTGGAAACAACTCAAATTCTGGCTCTAAATGCCCCATTCCCATTTACCAGTACTGTGATCGCAAGGGTCACACTACAAAAATGTGCTATCGTTTACATGGCTTTCCAGCTGATCACCCTCGTCATCAGGCCAATCTTGCTCATCATGAGGACCAACCTGACACCTCTTGGCTTCTTCATTCTGGAGCCTCCCACCATGTGACAAATGACCTTAGTCACCTCTCCATCTCTAATGATTACACTGGCTCGGATCAGCTTCATGTTGCCAATAGTAAGGGGCTTTCCATTCAGCATTATGGCTCAACTTAACTAGCCACCCCTACCGTCCCTCTTTATCTCTCCAATATTTTACATGTTCCGTCTGTAACATGAAATCTTATCTCAGTTTCTCAATTATGCCAAACTAATTATGTGTCTATTGAATTTTTTCCTTGGCATTTCTAGGTAAAAAGCCTGAAAATGGGAGCGGTTCTTCTACAAGGAAAGACTGAAGATCAAGTGTATAAGTTGCAATCCTCTTCCACCCATCCAACCACCCATCATACCAGTTGTCATCCCTCAATAAATTTGTGGCATCAACATCTCGGTCATCCTCATCTCCAAGTCCTTAAGCATGTCCTTCCCTCAGGTTCAGTGTCTACGTCTTTCTCATGTTCAGATTGTCTTGCCAACAAAAGTCACCAGCTTCCCTTTTTCAAGTCCACATTGTCTAGCACAAAACCTCTAGAAATTATTTTCTCTAATGTATGGGGTCCTACCTCAATTGAATCAATAAATGGACATTTTTATTACGTTATTTTTGTTGATCATTTTTCAAAGTATGTGTGGCTATATCCTATCAAGTTAAAATCCGATGTCTCCTTAATTTTTCCCATGTTCAAATCATTAGTTGAAAATCAATTTGACACCAAAATTAAAACATTGTATAGTGACAATGGTGGCGAATTTATAAAACTTAGATCTTTCCTTCAAAAACATGGAATTTCTCATTTTACGACCCCTCCATACACTCCCCAACATAACGATTTATCTAAATGTAAACATCGTCACCTAGTTGAAACCGCACGAGCCCTCCTTCACCATGCTTCACTACCTTTGTCCCTTTGGTCCTATACACTACAAATTGTTGCATACTTAATAAACCGCATGCCCACACCTGTCCTTAAAATGAAGTCCCCCTTCGATATACTATTTCGGTGTCCACCAAATTACTCAAAATTACGTGTCTTTGGTTGTCTTTGTTTCCCTTGGCTTGCACCATATACCACCAACAAACGTGAGTCAAAATCCCAACCTTGTGTATTTCTTGGTTACAGCAAAACACAAAGTGCTTACCTTTGTCTTCATCCTCCTTCAAATAAAATATACACTTCTAGACATGTTCACTTTGTTGAAACCATATTTCCCTACTCCATCGAATCAACCAATACCCCAACATCCAACCTTCCAACAATCTCACCTCACAAATCGTTGCCCACAAATATCACATCATCAAACTCCTTATCCAATCCAATATAATCGGTTCCCCATCCTTCCTTATCAACTTCAATCGAACCACCTCCTCGTCTAATTCCCACAATTCAAAATCAAAATAGCACACCAACCAAAGTAACAACCACCGAATCACCTCATCCTATTTCCCCACTTCAATTTCAAAATTCCGCACCCATAAATATTGCCAATCCCACCGCACGACCTTATCCAATTTCAACTAGGGGTGTTGATAGTTCAGTTCAATAGTGAAAATTGAACCGAACTGAATTGAACCATAAAACAGTTTTTTAAAGTTGAACTGAACTACTTACATTTTGTATTTAACTGAATTGAACTGTTTTAACAGTTTAGTTAACTAGTTTTATACTGAAAAACTGATCTGAACTGTTAAAAGACCACTGAGCTATTTTTTTTCTTCTAAACCAAACTGTTTTGATTATACGGCTATTTCAGAAATAGGATAAACAAATAGATTTTACTTTTTCAATTATACAGCTATTTCAGGATTTGGAAGCTTATAGCTCATCAATCTAAATTTCTAGAGTTTACAAAACATCATCCCAATTAGTTATTAACATAACCCGCAAACAGCAATTATAGTTACTCCCCAGACTACAGTCCTATTCCTCTCTTTGGTTCCAAGTTCTGAAAATTTAGCTTAGTAGGATTGTTTATATTTATATTTTACCCTCATATCTATCAAATAGCAAAAGGAATAAATAATAAAAACAAATAGATTGAAGAAGAAAAGTAACTAGAGCAGTGTAGCCAAAACAGATCATAAATCAATTCCTTTTTCAAGCAATAGGACCAAAAGTGGAAATTAATAGTTTCTACAAGTAAACCAAAAAAATATTATCCATATTAGTGCATGGTTTATCAACATTGACAAGAAAGTGAGCTGAGTTACGTAGAAGCCTATTCCTGAGTGTTCAAATCAAACATATAAACCTCTCTATGAGAAATTTCAAATTTTAGCTAATCCATAACATAAATAATCAAATGATTTCTCTCAATTAAAAAAAATCAAAGTAAATTAACTGATAAAATTGGACCAGTAATAGGATGAACAGATAGATTTTATTGCAGAAACAACCTTAATAAGTATCAATGTGAAACAAAACCATAAGAAACCATGAATACTAAAAGTTCAAAACAATTTGCAACTGAACTGTTCTCTAACAGTTCAGTCTATAAAACTGAACCTACAATATAGTTCAGTTTTAGTTCAATTCCAATTTAATTCAGTTCAAAACAGTTATTTGAACACCCTTAATTTCAATACAAAATCATTTCCCATCACTCACCGAACTAACCTATCCAATATCTCCAATTCAAAATCCAAATTCATCTCCCGTAAATGTAGCGCACCCACCTTCCATAATTCACCCAATTACTACTCACACCCCCCAATTTTGTGAGTTCACCACCTTATCCGATCTTCCCTCCTTATTGTCATCCGCCACAAATACTCCCTCGGGTCTCACACAAATCCAACTTCATCCTATCCCAACAAACTCTACCACCTCCAATTCCAATGATTGCAACTTGTACACTGGCTCGTCAGATAATAACTCCCTTGCTGACCACGTAACAACCATCCCATGACCACACGTTCCAAAAATGGCATTTTTAAACCCAAACAAATCAATGCAGCTTCCAAATTCCCTATACCAGAACTTGTTGAGCCTTCTTGTCTAATGCAAGCCCTTAAAACCCCTGAGTGGAAAGCAGCAATGTCTGAAGAATTCACTACACTAATGGAAAATGGGACTTGGACCTTGGTTCCTAAGCAGAGTCATTTTAATGTCATTGGCAACAAGTGGGTGTATCGTATCAAATGCAACACAGATGGCTCCACCGCTCGCTACAAAGCACGACTGGTTGCCAAAGGTTTCCACCAGCATCCTGGGATTGATTACAATGATACATTCAGCCCAGTCATCAAGCCACAAACGATCAAGTTGGTTCTGTGCATTGCTCTCTCACACCGTTGGTCCTTGAGCCAAATGGATGTTAACAATGCGTTCCTTCATGGCACCATCAAAAAGGACATATATATGTCTCAACCACCTGGGTTCATTCATCTGCAGTTCCCGAATCATGTCTACAAGCTTCACAAAGCACTCTATGGCCTAAAATAAGCCCCTCGGGCTTGGTGTCATGCCCTCAAACAATTCCTTCTTAGTATTGGCTTCACAAATTCCAAGTCTTACACATCCTTGTTTACTTGCAATTGCGGTTCGATTGTGGCCTACCTCCTTGTTTATGTCGATGATCTCTTACTGACAGGTAATGATCTGAGATTTCTTAACTCATTCAAGTCCTCTTTTGCAGACAAATTCTCTCTCAAGGACCTCGGCTCACCCAACCACTTCCTTGGTATTGAAATGGTTCCCACCGCGGACGGCATCTTCCTCACCCAACACCATTACATCCATGACATTTTGCAGAAAACAAATATGCATGATGCCAAACCCGTTTCAACACCGATGTCCACCTCGGGTGATCTTGCCGCTTATGGTGACACTCATTCTTGTGATGCACATGAGTACCGCTAGCTTGTTGGCTCACTTCAATATCTCTCCTTAACCTGCCCTGATGTTGCCTATTATGTCTCCAAATTGTCACAATACATGCATGCTCCAACTACGGTTCACATGCAGGCTGCCAAACGTCTCCTATGTTATCTCAAAGGTACTTTGGATTATGGTCTTCACCTAAGACACTCATCTGACCTCCACCTTCAAGCATTTTGTGATTTTGATTAAGGTGGAGACTCCTCTGACATGAAATCAACTGCAGCATACATCATTTACTTAGGCCCTAATGCTATCTCTTGGTCATGAAAGAAGCAGAAAACAATTGCTAAGTCGTCTACGGAGGCAGAATGTCACACAATTGGATCAACCACAACTGAAATCCTTTGGCTCCTCAAGACACAAATGGTTAATGTCCAAGATTGGTGTCATTCCCTCCACCACCATCTTATTGGGGTGTGTTGGTGTGAGATAGGGATGGCAAAGTGTACCCGGACCCTACGGGTACCCGCAAAAATATCCGCAAGCGGGTCGGGTAAATACCCGCTTATTGGGGCTGAGGCCGGGGCCGGGTATTTACCCGCAATTTTTTGCGGGTACGGGTACGGGTACTATAGTACCCGTCCCGCCCCACCCCGCACCTATCATGTATATATAATTAAAATAACTTAAATAAATAATTATGTTATATATATACTTTTTTGTAAAAAAATAAATTTATATTTTCCATAAACTAACACTAATAGTAAAAGATTTATGTTATAACTTACAATAGTTTTATATTTTATATTTTTAATATTATGTGTGAATGCTTTTAATGTTAAGTTTGAATTATTTAAGCGTGAATTTTCAATTTATTTGTAATAATTTTTTAATTAATATTTTTATAGCTTAAATGCAATTTTGGTTCATCTATTTTGCATAATCCGCAATTTTGGTCCCCCTATTTTAAAATAGAGACGTTTAGTCTCCCAATTTTCTAAAATATGTAATTTTGGTTCTTCCATCAAATTGAAAGCGTTGACTGTTAAGAGATTAACGTTAACCTTAATGTGGTCCAAATATAATGACGTGACACGAGATTATTTATTTAGTTTTTAATTATTTTAAATACTGAGTAGAATAATTGATGAAAAATATATTTTATAAAAAGGTAATATCATTTATTTGATTATGATGTGCCATGTATTTCAACAATGTAGAACTAATTTAAAATAAATGATTAAGACTTGTGATTTCTATTTTAGGACTCACGATTACACCAACCATTAAAATCAATGTGACATGTTTTTAGTGACGTAGATAAACAAATAATTATTATTCATTATTTAAAATAATTAAAAAATAAATAAATAATATCGTGTCACATCACTATATTTGGGCCACGTCAAGGTCAACATTAATCTCTTAACTGTCAATGCTTTCAATTTGATGAAAGGACCAAAATTACGGATTTTACAAAATTGGGAGACTAAATGTCTCTATAGAGGGACCAAGATTGCTGATTGTGCAAAATAGGAGGACTAAATGTCTCTATTTTAAAATAGGATGACTAAAATTGCGAATTGTGCAAAATAGGGGGATCAAAATTACATTTAAGCCTATTTTTTATTGATTTATTAACTTCATACATAAGTAAAGTGCGGGTAGCAGGTGCGGGTATGGGTATATAGGTACCCAGTGGGTACGGGGATGGGGATTAAAGTTGCTACCTGCGCGGGTATGGGGCCGGGTACGGGTATTTTTTTTAAACGCGGGTATGGGGACGGGTACTATAGGACCCTACCCAGACCTACCCATTGCCATCCCTAGTGTGAGATCAGTTAGTTAGGCTTTAATTCAAATAATTTAACTAATTGTAACTGATCTTTTATCTTATCCTCTGAATATCTCATGTATATATATATATATATATATATATATATATATATATATATATATATATATATATCAGTTGTATCACAATTATTGAATAAGAAAACCTAATTTATTCATCTCTCTATAGCAACCAGGTTGAAGTTATGATATTGCTCAATGCTTATTATTTTTTAGTGAAATTGAAAATTATAAGAATGGGATGAGATGAGTTGAGTAGATAAACTCTTACAAACATAACATTTCCTTGTAGAGATGAAGCTCACTCACTACTATGAAGCCTGTAAATACCAAACTGTTACACATTGAGAGAGGATGACAAACACCAAGAGATTCAAGCACATATTCCATCTTAGTCACAACAATTAGTACATGTGTATATATATTTATGTACATTTAATTAGTATACATGTATATATTTTTATGTACATTTCATTATTTAGTGTTAAGTGTAAACCTATAACTTAGTGTAATATTATATAACTTAAATTTTCCACGTGTATATTCAATAAACACTAGATGATCTTCTTTGTGTAGAGTTGCTCATTTTCAATGTGCCACTGGTTTTTCCTTCTTCGCTCCAAAATTTGTTTGTCTGCACAACTAAACATGTGGATGATCTTCTTTGTGTCTACGAGATATACTCAACTATCTTCATGAGCATCCATAAATAGTTATGCACAAAAAAATAGATAACCCAAACAAAAAATGAACATAAGATGAAGGAAAGAAAAATATAGTTGACCACATGAATTCCTTTTGGTTTAAAAAATTCAATTCCAATATGATCTGTTTGAGAGAATTTGACATTTTTTTTTCTTGTCAACAGCTAAAGGTGACATATTTTTTAAAGGGTCTTGCTAACTTGTGCCTTAGGGCACTAGTTAAAGAATTAAAAACAAAAAGGTTTTATTAAAAATCATATAGGAGCACATTAAAATTCACAAGTGAGAACATTTTTAAAAATCCCAATAAAAAAAATTTTCCTTCTATTTTCTTAACTAGTGTCATCCAATACCTTAGGCATATAAAAACCAACATTTAGGTGTTAAAGGCAAAGATCCCTCATAATGGTGAATGCTGATTAAGAGGGTAATGTAATGTTTACAGAAATACATAGAAAAACAAGGACAATAAAAAATTTTGTATCACTGTGATATTGGCGCAAGTATCCACCAACTTTTTGTTGATAATTAATCTCCACTACAGAACTTGATTGACCACCTTTAGTGGGATTTCCCCTTTCAACCATATTATTTTTTTCATGTATAAGGTTTGAACCTCAGACATTACTTAAGGGATACACTAACATATCATTTTATTTCATTTACTTTGAAAATTAATATATTAGAGAATATTTTATATCATTTACTTTAAAAATTATTATATTAGGGAATATTTATTAGGATATTGGGATATTAAATCATATTGTTTCTTTTTAGAGGCAAAATATTTACTATTCATATTTGTTATATTTTTTTTCTCAGGTTTGAATATTTTATTGCATGTGTCTAGTTTGGTCATATTTTCAAATCGGAGATGTCATTGACTCGTGCACGCACCACTTGCAGGAAAATTGGATGTGAATATTAAAATATAAAAAATTATGCACATGCTAGTACTAGAACCCAGGCTACCTCAATTACCAAAGTGACTTTAACAACTACAACAACACATCTATTCAGTATATATGTGCCAATATTTATTAATATACTACATTCTTGTGCATGCTTATAGGATATGTTTCCCACTTATTTCTATTTCCATAACAATTTCAAAACCTTTATTATTTCTTATTTTGACATTTTCTCACAATAATAATGAGAGCAACCTATTTGAATTCACTTAAAATTGTTTTTTTTTTAGAAGTTATGGATGTTAATGGATTTGATTATTTAGAATTTTAAAACATTGTTTTCTTGTGATTTATTTCCATGTGTATATGTTAATGATCTAAGAGCTAACGATGATCAACTTTGCCTCATTTGCTTTCTTTAATATTTATTAGAAATAAAAAATTAATTTTTACTTTCCCCCTTAGAGAAGGGAAGGGGTGAAATGGGAAATATACATTATTTGGTTTGCAAGAGGGAGGAAAAAAAACTATGAATAATATACTATTGTAAAACAAAATTTTGGCTTAATTTAGTTTCCATGGTCTAAAAATTATAAATTACTTTCCCTTTGCTCCAAATCTCTATAATATTGAAAGTGAGACAAAAATAAGAAAGGATGAAGAAGAATAACTTAAAAGATGAAATTGTTTATCACTATTAATTTTTTCTTATTATTTAGAAGATACAATCACTTCATGATTGAAAAAGTGGTGTATAACTGATATAGTAAAGGTTGCCATATGTATGGCAAGAAAGAAAAAAAGCCCTTCAAGTACAAGCAAACGCCAAAGGCTCATCACTATTAATTTGCCTTGTAAATAAAAAATCTCGATTAGGCTGCACATTCTCAACAGCTTAGGAAAGAACAATTGGTTTGCCACATAACTGCTCCAACTCACCTTCCAAAATTTTATACAAGTTTGCTTTGTTCCGCCTATAAATCCAAGCTTTAGTATCCCGATCCTAATCAAACCTTGACGGGCCACTACATGAGACAAGCCCAAGAGATCATAGATACATGTCATATTGATAATTCATTATACCTATTTTGGCCTATGTTATGAAATTGAATGCCATCTAAATTTAGTAAAGTAGATTAAGTAGATACTGTTTTTAACACCATTTGATAGATTATCACCAAATATTCACTTTTCTCCCGTTCATCCTCTCACATAAAGACACTAAAGAAGTATATGTATCTGACTACGATAAAACTTATTCACACACAATCTAACACATGAACCTGGGTAACTAGAGACTAAAACCTAAAAAAAAAACCTAGCTAAAAAATTGACCATACATAGACAGATAACACAGACACCATCAAATACCTCACTGGAGAAGACAGCCAAAGTTGTCGATTTGGTGTTTGTTTGTTCAATACATAGGTGCCAAGATCGTCAAGTTTTACAGTCAAAACATCATTTTGAAATGGAAAGTCATGTCAAAATAAATAATACACCCCCATGCAACGACCTTTGATGAGCCAAAGTACAGATATGGAAAAGGCACCGATCTAGCATATATTCCTGCCCTTTATTACAAATATGATGAGCCTATGAAAGCATTGCACCTCAAACTTGTAAACCATTTGCATATTTAGAGATTTCTTTCATATTTTGGCAAGGAATTCAAGCGCCTAACCATGGTGGAAATATTCCTTCTCTTGCTCCTACCTTAAGATATTTCTACTTTTGGATGAGATATTTTTGACCTTCATCAAGATAATATCCTTTTGATCTAGATTTGGATGCAGTTCTTGGAATTTTGAATAGGGATATGTTACCCCCATCCAATGATGAGCCAAAGTACCAATATGGAAAAGGCACTAATGGAATAATTAATGAAGCTTCTAAGTATGAACGAGCCTTTCTGGTTCAGGTCTCTATAGGAAATTCATTTTTCAACATTGTAGCTACAAAAGGATATTTCGTAGGAGTAAGTATTTTCTTAAGCAAAACTGATGCACATATAGATCATTAAAAGATTCATAAACAATCAACATGAGTGGGACACAACTGGTTAAAATGCTTTTAAATTCGGTTAGCTCTTTTAACTCTTCTTACTATGTCAAATAAATTTTATGATAAAGTTTGGAAGGTTCAAAAAAAGAATGGTAGTAATGAAGTGAGGAACATAAGGGTCTTCATGGAACCTGATTCCTCTTATGATGATCATGTTGAATGTGATAGTGAGGACTCGTGTGATGAAGATGATTACGATAACATACGGTTGAGGAAAAAGTTGAGGAGACATGGGTTCACTAGTACTGCACACAAGATTTGTTGGACTAGAAGAGTGTTAATGTGCAAAGTTTGCAATGAGTATTTCAAAACATACTATGATGTGTCGTTTCGTCATATGGATGAGAATGCACCAACCAATAGTGATGTGGAGGAAGTAGAGATGGAAAGATGGATGAGTGTGCACCAACCCATATGACAAAATACAACATAGTATGTTTTAAAATACTCATTGCAAACTTTACACATTAACATTCTTCTAATCTAACAAATCTTGTGTGTAGTATTAGTGAACCCATGTCTCCTCAACTTTTTCCTCAACTTTATGTTATCGTAATCGTCTTCATCACACGAGTCCTCACTATCACATTCAACATGATCATCATAAGAGGAATTAGGTTCCATGATGACCCTTTTCTTTCTAACTTAATTGCTACCACTCTTTTTGTGAACCTTCCAAACTCTTTCATATAAAACTTTTTAATAAAATATATTTGACATAATAAGAAGAGTTAAAAAAGCTAACTAAATTTAAAATCATTTCAATTAGTTGTGTTCTACTCATGTTCACATCTCGTGAATCTTTTGGCGACTCTATATGTGCATGAGGTCCCTTAAGAAATTACTTACTCCTACGAAATATCCTTTGCTAGCTATGACATTGAAAAATGAATTGCCTTTCCAATAGAGACTTGAACCAAAAAGGCCCATTCATACTAAAAGACTTCATTAATTCTTCCATTGTAGTATTTTGGCTCATCACAGGTTGGGGGTAACACATCCTAATTCAATATTCCAAGAAACCGAATCCAAATCTAGATCAAGAGGGGGTATATTATCCTGATGAAGGGGCATGAATATCTTGATCAAAAGTAGGAATATGTAGGAGTCAAAGAAGGAATATTTATACCATGATTAGGCACTTGAATTCCTTGCTCCAACAGGAAAGAAATCTCAAAATATACGACATGGTTTACAAGTTTGAGGTGTGACGCCTTCTTATGCTATTAGACATTGATCTCCTACTTGCTCTACACATTCCACCTTGTTGAATAAAATGTATTTAGCAAATGACTTCAACATATTTTGTGAACGCAAAATGGGGTGAGAGCAATTTTTTGTAGGGATTTGTTTAAAATGTAAATGTTTGTATTACAGGAAAAAAATATGTCATGACTAGACACATTAATTGAATCTAAACACAACCCATTGTGTTTATTCTCTCAAAATAAGGAAGACAATCAATATATTGTGAGTTTTTTACACTTCCAATTAACTTGTGAGTCTGATCATTAACAATCCTTAAATTTTAATTAAATGGTTTTGAAATGTTAATCCAATTGTTGAGCATCAAATGAAGTAATAAATCATATACTTAATATCATAAAATTAATCAACCCATTCCACCGTACCAACTACAACGAAAAATGAGATCATACTTATCTTATCCAGTTGAGATTTCTATAACGAACAACCAATAATTGTTAGAGTTGTCATAGAGAACTAAACCTTACGAATGCAAAACATATACCGACACACAACAATGTACCCCTATTTAAAAACAACCCTAAGACTATGGAGCCTTTCCTTGCCCTTGCTTATTCCAAATCTGCCATAATATTTTATTTTAATTCTCATTGAGTTACACAAAGATAAAAGAAGTAGTAAAATCAATACCTTCATAGTTTACTAAAAAAATAAAGTAATAGAAAAAATAAAAGGCAAAAAAACTTTAAAGAATTTTTAAATTTCTCACCTGTAAGGTTACCAAGCCAGTTTGTCATCAACTTGTAGCTCCTTTGCAACAAAATCATCCCCGTCAGCGACTTTGTATTGCTGGTTGAATTTTCTATAATTGCAATTTAATTCAAAGTCAATGTTTCATAATTCAAAAATCTAACCCATATGAAACCATCTTAAGCATTTTAAAAAAATTTAAAAACTAATCCCTATGAAACACAATAATAGTTCAAGCAATTATAATGCACCTCATTTGCATAGAGCCTCTTTATCAAATGAACCCTGTAGACAAAGTCAATGTTTGATATGAGTAACATGGCCCTTTGAATAAAAAACAAAAAGGAAGAATGTTTCATGCCTATAATGCATAATCATATTCTAAACCTCAACAATGTTTCTGTTGGCGTGCAAAACCAATGGATACGCACAATAACAATTGAGAAAATGTGCAACATTGGCAAATTGACAACAATAAGAGAAAACACAAACTCAAATTTAAACCCCCCCCCCCCCCAAAATAGGTTTTGACATAGAAAATAAGGGGAAAACATTAATCAAAGTGGTTTTGTGAGATAATAATCCAAGTCACAAAAAATTGTGATAATTGACAAGGTAGGGTTTGGTCAAGGCAAGGTGTTCTTGAATTTTGTTGAGGGGAAACACAGAGCGGAAGGTGGGAAATGATTTTAATAGGTTTATTTTTCCAAATCATCGTTTAGAAAGGCCAAAAACGACATCAATGTTGAAGAGAAAGGGAGAAATAATCTTGTAAAACTCATATCGGACCAGCCGATCTGGCTGATCTGATTGTAAACTGGACCTGAGACCGATCTGGGCAAGTAGTCAAATCAGATATGCCCATAAATCGACGACGTTGTCATTAAATTGGACAAAAACTAGATTAGACTAGTATAACTTGGTGACGCAATTTATAGGTAAACTCAATTTACAATGCTCATATTATTGAGCAAAGCAACACAAAATAAAAAGAAAAGAATGAAGAAGAAGAAATAAGAAAGAAGAGTTTCCAAGAGAGAAGAAGAAGAAATTTGTAGAATCAAGCATTTTACATCTAACAGGGAACATGAAAGAAAAAAATGGTGAACGTAAAATAAAAAAAGATGAAGAAAGAGGGGAGGGGAATCATAGGAATGTGCGACGGCTATATGTATGCTATATGTGCATATGATACGAGACAAGGAATTTAGGGTTACTAATGAGTAACAAATATGGGCCTATTGGGCTATATAATAAATGTTGGACTGTTAGGTAATTTAAAATATTTACAGTTGTGGGCTTGTATGATAAATAATATAAATAATAGCTTTTAACCAAAAAAATAATAGTTATATAATTATAAAAACTTTTAATATTATAATTGAATTTCTAATGAGATACTACATTAAGTAGTTATAAAAAAATCAATATGTCACATGTGTTGTTGTTGTTGTTGTTGTAGTAGTAGTAGTAGTAGTAGTAGTTTTTTTATTTGACTATTTGAACCTCCGTTAATTAGTTAGGTCCTTTGTATAAGAAATAAATGAGTGTATTTTTTTCTCCTAATTAAAAAAATATGGAGTCACTTTTAGATGCATTAATTGTTAATTCTCTTTTATGCATTTATTTGTCTACTAATAATAAAAGTCATACTCATTAGTGAAAACCAACAAGTCGTTGGTTCAAGTGGTATTGGGTTCGGTTCCCTTGAGCAAGGTCTCAGGTTCGAGCTTGTGAATGGAAAAAACGTGGTTGGGAGGGAAGACCCCACTAAAAGTGGCCAGCAGGTGTATACTCCGCACTAATGTCATGGTACCAAAAAAAAATATTCATTAGTGAAAAAAGAAATTATCCCTTGAATTATATATAATATCTCATTAAATATTAGCATTACTTAAATCATTTAATTCTATGTGTGTTTTTTGAATAAAACTTAAATTTCTAAAATAAACTAATTTACTTATTTTTATTGGTCTTGATGGAGGGAGTATTATTTATTACTAGTTTGTAATGTAATGACTTAAAAAGGGTTTATTTATTAGTCTTTGACTTATTAGTTTGTAATGTCTTATTATTATTATTTTTTTGTCTTATTAGTACTTATTATTGGCATTTTTTAAAGGTAATTTAAAATAGATTTAAATTAAAATTTTATTATTTTTTTTTTATCTGAGCATGTTATATTTTTGCTATTTTTTTAGATGGGTGTTGCTATTATTTTTATACCTTCTTCTTTTTGCTATTAGTCATTGGACACTTGTATGTTAGATGTGCTTGTTGGTTAGTATCTCTCTTATGCTCAATATAATTATAATTATTTATTTCTTTTGCTCATTTAAAAATATTAATTATATGTTAAATTTTCTGTATATGTCATGCATGTAAAAATTTAAATATTCTTTTTTAAGTCATGACTTTTTATATTGGCCCCCCTTGTATATGCTAGCTTTTCCCCTTCACCCCAAAATTTGTTCTTCTGCATAACTAAACATGTGGATGATCTTCTTTGTGTCTACAAAAGATATACTCAACTCTCTTTCATGAGCAGCCAGAAATAGTTGTGCACAAAAAAAATATATAAAAAAAAGATTAAATTAATCTGCAAGTTCTTGAATTGTTTGATCATTTTTAATTAGGTTCCTAAGCTTCTTTTTTTTTCAATTGGATCCCAATACTTGTATATATTTTTTAATCGTATCCTTCCATCTAACTCCTTAAGGAAAATTAACAGTAAAGACCAAATTAAAAAACAAATAAAAGTTCAGGGAATCAATTTAAAAAAATTATTTAGGGACATAATTAAAAATTTTCAAATAGTTCATGAGTAATTCTCAAATTCTCCTCAAGCTTTCACAGTATTTTTCTCTGAATCTAGTATTGTTACCTCTGTAGGTTTGCACTGAGTACTCTCACATCTTCAGGTCAATATTTTCACCTCTCTAGGCTAGTATTCTCACCTCTACAATAAACTTCTCAACCTTTGCAAGTTCTTCAACCAATATTCTTAAACTCCAAAAGCATCAGTCCCCTTACTGCACTTCTGGTTTTCCTTATAAGTTCTATTTAAACAGAGCTAATGCATTCCTTCTGAATAACACTCATTATTCAATTAAGTGATATTTTTGTGTGATTTTTAATTAACTTTTAAATTACTTAGTTGGTCCCTAAACTATTGGAAATTTTTTAATTAGATCTCTATCGTTAATTTTTCTGAACATAGTTAGATGGAAGGACTCCATTAAAAAATAAATACAAGTTCAGGGACCCAATTGAAAAATAAATAGTTCATAAACCTAATTAAAAATTGCCAAATAATTCAGGAACCTACAGATTAATTAAAAAAATGAACATGAGGTGAAAGGAAAAATTGAGTTGACCATAGCAATTGCTTTTAGTTTAAAGGATTTAGGCCGTTTGTTTAAGTTTTTTCCAGCAAAGAATAATTTCTTTTTAAAAATCTTGTTTTTTAGTTTTTGTATGTTTGTTATAACTTTTCAAAATAATATATATATATATATATATATATATATATATATATAATCTAATTATAATTAAAAGTTCTTTTAAATAGTTTCTCATAAAATTAATTACTTTTTTATAAAATAAAAAAAGTGATTTTTCTATTGTAAACAAACATAAATTAGATTCTATTTTTTAAAATCTCTAAAAAATAATTGCTAGATTATTTTATACTGAAATCACTTCTTTTTTTAATCTTAAACAAACTGACTCTCATGGAATATGTTAGAGAGAATGTAGATTTCTTTCTTTTTCTCTTTTTTTCCAAAAGCTAATGGTGACAGTCCCTTAAGCATGTGGTCAGGGGTTTGATCCCTAGTCCATGCATATGGGAAAACATCTGTTGGGAGAGGTCAGCCCCTTAAATAGATCTCCATACCATGAGAGATTAGTTCTTGACTTTCGGCCGAGAGATACCCCGGGTTCACCCAAAAAAAAAAAGCTAATGGTGACATAATTATTTAAACTTATAAAAGCCAGCGTTTAGGTGTTAAAGGCAGAGATCCCTTGTATTAATGGTGAATGTTGATTAAGAGGGCAATGTAATATTTATAGAAATACATAAAAGAAAATAAGGACATTAAATTTATACTAATTTAATTATCATTTTATTTCATTTACTTTGAAAATTATTATATTAGAGAATATTTATTAGAAATAAAAAATAATATTTTCCTTTCCCCTTAGAGAAGGGAAGGGGATGGTGTGGAAAGTATACATTATTTGGTTTGTAAGAGGTTGGGAAAAAATTATGAATAATATATTATCATATCCTTATAAATATTAACAAGAGAGATAAGAGGTAAAATGAAATTTTTGCTTAATTTATTTTCTAAGGTCCAAAAATTATAAAATACTTTTCCTTTGCTCCAAATCTCTGTAAATAAGAGATGAAAAAATTTAGCATCTTTATTTTTTTTTTCTTTTTAAAATTTTGAACTAAACAAAATAAAATTAAAAAATCTCTTTCCTTTTCTTATTTTCCCCGCGCATTGTAAAGCCTTGAACAACATTGATCCCTTTATGGAAAAAAAAAAAGGAAAATATCTGGAAATTGATTTATCTATTTTGCTTAACCTTTTGTGTGCCTTAGGGGAACGTAATCGGTGATTTAAATAATGAGGTTAACATGAATAAAAAAAATGAGGTTAAAAAGACTTATAAAATGCTACCAACTCAACCATTATTTTGTGGTCCACGACAGCTACCAAACATAGTAAAATACATCAGTTTTTTTTTTCACCTAAACATAGTTTATGATGTGAGGATTTGTTGGTGGACGATCTATAAAAACCTCTGTAAGCGCTCAGTGAGCCTTGAGGCATACCCTGACCCTAGTGAGCCCCTGGGACCCAACTTACCTAAATTATTTATTCAGCAAAAAAAAAAAACATCAGTTTTTTTTTTACTCCCCGGGACCAAACTCACCTAAATTATTTATTCAGCAAAAAAATTTTACTGCAATATAACCTTACTTAGCATGATTTGGATTTAAATACTGTGAAATGATATTAATTACAAGAACAAAGTGGCATATGAGAAACAATTCTACAAGATATTTCAGTCAAATTTGCCACCCAAAGCAAAATATTTTATCATTTTATTTCATTCTTAATTGTTTACTTTCAACCATTAAAATGATCAAGCGGGTTGAATGAAGAATAAATACAACTAAGGAAAAGCAAAGTTGTAGCATGTAAATCAGAAGTTTAACTTCCTTATCATCTCCTTCACAGCCATATGCTCTGCACTCAAATTCAACGTTCTTAACCTAACCTCTGGCGCCGAATTGCCACGGCAGTCATTGGCACCACCGGCTTGGGATTTGCCAGCACCACCGTCGCCTGATTCTAGATTTTCCATGAATTTATGCCAAGAGGAGACAGCAATAGTAAAAAGTCATCAACTAATCTTGTAGATTGAAAATACCGTAGAGGAAGAATTAATGAAGCTTCTGAGTATGAATTTGGCCTTCTGGTTCATGTCTCTACTTGACGGGAAATTCATTCTTCAACGTTATAGTTACCAAAGGACATTTCGTAGGATAAGTAATTTCTTAAGCGAACCTCATGCACGAATAGAATCATCGAAAGATTCATAAGGAGTGAGCATGAGTGGGACACAACTTGTTGAAATGTTTTTAAATTCTGATAGCTCTTCTAACTCTTCTTATTATGTTAAATATTTTATGAAAAATATATTTTTATATCACAATACTCTTTTTAACATACTTTTTATACTTAGTTAAAATTTATTGAAAAACATAAACTTTTGTCTATCATATTTCTAATTTAATGAATCTAACTCATCATTTTGTGTCTTCCAATAAATTTTAACAAATGTAAGGGAGACAGGTGGTTTTGATCCACTAATTGATAAAATTTATTGGAAGTTACAAAATTATAAGTAAGCTTCATTAAATCAGAAGTACAACACACGGAATTTTATGATTTTTAATTTCAACTAATTGTACAAAAAGTGTGTAAGAAAATAACATTTTTCATAAAATATTTGGCATAATAAGAAAGGGATATAGAATAGGTAATCAAATTTAAAAGCATTTCAACCAATTATGTCCCACTCATGTTCACTACTCATAAATCTTTTGATGACTCTATACGTGCATAAGGTTCACTTAAGAAATTACTTACTCCTATGAAATGTCCTTTGGTAACTAAAACGTTGAAGAATAAATTTCCCGTCAAGTAGAGACTTGAACTAGAAGGGCTTGTTCATACTCAAAAGCTTCATTAATTCTTCCTCTGTAGTATTTTCAATATATGAGATTAGCGCGTTTCCATATTTGTACTTTGGCTCATCATAGGTTGGTTGTAATATACCCTTATTCAAAATTCCAAGAACTGCATCAAAATCTAGATCAAGAGAGGGTATATTATCATGATGAATGACAAAAATATCTCAACCAAAAGTAGGAATATCTTAAAGAAGGAGTAAGAGAAGGAATGTTTATACCATGTTAGGTGCTTGAGTTCCTTACTCCAGCAAGAAAGAAATCTCTAAATATGTGAATAGTTTACAAGTTTTAGGTGCAATTCCCTCTTGTGCTATTAGAAGTTGGTCTCCTGCTTACTCTACACAATCCACCTTGTTGAATAAGATGTATTTAGCAAATGGATTTTTGTTTTATTCCCTGGGTGTCGATTTGTAAATACAATACACATGTTAGATACAAGTACAATTCAGAGACTTCAACATATTTTGTGTACACAAAATGGGATGAGAGCTAATTACAATTGGGATTTGTTTAAAATTTAAATGTTTGTATTACAAAAAAAAATGTCATGACTACACACATTAATTGAAACTAAACACGACCCAATGTGTTCATTCTCTCAAAATGTGGAAGACAACAAATAATATTGTGAGTCTGTGACACTTCCAAGTAAAGTGTGAGTCTGATCATTAACGAAACTGAAAGAACAATTAAATTGTTTAGAAATATTAATCCAATTTTTGAGCACCAAATGAAACAATAAATCAAATACATAATATCATAAGATTAATCAACCCATTCCATCATACCAATTGTAATAGAAAATCATCGTACCTATCTCATCCAATTGAGATTTCTGTAAAGCAAAACCAATCATTGTTAATGAGTTGTCATAGAGAACTAAACCTTACCAATACAAAACATATATCAGCATACAACAATCTACCCCTATTTGAAAGCAACCCCAAGACTATGGAACCATTCGTTGCCCTGACTTATCCCAAATCTACAAAATATTTTATTTAAATTTTTATTTTGTTACACAAAGATAAAAGAAGTAGTAAATTCAATACCTTTATAGTTTACTCAAAAATAGATAGAAAAAATAAAAGGAAAAAACTTTCAAGAACTTTTAAATTTCTCACCTGTAATGTTACCAAGCCAGTTTGTCATCAACTCGTAGCTCCTTTGTAACAATATCATCCCTATCGACGGCTTTACACTGTTGGCTGAAATTTTGATAAAGGCAGTTTAATTCAAAGCCAATGTTCCATAATTAAAAAATCCAACCGATAAGAAATTATCTTAAGCATTTTTAGAAATTTTAAAAATGATCCCTTTCCAGCACAATAATGATTCAAGCAATCGTAAAGCACCTCATTTGCACCAGAGCTTCTTTATTAAAGGAACCCTGTAGACAAAGCCAATGTTTGATGTGAGCAACGTGGCCTTTCTAAAAAACAAAAGGAAGAATGCTTCATACCTACAATACATAATCACATTCTCAACCTCAACGATGTTTTGTCGATGTGCAAAATCAATGGGTCTACAGAGTTGCAGTTGAGAAAAGGTGCAACATTGACAAAATGACAACAATAAGAGAAAACACAAACTCAAATTTAAATCTCAAAACATTCGGTTGATGTAGAACATAATGGGAAAACATTAATCAGAGTGGTTTTGTGAGATCATAATATAGGTGACCAAAAATAGTGTAAATTAACGAGGTAGGGTTTGGTCAAGGCGAGGTTTTCTTGAATTTTGTTGAGGTGAAACATAGAGGAGAAGGTGGGAAAATTTTTAATAGGTTTATTTTTCCAAATCGTCGCTTATAAAGGCCAAAAATGATGTTGGTGTTAGAGAAGAGAAAGGGAGAACAATGTTATAAAACTTGGACCAGACTAGGCAGTCTGACCTATCTAACCGAGAATCGTACCTAAGACCGATCCGGTTAAGTAATCAAGTCGGTTATGCCTATAAACCAGTGATGATGTCATTAAACCGAACAAAAGAAGGAAGAAGAAGAAACAAGAAAGAAGAATTTCCAAGAGAGAGAAAAAGAACTTTGCAAGATCAGACGTTCTACATATGATGAGGAACTTGAAAGAAGAAATGGTGAACATAAAAAGAAGAAGAAAAGGAAGAAGCGAGGAGGGGGAATCATAGGAACATGCGGCGGCTATATGTATGTTGTTTATAAATATGATGCGATAAAGGAATTTAGGGTTACTAATGAGTTATAAATGTGGACCTGTTGGGCTGTATGATAAATGTTGGGCTGTTAAGTAATTTAAATTTAAAATATTTACAATTTCACATAATGAGTGTGGGCTTGCATAATAAATAATAAATAATATAAGTAATAGTTGTTGAAAAAAAATTGCAGTTTTGATGCGAGACAGGGAATTTAGGCTCATTAATGGTAACAAATGTGGGCCTATTGGGCTATTAGGTAATTCGAAATATTTACAAATTACTCAATGAGTGTAGGCATGTATAAATAAATAATAAATAATATAAATAATAGTTATATAATAATAAAAACTTTTAATATTGGAATTGAATTTCTAATGAGATACTAGAGTTAGTAGTTATAAAAAAATCAATATGTTACATATATTTTTATTACACACACACACACACACCGATTCATATGATTCAACTAGTGGGTAATAACCCATTACCTTGACCGAGTTGATGACTAGTCTGAGTCCGAGTTTTACAACACTAGAGGAGAGGTTTAAAGGTTGTCTGAAATTGTGTGGTTGAAGAGAGAGAAGAGAATGAGAAAATGAAAGTTGGTTTTAAGGTTTTGGGGGCATCTAATGATCCAAATCTGGTCTCATCCAATTTTAAATCATAATTGTTGGATTGAAACTTTCCAAAGATAGTAAGCTTTAGAAGTGTTTGGAGAAAGCCATTGCTTGAGTGCTTTGACATTTGGTTTTTTTTTATCGACAAATATTAGTAATTAGTATGTTGTGTTAATAGGGGATTCGAACCCATGACCTCCTTATCTCTCCAACCTTTATGCCCATTTCCCAAACTACCAAATCACCTTATAACTTCCTAACACTTGTTAAAAACTTAATTTCCTTCAGAGGGTTTGAAATATATATATATATATATATATATATATATATATATATATATATATATATATATATATATATATATATATATGGAAAAAGATAAGCAAAAGCTTATTGGATATTTCAAAAGGTTAATATCACTTATTAATTTACTTATAAAATTATTTTGAAATTAATTTGAAAATAAATTTTTTTTAAGTTAGCATTTTTTAAATTGGAATCATTTTCGTTTTTAATGACATTAGTGTTATATTTTAACCGATTTTAGAGTCCGTTTTTAATGACATTAATGACATTAGTATTCACGTTGAAGAGTGTGTACTAGAGTGATATTTATTATATTTAGATATATTTAATATTCTTTCATAGAAAAAGTTATTAAATTTTATCTAGGACATTCAATATATATTTACTTTAATTTATATGATATAAATATTTTTTATATTTCTTTAATAATTATATATAATAATAAAATTTATATACTAAATTTGACCGTTTAAAAATTTGTTTATTATATATTATATAAAATAAAATAATAATTATAAGAGTAGTTAGAATAAAAATAAAATTAAAAGTTAGCAAGGGTTCAAACAGTGATAACGTTGATGCTTTAAACTAATTTTATTTTTATTAGCTGAATAAATATATTTTATAATTCTACATGAACATCTAATTTTTTGTTAAGGTTGATATATTATTATTATTATTATTATTATTATTATTTACTTTTTACATATTTTATTTAAGGTGCTTACTTTTTTATTTGGTCCTTCGTTCAAGGCCCACAATTGATAACTAACCCATTTTTACAGCTGACCCTCATATTGGCACAGCAGCCATCTCACTTGGAACCCAACCGTAACTATGGATTAGGGATGTTTATAAACCGATCCAATCCAATCAAAACCGAAAAAATCGATCCAAAAAATCAAAAATCAAATAAACCAAAAATCGAATGGATCGAAAATTGAAAAAACTGAAATTTTTTATTGGATTTGATTTTGAAATCCAATCCAAACCGAAGTTATATATACATATACATTTTTATTCATAAATTTATGATATTACTCATGTTTATATTTTTATTTCTTATATATTTATAAAATTATCACATAACTTATATTTATTTATGAAACATCTATTTAATTGAAGATATTTTTTTAGTAACTATTTGATTAAAGGTACATAAGTATAATTATTAAGTTATATAAATTTACTTTTAATAGTATATATTTAAAGAGTTATACTATTATTAGTTGTTTATTGACTTATAAAGAAGATATTTAATATTTTAAACTATCTTTTATTATGTTTATTATATATATTACCATTTATTTAATACTTTCTCCAAAGAAAAATATAAATAAGACTAAAACCGAAAACCGATCCAATCCAAACCGATTTAAATTGGATCTGATTGGATCGGATTTAAATTTTTTATCAAACTGATTGGATGATTAATTAAGAAAACCGAAGTGATTGGATCGAATGATTTTTCTCTTCAAAATCGATCTAATCCAATCCGCGAACACTCCTACTATGGATGGCAATGGGGAGGGTTGGGGACGGGTTTGACTCTCCCCATTCCCGTCCCTGCAAAAGGCGGGACAGATACAGGTTTAAGTATAAAGCAGACGAGTTTAAAATTTTAATACCCATCCCCATCAAGTTTTATCGGATTCGGATATACCCGTGGATAATCCACTACACTATTTTTTATAATTTTAATTTACTTATATATTTTTAAATAAATTATATATTAAATTATTAATTATATTTTAATTCAAATAGTATATAAAAAATAATAAATAACAAATAAATTAAAAATAAAGAATTAAGAATTAAATTATATTCTCAACAACAAATTGCTTTGATCCATTTTGCCGGCCATACCAGAGCCCAACCACGTTGATGGAAGAAGAAATCTTCTCTAAAAGCACCTTGAAACCTTCAATATCATTGTTAGAAGCAAGTTCCAGCAAACTGGAAAAAGAATCTTCAGTATTAACGGTTAGAGTTTTAATTTCTTTCATTTCTTTATCGTTAGCTGTGACTTTTACACCTAAGGAAGACGAAGTTGAAGGAGATTTTGATTTATCTGGACCACCTCACATGCCTTCAATTATATTTCCACAAAAAAAATAAAGAATTAAATTATATTTTTAGTTAAATGTATAAGTTTAAATTTGCTATTTAACTATTATTATAATTTTAATTATTTAACTATTAAGCTGATTAATTTATATTTTTAAAAATTATAACAATAAAATCTTTATTGGAAGCCATGGCATGGAAATGATTTGACGACACCCCCTACCCAATTTCGAAAATTATTGGAAGCCACGACATGGAAATAATTTTTGCCGGTGATTGTATCCTTCATGCGTCAACAATGGCAGGTGAGAGAAGACGAAGAAGAAAAAAGGAAGAAAGAAAACATGGCGGGACCAGTGAGAGGAGAGAGAATTTATTTTTTTTAAATTAAATTAAAGCTTAAATTACTATAATATCCTTAAGATACATTAATTATAGAAAAGCAAAATGTGGTTTTTTGTCTAATAATTTTGGTGTATGTTGCTAACATACTCCAACTGAAAAGGAGGTGAGAGTATGTTATATATATATATATATATATATATATATATATATATATATATATATATGTTGTGAAAAAAAATTATAAATATGTTATGAAGAAATTATAACAATAAAATCTATAATATATTATGTATACATATGTTGTGAAAAAACAATTATAAAAAATATATAACGGTGACGGGTACGGGTACAAGTATAGTTTGATACTCATCCATGTCTCCATCGTTTAAAAAAATCAAGTAATACCCTTACAAGTACCCTTACCCGATCAAAGCGGATATTCTTCCTCAAAGTCAGGATAGATTCAGGGCGATACCTACGAGTTTGAGGTTATTTGCCATCCCAAACCGTACCAGTTCATTGACCCATTTGCTTCCAAGGTTTTGCAAGAGAAATGTACTTTTATCAAGCATATCTTTGTGATAATCTGCCACAACAAATGTGGGTCCGCTTATTAATTACATTAAATTTTTGCTCAGATTTTAAAGGGTTTATTATTATTTTTCCTTATTTTTTTAGATTTCCGTTTTTAGTCCCTCAAAAAAATTTATTTGTTTGTAGTCTCTCAAAAAAAAATTTCATTCCACTTTTGGTCCTTGATATAGAATATTTTAGGAACTAAAAACGAAATGAAAATTTTTTGAGGGACTAAAAATGGAATAAAAAAATTGAGGGACTACAACCATTCAAAAAATTTATGAGGGGCTAAAAACAAAAATGCACACAAAATGAGGGACCAAAAAGTTAACAAACCCAAATTTAAATTACTGAATGTGATTGAACATATAGGTCTTCAAATTAATTAAGTCAAACATACTCTAAGGATTGGTCGAGTAAAACAAGACATAATCTCGCATTTGACAAGTTATAGGTTCGAGTCTCTGCTTGTCTCTTTAGAGTGAGGTAAATATAAGTACATTTATAAGTGTTTTTTGAGCTTAAAGACCTTCTTGATTTGGGGCATCATCCCCTCTTTCTAAAGTTTTGCCTCAAAACAATTTAATTAAGTCACATTTTTTTACGTTAAAAGTCATAGCATGAAAAATTAATTATGGAACAAAATTTAAATACTGCACTTTATTGTAATGTTTTTTTTTAATCAAAATTCCATATTCCTTTACCTATATGTACTAAGTTGGCCAACCCTAGAGGACAAACAAAGGTGTAAACTGAAATTAAACAGCAAGTGATGGAAACAAATGAAGGCTTACAGAAAGGTTGGTTTGTGTGTTTTGGCTTTTGGGTAATGAGATTGGAAGTCACTGAATATCATAGCTTCTGTTAGCTAATCCTTCTTTTTGTAATTTTTATTTGCAGAATCATTATATTATACTGCAGATTTTGAATATTTAAAGCCATTGTTTGCATTATATTTCCCCTGGTTACTCACATATTCACATGATGCTCTATGAATTTGTGTGTTATTTGTTGGCTAGTGATGCATGATGATTTTCAATGTATCTTGCAGCTCAATTGTTATTGTTAGCCTAAATCTTGTGACTCATTGGCATTTGGTATTAGGAAGTTGAATTAAATGAGGCATTAGTAGCCTTAATGAAAATGAAAAATGATAATGGAACTTTTCTAAAGGAACGAGTTTCTAATAGGCTAAATGACCATTTTAGTCATTTATCATTTTTTTTGTTTAGTTTGATCCTTTATCTTTTAAAAAGTTCATTTTGGTCTTTTATTTTTTTAAATTGATACAGAATGATTCTTCCGTCCATACGAAGTTGACGCCATTAATGAGATAGAGATATTGGCGACTAAAAACCACCAGAAAATGTAAAACTTCTTTCTCCCTCTTCCTCCTCCTCTACTTTTTCCCTCCTCCTTCCTCCTCTCTCTTTTCAATCCGTCTCTTCTCCCTCCACGCCACCACGCATCCTTTAGCCAGCATCATCGTTAGCCGCCGTGCATCCACCAGCTAGCACCATCGCCAGCCACCGCGCATCCACCACCATATACCCCTTTTCAAAGTCCAAATTTACAAAACCTATATCTCTTTTTTTTTTATTTCGGGGAGAGGATCTTTGGTGGCGGCATCTTATTTGAGCAGGATCGTCACCGATGATAGAGACTTCTTCGACGGCGGTAGGGTGACATCTTCATTTCCTTGCGGTGGGTTTGACTTGATAGCGACGAAGGCGAGTAGCGTTCTGGCGAGTGAATTGACCACGATTTCGGTGGTGAATGTTGCTTCCTTGTGATTCGCGGTGAGGTTTTGCTTCTTATACTTGGTTCAGTTATTTCAATTGGAGAATTGACATGCTTTGAATCGAAATTGGAACTTCGTTTGTGAAAGTAAAAAATGAAATTTAGTGCTACTATGCTCTACAGTGTGCGATTTTGGGCTATTAAAAATTTAGTTCTTATCAATTGAGTTTAGAGTTATTATTTGGTGTTTTCGATTCATGCTTGACTTGATGATGCATCAGAGGAATGTTATTTGCTTCTTTATGAAACTTGATTTTAATACTTGAAATTGGCATGAATGCAACAATTTTTGTTCAGAATCACCACATTTTTTTTATTGCTAGTTAACTTCTGGACGATTGAAAAGAGAGAGGAGGAAGGAGGAGGTGGGAGTGGAGGAGGGAGAGGGAGAAAAGGCTTACATTTTGTGGCGGTTGCTAGCTGCCAATATCTCTATTTTATTAACGGCGTCAACTTCATGTGGACGGAAGGACCATTCTGAATCAATTTAAAAAGATAAAGGACCAAAATGAACTTTTTAAAAGATAAAGGACCAAACCATGGTTTTAAATTGCGGTTGCGGTCGTGGTTGTAGCCTCTGCGGTTGCGGGCATTGCGGCTACTGCGATGCGGATTGTGGCCATTGCAGCGTGAAATTATTAAATGTTTGTACCAAATACTATAAAAACTTATAATTCTTTATATACATTTTATTTACAATGTTATATAAAGCTTCTATGCATTTTTAAAATTTTTTCTAGTCTTTATGCATAATTTAAATTTAATTATAATTGAAACAATAATATTATAGATAAACATCTTAAAATTTATTATACTATAATTATTATCTTGATAATATAAAAAATTGTCAATTTTACCTTTCAGCTAACATTTTAAACCACCATTTATTTTTTTTTACTAATTTATCAAATAAATAAAAATTAACATTTGAGAATGTACAAATTTAAATTAAAGATATAATGAGAACATGCGGCTAGTAATATTAAACAAATTAAAAATAAAATAACTAATTGCCCCTTTTTGTTTCACCGAAACCATCATCCCTATTCGTATTTCTTTCCACAATTTATTTCATCGGGAAGCCCCTATATATCTTTCCTCATCACCCACCCACAACCATTCAGCTTCAGCCATCCATGGCCATGGCAGCCCGCAACCCTTCTGCCATAGATGAAACAAGTTACGAGCAAGAAATCAATAGGCACTAGTGTTTACCATAGGTGAAGATCGAAAATTGAAAGAGGCAAAGAGGGGAGATGAGAAGTACGAAAGGAGAATGACTCAGAGTAGAAAGGTTATATTTTTATTCTTCAAAAGTGAAAATGACTCTGTTGGAAACTTCTGGGGTCTGAAATTTTTTATTTTGACTGAGAAATTGAACGGAACGTGACTGTGAAAGGAAGTTGCAGTCAGTCAAACAACGGTTGCGGCTGGTCGGACAGCGGTTGCGGTTGATTAGACGATGTTGCGGTGGCTTATGCGTCACGTTGTGGTCATAATGCAGTTTTGTTGCAGCTGCTACAAGTGATTTCAGATCACTCCGCAATTGTGGGTTGATGCGGTTGCGGAGAGGATCGCAACAGCAATATTGCGGCCGCATTGCACGTTGCGGTCCGCTATTTAAAACCATGGACCAAACTGAACCAAAAAAATAAGATAAAGGACCAAAATGTATCTTGCAACTCAATTGTTATTGTTAGCCTAAATCTTGTGACTCATTGGCATTTGGTATTAGGAAGTTGAATTAAATGAGGCATTAGTAGCCTTAATGAAAATGAAAAATGATAATGGAACTTTCTAAAGGAACGAGTTTGTAATACTCCTTGTTGATTCTTAATGTTCTTGTGCTTTTCTACGCTACATAGAAGAAGAAATTTGTTTAGCTTGAACTATACTAAATATGCACTCTGCGTTGTGATTTAAATTTTGGTAATGGGTTGGTGTTGATTTTATTGTTTGCACGGTGTATGGATTACTATATAGGCATTAACATTCTTCACTTAGAGTACCTTGTCCAACCATAATGCATAATGATAATAATAACAAAATTTTGGCTTAATTTAGTTTTCACGGTCTAAAAATTATAAATTACTTTCCCTTTGCTCCAAATCTCTATAATATTGAAAGTGAGACAAAAATAAGAGAAGAAAAGTTTTAGCCTATTCATTTCATTTTTTCCTTTTAAAATTTTGAACTAAATAAAATAAAATAAAATAAAATCTCTTTCCTTTTCTTCATTTTCCCCACATTGTAAAAGCCTCAAACAACATTGATCCCTTTGATGATTAAAAAAAAATCTCTAGAATTGATTTATCTAATTTGCTTGATTCATTCTTTATCAAAACGACTTGTATATGCATCAGATTATAACCTTACTTAGCATGATTTGGATTTAAACACTATGAAACAATATTAATTACAAGAACAATACATCAGTCGAGTTTGCCACCCAAAGCAAATTATTTATCATTTTATTTCACTCTGGATTTTTTCCTTTCAAGTTTCAACCATTAAAATTAAGCTTGTTGAAGAATAAAATAGTACTTAGGAATAGCGAACATGTAGCCTACATAAATAAAAAGTTTAACTTCCTTATCATCTCCTTCACCGCCAACTCTGCACTCAAATTCAACACTCCCAAACCAACATTTGGCGGCGTTGGAACTGCCACAATAGTCAATGGCATCATCAACATGAGATTCTCCAGCACCAACACCGTTGCTCGATTCAAGACTTTCGATGAGTCTACGCTAGGAAGAGACAAAGTAAGCTTGAAAAGACTAATCCATTAGGCGTTGCACCTATGAAGGTGTTGCACCTCAAACTTGTAAACCATTTGCATATTTAGAGATTTCTTTCCTGTTGGAGCAAGGAATTCCAGCACCTAATCGTGGTAGAAATATTCCTTCTCTTGCTCCTACCTCAAGATATTTCTACTTTTGGTTGAGATATTTCTAACCTTCATCAAGATAATATACCCCCTCTTGATCTAGATTTGGATGCAATTCTTGAAATTCTAAACAGGGATATGTTACCCCCAACCTATGATAAGCCAAAGTACCAAAATGGAAAATGCACTAATGTCGCAAATTGCAAATACTGGAATGGAAGAACTAATAAAAGCTTTTGAGTATGAAAGAGCCCTTCTGGTTCAGGTCTCTACTTTACAAGAAATTCACTTTTTAACGTTATAGCTACCAAAGGATTTTCATAGGAGTAAATATTTTCTTAAGCGGGCCTCATGCATATATAGATTCAT
This sequence comes from Pueraria montana var. lobata, assembly GCA_026413185.1. Taxonomy (NCBI): domain Eukaryota; kingdom Viridiplantae; phylum Streptophyta; class Magnoliopsida; order Fabales; family Fabaceae; genus Pueraria; species Pueraria montana. The sequence continues at coordinate 80,067,502 of CM048648.1, forward strand.
CAAAAGATTCATAAACAATCAACATGAGTGGGACACAACTAGTTGAAATGCTTTTAAATTCGGTTAGCTCTTCTAACTCTTTTTATTATGTCAAATAAAATTTATGAAAAAGTTTGGAAGGTTCAAAAAAAGAGTGGTAGTAATGAAGTGAGGAACAGAAGGGTCTTCATGGAAGCTGATTCCTCTTATGATGATCATGTTGAATGTTATAGTGCGGACTTGTGTGATGAAGACGATTACAATAACATACGGTTGAGGAAAAAGTTGAGGAGACATGGGTTCAATAGTACTGCACACAAGATTTGTTGGACTAAAAGAATGTTAATGTGCAAAGTTTGCAATGAATATTTTAAAATATACTATGTTATGTTTCGTCATATGGATTAGTGTGCACCAACCAATAGTGATGTGGAGGAAGTCACTACAGCATTTTTGACTTTAGACCACGCTAAACTTGTCCATGGACATAAAACCGTTGCCTAAACATGAAATAGACAACAGTTTTGTAGATGTTGCCAATAATCGTTACCTATTTACATGAGGCAACGCGTAATGAAGCGTTGACATGTATAGACCACGGTTTATAAATCCTTGATGCTTTAGACCACATAATTCAAGTGTTGCCTTTAGAAGTGCAATATACAACATTTCAAAAACTGTGGGTTAAATTAATAAAAATGAGTTATGCCCGCAAAAACCAAAAAGGAGAGAGATACAAAATAAATCAAACCCGCCAAACACCCCATTGTCTCGCTTCAAAAACCAAAAGTGAGAGAAAAAATGAATTAAACCTTTTTTTTTTTACAGAATAAAACCTATTAATTATTAAACACCCAATTTCCTCAGGAAAGAGACAAAATTAATTTCATTTGTCTTCCATTGCCACATTCTCAAACGATAAAGGTTAGGGTTTAATCTTTTCTCGAAGCTAATTCCATCTGTCTCCCATTGCCTCACCGATATGCTTCTCTTCCCAAGCAACTATATTTTCCTCTCCCATTGTTTGGCCATCGAAGACAATAGGAGCAATCTCGTGCTCTCCATTGTCGACCATGCTCGTGCGCGTTCTCGTGTTAGTTCCAAGTACCCCACTCGTGCTACGGTTGAATTTTTGTTCAATTTTTCTTCATCTATTTGCAATATTCTTTGGTACCAGTGACCTTGTTCAAATGTTTCTAGATCTGTTGATTTTTTTTTATTTGCCCATTTTCAATTAGGGAAAGAGTGCAAAGGGGGCCTTAGACGCTTATGGGAGAGAAGAGAGCACAATCGTGATGGGGTGTTGTCAGAGTACATTCGTGATGCACCGCTGCTGTGTGGTGGCAGCGTTCTTTTTCCTTTTTTTTCTTATAATCTTTGTTTTCTTCTCCTGGTTTGCTTTCTCTTTTTTTTATATATTTTAATGCTTATCAAATTTCTTTTCTTTCCAGGTTCTTTATTCACTATGTTTTGGTTCTTATTTGAGAGGTAAGGCCGCAGGTTCTTTTTACAAGTTCTTTTATTCACTCTGTTTTGGTTCTCTTTTTCCTATTAATTTGGACCACTAATCATTGTAGATTTGTAGTTAAAACCAAAGGACTAGTCCTAATAATTAGTAAGGTGAGGCCCTGAGCAAACATGGTCATTGATGTTAAATAATATATTTTGTTAGATGCGGTTTTGTTGAATAATACTCTTTCTTTGTACATTACCACTTCTCTGTTTTTATTAAGGGATAAATTGACGATGTTCTTCATGCTTTGGATTTGGTTTTAAATATAGATAATCCCAATTTAAATGTGCGTATACTTTGTAGTGTTTTCTTGCAAAAAAAAACATTAAGCTTGGTGAATTCATTTGAAGTATGAAAATATTGGTGCGTTTGATCTTTTATGAAGTGGAATTTAAACTTGAATTGAATATCCTTTTGTTACTGCAGATATGTTATCAACACTGCATAGTAGTAAATTCATTTACATTTACATATTTGTTTTTGTTGGTATATAGATCATAATGTTATTAATAAGTGTTGTGAAGTGCTGTGAAGCTCAAAAACAACTTTATTTTGGTTGAGTTTAAAAAGAGATTTTGTTTGGGAGTGTGCGTGTGCTGCTCTTGCTCTATTAGCCTGCATTTATTGCATGACACTACATGACTAATATATATATATATATATATATATATATATATATATATATATATATATATATATATAATATGTCAAGTTGGAGATACAACGTTTTAACTTATATATTATATACGTGTCACTTGGTTTCCTATCCAACTTGATCATTCTTATGGGTTTGCTAGTCACGTGTGTGTATAAAAAGCTCAAGTTGGAAACTTTGTTGATTACATAGTTTTTTAACAAGTTTCACTCATACATAATGTATGTGCCACTTGTTACTTTAAATGCATTATATCTATGGGGTGGGAATATGCCATTCTCTACTGCACTCTGCACTTAATTAGACCAAGCAGAAATTTCATGTGTCATTTTTGGAATTTGCAAATTTGCAAATCAATTTTGTACTCCTTATTAATTGCACCTCTAAACTTGTATCAGATAATGTTCAATAATTGCAAGCCACCTCAAGAAGGATAGTTGGGATGTGGGGATGAATGTCTAAATCTAATTCTTAATATCGAATGTGTGCCAGCAACTTACCTGTGTGAGGACGTATCATTGTTCCAACCAGCAGGTTTATAAACTATTTTTTTTTTTAAAGATTTACTAGTATTTGGTCTTTTTGTCAAATGGCATGAATGTCAAACAAATGTTTGATTTTAGTTCCCATAAGGCAAGTATGCTAGCCTAAAGTGGTTAATGTGAGAAAAATGGTTACAGACTAAAGGCACTTAGGATGTAGCTCAAGGCCAGTTTCTTATTGAATTGAAAACGTTGGAGAGGTAACACATACAATAGTTCTCTTCTTTTTATTATCCCTATAGCATATTTGACCGCATTTTAATTTTGAGAATGATTTGGGTTCATTACATAAAGATTATTTACTGAGTTATGCTTGTGACAGAGTTAAGTGTGACGAGGGAGCCTTGTCTCCCTAAAACTTGTTTAATTTCTTAATTAAATTAAAAGAGAAATTAGTTGTTATCTCAAATTATAGTTGTTAAAAAATTAGTTATACTTAATTACTTATCCATTATTTTCTTTTTGTTCATTAGTTTTGACTTGATGAAATAAGATGCTGGTGAGGACTGTTAAAAAATTACATTGGTTTGGATATCTGTTTTACAAAATTGCTTTTGTATATAGATGAATAAATAAAAATAATAACATTCTGAATTAATTTGTAGAGAAGAAAATAACCTTGTATTATGTTTTTATATTTGCAGCTTGGACACAAACAAGATCATCTCCAAGATATAGAAGAATGATGATAATGTGATGCAATGAAGAAATATTTTTGGCTATTTGTTTTTAGTTTGTAGTGTTACAATTTAAAAAGTGATTTTACCCTAATGTATTTTACATTGAGACTTCATTTTGATTATGTAGATTATACATTACAATTGAATGCAATTATATATTACAAGTGTTATAATTTACAAGTCAAATTTGCTTATTGTATTCAATAATATCTATTTTTTTTTTCTAGATAATGATTGTTTTAAGAGATAATATTGCCTAAATCTTGATAAATGTTTGTGCTACTTGTCCACATTAAAAAAAATGGTTTGTGGCTTAAATATATAGGCAACATTTACATAACTATTGCCTAAAGGATGTGACAACATTTATATATCCGTGGGCTAAACATATAGACAACACTTATTAAACTGTTATCTAAATTTGCAAAAAACCGTTGCTTGAAAGTGGTCTACAAAAATGTTGCCTATTAAGACAATTTAGGCAACGGTTTTTAAGTTCATGTGGGCAAAAGCAAAAAAACCGTTGCCTATTAGAATAGGCAACGGCTACCTAAACCACGCCTGAAAATCCGTTGTCTAAAGTTTAGGCCACGGTTTTTTCGTTTTAGGCCACAGTTTTTTGTTGTTGCCTAAAGTCATTTTTGTTGTAGTGAGTAGAGATGGAAAGATGGATGAGTGTACACCAACCCATATGATGATACATAGCATAGTATGTTTTGAAATACTCATTGCAAACTTTAGACATTAACATTCTTCTAGTCCATCAAATCTTGTGTGAAGTACTAGTGAACCCATGTCTTCTCAACTTTTTCCTCAACCTTATGTTATCCTAATTGTCTTCATCACACAAGTCCTCACTATCACATTCAACATAATCATCATAAGATGAATCAAGTTCCATGACGACCCTTTAGTTCCTAACTTCATTACTACCACTCTTTTTGTGAACTTTCCAAACTCTTTCATAATTTAATAATATATATTTAACATAATAAAAAGAGTTAGAAAAACTAACTGAATTTAAAAGCATTTCAACCAATTGTGTCTCACTCATGTTCCCTTCTCGTGAATCTTTTGGCGACTCTATATGTGCTTGAGGTCCCTTAAGAAAATACTTACTCCCATGAAATATTCTTTAGTAACTATAACATTGAAAATGAATTTCCTTTCAAGTAGATACATAAACCAAAAGGGCACATTCATACTAAAAAACTTCATTAATTCTTCCATTATAGTATTTTGGCTCATCATACCTGTACTTTGGCTCATCATAGGTTGGGGGTAAGAGTAAAAGGAATATTTATACCACGATTAGGCATTTGAATTCCTTGCTCTAACAGGAAAGAAATCCCCAAATATGCGATATGGTTTACAAGTTTGATGTGCAACACCTTCTTATGTTGTTAGAAAGTGATCTTCTGCTTGCTCTACGCATTCCACCTAGTTGAATTAGATGTATTTAGTAAATGGATTTTTGTTTTATCCCCTAGGTGTTGATTTGTAAATAAAATATTCATGTAAGATACAAGTTCACAATTGACATGTCTGACTTCAACATATTTTCTAAACACAAAATGGGATGAGAGCAATTTTTTTGTAGGAATTTGTTCAAAATGTAAATGTTTGTGTTACAGGAAAAAAATATGTCATGACTAGACACATTAATTGAATCTAAACACAATTCATTGTGTTTATTCTCTCAAAATAAGGAAGACAATGAATATATTATGAGTTTTTTATGCTTCCAATTAAATTGTGAGTCTAATCATTAACAAAACTTAAATCTCAATTAAATTGTTTTGAAATGTTAATCCAATTGTTGAGCATCAAATGAATTAATAAATCAAATACTTAATATCATAAGATTAATCAACCCTTTCCACCGTACCAACTACAATGAAAAATCATCATCATACTTATCTCATCCAATTGAGATTTCTATAACGAACAACCAATAATTGTTAGAGTTGTCATAGAGAACTAAACCTTACCAACACAAAACATATACTAACACACAACAGTCTACCCCTATTTAAAAGCAACCCCAAGACTATTGCTTATCCCAAATCTACCATAATATTTTATTTTAATTATCATTGTGTTACACAAAGATAAAAGAAATAGTAAAATCAATACCTTCGTAGTTTACTAAAAAATAAAGCAATAGAAAAAATAAAAGGGAAAAAATCTTTCAAGAATTTTTAAATTTCTCACCTGCAAGGTTACAAGACAGTTTTGTCATCAACTTGTAGCTCCTTTATAACAAAATCATCCCCATCGACGACTTTATACTACTGGCTGAATTTTCTATAAATGGAGTTTAATTCAAAGTCAATGTTTCATAATTAAAAAAATCTAACCCATATGAAATCATCTTAAGAATTTTCAAAAATTTTAAAAACTGATCCTTATCAAACACAATAATAGTTCAAGCAATCATAATGCACCTCATTTGCACTAGCTAGAGCTTCTCTATTAAAGGAACCTTGCAGACAAAGTCAATGTTTGATATGAGTAACGTGGCCCTATCGAAAAAAACAAAAAGGAAGAATATGTTTCATACCTACAATGCATAATCACATTTTAAACCTCGACGATGTTTTCGTCGGCATGCAAAATCAATGGATCCACACAATAGTAGTTGAGAAAAGGTGCAACATTAGCAAAATGACAACAATAAGAGAAAACACAAACTCAAATTTAAACCCCTAAAAATTGGGTTTATATGTAGAAAATATGGGGAAAACATGAATCAGAGTGGTTTTGTGAGATAATAATCCAAGTCATCGAAAATTGTGTAAATTGACGAGCTAGGGTTCGGACAAGGCAAGGTGTTCTTGAATTTTGTTGAGGGGAAACACAGAGAGGAAGGTGGGAAATATTTTAATAGGTTTATTTTTCCAAACCATCGCCTAGAAAGGCCAAAAACTACGTCAGTGTCGAAGAAGAGAAAAGAAGAAACTATGTTGTAAAACCCATATCGAACCAGTCGATCCAATTAATTTGATCGGGAACTGGACCCGAGACCAATGCAGACAAGTAATCGAATCAGAAATGCCCATAAATTGATGATGATGTCATCAAATCGAACAAAAATTGAACTAGACTGGTATAACTCCGTGACTCAATTTACAGGTGAACCCGGTTTACAGGTGCTCATATTATTGAGCAAAGAAACACAAAAAATAAGAAAGAGGAAAGCAGAGTTTCCAAGAGAGAAGAAAAAGAAATTAATTTGCAGAATCAAGCGTTCTACATCTGATCGAGAAAGTGAAAGAAAAAATGGTGAACTTAAAATAGAAGAAGAAGAAGAAAGAGATGAGGGGAATCATAGGAATGAGACAGATGTATGTATGCTTTCTGTGAATATAATACGAGAAGGAATTTAGGGTTACTAATGAGTAACAGGTGTGGGCCTGTTGGGCTGTATAATAAATGTTGGGTTGTTAAGTAATTTAGAAAATTTACAGTTGTGGGCTTCTATGATAAACAATAAAAATAATAGTTGTTAACAAAAAAAAATAGTTATATAATTATAACAACTTTTAATATTGGAATTGAATTTCTAACGAGATACTACATCTGGTAGTTATAAAAAATCAATATGTCACATTTATTATTATTATTATTATTATTATTGTTGTTGTTGTTGTTGTTGTTGTTGTTGTTGTTGTTGTTGTTATTATTATTATTATTATTATTATTATTATTATTGTTACTGTTATTGTTACTGTTACTGTAATATTATTGTTATTATTATTATTGTTATTATTATTATTATTATTATTATTATTATTATTATTATTATTATTATTATCATTATTATTATTATTATTATCATTATTATTATCATTATCATTATCATTATTATTATCATTATTATCATTATCATTATTATTATTATTATTATTATTATTATTATTATTATTATTATTATTATTATTGTTACCAGCTCATATAGTTCAATCAATGACCCATTAGTTCAATCAAGCCCGAATAACCCAATTACAACAATGGGGGAGAGGTTGAAAGGTTTTTTCAAATCATGTGGATGAACAGAGAGAAGAGAATCGGAAAATGAAAGTTGGTTTTAGGGTTTTGGGGGGCATCTGATGGTAATAATTCAATCTCAACCAATTTTAAACCACAATTGTTGGATCAAAACTTTCAAAAAATAGTAAGTTTTAGAAGTGTGTGGGAGAAGTCATTTCCTGAGAGCTTAATATCGGTTAAAAATTTTCTTCAAAAGGTTTGAAAAATATATACTATAGATTTGAGTACTTACATTAAAAAGTGTGTACTAGGGTGATAATTATTATATTTAGATATATTTAATGTTCTTTCACAGATAAAGATATTAAATTTTATTTAGGTCGTTTGATATATATTTACTTTAAGGTTAAATTACGCACGTGGTCCCTTAACTTTATTTTAGGTTGTAATTTGGTCACTTATTATTAAAGGTTGCAAAATGGTCTATTAAATAACGTCTTTTACAACACGTTTATCCTTTTTGAAACATTGGTCGTTTGATTTTAGGGCATGATTTTGAACCTTTTTCTTGATTGACTCAAGACATGAAACTTATCCCATTAGATTCACCTACATGAAAACTAAGAAACCCAACTAAAGTTCGGACTTAAAAGGGACATAAACATGGTAAAAATTGCATGAAAAGTAAGTCTTATAAGCATTTTTTTGTTGATTTTGGAAGATTTTTCAGTTTTTGGATTGCTTGTGAGACACACCTTTCATGCAATTTTCACATTGTTTATGTCCCCTTTTGGTCCGAACAGTAGTTAGGTTCCACAGTTTTCATGTAGGTGAATCTAATTAGACAAGTTTCGCATTTTGAATCAATAAAAAAAAGTTCAAAATTATGCCCCAAAATTGAAAATGATTAGTGTTACTTAAGATTCATTTTCAATTTTTAATAAATAACGGACCAAATTGCAACCTAAAGAAGAAGAAGAAGAAGAAGAAGAAGAAGAAGAAGAAGAAGAAGAAGAAGCTTGAGCTTGACTTGTTTAGGTCATTTATAACTTAATTATTTTTTACTTTGCAAAAAAAAAATATTTTAACTTTATTAATACTACCTCTGGTCTTATATATAAGAAACAAATACCTAATTCATCAAGACCAATGAAAGTGGTTAAATTGGTTAATTTTAATTAATAATGTCATAAATTTTAATTTTATTCCAAAACTACCCATGACATTAAATAATTGCAAAAGAAAAAAATTGGCCCCCTCTAGTAGTGTTTTGGATCCGTCCCTGCTCATATGTTGTTGAATCTTAAGAATATAAAATATTCATGTTTATTTTACTTCCCATTCTCATAAGGAAAGAATATTTTAAATTAAAATAATTATACCATTCTTAGCTGCATAATTTAATTAAGTAATGTATTTATTATTATTTTATATAAATAAGGTACATAGATATAATTTACTTTTATAATTTTTTTAAATTTTTAACATATTATGAACAATGATTTTTATTACTTTTAATATTATTCTTACTTTTCAATTCACTAATTTACTTTTAGCAATGTACTTATTTTTTTAAAATAACAATTTTCTTAGACGCTTATAATTTATTTTTTACTACCTCAGAAGTAATGATTTTGTCTCTAAAGACAAAAGTAATATATTAAAAGTAAATTATAAATGTTTAAGTAAATTATAATTTTTCTTTTAAAAAATACAATATTAAAAGTAATGCAATGATTTGACAAGTAAAAATAATATTAAAAGTAATAAAAATCATATTAAAAATATTAAAAAATTATATTTTATATAAATAATAAATATATTACTTAATTAAATTATGCACTTAAAAATAATTTAATTATCTTAATTTAAAATATTTTTTGTTATTTTACTTATCTTAATTAGTATTCTTCATTTTAAGTAAGAACTAAAACATTAAGAAAATGTAAAAGATCTACAAGAAAAAAAATGTAAAAACTATTGATACAAAACCTTTTTGTGTGCCTTAGGAGAACTTAATTGGTGATTTAAATAATGAGGTTAACATGAATAAAAAGAAAAATAATGAGGTTAAAAAAGACTTATAAAATGCTACCAACTCAACCATTAGTTTGTGGTCCACGAAAGCTAGCTAACCAAACATTGTAAATACATTAGATCATAACCTTACTTAGCATGATTTGGATTTAAATTCTGTCAAATGATATTAATTCCAAGAACAAAGTGGAATATGAGAATCAATTCTACAAGATATTTCAGTCGAATTTTGCCACCCAAAGCAAAATATTTTATCATTTTATTTCATTCTTAACTTTTTTTACTTTCAACCATTAAAATCAAGCGGGTTGAAGAATAAATACTACTAAGGAAAAGCGAAGCTATAGCCTACAAATCAAAAGTTTAACTTCCTTATCATCTCCTTCACAACCATAAGCTCTGCACTCAAATTCAATGCTCTCAACCCAACCTCTAGCACCGAATTGCCATGGCAATCACTAGCATCACCGGCATGGGATTCGCCAGCACCATCATTGCCTGATTCTAGATTTTCTATGAATTTATGCCGGGAGGAGACAACAACAGTAAAAAGTCATCAGCTGATCTTGTAGATTGAAAATACCGTAGAGGAAGAATTATTGAAGCTTATGAGTATGAATATGGCCTTCTGGTTCAAGTCTCTACTTGACGGGAAATTCATTCTTCAACATTATAGTGTTACCGAAGGACATTTCGTAGGGTAAGTAATTTCGAAGTGGACCTCATGCTCGAATAGAATCATCGAAAGATTCATAAGCAGTGAACATGAGTGGGACACAACTTGTTGAAATGTTTTTAAATTCGGTTTGCTCTTCTAACTCTTCTTATTATGTCAGATGTTTTATGAAAAATATATTTTTATATCATAGTACTCTTTTAAACATACTTTTTTTACTCAGTTAAAATTTATTGAAAAACATAAACTTTTATGTATCATATTTATAATTTAATGAATCTTACTCATAACTTTGTGTCTTCCAATAAATTTTACCAAAGGTAAGTGAGACAGGTGATTTTGATCCACTAATTGTTAAAATTTATTGGAAGTTATAAAATTATTAAGTAAGCTTCATTAATTGTACAAAAAGTGTAAGAAAATAATAATTTTTCATAAAATAGTTGGCATAATAAGAAGGGGTAGAAGAGGTAATTGAATTTAAAAGCATTTCAACCAATTATGTCTCACCCTTGTTCACTACTCGTGAATCTTTTTATGACTCTATACGTGCATAAGGTTCACTTAAGAAATTACTTACTCCTATGAAATGTCCTTTGGTAAATATAACGTTGAAGAATGAATCTCCCATCAAGTAGAGACTTGAACTAGAAGGGCATGTTCATACTCAAAATCTTCATTAATTCTTCCTTTGTAGTTTTTTCAATATGTGAGATCAATGTTTTTCCATATCTGTACTTTGCTCATCATAGGTTGGGGGTAACATACCCTTATTCAAAATTCCAAGAACCGCATCAAAATCTAGATCAAAAGGGGGCATATTATCATGTTGAATGGCAAAAATATCTTGACCAAAAGTAAGAATATCTTAAAGTAGGAGTAAAAGAAGGAATATTTATACCATGTGTTAGGCGCTTGAGTTCCTTACTCCCAACAAGAAAGAAATCCGTAAATATGTGACTAGTTCACAAGTTTGAGGTGTAACTCCCTCTTGTGCTATTAGAAGTTGGTCTCCTGCTTGCTCTACACAATCCATCTTGTTGAATAAGATGTATTTAGCAAATGGATTTCTGTTTTACTCCATGGGTGTTAATGTGTAAATACAATACACATGTTAGATGCAAGTTCACAATTCACAGACTTCAACATATTTTGTGTACACAAAGTGGGATGAGAGTAGATTATTGTTGGGATTTGTTTAAAATTAAAATGTTTGTATTACAAAAAAAAAATGACATGACTAAACATGACCCAATGTGTATATTGTCTCAAAATGTGGAAGACAACAAATAATATTGTGAGTTTGTGACGCTTCCAAGTAAAGTGTGAATCTTATCATTAACGAATATGAAAGATCGATTAAATTGTTTAGAAATGTTAATCCAATTGTTGAGTGCACCAAATGAAACAATAAATCAAATGCCTAATATCATAGGATTAATCAACCCATTCCATTGTACCAGTTGTAATAGCAAATCATCATACCTATCTCATCCAATTGATATTTCTATAAAGTAAAACCAATAATTGTTATTGAGTTGTCATAGAGAACTAAACCTTACAAACACAAAACATATACCAGCATACAACAATCTGCCCCTATTTGAAAACAACCCCAAGACTATGGAACCATTCCTTGCCCTGCCTTATCCCAAATCTGCCAAAATATTTTATTTTAATTTTTATTTTGTTACACAGATAAAATAGTAGTAAATTCAATACCTTTATAGTTTACTCAAAAACAGATAGAAAAAATTAAAGGGAAAAACTTTCAAGAATTTTTAAATTTCTCACTTGTAATGTTGCCAAGCCAGTTCGTCATCAACTTGTAGCTTCTTTGTAACAATATTATCCTTATCGACGACTTTACACTCTTAGCTAAAATTTCTATAAAGGCAGTTTAATTCAAAGTCAATGTTCGATAATTAAAAAATCCAACCGATAAGAAATCATCTAAAGCATTTTTAGAAATTTTAAAAAAGATCCCTTTCAAACACAATAATGGTTCAAGCAATCATAAAGCACCTCATTTGCACTAGAGCTTCTTTATTAAAGAAACCCTTTAGACAAAACCAATGTTTGATGTGAGCAAAATGACCTTTCTAAAAAAACAAAAAAGGAAGAATATGTTTCATACCTACAATGCATAATCACATTCTAAATGTCAACGATGTTTCCGTCGGTGTACAAAATCAGTGGATCTGCACAATAGTAGTTGAGAAATAGTGCAACATCAGCAAAATGACAATAATAAGAGAAAACACAAGCTAAAATTTAAACCCCAAAAAAATTGTGTTTTGACGTAGAAAATATGGGAAAACATGAATCAAATTGGTTATGTGATGTAATAATCCAAGTCACCAAAAATTGCATAAATTGACGAGGTAGGGATCGGTCAATTGGCAAGGTGTTCTTGAATTTTGTTGAGGGGAAACACAGAGAAAAAGGTGGGAAATATTTTAATAGGTTTATTTTTCCAAACCATCGCCTAGAAAAGGCCAAAAATGACATCAGTGTCGAAGAAAAAAGAAGAAATTTTGTTGTAAAACTCATATCAAACCAGCTGATCCAACCAATTTGATCGGGAACTGGACCTGTGACCGACCCGGGCAAGTAATCAAATCAGATATGCCCATAAATTGATGATGATGTCATTAAATCGAACAAAAACTTAATTTGATTGGTATAACATGGTAACCCAATTTATAGGTGAATCCGATTTACAGGTGCTCATATTATTAAGCAAAGCAACACAAAAACTAAGAAAGAAGAAAGAAGAGTTTTCAAGAGAAAAGAATAAATTTGCGGAATCAAGCATTCTACATCAGACGGGGAACGTGAAAGAAAAAATGGTGAAGTGAAATATTTTAATAGGTTTATTTTTGCAAACCATCACCTAGAAAGGCCAAAAACGACGTTAGTGTCGAAGAAGAAAAAAGAAAAACTGTGTTGTAAAACTCAGATCAAACCAGCCAATCCAATCAATTTGATCGGGAATCGGACCTGAGACCGATTCAGCCAAGTAATCAAATCAAATATGCCCATAAATTGATGATAATGTCATTAAATCAAACAAAAACTGAATTTGACTGGTATATCTTGGTAACCCAATTTACAGGTGCTCATATTATTGAGCAAAGCAACACAAAAAATAAGAAAGAAAAAAATAAGAGTTTCCAAGAGAGAAGAAGCAATTTGCATAATCAAGCGTTCTACATCAGATAGGGAACATGAAACAAAAAATGGTGAACTTAAAATGAAAAAAAGAAGAAGAAAGAGGGGAGGGGAATCATATGGAATGCGGCGGATGTATGTATGCTATCAATGAATATAATACGAGACAAGAAATTTAGGGTTACTAATGACTAACAAATGTGGGCCTGTTGGGCTATATAATAAATGTTGGGCTGTTAGGTAATAATAATAATAATAATAATAATAATAATAATAATAATAATTATTATTATTATTATTATTATTATTATTATTATTATTATTATTATTAACTACTAATTGAATACATTTTCAAATTATCAATTACTCAATATTAATTGTAATAACATTATACAAATGGTACCAGTATGACAAAATTATCACAATTATAGTTTTATAAACCTTTGATTGGGATTTTTTGTTATTAAAACATTCAACATTTATTTAGTTAGAAGGTAAACTATAAGTTTATATATTATTTATTTAAGAGAATAAAAAAAATAAAGTTAGTGTATTTTTTTTTTTTTTTGACAATCAAGTTAGGCTTTTTCCACCTAATGTCAACAGCAATATTGTTCTTCGCACCCCATTTCGCCAACAAGTATGCTACTTCATTAGCCTCACGCGAAATAACTGAGAAGGTCACACTCCACTCTTCGTAAGAAGTCTTTAATAATCAGAACCACATCTTCGTGTTTGTGCCAAAGATTGCTCTAATCACTTTCTCCAATGCCAGACTGTCAAACCAGTACATGACATCCCAACTCTCAGCAGACCTCTAATATACGTTTGCTATAGACAACAAGTCTGCTAGCTCTTCACAAAGTTAGTGTATTTAGTTACCTTAAGTTAATTAGTTGTAAAAATTCAAGTAATAAAAATTAGGCTTAATTGCAAATTTTACTACCCAACTTTCATAATTTTACGAATTTTACCACCCAAGTTTTTTTTTTTACGAATTTTACCACCTAAGTTTTCAATTTTTGCGCATTTTACCACTCTGATATTTCACAAAAAAAAAAGTTAAAGAATTCAAAACTTTTTTTTTGTGAAACACTAGGGTGGTAAAATGTGCAAAAATTAAAAATTTAAGTGGTAAAATTCGTAAAATGATGGAAGTTGGATGGTAAAATTTGCTAGAAAATAACTTGAATGGTAAAATTCGCAAAATTATGAAAGTTGGATGGTAAAATTCGCAAAAAAAAAAACTTGGGTGGTAAAATTCGCAAAATTATAAAAGTTTGGTGGTAAAATCTGCAATTAAGCCTAAAAATTACAACTTAACCCTTGAATAGGAAAAAAAATAAGTATTCGAGAAGAGAAGAAAGAAAAAAAAAAAAAAAAGAGAAAAGAGATTCGTGAAATAATGACTAATGTTATAAAGATAGAAAAACAGAAAAATATTATAGGAAGTGTTGAATAATATAACTTTTGTCACTTTAATTTCTAATAAAAATAAAAATAAATAAGTCATATAGACAATGAACATGCAAGTAACTGAAGTAAGGGTTGTAGAATATACATATTTTGGTGCGGTGAATTCTTAGAGCAATAGGATGCAATTCCATTTTAGTTTTCTTTTTGTTGTCACTAGGAATCACTTGCAGTGGAGGTTGTGCCATTGATGGCAGGGCCAGTCCAATGATGAATGAGGTCTAAAACAAGTTTTAAGAGAATTTTTTTTTTTTTAAATAAGATAGTTATATGTTAGGCCTTTTTGTCAATATATATATGACATTTTTGGTTGGTGGTGGAGGGAGAAGGGAGGGAGAGATAAGTCGTGGGTTCGAATTTCTCGCTAACAAAAACTAACATATTAACAACTCACATTTGCCAATAAAAAATGACATTTTTGTCAAAATATAAGACCTTTTTTGCTTTATAAAAACTAATAGAAAATAATTTTTTTATTGGTGGTCCTAAAGCTTGAACTTTAGTTACTTTACTCTTAGTTCGACCCTGATTGAATGCAAAAGAGATGATTGAGGGTTGGGATGAGATGTTTGACAGAATGATATGGAAAGATAAAATTTTAAGGAGAGCTTGTAAGGGGGTGCTACCAGACAGTGTTAATTTACTGAGAAGAGGGGTTGGAGCTGTTCCTATTTTGGATGCTTCAGTTAATTAAGAAGTCAAAATAAAAGGGTTTAGGGATTATGTTTAGAGATTGGCGTGGAGAAGTGATGGCAACTGGTACTTTTTACCTAGCAGATTGTATGCAGCCGGATGATTATAGCTATAAATCACGTACAACGATTGGATATTCTAATCTTTTTTAATTAATATCTACTTATCCATCACTTTAATTTTATAGCTATAATGTAGTAATCATCCTTTGGAATTTCCAATGTCAAATGATATCATTATCTATAGCATTATTAAATCCGGTGCATTTTAGCACTGTAGCGTTTGATCACATAAAGGTACAGTATAAAATTATTATAAATAATTAAAATAATATTTATTATAAATAATTATTATAAGGTTAAAATAATAATAAATATAATTATTATAGATATTTGTAATTTAATATAGTAGCCACGTGACCAAATGGTTTTTTAGTGAACTTTTGCACTGTTATTTGAAGCAGAATTCTGATAATTATTTTAAAATTATAAATCTACTTCTTATATTTGTATTCTTTTTATTCAAAATATAGAAGATTTGTTGGTCAGCAACGTGTATTTAGTATCAATAAAATAATATACAACTTATCTCTTAATATTTTTACTGTACTATGTATTATCAATATTAACTTATAAAAATTATAAAGATAATAAAAATTATGCATATATTTTGCATAAATTTGCAACAAATTATATTTTATATTCTTATATAAGCCATTTATATGAGTACTTCAGTCAAAAATAAAAATACTTTAGTATTAATTTTATATGTTTTTAATTGTTCAAATAATACCTGTGTTGGACAGTAGAAGTCCTTACTTTAATTTTTTACATTTTGAATAAAAGAATACTCTAAAAAATAAAACAATCACATACTTTGCATAATAATTTATAAATTAAACTACACTATTATATTTCATTTAAGGGGAACACTAACTTATCATTTTATTTCATTTACTTTGAAAGTTATTATATTAGAAAATATTTTATTTCATTTACTTTAAAAATTATTATATTAGACTATATTTATTAGGATATTGGGATATTAAATCATATTGTTTCTTTGTTGGGGGCAAAATATTTACTATACATATTTGTTAGATATTTGTTTTTCTCTGGATTTTATATAGTTTCTTGATTTTGTACAATTTCTATTTTTTGAGATTTTGTTCCCGGTTTTCAATATTTTGTTGTGATTTATTTTCATGTATATGTTGATGCTCTCAGAGCTAATGAAGATAAACTTTGCCTCATTTGGTTTCTTTAATATTTATTAGAAATAAAAAAATTAATTTTTACTTTCCCCTTAGAGAAGAAAAGGGGATGAAATGGAAAGTATATATTATTTGGTTTGCAAGAGGGAGGGAAAAATATTATTAATAATATACTATTATACATTTATAAATATTAATAGGAGAAATGAGAGGTAAAATAAAATTCTGGCTTATTTAGTTTCCACATTTTAAAAATTATAAATTACTTTCCCTTTGCTCCAAATCCTATAATATTGAAAGTGAGACAAAAATAAGAGAGGAAAAATTTTAGCCTCTTCATTTCATTTTTTTCCTTTTAAAATTTTGGATTAAACTAAATAAAATTAAAAAAAAATCTCTTTCCTTTTCTTCATTTTCCCCACATTGTAAACCCTCAAACAACATTGATTCTATCTTTGGAATTCATATATCTAATTTGCTTAATTCCTTCTTTATCAAACACAACTTGTATATACATCAAATTATAAACCTACTTTGCATGGTTTGGATTGAAACACTGTGAAACAATATTAATTACAAGAACAATACATCAGTCGGGTTTGCCACCCAAAGCAAAATATTTATCATTTTATTTCATTCTTTATTTTTGCCTTTCAAGTTTCAACCATTAAAATTAAGCTTGCTGAAGAATAAAATACTACTAAGGAATAGCGAACATGTAGCCTACATAAACCAAAAGTTTAACTTCCTTATCATCTCCTTCACCGCCATAAACTCTGCACTAAAATTTGTTGGACCACAGTAGGGATTCTAGAGGGAGGTGAATAGATTCTAAAGTGTTTTATTCAATATTTCAGAAAAAAGAAACTTTTCTTTCACCCACTTGAATCTAGATCTTTTTCTTAAATCAAGGTTTTATAAAGCAAGATTAAGAAGGGATTTAAGAAAACTTTAAATCAGATGATTGAATTGAAATCCTTAATAAGAAACTTGATTAACAAAGATCAAATGCTAAAATAAAAAGATGTAGAAAGGAGAGGATTCAAAGAGTCATAAATTTATACTGGTTCAGGCCTTTAAGGACCTACATCCAATTACCTAATAATCTAAATTGGGTTTCCACTATAGAATAATAGAGTATACAAACACTATGCACACACAATTATCCTAAAATACCCTTTCTCTTCTTGAACCCTTCAAGAAGAAAACCTCTTTGCAGAAGCCTTCTACAAAGATCCTAAGAACCTCTATCTTAGAAACTAATATAAAAGACAAAAAGAAACAAAGATTATGGATAGAATACACCTTCTATATGTTGATCTCCATCTTTATGCACAAAGAAAATCCAATTGTATCAATGGCCTCTTTGATCTTGGTGATGATTTATCAAATCATATGAAATAGTGACCAAAGCAGCTGAAAACACCTCAAAATGACCCTTCTCAAAAGCTCAAGAGTAAGTATTTTCGATGGTGTGTTATGTCTTGAGAGAGGTGAGGGTTTATAGAATTTTTCAAAATTTAACAGAAATAATCAATTAAAAGTAGCTTGTAATCGATTATTATGTTCATCACTTGTTTTGGGTTAAATCACCATTAATTGAATCGATTAAAATTTAATGTAATCAATTACTTGCATTTCATAAGAAACTGAGCTACCATTGTGTAATCGATTATCCCATACATAATTGATTAAAAATAATGGCTTCAGATTTCTTTTGAAACCAAGTCATATTTTGCCTAGATTACACTATGTAATTGATTATCCTAATGGGTAATCGATTACCTTTGCATATTAGGCTTTTCCAACACCAGTTCTATACATTGTAATTTGTTATAGTCACAACATAATCGATTAAACTTCTGTTTTTCAAAAAATAAAACTTCAAAGAGATTTCAGACTCTTTGCTTAGACTTTGGCTTATGATGGAGATTTATACTCAAGTAGATAATAACACTCAAGTCTAGTCGAAAACAACCAATACATGAGCCTTAAAACAAATACGAAGCTTGGCCCAAAAAGATTAATCAAAGTGATCAAAATCAAAACAAGTTAAATACATGAATTCAACCTTCTTCATTGCTTTGGTCAACAAAATTCAATGCTCCTAAACCAACATCTAGCGCTGGAACTGTAACAACAGACAATGGCATCACTGGCATAAGATTCACCATCACCAACACTGTTGCCCGATTCAAGACTTTCGATGAGTTTATGCTAGGAAGAGACAGAGTAAGCTTAAAATTAAAAAGACCATTAGGTAGAGAACCTCAAGGTATAAGTTCCACATTTTATTCTACTCAATGTGGGGTTCCTAACAGGACCTCATGCACATATAGAGTCATCAACTGATATCACAAATAGTTACCCCAACCTATGATGAGCCAAAATACAGATATGGAAAAGGCACCGATCTTGCAGATATTTCTTCCTTTCATTACAAATGTGATAAGCCTATGAAGGCGTTGCACCTCAAACTTGTAAACCATTTTCATATTTAGAGATTTCTTTCCTATTGGAGTAGAGAATTCAAGTGCCTAATCATGGTATAAATATTCATTTTCTTACTCCTGCCCTTGATCAAAACATCCCACTTTTGGTTAAGGACAGAAATATCTCAACCAAAAGTTGGAATATTTTGATCTAGGGTAGGAGTAAAAGAAACAATGTTTATATCATTAGGCACTTGAATTCCTAGCTCCAACAGGAAAGAAATTTTTAAATATGCAATATGGTTTACAAGTTTGAGGTACAATGCCTTCTTTTGCTATTAGAAAGTGGTCTCTTTGCTTGCTCTATGCATTCCACATTGTTGAATAAGATGTATTTAGCAAATCGCTTTTTGTTTTATTCCTTGGGTGCTGATTTGTAAATAAAACATACATGTAAGATACAATTTCACAATTCATATGTCTGACTTCAACATATTTTGGATGAGGGCAACTTTTTGTAGGGATTTGTTTAAAATGTAAATGTTTGTATTGTAGGAAAAAAATGTCATGACTAGACACATTAATTGAATCTAAACACAGCTCATTGTGTTTATTCTCTCAAAATAAGGAAGACAATGAATATTATTGTAAGTTTTTTATGCTTCCAATTAAATTGTGAGTTTGATCATTAACAAACTTAAATCTCAATTAAATTGTTTGAAATATTAATCCAATGGTTGAGCATCAAATGAAGTAATAAGTTGTATACTTAATATCATAAGATTAATCAACCCATTCCACTGTACCAACCACAACGAAAAATCATCATACTTATCTCATCCAATTGAGATTTCTATAACGAACAACCAATAACTGTTAGAGTTGTCATAGAGAACTAAACCTTACCAACATACAACAATTTACCCTATTTAAAAACAACCCCATGACTATGGAACCATTCCTTGCCTTTGCTTATCCCAAATTTGCCATAATATTTTTTTTTTAATTTTCATTATGTTACACAAAGATAAAAGTAGTAAAATCAATACCTTCATAGTATACTAAAAAATAAAGTAATAGAAAAAATAAAAGGACAAAAAATTAAGGAATTTTTAAATTTCTCACTTGAAAGGTTACCAAGCCAGTTTGTCATCAATAGGTACCCTTTGTAACAAAATCATCCCCATTGGTGACTTTATACTGCTAGCTAAATTTTCTATAAATGCAGTTTAATTCAAAGTCAGTGTTTCATAATTAAAAAATCTAACCCATATGAAATCATCTTAAGGATTTTCAAAAATTTTAAAAACAAATCCTTGTCAAACACAATAATAGTTCAAGCAATCATAATGCACCTCAGTTGCACTAGAACTTCTTTATTACGAAACCTTGCAAACATAGTCAATGTTTGATATGAGCAACGTGTCCATATCAAAATAAAAAACAAAAAGGAAGAATATGTTTCATACCTACAATGCATAATATCACATTCTAAACCTCAATCATGTTTCCGTTGACGTGTAAAACCAATGGATTCGCTCAATAGCAGTTGAGAAAAGGTGCAACATTGGCAAAATGACAACAATAAGAGAAAATACAAACTCAAATTTAAACCCCAAAACATTGGGTTTTGACATAGAAAATAAGGGGAAAACATTAATCTATGTGGTTTAGTGAGATAATAATCCAAGTCACCAAAACTAGCATAAATTGGCGAGCTAGGGTTTGGTCAAGGTGTTCTTGAATTTTGTTGAGGGGAAACACAGAGAGGAAGGTGGAAAATATTTTAATAGGTTTATTTTTCCTAACCATCGCCTATAAAGGCCAAAAATGACATTAGTGTGAGAGAAGTGAAAGGGAGAAACAGTGTTGTAAAACTTAGATCGGACCGGTAGATTTGACCTATCTGATCAAGAATTGGTCTTGAGACCAATATGGCCAAGTAATAAATCAGATGATGATATCATTAAATTGGACAAAAATTGGATCAGACTGGCATAGCTTGTTGACCTCATTTACAGGTGCACCGGGTTTATAGGTGCTCATATTATTGAGCAAAGCAACACATAAAATAATAAGAAAATAAGGAAGAAAAAGAAATAAGAAAGAAGAGTTTTCAAGAGAGAAAAATAAGAAATTTGCATAATTAAGCGTTCTACATCTGATTGGGAAAGTGAAAGAAAAAATGGAGAACGTAAAATAGAAAAACAAGAAGAAAGAGGGAAAGGGGAATCATAGGAATGTGCAGCGGTTGTATGTATGTTGTTTGTGAGTGTGATATGAGACAAGGAATTTAGGGTTACTAATGAGTAACATATGTGGGCCTATTGGGCTGTTAGGTAATTTAAAATATTTACAATTGTGGGCTTGTATAATAAATAATTTAAATAATAGTTGTTGACAAAAAAAAGTTATATAATTATAAAAACTTTTAATATTGGAATTGAATTTCTAATGAGATACTACATTCTAATGTTATCAGACTCGGACCGGTCATCGACTAGGTCGGGGTACTGGGTCACTGGATCAGGGGTCGACCCAGTGGGTCACTAGTTGACTCGCATGAACCGGTATAAATAAAAAAAATTAAAATATATAATACTTTGCATGAAGTTACACAACAAGTTAAGTAGCTTAGTGGTAAGTTTGCTTCCTAGAGCCTAATATGTAACCATGTTTGATTCTCCACAAGACCAGTTTTTAAATTTTAGTTAAAATTGGCTTGTTTTTAACTATTTCCTACTTTAACAATAAATATAAAATTGCAAAAGATGACACACACGTAAAGCAATGGTGCAGGCTGTGCAGTTGCCTCACTGACACACACGTTAAAGCAGCGGTTCAACCAGCTTCGGGTTGTATCCGAATTTCACCGGTTAAACCCGGTTTGAAATCAAGTTAGTGACATCACATCTGGTTCAAATACATTTCCGATCTAATTAACAACTTGACCCGGCCATGTGCCCGGTAGCTACATTCAGTAGTTATAAAAAAAAAAATTCAATGTACACATATTTTTATTATTAAGCTTGCAGTGAAGGACATGCTCTTGGGATTTGTCCTCTTCGACTGAAAGTTTAAGGAAGCGGTTAGAATGGGAGCGGTTTCCGTGGCAAGATTTCCATAGAGGGAGTGTCGATGTTCAAAGCAATGGGGGACCAGGGAGAAAAATGCAAAAGTCACTAGAGAAAGAAAGGCAAGCGTAGAAGGATTTGGATGGGAGAGATCGGGCAATGCCTTCCAGATCTGGGTGGAGGGGAAATTAGGGTTTTATTTCAGAGGACTTAAAAGTCATTGTCCATTTTTTTTAAAAAAAGAAAGAGAGTTTTTTAAGAAAAAACAATGGTCCACCATAGACCATATGCCGTGGTGGTGCACCCTAGAACTTGTCTAAGTTTTTTCTCAAAATTTAAATTACTAAATGTAATTGAACATATGTCTTCAATTAGGAAATTAATAAATTATCAATATGTTGTTGTTTCAAGTGGAATTGGACTAAGATCTCCTAAGCAAGGTATCGAGCTTAAGCCTTGTAGATGAAAGATGTAGTTGGATGAGGAGATCCCATTAAAAGTGGTCAGCTAAGTTCCTCAAAAGAGATTAGTTATCGGCAAAATTGATAGATACTTCATATAAATGACAAGGTGACAAAAAAAAAATAGTGAAGTCACATTTTTTACGTAAAAAGATGGGTTAATTATATCGTGAGAAATTATTTTTTGAACAAAATTCAAACACTGCACTTTATTGTAATATTTATATATATATATATATATATATATATATATATCAAAATTTGATATTCCTTTACCTATATGTACTAAGTTGGCCGACCCTAGTGGACAAACAAAGGTGTAAAAGAAAATTAAATAGCAAGTAATGGAAACAAATGAAGGCTCACAGAGAAAGGTTGATTTTTGTTTTGGCTTTTGGGCAATGAAATTAGAAGCAGTGGCGGTCCAAAAATTTTCTTTAGTGGGGGCAAAGAAATAGTCTATAATATTTTTACATACCAAAATTATTATAAGCTTTACAAAAGGCATATAATCTCATGACAAACAAAAAACCAAACACCTAAACTTCTACAAAGTACAATTGTCCTTTATGCATTTTCATATTTTGAAAATGTTGTATGATTTTTCATTGTCAATACCATATAGTATATCTCTCTCTATGTATGTAACCAGACAATCATTCAAGTTAGAAGTCACTGAATATTACAGCTTCTGTTAGGTAACATTCTTTTGTAAATTTTTATTTGTACAATTGTTATACTGCAGAATTTTGAATTATTTAAAGCCAGTGTAATCTATTTCCACTGGTTTACTCGCATAGTCACATGATGCTTTATGAATATTTGTGTTATTTGTTGGCTAGTTTTAGCTTTTCGATGCATGATGATTTTCAAAGTATCTTGCAGCTCAATTGTGAGCCTAAATCTTGTGATTCATTGGCATTTGGTATTCGGAAGTTGAATTGCATGAGGCATTAGTAGCGTTAATGAAAATGAACAATGTTAATTGAACTTTTCTATAGGAAAGAGTTTCTAACACTCCTCGTTCTCGTGAAGTAATGGCTGCTTGATGCTTTATCCATGCTTTTCTGCGCTACACAGAAGGAGGATACTGTTCATCTTGAACTCTACTAGGTATGCACTCTGAGTTGTGTTTTAAATTTTGATAATGAGTTGGTGTTGATTTTGTTTAAATTTATATATCTTCCGGTTTAGCTTTATTTATTTTACAAAATAATTATTAACTTTTATAGGTTGTGGAGATTTCTTTTTAATCATTCTTTTCCAGTAAATAATCCAAACAACATAAAGAAGTTTTGATAAAATTAAGTAGTGCTGAATTATGAGGTTTTTCAGAAAGCTTGTAAAAACTTAAATGTGAGAGTTTTGCTTAAGTCGAACGTAGCACTTGCCGTGTATCAAACTGTTAATGAGGATCGCGACATGATTCCAAGATTCTTGTTGCTGTTTTTCCCTGTTGAAAAAATAGTTTTATTTTTCCCACAAGAGAAAATTAACAGTCACATAAAAGTGCTAGACTGATCACTTTCCCAAAACACTCTCAAAGGACCAGAGTCGAAGGATGCCCTCCGAAGTCCAAAGTGTTCGGTATGGCTATTGTTTTTACTTCCGAAGCTTTTTTTTTTTTTTTTTTTTGATTCATTGGAAGAAAAAAAACAAAGCTCAGCCTAAACTATCCTTGAGAAGAAGGGTAGATAGGTGAGAAGAGGGAGCATCCTGTTGGGAATAAATGTGTATACCCAAGATCCAATTCATTATGTAATCAATTCTAGTTTTTTCTTTCTTTATCATATTTATATTGTTTGATATAATAGTTGATTTGATAATGTCCTTGATTAAAATTAAAGATTTGTTATCATAATAGAGATTATGAAAATGAGAAACAAATCTCTTATAATTTTAATCTAAAATTGTTCTTGATCATAGGGTTGTTAAGAATAGGATATTAATAATCCGGATAGAATCAATATATATGTGATAGTATCCATTGGATGAATATTAATATATCTCATTTATTAATTTACATATATAGATGATGCACATATGGATGTGATCATTGAACTGACTCAAATTGAGATTTCCTAATGGTTAATATTACCTTAAACTGTCAATAGGAAACTCTCAAGAAGAAATGTAAAATTTTCTTTGACCTGAGAGTATCATAGTAATTAACAAGTCATTTGTTGTATTTTAATTCCGGACACCTAATGCTTTAGAGCACTAGTTGAATGGAAATTGGATATAATTAAATGCTTGTAAAATTAATGATTTTTCAAGAAGAAATCCATCAACTCTAGGTAATGAGTTTGAGCTCTATAATAAAATTAAGACCTTGGCCAGGGCAATTGAATGAATGAATAAATGAGTTTCTTAAGTCATTCATTGAATAAATTTATAGATTAACTTATTTGAATTTGACGTGAATACCATATTCTAGAGTTAATCCAGAGCTGTAAGTGATGGAAGAAAATATTATATAATTCTTCTATTGGTTCTTGAAAGTAAAAATATTACTTCATGCTATCTGGATGTTAAGGAATGTTGCTAGACGCCTACCTTGATTAGTAAGATTAATTTGATTAATTTACTACCAACTTAGTATTGAACCTACGGGGTCACACACAAACGAGTGTGCTAATCTTTGCTAGAAAAATTATTTTATTTGATAAATTAAATTAGAGAATTTAATAAATAATTTTTCTATGTGGAATATTACTATATTCTTTGCTAGCACTAAGAATATAATTAGTACGTGTATATTAAAGAAATATATCTCCTTATTAATGTGGAAGTTGTCCACAATGATAATTTGTCAAAGTGACGAAATCTGTGTAGGTGGGATTCATGAGTAAAAGATGCAAGTTTCTAGAATTTCAAAATGCTATTTGAAATGGCAATAAGAAAGATAACAGACGAATGTTATCCATTGGCTGAATCAATTTCAAATTTGATTTGAAATAATGATTAAAAGATAATATCTTTTCTATAATAAGTTATTTGAAAAGATAATATTTAATCCACTGGTTGAATCAATTTCAAATTTGATATGAAATAATGATTAAAAGATAATATCTTTTCTATAATAAGTTATTTGAAAAGATAATATTTAAATCAATTTGTTTCATTAGATAAGATCTATGCTGAAAATAAGATTAGAAATTGAAACTGCATCTCATGGGCTGGAACACTTATAAAAGGAGTGCCTTCTCTTCTCTAACACACACTAACTGAAAATACCAAGGAGAGGTTTAGTTTTTAAATATATATTGTTCCACTCATTAAAGAGGTTGAAGCAGAGGTTAGCTCTCAGTGTGGATACACATGGAGTCTTCACAATATTGAAGAATTTTATTATTCAAGAGCTGATATCTGGGTACGAGTTTATATTTGCTTTCACTATAGTAGTATGATTTTAAACCAAAATAGATCATTTTATTCCGCTATGCGTGTTGTGAACACATTTTTTTCTTTCACATCCCATAACAGAAGAGGCTGGGACTGCCTGACACCAAGGGTGGCCAAATGATAGGCTACATTATTAGCATCTCTACTAATGCAACTAAAGGTCACTGTCCAAGGACGATTAACTAGTTCCAGAATCCTCCCAACCAGCATTGGATGATTATGTAGAGGGGGGCACTCACGGGACTCCAAAACAGCATAAACATTGCTTTTTATCAGTTTCGCAGCACAGTTGAAGAAGACCATGATCCCACGCAAGCTGTAGGCCATGAAGAATGGCAATAAGCTCAGCCTTTTCAACATCTCCCTAACCATCATAGGAAGAGAAACCAACTAACCAGCTAGCATCATGATCCCGAATTACACCACCCGAGCCAATATCATTAGAAGCATGGAGATAACTCCGATCCACGTTCAACTTCACAGTACCCAAGTTTGGAGGAGACCAGGTAGGAATGAAAAGAGGTGTCAGAGTTGTGACCCCCTGCTCTGACAAAACTGAAACCATGTCATCATGGAGATGATAAATATTACGCATAACTTGTTGGAGTGTCAAGTGGTCTTGCTCAAAAATTCTGTTGTTGTGCCACCGCCAAATCCACCAAAGTGTTGCAGAGAAGATGAAACCATCCTTAGACTTAAGTTGTTTTCTTAGCCAAATCTTTGGATTAGAACTCATGAAGCAAGGTTTATAGAGGAAGGATAACTGGAGCCAAACTTCTAAAGCATAGGGACAGTCTCTCAGACAATGAAAAATATCCTCAGGCTGAGAGCAACTATTGCAACCAGGAGAATGAGCAATTTGTCTGTGAAATCGCAAGGCATTTGTGAGGAGGGAATCATGTAAAACAAGCAAGCACAATAATCTAATTTTCTCGGGAACTTTCAACTTCCACAACCACTTAAAATGTCCACCAATTGCCAGATCAGTGGCTTGGTCCTTCACATAAAGCCATTGGTATGCTAAATAGGAGGAATATATGCCATTAGATGAATGCCGCCATATAGTCAGGAAAGGATGGGGCCAAAGACAGCTCCATATTCTGAAAAATTTGCCTGCAATTTTCATAAATAGGAGTATATAAATGGTTAACAGTCCACTCCTCATTATCCACAATGTCCCAGATAAGTAAGTTAGTATCAACTATATGCACGTAGGGAACTTGTTGACACAGACGGCCAGACACGTGCCAGTCACCATACCAAACCGAGGTATTACCTTCTCCAAAACAGAATTTAAAGCCATCAAGAATATTATCTTTGACTTTGACTATACTCCTCCAAATATAAGAATCCCCCGTATGAGTTTTAGTACTTAGGAAAGAATTATTATTCAGATATTTGCTAGATAGGAATCTGACCCAAAGCACATTCGGGTTATGGATCATACTCCAAACTAGCTTCCCCACAAGAGCAATGTTTGCACGATAGGCCTTGCGAACACCTAACCCACCATCTTGCTTCAAAGAAGTGACCATGTCCCAATTAACTAGGTTCAGGCCATTCTTATCACCGGAAGAAGACCACAAAAAATTCCTAGACAATCTATCAATTTCCTCACAAAGAGTTTTAGGAAGAAGAAAAACCTGCATCGAATAAATAGGTATAGATGCCATCATAGAATTCACAAGGCATAATCTACCAGCTCTATTGAGAAGTCTCCCTTTCCAATCCGCTAGTCTACCATGAATTTTCTCAATAATATGATGAAAAGTATGCTTAGTAACTCTACCCCTGATAAACAGAAAGCCGAGATACTTTCCTAAATCATTCACACTCTTCATACCACAAATTGCATGGAATCTATTTTTCATAGATGCAGGAACCCCTGATAAGCACATGAGTTTGGACTTAGCAAGATTAATTTTCAATCCGGATTCCATGCAAGAACTCTCAAGAGTATTGTGAATAAGTCTCACTTGAGAATCTTTTGCCTTGGAAAAAAGCAACACATCATCCGCAAATAGGAGATGAGATAGAGTTGGTCCACCTCTAAAAATAGAGATAGGTTGCCAAATGCCATTATCCACTAGTTGTTGGATATAAAGATAGAGTCTTTCCATGCACATGACAAATAGGTAGGGAGAAAGTGGATCTCCTTGCCTGAGACCACGGTTAGGGGTGAAGTTCTCAGTTCTAGAACCATTCCACACAACTGAGAGAGAAAGGGATGTTACACACCACATGATCAAGGAAATAATATTAGGAGGAAAATTGAACTCCTTCAAAACCTTCTCCAAAAAATCCCATCTCACCCGATTATATGCCTTTTCCAAATCGGTCTTAAACGCCACAGTCCCTTTCTTGGCTTTAGATTGATGCATGAAATGAATCACTTCTTGGGCAACAATAGCATTATCAGTAGTTCCTCTCCCAGGAATAAAACTACTCCGAAGAGGACTGATCAGATCCTCCAAATAAGGCCGAATTCTCTGCACAATAACCTTAGAGATAATTTTATAAACCACATTACACAAATTGATAGGTCTAAGTTCTCTAAATTTATTTGGATGATCCACCTTCGGAATGAGGACAATCAAGGTCTACACAATACTAGGATCAGAGGAACCACTCCCAACAACATCCCTAACCAACTTCCAGATATCATTTTGAACAATATGCCAGTACTTCTTAAAGAAAAAAGGTTGGAAGCCATCAGGATCGGGTGCTTTAAAGGACTTCATGCTCATTAGGGCTTTCTTAACCTCTTCTCTTGTAACTGGGGCAACTATAGCATTAGAGGCTTCCACACCAATAATAGGAAAATACCTAATATGGATGGAAGAGCTGTTGTTGGTCGCAGGCAGGCAAAAAAGCTGCTTGAAATACTTCAGAGCTTCATCTCTCAGCATCTCAGGATCGTTACACTAGACACCCAAATCAAGGAGAATACTATGAATCGTGTTACGCCTTCTTCTAGCAATAGTCTGTGTGTGAAAAAATCTAGTATTTCTATCACCGGAGCGTACCCAATTCTCCCTCGACTTTTGGAACCAAAAAAGTTCTTCTTGCTTTAAAACTTCTCTGAATTCAGTTTGGAGCTCAGCTTTAAGTAAGATAATGTCTGATGTCTATCTATACTCCAATTCCTCCTAAATACCATGGACTCTCGCCTCCACCCTCCTTTTCCTACGAAAGATATTTCCAAAATAATAGAATTAAAAGTTTTTGAATTATCTCTCACCTTATTAAGCTTGTTTGAAATACCTTCAAGCTGAGACAACCAAGCTTCCTCTACCATTGGCATATAATCAGGATGCCTAGTCCAGGAAGCTAGGAAACACCAAGGTCTATCAACTCTCCGCACCTCAAGCTCTTTGAGATGAAGAATAATGGGACAGTGATCAGAATGCACCCTACATAATGTTTTTGCATGAGCTCCAGGGAAGAGGCGTCTCCAAGAACTATTTGCTATCACATAATCAAGCTTTTTGGCCATGCTAATGCTTCCAACTTCTTTTCGAAACCAAGTAAACTTGTAATCCTTAGCTTCAACCTCCTGCATATCACAAAGTTGAAGCACCTCACGGAAAAGATTAGCACATGAAATGTTAAAGTTGCCTCCCCTAGTTTCCGTAGAGCATAGAACTTCATTAAAATCTCCCGTCATCATCCAAGGAGGAGAAGAGATGGACTAGAGATAAGCCAGATGACTCCAAAGAGTTTTCCTCATAGAAAAAATGGGGCGAGCATACACTACAGAGCACCACCAAGCATTATTTTTATAAGTAATAGAGAAGGTAATAACCTAAGGGTGAGAATCCACCAAGGTAACCACATAATCTCTATTGTATTCACAAAGGACCCATATACCACCCATATGGCCTTCAGCCTCTTGAACGAAACAAGCTTCAAAACCTAACCTATCCCAAAAAACCTTAGCGTTTTCAAATTTGCAATAAGTCTCATACAAACAGATCATATTAGGTTTAGAATTCCTAATAATATATGTCATATATCTACGACCATTCTTATTAATGGCTCCTCTTATATTCCAAGATACTATATTAAAGTTCGTAATATACATGGAATAAAGGGAAGGTGGCATAAATTAGCGTAAGCTAATTTGGTCCAGGATCAAAATGAGGTGGGTCCTCAATCATTTGGAAGTTTGTATCCACAATCTTCGGAGGCATGTCAACTTTTGTTGCGGGCTAGATGGAGGAAGTATTGTTTGCTATGGATGAACTAGCAAACACGTTTTTGCCTCCAATGTTAACGATAGCTTTAGGCGTCATGCTTCTAGTGGGACCACTTGTATCACGAGCCTTGGATGCCTTGGGAGTAGAAAGATCAACAACTGGTTGCTTCCCACGTGCAGTATTTTTCCTAGTAGAGATAACTACACCTTTGGTTGGTCCCACAGATTTATTGACCACCAAATCCTTTCTGTGATTTGCATGCGCCATGTTACTTTCTTTACGTGGACGCTTTTTCTCAAGATCTTGGGCATAGGTGCCTTTGTAGGTATTCTTAGGAAGAGTTACCTCATTTTTGGAAGTTTCTGGCCGTTGAGCAGTATCCATTTAACTCCTTAATTCCTTCATCATTGCGTCATAATTGGATTTTGATTGTTGTTTATGGTTTCCTTTTTTCTTCCTTTACACAATCATCCAATCCCCGTGAAGATCAATCTTGCCATTATTACCATTATCTTGGATATTAATATTCTCCGAAATAATAGGTAACGTATTAACAGGCGTATCTTCCGCATTGATTACAGCTTCTCCAACCACTTGCTTCGCCACTGGAGGATTTCGCACCATCTCTTCGTGATTGGTTTGGCCCTTTGGTTTCAAGTGACAGTCCTTGCTCTATGCCCATAGTGCCCACAATGTCCACATAACAGGTGAAGACCTTCATAGTCAATACGATACCAATGTCCCCTTATGTTGACTCTACCAATTACTGGCTTACTGAGGTTAACCTCAACACAGACCCTTGCAAACCTTCCTCTTTCTGCATTCAAAGTGTTGGTACCACTTTAATAGGGTTTCCAATAACTGAAGCAAGTCCCAGCAGAAAACTTTCATCATAGAACACCATATTTAGACTTGGGAATCTAATCCAAACAAGAGTGCTATCAATACTGTCTGCCTCCGCAATGAAATCAGGCGACCAAGTTTTCACTATTAAATAGTGATAAAAAATCATCCAAGGACCCTAACTCATCACTTTCCATCTATCCTCCAAAGCATCAAATTTCACCATAAAATAGCCATGTCCAACATCTCTCAAATCAAATCCCTGTTGGAGTTTCCACAATGCTTTCAATTTAGAAAGCATAGTATGATATCCAATGTTTTTGCCAAGTAACTTGATGATTAGTGCTTCCGTCCAAGGCTCACACAGTTTGTTGAAATAGCTCTCTTCCACAAGAACCTTCGATAACAAATTATTCCTATCCTCAAACTCTATTCTCAAGAGATTGCTTGCAAACAGGTCGCATCTTTCTTTTGGGGGAACAGAAGGCTTCCCAACAAGTTTGTCACGAAATGAACAAGGCTTCGTTCCACCGAAATCCAGGGGATCTGCTAGTGGTTTGTCACCACTTGAAGAGTTCGCTGCAAACACGAAACTCTCAGGCTTCATCCCAAAAAAATAGGAGTTATTAATATATTATACTATTTCAGCAAGCAAAAGCTACTTCCGAAGCTTATGCCTTGTATGTTTTGTGTTGGTAAATATTTATATCTATAATTTAAAATTTAACATAAAAATATTGTTTTCTCTATCAGCTTTTTAAAAACCTATCCACTCTTTTCTAATCTTATATGAGTTAGCTCCTATCCTTTTGGGATTTATTGACCGGCTCTATATATCTTGCTACATGCACTATGGATATCTTGCTACTTGCACTTGGAGATTGTCTCTCACATTCAAGTTTTAAATGGCCAGTATCATGCAACACATTCAAAACCATTGTTATCAAAATCGGACCGGACCGGCCGGTTCAACAGGGAATCGGTCTGGTGACCGGTCCGGATACTCTATAAAATCGAAGGAATTCAGAACCAGTGGAAATCGGTCAAGAACCAGTACCAAAAACCGGTTTGAACTGGTATTTTTTAATTTTTATTTATTTTCATTAAAAATTTTAAATTTAATATAAAATATTTTAAAGATAAATAAAAACACATATTTAATAAATATTTCAAATAGATATAAATTAGTTTATTAATTATTATTATTATTTTGTTGTAAAACATATAATTTGCTCATTTATATTAATTTATAATTTTTTTATATCTTGATTATTGATAATTTTATATTATATTAATTTGTCATTTTCTTTCTTTATTCTAAATGTAAGTTTGTTATTGTTAATGGACATTATTTTATTTTATTAAAATTTGAACTTAAGTATTATGGTATATTTGATTAAACTTTTATATATAATTTGAATGTTAAAACCTTGTAAAGTGATGTTTTAAGTTTTATTTTAGTTTTTAATGTTATAAAGTTATGTGATATTATATTTATTTAATATTATTTTATAAATTATTTTATTATTATTATTTTATTAATACCGTTTTGACCAAGGTTCAACTACGGTTGAACCATTGAATCTTGAACCAGTGCCTTGACCGGTTCAATGACCGGTCCGATTTTAAAAATATTGTTCAAAACAACACAAAAGATAACCCTTTAAATGGCCAGTATCATGCAACAGATTTTGATCAACAGCTCCACTACCTAAAACCTTCCACTAACTCGTATCTAGAGAACACAAATTTTGATCTATATGCATATAAAGACAACAAAGTTGAAGCAAGTTCTCCATGGCACAGGGACTTACTTGGCTAATATTCAGATTTCTCTCGATCTTTGCAATTCCATTTCCATGCTTACAAACAATAATAAGTTTCTTGAGGGCATAAGAGTTGAGAAGGAAAAGAATATGGTTTAAGAGTTATAAAGAAAAAGGGAGAATGAAATGGATTTCAAAACACTGAAATGAAAATAAAATGAAGGAAAATGATATGAGAAAGAAAGAGAAGGAGATGTCAATGTGGGAGAAGAATACACTCATGAAATGTGGGTATGAGAGTGATAGATATGGAGAAGGAGAGAGACGCGATAATGAATCCGGAAAGAATAATACAAATCATGGAAGAGTGTGTGGTTACACCAATTTGTGTCCGTTACTTAGAGTGTGTTTGGTCCGGCTTAATTTTGATTTAAAAGTTACTTTTAAGTTTAAGTTAAAAATTAGAGCTTAAAAAAATAAGTATAAGCTGTTTGTCAGATTTCCTTTTTTTTAGCTTAAAAGCTCCTTTCAAGCTAAAAGCTGTTTGATAATTTTTTTCAAAATGTTAGTTTTATTAAAATTAGTTATCACGTCTAATGAAAAATAAATTTATAAAATAAAAAATATTGTGCAAAATTAATTTAATTTACATAAATTTATTTTAATGATAAAAGATTAAATAAAAATATTAAGGGTAGCAGGAGCCTTTAGACAAAAAGAGTGGCGGGAGTCTGATCAGAAAGAGTGGCAGGAGTCTCTTTGAGAATTTTAGAAAATAAAAAGAAATTAAAATAAGCCTCAGCATGGAATCGAATAGCAGCCTCAGGAGAAAAAGCTCCGCTTAAGCTGGGAACAAGCTGCTCTAAGGAGCTTTTTTTAAAAGTTACTTTTTTATAAAATTTACACTATAAAATAAGCTACTTAAAATTTAAGAACTTTTGTATAAATATTGTTTGGCCCAGCTTCTCCTTTTAAGGAGAAAAAAAAGCTGAAATTAAGCTGGGCCAAACACACCCTTAGTTTGTGGGGTGTGAAGTTACTTTAAACTCCTTTGCTTGAGAGAATGATATGCAAAAGTTTTAATGACAGTTTAGTAACTAATGAAATAAATTTGTTTAAGATGTTAAAGAGTATATAGCAAATGGTAAAATGAGAAGAGTATGTCACATAAGTAATAAGGCTTAAATGGATGAATCTATGCTTTCTGAAAACCTGAGATGACAATGTCATAGCCGGCTTCTCAAAATTTATATATTATAAAGAGATAGATAGATATTTGCTCAATTTTTAAATTACTGAATTTAACTGAACATATGTCTTCAAATTAGTCAAGTAACATTTTTTATGTTAAAAGATGGGTCATAGCGTGAAAAAATAATTTTGGAACAAAATTTAAATACAGCATTTTATTGTAATTTTTTTTTTTCATCAAAACTTGATATTCTTTTACCTATATGTACTAAGTTGGCCGACCCTAGAGGACAAAGATGTAAAACGAAATTATACAGCAAGTAAAGGAAACAGATGAAGGCTTATAGAAAGCTTGGTCTGTGTTTTGGCTTTTGGGCAATGAAATTGGAACTTGGAAGTCACTGAATATGACAGCTTCTGTTAGGTAATCATTCGTCTTTAGTAAATTTTTATTTGCACAATTTATTATACTGCAGATTTTGAATATTTAAAGCCAGTGTATTCTATTTCCGCTGGTTACTCACATAGTCACATGATGATGATGCTCTACGAATCTGTGTTATTTGTTGGCTAGTTTTAGTTTTTTGATGCATGATGATCTTCAAAGTATCTTGCAGCTCAATTGTGAGCCTAAATCTTGATATTCTTTGGCATTTGGTATTAGGAAGTTGAATTAAATGGGGCATTAGTAGCCTTATTGAAAATATAAAATGCTAATTGTACTTTTCTAAAGGAACGAAGTTCTGTCCCATTCATGTTCACTTCTAGTGAATCTTTCAATGACTATGTGCATGAGCTCCACTTAAGCAATTACTTATTCCTACGAAATATCCTTTGGTAGCTATCACGCTGAAGAATGAATTCCCCATCAAGTAGAGACATGAACTAGAAAGGTTCGTTTATACTCAAAAGCTTCATTAATTCTTCCACTGCAGTATTTTCAATCTGCAATATCAATGCATTTTCCATATCTGTACTTTTGCTCATCATAGGTTTGGGTAACATATCCTTATTTAAAATTCCAAGAACAGCATCCAAATCTAGATAAAGAGGATACCCTGCTCCAACAGGAAAGAAATCTCTAAATATGTGAATGGTTTACAAGTTTGAGGTGCAACGCCCTCTTGTGCTATTGGAAAGTGGTCTATGCTTACTCTATGCTATCCACATTGTAGAAAAAGAAACAGCTTTTTGTTTTATTCCCTAAGTGCTGATGAGTTATAAATAAATATGCATGTAAGATACAAGTTCACAATTCACGTGCCTGATTCAATATATTTTGTGTACACAAAATGGGATGAGAGCATTTTTCTGTAGGGATTAGTTTAAAATGTAAATGTTTGTATTACAAGTTAAATGTCATGACTAGACACATTAATTGAAACTAAACACGGCCCAATGTATTCTCATTCTCTAAAAATGTGGAAGACAATTAAATACTATTGTGAGTTTGTGATGCTTCCAACGATTTCTGCTGTAACGTTTGGAAAGGCTTTGTAGCATCCCATATAAAAAGCATGTTAACTGTGAACTGTAGGGAGTTTATGAAATGAACTTTGGGTGCATTTCCCTTAATCATTGAAAGATGGAAGGCAAGCCAAGGTAAGACAAGTCTAACAATTTATAGCGTGTTTGAAAACCCGTTAAGAAGGACGCAATCACATTTGGAATGAGAAACGTATAACTAATAACTTCTTAAAATCACATCTAAGATGGGGAAAATCACATCTGAGATATAAAACCAAACACACCATTAGTTATTTGAACCCTGGAAAACATGTCCTCCCTTGATAACCTTAGCAGGTTTGGCATCTTTTCTTGTAACAGATCCTTGAAACCCATCGCATCCCAACTCCACTGCCATAGGACTCCTTGCCTTGTATGGCAGCCATTACCTGACTCAGGCTAGAAATTGCTTCTTTTTATTCATCTTTGAGAAATAGTGCACAGAAGACAAAATATTGCCTCAATTTTATTGGCAAGTTCAAATAACTTAATCTCAAGGCTGGCATGACTAAGTTCTCATGCTGTAAACTCCTTAGTTTTCTTTCCTTGACGTAGAGCCAGTCATGTTCCTCTCTTATAAAATGCAAAACACTTTCTAATGCTACTACTGCAGGAGGAACTCCCCCACACTTGACTCCTTGGTATGCTTCAGTGGCACACTAATCCATGATGTCATCCAGGGTGTGAGCTGCATCATTTATAGCTCTGTTGGAGAACTGTTTTTCCTCAGCATCTTCAAGCGCAGCCTTGACTGTAGTGAGCAAGCTAACAAGCCTTTTCATATCTTGATTGGAAACAAAAAATAGTCACAACTATTCACAAAAAAAAAAAAAAAAAAATAGTCACAACTCCTTTTGAATGAGCGAGTTCAAATTCTCAACCACAATTTCAAAGACAGCCTCAATTCCTTTTGAATTTGAAAGGGTTGTATTAAGTAAGAAGATTAACAAGGACAAGTTTTGTGTGGACATTACAGGTGAAAAAGTTGCCTACTAATAAAGCAATATTGGAATAATTTGTAAGAAAGCCAAGGTTTCTCAACCAGTAAGGCAGGGATCACCTACTTATTACTAAGCAATCTTGGAATAGTTTATAGGTGCAGAAGCAGCTGCATGCACAGAGCAGCATACACACTGATATGCCTTGTAAATGTCCAAGGGGTTTGGAGTATCATTCTTATATATGAGCAACTTCATGTTGATGATGATGGTTTTGATTTACCAATAACCTGATAAAAAAAAAATTGATCAACATAATTTCTTATGTAAAATGAATTACTAAAAAAATTAATAACAGAAGCGAAACTTAGAACAAAAATAATTTTCTGTGCTTTCTCAAATAAAAATAAATATAAAAAATGTGGTTTAACAACGAGCTTTGTAAATTAGTACGTACATATAATGTTTTGGTCTGTGTTACAATTACTATTGGAATGTATAAGTCGTTCCTTTTTTTCACTTATGTTCAAAATGTGTTTCTAGATGTTACCAAAAAAAGATGTTCTTTTAGATGCCTTGTTCTTTTTCTTGTTTAGTGATGTTTGTAGTAGAAAGTTTTTCTTTACCAATGTCTACAGGAGAGCTTGAAATCAGGGAAGAAATGCTCTGAGGATAAGTATGTAATGAAGTTGGATCATCAAGGTTATTGCAAATTTGCAAATACTCAAGTCTGGTCCCTGAGCCAACTAATGGGAGCATTTTCAGCCTCACTTAGCAGTTACAGAACAGAAAAATCAAATCACCTTTTGAGAATATGAAAACTGTAAATGTTGAATGCATTGAAGTTAGAAGAGAAAATACTGTATTCTCATCAAGTATGGTAAGCTGTCGTCATGAAGTTGACAGTTTAAATTATGCAAACACAAGACCTCAACATTTTGATGCTGAAAAGGAGACGGCAAATAATACAAATCTACTTTCTAATACATTGATATAAAGACCATAAGAGTAAAAAATAAACAAATCAGCAAAGAATACAAATATCTGAAGTTTGTACAGCTACATATTTGTCAAAAGCTTAAACTAGACTTCATTGTGAACTTAACTGAATGGAAGAAGCACTGAAATCTTCTAACATGGCCTGCAGGAAGCATCTAATTTTGGATCTCGAAGTCACAAGAGTTCTGACCACAAGGAAATATATAATTCAGTTTCAGAATAAATCACATTTACAGTATTACACTGGATGGAAACTGATCTCTGCATTACAAAAAGATCATACGTTTTATACAACCTGTCTTCTCTAACTGACTTAACCATCTTCTAACCAACCCAAACTAACTTAACTAAATCAGTTACATTCAGTGTAATATTCTCCCTCAAGTTGCAAGATAAATATCTAGAACTCCCAACTTGCCAATGAAAACTGATCTCTGCATTACAAAAAGATCATACGTATTTATACAACCTGTCACCACTAACTGGCTTAACTATCTTTTAACCAACCCAAATTGACTTAACTAAATCAGTTACGTTCAGTGTAATATACAGTAAAACAGAATAAGATCAGTTACATTCAGTGTAATATACAGTACAAAAGAATAAGATAAAAATCTGAAATAGGATGTAGAACATACCTGCTTTGGAATCATAATATTCACCACCTCGTTCGGACATCAATATGGGGAATGTGAGCTATTTTTGGCCAGTCCTCTCCCGTTACCTTCTGACATCTCTTCTCTAACTCCGGACAACCATCAATCCTCAAACTTTTCAGACTACTAAGGCTTAGGCTCATTGGAAGATATGTCAACTTGGAACAATAACCAATAGTCAATTTGCTAAGCAAGCCAAGGGTTCCAAAGCAGTCGGGTAAGGATTCTAGGTTTGGAAGATCCCATAAACCTAATGACTGCAGAGCAGTCATATGTTGTAAAGCCTCATGCAAACCTTCCACCTTTGTGCATCCGGCAATCCACAAATGCTCAAGACAAGTTAGGCATTGAAAACCTGCTGACACGTTGAACTTACCAGACCCCATAATTTCTAATTTCCTTAGAGAGGGCAACCCTTGTAGCAATACTTCCTCTGCCAATGACTTGAGGCTGTTGCAATCCCAGATACTTAGTTCTTGGATAGCATTATGGTTAATGATTTCTGTTGGGAGTACCTCAAATTTGGAAAGCCCCTCCAAATGTAGTCTCTTCAGAGAAGTAAGGTTTTGTAGCATCCCATCTGGAAAGCATGTTAACTCATCATTATATCTGAACCTCAGGGATTCAAGACTACTGAGTTTATGAATTGAACTTAGTAATTCTTGGTTGCATTTCCCTTCTATTAGTAGATCATTGATAGATGGAAGGCTAGGAAGACCCAACAATTTAGGACATTTAGTAATATGAAGTGTGGAAAGGCGCAGGAGCATGTTTTCCCCATCCTCCCTTAATAACCTTATTAGGTTTGGCAGCTTTTTGAGTAACAGAAATTCTAGATCCTTGAAAACTACTCCACCATGATAAGACTCCTCGTATAGATATTTTACATGAATCATATTAGATATCCTTAGATCCTTTAGAGAAGGTAGTTTCCACAATGGTGGAAGTAGTAAACAGCTTTTGCATTCCTTCAGCTGCAAATACATTAAATTTTTTAGAGAAGGACTAGACATCCATTGTGGGAAATGGGCACCTTCATATCCTACCATGTTCAAAGTCTGAAGATATTGGGTATGAGGTTGAAGAACTTCAAGAATCTGCTCTACATTTTCTTGTAATTCAGATTCTTCATATCCCTCCCATGACAAAAACAACTGGTTTAGTTGCTTGCTTGACATATTGGCCTCTTTAGCATCCATTACACTTTTCACTTTCTCCATATGCATTATACAAAGATCTCCTTTGAGCTTCAGTGGTCCCAGTTCTGCCAAAAGGAACCCTCTTTCTGTGCCAACAAAGTACGTGGTTAAACTCCTTAGGGAAGTCAATTTCCCTATTTGAGGAGGCAAGCTTGATAGTGAGCTGCAACCAAACAAAGATAGCTTTTGTAGAGATTTTAAGCTTGTCAAACTGTTAGGCAACTTTTGGAGAAGTCGACAATTATCTAATTTCAATATTTGCAAATTCCACAATTTACATAGCGATTCTGGAAGAGTTTCAAAGGCACCCCCAGAAAGATTCAAGTACCTTAGATGTTTTAAATTACCAATTGAAGATGACAATTCTTCTCTTGGTTCACAGCGAAGCACCCGCAAAGAATAACATTTCAATACATGAGGGAAAAGTTGGGCAGTTTTATAGCGATGTGGCAATATACAGGTCCTCAAAGATTTGACTTTATGCAACTGGATTGAATTGGCTTCCTCTGATGAATTCCAGGTCCACCTATGATCTGAGAGATGGTGGGTTCTTTCAGACAAAGTAGTTACAGCGGTGTCATTTGTAATGCAACGAACCTCTTCTGCAACGAATTGTGCAAGATCATGAACAAGATCATGCATCTTGAAACTTGTAACTTTGCCAAATTCATCTGTCTCAATATCCTGAAAAAATGATCTCCAATATAACTCATGCCACACACCATCACCAACATCTTCAACATCTAATATTTCATTACATGAAATGAATCCATTAGCCATCCAAAGTTCAATTAGATATTGCTTCCTTATTATTTCACCTTTGGCAAATATTCCACAATAAGCAAAACATTGTCTGAGTTTTATTGGTAAGTTCAAGTAACTTAATCTCAAGGCAGGCATTACAGAGTCTTCATTGCACGGTAAACTCCACAGGTTGCTTTCCTTAACAAAGAGCCACTCTTTTTCTTCTCTTTTGAAGCGTAAAAGACCTCCTAGTGCTTTTGCTGCAAGAGGCACTCCCCCACACTTCTTTACTATCTCCTTCCCTATCACTACAAGCTCTACCTGTTCTACCTCATTTGGTCCAAAGGCTTGGTGTTTAAACAATTCCCAACAATCATTGTTGGGTAGTATTGATAACTCATGAGGAGGGATTGTTCCCATGATTGCTGCAACCCTTGAGAGACGAGTAGTAACCAAAATGGAAGCACCTTTTGTCCCACAAGCCAATACAGATTTCAACCTTTTCCAATTCTCTTGTTTATCATCCCACACATCATCCAAAACAAGCAAATATCTTCTTCTTTGAAGCAGATCTTGAAGTTTTCTTAGTAGTGGCTCTAGATCCAAATCCTCACAAATACGTGCAGTTGCTGTTTCGATGATAGCTTTTGTCATTCTCTTTAAACTGAAATCTTCTGAAACACATATCCAAATTCTTAGCTCAAAGTGGATGACTACCTTCTCATGATTGAAGATAAGTTGGGCAAGTGTTGTTTTTCCAAGTCCGCCTAGACCAACTATTGGATAAACTGATAAATCATCAGAATGAGAAGCATCATGAACCAGAAAGTCTACAATTTTATCCATATCTTCTTCTCTTCCATAGACTTGTGGTTCAGCGATGAATGAGGTGGTTTGGCGCCACTCAATGACTCTGCTTCTTCTCTTTGGAACCATCTCAATCAAATGAAACTTAGTCCTTTCTGCGGCAATTTCTTCTAATCTCTCACTTATCCTTTTCATTCTCTTAGCAATTTTATAACGAAAAACAACATGCTTGGGATGAAAATAGGATAAACCAGAGCTTTGTACCTTATTAGAGAGTCCCCTGATTCCTTGGTACTCCAACCCCAATGCTTCATAGGCACACTCATCCAAGATGTCATCCAGGATGTGAGCTGCATCTTTTAACTTTTCCAGCCAATCTTTGATAGCCGTGTTTGAGAATTGTTTTTCCTCAGCATCTTCAAGCGTAGCCTTGATCGTAGTGAACAAGCTTGCAAGCCTTTTCATGTCTTGATCGAAACCCAAAAATAGTCCC
This sequence comes from Pueraria montana var. lobata, assembly GCA_026413185.1. Classification (NCBI taxonomy): domain Eukaryota; kingdom Viridiplantae; phylum Streptophyta; class Magnoliopsida; order Fabales; family Fabaceae; genus Pueraria; species Pueraria montana. Next base: position 80,108,843 of record CM048648.1, read on the forward strand.
AGCTCCTTTTTTATGAGTGAGTTCAAATTCTCAAGAACAACTTCAAGGACAGCCTCAGCCATCTTCCAACTTCTAACTCAAAATGAAAATGCAAGAGAGGTTGTATGGTTCAGAAATGGCAATGCAATGATATCTTCAAATTATAAGATCAAAATGCAAAGGAGATATGTAGCGTAGACTGAGAATTTGCAAGTCTCTCAGGCAATTGACTCGTGATATTTTATTGTTAAGGTCTTCTTTCCACTATTGATTATGGAAATTTCATAGAAGCAACGTTGGAAGAAAAGTAAACAATACATTACTTATGTTGCACTGACGTTTTAAAACTTATTGTATTGTAACTTGTAAGAGGTTGCTTACTTCAATCAATGATATTAATAAATAATGTCAAATCTAAATTTTTTTTTTAGCTAATTTTGTCTAAAATTTCACTTCAAAGTAAAGTAATATTTCCATTATTCAAATTCCATACTAACAATCAGTGTCCTGTATTTTAACTACCTTGTTAGAGTTAACTCCGTTAACCTCCTAAAAAAATTGTTTATTGACGAAATTTTTAATTTTAAATTAAATATCAACTCATGCATTACAATGATGTTGTAAATATGTTATAGAAATATTTTTTAAATATATAAAATTCATTTATTAATATTTTATTAAAACATAAAACAATAAGTAATAAAGATGTAACATAAAAAGCTATAATTCCTTCTTCTTTTTTACTACAAAAAGCTATAATTCCTATTAATTATAAATTGTTATTATTTTCATAAAATAATATTCTGATTTTACCTATTACGAGATTCGTAAATTTTTCCTTATAATATTCATTATTATGCTTAACTATCATTTAATATTGTAAGCATAGATAAAAATTATATTATAAATTTGATTTTTTTTTTTTAAAAAAAAAAAGACAAACTATTAAATGTTATTATTTTCTTTTGTCTACTTATCATAAATTATAGGTTTTGTAAATATAATATGCAACTTTTCTGAAAATTGAAATACTATGGGTCTATTAGGGTGATTTTTAGTTGTAAGTTTCAAAAAATTTAAAATAATGCAACTGCTTTTAGTATTTAAAAATAGTTTTTTTTCCCTACTTTTTTAGTTTCAAAATAAACTCATTTTGAAAGTTTCCTATCTTGTTAAAATTAGTTTAAGGTATGTTTGAGTGGTGGTGGTAGTGTTGATGATAGTGGCGATGGTGGCGGCGGCGGCGGCAATGATGGTTACAATGAACGTGGCAACAATAGTGGTGTGGCAACGATAGTGGTGGTGACAGTGCCGATGATGGTGGTGGAAATGGTGGTAGTAGTGACGATAGTAGTAGTAGTGACGACGGTCGAGGCGGTGGTAACGATGGTGGTGGCGATGCTAGCAATTGCGGGAAGGAGTATTGTAGCGAGAATGTGTTTTTTGAAAACCAGAAACTAAATTCATAATTTTTTCTTAGTTTTGAAATTAAATGTAAAAGTATTTTGAAATTGAGTTGAAAACTATTTTAGCCAAACATATTTTGTTTTAAAATTTGCATTTGAAAACCAAATATATATAAAAAAAATATAAAAAATAAAAAAAAACTGTTAACTACCCCCAAATGGGACCTAAGGATTTGTTTGATGATGTTAATTTGAAGGTCACTCTCTAAAATATTCATTGGTTATTATTTTTACTTCCTAAGCTTATAACTTGTATGGTTTGGGCTTCAAGCTTCTGTCGAGAATGCACAGATTTACTTTCCAGGATCAGCGGGCTAGTGTAGTGATGGTGGCTCATTTTGGATTTTGGTTGTTTAATATAATTATTTGCAAATTGTTCCTAATCATGTCATGGCAACTGTTGGCGTGATCAGTTAGTTAGCCTTTAATTCAAATTATTTAAATAATTGTAACTCATCTTTTATCTTATCCTCTGAATATCTCATATGTATGTATGTATATATATATATATATATATATATATATATATATATATATATATATATATATATATATATCAGTTGTATCACAATTATTGAATAAGAAAACCTAATTTATTCATCTCTCTATATGGTATCAGATTAGCCTACCGCTTTACAACCACCTCTCGATCCTACAAAGGCCTCTCTCACTACTTCTTCACTCATAGAACTCACCATTGCTTCTACCCTTCCTATCAAACTCGGTGCCAATAATCACCACACTTGGCACACCCAAATTACTCATCTTCTATAGGCTCATGATATATACGGATATGTTATCGGTGACACTCCCTGTCCTTCTCCAACAATTGGTGAAGGAGATGCAGCCACTGCCAACCCTGCCTATACTCATTGGAAGCGTCAGGATCACTACGTGTTCCTCACCCTTCTTGGGTCTTGCGGTCCCGATGCTCAAATTGTCATGACTTCTGCCACTTCTTCTGCTGCTACATGGATAAGATTAAACAAACAATATGCGAACAAATCTTGTACTCGTGTAATGTCTCTGAAGGAGCACCTTTCAACAATTACCAAAGGCACTTCCAGTGTTAGTGATTATTTGCGTTCAATCCGAGTCATAGCGGATGAACTTGCCTTTACCGGTCACCCCGTTGATGACCTATATCTTGTTATTGTTGCCCTTAATGGCCTCGAACCATCATTTCACAAATTCACAGTCTCAATTCGCACCAGAGATACCCCTCTACTATTTGATGAATTTTTAACAAATTAGTAGACTTTGAAATATTCACGCAACGCGATGAACGTCAGCAGAAATCGTTTCCTACCACTGCTAATTACAAGACTGGTTCTCAGGGCTCCAACTATGGCAAATGCTCTCAGGCCTCTAATTACACTTCAGCACCTCGCAGCAGCTCTTACTCCTCTGGAAACAACTCAAATTTTGGCTCTAAATGCCCCATTCCCATTTACCAGTACTGTGATCGCAAGGGTCACACTACAAAAATGTGCTATCGTTTACATGGCTTTCCAGCTGATCACCCTCGTCATCAGGCCAATCTTGCTCATCATGAGGACCAACCTGACACCTCTTGGCTTCTTCATTCTGGAGCCTCCCACCATGTGACAAATGACCTTAGTCACCTCTCCATCTCTAATGATTACACTGGCTCGGATCAGCTTCATGTTGCCAATAGTAAGGGTCTTTCCATTCAGCATTATGGCTCAACTTAACTAGCCACCCCTACCGTCCCTCTTTATCTCTCCAATATTTTACATGTTCCGTCTGTAACATGAAATCTTATCTCAGTTTCTCAATTATGCCAAACTAATTATGTGTCTATTGAATTTTTTCCTTGGCATTTCGAGGTAAAAAGCCTGAAAATGGGAGCGGTTCTTCTACAAGGAAAGACTGAAGATCAAGTGTATAAGTTGCAATCCTCTTCCACCCATCCAACCACCCATCATACCAGTTGTCATCCCTCAATAAATTTGTGGCATCAACATCTCGGTCATCCTCATCTCCAAGTCCTTAAGCATGTCCTTCCCCCAGGTTCAGTGTCTACGTCTTTCTCATGTTCAGATTGTCTTGCCAACAAAAGTCACCAGCTTCCCTTTTTCAAGTCCACATTGTCTAGCACAAAACCTCTAGAAATTATTTTCTCTAATGTATGGGGTCCTACCTCAATTGAATCAATAAATGGACATTTTTATTACGTTATTTTTGTTTATCATTTTTCAAAGTATGTGTGGCTATATCCTATCAAGTTAAAATCCGATGTCTCCTTAATTTTTCCCATGTTCAAATCATTAGTTGAAAATCAATTTGACACCAAAATTAAAACACTGTATAGTGACAATGGTGGCGAATTTATAAAACTTAGATCTTTCCTTCAAAAACATGGAATTTCTCATTTTACGACCCCTCCATACACTCCCCAACACAACGATTTATCTAAATGTAAACATCGTCACCTAGTTGAAATCGCACGAGCCCTCCTTCACCATGCTTCACTACCTTTGTCCCTTTGGTCCTATACACTACAAATTGTTGCATACTTAATAAACCGCATGCCCACACCTGTCCTTAAAATGAAGTCCCCCTTCGATATACTATTTCGGTGTCCACCAAATTACTCAAAATTACGTGTCTTTGGTTGTCTTTGTTTCCCTTGGCTTGCACCATATACCACCAATAAACGTGAGTCAAAATCCCAACCTTGTGTATTTCTTGGTTACAGCAAAACACAAAGTGCTTACCTTTGTCTTCATCCTCCTTCAAATAAAATATACACTTCTAGACATGTTCACTTTGTTGAAACCATATTTCCCTACTCCATCGAATCAACCAATACCCCAACATCCAACCTTCCAACAATCTCACCTCACAAATCGTTGCCCACAAATATCACATCATCAAACTCCTTATCCAATCCAATAGAATCGGTTCCCCATCCTTCCTTATCAACTTCAATCGAACCACCTCCTCGTCTAATCCCCACAATTCAAAATCAAAATAGCACACCAACCAAAGTAACAACCACCGAATCACCTCATCCTATTTCCCCACTTCAATTTCAAAATTCCGCACCCATAAATATTGCCAATCCCACCGCACGACCTTATCCAATTTCAACTAGGGGTGTTCATAGTTCAGTTCAATAGTGAAAACTGAACCGAACTGAATTGAACCATAAAACAGTTTTTAAAATTGAACTGAACTACTTACATTTTGTATTTAACTGAATTGAACTATTTTAACAGTTTAGTTAACTAGTTTTATACTGAAAAACTGATCTGAACTGTTAAAAGACCACTGAGCTATTTTTTTTCTTCTAAACCAAACTGTTTTGATTATACGGCTATTTCAGAAATAGGATAAACAAATAGATTTTACTCTTTCAATTATACAGCTATTTCAGGATTTGGAAGCTTATAGCTCATCAATCTAAATTTCTAGAGTTTACAAAACATCATCCCAATTAGTTATTAACATAACCCGCAAACAGCAATTATAGTTACTCCCCAGACTACAGTCCTATTCCTCTCTTTGGTTCCAAGTTCTGAAAATTTAGCTTAGTGGGATTGTTTATATTTATATTTTACCCTCATATCTATCAAATAGCAAAAGGAATAAATAATAAAAAAAATTAGATTGAAGAAGAAAAGTAACTAGAGCAGTGTAGCCAAAACAGATCATAAATCAATTCCTTTTTCAAGCAATAGGACCAAAAGTGGAAATTAATAGTTTCTACAAGTAAACCAAAAAAATTATTATCCATATTAGTGCATGGTTTATCAACATTGACAAGAAAGTGAGCTGAGTTACGTAGAAGCCTATTCCTGAGTGTTCAAATCAAACATATAAACCTCTCTATCAGAAATTTCAAATTTTAGCTAATCCATAACATAAATAATCAAATGATTTCTCTCAATTAAAAAAAATCAAAGTAAATTAACTGATAAAATTGGACCAGAAATAGGATGAACAGATAGATTTTATTGCAGAAACAACCTTAGTAAGTATCAATGTGAAACAAAACCATAAGAAACCATGAATACTAAAAGTTCAAAACAATTTGCAACTGAACTGTTCTCTAACAGTTCAGTCTATAAAACTAAACCTACAATATAGTTCATTTTAGTTTCCACAAAATAGTTTAGTTTTAGTTCAATTCCAACTTAATTCAGTTCAAAACAGTTATTTGAACACCCCTAATTTCAACAATACAAAATCATTTCCCATCACTCACCAAACTAACCTATCCAATATCTCCAATTCAAAATCCAAATTCATCTCCCGTAAATGTAACGCACCCACCTTCCATAATTCACCCAATTACTACTCACACCCCCCAATTTTGTGAGTTCACCACCTTATCCGATCTTCCCTCCTCATTGTCATCCGCCACAAATACTCCCTCGGGTCTCACACAAATCCAACTTCATCCTATCCCAACAAACTCTACCACCTCCAATTCCAATGATTGCAACTTGTACACTGGCTCGTCAGATAATAACTCCCTTGCTGACCACGTAACAACCATCCCATGACCACACGTTCCAAAAATGGCATTTTTAAACCCAAACAAATCAATGCAGCTTCCAAATTCCCTATACCAGAACTTGTTGAGCCTTCTTGTCTAATGCAAGCCCTTAAAACCCCTGAGTGGAAAGCAGCAATGTCTGAAGAATTCACTACACTAATGGCAAATGGGACTTGGACCTTGGTTCCTAAGCAGAGTCATTTTAATGTCATTGGCAACAAGTGGGTGTATCGTATCAAATGCAACACAGATGGCTCCACCGCTCGCTACAAAGCACGACTGGTTGCCAAAGGTTTCCACCAGCATCCTGGGATTGATTACAATGATACATTCAGCCCGGTCATCAAGCCACAAACGATCAAGTTGGTTCTGTGCATTGCTCTCTCACACCGTTGGTCCTTGAGCCAAATGGATGTTAACAATGCGTTCCTTCATGGCACCATCAAAAAGGACATATATATGTCTCAACCACCTGGGTTCATTCATCTGCAGTTCCCGAATCATGTCTACAAGCTTCACAAAGCACTCTATGGCCTAAAATAAGCCCCTCGGGCTTGGTGTCATGCCCTCAAACAATTCCTTCTTAGTATTGGCTTCACAAATTCCAAGTTCGACACATCCTTGTTTACTTACAATTGCGGTTCGATTGTGGCCTACTTCCTTGTTTATGTCGATGATCTCTTACTGACAAGTAATGATCTGAGATTTGTTAAGGTTGATATATTATTATTATTATTATTATTATTATTATTATTTACTTTTTACATATTTTGTTTAAGGTGCTTACTTTTTTATTTGGTCCTTCGTTCAAGGCCCACAATTGATAACTAACCCATTTTTACAGCTGACCCTCATATTGGCACAGCAGCCATCTCACTTGGAACCCAACCGTAACTATGGATTAGGGATGTTCATGAACCAATCCAATCCAATCAAAATCGAAAAAATCGATCCAAAAAACCAAAAATCAAATAAACCAAAAATCGAATGACAGGTGATTGTATCCGTCGTGCGTCAACAATGACAGGTGAGAGAAGACGAAGAAGAAAAAGGAAGAAAGAAAATATGGTGGGACCAGTGAGAGGAGAGAGAATTTATTTTTTTAAAATTAAACTAAAGCTTAAATTACTATAATATCCTTAAGATACATTAATTATAGAAAAGCAAAATGTGGTTTTTTTGTCTAATAATTTTGGTGTATGTTGCTAACATACTCAAACTGAAAAGGAGGTGAGAGTATGTTATATATATATATATATATATGTTATGAAAAAAATTATAAATATGTTATAAAAAAATTATAACAATAAAATCTTTAATATATTATGTATACATATGTGGTGAAAAAACAATTATAAAAAAATATATAACAGTGGTGGGTACGGGTATAGGTATAGTTTGATACTCATCCATGTCTCCATCGTTTAAAAAAATCAAGTAATACCCTTACAAGTACCTTTATCCGGTCAAAGCGAGTATTCTTCTTCAAAGTTAGGACAGATTTAGGATAATACCCACGAGTTTGAGGTTATTTTCCATCCCAAACCGTACCAATTCATTCACCCATTTGCTTCCAAGGTTTTGCAAGAGAAATGTACTTTTATCAAGCATATCTTTGTGATAATCTGCCACAACAAATGTGGGTCCGCTTATTAATTACATTAAATTTTTCCTCAAATTTTAAAGGGTTTATTATTTTTTTTCCTCATTTTTTTTAGAATATTTGTTTATAGTCTCTCAAAAAAAATTATTTGTTTATAGTCTCTCAAAAAAAATTTCATTCCACTTTTGGTCCTTGATATAGAATATTTTAAGAACTAAAAACGAAATGAAAATTTTTTGAGGGACTAAAAATGGAATAAAAAAATTGAGGGACTACAACCATTCAAAAAATTTATGAGGGACTAAAAACGGAAATGCACACAAAATGAGGGACCAAAAAGTTAATAAATCCAAATTTAAATTACTGAATGTGATTGAACATATAGGTCTTCAAATTAATTAAGTCAAACGTACTCTAAGGATTGGTCGAGTAAAACAAGACATAATCTCGTATTTGACAAGTTATAGGTTCGAGTCTCTACTTATCTATTTAGAGTGAGGTAAATATAAGTACATTTATAAGTGTTTTTTGAGCTTCCTGATTTGGGGCATCATCCCCTCTTTCTAAAGTTTTGCCTTAAAAATAATTAATTAAGTCACATTTTTGTAAGTTAAAAGTCATAGCATGAAAAATTAATTATGGAACAAAATTTAAATATTGCACTTTATTGTAATGTTTTTTTTTTAATCAAAATTCCATATTCCTTTACCTATATGTACTAAGTTGGCCAACCCTAGAGGACAAACAAAGGTGTAAAATGAAATTAAACAGCAAGTGATGGAAACAAATGAAGGCTTACAGAAAGGTTGGTTTGTGTGTTTTGGCTTTTGGGTAATGAGATTGGAAGTCACTGAATATCACAGCTTCTGTTAGCTAATCCTTCTTTTTGTAATTTTTTATTTGCAGAATCATTATATTATACTGCAGATTTTGAATATTTAAAGCCATTTTTTGCATTATATTTCCCCTGGTTATTCACATGATGCTCTATGAATTTGTGTGTTATTTGTTGGCTAGTTTTAGTTTTTCGATGCATGATGATTTTCAATGTATCTTGCAGCTCAATTGTATTGTTAGCCTAAATCTTGTGACTCATTGGCATTTGGTATTAGGAAGTTGAATTAAATGAGGCATTAGTAGCCTTAATGAAATGAAAAATGATAATGGAACTTTTCTAAAGGAACGAGTTTCTAATAGGTTAAATGACATTTTAATCATTTATTTATTTATTTATTTTGTTTAGTTTAATTCTTTATCTTTTAAAAAGTTCATTTTGGTCTTTTATTATTTTAAATTGATTCAGAATGATTCTTCCGTCCATACGAAGATGATGTCATTAATGAGATAGAGATATTGACGACTAAAAACCACCAGAAAATGTAAAACTTCTTTCTCCCTCTTCCTCCTCCTCTACTTGTCCCTCCTCCTTCCTCCTCTCTCTTTTCAATCCGTCTCTTCTCCCTCCACGCCACCGCGCATCCTTTAGCCAGCATCATCGTTGGCCGCCGTGCATCCACCAGCCAGCACCATCGCCAGCCACCGCGCATCCACCACCATATACCCCTTTTCAAAGTCCAAATTTACAAAACAGCTCTTTTTTTTTTTATTTCGGGGAGAGGATCTTTGGTGGCGGCATCTTATTTGAGCAGGATCGTCACCGATGATAGAGACTTCTTCGACAGCGGTAGGGTGGCATCTTCATTTCCTTGCGGCGGGTTTGACTTGACAGCGACGAAGGCGAGTAGCGTTCCGGCGAGTGAATTGACCACGGTTTCGGTGGTGAATGTTGCTTCCTTGCGATTCGCGGTGAGGTTTTGCTTCTTTTACTTGGTTCAGTTATTTCAATTGGAGAATTGACATGCTTTGAATCGAAACTGGAACTTCGTTTGTGAAAGTAAAAAATGAAATTTAGTGCTACTATGCTCTACAGTGTGCGATTTTGGGCTATTAAAAATTTAGTTCTTATCAATTGAGTTTAGAGTTATTATTTGGTGTTTTCGATTCATGCTTGACCTTGATGATGCATCTGAGGAATGTTATTTGCTTCTTTATGAAACTTGATTTTAATACTTGAACTTGGCATGAATGCAACAACTTTTGTTCGGCATCACCACATTTTTTTTATTGCTAGTTAACTTCTGGATGATTGAAAAGAGAGAGGAGGAAGGAGGAGGGAGTGGAGGAGGGAGAGGGAGAAAAGGCTTACATTTTGTGGTGGTTTCTAGCTGCCAATATCTCTATTTTATTAACGGCATCAACTTCATGTAGATGGAAGGACCATTATGAATCAATTTAAAAAATAAAGGATCAAAATGAACTTTTTAAAAGATAAAGAACCAAACCATGGTTTTAAATTGCAGTTGCGGGCATTGCGGCTACTGCGATGCGGATTACGGCCGTTGTGACGTGAAATTATTAAATGTTTGCACCAAATACTATAAAAACTTATAATTCTTTATATGCATTTTATTTACAATGTTATATAAAGCTTCTATGCATTTTTAAAACTTTTTTCTAATCTTTATGCATAATTTAAATTTAATTATAATTGAAATAATAATATTATAGATAAACATCTTAAAATTTATTATACTATAATTATTATCTATATAATATAAAAAATTGTTAATTTTACCTTTCAGCTAACATTTTAAACCACCATTTATTTTTTTACTAATTTATCAAATAAATAAAAATTAATATTTGAGAATGTACAAATTTAAATTAAAGATATAATGAGAACATGCGGCTAGTAATATTAAACATATTAAAAATAAAATAACTAATTGCCCCTTTTTTGTTTCACCGAAACCATCATCCCTATTCGTATTTCTTTCCAAGATTTATTTCATCGGGAAGCGCCCATATATCTTTCCTCATCACCCACCCACAACCATTTAGCTTCAGCCATCCATGGCCATGGCAGCCCGCAACCCTTCTGCCATAGATGAAACAAGTTACGAGCAAGAAATCAATGGGCACTAGTGTTTACCATAGGTGAAGATTGAAAATTGAAAGAGGCAAAGAAGGGAGATGAGAAGTAAGAAAGAAGAATGACTCAGAGTAGAAAGGTTATATTTTTATTCTTCAAAAGTGAAAATGACTCTGTTGGGAGCTTCTGGGGTCTGAAATTTTTTATTTTGACTGAGAAATTGAACGGAACATGACTGTGAAAGGAAGTTGCAGTCGGTCAAATGGCGGTTGCGGATGGTCGGACAGTGGTTGCCATTGATTAGACGGTGTTGCAGTGGCTTACGCATCACGTTGTGGTCATAATGCGGTTACGTTGCAGCCGCTACAGGTGATTTCATATCACTCCGCAATTGTGGCTTGATGCGGTTGCAGAGAGGATGGCAATAGCAATATTGCAGCCACATTGCACGTTGCGGTACGCTATTTAAAACCATGGACCAAACTGAACCAAAAAAATAAGATAAAGGACCAAAATGTATCTTGCAGCTCAATTGTTATTGTTAGCCTAAATCTTGTGACTCATTGGCATTTGGTATTAGGAAGTTGAATTAAATGAGGCAATAATAGCCTTAATGAAAAAGAAAAATGATAATGGAATTTTTCTAAAGGAACGAGTTTCTAATACTCCTTGTTGATTCTTAATGTTCTCGTGCTTTTCTACGCTACATAGAAGAAGGAATCTGTTTAGCTTGAACTATACTAAATATGCACTCTGCGTTGTGATTTAAATTTTGATAATGGGTTGGTGTTTATTTTATTGTTTGCACGGTGTATGGATTACTATATAGGCATTAACATTCTTCACTTAGAGTACCTTGTCCAACCATAATGCATAATGATAATAATAACAAAATTTTGGCTTAATTTAGTTTTCACGGTCTAAAAATTATAAATTACTTTCCCTTTGCTCCAAATCTCTATAATATTGAAAGTGAGACAAAAATAAGAGAAGAAAAGTTTTAGCCTCTTCATTTCATTTTTTCCTTTTAAAATTTTGAACTAAATAAAATAAAATAAAATAAAATCTCTTTCCTTTTCTTCATTTTCCCCACATTGTAAAAGCCTCAAACAACATTGATCCCTTTAATGATCAAAAAAATCTCTATAATTGATTTATCTAATTTGCTTGATTCATTCTTTATCAAACACGACTTGTATATCACTACAAGAAAAGGTACTTTTGGCAACATTTGAAAAATGTTGCAAAATTATGAATAAATGTTGCTAATATATTTTCGCAACATTTTATCAAATGCAGTATAAAGTCTACGTCGCCAAAGGCTTTTAGCAATATTTTTACATATTAATTGCAATATTTTAAAAAATGTTACCTATCTATCATTTTGTAACATTTTAAAAATGTTACCAAGTTATTGTAACATTTATAAAAATGTTTTTGTAACAATATAAAAATGTTGTGAAATTATTGTAACATTTATAAAATTATTTTTGTAACATTTTAAAAATGTTACTAAGTTATTGAAACATTTATAAAAATGTTGCCCAATTATTGAGACATTTTAGGCTTGGTCCAACTCAAGAAAAAAGCTCCTTCCAAAATGGCATCATCCTTGTTAAAGGATATGTAAAAGACTTTGGAAAGTTCATACTAGGCAATTAAAGGATATGTAAAAGAATATGTTTTTTTCAAAGATATATTGTCAATTGACAGATTTCTTTCAATGACAGACAGAAAAACAAAATTACAGTGTACAAGAAGAGATTCACAAACACAACCAATGTACAAGAAGTCATTGTATCCAAAAACTTGTTTCCAAGGTCACCCTCTAGAACTTTAGATTCATCAATTACAGTGATGCTTCCAACCCCACCAAGAACAAATAAACATTGCAATATGCTCAAAGTCTCCACGAGAATAGCCACAATGTTAGCTGCTGTAAACATGAAAAATATGAAAAACACATTAAAATGATTGGCACAAGAGTTCATGTACAGTTCTAATAATTTAGACCATATCTTTCATACTTAATGCACTATGCCATAAAACACATACTAAAAAGCACTTACATGGCCTCCTTGGAAGCATTTAAGGGCTTTCTCCTTCACAAATTGGATGGTTAAGAAGATTAGGATCCTTGTTAACTTTGTCTCTTCTTGCCACAAATTCTTTTAATTTGCTACAAATTTTTAAATGATAATTAATATAGGCAATCTTTAACATTCACAATAGACTAAATCCATAATTTATTGGGGGATGAACTCACGTCTTTTCTAGCTTCTTGACAGACTTTTCCACATTTTGAGATTCTAAAATATATAAAAAAAAAATGACAACAGAAAAATAAAAAATAAAATAAAAAGCAGTAACAAAAAAAGAATAGTATTTACCCTTCATCTGTCTTTTCTTATGAGTTTTTCCCTTTTTTCTTTTTTTACTCCCAAAGTTCTCATAGTGTGCTTGGTCCATTTGATCTTCAACATCAACAGGAATAGACTCCCTTGCCTGCAATAAAGAGAAAAACAAATGAATGTGCATATATAAATCAAAGTTCTTATAAACAAGTTTAGAAATTACATGAGGATTGGCAAAAGATTGTGCATCAACAGCTTCTCCTTTATTTTCATTGGGTATGAAAATGCTAGATAGATCAAGAATTGTTACTCCTGGAAAACTTTTCTGTAATTCAGCCAAAACTATTTTGAAGCCACCTAAAAGTTCCAACTTCATTGCTTCTACTTCCTCTTTTATTTTCTCTTGCATTTTCTCTTGCATGATTTGTATCTCTATTTCAGCATTCCTTCTAACTTCATCAATTACTTTTTGTGTTTCAAGTGCAGACCTTGTTCCCCATAAGTCTGAAGGCACAACTCCTTTTCCATATGTCCTTACATGGCCAGGTCGGTCTTTTCCAAGAATTTGGGAAAATATATCATCTTGGGCTGTACTTTGCTCTGACTCTTTAGGATGTAAAGGAATTACATCCTCAAGTTGTGACTACAAATTAGAAATTAAAATAATAAATAACATTAAAATGCAAGTAAAATGCAAAAAGACAATAAAAATAACATAAATAACATTAAAAACAAGTAATAACAGTAAATAACATAAACTAACAGTAAAAACAATAACATGAAATAACAACAATAAGTAACATAAATAACAGTCCCCTCCCTCCCGTCTGGGCCATTCATATCCATGTCAGTATCCTCACCATCAATAGATTCATTCTCTGAAGTAAAAAAGACAAGCACACATAATTGTTTCAGCTCATAAATCATCTTAATTAATAAATATTTTCACCATCAGTAGATTCATTCTCTGCCAATAATGCAGAACACGCATCACATTGATTTTCAGCTTCCAAGTTTCACATTTTGAACATATAAACGACACAATTGTACCCCACCAGCCAATTCAAACTAAAACCAAAACCAACAGCAATAACCATTTCTCCCCTTCACTAGAACCCTAGACAAGAAGCACACCTAAACACATATCACTTTCCACTGCCACTCACCAACACAAAATGTAGTAGAATCTAATGAAAAATATACAAAATTTTAATTGGAGCGAGTTGTACTCAATTAAACCGCTTGAAAAATAATGTGCAGTCAGCATTAAAACCAAGATAAATTACAGTAATTGCAACCCAAGATAATACTCATACCACAATTCTACGGGTTCCCTCATTCATTGAACTTCTATTTTTAGGCTTGTGTGTCATAAGATACATTTCCACACGAGAGGGCTCTCTTCCATCAGGGTTCTTGATTGTCTAATCATACAAAAAATACAAGATTAGTTCAGTGGTGGTTGCTGAAAATAATACAAAACCATTCGATCACTACAAAGTCAATCTACAAAAGAATTACCTCTTCATGACGTATTTCAGCAAAAGTTTTTGAACCTGTGGTATGCATGCTTGTAAGCTTTGCTCTACTAATTTTGTTCTTCTTACTACGTGTCTTTAAAAAAAGAAATATACAATTTTAGTAAATGCAAGGAAATAATCACAAATCAAACACAAAAATAATAATAATCATAAAACAAAAGTCACCATAGCTGAGTCAGATTTCCAGTATTGTATAAGAATTTTCCACTGTTCAAGAGGAACTATCGATGGTCGATTCTTTAAATTGTACTCATCAGGCATATTTGGCTTGAAATACTTCTTTTTTAATCGACACTTGTGACTCCTCCAACTTGAACAAATGGTTTGAAGAACCCACTTTTTAGCACGTTCTTCAACATCAAATTTTGTCTGCACATCAAATATACAAATTAAAAATAAAGTTAAGTTAATTAGGAAAAAATTCAATAAAGACAAAGGTAAAAAGTATGATACAATGACTGTTTGCCACATATCATCCCAATTTTCTTTTAGTCCTTTCCAGCTTGTGTAAATTAGCGGAGCAATATGTGCATTCCTTGCCAATGTTCCCAAATAAGTGCTCAATGTCGCCCGATAACGACCAATAGGCTGACCATGTATATTCAGTTTAACCACCAAGCGATCTTCATATCTTAAGCCATGAGTCTTAAGGCTTTTGGTCGGACCCCTTTTTTTCTATTAGAAGAACCTGCTGTTAAATATACAATTAAAATAAGTTCTGAACCAATTTTGTAAATTAAAATAAGTTCTGAACCAATTTTGTAAATTAAAATCAGTTCTGAACCTGTTTAAATTAAAATCAGTTCTGACTTCTAAACCAGTTCATATTAAAAATCAGTTCTGAACCTGTTTAAATTAAAATCAGTTCTGATCCTGTTTAAATTAAAATCAGTTCTGAACAAACTTTGTAAATTCAAATCGGTTCTGAACCTTTTAAATTAAAATCAGTTTTGAACCAATTCTATCAATTAAAATTAGTTTTGAACCTTTTTAAATTTAAATAAGTTCTGAACCAATTCTATAAATTAAAATCAGTTCTGAACAATTACTCACCTTCATGGTCAATCCATTGCGATGCTAATGGCACTTGACAGGGGCTTGATGCAACTTCCTCAAGCTTATCAACCATATCTTCCATTGAGTCATTCCTTGAAAACGTATGCTTCTTGGTTAGTTGGGGTGTTTGCTCTCCTTGCTTGCTTGACCATGAAACTTTATGTCTTTTCTTCAATTGGGGTGTTTCCACTCCTTGCTCACAAATGATACTTTTCATTGAGTTTCTTGGCCTTGAAAGCTTATCTTTCTTGTTCACCAATGTTTGCTCTTCTTGCTCACCAATGGAACTTGGCCATGAAACTCTATACTTTTTATTCAATTGGAGTGTTTCCCCTCCTTGGTCACCAATGATATTTTTCATTGAGTTACTAGACCTTGAAAGCTTATCTTTCTTGCTTTCCATAAAGCTGTACCAAAATGTTAGAAAATATAAAAACAATATAGATCCAAATTAACAAAATGTATAGACATATTACATGGAAAAACTCAACATTATATATAAGAATAAGTACATTCAAATATATATAAGAAAAGCATTTAAATTGACAACTCATCTTGAATAGACATTGATATAAACAAGTCATTGTTCATTACAAGAATGCTAAAAATTTAAGGACAATCATTTTTTTGTTACACGTGTATCAATCATTGTCCCGGGCACATCATCCCTAACCCAATTAACAATTTCATCTTCAATAACCATAGGTTGATCAAGCATTGAACTTTGACCTTCTACATCACCATTCTCCAAATCACCAAATATGTCGAACAAGTCTCTAGGGATTGTATGAGTAACAACATGCCAATGATCACTTGGATCCGCTGTATAATAAACTTGTCTTACTTGACTTGCAAATACAAATGGATCATTTTTGTAAATCAACTTTGCAAAATTTACGAGCATCATCCCAAAATTATCTTTTTTGCATTGAAACCAATCACATTTGAATAACACAAACTTGGCATGCCCATAATAATCCAATTCAACTATATCTTTCACAACTCCATAGTAGGTAACATTTTCCACTTGAGGATTTTCATCATTCACACTTTTAAACTTAGTTGTAGATGAAGTGACCATAACCCCTGAATTTTGTGTCTTCCTTTCACAACCTTCAATGACAAACTTATATCCATTTATCACATAAGCATTAAATCTTCTAACAGCAGGGTTGGGTCCCCTTGACAACCATTTAAGCTCTTTACTAACAACTGAATTCCTAATATGATCTTCAAACCATTCATGAAAAGTGAGACATTGATCCTTTGCCTTATTCCATTTTCCTGCTAAACCATTGTGAGCAAGGTTGTAAACAAATTCCTCATGTTCTCTGTATAAGAAAATCAAACATATTACGACACATTTAAGAGTATGCTAAAATTATCTCACATGAAGACATGCAGATGAATATTGTCTTACTTGATGTATGGCTCAATGATATCACTATTAAATAGTACATATCTATGAGCTTGTTCCCACACAAGAGGCTCTAGACTTGTCATTACTCCATCCCCTATTGGACCATCTACATTCCTTGCTAGCCTATTGAATTTTGTTTGAACATCATCTTTCAAATACCTTGAACAAAATGTCAAACACTCATCTGCTATGTACCCCTCTGCAATAGAAGCCTCTGGTCGACTTCTATTACGTACATAATTCTTCAATTTAAGAAGAAACCTAAAAAAAATAAAAGAATGTAACTTAAGATTATATGAATGAAAATAAAACAACCTTAATGTATAGGTATATTAAAATGTACTTAACTAGTCTATTACCTCTCAATTGGATACATCCAGCGGTAATGCACAGGTCCAGCAATTCTAGCTTCATGTGCTAAATGTATGGACAAATGCACCATTATAACAAAGAAAGATGGAGGAAAATTTTTTTCCAATTCACAAAGAATTAAAGCTATTTGAGCATCAAGGCATTCAAACTCTTCAACCTTAATAACTTTAGAGCACAAGATCTTGAAGAAAGAGCTCAAGTTGATTAGGACTTTAGCAACTTCTTTTGGTAAAGTTTTCCGCACTGCTATTTTAAGTAGGTCTTCCATTATTATATGAAAGTCATGACTTTTAAGACCAAGAATGTTGTGTTGTTCAAGTTTCACACACCTAGCAATATTAGAGCCATAATTTTTTGGCAACTTCACCCCTTTTAAGACACCACAAAAAATGTCTTTTTCTTTTGATGAAAGTGTGAATCGTGCAGGTGGCAACAATACTTTATTGAATCCTATATGTTTAGGATGAAGGTCTTTCCTTATTCCCATCTCTACCAAGTCAAGACGAGCTTTGAGATTGTCCTTTGATTTCTCCCCTAAATTTAATAGTGTGCTCACCACATTCTCACAAATATTCTTTTCAATGTGCATTACATCGAGATTGTGACGATGAAGATTAGTAACCCAATATGGCAACTCAAAGAAGATACTTCTTTTAGTCCATGGATCACCATTATTTTTTTTCCTCTTCTTCTTAGTCTTCTTAGTGTTCCCAAACACATTCTTCCTTTCACGTAATATTTCCAATATATCAGACCCTGATAATGGCATTGGAGCTGCTCTTAATTCTTTGGTACCATCAAAACACCTCTTATCTTTTCTCCACTTGTGCTTTGAGTCTAAAAATCTTCGATGAGACATGTAACACATCTTTTTACTATTCTTCAAGCTTCTAGAGCATGTGTCATAATTACAAATTGGGCATGCCAACTTTCCATTAGTACGCCAACCAGACAACATAGCATAAGCAGGAAAGTCACTTATAGTCCAAAGTAACGCAGCATGTGCACGGAACATTTGCTTGCTAGAGACATCATAAGTTTCAAAACCTTTCTCCCATAACTCCTTTAGCTCATCAATCAGAGGCTCCAAATAGACATCAATACTACTTTTAGGGGAAAAGGGACCAGGAATGAGTAAAGACAACATCAAGTGTGGTTGCTTCATGCATAGCCTTGGAGGTAGGTTATATGTCATTAAAACTACTGGCCAAACACTATGTTTATTACTCAATGATTTAAATGGATTAAATCCATCACTGGCTAACCCAAGCCTCAAATTTCGAGGATCTGATGCAAAATTTGGATGTAGAGAATCAAAATTTTTCCATGCAATTGAATCTGCTGGATGCCTTAATTTTCCATCTTTAGTGCGACCATTCTCATGCCATTTCATTGATTCAGCTATTTTTTATGACATAAATAGTTTCTTGATCCTCGGTTTCAAAGGGAAATACCTCAATACCTTGGCTGGAATAAGGGGTGAAGCTACCTTACAAGAAACTTTTCTCTTGGAATTTTGAACCTTTGATTCCTTATATCTAGAAGCTTTACACTTGGGACATATAACTGCATTCTCATACTTCTTCCAAAATAGGATACAATCCTTAGGACAAGCATCAATTTTTTCATACCCAAAGCCTAAATCCTTTACAATAGACTTGCACTCTTGGTATGTTGATGGTAAACAAGAATTTTCAGGAAGCAACTCTTTTAGCAATTGTAGCAACATATTAAAAGACACATTGCTCCAACCATGAAGATTCTTAATGTGGAGCAAACGAACAATGATTGAAAGCTTTGTGAAACTCTTACAACCAGGATATAGTTCTTGGTGGGCATCATGTATCAGTTTGTTAAACCTAACTATTTCTTCATCAATCTCTTCACTATCCTCATCCAAAATGTCATCAAATTCACTCTCTTCAAATGGCATTGACATCATGAATGTTTCTTCTAAGAGACCATCCAAGTTATCATGCATATTAAATTTACCATGTTCCTTATCATGGATATTTTTTGAAGAGCCACCCTCCCTATGAAAAATCCACTTCTTATAACTACTTTCAAATCCTATACAAATTAAGTGGTCATACACCTCCTCTCGATTACCCCAAGAACAATTCTTGCAACTCTTGCAAGGACATAAAATTTGATCTCCTTGGGCAGAATTATGAAATGCAAAATCAATGAAATGTTTAAGTCCATCCATGTACCTATGAGAGGATCTTGGTTCAAGCATCCAACTCTTTTCCATGACTATTCTCTTGTAAAGAATTCAAGTACCTAACAAATAAAATGAGAAGAAATGATAAGAATGTTAAAATGATTAAAATGGGAAAATTAAAAGATATTTTCTTTACAGCATGATAACTCTAATTGCAGTAAAAGAATTAATGCTATTTGAGCAAAAAATATTTTAAATGCATGACACAAATCAATAGAAATAAAAATATAGGAAAGGACAAAGGTGGAAAGTAACAAGAGGAAAATATAAAAATCAGTTTGTGTAAGGCTAGGGAGAGGGAGTTGTCAAATCACCAAAAGTAAACTGGTTTATCTCTTTTTCATAAAAGACCTTACTGCATATTTCTAAGCATTATATCGAGCATTTTCCTTTTGATTTATTAGCCCAGATTTTAGTATTCTCATAAAAGAATGACTTTCAGATCATAGAAGCAAATACTTATAACTCCATGTAACATCAAGTTCAAAACCATTCAGCTATCGTATCTAATTAAGAATATGACTAATTTAAACAGCATAAACATAAGCATAAAAGGCAATAACAATGTCAAAAATGATAACGAAAAACTTCCACAAATAAAAGGCATAGATGATAACAAATTTCCAATTTTTTTGAATACCCCTTCCTAAGACTTTCTCCCCTTTTCATATATGTACAAACATCTCTCTTTCCTAACTACTTCTAACTAACTCTGCTGACTTATGTAACTAACTCAAGTAGTACATATATGTAATGGGTAAATAACTCTGCTCACAATGATCCTTAAGTAAAAGGGAATACATATATGTAATTGCAGAATTATTAGTGATTGTACAACATGGAAAAGCACAAGTTGTCTTAAATATAATAGTCAATAATTGTGATTAATAATGAGCTTAACAACTGTCAGTTATAGTAGTGGCTTTTCGGATGCGACCCGCTTTGAGGTATGTGAGGATTGTTTTGATCACTGCGTTGGTGGCGGGTTGAGAGTGTGAGTGTGAGTGTGGTTTCAGGTTTTGCTTGCGGAGGAGCTGGTTCAGTATAGAAGCAGCACTTACACCCATGCAATGCAATGCAACACGATTGAATGTGAAGTGATCCTTCGTTAATCACTCATCATTCATCAACCCGCCAAAATGACTCACGGTTCATACAAGTATTATAATATTTTGTTAGTAGAATTAATCGTGTAAGATTTTCTAAAAAATCAAAAGAAAAAGTGCATAATCCTCATTTACAAGGTAGAGATTGTCACAAACCAAAAAATCACACAAGATGGATAAGTGAAGGTTATGTGGCTGTAAGTGTTATGTTCCTTTCCTTTGTGAATTGATGAATTTCTTCATGTATTATGAAACCTGATGTATTATGAAATACTACAAAACCTCATGTATTATGAAATAATTTATATTGATGAATTTCTTCACCACTTCCTCTTTTAGGCTTTCTCTGTTTTTATAAAATTGCGAAGGAAGGAAGAGTAGTGGAGAGAAAGTGAGCCCGATTATCTCTTTCATTCTTTAGTTTTTCATAATTCTTTACTTTGTTAAGGATATCACATAAAAAAGAACATACATTGTGCAAGTTCACAGACATACCACTCGAGACTGATCATAGACCTCAACAACTGACATCCCATATCTGTGTGCTCTGAGATTAAAATAGTGGTAGATAACCCAGTTTTCACTAAATACCTATACAACTTCCTTTTCTTTAGCATAAAATTGTATCTAGGAAGAGACAAACTTAGGTTTTTCGAATATTATATTATCACTATAGATTGATGAAACTACAAGCATTTCATACACCTTTTTAATATCAATCAGCTAGAGCTTAACAATTCATTCTAAAATTTCAAATGCATGGATATGAAGAACAGAGAATTAAGAACAGAATATCAAATTATAAGCATTGGAAAATCATATTTCATGACAAGAAAATCACAAAGTCTTGCTATAGCATACATACGCAATTCAAATTAGTTCAAGTGAGGCTACATTACAATTTGTTCAAGCGTGAGTAGCATCTAGGCTGAAAGAGAGAACTAACCAGAACAAAGTGATGAATGATGCAAAGAGCGATAGAGGATGTGAAGAGCAAAGCTGAAATGTATGATAAAATAGGGAAAATCATTCAACATAAATCTGGATGCAAATTCCAATCAGAATGTAACGCACCTTCAACTCCAAGCACATAAATCTGGACGCACCACCGAATAGCAAGCACCTCAATGTTCAGATGTGTGTGACGCTGTTGCAGATCTGTTGCAGGGCCTAATGGAATTTCATATCTGTTGCAGCGCCTAATAGAATTTCAATGCACAAATCTAAGATGAAATCATAATACTGATGTTTTCATAAGAGAGAACTCACCGTAAGAGCGATGAACGATGAATGATATGAAGAACGATGAAAGACAAATGCGATAACAAGAGTGATGGACGACAAACGCGAGGTGAAGAGTGATGAACGATGATCGCAATATGAAGCGCGATGAGTAAAGTGTTGCAATCGAGGTTGCAATCACTAGGGCACAGTGCAGTGTAAAGTTAAAGTGTTGCAATCGCAAAGTTTTAATTCAAAATAAGAATATGAAGGTAAAGTCACTGAAGTGTGCGTTAGAAGGTTCTTTTTTTATAACATAATTCTTTTTTTATAACACTAAAAGGCGTGATACATTGCCATCTCTTTTAAAATGGTTCTTTTTTATAATATAAAAAGTATTGTTTCAGGCTTCCATTGAAACAAGAATAATATAGGAGTAATACGTTGTCATCTCCTTTTTTTTAAAATTTTTTAAAGAAAGAATATAAAACAAATTAAATATATAAAAATAGTAAAATTTAGTTTAATAAATGCTGCAAAATGAATTTTATTAAAAAATTAGTAACATTTTTAAAAATGTAATTAATAAATGTTGCAAAATGAAGTATTGGTAACATTTTTAAAAATGTTAATTACTAAATGTTGCAAAATAGATTTTATTAGAGGTATAGTAACATTTTTAGAAATGTAAGTAATAAAGTGTTGCCTAAAGACACATATGCAGTAGTGTATGCATCAGATTATAACCTTACTTAGCATGATTTGGATTTAAACACTATGAAACAATATTAATTACAAGAACAATACATCAGTCAAGTTTGCCACCCAAAGCAAAATATTTATCATTTTGTTTCACTCTTGATTTTTGCCTTTCAAGTTTCAACCATTAAAATTAAGCTTGTTGAAGAATAAAATAGTACTTAGGAATAGCGAACATGTAGCCTACATAAATAAAAAGTTTAACTTCCTTATCATCTCCTTCACCGCCATAAACTCTGCACTCAAATTCAACACTCCCAAACCAACATTTGGTGGCGTTGGAACTGTCACAATAGTCAATGGCATCATCGACATGAGATTCTCCAGCACCAACATCGTTGCTCGATTCAAGACTTTCGATGACTCTATGCTAGGATGAGACAAAGTAAGCTTGAAAAGACTAATGTCACAAATTGCAAATACTGGAATGGAAGAACTAATAAAAGCTTTTGAGTATGAACGAGCCCTTCTGGTTCAGGTCTCTACTTTACAAGAAATTCACTTTTTAACGTTATAGCTACCAAAGGATTTTCGTAGGAGTAAATATTTTCTTAAGTGGACCTCATGCATATGTAGATTCATCAAAAGATTCATAAAGAATCAACATGAGTGGGACACAACTAGTTGAAATGCTTTTAAATTCGGTTAGCTCTTCTAACTCTTTTTATTATGTCAAATAAAATTTATGAAAAAGTTTGGAAGGTTCAAAAAAAGAGTGGTAGTAATAAAGTGAGGAACAGAAGGGTCTTCATGGAACCTGATTCCTCTTATGATGATCATGTTGAATGTGATAGTGTGGACTCGTGTGATGAAGACGATTACGATAACATACAGTTGAGGAAAAAGTTGAGGAGACATAGGTTCACTAGTACTGCACACAAGATTTGTTGGACTAAAAGAATGTTAATGTGCAAAGTTTGCAATGAATATTTTAAAATATACTATGTTGTGTTTCATCATATGGATTAGTGTGCACCAACCAATAGTGATGTGGAGGAAGTAGAGATGGAAAGATGGATGAGTGTACACCAACCCATATGATGAAACATAGCATAGTATGTTTTGAAATACTCATTGCAAACTTTAGACATTAACATTCTTCTAGTCCATCAAATCTTGTGTGAAGTACTAGTGAACCCATGTCTTCTCAACTTTTTCCTCAACCCTATGTTATCCTAATTGTCTTCATCACACAAGTCCTCACTATCACATTCAACATAATCATCATAAGATGAATCAAGTTCCATGACGACCCTTTTGTTCCTAACTTCATTACTACCACTCTTTTTGTGAACTTTCCAAACTCTTTCATAGAACTTTTTATTTAAAAAAATACATTTAACATAATAAAAAGAGTTAGAAAAACTAACTGAATTTAAAAGCATTTCAACCAATTATGTCTCACTCTTGTTCACTTCTCGTGAATCTTTTGGCGACTCTATATGTGCTTGAGGTCCCTTAAGAAATTACTTACTCCCATGAAATATTCCTTAGTAACTATAACATTGAAAATGAATTTCCTTTCAAGTAGATACTTAAACCAAAAGGGCACATTCATACTAAAAAACTTCATTAATTCTTCCATTATAGTATTTTGGCTCATCATACTTGTACTTTGGCATTTCCATACCTGTACTTTGGCATTTCCATACCTGTACTTTGGCTCATCATAGGTTGGGGGTAAGAGTGAAAGGAATATTTATACAATGATTAGGCACTTGAATTCCTTGCTCCAACAGGAAAGAAATCCCCAAATATGCAATATGGTTTACAAGTTTGAGGTGTAACACCTTCTTATGTTGTTAGAAAGTGATCTTCTGCTTGCACTACGCATTCCAACTGGTTGAATAAGATGTATTTAGTAAATGGCTTTTTGTTTTATCCCCTAGGTGTTGATTTGTAAATAAAATATGCATGTAAGATACAAGTTCACAATTCACATGTCTGACTTCAACATATTTTCTAAACACAAAATGGGATGAGAGCAATTTTTTGTAGGAATTTGTTCAAAATGTAAATGTTTGTGTTACAGGAAAAAAATATGTCATGACTGGACACATTAATTGAATCTAAACACAACTCATTCTGTTTATTCTCTCAAAATAAGGAAGACAATGAATATATTATGAGTTTTTTATGCTTCCAATTAAATTGTAAGTCTGATCATTAACAAAACTTAAATCTCAATTAAATTGTTTTGAAATGTTAATCCAATTGTTGAGCATCAAATGAAGTAATAAATCAAATACTTAATATCATAAGATTAATCAACCATTTCCATCGTACCAACTACAATGAAAAATCATCATCATACTTATCTCATCCAATTGAGATTTCTATAACGAACAACCAATAATTGTTAGAGTTGTCATAGAGAACTAAACCTTACCAACACAAAACATATACTAACACACAACAGTCTACCCCTATTTAAAAACAACCCCAAGACTATTGCTTATCCCAAATCTACCATAATATTTTATTTTAATTATCATTGTGTTACACAAAGATAAAAGAAATAGTAAAATCAATACCTTCATAGTTTACTAAAAAATAAAGCAATAGAAAAAATAAAAGGGAAAAAAACTTTCAAGAATTTTTAAATTTCTCACCTGCAAGGTTACAAGACAGTTTTGTCATCAATTTGTAGCTCCTTTATAACAAAATCATCCCCATCGACGACTTTATACTACTGGCTGAATTTTCTATAAATGCAATTTAATTCAAAGTCAATGTTTCATAATTAAAAAATCTAACCCATATGAAATCATCTTAAGAATTTTCAAAAAATTTAAAAACTGATCCTTGTCAAACATAATAATAGTTCAAGCAATCATAATGCACCTCATTTGCACTAGCTAGAGCTTCTCTATTAAAGGAACCATGCAGACAAAGTCAATGTTTGATATGAGTAATATGGCCCTATTGAAAAAAACAAAAAGGAAGAATATGTTTCATACCTACAATGCATAATCACATTTTAAACCTCAACGATGTTTCCGTCAACGTGCAAAATCAATGGATCCACACAATAGTAGTTGAGAAAAGGTGCAACATTAGCAAAATGACAACAATAAGAGAAAACACAAACTCAAATTTAAACCCCTAAAAATTGGGTTTTTACGTAGAAAATATGGGGAAAACATGAATCAGAGTGGTTTTGTGAGATAATAATCCAAGTCACCGAAAATTGTGTAAATTGATGAGTTAGGGTTTGGACAAGGCAAGGTGTTCTGAATTTTGTTGAGGGGAAACACAGAGAGGAAGGTGGGAAATATTTTAATAGGTTTATTTTTCCAAACCATCGCCTAGAAAGGCCAAAAACTACGTCAGTGTCGAAGAAGAGAAAAGAAGAAACTATGTTGTAAAACCCATATCGAACTAGCCGATCCAATCAATTTGATCAAGAACTGGACCCGAGACCAATGCGGACAAGTAACCGAATCAGAAATGCCCATAAATTGATGATGATGTCATTAAGTCGAACAAAAAATGAACTAGATTGGTATAACCCGGTGACTTAATTTACAAGTGAACCCGGTTTACAGGTGCTCCTATTATTGAGCAAAGAAACACAAAAAATAAGAAAGAAGAAAGCAGAGTTTCCAAGAGAGAAGAAGAAGAAATTAATTTGCAGAATCAAGCATTCTACATTTGACAAAGAAAGTGAAAGAAAAAATGGTGAACTTAAAATAGAAGAAGAAGAAGAAAGAGACGAGGGGAATCATAGGAATGCGGCAGATGTATGTATGTTATCTGTGAATATAATACGAGAAGGAATTTAGGGTTACTAATGAGTAACAAGTGTGGGCCTGTTGGGCTGTATAATAAATGTTGGGTTGTTAAGTAATTTAAAAAATTTACAGTTGTGGGCTTGTATGATAAACAATAAAAATAATAGTTGTTAACAAAAAAAAAAGTTATATAATTATAAAAACTTTTAATATTGGAATTGAATTTCTAACGAGATACTGCATCCGGTAGTTATAAAAAATCAATATGTCACATGTATTATTATTATTATTATTATTATTATTATTATTATTATTATTGTTGTTGTTGTTGTTGTTGTTGTTGTTGTTGTTGTTGTTGTTGTTGTTGTGGTGGTTGTGGTTGTTGTTCTTGTTCTTGTTCTTGTTGTGGTTGTTGTTGTTCTTGTGGTTGTTGTTGTTGTTGTTGTTGTTGTTGTTGTTATTATTATTATTATTATTATTATTCAATCAATGACCCACTAGTTCAATCAAGCCCGAATAACCCAATTACAACAATGGGGGAGAGGTTGAAAGGTTTTTTCAAATCATGTGGATGAACAGAGAGAAGAGAATCGGAAAATGAAAGTTGGTTTTAGGGTTTTGGGGGGCATCTGATGGTAATAATTCAATCTCAACCAATTTTAAACCACAATTGTTAGATCAAAACTTTCAAAAAATAGTAACTTTTAGAAGTGTGTAGGAGAAGTCATTTCCTGAGAGCTTAAAACCGGTTAAAAATTTTCTTCAAAAGGTTTGAAAAATATATACTATAGATTTGAGTACTTACATTAAAAAGTGTGTACTAGGGTGATAATTATTATATTTAGATATATTTAATGTTCTTTCAAAGATAAAGTTATTAAATTTTATTTAGGTCATTTGATATATATTTACTTTAAGGCTAAATTACTCACGTGGTCCCTTAACTTTATTTTAGGTTGTAATTTGGTCACTTATTATTAAAGGTTGCAAAATGGTCTATTAAATAATGTCTTTTACAAAACGTTTATCCTTTTTGAAGCATTGGTCGTTTGATTTTAGGGCATGATTTTGAACCTTTTTCTTGATTGACTCAAGACATGAAACTTATCCCATTAGATTCACCTACATGAAAACTAAGAAACCTAACTAATGTTCGGACTTAAAAGGGACATAAACATGGTAAAAATTGCATGAAAAGTAAGTCTTATAAGCATTTTTTTTTGTTGATTTTGGAAGATTTTTCAGTTTTTGGATTGCTTGTGAGACACACCTTTCATGCAATTTTCACTTTGTTTAATCATGCAATTTTCACTTTGTTTTTCACTTTGTTTAAGAAGAAGAAGAAGAAGAAGAAGAAGAAGAAGAAGAAGAAGAAGAAGAAAGATTTTTTACTTTGCAAAAAAAAAAATATTTTAACTTTATTAATTTAGTACTACCTCTGATCTTATATATAAGAAACAAATATCTAATTCATCAAGACCAATGAAAGTGGTTAAATTGGTTAATTTTAATTAATAATGTCATAAATTTTAATTCTATTCCAAAACTATCCATGACATTAAATAATTGCAAAAGAAAAAAAAAGTGGCCCCCCTCTAGTAGTGTTCTGGATCCGTCCCTGCTCATATGTTGTTGAATCTTAAGAATATAAATTATTCATGTTTATTTTACTTCCCATTCTCATAAGGAAAGAATATTTTAAATTAAAATAATTATATCATTCTTAGCTGCATAATTTAATTAAGTAATGTATTTATTATTATTTTATATAAATAAGGTACTTACATATAATTTACTTTTATAATTTTTTAAAATTTTTAACATATTATGAACAATGATTTTTATTACTTTTAATATTATTCTTACTTTTCAATTCACTAATTTACTTTTAGCATTGTACTTTTTTTTTTAAATAACAATTTTCTTAGACGCTTATAATTTATTTTTTACTACCTCAGAAGTAATGATTTTGTCTCTAAAGACAAAAGTAATATATTAAAAGTAAATTATAAATGTTTAAGTAAATTATAATTTTTCTTTTAAAAAATGCAATATTAAAAGTAATGCAATGAGTTGACAAGTAAAAATAATATTAAAAGTAATAAAAAAACATATTAAAAATATTAAAAATTATATTTTATATAAATAATAAATATATTACTTAATTAAATTAAGCACTTAAAAATAATTTAATTATCTTAATTTAAAATATTTTTTGTTATTTTACTTAATTAGTATTCTTCATTTTAAGTAAGAACTAAAACATTAAGAAAATGTAAAAGATCTACAAGAAAAAAAATGTAAAAACTATTGATACAAAACCTTTTTGTGTGCCTTAGGAGAACTTAATTGGTGATTTAAATAATGAGGTTAACATGAATAAAAAATAATAATGAGGTTTAAAAAGACTTATAAAATGCTACCAACTCAACCATTAGTTTGTGGTCCACGACAGCTAGCTAACCAAACATTGTAAATACATCATATCATAACCTTACTTAGCATGATTTGAATTTAAATACTATCAAATGATATTAATTCCAAGAACAAAGTGGAATATGAGAATCAATTCTACAAGATATTCAATCAAATTTTGCCACCCAAAGCAAAATATTTTATCATTTTATTTCATTCTTAATTTTTTACTTTCAACCATTAAAATAAAGCGGGTTGAAGAATAAATACTACTAAGGAAAAGCGAAGCTATAGCCTATAAATTAGAAGTTTAACTTCCTTATCATCTCCTTCACAGCCATAAGCTCTGCACTCAAATTCAATGCTCTCAACCCAACCTCTAGTACCGAATTGCCACGGCAAGCACTGGCATCACCGGCATGGGATTCGCCAGCACCATCGTCGCCTGATTCTAGATTTTCCATGAATTTAAGTCGAGAGTAGATAGCAACAGTAAAAAGTCATCAGCTGATCTTGTAGATTGAAAATACCGTAGAGGAAGAATTATTGAAGCTTCTGAGTATGAATATGGCCTTCTGGTTCAAGTCTCTACTTGACGGGAAATTCATTCTTCAACGTTATAGTGTTACCGAAGGACATTTCATAGGATAAGTAATCTCAAAGCAGACCTCATGCTTGAATAGAATCATCGAAAGATTCATAAGCAGTGAACATGAGTGGGACACAACTTGTTGAAATGATTTTAAATTCGGTTTGCTCTTCTAACTCTTCTTATTATGTCAGATGTTTTATGAAAAATATATTTTTATATCACAGTACTCTTTTAAACATACTTTTTTTACTTAGTTAAAATTTATTGAAAAACATAAACTTTTATGTATCATATTTCTAATTTAATGAATCTTACTCATAACTTTGTGTCTTCCAAAAAAATTTGATCCACTAATTGTTAAAATTTATTGGAAGTTATAAAATTATAAGTAAGCTTCATTAATTGTACAAAAAGTGTAAGAAAATAATATTTTTTCATAAAATAGTTGGGATAATAAGAAGGGATAGAAGAGGTAATCGAATTTAAAAGCATTTCAACCAATTATGTCTCACCCTTGTTCACTACTCGTGAATCTTTTGATGACTCTATACGTGCATAAGGTTCACTTAAGAAATTACTTACTCCTATGAAATGTCCTTTGGTAAATATAATGTTGAAGAATGAATCTCCCGTCAAGTAGAAACTTGAACTAGATGGGCATGTTCATACTCAAAATCTTCATTAATTCTTCCTTTGTAGTTTTTTCAATATGTGAGATCAGTGTTTTTCCATATCTGTACTTTGCTCATCATAGGTTGGGGGTAACATACCCTTATTCAAAATTCCAAGAACCGCATCAAAATCTAGATCAAGAGAGGGCATATTATCATGTTGAATGGCAAAAATATCTTGACCAAAAGTAAGAATATCTTAAAGTAGGAGTAAAAGAAGGAATATTTGTACCATGTGTTAGGCACTTGAGTTCCTTACTCCCAACAAGAAAGAAATCCCTAAATATGTGACTAGTTCACAAGTTTGAGGTTTAACTCCCTCTTGTGCTATTAGAAGTTGGTCTCCTGGTTGCTCTACACAATCCATCTTGTTGAATAAGATGTATTTAGCAAATGGATTTTTGTTTTATTCCCTGGGTGTTAATGTGTGAATACAATACACATGTTAGATACAAGTTCACAATTCACAAACTTCAACATATTTTGTGTACACAAAGTGGGATGAGAACAAATTATTGTTGGGATTTGTTTAAAATTAAAATGTTTGTATTACAAAAAAAAAATGTCATGACTAAACACATTAATTGAAACTAAACACGACCCAATGTGTGTATTCTCTCAAAATGTGGAAGACAACAAATAATATTGTGAGTTTGTGACGCTTCCAAGTAAAGTGTGAATCTGATCATTAACGAAACTGAAAGATCAATTAAATTGTTTAGAAATGTTAATCCAATTGTTGAGAGCACCAAATGAAACAATAAATCAAATACATAATATCATAAGATTAATCAACCCATTCCATTGTACCAATTGTAATAGCAAATCATTATACCTATCTCATCCAATTGATATTTCTATAAAGAAAAACCAATCATTGTTATTGAGTTGTCATAGAGAACTAAACCTTACAAACAGAAAACATATACCAACATACAACAACCTACCCCTATTTGAAAACAATCCCAAAACTATGGAACCATTCCTTGCCCTGCCTTATCCCAAATTTGCCAAAATATTTTATTTTAATTTTATTTTGTTACACAAAGATAAAAGAAGTAATTCAATACCTTTATAGTTTACTCAAAAATAGATAGAAAAAATAAAAGGAAAAAACTTTCAAGAATTTTTAAATTTCTCACCTGAAATGTTGCCAAGCCAGTTTGTCATCAACTTGTAGCTCCTTTGTAACAATATATATTATCCCTATCGACGACTTTAACTGTTAGCTAAAATTTCTATAAAGGCGGTTTAATTCAAAGTCAATGTTCCATAATTAAAAAATCCAACCGATAAGAAATCATCTAAAGCATTTTTAGAAATTTTAAAAAAGATCCCTTTCAAACACAATAATGGTTCAAGCAATCATAAAGCACCTCATTTGCACTAGAGCTTCTTTATTAAAGAAACCTTGTAGACAAAACCAATGTTTGATGTAAGCAAAATGGCCTTTCTAAAAAAACAAAAAGGAAGAATATGTTTCATACCTACAATGCATAATCACATTCTAAACGTCAATGATGTTTTCGTCGGTGAACAAAATCAATGGATATGCACAATAGCAGTTGAGAAAAGGTGCAACATTGGCAAAATGACAATAATGAGAGAAAACACAAACTAAAATTTAAACCCCAAAAAATTGCTTTTTGACATAGAAAATATGGGAAAACATGAATCAAAGTGGTTTTATGAGATAATAATCCAAGTCACCAAAAATTGCATAAATTGCAAGGTAGGGTTCGATCAATTGGCAAGGTGTTCTTGAATTTTGTTGAGGGGAAACACAGAGAAAAAGGTGGGAAATATTTTAATAAGTTTATTTTTCCAAACCATTGCCTAGAAAAGGCCAAAAATGACGTCAGTGTCAAAGAAGAAAAAAGAAGAAATTGTGTTGTAAAACTCAAATCGAACCAGCCGATCCAACCGGTTTGATCGGGAACTGGACCTGAGACTAATCCGGGCAAGTAATCAATCAGATATGCCCATAAATTGATGATGATGTCATTAAATAGAACAAAAACTTAATTTGATTGGTATAACTTGGTAACCCAATTTACAGGTGAACACAGTTTACAGGTGCTCATATTATTGAGCAAAGCAACACAAAAACTAAGAAAGAAGAAAGAAGAGTTTTCAAGAGAAAAGAAGAAATTTGCAGAATCAAGCATTCTACATCAGACGGGGAATGTGAAAGAAAAAATGGTGAATTGAAATATTTTAATAGGTTTATTTTTCCAAATCATCACCTAAACGACGTCAGTGTCGAAGAAGAAAAAAGAAAAAACTGTGTTGTAAAACTCATATCGGACCAACCAATCCAACCGATTTGATCAGGAACTGGACCTGAGATCGATTCGGGCAAGTAATCAAATCAGATATGCCCATAAATTGATGATGATGTCATTAAATCGAACAAAAACTGAATTTGATTGGTATAACTTGGTAACCCAATTTACAGGTGAACCCGTTTTATAGGTGCTCATATTATTGAGCAAAGCAACACAAAAAATAAGAAAGAAAAAAGAAGAGTTTCCAAGAGAGAAGAAGAAATTTGCATAATCAAGCGTTCTACATCAGATAGGGAACATGAAAGAAAAAATGGTGAACTTAAAATAGAAAAAGAAGAAGAAAGAGGGGAGGGGAATCATAGGAATGCGGCGGATGTATGTATGCTATATGTGAATATAATACAAGACAAGAAATTTAGGGTTACTAATGAGTAACAAATGTGGGCCTGTTGGGCTATATAATAAATGTTGGGCTATTAGGTAATTTAAAATATTTACAATTGTGGGCTTGTATGATAAATAATAAAAATAATAGTTGTTAACAAAAAAATACTTATATAATTATAAAAACTTTTAATATTGGAATTGAATTTCTAACGAGATACTACATTCAGTAATCATAAAAAATCAATATGACACATGTATCATCATCATCATCGTCATCATCGTCGTCGTCGTCGTCATCGTCATCGTCATCGCCATCGTCGTCGTCATCATCGCCGTCATCATCGTCATCATCATCATCATCATCATCATCATTCCAGCTCACACTTTTCATGCAATTTCCACTTTGTTTATGTCCCTTTTTTCGTCCAAACAGTAGTTACGTTTCACAGTTTTCATATAGGTGAATCAAATAAGACAAGTTTCGCATTTTGAATCAATAGAAAAAAGTTCAAAATTTTCCCCCAAAATCGTAAACAACCAATGTTACTTAAGAACCATTTTATAATTTTTAATAAATAATGGACCAAATTGCAACCTAAAATAAAGTTAAGGGACCACATGTAAGTAAGGATGTAAATGAACCGAACTGAGTACTAGAAATTTAGGATTGACTTTGAAAAAATGAGTGGCTCAATCTTGACTATCGAAATCAAAAGCTTGGGCTTGGCTTGTTTAAAAAAAAGCTAGAGTTTGAGCTTAACTTGTTTAGCTCATTTATAACTTAACTATTTTTTACTTTGCAAAAAAAAAATATTTTAACTTTATTAATTTAGTACTACCTCTAGTCCTTTATATATAAGAAACAAGTACCTAATTCATCAAGACTAATGAAAGTGGTTAAATTGGTTAATTTTAATTAATAATGTAATAAATTTTAATTTTATTCCAAAACTATCCATGACATTAAATGGTTTAAGTGGTGGTTATTTTTCAAAAGATAATTAGTATACCTTGTTTTGTTAATAGCACAATAAATGCACCAACTTTCATGAGAAATGAGTGTATATCATTAAAGACCTCACAATTAATTAAGGGTAAAAAAGAAATTTATCAATTACTACACTTGAAAGTGGTCATTTGTTTCTTATAATTATTACCAAGAAAATGTTGTATGTTATTTCTTATATAAAAGACCAGGGGGAGTATTTAATAAAACATTTTAATATTGGATAATAATCTACAAATAAAAATATGGGTTAAACATGTGGTATGATATTCTGGAATTTATGTAATTTTATTTTTTCTATTATATATATATACATATATATATATACATATATATATATATAAACGAACTATTCAAAGAGCTGTTAATGTTGAGTTTGTAAAGCTTGAGTTTGGCTCATTTAAATAATCGAGCCAAATCTCAAGCTTGAGTTTGTTTATTTAGTTAAAAAAATTAACGAGCTTAATCGAGCATTTAACGAGTCTAACTCAAATAGTTGACAAATAATTTGAGTCATTTACACTCCTACACGAGTAATTTAACCTTACTTTGATTATATAATATAAATATTTTTTAATTTTTTTATAATTATAAAATTTACATATTAAATTTGACCCCTGTATAATTTTTTATTATATATTATGTGAAATAATATTTCTAAGAGTACTTAGAATAAAAATAAAATTACAAGTTAGTGAGGGTTCAAACGTTGATGCTATAAAGGAAATCTTTAAAGTACTTTTATTTTTATTTTTATTTTTGTTAGCTGAATAAACATTTTTCATAACTTTACGTTAACATATAATTTTTTTTATTAATGTTGATACTATTATATTATTATTATTATTATTATTATTATTATTATTATTATTATCTCGTATTTGACGAGTCATAAGTTTGACTCCTTACTTATCTTTTTAGAGTGAGGTAAATGTAAGTACATTTATAAACGTTCTTTCAATTCAAAGACTTTCTCTAGACCAGGGCATCATCATCTCCCCCCTAAAGTTTTATCTACCAAAAAAAATTAATCAAGTCACATTTTTTACGTTAAAAGATGGGTTATAGTTAGCGTGAAAAATTAATTATGGAACAAAATTTAAAAGATGGGTTATACTGCACCTATATGTACTAAGTTGGCCAACCCTAGAGGACAAACAAAGGTGTAAAAGGAAATTAAACAGCAAGTGATGATAGAAACAAATGAAGGCTTACAGAAAGGTTGGTTTGTGTTTTGGCTTTTGGGCAATGAGATTGGAAGTCACTGAATATCACAGCTTCTGTTAGCTAATCCTTCTTTTTGTATTGCAGAATCATTATATTATACTGCAGATTTTGAATATTTAAAGCCAGTGTATTACATGATGCTCTATGAATTTGTGTGTTATTTGTTGGCTAGTTTTAGTTTTTCTATGCATGATGATTTTCAATGTATCTTGCAGCTCAATTGTGAGCCTAAATTTGTGACTCATTGGCATTTGGTATTAGGTAGTTGAATTAAATGAGGCATTATAGTAGCCTTAATGAAAATGAAAAATGTTAATGGAACTTTTCTAAAGGAACGAGTTTCTATCATTCATTCTTAATTTTCTTGTGCTTAAGGGTTGTGATTTAAATTTTGATAATGGGTTTGTGTTGATTTTATTGTTAGCATGGTGTATGGATGACTATATATATAGGCATTAACATTCTTCACTTAGAGTACCTTGTCCAACCATAATGCATTAAAAAAAAAAAAAAAAACCTTGTCCAACCATGCATATTTGTAGAAAGAAAAAAGTATTTTCATGTCTCGTAAAAAGGTACAAAATGAGTACCAAAAGAGGAAGATAGAAAAAAAAAAGTAAAAGACGTGATAGAAGAGAGAAAAATAAAAATAAATAAATATTTAACTCTTATAATGAGAGAGTTTATTTTAGAGAATAAAAAGTAACAATAATTATTAATTAAAAAAATCAAAGTTTATAATTTTAATATATTATACTTAATTACATTTTTTGTCACCATTACGCCAAAATTAAGGATAGATAGCGCCCTTTAGATAAGCGCTATCTGTCCATAGGCGGAGCATGAATGAGCGATTCCTTACTTTACGCATGAATACAGATAGCGCTTGTTGCTATCATTTATTAGTTTTAATTAAAAAAAAACCATCGTATATCATAGTATTATTGAGCCATTAAATTGAAATTGTATGAATTTGGTTCCCTTTGTTCACGCGTCAATGTGCTGTTTTGATACTCTGAATACCACACTTTGATAGGTTGGGGAAAGTTGACGATGACGACAAGTGGTGGTCCGAGATGAGGAAGATGGTGGTTTGACAGCGGTTTGATGGCAGTGACAACTTTGTTTTGTGGTGATAATTCCCTCTTTTCCTTTTTATTTTTTTTATAGCACTGAACTATTAGATTTCCTTTTGCTTGTTTCTTTAATGTTTGGTTTTGGTATTGAATGGTATTCATGTGTAGCTCTATGCGATTTGCCGGATTTGATATTCAGATGTTTTTCGTATTGATTGTCAGGTATTCCCTTTTTGCTTGTTTAATTTTATGCTCTGATTAGAGTTTAGTTGATCTGAGGTTTCTCAGGGATGCACTTCAGATATGTGTCATTGTGTCTAGTCATTTGAAGCTGACCCAACTAGAGCATGAGCTTCAGCAAGTTAGGCAACAGGTGAGGTTTAGTTGATCCTTGCAATTAAATGGTGTCGATCTGTCTGCTTTCTTTCTATCTTCCCTTTGCTTGTTGTATGACACACATTTCATTGGCAATCATGTTCAATTTTAAACCAAAATCTTTTGTTTCTCCCTCTGTAGGGGATCTTCATTTCAAGCTTAGGTGATCAAGCACATACATGGAGTGGAAATGGTATCTCATTTATAAAATATGTTACTTATTTTCCCTTCTTTTAAATTGCGAAGAACTCCTCTGTTTATATTATTATATATATTTACCCTTCTTTTTAAATTGTGAAGAACTCCTCTGTTTATATTATATATAATTTCTAAATTACAAGGTGATGATTGGATATCCTTGTCAAGCATATCTTAAATTGTTCCCTGCATTTACAGGGTGGTGCAAGAAAACAAATGAACTTGTCTCTATGGTATAACAATTATTTTTCAATATCCATCGCAGAAGATTCAAGATATGTTGATATCTTGAAGTTTACTTTACCAGATTTTATCTTAGAATGCTAGGGACATACTCAAGCCGTGAGAGGTAGCTATTTTTTTATTTGCACGGGCCTAACTTGTGGTGAATTGATTATAAATGGGTTTGATCAAGTTGGCCTACCTTTTTAATGAGTTACTGTCAACCTATGATAGCTAGTTGCTTTATTAATTGCTTGCTGCCCCTCAATCATATTTGTTACCTTTGAAATAGTATTTTTACACTTTTGAGATTAAAAGATAACACAGTACCAGTTTCATTTTCTCAAAAGATTCTTTAAGGTAAAACCTTATGGATGCCATTTCAAACTGGTGTGGGTACAAAGGTAAAACCTTTAATTTGGTTTAATTATTGAAATATTGATTCTTTGGTGTGATATTCTTCATTTGAAGCCACAAATATCCTCCTGAGACATTTATCAGCATGCATGCTAAAAGGTTAGTGTTTTCAATATCAATATCAATATACTACATTACCCCATTCTTCTCTTTTGTCTTTCTGATTTTGTTTTCCATTCAAAACCAAATTTTCATATCAGGTCTAGTCTAGCAGGGGATGACTTAATACAGAACCGTATTTTGGAAGCACTATACATGCATATTTTGTATTTGTCAGCTAAGAACATCCAACCAATACTTTGCAAGCCCACAAAGAATAAAAAGATTTTAGAGTTATAATTATGATGCCCCACTTGTTTGGACTCCCAGTAAATGTTAGTTGCCTTCTTTTTATAATATAATATTAGTCCTCTTTTCTTTAGACTTGAATCTTATATATCAGCAATATGTAATATGACTATGATACCTTATGCCCAAGGCTTGCCATCTCTTTTATAATTATCTTTTATTTCTGAATGTTGTGTGTATTGACAGCTTCCTACTTCCTTGCATTGTATTTATGTTTTGTTCCCTTTGACAATCAACCATGTTCCTTAGCCTTTATAATTATTTCTACCATGTTCCTTACATTGCATTTTATGTTAATTCAATAGTAGATTCCTTATTGCATTCTAACTTCCATAGTTTTAGGTGGTTCGAGGACGCTCTTCAT
This sequence comes from Pueraria montana var. lobata, assembly GCA_026413185.1. Lineage (NCBI taxonomy): Eukaryota > Viridiplantae > Streptophyta > Magnoliopsida > Fabales > Fabaceae > Pueraria > Pueraria montana. The sequence goes on from CM048648.1 coordinate 80,146,724, forward strand.
GTAGCTCTGGCAAGGAAAAGACAGAGAGAATACAACATGGCGCTGCCTAGAATGCCCTGAATGTACGTGAATTAAACCAGAAAAATCGACAATGACAATAGATAGCGTTTATTTACACAAGCGCTATCTATAATGTATCATATATAGATAGCGCTTGTTTAAAGAAGCGCTATTTATATTCACATTCATCGCGCTTCGAAAGCGCTGTCTATTATAAAAATAAGCGCTTTCTAAGGCAATTTTTGGCGTTGTGCACCGACCTTTCACATTTTTGTGAATTTTGTCATAAAATTATTAAATTTGCACGTTTTGTCATTCAAATTTCGAAATTTCTTGTATTTTGTTACTCAACTTTTGTTTTTTGACGCATTTTGCCACTTATCAAAATTTCACTCATTTTCCCACTCGATTTTTAAAATTTTGCATATTTTTTCCCTATATTATAATTAAGCATTTTTTTTATTTTTTGAAAATTGGGTAGCAAAATTGGTGAAAATGTAACGACATGCCTTGGTTACGTAACTATCAACAAGTGATTTTATTTTATTTAATTTTAAAAAAATAAATTTCAAACTTTCACTAGTTTATTTGTGAAAATATTGTATAAATTTTTCTCAATTTCAAAGCCAACATAGATACAATTTAAAACTTAAAATATAAACCACATGTACATACTTCTCTTACAAGGTAACCACATAAAAACTCTATATTGGTACATTCTATACAAAAGACTAAACAAAGGAAAGAAGGAAGAAATTACATTTTCAATCCCATGCTCACTCTATCTAATAAACGTCCAAGAGGAATAATCCACCTGGAAAGCCATCTGCTCCCCCGAACACGACATCTGAGATCATCACAGGCACAAACCACAAGTACAAACAGCGCAAGGATAAGCTTACCAAACAAAACTATGCATATAAGTACATAAGTAAATTTCCAAATTATTAAGGAATAGAAAGAGAACCAAACTTTGTATACTTCGATGTAATACTATACATAATAACTGAAAACTCTACACAAAACTTAGTTCATAAACTTATATCAAAACTTAGTCATTAAGAAACACCAATAAATAACATCATCATGGTTCAAACATCTCAACTAATTCATACGACAGAGTTATAACATGAATCCTCAATATAATCAATAACAACATAACTCTATTACTAATTACTACCATGAATCATCGGATATAATGGATAATTATATCCATTCAACAAAAGTCACAATCTCAACATAATACAACCACTAACAACCATAATCACAATGTGATGTACAACATAAACCACTAGACAACCTTAGTTAACAAGATTGACTCTACTCCATGGAGTTTCAACATCATATGAGCGGTCCTCATAGGCCTCATCCCCTACCATAGCCTGTACATTCTGACCATTCAAGGAGTCCCTTGAGCTGACCCTACGGGGAAAGTGTAGTTTTATCGAAAATAGTAGGTTTGCAAGACCTTACATCTATAGGGATTCGCCCACTCATCTATTCTATAGGCTCATTCCCATTAGTCACCACGAAAATCCCCAGCACTAGGTTGAGAGCTTACCTAACACCCTCAACTTACGTGCCTACTCATATGTCTGTGCACCAACTGTGCACACCTATACATCAACTGTGAAAATACAACATTCGGAATATTTCTATGCACTAACTATGCACCCACCGTATTCTAGTGGCAAAACATATTTGGAGTCCCTTACAATCTTAGATACGGCACCTCCATACCTGCCATCTCTAATGGTCTGACATAAGTATCCAAACACATCTCAACAATCCATAATCTTTAACCACAACAACAAAGTCATTTTCTCATAGATAAACTTACTTGTGAGCACATCATAGAGATAAACAATATGATTACAAGATCCATCCTACAATCAAAAGACTTTATCACACAAAACATATTTCAAATATTAAATACTCAAGATTCACATCCTTGGAACTTAAAATGAAATAGAATAGGTCAATGGATATTACCTATCAATTTCCTTACAAAAATTCACACATCAATAAACAAACATCACCATTCCAATAATTCTATCATATTAACCAAATTGACCAAATAAGGTCAATTTCTCTTTGATAGTACTGAGTGTGAGCTCTCACTGATTGTAGCAAATAACCTCATACTTAAAAAAATTATATAGAATTAAAGCTCTTGAATCCTATTTTTCAAAATGGTATCCCAATTGTAAAATAGACAACTAGAGAATTTTCTAATATTCCTACAAGTTGACAATACCGAATTTGACTTTCCAGTGGACATGGTTCAAAGAAATTAAATCTTCTAACACTTCCCAAACCTTTTTTGAGCTGGAATTTTTAAAGGATAAAGGTAACACATTGTTCTTTCAAAAATCGTATCCCATGTCCTCAAATTCATTCCCAATTGTTCCCAGTAAAATTTTCTCTAACAGCCTAAATTTCGGACTCCAGACAGAGCTCCAAACCCTTGCCCTGTTTCTTTTCAAAAAGTTAAGTTAGAAGTTGTGCATGATCATTTTCGTAATTTATATGGTTAAAAATATTGTTTTATCTAGTTTTTAATAGAACAAAAACGAAAACAAAACATTAAGTGTGCAATTAGGAATTTAAGAAAAACCGAGACATGTTCCAGGGGAACTTGAAAAACAGAACAGCCACTTTGTGAGTCACATATGAACCTCAAAACGAAGTTATCTCGCCAAAGTATCAAAATTAAAGTTGTTCCATTTTGTGTCTATTTTTATTAAAAATAAATTTCATGAAAAACTAACAGTTAGATCTTCTAAAAATCATAAAACCATGGGGACTATCCAGAGCTAGACAAACCAAACAGTCACTGCCATTTTATTTTGTTGTTTGATTTTTACATCCAAAGCTTACCAAATAATTTCAAGAAAATTTGGCCATGGTCTCCTTTATTTTAGGAGCCTTCGCAATCAATTTTAAAGATCAAAACAATCCCAAGACAATACATGCAATCCCACACAGCCACTGCCAAAGGATTTCCAACCCATTCCATCAATATCTCAAGTTCAAATACCAAGCAACACAACATAAACAACAAGAGGGGCATGCATGTTGTATGTGGTTGAGTCCCGTAACTCTCAACCACACTTAAACTAAAAATAGAATTCACAAGGAAGCTTCCCTTACCTCAAAGAGATGCTAAAATAAGAGCTTTGAATGATGGAGGAATGAAGGAACTTTTAGTTTTCTGGAGCACGAATATTAAACCACCACTATGAACCAACATCAGATCATAGTATAAAAACTTGGGACTTAGAAATTTTGAAGGAGAACTTTTTGAGAAGTAGAAATACTTAACGAAGGGTGTGAGGGGTGCCAGAAAAAAAATGACGTTAGATAGAAATAAAGGGTTTGCAAATAGAAAGTTTTAGAAATTGAAATTGAAACAGAATGACGGAGAATGAATGGCTGGTTCACAGTGAAGAGGTGAGAAAACCAATTTATAGACCCAAGTAACTCTCCTTGAGATCAATATAGTCAAAGTTCATAAATGAACATGAAGCAATTTTCTTTCATTCGCACCCATAAGTGCCCTTATTCAAAAGAATTGAATTTTCTTTGTCTTTTGATTTGGCTACATATCCTCCTGCAGCCTAAAATTTTTTTCTTCTTCATTTTGAATGTTTGTGCATATAGGCCAATTAAAACGAACCATGTGTATGGTTCTTTGAATTAGGCGTTGCGTCTTCCAGTAGATAAGTTTAATTTTTCTTAGTCTTTGGATTTTCCAAAATCTTACCGAACAAGTAGAGTTTTCGGGTCTTCTTAATTAATTAATTTTTTTTTCCAACTCCCAAAATGTTCTCAAACTCACACTTTTTGGACTGCGTTAAAATATTATTATTTTAATAAGCAATAACAGAACAATATATAAATTTCACAGGGATCCAATTATAATTCTCAGGGACTAATTATAATTAAATCCTTCACTTTTATGGACTATTATCTCATTTTTGCAGTGTATTCTTACACTATCAGTGTGCAACACAATCCTGTTTCAGTCAAATACTCTACTGAAACTTACACAAAAAATTCACACATACTTATTAATTAAATTTTCTCATGAAATTAAATTTAATTATCTCTTGTAATTATTTTCAACCCAAGAGAGAAGGAAGAAATGAGGAAATGACGGAAAGAAAGAAGGAGGAAGGATATAAATATTTGACTTTTGTTATTCGTACCGATGTTTTTCTAACCTCACACCCCCTTTTTCTATAACAAAACCCCACGTAAAGTCTAAATTATCACGAAAACTACTAAACACATAATAATCACATAAACAAAAAAATCTATTTTATTTATATAGTTCATTAAATAACATGATTTAAATTTAATTCCTTTTTCATACATCTGTCACTTATCTCAGTGTATTTTTCTACACTATCCGATGATTTTCGGACTATATTTATGCAAATCTTCTTTACAAAAATTCACATAGAAGTAAGTATATAAGACTTAAAAATCACTGAAACTCACTAAACATCCAACAACACATAAAAATTCATTCAATTTATTAATTAACTCATTACGTAACATAATTTAAATTTAATTTCTCTTGCATTTTAATTAAACCACTTATCATATATTATGAAAAAATCACAATGTTACAGAAAACGTGAAAGATGTGTAGCAAAAAGTGCAATTAAACCTTGTAATTAATCTTATAATTTGTTGTGTATGTATTTAATCTTATCATAACTCTCAATCATTAATTTTTTTAATCAATGATTGTGAATATATTTTATTCTTTAGTGTGCACTTTCTCGTTTTAGAGAATCAAATCCAATAAATAAAAAATGTGAATAAAATGTAAGATAAAAAGGATGCAAAAAAATCAAAATTGTTATTAACAATATCTTGTCTAACATATTTATATCTCATTGTTATATCGGTGTCAGTTCAATGTCATTTCCTTGCTTTTAAACCATAAACTAGCTAGTTACCCATGCATTGGCATGGGTTGTCTTGATTTCTACGTACTTTTTTAGATAATTTATGTATATCACAACTTGTGTTAAAAATAAATATTTTTTTATATTACTTAAAAATAAATATTAGATATACATTTGTTGCTAAACAGTAATAAGAAACCAAAACATGAATGTTTAATAAGGATGATAAAGCAAGAATAATTGACCTAGTTAATGTTGTATAAATTGTATTAAAATAGTAACTTGAAACATATTAAAAAATTTAGTCTCACAATAACAAATGCCTCTAAAAGTCTTAATTATAAGAAAAAACACCAGCAAAAATAGCACAAGATTTCATGCATTTGCACAGGTCACTCGTTTTCATGCATGTTTGAAATACACATGTTTATAAAATTAAATTTTTATATTGAAACAAATGTAATTAGCTGTTTAAATTTTCAAAAAATGAAAAAAAATAGAGTATTCAAGCAGAGAAAATATATTTAGTTATATTTCCATAGATATTTCTTATTTTATTTAAAATATTTATAAAATTGTATGAAAAATTTACGTTTAAAATTTAGAAAGGATTTAACTTATGTTTAATTAAAATAATTTTGTAATGTGAAATGATAAAATAATCCAATTATTTTACAACTATATTGCGAATAAAAAATTATTAAGTTTATAATACTTATAGTTTATAAACAATACTTCAAATACTTTAAAGTCTAAGAATTAATTAAATTCAATGCAAACTTTTGAAATCAAATATTATTTACCAGCATGTCGTTGATTCGACTGGAATTAAGATCAGATCTCTTAAGCAAAGTCTTAGGTTCAAGACTTGTAGTTAAAAGAGATCCTGCTAAAGTCAATGGATATTAATAAATTATTATTTTATTCTCTAATAGACAAGTTATTTTTCATTAGTAAGTACTTATGTAAGATGAGTTGTTATAAATTTTTAGTATTATCTTTGACCCGTGAGAAGAAAATGTACTAAGTTAAAAAATAATAATATTTTTGTCTAAATATTTAAATCAGTTTCTCATGAAGGATTTATAACGATATTATATGTCGTAACTTGTAAGCATGTTAAAAATATATTTAATAAATTCATTATAATATATTTATTATATATTTATGTAAAAAAAGTTAACATTATTATAAAAATATTAATCAAGAAAATTTCTGTAACTGAAGTTATTAAACATATATAGAGTCAAAATATTATTTTGTAATAAATATATTAACTAATTAAATTTAAATTAATTTTTAATATAAACAGTTTAACCTCGTAAAATAAATATTATTCAACAAAATACTTATTCATGAAATTATTTAAAATTATTTTATATGATTTTTAAGTAAAAATGATTTTATTGGATTTAAGAGTAAAAAAGAAATTGTTGAGTCTTGAGTATGCAATTTTGTTAAATACCTAGAGAAATGCATTTGACGTCCATAATGGTCTTACCTGACTCGAGCAAGATTGTCTCCCGTGAATGGTACATGTGGACTCTAACATAAAAAAATAACAAATATTTAATTTATGATATTATTTATGAAGTAATTTAAAACAATTTTTTGTAATAAAAATATATTCAATAAATTTATATATATATATATATATTTAACATTATTATATAGATATGAATCAACAAAATTTTCGTATATGAACCTATTAAACATAGAGTCAAAATTTTATTTTATAATAAATATATTAACTAATTAAATTTAATTATTTTTTAGTACAAAATTTCAACCTAATAAAATAAATATTATTTAACCAAATATTTATTTAAAATTATATTACATAATTACTAAATAAAAATGATTTTAATAGGATTTAAAAGTAAAAAAGAAAATGTTGAGTCTTAGGTATGAAGTTATGTTAAATACTTGAAGAAATAGATTTGTCATCCATAATGGTTCTACCTGACTTGAACAAGATGGTCTCTTGTGAATTATACTTGTAGTCTCTACCATTAAAAATAAAAACTAATTCAATTTGTGTTAACTAATTCTAAGTAAAAATAAATTTATAGGATTGAAGAGTAAAAAAAAATTGTTGAGTCTAGAGTATGCAATTGTGTTAAATACCAAAACAAATAAAATTTTCACCCATAATGATATTACCCGATTCAAGTAGGATTGTCTCTCATCAATGATAAATGTGGACTCTAACATAAAAAAATAAAAAAAAAATATTTAATTTATGATATTATCGATGAAGTAATTCAAAATAATTTCTTATAATTAAAATATATTTAATAAATTAATATTACATATATATATATATATATATATATATATATATATATATATATATAAATTTAACATTATTATATAGATATGAGTCAGCAAAATTTTCGTATATGAAGTTTTAAACATAGAGTCAAAATATTATTTTGTAATAAATATATTATCTTATTATATTTAATTGTTTTTAGTACAAAAATTTAAACCTAATAAAATAAATATTATTGAACAAAATATTTATTTATAACATTAAATAAAATATATTATACAATTACTACATAAAAATGATTTTATAGGATTTAAAAGTAAAAAAAAAATGTTGAGTCTTAGGTATGAAGTTGTGTTAAATACTTGAAGAAATATATTTGTTGCACATAATGATTTTACCTAACTTGGGTAAGAGTGTCTCCCATAAATCATTTATATTTTTATATTTATAATATTATAAACAAATAAATTTATGTATCATTTAATATAAAAAGAAAGAAAAGAAAGAAGCATAAAAAGAAAAAACAAGAAAAAAATAACATAAAAAGAAAAAAGAAATGAAAAGGAAAAGGAAAAAAGGAAAGAAAAAATCGTAAAATAAAAACAAAGAAAAAAACATAAAAAGAAAGAAAAGAAGAAAGAGAAAAATGAGTAGAATAAATAGTAAAAGAATTTATTTTCCTATATAAAATAAATATATAATAGAATAGAAAAATAAAAAACAAAAAAAATTAGTTTATTAAAATATATTTATGTAAAACAAATTAACATTATTATAAAAATATTAATCAAGAAAATTTTTGTATATGAAATTATTAAACATACAGTCAAAATATTTATAGGATTGAAAAGAAAAAAAATATTGTTTAGTCTGGAGTATGCAATTGTGTTAAATATCCAAAAAAATAAAATTTTCACCAATAATGATCTTACCTGATTCGAGCATGATTGTCTCCCGTGAATGATAAATGTGGACTCTAACATAAAAAATATAAAAAAATATTTAATTTATGATATTGTTGATGAAGTAATTCAAAACAATTTTTTGTAATTAAAAATATATTTAATACATACATACATACATACATATATATATATATATATATATATATATATATATATATAAATTTAACATTATTATATAGATATGAATATGAATCAACAAAATTTTCGTATATGAAGTTTTAAACATAGAGTCAAAATATTATTTTGTAACAAATATATTTTCTTATTAGATTTAATTGTTTTTAGTACAAAAATTTAAACCTAATAAAATAAATATTATTGAACAAAACATTTATTTATAAAATTAATTAAAATATATTATATAATTACTAAATAAAAATGATTTTATAGGATTTAAAAGTAAAAAAAAAATATTGAGTCTTAGGTATGAAGTTGTGTTAAATACTTGAAGAAATATATTTGTCGTCCATAATGGTTTTACCTAACCCAGGTAAGAGTGTCTCCCGTAAATGATTTATATTTATAATATTATAAACTAATAAATTTATGTATCATTTAATATAAAAAGAAAGAAAAGAAAGAAGCATAAAAAGAAAAAGGAAGAAAAAAAATAACGTAAAAAGAAAAAAAAGTGAAAAGGAAAAATGGAAAGAAAAATACGTAAAATAAAAAAATAAAAGAAAACATACAAAGAAAGAAAATAAGAAATATATGTTTAAGGGAAAAAAACTGAAAAAAGAAGAAAGAAAAAAATGAGTAGAATAAATAATAATAAAAAATTATTTTCCTATATAAAATAGATATATAATAGAATAGAAAAATAAAAAACAAAAAATTAGTTTATTATAATATATTTTTGATATATTTATGTAAAAAAAAGTTGACATTATTATAAAAATATTAGTCAAGAAAATTTTTGTATCTGAAGTTATTAAACATATAGTCAAAATATTATTTTGTTATAAATATATTAACTAATTAGATTTAGATTATTTTTTAGCTTAAATAGTTTAACCTCGTAAAATAAATATTATTCAACAAAATATATATTTATTTAATTATTTAAATTATTTTATATGATTTCTAAGTAAAAATAATTTTATAGGATTGAAGAGTAAAAAAAATATTGTTGAGTCTAAAGTATGCAATTGTGTTAAATACCCAAAGAAATAAAATTTTCACCCATAATGATCTTACCTGATTCGAGAAAGATTGTCTCCCATGAATAATAAATGTGGATTCTAAAATAAAAAAATAAAAAATATTTAATTTATGATATTGTTGATGAAGTAATTCAAAACAATTTTTTGTAATTAAAATATATTTAATATATATATATATATATATATATATATATATATATAACATTATTATATAGATATGAATAAGAATCAACGAAATTTTCCTATTTGAAGTTTTAAACATAGAGTCAAAATATTATTTTGTAATAAATATATTATCTTATTAGATTTAATTGTTTTTAGTACAAAAATTTCAACCTAATAAAATAAATATTATTGAACAAAATATTTATTTATAGAATTAATTAAAATATATTATATAATTACTAAATAAAATTGATTTTATAGGATTTAAAAGTAAAAGAAAATGTTGAGTCTTAGGTATGAAGTTGTGTTAAAAACTTGAAGAAATACATTTGTCGTTCATAATGGTTGTACCTAACCCAGGTAAGAGTGTCTCCCGTAAATCATTTATATTTATAATATTATAAACAAATAAATTTATGTATCATTTAATATAAATAGATAGAAAAGAAAGAAGCATAAAAAGAAAATTAACGTAAAAAGAAAAAGAAATGAAAAGAAAAGGAAAAGGAAAAAAGGAAAGAAAAAAACGTAAAATATATATATATATATATATATATATATATATATATATATATATATATATATATATATATAAGACTTAAATAACTTTTAGGTCCTGATAAATTTCTAAATTTTGATTTGGGTCCTCATAAATTTTTTTCATTGTTTTGAGTTCCTAATATATCAAAACTTTTGTTTTGAGTCCTTATCGTCAGTTAAATGATAATGTGACACCATCTCAACGGTTGATATATATTGGAAAGATCTGTTCGGATGGTGTCACGTCATCACTTAATTGACAATAGGGACTCAAAACAAAAATTTTGATATATCAGGACTCAAAACAATGAAAAACTGAAAAAGAAGAAAGAAAAAAAAATAAGTAGGATAAACAATAAAAGAATTTATTTTTCTATATAAAATAAATATATAATAGAATAGAAAAATTAAAAAAAAAACTGAAAAGAAAAACAAAAAAGAAGATAGAGAATAAATAGATGACAAAAAATTTAAAAAAAAAAACTGAAAAGAAAGATAAAAAAAAAAAGACAAAAAGGAAAAGAGAGAATAAATAAAAGACAAAAAAAAAGTAAAAGACAAAAAAATCAAACAAAAGAACATGTGTCACAATGGAGAAATGTTAGTACTGTTTTTTTTCTTCTAACCTAAAAGATTCTTAAATAGATAGTAGATGTACCATATATTGTGGCCATAGAATGTTTAGTGTTTAGGTCACGAGGATTGCAAGGCATTACCATGGGATTTTAGATAAGAATATTCAAAAGCATCATATGCCATAGACAATCTTATCCTCAAACTCTCTCATATATAGATCCCTACCAGGGTATTCCTAAGATAATCATTCTATATATCCCTAATTGACAAGCTAATCGTCCAAAAGCACAAAGGTACAAGACAACAAAGTGCAACCTTCTTTCTTGATAGATAGATTCAGTTTGATAACCCTATTTTCTTGCACTGTAGAGTTGTTTGTTCAAAAGTTATTTTCAGCAAAATAAATTCGTGAACATCAAACTATCATGTTTGATATAAGTTTTGAAAATATATTCTCATGTATTCTTGATTCTCAAGAATACTTCCCATTTTCATAGTAAAAAGTGGATATATCTTACATTTTTACAAGAATGAAAATTATTTTCTATAATAATTATCTATCTTTATTTTATTTTTTTACATTTCTTCTTCCACTTTTACTTTTCAATTTTTTAATTAAATAAATTTTATTTTTTAAAATTACTAAATATCAACCAAATATACTCATGAGAATAATATTATTGATGAAAATGTAATTCCTAAGAATTCAATATTATACTTTAAAATAAACTTATACCAAAAAATACTTTAAAGCAAACTCCCCTTAGGATTAAACACCAACTTCTTTTATATATATGCACTAAACCATTTGCTTTGCTGGCCTATGGAAGGCATCTATATCAATGTATCTTAACAAACACATTATGTCACTTGCGTTGACTCAAATTGAAGGTTTTAAAGGGAATTATAAAACAAAGGATTTTTCTTACACTAGCTAAATGCAAAAGATTCCATGAAAAAACTTACAAAAAGGAAGAAATTCGAAGATATCTACTTCTAAAGAGGCAGGGGATTACAACAGATCATGTTTCATACTTGCCTTATACACACATTCATTTCTTTTATCCCAAATTGTTTTGTTAGAGTGACCATATTCGATGCTGCTAAAGCGTGACTCTTTCATTTGGCCCGTAAAAGGAAATCATTTTAAATATGGAAATCATTTTAAATATGATTATAAACTTTTTTAAGTTATCATGTTATAAGTGTAAAATATCCATCAACTTTTGTAGATAATTAACTTCTGCCAAAAGATCTAAATGACAATTTTTAGTGGAATTTCTCTTTCCAATCATATTTTTTCAATCTACAAGACTTGAATCTAAATCCTTATTTAAAATATCCGAATTTAGTTTCACTCAAATAAACTACATATTAGTAAATTTAATATATATAACAATCTATAATTATATGACAATATTATATTTTTTCATGTTAATATATTTTAATTAAATTTTAAAATAATTTTTAATTAGTTAATATAAAATTTTTAAACATATAATATATTAAAATTAAAACTCTTAATACTATAGATTTAATTAAATAAAGGTATAATGTGTAGATTGTATAATTTTTTTGTTACATTTATACAAATTATAAAATTAGGTTTAAATATATTTTAAGTGCACACAAATATAGCTCTAACTAATTTTAGTTCTTGCAAAAAAAATTGTTACTTTTGGATCCTTAACATTTTCTTAGTGTTCCTTTTTAGTCCTTGTCATTAACTCTAGTTAGTTTTTTTTTGGTGCACTAGTTAGTTTAATACTAACATGGCTAACAAAATGAAAAGTAGTAATTAAGATAATTAATTAAGGGCAATAAAGAATATTTTAAATTAAAATTATTAGATTATTCTTAGTTGCATAATTCAATTAAGTAATGTATTTATTATTTTATATAAATAAGGTACTTATATATAATTTACTTTTATAATTTATTTTAAATTTTTAATATATTATGAACAATGATTTTATTTCTTTTAATATTATTCTTACTTTTCAATTCATTAATTTACTTTTAGAGTTGTACTTTTTAAAAAAAAACAACAATTTGCTTGGACGCTTATAATTTACTATTAATATATTATTTTTTATATTATTAATACATTTTAATTTATTAATTTTGACTGATTATAATATATTTATTTTTTAATACATTACAAGTAATCATTTTGTCTCTAAAGACAAAAGTAATATATTAAAAGTAAATTATAAATGTTTAAGTAAATTATAATTTTTCTTTTAAAAAATACAATTTAAAAGTAAGTTTTTTTTTTTGTCAGCAAAAAACAATATATTGCACAGGCACAAGGGGTACCTGAACCCAAAACACATTAAAAGTATAAAGTATAGAAACAAGCCCACCCAAGGGATTCTACGGTTAAGAAATATTTAAGATATTGCATCCTAAATATTTGCTAACCAAGATTCCGAATCTGACCAAAAGACTACATGTATCCCATCCATATATGCACCTGCATCCTAAATATTTGCTAACCAAGATTCCGAATCTGACCAAAAGACTACATGTATCCCATCCATATATGCACCTGCATTACACAAGGCCAAACTATCCCCAGAAAGTATGTGCCTTATAACTATATTCAAGCCCTCCACCAAAAAAAGCAAGCAGAGATATAAATCCACCTCCCCTATTACCCATTCCAAGAGAACCCTACATAGACACGTCCCACTGATACCCGCCTATAGCCAATTCCAAAAATAGCCTTAGGTATAGTCGGCACATGCCACAGGAGTCTGTAAAAATCAGAACTCTCACCTTGCAACACATCACGTTTTACCATATATGCACTTCTAACCGAGTAATTTCCTGAATCATTAGCTCTCCATACCCAAACATCCGGTTGATATTGATGGATAACAACACCTTCAAGCTCATTCAGGAAAGCCTGGAGTACCTGGTTTTCCCAAACAAACCATTGGCGTCGCCATGTGAATGACCACTCCCACTTATCATTGACCCAACTCCCTATATCACCCACCATTGCATCAGCACTTTCAGAATTGAGAAACACCTTTCCAAACTTTTCCACAAAAGGCTCCTCCCCACACCACTTGTCGTACCAAAATCTGGTAGATCTACCATCCCCTATTCTTCTAAGAATATTCCTCTGAAACCAACAATCTTGTGTTGTGCCACCACACACCTTGGATAGATCTTTCCACCACTAAGAGGACCTACTCCTACCACCAGCTCTATATAATTATTGCCACCCACCATACTTCAATTTAATAACAGCACACCATATCCCTTTTTCTTCAGACATCAACCTCCACCTCCATTTCCCCAGCAGGCTATCATTGAATAATTTCACATCTTTGATGCCTAAACCCTCCTCCTTTTTTTCCTACTTACAAGTTCCCACTTCACCCAACTCATCTTTCTATGGCTCACACCTATACCCCACAAAAAATCCATTTCCATCCTCCTAACTTCCTTAGCAACGGATGCAGGCATTTTAAAAAAAGAGCAGTAAAACAAGGGTAGTGTTGTCATGATAGATTTAATTAAACTAACTCTCCCTGCAAGAGAAAGATATCTTGACTTCCAACCTGCCAACCTTTTCTTGATCTTGTTTATTACCGGCTCCCACGTTATGGCCTTTCTCGGATTCGCCTCCAGGGGAAGTCCTAAATACACGAATGGAAGGCATATCACCTCACAGTTAAGCACAGCTGCATACACTTGAACCGTGTCTGCATCAAGACCTATCCCCCCTCCCCCACTTTACTCTTGTAAAAGTTTACCTTAAGTCCAGACGCCATCTCAAAAACTCTGAGTATACTTTTGAGAACCAATACATTCTCCATCTTATCCTCACACATGAAGAGTGTGTCGTCCGCAAATTGCAGCATAGCTACCTCCACACCTCCACTTCCAACCTTGACACCAGACAACTTACCTTTACCTACAGCTTGTCTAACCAAACTAGTTAAGCCTTCGGCAACTGCAAGAAACAAGAAGGGGGCCAGGGGTCCCCTTGTCTCAATCCCTTTGACGGGGAAAACTCATCTGAGGGACTGCCGTTAACCAACACAGAAACAGAAGCGGACTCCAAACACCCTCTCATCCAATGAATCCATCTATTGTTGAACCCCAGTTTTCCCAACATATAGTAAAGGAATTCCCACCATACAAAATCATACGCCTTCTCGTAGTCGACCTTGAACACCAAGCACTTCTTCCTACTCTTCAACACCTCATCAACTACCTCGTTGGCCACCAACACACCATCTAGCATGTTTCTACCCCCAAGGAAGGCTCTCTGAATAGGGTCAATCACCTTTGGCAAAACTTTCTTCAGTCTTCTAGATAGTAACTTAGATACTATCTTATATATACATCCAACTAACGATACAGGTCTAAATTCATTCAACCCTTGTGGATTGTCAACCTTTGGCACAAGGGTGATGAATGAGGAATTACTGCCTCTCGGCCAAACCCCATGTTGCCAAAAGTCATTTACCATCCTCAAGATATCGCCGCTTAGCACCTCCCGAAACTCCTTAATAAATCAAAAATTGAATCTGTCAAGCCCTAGGCACTTGCTGCCTTCGCACTCCCACACAACAGCCTTAACCTCACCTTCCTCAAATAACTCTAATAACTTCACGTTCTCCTCTTCACTAATAGACTAAAATGGCACACCATCCAGCAGTAATCTGATATCACCTTTCTCTGTGAACCTTTCTTGAAAAAATTCTCTGACTCTGTGCTTAACCTTGATAGGATCCTCTGCCCAAACACCTTCATACTCGATCCCTCTAAGCGAGCTCTTTGTCCTCCTCCAATTTATTGTTGAGTGGAAGAATTTTGAGTTAGAATCTCCTTCACGAATCCACCTATTCCTGGACTTCTGATGTAAAAGGGACTCCCACCTTATGGATATCTTCCAAAATTTAGCAAACAGCCTTGGTCTCTCCCTCTTACCCTCATCGTCTAATTCATCCACAGCATCCATATTGTCCAATATGCTAATCCTATTCACAATATCTTGTTTCTTAACTCCCATGTCCCCAAAACATTCTTTATTCCATTTCTTAAGGTCTCCCTTCAATAATTTTAGCTTTTCCTTGAGTACAAACGCTCCCCACCCCCAACATGATAAGAGCTCCACATATTTCTGACCACCTCCACAAAGGAATTGTCGGAGAACCAAGCATTTATTACCCTAAATGGTCTGGGGCCCCAATCTATATTCAGGGTCTTTAGGATAATAGCACAATGGTCAGAGACACTCCTGTCGGAGCACATATAGAGCTAATCCTGGCCACGTATCCAATCACTCCCTTGACACAAATGCTCTGTCTAATATACTTTTTGCACTCCCATTAGCTCTGAACTAAGTGAACCGCTTGCCAACTAAAGGAGCATCCTCCACCTGCATCCCCTAGATAAAGTCATTGAAATCTTTTATGTCTCTAATAGCTAGTCTTGCTTCCCCTCGTCCCCTCATTTCCTCCACATTCCTAATAGAGTTGAAGTCCCCCAGAAAACACCACCTTTGACACTAACCGAGATTTGATCTGACTTGGATTAACTCCCCATAGCATCCTCTTTTCTTGTATGTTACAAGGAGCATAGACGTTGATCACGGCACACTCGATATGTTGTTCTCCCCAAAAACCATATATACATAGAAACCCATGACCCGAGAAGGAGTTGGAAATAGACATGCATCCTTTCTTCCAGCTACATAGTAAGCCTCCCCCCTTGTTCACAGCTGGAACAACACACCACTCTACTTCCCTATCTCCCCACAGCGCCTAACATGTCTCTTTCGATATGTTTTCCGCCTTAGTCTCCTGTAGACACAACATATCAACCTCTTCCTTTAAAATACTCTTTCGAATAACCTCTCACTTTGTCTTCCCACCCAATCCCCTCACATTAAAAGACATCAGCTTCATTTAACTACACCACTTATTCCCTCCCCATCCCTCACATTTTTCCTCTCCATTTCATCTCTTGTTTCCAATGCCTAGATCCTCTTCAAGACCTCTTCTTCATCTCCAACACAGGAAATGCCTAAAGTTTTTGCTATCTCCCAAAGTTTCGTCGCTTCCCCTACCCCTTCTTTAATCCACCTCTTTGATTTACAACTAGATATGGATCCACGAGACATTTCACACCCCATCTTGGACTTGTGATATCTCCTACTCTTCTTCGCCCCACCACTCTGATCTCCAGTATTGCTCGTTGTTGATACTCCGTTGAATATGTTCATTGTTGATATTCCCCTGCTACTTTGATCTACACACTGTTGTTTAGAATTTTGATTTGCCAACGGGATGTTGTCATCAGCCATGAGTGTTCCTTGCTGATGCTAGGCTGGGATACCCTCTTCTGAATGACCAATCAATTATGGATCCATCCCTTTGCTCAATGATTCTTCCCCTACCCTAGTCTCACACTTCCCACCAATGACTGATACCTCATTACCCCGCATCATTAGCTGTAGGTTTTCCTAAGCACATCGGGTCGACCTTAAGGTCACTTCTTGGTCCCTACTTGCGTTCCTCGGCCCACTAACATTCCCCAGCCCAAAGGATCCCTGTTGTTTTGACATTTCCCCCAGATTTGGCCATCTTCCATCAAGTGGGTCACCATAAGAAGCATTTAGATGGGCTGCATGTTCACTTACTACCTCCGGCCCACCTACTATAACTATATCTTTTCTGCCCTCACCTTTAACCTTTCCCACCTTTTGTATGTTTAACCCCAGCCCCAAATTTCCCAACATAGTGATACTATCAGTATCCTTTGGGCCAATACCCTCCTCTTCTTACCACCCTCCTACTGGTTCTCTACTTTCTAACTCCTTTCCCGTGGCAGTTTCTTAGTCTTCCTCCCCACCTTTTCCCCTTTCATGATTTACCTGTACGTCCTTTCCCTTCCATACCCCAGATCCCTTTCCCTTTTCTTCTTTAGCATGTACTTCCATTACACTTTCCTGAAAATTATGTCCCCTATTACCCTCCGACCTAACCTCTTGTGGCCTAGTCTCCCTGACAAGAATTTGAAATGGGGACTAAATGGTCCCATCACCCGACATTGTCGGCATCCGTTCAGCACCGTCGATTCCTCCTCCTCCACCCTGTTCAAATCCTTCCTCAAAGCACTCAGACTCTGACGACATGAATAACTAACCTTCTTCACTCATAGCCGAAGAATGGTCGTCCACTTCGTAATTCCTCCATCCTTTATAGCAACAACCTCACACCTGGTCCCACAATTGCTCTTCTGCTATAGTGACATGAGATACCACTCCGTTAAAACGCATCCGCTTAGATAAGAAGCCTTGTACCCCTTACCGGTATCCTAATGAGGACATGGGAATACTTTACTTTCTAGAAACCCCGTGATGCTTCTAAAAATTCATCACTCCAGTACTAGATGGGTATCCCTCTACATTTTACCCATACCAATTTGCTTCTAATCACAATGTATGGTTTCCACTTTTCCACAAATTGAAAAAGATTATAGAACCATTTACTGTTATTGGAAATCAGCTCCTCCAGCTTCCTCCTGTCCTCTCCAGATAGCAACACCAAGTTGTCACCAAGATACCTAATTTTAATCAAGTTGAAACCTTCTAAGATAAAACTCTCCTGTATATTCTCCACAGATAAAGGGTCGTGTAATCTTCCCACCAAACTACCTTTCAACCACTCCACTTTAGCATTCTCAATAACATAATATGGCCTCTTCCATACTTGGTTAGACCCTACCATGCTCTTTTTTCCTCTGAAGTTGCTTATAGTTCCTCCTGTGGAATTGATACCTTTCTTAGTCGCTTCCGCATATGATTCCCTTGCACCCCTTCTATTATTTATCTCAGTAATTATCTGCCTTTCCTCCTGTTGAGTAAAGCCTCTAATATCAAGATTTTGGATATGCTCCCTATATTCTTCACGGTGGTACCTTGGTATATTCGCAGCTTCATATCACCTATCCAAATATGGTTTAGTTGCCTTACCAGTCTACCCAGATCGTTAACATCAAGGAACCTAACAAACCCATATCGATGCCCCTATTTGTTACGTTTCTTAGCTATGAATACTTCCCACCACTTCTGGAACACCCTCCACATATCCTCCCACAAGTATGCTTCCGGAAAATGAGAGAAGGAGAAAGTTGTTACGTCCTTCCTCGCTACTCCTTGTTGCCTATGGTATTTCTTTTCTCCTTCCCTCCACCCGTCCCCATTTCCTCCTCTTTCTCTCTCTAACATTCTCTCTCAGCCTTTAGGATTTAAAAGTAAGTAGTGAGTTGAAAAGTAAGAATAATATTAAAAGCAATCAAAATAATAAATATTACTTAATTATTTTAATTTAAGATTTTTTTGTTACCTTAATTATCTTGATTAATATTCTTCATTTTGTAGGTCACGTCAGTATTAAACTAATTACAGTTAATAATAAGGAATAAAACATTAAGAAATTGTAAAAGATATACAAGTAATATAAAAAATTGTAAAAATTGAAAGCTATATTTGTAAAGACTTAAAACATATTTAAATTTTGAGTTTAATAGTGATGCATTGACAGTGTAAAATAGTTTTACACTGTTATCTAATCACAAATCACTGTTTAAATGACTTTTAAGATAATTTAGTAAAAGTCAACAAATTTATCATAAATTATGAGTTGTAAATCTTGTGATTGGATGATGGTGTAAAATCTCTTAATTTTTTTAAAAATATTATTTAATAAACATTAAATTAAATATTCACCATTAACATTTATTATAATTTATTATAAAAAAAACATTTATTATAATTTATTACCGGATGAAAAAGAGTTTTACAATTTGTCCACTAGAAGGGACCTACACTTGACTACGATATACATCACACATCGTCCATGATAGCGCCACGTGGTCCTCCCCAAGCCTGACGTGTCACCATAAGAAAAGTCAGATAATCTAGAGTCCCCTTTCGGCAATACGTGCCACGTGTCGATTTCTCATTCGTCCTTCACACGACCGCCTCCTTTCCTTTATCGTGTAATCGGTTATTTTATTGTTTCTCCCTCTCTCCTGTCTCTCTTTTTCTCCGTTTTCTTTTTCGTAAAGCACAAAACTTTTTCACTTTCTTTCCTTACCCACCTACGTTTCCTTCAGATCCAACCAATTCCATCGTCACCAGGAACGCCCCTTTTGCCTATTCAGCTTTATCTCACTCTCCAACTGTGTCTGCGATAAGGTTCAACCCTTCCTTTGCTATCTATGCCATTCCCACAGGTTTGATTCGTCGTTTTCTGACTCAAAAGTTTGCGTTTTTATTGTTTGTTTTTGTGATTTTGATTGTGGGGTTTTCTTCAATTTTTTGGATGAATTGTGGGTATTGAGAATTTTGCGGGATTTTGGATCTGGGTGGGTCTGAATTCTTTGGTGGAGTGGTTAATTTTGTAGAAGCAGCGTGTTTTGGGTAGATCTTGTGGTTTTTGTTGATGGGATGTTTGTGGATTTTACTTGAATTGAGTTCATTGATGTGTTGCTTCTCAATTGGGCTGATCTGGTCTCTAGAGGGGTAATGGATTTGTTTTGTTAGTTTTGGGTTGGTTGCAAATAGAATTGAGTTGAGGGAAAAATAAAATGGGGGGTATTGGCCTCTTCTCTCTATCAGCAAATCAATCACAGTGAAGATATTGGCGTCAAGTTTGGTGAGTGTTTTTGTTCAGGTCAATAATTATTCTTGTTTATACATTATGTAAGTCATTAAAGGACAAGCCAGATTGTTTATGTATTACTTCAAGTGATTCTTGTTTCATGTTGGATTTAGGTTGTTAGGTGGGTGTGGTATTGGTTAATGGTGAAATTAGAATGAATTGGCTAACATCTTAAAGTGCATGTTTGGTTAAAGCACTGTGGACACTGGATTTCTGTTTGATTTGTTATTGATGTGATAAGGACAGTGTGTTTACTGTTTACTGGCTTTAGAATCATTTGTTTATTGTTTATTCAAGACTGATATGTAATGGAATGTGTAGCATATAGATGTAAATATTGTTTATTAAAATTTACATTCTCATCCCTCCCAATACCTTTCGTTCCTCAGTTGCTCTTAAACTTGATTAAGTCATGTTGCTGTTTTATTTTTTATTTTTTAATCAATAAAATGATTTTGTTAGTCTTAAAATGCATATAAATGCATTGTTTTGTGAAGATTTAGTCCAATCATGTTTAATATAACAAAATTCAACATTATTTGTTCCAATTTTGGTACAAACATATAAATTTCTCCATATCTTTCTGTGCACATGATTATGTGTTCATATCTTTCTGCGAATCTTAGTTTTCAGATGTCTAATTTTATAGTGAAAATTGATTTGTACTCGAGGCATTTTCTTTCATATAATTGTTGATTTGCATGTTTCTTTTTGTTTGGGCCTGCTTGTCATTCTCTATCTGTAAATGAGTCGTGTCTCTTTGTTTCTTTGAGCACTTTCAGATTTTGATGATTCCCATGCTCTATGTAGCTTATTCTGCAGTTGGGAAGGGTGTACCCGAACAAGAGTGTAATTGCAGCGCACGGATTTTTTGATAGTTTTGTAGATTTGTTGGCCTTTTCAGGATGGGAAAGTGCAAGGGTTGTGGGAAGTTAGGAAGAATGAGACCAAGTCATATGAGTGCTTATGAATTTTCACTGATGCTGGCTCCTGTTGTTTCTGTTTGGGATTGCATAGTTCGCAAAATGAGGTACTCCTACAGACCTGAGTGGGTGTAGTGGTTCTGAACGTATCAGTAGTATTAGTCTTGATACTTCAACTAATTAGAAATATATTTAGCATTACAATTAGGGAAAGAGTGGAAAAGAATTACAGAAGAAAAAAAATGTATACAGGTCTAAAGAAATTCACTTGAAGGAATTCTCAAAGACATCACTTTAGTTTTTACTATTTAGGTGTAGTAAATTCTATGGATACCATGGCATGTAATAAAGGGCAACATGTGAGAAAGGCGAAGAAGAAGCAGGTGAAAGACGAGTTGGATCGTCTTAAACAGGCTGAGAAGAAAAAGAGGCGCCTGGAAAAGGCGCTTGCTACGTCTGCGGCCATTATTTCTGAACTGGAGAAAAAGAAACAGAAAAAGAAAGAAGAGCAGCAAAGACTCGACGAAGAGGGTGCTGCTATTGCCGAGGCGGTTGCTCTTCATGTTCTACTCGGCGAGGACTCGGACGATTCGTGTAAGGTTGTGATCGATGACGGTGCGTGCAAGACCTGGAACTGCAGCCGAAACCTCGGCATCTCCGTGGGCGGAGAGAGTGCTTGCTTCCCTCATCTAGATGGTGGCAGATGGTCTTTTGAAAGAGTCGGTTGGGTCTCTGATGCATACAGATATGGTTGCAAGTGGGGTGCTGCTGAAAATGGTGAATGGTCATTCTCATCAGAGCCTTTTGAGAAAAATGTGCATGAACCACTATATGAAGGTGCTGGATGGGGACCTGCAGGTTTCTCTACTGATCTCATAGCAGCTCAAGCAGTTTCATCACTGCAGATTGCTGAGGAAGCAGATGAAGATAGGATTATCTTTTAAGTTTTTATAAAGAAGGCCATGCTGAGGTGATAGAAGAAGAATAACTGTCTGTGGTGGTGACTGGATGAAGTCTTTTGCTATTTTGATTGATGAAGATATATGCGTGTATATATATATTATACTTATAATTATGAGTCTTGTCCATGTCAAACACTTTCTGCTTCAGTTGTGATTGAACATGTAACATGTTGCAGTGTGACCATGTTTTATTATTGATTATCTTTTAACTGTATGTTAATGTGAGGCTGCTAATTTCCTGTGTTGAGTGACTTTTTGAGCTGATTTCCAATAATATAAAACCGCTACTGGACCCCTCAGAATTTTTGTACTCTTAATTATCATGGTTGCCTCATGGATTATGTCATCACTTTGAGGATTGGCAATTTGATAAAGACCCCCTCCTCAAAAGTCCATCAAATTGTGTTCTAAGTTTCTTAATTTTTGGTTAAAATTGATTTTAGTCTTTATATTTCAAAATTGTTGATTTTGATTCTCATTTTTTTTCATATCTTATTTTAGCATTTTAAGTTTTATAAAGAGGGATGAAATTTTCTAATTATATAAAAATATGAGAATTAAAATTATTGTTTTTAAAGTATATAAGTTAAGAATGTATTTGATAAGGCTTTTGGAAAGTTTATAAACTTCTTTGACTAGTTTATAAGTTACTTAGACTAAAGATTAATTTTGATAAAAAAAAAATTGAAAGAATTAAAGCATGTTTTACTTTAAAAAAAAAATAGAATATATTAGTTGATTACTAATTCTTATCGGATCATAATTCACGGTTTGTTTGGTGAAGGGTCACCCTTTGAATTCTATTTTCCAATTACAAAGAAACTCTTTGTTAATGTGTGGACTGTGGAGGGATCCACACGTTAAAGTGTAAATAAAGTAGTTTGTTCTTATCGCATGCTGGCCTAACTGGTTCAAATTGTTGGTTTCAGATAAAGCTATATTGTTTTTTAGGGTCCACTCTTACTAATGTGCGAATTTGAATCCCTATTCATTGGTAGTTTCGTTTAGTGGTCATTATCCTCTAAGGAAATTTCTTAGTAATTGCTCCATGGTTTCAGACAAGTGGTTGCCCTTTCATGAGATATCTTTACACTTTTTTAATTGTAGAATTAATATCCATTTAAGTATAGGATTTTGCCTTTACAGGAAAATACTTATAGAACCAAAGAGCATTTAATGCATTGTCTTAGATATTTTCAATTACTTTAAAAGTAAATATTAAATTATTTTTATTTTGAATATAATCAATTTTTATTTTTATTTTTTTTCAGTTTGTATCTTTCATAATATTTATTAGCCTGTGTAATACTTACAATAAAAGTTAAAGTCTCACTAATAAAAAGGCAAATTATGTTCTAATTCATTAAGATATAATAATTGATATATATTTTTTAAACCTTGCATAAAGTTCTCTCAATTTATAATAGAGAGTTACTATGCTACCCCGATAAATGCACCTGTTTTGGAACAGTAGGTTTGTAAGGGCCACAATGTTAACCTGAACTGAATCACAATTAAAGCGTTAGAATAAGAGGTTGATGTGCAGGTTGGTAGTGCAAGGTCGTTGAATGTTTCAACAGAGGTTGATGATGGTTAGGGATGGCAAAGTGTATCCGGATCGTACGGATACCAGCAAAAATATCCGCAAGCAGGTCGGATAAATACCCGCTTATTGGGGCCGGGGCCGGAGCCGGGCATTTACCCGTAATTTTTTGCGGGTACGGGTACGGGTACGGGTACTATAGTATCCACCCCGCACCTATATATATATAATTAAAATAACTTAAATAAATAATTATGTTATATATACACTTTTCTGTAAAAAAAATAATTTTATATTTTCCATAAACTAACACTAATAGTAAAAGATTTATGTTACAACTTACAATAATTTTATATTTTTAATATTATGTTTGGATGCTTTTAATGTTAAGTTTGAATTATTTAAGCGTGAATTTTTAATTTATTTATAATATTTTTTTAATTAATATTTTTATAGCTTCAATGTAATTTTGGTTCATCTATTTTGCACAATCCGCAATTTTGGTCCCCCTATTTTAAAATAGAGACGTTTAGTCTCCCAATTTTGTAAAATATGTTATTTTGGTCCTTCCATCAAATTGAAAGCGTTGACTATTAAGATATTAACATTAACCTTAACGTGGTCCAAATATAGTGACGTGATACGAGATTATTTATTTAGTTTTTAATTATTTTAAATACTTAGTAGAATAATTGATGAAAAATATATTTTAAAAAAAGGTAATATCATTTATTTGACTACGGCGTGCCATATACTTCAACAATATAGAACTAGTTTAAAATAAACGATTAAGACTTGTGATTTCTATTTTAGGATTCGCGACTACCCCAATCATTAAAATCGACCTGACATGTGCTTTAGTGACGTAGATAAACAAATAATTATTACTCAGTATTTAAAATAATTAAAAAATAAATAAATAATCTCGTGTCAAATTACTATATTTGGGTCACGTCAAGGTCAACGTTAATCTCTTAACTGTCAATGCTTTCAATTTGATAAAAGGACCAAAATTACAGATTTTACAAAATTTGGGGACTAAATGTCTCTATAGAGGGACCAAGATTGTTGATTGTGCAAAATAGGAGGACTAATGTCTCTATTTTAAAATAGGATGACTAAAATTGAAGATTGTGCAAAATAGGGGGACCAAAATTACATTTAAGCCTATTTTTTTTATTGATTTATTAACTTCATACATAAGTAAAGTGCGGGTAGCGGGTGCGGGTATGGGTATATAGGTACCCAGCGGGTACGGGGATGGGGATTAAAGTTGCTACCCGCGCGGGTATGGGGTCGGGTACGGGTATTTTTTTTAAACGCAGGTATGGGGACGGGTACTATAGGACCCTACCCAGACCCTACCCATTGTCATCCCTAATGATGGTTAGCGTGAAACAAAGAAAGAAGGCAAGGATCAGACTTTTTGACCAAAGTAGATTAAAAAAAAAAAACTATATACTAGTTTAGTATAGTTTTGAAATATTTACATTTGATGGATGGTTGTTGTCACGTTGGATCAACAGGAGGCGCCAGTCTAAGGTTTGTCTCGCATTTTTCGTAAACAACAACACAGGAGGTGTCACCCAAAGGTTTGCCTTGTATTGCTTTTTGCTAAACAGGAGGCGCTAGTCAGCTCTTCTTCTCGTGCTTCAGTCAACTCGTGCAACAAGTATACACAAGGAGCCACTTTGACTGGCTCCTCCTATGCAAATGGAGTTCCATGCTACACAAGGCAACAAGTGTTCATTAAATGAGGATTGCTAGCAACATATTCTTTAAAGCATTTTTTTAATACATTTTTATTATTAGTAGTATTAATTAAAAGTGGGTTAATTATATTATTTTTTTCTTAAATTTTTTAGCAAATTTTACTTTTACCCCCTGTTTGGAACAATCATTGTAGTAGGGAAAGGAAGGAAAATTATTAAAAATTAGTGTGGGTCTCACACCTCCACCGCACTACTTTATTAAAATATTTCTTCTCAATTTCATTCCATTCCATTCCACACTACTCTACGAAGCATACTATTAGTTTTTAAACAAAATTTTTAGCATATATTTTTTAATGTTATTAGGTGACAAACGTGACTAAAACTGTTAACAGAAGAAAAATATAAGGACAAAAACATTAAAAAAAAAATTTATGGAATAAAAGTGAAATTTGCAAAAAGTTTAAAAAAAATAATAATTAACCCATTAATTTTTTTTGAAATTTAAGAAATAATGATTGATACTCTTTAAAATATATAATACTTCAATCCCTATTTATAAGATATAGTTTTAAAATTTTCTTGTCTCCTTTTATAAGATTTCATTTCAACTATCTTGTGTATTAATTATTTTTTGACTAAAATACCATTATTTATTTTAATTTATAATTGAATACTACTCTAAATGATCTTTTTCTATATCTGAATATTGAAGAAGATGAATAGACTCCCAATAATGTTAAGGACACATTTAAAAAAATATTTCAAATATAGACTAAATTAACCAATTTTCTTAACATATTTAATAAGGAGTATATATTTTTTTAATCAGTCAAATAGGAAGGAGTGTGTGGAAAAGAGTTAGTTTGTTTAGGTTGTTACCAATGTTATTAAAATCGGACCGGTCGGTTCAACCGGGAACCGGTCTGGTGACGGGTCCAAATACTCTATAAAATCAGAGAATTTCAGAACCGGTCAAACCGGTATAAAACCGGTCAAAATCGGTCAAGAATCGATGCAAAAAATCGGTTTGAACCAGTATTTTTTTTTAATTTTTATTTTATTTTCTTTGAAAATTTTAAATTTAATATAAAATATTTTAATGATAAATAAAAACACATATTTAATAAATATTTCAAATAGATACAAATTGTTTCATCGATTATTATTAAATTTTTTCTTGTAAAACATATAATTTGCTCATTTATATTTATTTAAAAAAAATTATATCTTGATTTTTGATAATTTTATATTTTATTAATTTGTCATTTTTTTTATTCTAAATGTAAACTTGTTATTATTAATGAAACATTATTGTATTTTATTAAAATTTGAACTTAAGTATTATGGTATATTTGATTAGACTTTTATATATTTTTTGAATGTTAAAAACTTGTAAAATGATTTTTTAGGTTTTAATTTAGTTTTTAATGTTTTAAAGTTATGTTATATTATATTTATTTAATAATATTATATACATTATTTAATTATTATTATTTTATTAATACCGATTCAATCACGGTTCAACCATTGAATCTTGAACCAGTGTCTTGACCAGTTCAATTACCGGTCCGATTTTAAAAACATTGGTTGTTAGTATTTCTCCTTGTCAAATTCATGGCCATAGTTACATGTGCATGGCAAAACGTAGATATACGAAAAGAAAAGACAACGTTGATTTGAGAAAAATACAACACAATTCCTGGGGTACAACAAAAGGTACTGACTTGTGAGAGAACAACATTAATGTGAAAACTTCAATCCAACATCGAATGAAGATTCACATGAGAAACATAGTTTCTAGACTCTGCGTTGCTCACACGTGGATTACACCCCACGTTGTTTCTTGTAGCTATATGACTGAAACCCATCATGCCAACAAGCATGAAGCCTCAGTTGCATACACAGACATTAATCCATATAGTTTGGATTCAACCACTTTCCATGTTGCCTGCCACATGTTTGAAGAAATGTCTGACTTAACCGTTTCATCGGCAACGACCATAATTCAGGGCTTTGTTAAGCGGCACTGCCATGAAGATGCTATCTATCTTTTCTCTAAGATGTTGGCCTCAAAAATTAGACCCAATGAGTTCACATTTGGAACTGTGATTAACTCCTCCACTGCACTTGGAAATGTTGTTGTTGCGAGGCAGCTTCATGCTTGTGCAATGAAGGTTGGCCTTAGTTGTCATGTATTTGTTGGTAGTGCTCTTCTTGATTTGTATTTCAAGCTGAGTACTATAGAAGATGCCCAGGAGGCTTTCAGAGACACTCAACAACCTAATGTGGTGTCTTATACAACTCTAATTTGTGGGTATTTGAAGAGAGGGAGATTTGAAGATGCTTTGCGGGTTTTCCATGAGATGCCTGAGAGGAATGTTGTCTCATGGAATGCAATGGTTGGTGGGTGCAGCCAAACGGGCCATAATGAAGAAGCTGTGAATTTTTTTATTGGCATGCTTAGAGAAGGATTTATACCAAATGAATCTACATTTCCTTGTGTGATTTGTGCAGCTGCAAATATGGCTGCCCTTGGAATTGGGAAAAGTTTCCATGCATGTGCAATCAAGTTTTTGGGTAAGGTTGATCATTTTGTTGGTAATTCACTCATTAGCTTTTATGCAAAGTGTGGGAGCATGGAAGACAGCCTGCTAATGTTTGACAAGCTTCTTAAAAGGAACATAGTTTCATGGAATGCGATGATATGTGGTTATGCACAGAATGGAAGAGGTGTTGAAGCAATAAGCTTCTTCGAAAGAATGGGTTCAGAACGCTATAAACCCAATTATGTTACCCTTCTTGGGTTACTCTGGGCTTGTAATCATGCCGGTCTTGTTGATGAGGCCTACTCATATTTCAATCGGGCCAGGCTTGAGAGCCCCGGTTTGCTGAAGTCTGAGCATTATGCTTGTATGGTTAACTTGCTTGCTCGCTCTGGACGGTTTGCAGAAGCCGAGGATTTTCTTCAGAGTGTGCCTTTTGACCCTGGACTTGGATTTTGGAAGGCATTGCTTGGGGGGTGTCAAATCCATTCTAACATAAAGTTGGGAGAGCTTGCAGCAAGAAAGATTTTGGCTTTGGATCCTGATGATGTATCGTCATATGTGATGTTGTCAAATGCTCATTCTGCAGCAGGTAAGTGGTCAAATGTGGCAACTGTAAGGACTGAAATGAAGGAAAAAGGGATGAAGAGGATTCCAGGTAGCAGTTGGATTGAAGTAAGAGGCAAAGTTCAAGCCTTTCTTAATGGAGACCTGAATCATGATAAAAAAGATGAAATTTATTTGCTTTTAAAATTTTTCTTTGAGCATTTAAGGGAAAATGAGGATTCCGATTAGCTCAACATTTATTGGTATTTCAGTTCATAAATAATGGGAATAGTTCTGTTTGATATATTATAGGGTTATGCCCTTCTGAATTTTAAAAAGGGTTGAATATCATTTGCTTTTAGACTAGAGTATTCTATTTCTTGAGCAAGATGAGATTGGCCATTACTTGCTGTGAATTGTGAAATACAGGAAACTTTAGCAGAGTAATTCAGAGGTTAGTACCAAAGCCTATAGCCAATGCTAAGTGATGGGCTGATGGCAGAGCTTTATGACGGTTTTCTTGGTACATAAAACTCATTTTCAACCTCTCATGCTGAATTACGTGATTCAAGGCCATGCTTCCTGGCTCTTTATTGTTAGATAAAAACTAGAAAAACCGTAACAGCAAACACATACAGTAGTTTCACATAGAATCAAAAAATCGTGTAGAAGATTTTTTTTTTGTGTGAAAATCGTGTAGAAGAAAAATAGAAACAGTTCTTCTAGGAAAGAAATTACAAACAATGCATACTTACAATAATCAACAAGTACAAAAGATAAATATATATATTTAGAAGAGAAGTTTAGAGTAGCCTAAGTTGAAGCGCGCAATGTACCATCCTTAGAGAGAAAACACCCACCGCACTGGTAGATTAGGATGTTATGCCCTCCTCTCCTAAGATAGATCAACCCGTCGGACCAATCATGTGCAGCAAAGGATCCCGAACCAATAAACACCAATGCTCCAAAATGTTTTTAATAGTAGCAATAAAATTCTGTTCTCTGTATGTGTTTCACTTTGTGTGCTGTATCGTGTTTCTTTATCAGCAGGAAGCAAAATATATAAAGGCCACCAAAGCCAAAAACGAACAGCAACAAAAATATAAAAACTGACTCCAAAAAAACTCCAACGTGCAAAAGAGCTTTTAACGTATATAAAACAAAGACCAAGTTAAAGAAACATTCCTAAAAAATTAGGAATTAGAAGGATTAGAAAAGATAATGGGTAATTTTTATCTTTAGATAAAACTGAATGAGAAAATAAGAAATTTTAAATTATAAGTAAAAATATTTACCAACATTTAATTCCTCAGGGTTTAGCTGCAAAATCTGCTGAGATTTTAGATTTGGAAATTCTCAGTATTTTATGTCTATGCTAGAATGTGCTTCACATAACTGCCTGCTGAAATCTTATTTAGCATCCAGCTATCATGGTAAAACTCTTACTCTTGAGACTTTTAAAGTTTCACCACTGGCTGTGTTTTGTATAGCTGAAAGTTTTGTTGGTAACAGATTATATTTCATGGAATGGTCATGCTGAATGTGGTTTCATCTATATGAACCCAAGATATGCGTAGCATTTTCTACCTGGTAAGATTTTGCTTAATTTATGCAGTTTAAGTAGCTCATTTTGCTGCTCTTAATGGGAAGGGGTGCACTGTTAATGGAAAGTTTCGTCTGATTTCCAATAAAATATCATCAACTTCAAAGAAATGAACCTTTTCTCATTGGTATGCACCTTTATTTTACAGGGAATTTTCTCTTTAGCTCCCTGAAAATTTTGTCGAATTCAATTTTAGTCCACCAGACCAGCCACCAAATTTAAAACCTTATACTGGACCTCATATTTCATAAGCATACAGTTTACTTTGAACCCCTTGAAGATTTAGAAACAATGGAAATAATAAATTTTAGTCAAAGCTAACAATGAAGAAGCCACCTGCCATACTCTATAAATAAATAAATCTAATTGTATACTAAGGCCAGAAATTGAATGGACCAATCCTTAATGATGCATTACTCTTCATTTTTTACTGTAATGCTGTGCTTAAGCTTGCCCCTTGTCTATCATATTTTAATAGGTTCAATACTTATTTTTGTTGGTTTAATTATTAGTCAAAGAAGAAAACTATAATGCAGAACAGTTGAAATGCATGTTATCCTTCTATGGCTGTAGCAGTATATGATCACTTTGCATCATAGCAGGTGTTGCTGGCTTTCCTTATGATTCATCGTTGTTAGTTCCTGGTTATTTGATAAACTTTAAACCATGGACACAGTCACCTTTCTTATGATAACGTTTGTAGATTGAAAGTACTTCAGAGAATAAGAAGAAACAGTTCATATCCTCAATTTTGGAACATCTTTCTTCTACATTTAAATCAAAGCGATTGGGTAGCCTATTCACAAAAGGTATTCCTTTGCAGACCAGAAACTTGTGAGAACAAAACTACACTGAGAGAAATGCTAGTTGCACCATCTCCATTGAACACTTCATTCACATCTGAGTACGCGGCATAATAAGTAAATATGCAGAAACAAGGTGATCATTATAATCAGATGGTGGAAACTGTATAGATGTAAGGTAATTAGTGTGTGTTATACTCAAAATGCAAAGGAGGGAAGGATTAACATAGTCAAATATCATACTCGCATTGAAAAATGGAAGTGTAAACTTTTATCTTGGGTCTATGTGAAAGGATAGGTTGACATTACTTTGATCACCGAAAGATAGGCAACATTGATTCAGTTCCTCAATGATGAAAAATGACTTAGGTATGTTCAGATAAACTTCTCTGTAAGCACTTATAGGAGAAGTTTATTCCACTCTTCCTTCTTATATTTTTTCTACTCTATGTGTGCGTGTGGGTTGCATGCGGGCGTGGGGTGGTGTATGCATAGTGAATTTTTTTTTGAGAATAAGAAGAATAAATATTGATTATTAAATTTCATCATAAATAGTTAAAAATAAAACACACGAGTCATAAAAGATTTTAGAAAGCCAAATGATTTTTTTAAGTTATCACATAATATTGTATTTTGAACATTCATGTATTAATATATGGTCCTTTCACTTCCATATAAAAATGTTCCTCCCACTGGATATGCATTATACATGTATTATGTATATACAAAAGCCTACTTTATTCTGGTCATGAAAGATGAAACAGTTAAGGACAACTAAAAATAAACATATCTTACACAGCCAGCACCTACATTAAGGAACGTGAGGGATGTCTTAGACCCTAACTCAATAAACAGCCTTTGTTCATGACTTCTTTTTCTTCTGGAGTTCATAGCTTTCACGCCGTTGACTTTTGGCACTACGCAAGGGGGGTCAACATTATCTTAAGGATAAGCCGCAATATAAATCGTGCCATTTGTATGTTTGATTGTAATACAGTAAGACTTGACATATATTCTTTTGCTGAAAAAGATCCGTATTATTTGTGAATATTGTTTTGTTGAAATTCTTTTCCTTTAAACCATTCTGATAGACGTGCTGAGCATAGCACGGTCATGCTCCTTCTCGATGAGCTTGGGCTCTCCATTCAGCTTAGCTCGGCCATGCTAAATACCCAGCACGGTCGTGCTCTTCAAGGGAGTTCATTTCAGCAACAAATTAACATCTTTTAAGCTCTTTTCACAAAAATTCCTTCTTATACCTACATCTTGCAAACTTAGCCAAGAATGTGAGTTTTGCCAACAAAATATTCCAGAATTAGTACAAAACAGAACAAAAACCCACATCTCAGCACACACAAAACATGGTTTATCACTTCTCTATACTCATCTACTCATCTTCTGAATTTAATTTAATTTAATCTTTAAGCTTGAATTGATTGTTTATTATCTTCCTTATTTTTAATTTTGAAATACCATTCCTGTTTTTAAAAAAAAACACCATTTTCTAAACACATCTTATTCAACAAGGTGGAATGCGTAGAGCAAGCAGAAGTTCACTTTCTAATGGCACAAGAGGACATTGCACCTCAAACTTGTAAACCATTCGCATATATAAAGGTTTCTTTCCTGTTGGAGCAAGGAATTCAAGCGCCTAATCATGGTAGAAATATTCCTTCTCTTACTCCTACCTCAAGAGATATTCCTACTTTTGGTCGAGATATTTCTGCCCTTCATCAAGATAATATGTCCCCCTCTTGATCTAGATTTAGATGAAGTTCTTGGAATTTTTAATAGGGATATGTTATCCCTAACCTACGATGAGCCAAAGTACAAATATGGAAAAGGCACTAATGTTGCAAATTGCAAATAATGCAATGGAAGAATTAATGAAACTTTTGAGTATGAACGAGCCCTTTTGGTTTAGGTCTCTACTTTACAGGAAATTCATTTTTATAGTTACAAAAGAATATTTCATAGGAGTAAGTAATTTCATAAGTGGACCTTATGCACATGTGGAGTCATCAAATGATTCATAAACAATCAACATGAGTGAGACACAACTAGTTGAAATGCTTTTAAATTCGATTAGCTCTTCTGACTCTTTTTATTATGTCAAATATATTTAATGAAAAAGATTGGATGGTTCACAAAAAGAGTGGTAGCAATGACGGAACAAAAGGGTTGTCATGGAACCCGATTCCTATAGTGAGGACTCGTGTGACGAAGATGATTACGATAACATACGGTTGATGAAAAAGTTGAGGAGACATGGGTTCACTAGTACTGCACACAAGATTTGTTGGACTAAAAGAATGTTAATGTGCAAAGTTTGCAATGAGTATTTCAAAACATACTGTGATGTGTTTCGTCATATGGATGAGTGTGCTCCGCAAAGTTGGTGGATACTTCGCACCAATAACATGGTTAACAATGGATCGGTATTGGTGCAAAGTGTCCACCAACTTTGCTAAGCACACTCATCCATTTGATGAAACACAACATACTATGTTTTAAAATACTCATTGCAAACTTTACACATTAACATTCTTCTAGTTCAACAAATCTTATGTGCAATACTAGTGAACCCATGTCTCCTCAACTTTTTCCTCAACCGTTTGTTATCCTAATCATCTTCATCACACGAGTCCTCACTATAGGATTCAAATTCCATGACAACCCTTTTGTTCCTCACTTATTTGCTACCACTCTTTTTGTGAACTTTCTAATCTTTTTCATAAAATATATTTGACATAATAAGAAGAGTTAGAAGAGCTAACTGAATTTAAAAGTATTTCAAATAGTTAATTCCCACTCATGTTGATTGTTAATGAATTATTTAATGACTCTATATGTGCATAAGGTCCACTTATGAAATTACTTACTCCTACGAAATATTCTTTTGTAGCTATAAAAATGAATTTCCTGTAAAGTAGAAACCTAAACCAGAAGGGTTTGTTCATACTTAAAAGTTTCATTAATTCTTCCATTGCATTATTTGCAATTTGTGACATTAGTGCCTTTTCCACATTTGTACATTTCTCAAAATAAGGAAGACAGTGAATATTATTGTGAGTTTGTGACACTTCCAATTAAATTATGAGTCTAGTCATTAACAAAACTTAAATCTCAATTAATTTGTTTTGAAATGTTCATCCAATTATTGAACATCAAATGAAACAATAAATCAAATACCTAATATCATAAGACTAATCAACCCATTCCACTGTACCAATTATAACAAAAAAACATCCCACCTATCTCATCAAGTTAAGATTTCTGTAAAGAACAATCAATAATTGTTATAGATTTGTCATAGAGAACTAAACCTTACCAACACAAAACATATATCGACACACAACAATCTACCCCTATTTAAAAAATAACCCCAACATTATGGAACCATTCCTTGCCCTACCTTATCCCAAATCTATCATAATATTTTATTTTAATTGTCATTGTGTTACACTAAGCTATAAGTAGTAAAATCAATACCTTTATAGTTTACTTAGAAATAAAGTAATAGAAAAAGTAAAAGGAAAAAACTTTCAAGAATTTTTAAATTTCTCACCTATACAGTTACCAAGCTAGTTTGTCATCAACTTGTACATCCTTTGTAACAAAATCATCCCTATCGACGACTTTATACTGTTGGCTGAATTTTCTATAAAAGCAGTTTAATTCAAAGTCAATATTTCATAATTAAAAAATCAAACCCATATGAAATCTTCTTAAGCATTTTCAAAAATTTTAAAAACTTATCCTTTTCAAACACAATAATAGTTCAAGCAATCATAATGCACCTCATTTGCACCAGAGCTTCTTTATTAGAGGAACCCTGCAGACAGAGCCAATGTTTGATGTGAGCAACGTGACCTTGTCAAAAAAAACTAAAAGGATGAATGTTTCATACCTAAAATGCAAAATCACATTCTAAACCTCAACGATGTTTTCTGTCAATGTGCAAAACCAATGGATCCTCATAAAAGCAGTTGAGAAAAGATGCAACATTGGCAAAATGACAACAATAAGAAAAAACACAAACTCAAATTTAAACCCTAATACATTTGGTTTTGACATAGAAAATGAGGGGAAAACATTAATGAGAGTGGTTTGGTGAGATAATAATCCAAGTGACCAAAAATAGGGTAAATTAACGAGCTAGGGTTCGATCAAGGAGAGGTTTTTTCTTAAATTTTGATGAGGAGAAACACAAAGGGGGAAGTGGTGAAACATTTTAATAGATTTATATTTCCAAACCATCGCCTAGAAAGGCCAAAAAAATGTTGGTGTCAGAGAAGATAAAGGGAGAACAATGTTCTAAATCTCAAACCAGATCAGGTTGTCTAACCAATCTGACCAAGAACCAAACCTGATACCAATCCAATCAAGTAATCAAATTGAATATGCCTATAAACTGGTGATGATATCATTAAATCGGACAAAAAATAGATTGGATTGACATACCTCAATGATCCGATTTACAGATGGACTTGGTTTATAGATGTTTAGATTATTGAGCAAAGCAACATAGAAAATAATAAGAAAATAAGGAGGTAGAAGAAATGAGAAAGAAGAGTTTCCGAGATAGAAGAAGAATAAATTTGAGAGATCGGGCATTCTACATCTGATGGGGGAGCGTGAAAGAAAAAATAGTGAAGCTAAAAAGAAAGAGCGAAGGGGGAATCATAGGAGCATGCGGCAATTGTATGTATGTTGTCTATAAATATGATGCAAGGCAAGGAACTTAGGGTTACTAATGAGTAACAAAGAGGGCCTATTGGGTCATATAATAAATGTTGGGCTGTTGGGTAATTTAAAATATTTACAATTTCACGTAGTGAGTGTGGGCTTGTATAATAAATAATATAAATAATAGTTGTTGGGAAAAAAAAAAACAATAGTCATAATGTGAAACAAGGAATTTAGGGTTACTAATGAATAACAAATGTAGGTTTGTTGGGTTGTATAATAAACGTTGGGCTATTAGGTAATTTAAAATATTTATAGTTTTACACAATGAGTGTGAGCTTGTATAATAAATAATGTAAATAATAGTTGTTGACTAAAAAATAGTTATGTAATTATTAAAATTGTTAATATTGGAATTGAATTTCTAACGCGATACTAGAGTCAGTAGTTATAAAAAAATCAATATGTCACATGTATTTAATATATATATATATATATATATATATATATATATATATATATATATATATATATATATATATATATATATATAGGTTTGCTAACGCAAACACACTTATTTTTTAGTATGAATGTGTTAGCAAGTTATAACTAGAGATTGTCTTAAAATACACCAATGGTGTAGCTTGCTAACGCACTCATACTAAAAAAACAAGTATGTATATGTTAGCAAATACTTGTGGGGTTTGCTAACGTACACACACTTGTTTTTTAGTATGAGTGTGTTAGCAAATTATAACTATAGATTCTCTTAAATACACAAATAGTATAGCTTGCTAACTCACTCATACTAAAAAACAAGTGTGTATGTTAGCAAATCCCTATATATATATATATATATATATATATATATATATATATATATATATATATATATATATAGTGAGAGGGCCTATCTTGTATGAGAGTGAGAGGAATAAATATTGATTATTAAATCTTATTTGAATGGTCAAGATTAAAACACACTAAGTCATGTGAGTTTTTTAAAAAGTCACATGACTTTTTTAAGTAGTTACATAACATTAAATCTTGACCCTCCATGTATGGTTATATGGTCTAGATTTAACCCTCTCACTCTTATATAAGATGTCTTCCTCTCATAAGATATATATATATATATATATATATATATATATATATATGTGTGTGTGTGTGTGTGTGTGTGTGTGTGTGTGTGTGTGTGCTGGCTTATGTGGTTCAACTAGTGCCCACTAATTCAACCACTAACCCAGTAACTCAGTACTTCGACTGAGTTGATGACCCGTCCGAGTTTTACAACACTGGGGAGAGATTGAAAGGTTGTATGAAATTGTGTGGATGAAGAGAGAGAATAGAATGAAAAAATGAAAGTTGATTTTAAGATTTTGGAGGATATTTGATGGTCCAAATTCAATCTCAACCAATTTTAAACTACAACTTGGATCAAAACTTTCCAAAATTTATAAACTTTAGAAGTATGTGGGAGAAGCCATTTCCTAAGAGCTTTACACATGTTAAAACTTTCCCTCAAATGGTTTGAAAAATATATATAATAGATTTGAGTACTCAAAGAGTGTGTACTATGGTGGCAATTATTGTATTTAAATATATTTAATGTTCTTTCATAGATAAAGTTATTAAACTTTATTTAGGTCATTTGATATATATTTACTTTAATTATATGATATAAATATTTTTATATTTTTTAATAATTATTTATTGTAATAAAATTTAGATATTAAACATGACCCAAGTGAAAAAAAAAATTATTATATATTATGTGAAATAATAATTCTTTTTTTTTAACCAATGTGAAATAATAATTCTAAGATTACTTAGAATAAAAATAAAATTAGAAGTTAGCAAGGTCATGAAAGATGAAACAGTGCAACACTACAGCATCACAATAAAGACAACTAAAAATAAACATATCTTACGCAGCCAGCACCTACATCAAGGAACTAGAAGAATGTCTTAGA
Organism: Pueraria montana var. lobata; assembly: GCA_026413185.1. Classification (NCBI taxonomy): domain Eukaryota; kingdom Viridiplantae; phylum Streptophyta; class Magnoliopsida; order Fabales; family Fabaceae; genus Pueraria; species Pueraria montana. Next base: position 80,184,328 of record CM048648.1, read on the forward strand.
CCCTAATTCAATTTTTTTTTTTTTGGTAACTAGACCCTAATTCAATAAACGCCCTTTGTTCATGACCTTTTTTTTTCGGGAGTTCATAGGTTTCACGCCGTTGACTTTTGGCCCTACGCAAGGGGGTTTACATTATCTCAAGAATAAGCCGCATATATTATTTTGTTGAAAAAGATGCATATTATTTGTGAATAGGATTAAATAATTTTTAGTCCTTGTAATTTAACACTTTTTTTACTTTTTATCTTTGTAATTTTTTTTTATTTTAATCCTTACAAATTATGTTTGTTTTGTTTTTCGTTCTTAAAGTGATTTAGATAGCACTTGAACAGTAAAAAAAACACTATCTAAATCACTATAAGGACGAAAAATAAAACAAACATAATTTATAAAGACTAAAACAAAAACAAAAATTACAAGGGCAAAAAATAAAAAAAACACTAAATTACAAGGACTAAAAAAATATTTAAATCTTATGAATATTATTTTGTTGAAATTCTTTTTCTTTAAACCATACTAGAATGATCTGAAGTATAACTCAATCTGCTCTTCAAAATACATCAAATCCGCTTTATAAATTCAAACTCATCAAAATTTGGAATTGTGACACGCTAGTGGACTGAGACAAAACATGAACACTCCTACTCGAACCACTGGGTGAATCTAGTTTGATCAAGTCAGATTCAGATAGGAAAAGAGAAAAAACAGTACAATTACCTTTCAAAGAACATAGTCTCACGGGGCATCAATAAGATTTGAGTTGAACAAGAAACGAAAAATTTTACATTTGATACACAAATGAATAGCATGTAAAATTCCGTTTTTACTTTTTGCGACTTACAAATTACAATACACAGCATAACTAAAGATTTGACAAAGACTCCCTCAACTATCGTGTGAAGATGAACTATGTAGCAATGCCTTGTCATCTTCTCGTGCTGGCGGTAGAGGCGTAACGCCGTTCTGATTCTCAGCTTCTGAACTGGTAGACGGTTTCGCACCATTAGTAATCATATTTTTCAACCAAGAAGCTTGAAATCTAGGGGACCCTCCTCTGTTTGAATTGTCAGGGGACTCGGGACCATTTTTAACATTGTTAGTAACATTATTGGTAACTCCTATGAGGAACCGGTATGCTACTTTGCTTGCTGATACAATCTCAGTTTTAGCTTGCCGGAACTGCAATGACCAGGGTATGATCATCAGTGCAACCATAGAGTTTCTCAAAATATGCCAATACTAATAATAACTACATAATTTAAGCGTTGAAGCCGAAAGCACAAGAACAGCCAGGTTGTGATGAGACAGTTCTAGAAAATAGTTAACACAAGACCATAAGTTAGTGGATTTTGAAATTTGTTTCTTACCCGTAATGCTGTATTTCCAGCCACTTCCATAGCAGTATCACCAGCATTGGCAAACCTATTAACCCAACCTGTCATGGAAGCTGTAAGAATACACAGTGGAAGCAGAAAAGTAATGTACAGAAGCAATAATTCACAGGATGGATCAATGCTTAAACCACCTTCAGTTGGCATATAAATTTAAAACGAGAAGTGGCAAATTATCTTATCTACCCTAAAACCCAATAACTACTTTGAGTGCAAGTACTTCTGAAACTACCAAGTTCACTCTTTGTGTATAAGCATATCTATCACCCTGCCCTATAAGACTAATTGCCTTGACTATATCATTTCACAACTTCCTCTCCCTATATTCAAATGACACACTTGCAATCCGAGCCAACAACATTTCTTTTTCTTAAATAAAATGCATATTGAACTAAATAGATACGTTCTATTTCTACCATATAAAATTAGTAAGAAAGCCAATTGAATGGAACTCAGGTTACAGTATGATAATGATCATATAACTATCTAATTGGAATTGGGTTTCCTCAAAGATAAGTATCATAGTTTACTGGGAGAAACAATATCTCAAACAGAGAAACTTTACTGGTAAAATCTAGCATGCTGTCCAAAATCAGTAAAAGATGGAAAAAACTGTTTTCAGAAAGAAGAATGTATTACAGAGGTGAATTCTGCAATACCCACAGAGCTAAGTCCAATTCCACACTACTTATAGAAAAGCACAAGAACTAACTCCCATCGCTCCACTACCTGTCTTTCTAATTCATATAAAGGAGATACAAATGGGATCTCTTATTTCCACTTCTATATCCCATTTCACTCCCCTGCACCAGCCCCCTTTTATTTCTTCTACTACATGACTTACAACTGAAGGCCCATGACTGAGTTTGATTGGACTAACCAACTCCTGGGGCATTACACATACCATATAATTTACATGATACATCCCTAAATATCACTAGGTCATCATTGAGCAAAAAAAATAACAATGAACATCATAAAAGCAACATTGTAGTAACATAGTTATGTGTTTACCAGGAAGTTTTGGTACACCAAGCCTTTCACAGAATTCATCACAGAAGTGATTGCAGTTTTTGGCCAGCAGATCATATGAACTCCCTGGCCACTCTCTACTGAGTTCTCTTAGTATTTGATTTACCTTGAAAATGGAAAAGTTTGTTTTCCCTAGAACAATGGATTCACGATATGTATACATTGGATTCTTTCCAGAAGGGCAACTAAAAACTCCGGTACCTTGCTCACAGAACCCAAATGACCATTCATCATCTCCAAAAACCTGTCACAGCAAAACAATCTTAATATGTCAGCACGAGATGAAACAGCAGGCCTACCATATGTCAAGGAAGCAGAAGTGAGTCAATGAAAAAAAAAAAATTGAGCCAAAAAATGCAAGCATACAATATGACCAGATAAACAACAAAAAAGTAATATTATGAAGGTGACAGTTTCTGTTTAAGTAGGACCACAATATCAACGAAGCTGCAAATCTTGATACTGCACTTTTCCTTCCCTTGAGAATAAATAAATAAATGAACGGACTTCATCACCATATTTCCCAAGTAGAAGTCAGTAAAAAGAAAAAATAAGTTCCTTTTGCTATCTGAGACTGGTAGTGCCAAATTAACATATAATCAGTTCAACAATGACAAGAGTCATGTTTTTATAGTTTCCTACACTTTGTATTCCAGGTAAATGAGTTAAAATTGCCATACAAAATTCCCAAATTAAGGATTAAAGGGTACAAATCACAGAAACAAAGGCTCACACCACTCTTAGTTTATTGTGCTTCTCAGAATAAAGATTAAAGTCTAAGACGAACTTCAAGTTTTATTTTACAAAATTATGCTCATAGATAAATGTCCGGTGGTATTCATCGGTTCCAGAGTATATTAACATGATATGTGACTACTCCTGTCACATGTCCCCTTGCTTTGAGCATTAATCATGCCTAATAAACGTGTTCATACCTCCTCCCGAGTCCTAAATTCCTCTAGAGTATTCTAGGTCAAGCAATTCATCCTTACAAGCAAGACAGAGAATAATCCAATTTGACTTCTATTAAACTACATAATAACTGAATTAAGATTTCACATGACTGGATCAATCCAGCCATACCAAATGATCAGTTCATACCTAGTCAGAGAAGAATATTGTAATTCAACTTAGCTAGAACAAATCCTAAATCATCCTAGTGTCAACAAATGATACTAAAGATTTCCATTCTAATTCTTCCCAGAAACACATATATACCCAATCACATCAGTCGCAGCCATATCATACATCACCACTACTAGCCAGTGTCCATATCTCAAATTTCTCTCTTCATTTCAGTATGATCACTCCTCTCACACCACACCAGTTAGCCAGTTACAACCACACACTCCACAGAACCTGAAAACCACCTCAAACACTTCTTTGCAACAATAATCCAAGGTACCCCACTTTATACAATAAAGATAGAAACAACTAGAAGCAGCATCTAGTATATCTCTGACATACAACTTACCATCTTCTCAATCCGACAGCACACATGTAATTCATACATGCTGAATAATGAATGAATATTTATAGCTACACCACAGATACCAGCAAAATCAAAACTCTCATCACAACTTACAAAACCTTAAATTACCAAGGTAAAATAAATGAAATTCCAAATATAGCAGTAGAGTCATACATTGGACAATTACACTCCCCCAATCAAGAGCCCCACAAAACAAGAACAAAAAAAACCCAGATCCAATCAACAGTGGCAATCCTCAAACAACAACAACAAACAGAAACATGAATTTCTACAAGACCTGCACGGCGCTGTGGAAGATGCCACCAAGACCAATCCCATCCTTGAAGATCTTGTTGATCTGAACAATGGTGTTGTTGGTTTTCTCGGATCCACTATTCGTCACATCATATATATGCAGTACCACATCCGTCATCTTTCCCTTTCACACCCACCACCCACAACAAACAACAAACCAACCAAAACCCAAACTTCACACAACCCCACTTCACCTTTCTCTCTCTAAACGCTATCTACCTATCTGGGTCTCTCTCTCTACGATTCGATTCAGCTCCAAGATTCAACAACAACGGGTGTTGTTGTTTGTTCCTCTCTCTCTCTTCGTAAATTGAACCGAGATTCGGCCTCGGGATCCTAGAAAACCCTCCAATTTCACCATCCAAATTTTTTCTCTCCGGATTCGAAAGATTTTCGCGTTTCTCTCGTGAATTTATATTCTTGAAGGAGGGAACATATAACAAAGAGAGAGAGTGTGTGTATGTAAGAGAGAGGTGCTTGGATTCTCTACTGCCATACTGTCTCTACAGCAGAGATACTAACCATTGGATTAATATCTGATGGGGATAAAAGCTATGAATATAAAAATAATATTTTTTTAATTGGTTATAAAGAGTGTATATTTTGCTGCGAGGGCTGCACCGCTGCAGAGAATCCGGACTCGAGAGAGACACCAAAGTTGATAAATGAAAATTTGGACAATCAAAAACTGAAAAGAACGGAAAAGAAGAGAAAAAGCCAAAAAGGATTGTCAAAAGACCGTTTTACCCCTCATGAGTTATGGAAACTACAGGAAAATGAAATTGTCTTTACAGCTGGCTGCCACCATAGGACCTGTTTGGCTAATGATCAGTGGGAGTTAGGAAATGTGGGCTCCACATGGTCATGCAAGTCATTATTAACGGTCACACAAACAGGTTGCAATGACAAAATAATCCTCTTTTTTCTGTTTATAAATTTTGAATTTTTATTTTAAATAAAGTTTTTTTTTACTTTTTTCCCTCAATATTCATATACATTTTTTTAATTCCCCATGTGACCTCCCTTCACTATTGTTTCCATGAATGACCTCCTTTACTGTACAAAGTGTGAATTCGGTTTCTCAGAACCCAAATTCATACTGCCTTTGCAAATTCTTTTTTTCTAAAATACGTTTAGAATTCAAGTTTCTCAAACCCCGAATTCTAAACGTTTTTTTAATTAAAATGTTTGAATAATAAAATAAATAATAAAATTTTAAAAAAATATTTGATAATATAATTAATTATTAAAAATGTAAAATATTAACAAATAATATAACCAAACACTATAATTAATTATTTATAATTATTTATTTATTAAATAATTTAATTAATTTATTTTCTAAAATTTAATTATATTTTGAGGAAAATTTAATTTTAAATTTAATATAATTAGGTATTAATGAACTAATTTATCATTTTAAATAATAATAATTAATGTAAACTAGAATTACTAATATTATTGAAAAAAATACATTAGGATTGAACTTAAATGAATTGTTAAAAGTTTCATATTTTTTCTCTTATGAATGTTAATCATTTTTGGCAACGAGAAAGATTTTCACTGTGGAGGCAAAACAGTCTCCAAAGCCACAATCAATTATTCAGTTGTTGAATATTTTCTCTGAAACTTTGCATATAACTTTATCAGGTCGAACTGTGATAATATTGAGCATATACTAACTTCATATGCACTACATCATCATCAATTTGAATATTAAATGAATCGTAGAACACACATTGTTGCTCATCTCTCCTCATAGGACATCGATAAGCTACGATTTATACTATTGTACCAATTATAAACGAAATGATTACAAAAATTATAATAAAATAAATTTTTTTAGAATTTTAATTTACTATAAAAATTTGAAAAATTAATAAATAAAATATAAAAATTAAAAGTTCTTCAACATTTCAATTTAATTAAATTATCTTTTCAAAGATAAGTTAATATTAAAGAAAAATTATAATTTTAAACAATATGAGTAATGTTATCATACTCGGACCGGTCATCGACTCGGTCAGGGTACTGGGTCACGGGTTGACTCGGTGAATCACTAATTGGCCCAGATGACTCGGTCTATATTAAAAAAAATTGAATAATTCATAACTTATATATATATGGGATTTGTTAACTCACGCCCACTTATTTTTTAGAAGGAATTAGTTAGCAAGTTATACCTTAGGTGTATTTTTAAAATTTTGTTATAGCTTGCTAACTTACTCCTTCTAAAAAATAAGTGGATGTAAGTTAGCAAACCTTATACACATTTGCTAACATACACCCACTTATTTTGTAGAAAGAGTAAGTTGGTAACTTACACCTGGTGTATTTTAAGAAAATTTGTAGTTATAATTTGTTAACTTACTTTTTTTAAAAAATAAGTGAGTGTAAGTTAGCAAACTCCTATATATATATATATATATATATATATATGTATATATATATATATGTGTGTGTGTGTGTGTGTGTGTGTGTGTGTGTGTGTATAGTTATACTATATATATTTATGTTTGTATCTTGTGTAACAATTGATAAACTTAGCTTAGTGGTCAGGCAAATTCTACCGTGAACCACTGAGTATGTTGAATATTTTTTTTTAATAATTTTTTTAGTATTAACTTTAAATAATCAAAGATTAAGATAAATAAATATTAAAATATTTTTAATGTTATTATTAGCCTTTCCGTTCTTTTCCCTCACTGTTGTTCTTCGCCGTTCGACGAGACGAGCCACTTCAAGAACATCGTGCTCCTACCACACACTGTCGGCAACATCTGCATTTTGTCTTTGGATTTCGTATGTTTTTTTATGAGGATTATGACCTGCTTTATCATTTTAAAGCTTAAACATTAGAACAAATACCAACCACCCACCCAGATTTAGTTTGGATTGAAGAGAGACTTGAAGTTATTGAATTTTTTTTTCATTAAAAAGTCAAATTGATCCATCTATTTCAAAAATCAAGATACAATTGTGAAAAAGTCACAATTTTTCCATCACTCAGCAACCAAATGAAACGCACCGAAGAACCTTGCAAAATCCGCCAATGATTCAAATCTGAACCACCGCGACCGGAGCGCGGACCATGACCGGAGCACACCGCGCTTCTGTTCGTGGCGGGGGACTTGGCTCGGACTCGTGCGTGAAGCTGTTGGCGGAGACCAGTGCGAATCTAGACCACCACGACCAGAGTGACGGTCTAGCAAAAGTCGATCTCACACCGCATTCCCAAAACCTTCTTTCACATCTCCGTTGGCGTCATATCGGAGAACCGATTCACACCATGAACCGTCGAAGGGTCCATATCTGGTGGCATTGACGCAGAACTTGAAATCGTGCTCCTCATCGTCCCCGTCCGAAGAAGCCGCAACCACCAAGAGGGTATTTCCAGAATGTTGAAGAAGGGGAGGAACAGAGGGTGTTTCCAACTCATTAAAAAAAATAAAAAAGTTAAATTGTAATTAGTAATTTTAATTAAGTTATTAGTTAATTAAAAAAAGTTTTGTACAAAAAAAAAAGAGAAGATTGAAAAAAAAAAGTTCGTTAAATATTTTATTATTATATTTGATGATTACTTATTTTTTTTAAAATGAAAAATAAAAAAATAATAATAAAATATTAACTTTTTCATTGCTTCACCGGTGGACCACATGATGCAGGTCTCCACAGTAGAATTTGCCTAGTGGTCACCAACTCGGCTTAAGATTCGGTTTCCGGATGAACCGGCCGAACCGAGTCGAGTTTAATAATCATGGAATAATTTTTAATTAAAAAACAAAGGCTGTATATAATTAAATATATTATTAAATTTTATTATTTAAACATTTTAATTAAAAAAAAAACACGTTTAGTGAATTCGGATTTGGACAACTTGAATTCTAAACATGTTTTAAAAGAAAAAAAATGCAAAGGCAGTGTGAATTCGGATGTTCAAGAATCATTCATACTTTGCATAGTAACAGAAGCCATTTATGAAAATAATTGTGGGGGGAGAGGTCAGATGGGGAAATAAGAAAAAAAAACTGAATATTAAGGGAAAAAAATCCTTTTTTTACTGGATTATTTTAAATAAAGTTTGTTGGTTATATAATGGACAATTTCGTCAATTAAAGGATGACATAATGATGGAGTCATGTAATAACAATAAATAATAATTAAAGTTATTTATTATAATTATTATTAATATTGCCTTTATTATTGTTACAATAATGGTAAATTTATAACCAATCTTGAAGGTGAAAAGGATGCGAGCATGGCTTCTTGTGCGTCAAATTATTGTGGTACTCGCCTTGTTTCCCATTGTCACGTCAACAACCATTGTCCTTATCATCTTACTTAAGTTTCATTTAGGTCAAATTTAACTGTAGTATGTAGGATTTTAGTAGATATTTTTGTACTTTTAATTAATATTAAAGTTTTATCTTGCTAATTAATTTTAAACTTTATTATGTAATTTTACAGTGAACTTTTAATTTAATAAGGAAAAATTTTAAAAAAAAATGTTTGAAATATTATATTTAAATTTTATTATTTAGTGATTGTTACACGTGTTGCCAATTGAAAAATGTTAGTTGAATATTTAATATATTTTAATATGATTTTTTATTATTTAAAATATATAAATTATTTATATTTTTAATAGAGCACGTACATGATTTCCTTAATGGAGTCAAAAGGAGGAGCAAGGGATTGTCTAGACTTAAGAGATGCTCAGTTAAGAAAGAGATAAAAATTTAAGTTTGTATTTTGATTTTTTTATCAATTTGTTTATTGAATATTGAATCCCTAATAAAATCATTATTTATTGAGTTTAATAGTATTTACTGACAATGTAAAATAATTTTATATTATTATTCAATCACATATCAAGGATGGCAAAAAAAAGGAAAATGTCCTCCATGATTGCATGTAATAAGCACGAAGAGAAAAGAATTGAGACATACATGAAAACTTGTTAAACTCCCGATATCATATTTGAATGGAATAAATTCTAAGCATTAACTTAACTCAAAATACTAAGGGGGTCTAGCTTAATTGATTGAGCAAGGTGCGTAAGTTGTTGTAAATTCTTAATACCTATATTTGATTCCTATAAATAAATAAATAAAAAGAAAAACTTAACTCAAAATATAGACAAGTACAGTAGGTGCGTAAATATAATGAATTAACCCTAATTTTCATTTAATCATTGATTTATTTAATCTTTAATTTGTTTCTTCAAAGTTTCATTTAACCTATGGTTTTGTAAAAAGTCATTTATTTTAGTTTATGCAATGTTTATGCAGTGTTGGGCAATTTTAATGCTTTAAATTTGTATTGTTTGTAGTGTTTATGCCTTCAAGTGTATAATGTAAATTTGTATTGTTTGTATGGTTTATGCAGTGTTTATGCCTTCAAGTGTATAGTGCAGATTTGTACTGTTTATACCTATTGAGTAAATTACATTGATTCCCCCTCAGGTTTGAACCTATTACACTTGATACCCCTCCCTTTTATAACACTACTTTTAGTCCCCTCTCTATAACAGCATCTATGTTCCGTTAGTTTTTTTTTAAAATAAAATAAAATTTAACTTTGTGATAATCCAAAACTGTCCCTCTTCATTTAACGTTGCCCTTCTTCTCTCCCAAAGGCCTAAATTCCCTAAAATCCTTCCTCCACCAACGGCGTCCTCCTCCACCTCCCTATCCTCAGGTTGCTAACCTCTAATTCCTTCGACACGGAATCCATCTCAATCTCCTCCCGCCTCTCTCTCTCCTCCTCCTCCTCCACATCCAGCAACGACCATGAGATCTCCCTTGCCTCACATGACTCAGATCTGAAGCCACGTGAACTGTATCAGTTATGCAAATCTAGAGCCTCATGAATCGCTTCGGCGACTTAGATCTGGAGCCGCAAGAACTGCTCTGGTGATGCAGTGGTTCCATTCTCCATTGCAGCATCAGCAATATAGATCCGGAGTCATAAGCGAGCCTTGTTCCTCAATCACCAAAAGAACTCACTTGACGCAGTGGTGGAAGGTGTCTATGACCTGTGCCGACACCGTTTCGATCATCACCAAAAGAACTTCCACCAAGTCTTCGGTCATGGCTTCGACACTAAACTCTGTAGCACTAACTATCCATGCAAACCACCGAAGGCAATAATTTGTCCAAATTTGTTACTTACATTAATTCCTTCTGTAATTTTTCTTCTGATGTAAATATGTTGAATGTTGATATTTGTTTGAGGAATATTGTTCTTTTGATGTTGTAAATATGTCAAGAAATTTTTTGTTCTGATGTTGTAAATATGTCGATAAATTTTTGGAATAAAATTCTAAAAGGTTCAAAGTAGTATTATTTTGTTTCCTTTATTTTTCTCTTTTTTGTGAAATTTTGATGGTGAAATGATTAAAGTGAAATTAGTTTATTGGACACCTTTTTTGGGAATAAAATTCCAAAAGGTTCAAACTTTGGGTGCAAATCTGCAGATGTAGGCACCGTAAGGAAACTCGTGTCGAAGCAAAAAAAAAAAAAATTGGTTCCTACGTGCTTTCATCTAACTTGAGCTTTTAGAAGAAGAAGGGGACATTTTGGGAACAATATTTTTATTAAAACTCATGTGCAGATCACATAGCAATTCTGTTAATTAACTTGACAGTGTTTAAGTAGTAGGGGTACTCTGTATAACATGTCTTAAAAAATATGGGGAGTTTTTGAAGGGGAAAAATGAGGGGTATCAAATGTAATAAGTGTAAACCTAAAGGGGAGTCTGTGTAATTTACTCATACTTATTTAATGCTCTAAATTTGCTCTAACCCTCTTTTTCATATAATATTTAAATGATTATAACATTAAGTTTAAGAATGATGATGTTAGATTATCATGTTTATAATATTGTTTAGTTATGACTTAAGTTTAACCAACTCAAGGTTATGTTTAGTTTTTCTAGTGTTATGTTTGGATGTTTTTAATGATATGTTTAGATTGTGTAAGAGTAAATTTTCAATTTACTTGTTGTAATTTTTTTAATTAATATTTTTTTTATTTACTAACCTTATTCATAAATAAAATGCGAAACCCATAGAGTTGGCGTAGTGGTGTAAATCTCTGTTACGTTCACATGTGGGGGACGATCTATTTAGCGGGAGAGCCCGTGTTCAATTCCCTTGTGTGCAAAATTTTCTTGGGCCAGCTGCAGTTATGCACCGCGAGCGTGTTAGTCTCTAACCTAGTGGATTGGAGGACACCCGTATCTCTTACCCAAGACCAAAATAAGTAAAGAGCGAGTAGCGGATGCATGTATGGGTATATATGTACCCAATGGATATGGGAATGGAGATTAAAGTTACTACCCATGCCGATATAGGGGAGGATACAAGTATTTTTTTTTTAAATGCGAGTATGGGGACGAGTACTATAGTACCTTACCCACATCCTACCCATTATCATCCCTATCGCATATCATTATAACTTTTAAAATAGTTATAGTAAAAATCAACAAATTTATCATACAAGTTTGTGATGGAAAGATGTGTATTAGGGGTGGGCAAAAATTTATCATCAGACCTGCACCCGCTGTAATTGAAGAGAAAAAAAAGTATTTGGTCGGGTTCGGACGGCTTAATATGATGAAACGGGTGCAAAAAATGATATTTAACGGGTGTTACGGACGGATTCGGATATGAATTTTTTTCTTCAACATAACTGAACCCGTCCAAATTGATAAAAGTAAAATAATCAAAAGCTGAAATTTCTTATATAAGTGGAAAAGTAGGGAGCCACTGACATTAGAAGTGACAATGCATTGAATAGTCATCAGCATGACGTGATTGAATTTTGCACGGTAGCATTATTCACTTTTTTATGCCATTAATATGAAGTATTTTATAATTTAAACTTTAAAAAGTATTTCAAAAGTTTGTTCATGCTTTTGTAAACATAGAATGGTTCGACCACCTTCAGCAAGTGATGAGTAGCACCGACCACCGCAATGAACTGATCTACCCTTCGCACCGAATCTCCTTGATCTGTCTCTCAAATGTGATTCGCATGAAGGAGAAGGTGCGGATTCAACACGACTTTGGGAGGTGAGAGAAAATGAAGATCAAGGAAACTTGTGAAAGCTTCAACAAGTTCTACCACTTCCTTGAAGGAGAGTTCATCCTCTATGTGTTTCGATTGCGTTTAAGAGAACCTCCTCTTCTTTTTTTTTGTTTTCCTTATGCTTTTGGAACAACATACCTGATGAAACCCACCCTGTAACATCCTCATTTTATTAATTGTACGCATTTATATATGTATATTATTAACATTTATGCACTATATTTTATAGAAACCTTATGTACATATTCTCTTAATGAAATTAATACAATTCTACTCAGAAGAATTTTCTAAATTTCCAAATGTCTTTATTTTTGCCGAAATTAATAGTTGACTGGACTGCTATGTCAGACAGCTGTCCAGGATAAATTTTCAAGTATAGAATTTTGAACTCATTTATAACTTAAAAGAAAGGTAATAGAATATAGATTAAAAATATATACAGATAAAGAATTAAAATGCTTATTCAGAATTGTTAGGATTTTCTGAAAGTTAGAACTTTGAGGAATTATTACGGTAAAATTCTAAGACAGAAAATTTAGAGAAAATTCATAGGATATCTATAGAATTATCTAATAATTGTAATATACTTAGAATAATTATTAAAAATGTTTAACCAAGAAAATTTTAATTTAGAACCTTAACCAATCAAAAAGTGACAACTTAGGCTTTTCTAAGATCACTAAATTAAGCTAATTAGGCTTGGATTAAGAGATAAGTAAGACACTACCCCAAGGTTTTTGATAGTGAGGAATCCATTGGTAATGTTATTTTCTTCAAATTCTAATCACATTGTAAAATAATTAGCAGCCCTAATTACCTTCTAGAATTTTCTACAAAGTGCTTGAAATGTTGACTTTTGGGGTAGGCAAGTGACTTGGAACTCCTTGGCTGTCCAAGTGGGCTGGAAAGGCTTGGCAAGTGGACTTCCCTTGGTCCAATTGAGCTTCTGGACGTGCAGGCAGCAGCTGGACTTGAAGGCAAAGTCCAATTTGGTTAATAAAAATTTTTAGAAGCATTTAACTTAAGTAAAAGGAGAAAAAAATCACCAAAAAACTCAAAAACAGAACCATGAGTCTCCAAACCCAGCAGCTGCAGTTTTCATTTCAATTTCATCTTAACTTCATCATCTCATCTCAAATTAAGAAACCCAACCATCCAAACTTCCAAAACCCTAAGCTAATTCGGCTAGTAGAGAAAGAATTGGAAGAAATCTCAAAAATTCCTACAAGACCAAGGAGTGAGGGAGAAAGTAATTCAAGGCTTTTTCTTCAATTAAAGAGTCTAAGGTAAGGATCTAGGCATTTAATTTCAATTAGAACCCTTGGAATTAGAAGAAAACATGTTGTAGGGGTTTTGTGTTTTTGATGCTTGTGATTGTAATTCATGGATTGGAATGATGTTTGATTGAATTTTTGATGTGTTGTGATGGTTGAAATTTGGTTTGTTGAATTTTGATTGAATTTGTGATTTGATTGAATTTTGGTTGGAATTGGAGTTTGTTACTTTGGAAAATATGTTGAGAATGGTAGTGAGACCATTCGGCCAGCCCTAAATGCAAGGGATATTATGTGGAAATTTTTGTAAAATCAAGGGCAAAATGGTCATTTTACATGTAGGGACAAAATGGGAATTTTTGAAAAAGAGCAAGGGTAATTTGGTCATTTCAAAATTTAGGACATAGATGGAATTCTAGAAAAGATTAAGGGTATTTTAGTAACTTTACCTAATAGTGAATTTTTATAATTTTTTATGTGATTGTTTAATATTAATTATTTGTTTATTAGCATCATTGTCATATTGCATAAGCTTGAGTTCTTAGAAAATACAAAGATTTCAAATGAGAAATGAGTATTTATGGGGGAATTGATTTCCAGGACTGTGTTGACTGACCGGACTGCGGTAGTCATGTATTTGAAAATATGATTGAGATTATGAACAGAGAACTGTGTTGACTGACCGGATTGCGGTAGTCATGTATTTGAAAATATGATTGAGATTATGAACAGAGAACTGTGTTGACTGACCGGACTACGGTAGTCATGTATTTGAAAAGATGATTGAGATTATGAACAGAGAATATGATAGTCCTGAGAAATGGGTGAGCAGAGTAAGTTAGACAGGACCGTATAGTCTGTGATTATATAATCTGTGGGGTGAAGGATATTGGCAATTCCACAGAGGACCGTAATCTGGAGCGCAGATACTGTCGTGGTGGCCTTCCGGGTATCCTGACCTCCTAATTCTGTCTAGTTTATTCCCGTTTAGTAGGGGCTGATGGCTGAATTACATGAGGTAATGGTAGGCCAGTTACTTACTAAACACTCAAAGGGGAAGTCTCCATGGAGCAGGGTCAAAATGAATTTGAGTCAAAAACTGCATTGCATAAATCATACTGCATTTAATTATGTGTGTAACTAATTAAATTGTTATGATATGTATTTGTTTGAAATTGTTTTAATTCTATGAGAAATTAAATGCCTGATCCGGTAATGCTGTCCCCAGATTTTAGGGGAGTGTGATTGTAGGTATTTGGAAGATTAATTAGAAGTTACAGATGCAGACATGGTCCAGAGCTATAGGATGGGGACTATTTTGGGTAAACAATAATGTTGTAGTAGTTAGAATTATTTTGTAGCAGTGTTTATATAAATTTTAATGATGTAAATTACAGAACATATTTTGGATTGTAATAGAACGTATCAGAACTTTGAAATAAATATATAAAATAAATTAAATAGTTAAATTATGTTTTATATGAAAGGGGGGTTACATTAGTGGTATCAGAGCTCTGGTTATGCATCTCTAGGACTTGCGAGTAGTGGGTCTATTAGGTGTTTTGCTGTGTTACCCTGATTAGAATTTTTTGTTTGTTAAGAATATTATGGGAAAAAGGGTAGTAACTAGATCTGAAATTTTAAGACATGTAGAAATGAGAAGAGGAAGGCTAGTTATAAATCCTAGAGTTGAAACCAATAGTATAGCTAAGATGGCAGAAAGGAAGAAAGAAAATCTTGATAAAGTTGTGAGGGTGCACACTCAGGACTCAGTCGAGATGACTTTCTCTCCTAATGCTTAAAATTTTATTATTATTAGTATTGTTCAAGTTGGGTTATTTTCCATGTTACTTATATTGTGAATTTAAGACTTATAATCTTGAGTTAGTTGAGAAAGGAGATCTAAAGACCTGAGTTCGTAGATCAAGGTTGAGAATAGAGGTCCAAATATTTGAGTTTATAGGATAATAGTTGAGTTTGACAAAAGAAAGAAAACAAAGTTTTGAAGGTACCTTGATGTTTGGAATATGATGAGATGTTGAAAGTATGGTTATTGCCATATTGTTCTAATGGATGTTTTCATGTGTTTTGAAGGCTGAAACAGTGTATCGTAGTATAAATTTGTCACAGGATTGATATCTTAACTATTAGGACTTGAAATTTTGTGTTTTAGACATGAATTAGAACCAAAATAGTGCATTTTTCTGGTGCAGTAAAATAACCTGCGGGTTTAATATGTTTAATTACATTCCCATGGTGTAAGTGATGATTTAAGACTTGTATAATTGAGGTTATCAAGGATCCATGTTGTAGGTCTTAGTTGGTAGGTATATATATATGAGAATTCTTGTTGGTCAAACCTTGATTAAGAGAGTAGAATAGGACCCAAATACTAAGTTAGTAGAAGTTGTCCTAAGAATATTTTTAGTTGAAAGAGTAAGTAATTGGAAGGCCTAAGGGTGTGTGTCTTGATGTTAGATATTGAGCCCAAGTAAAAAAAAAATAATAAATAAATAAATAAATAAATAAATAAATTGGTAGTAGTGAATTAGAGTAATTTGAGGATGTTAATCATGTTTAACATACCCTATACCTTGCTTGTTTCTGTGCCTACATCTAACCCAATCCTAACCTCTAAAATATGTTTGCATTATGTGATAACTATCCGAGATAGACAATTTATTGTGAACTTGATTTGTTCGCCTTTGATTGACCTTGATGTGATATTAGGAATGGATTGGTTAGCAGCCAACTGTATTCTAATAGATTGTGCTTCTAAAACTTTAATTTTTCCTAAACTTGATGTTTCTAGACTTAAGCCTATCCAACCTAAGGAAATATCATTTAAAAGTGAAATTCAAAAATACAAGTTATCATCTCTTGGAACTAATGAAGATAAAATTAAAATAGACTCTGTGCTAGTTGTAAATGAATATCCTGAAATTTTTCCTGATGATGTTTCTAGTTTGCCTCCTGAAAGAGAAATAGAATTTAGTATAGATTTGATGCCTGGTACTAGACCAATTTCTATGCAACCATATAGAATGTCATTATTGAAATTAATTGAGTTAAAGAAACAATTGGAAGAATTATTAGAAAAACAGTTTGTAAGTCCTAGTGTGTCCCTATGGTGAGCCTCAGTATTATTAGTTAAAAAGAAAGATGGAGGATCTAGGTTATGTATAGATTATAGACAATTAAATAAAGTAACTATAAAGAATAAATATCCTTTACCTAGAATAGATGATTTAATGGACCAACTTAGAGGAGCAACAATTTTCTCTAAAATAGATTTAAGGTCTGGGTACCAACAAATAACAATAAAAAGGAGGATATACCCAAGACTGCTTTTAGGACTAGATATGGACATTATGAATATCAAGTGATGCCATTTGGAGTGACTAATGCCCCAGCAGTGTTGGATTATATGAATAGGGTGTTTGGACCATACTTAGATCATTTTGTAGTAGTATTTATAGATGATATATTAATATATTCTAAAAATAAAGAGGAACATGAAAATCATCTTAGAATAACATTGCAACTTTGAAGGATAGAAAATTATATGCTAAATTGTCTAAGTGTGAATTTTGGTTGGAGGAAGTGAAAATTTTAGGACATTTAATTTCTAAAGATGGACTAAGTGTAGATTTTTCTAAGGTAGAAGCAGTTTTAGAATGGGAAAGGCCTAAGACAGTAACTAAGATTAGTAGTTCTTAGGATTTGATGGATATTATAGAAGATTGATTGAAGGATTTTCTAAGATAGCTAGACCCTTAATAGAATTTTATTTGGAGTGAGAGTTGTGAGAAAATTTTCCAAGAATTGAAACATAAATTGACTACCTCACTAGTTTTAGTTTTACCCGACCCAAATGAATCCTATGAGGTATACTGTGATGTTTCATCTCTAGGGTTAAGATGTGTGTTGATATAAAATAAGAAAGTGGTAGCTTATGCATCTAGGCGGTTGAAATCACATGAGAGAAATTATCCTACTCATGATTTGGAGTTAGCAGCTATAGTTTTTGCTTTGAAGATTTGGAGACATTATTTATATGGATCAATATTTGATGTATATAGTGATCATAAGAGTTTAAAATATTTGTTTAAAAAAAAAATTGGAAAGGAGAAAAAGAAGATGGATGGAGTTTATTAAAGATTATGATTTTCAATTAAGGTATCATCCAAGAGAGGCTAATGTAGTAGAAGATGCTTTAAGTAGGAAAATTGTGCATATGTCAACTATGAGGATTAAAGAATTAGAGTTAATAGAATAATTTAGAGATTTAAATCTATGTACAGTTAGGAAAAAGGATAAAATTCCATTTGGAATTATTACCATCACTAATGAATTTTTGGAAGAAATTAGGAAGAAACAAGATGCAGATGAATGTATTCCAGAAAAGAAAGGATTAATGGGATCAGGTAAGGAAAAAGAATTTAATTTAGGAATGGATATAATTATTAGGTTTAAAATAGAATTTGTGTACCTAATGATCAAGAATTTAAGGAATTAATTTTGGAGGAAGGGCACAAAAGTAAACTTAGTATTCATCCTAGAACAACAAAAATATATAAAGATTTAAAGGGAATGTTTTGGTGGTCTAGGATGAAGAGAGATGTAGCAGAATATGTGGCTAGATGTTTAACATGTTAGAAAGCAAAGATTGGATATCAGAAACCCTTTGATCTGTTACATCCTTTAGAGATACCTATATGGAAACGGAATAGTATATCAATAAATTTTGTGGTAGGATTACCTAGAACACATAGGAATTTTGATACCATTTGAGTAATTGTAGATAGATTAACTAAATTAGTACATTTTGCTTTCAATAAATATTAGGTATTCTTTAGAAAAATTAGCTTAATTGTACTTAAAGGAAATAATTAGATTATCTGGAGTACCTACTAGTATAGAGTCTAATAAAGACCCTAGCTTTGTTTTTAAATTTTTGGAAAGATTTTCAGAAAGCTTTAAGAAGTAAAATTTTATCTTAGTTTAGTATAACACCCTAAGATTGATGGTCAAACAGAAAGGACTATTCGGACATTAGAAGATCTCTTAAGAGCCTGTACATTAGAAGAGAAAGGAAAATCTAACATTTGAAACAAAGCCTATTAAGATTGAGGACAGAAGGATTAAGTACCTGAGAGGTAAAGAAATTTCTCTAGTTAAGGTTATTTGGGATGATATCAGAGGTGATGCTACATGGGAGTTAGAGGAAAAAAATGAAAGAAACATATCCTCATTTGTTTGTATAGTTATTTTGTTGTATAGTTGTATGGTTATATATTTGTATTAGAAATTTCGAGGACGAAATTTTTATTAGTAGGGGAGAATTGTAACATCCTCATTTTATTAATTGTACGCATTTATATATGTATATTATTAACATTTATGCACTATATTTTATAGAAACCTTATGTACATATTCTCTTAATGAAATTAATACAGTTCTACTCAGAAGAATTTTCTGAATTTCCAAATGTCTTTATTTTTGCCGAAATTAATAGTTGACTGGACTGCTATGTCAGACAGCTGTCCAGGATAAATTTTCAAGTATAGAATTTTGAACTCATTTATAACTTAAAAGAAAGGTAATAGAATATAGATTAAAAATATATACAGATAAAGAATTAAAATGCTTATTCAGAATTGTTAGGATTTTCTGAAAGTTAGAACTTTGAGGAATTATTACGGTAAAATTCTAAGACAGAAAATTTAGAGAAAATTCATAGGATATCTATAGAATTATCTAATAATTGTAATATACTTAGAATAATTATTAAAAATGTTTAACCAAGAAAATTTTAATTTAGAACCTTAACCAATCAAAAAGTGACAACTTAGGCTTTTCTAAGATCACTAAATTAAGCTAATTAGGCTTGGATTAAGAGATAAGTAAGACACTACCCCAAGGTTTTTGATAGTGAGGAATCCATTGGTAATGTTATTTTCTTCAAATTCTAATCACATTGTAAAATAATTAGCAGCCCTAATTACCTTCTAGAATTTTCTACAAAGTGCTTGAAATGTTGACTTTTGGGGTAGGCAAGTGACTTGGAACTCCTTGGCTGTCCAAGTGGGCTGGAAAGGCTTGGCAAGTGGACTTCCCTTGGTCCAATTGAGCTTCTGGACGTGCAGGCAGCAGCTGGACTTGAAGGCAAAGTCCAATTTGGTTAATAAAATTTTTTAGAAGCATTTAACTTAAGTAAAAGGAGAAAAAAATCACCAAAAAACTCAAAAACAGAACCATGAGTCTCCAAACCCAGCAGCTGCAGTTTTCATTTCAATTTCATCTTAACTTCATCATCTCATCTCAAATTAAGAAACCCAACCATCCAAACTTCCAAAACCCTAAGCTAATTCGGCTAGTAGAGAAAGAATTGGAAGAAATCTCAAAAATTCCTACAAGACCAAGGAGTGAGGGAGAAAGGAATTCAAGGCTTTTTCTTCAATTAAAGAGTCTAAGGTAAGGATCTAGGCATTTAATTTCAATTAGAACCCTTGGAATTAGAAGAAAACATGTTGTAGGGTTAAATTCAATTTTTGACCTAAAATCATGAAAACTTGAAATTGATTTAGGGGTTTTGTGTTTTTGATGCTTGTGATTGTAATTCATGGATTGGAATGATGTTTGATTGAATTTTTGATGTGTTGTGATGGTTGAAATTTGGTTTGTTGAATTTTGATTGAATTTGTGATTTGATTGAATTTTGGTTGGAATTGGAGTTTGTTACTTTGGAAAATATGTTGAGAATGGTAGTGAGACCATTCGGCCAGCCCTAAATGCAAGGGATATTATGTGGAAATTTTTGTAAAATCAAGGGCAAAATGGTCATTTTACATGTAGGGACAAAATGGAAATTTTTGAAAAAGAGCAAGGGTAATTTGGTCATTTCAAAATTTAGGACATAGATGGAATTCTAGAAAAGATTAAGGGTATTTTAGTAACTTTACCTAATAGTGAATTTTTATAATTTTTTATGTGATTGCTTAATATTAATTATTTGTTTATTAACATCATTGTCATATTGCATAAGCTTGAGTTCTTAGAAAATACAAAGATTTCAAATGAGAAATGAGTATTTATGGGGGAATTGATTTCCAGGACTGTGTTGACTGACCGGACTGCGGTAGTCATGTATTTGAAAATATGATTGAGATTATGAACAGAGAACTGTGTTGACTGACCGGACTGCGGTAGTCATGTATTTGAAAATATGATTGAGATTATGAACAGAGAACTGTGTTGACTGACCGGACTACGGTAGTCATGTATTTGAAAAGATGATTGAGATTATGAACAGAGAATATGATAGTCCTGAGAAATGGGTGAGCAGAGTAAGTTAGACAGGACCGTATAGTCTGTGATTATATAGTCTGTGGGGTGAAGGATATTGGCAATTCCACAGAGGACCGTAATCTGGAGCGCAGATACTGTCGTGGTGGCCTTCCGGGTATCCTGACCTCCTAATTCTGTCTAGTTTATTCCCGTTTAGTAGGGGCTGATGGCTGAATTACATGAGGTAATGGTAGGCCAGTTACTTACTAAACACTCAAAGGGGAAGTCTCCATGGAGCAGGGTCAAAATGAATTTGAGTCAAAAACTGCATTGCATAAATCATACTGCATTTAATTATGTGTGTAACTAATTAAATTGTTATGATATGTATTTGTTTGAAATTGTTTTAATTCTATGAGAAATTAAATGCCTGATCCGGTAATGCTGTCCCCAGATTTTAGGGGAGTGTGATTGCAGGTATTTGGAAGATTAATTAGAAGTTACAGATGCAGACATGGTCCAGAGCTATAGGATGGGGACTATTTTGGGTAAACAATAATGTTGTAGTAGTTAGAATTATTTTGTAGCAGTGTTTATATAAATTTTAATGATGTAAATTACAGAACATATTTTGGATTGTAATAGAACGTATCAGAACTTTGAAATAAATATATAAAATAAATTAAATAGTTAAATTATGTTTTATATGAAAGGGGGGTTACACACCCAATCTTACCCGATCCGATTATACCCGAGAGGCCAACGGAAGGTTATGGGTTGTATTTTCCATTTGACAATTTTCCACGGATTGGGATTTTTGAATCCAAACCTGTCCAAATCCGACCGTTACCCACCCCTAATAAATAAGAAAAAAAAGACTATACACAATGTCTATAGTTTTTTTTTCTTATTTATTTTATTAATGATTAATGATATGATATTTAGTCAATACTTGACCTATTTTAGAAAGAGTTGACAATTCAATATTAATGATGTGATATTTATTCATTGACTGTTAGCAAATACTATATTAGTTTAATATTTCTCATTGTGATTTTTGCAATGATTATAACAATTTGCACGTTTTAATTGATTATATTATTAATAATATTGTTATATTATGTTATGAGATAAAGATATAAAAATATACATAAATCAATTTTGTATAAAATAATAGTAAGTTTATCATATTTTTTTCTCATAATACCAATATATTAATAAATAATACTAAAAAAGCGTAAATCAATTATTATTATTATTATTATTATTATTATTATTATTATTATTATTATTATTATTATTATTATATATATATTCGTGTGACAACACCTCATTCATTTTTTTTTCTACTGAAATAAAAATGATGTTTCTTCCTCTTTTATTTATAAAAGTGCATAAGTAAATTAATTAAGGAAATTAGTTATAATTAATATGATTTTCAAGATTTAAATATTCAAATTGATAAAACAAATATATTTCATAATTCAGTCACTTCTTTTATATTAAAATTACTTCTTTTTTAATATGTAACAAAATGGTCCTTAATATCTAACTTTATAAGTAAATAGCTTTTAAACTTTAGTCTGCAATATTTAACATACATTTTATAATTTCTTAAAAAAAATAATTCAATACTTATTTTTTTAGTTTGCTCCAAAATTAATTCTTGAATGCCAGAACGAGGCATAAAATGATAAAATCATTCTCCCCTAAACAACCTGACATGCACACTTTTGTTTGTGTCTTCTTTCTGTATTTAATTTCGTTTTTCTATGAAACATCCAGTAAATATTTAATTTTCTAACCGTATTAAGATTTATAATATATAAAGGAAAAATAAGGGGGAAATGCATATATATTTTTTTATCCGTAGAAATCGAAGATAGGTACCACCGTACCGGGGGTTACAACAACTCACGCGTCCTGCTCAACCAACTGAGCACACACCCTGCTCAACCAACTGAACTAGACCCCTTGGTAAATGTGTACGTAATCATGCGTTAATGTTTTCTTTTTTAAAAAAGTACGTAAATAATGTTATATCTATAGTATTTAGTGGAAATAAAAACCAAGTCATAATTATATTGAGTAATATAGCTTGTTCTGTTGAGATGTTTCTTATCATTGATGATGTTTCATACTAAGAAGGGGAGTTGAGATTCCTTTTTGTTAAACTTAAATCATTTAATATGGCTTTACTTGCAAAGCAATGGTGATGGAGGCTTATTGTTGGTGGAGCATAAACAAGTGGGTATTCGAATCAAGGAGAATGGAGATTCTGCAGGTTTTAGCCAAGGTAAGCTCTCAACTCATCTCGCTATCTACTAATACAAATGAAGTGGTGCATGATAATGGAGATAATGTTGGTTTTTGGGGAGCCCTAGCAGAAGGAATTATCAAAGCCAGTTTTGATGCATTTGTCATGAAGGATTTAGATACTGGTCTTGGAATTATATATTGTCAAGAGTATTAGTTTGTTAGAAAATTGTTATAGAGCATTTATATTGTTGGAGATCCCACATCGACTAATGATGAGACCAAAATAATGTATATAAGTGGGAGGCAATCCTCATCTTACAAGCCGATTTTGAAGGGTTGAGTTAGGCCCATAACCCACAATTCTAAGATATATTCTCACTTTGTATCTTTTTCAAATTAATCAATTACACAATGAGTTTCTCTTATGGAAGTCTTCTCTTATTTTTTGAGATTTATGATATTTGGCCACATCAATTAGGTATTACTTGTATCACTTCTCACTTTTCTCATATATATTGAGGACGGGAGGTAGCGGAAGAAAGGGGAATTGTGAGTTCAAGTTTTTCTTTTCTTTTCTCCTTTTCTCAACATTTTTATCAATTTGTCCCTTAGACTAGGCTTGAGCATCGGGCGGGTTCGGTCGGATTCGAGTCCAAAAAGCCCAATCCGACCAAAATCGAAGTCTTAAATATATGGCCCATTTCCGACCGTTTTTGCATCGGGTTGGGCCGGGTGCGGATTGGGTCAGGTGGGTTAAATCGGGGTCTGGGCCTATATTGGGCCAAGTCATTTTTTTATCTAACACAAATTAAACCAATTAATTTTTTTAGTCAATTTTTCAAGATAAACACAATGGGCCTTTTTTTCATGGAGACACACAATGGGCCTTTAATCTTTGTGCATTGAGCCGTTTAATTTTTCACTTTTATTAGCAAATATGCTATGTTGGTAAATGCCCTAATTATTATGATTATAATTATAATTTACATCAATTTTGAGCCAATATAATTTGGGCGCTCATAAATTTCTGTCCAGTTTTTTTCAATGTTAGTCAACTTTAAACTTGAATTGGGTCATTGAAACATTATTGTAATGGCCTGGAAGTAAAGTTACATATTACAAAATTGTAAAAGAAATAAATCAAAATGTTACAAAATTGAACAGGAAAAAAAAAGAATGAGTCCACAGAAACGGAATAATCGACTCATTATCTTCATTATTCAAATTGCTGCTCCATTCTCATAAAGATACAAAGGACAAAAAAAAAAAAGCCAACCTCAATAAACCATTCATAATAATAAAAAAAAAAAAGCATATTGTATAAAAGGAGGAACAAATTAATCTGAGAAACAACATCAAAACAAAAATAACCCTGTTGGAAGTTATGCGTAAGCAAATATTGTTTACCTTAATAATATGAGAAATCAACCCAAGCACAACAAGACTGGAACGTTGGTAAATATTTAAGAACATTAACGAAATACAAAAAAAAAAAAAGTGGAGTAAAGCGGCCAAAAAGAAAAAAAATACTAAAAAGCAAAAAAGAATGTTAGATCGGTGACTAAAGTTACAAACTTTCAATTATTTGAGGTTAAAGTTACAAACTTTTTGTAACATACAAAGGTTTTCTTTAATTCCTCTAAGAAAAAACATAAAAAACGATGAAAAAAACTCAAAAATAAAAGAAGAATGGCCTTGTGACCCTTGTCTACTCTGTTTTGGTACCATCAGAACCGCCAACATCATCAACGACACCACCAAAGCACCACCGTCTCGTACCTCCTTTGCACATCTGCACATGTATATTTAGAAACTGGAGACATTACGAGAAGAGAGGAAGAAGTGGATGTACAATTTCGGATTTGCAAAGACAGAGGCCGAGAAAAATGAGATAGAGGCGAGATGTGCTTTAGGGTTATGGTGTGTTGTTTTGGAATGAAACGGAGTAAGATACAAAGAGAGGTGAGAACGACTAGGGTAAAATGAAAACCCAAATCAAGAAGCGTAGCTTTTATAGTTGGGTTCTTTTATGACTGATATGTAACTAATACAAGACATGGGCCCAAATCAATGAAGTCCAGCGATTTATTTTATGTTTAACTGATATAGTCGGTCGGGCTCAGGTATCGATGGGTTAGAATTTTTGAAACCAAGCCCAACCATTTATACCCGTCTAAACCCGATTTTTTCACCCAACTACCTGCTTATCCAAATTAAGCCGCCCGAAAATGCAAATTGCCTTCGGTTTCTCCAGGTCTCGGGTGGGTGACCAAAACTTGCTCACCCCTACCTTAGACAACACCCATTTTCTCATAAGGCTAATCTCCCTCTTGGGACAGTGATGGATGGCTATTTCTAACTAAAATTCTTGTGGTGCGAAGTTGCGAAACTTTGGATGCAAGAGCTAGAGAAGTGAAGCCTTGAAGGAGCATTGTTGCGGTGCTACCTGCTGGATATTTGGATGCAAGAGCTGGAGTAGTGGAAGTATGGAACCAAAGAGTACTTGTGTCGTGTGAACAAATCAAACAAAAGAAGCTTCTTGTGTAAGTTTCTAAATTAAAAACATGTAATAGAAGTTTGAATATTAAAATATAATAATTAGAAAATTTCATTAATAATATTTTATTATAAAAATATAGGTACACAAGTGGTTTTAAAAAGGTTTGGGGGGCCAAGACTCCCCTGTCAACTCTAAGTTCCGTCCTTGGGCACAAGTTATACACTAGTTGTACACGACTTCTAGGGTGGGGGACATGATTCATGAGCAAATCCCCCACTATGAGAAACAAAGCTGGTGCGTACGATTTTGGCCTTTTCGAGATATGTGTGAGACTATCATAGACATGTCCACACTAGAGTAAATTAAAAAAAATACTAAAATAATGCAATCACCAGCCTCACGAAATCTTCCTACTCTTAATGATCCAGGACACAAACAGTTGGGGAGCAATCTTTGTTGCTTATTTCCCTAAAAAATTGAACAATAGTGTCAATTTGGAATGTTTAATTAACCCATTAACCAACACATTGCATACATGAGGGGTTCAATTTATAGACAAGCATATTCATAAGTTTTTCCAATATTCACAAAGTAGTTCCTTCTTCAAGACCAAGCCACCATCTGCACTAGAAGATCAAAAGCCAAAAAAAAAAAAGGGAAGTAACATAGCAAATGAAAGTAAAAAAGGGAAAGAAAAAAAAAGATAGCACCACCATCGTCAATGATAGAGCTTTGTTGTGTCCCGTCGTGTCCTGCCGCCGGAGAGATTTCCAACAACTAGGCTTTTTTTCTTTTCTTTCCCCCCCTTCTCTCCCGACTTGTGGTGGCCCGGTGACAAACACCGCCAC
The DNA here is from genome assembly GCA_026413185.1 of Pueraria montana var. lobata. Classification (NCBI taxonomy): domain Eukaryota; kingdom Viridiplantae; phylum Streptophyta; class Magnoliopsida; order Fabales; family Fabaceae; genus Pueraria; species Pueraria montana. Next base: position 80,210,802 of record CM048648.1, read on the forward strand.
CCATCATTCTATTTTCTCTTCTTCCTTTCGTCTTTGTTGTGCTCTTCGTCACGGATCTGAGCTCTTACACCGCCACTCTCCCTCCGTACCTTGCACTTGCCCTTCGTCTTTCTCCTTCACATGGTGTTGACACTAACAACCTTCGCATTGTCTTCTAGACTTTTGTGAAAGAGCGATGTAAAAAATAATTCTAATTGCTCATAAATTATGCAAATTACAAAAGGTTCTAAATACTAAAATGGGTGCAGGAGAATTCATCGATTTTTTTCATCACAATAATCTTTATTGGAAGTCTTCAAATCTGGACTCACACCAAATATTTCAATGATGGTAGTCTACAATAGGGAATGGATATTCTCATGTGAGATTTTCACTTGAATTCTCTCCTGTGAAAATCTCTACTATCCAAACCTTATGTCTTTTTTTTTTATTATTTAAATTTTCTCTCTTATTTTCAATTAAAGGCTAAGATTTTACATGACAAAAATGTCACATGAGAAGATCCGAACTTGTCTAAATAGGACCACGGGCTACATGAGAAAAAGTATGCTTCGATAATTCAACTATTCCACATTGATTTAAAATTCTGTAATTCAACTATTCCACATTGATTTGAAATTCTGGGTAAGCTACATTGAGGGATGGGCATTAATATTGTTTGGAAAATTAAAATATATATTGATTTTAGTCCCAATTAAAATTGATATTAATTTTGTTTAGAAAAATGAAGGTGTATAAAAAGAGCATGATGCAACGAAAAGGATTATCATCAGTGATGGTGGTGTCGCTCATGATTGTAGTTGGCGATTCGAGAAAATTTTCTCTTTATTGGACGTGGAGGTTCCATCTTGGGCAGAGACCGATCTGGTGATTGCTGCTGTGAACAAGAAATGGTGGTGAGGACCTGAATGGAATGAAAGAAGGTTGGAATAGAAACGGTGGTGAGTCACATGACTCGCATACATTTTTTAAAGTGGAATATTATTGAGCATTGGATCTAATTGAATTAAGGGTTGAGGAGGGATCAAATTACACCGGTGTAACTTTGATCAACTATTACACCATTCAATAACTTTCAATTGGATGATGTTTTCTTAAAACCCACCGTTGGATTGAAAGTTCCTTTCACATAGATCATATATACAAAATTTCATATTAATCCGAAATTATTTGCTACCTCATTCATATAGATTAAAATCGACGTAATATAAAATTTTCAAAATATACTAAAATATCAATCATTTGATTACCTTCTTATTGTTGTTCAATTTTGACAAAATTTGACACAAACAATATTGGTAATATACAATTCAACGGTTGGATCGATAAAAATCACATTCTGTATCAAGTTATTAAATGGTGTAATAGTTGTTCAAGTTACACTGGTGTAATTTGATCCCTCCTCTCTCTTTATATATATATATATATATATATATATATATATGAGAAGGGATCAACTTACTCCAAGAATAAGTCTTTTAGAGTTACTTTCCATCCTCACCATTCATTTTCTTGAAATCTAATATTTGTTATAAGTAATTAATCTTAACCATTAGATTTCAAGAAAATGAATGGTGAGGATGAAGAGTAACTCTCTTAGAATTACTCTTGGAGTAAGTGGATCTCTCTCTCTCTCTCTCTCTCTCTCTATATATATATATATATATATATATATATAGGGAATTGTTAACATACTCTCACCTGTTTTTTAGTTAGAATAGGTTAGCATTCTACACCAAAAATTTTGGACCAAAAACTGAATTACTTCTTTTGTGAAAGTAAATTTATTTCAGGGATAATGTGGTAATTTAGTATTTATTTATTTAAAAAAACATTTTTCTCTCTCCTCTCCCACTCATTCTCTCTCTTCTTTCCTCTCTCTCCAACAATAATGAAGATTTTTGCCTGCAACAACTTCAAACCAGGACAAAGAATTTTCATGGCTTTTGAGTTGTTGCCTGCAGATTAAAAGTTTTAGAGCTTGATTTTTTGAAGTTGCTACTAGCACTACGTGACTTTTTATTTGTTTTAGTCTGAACCATTAAATTAATTTAAATTCATTCTTGTTGGAGAAAAATTATTGCATGTCCACACATAATCAAATGCACGAATGCTGCAAACATGTCAAACCCAAAGTATATGCAAAAAGCAATCACAGACTCGATCTTGACATTGACCGTCAAATCCAACCCGTGATGGTAACTGAACCTCACTGGATAGAGGTGAAAATTATGTTTGGAGTTGGGGAGACGTAAAAAAAAAAGATGAATGACATGAGTGACGAGAGAAGAGAGAGAATGAGTAGGAGGGGAAGGAGAGAGAAAAATGATTTTTTTTAAATAAATAAATACTAAATTACCACACTATCCTTAAATATATTTACTATCACAAAAGAAGTAATTGGGTTTTTTGTCTAAATATTTTGGTGTAGGGTGCTAACCTACTCCAACTAAAAAATAGGTGAAAGTATGTTAGCAATCCCCATATATATATATAATCAACAAAAATCACTTGTTTTTTGGTTTTAAATATAAGCAAATCTCAACAAATTTTGTCTTGTTTAATGAGGTTATCTTCAAAATACCTTTCATTTAATAAGGTAAAAGTTGATGTCAAGTTTCAACAAAGGGTAATTTAGGAAAAATGATTATTTTATAGTAAATGAGATTGACACAATTTAATGAAGTTATCTAACTTCCTTAATAAGTGTGAAATCAATTTTTTTTCTTCATATAATCGAGTCAGGAGGGAGTTTATCTTACAACTCTTTTTTTATTTTTTTATCCATCTCCTTATATATATAAATGACTAAGAGATCATCTCCTCTCCTTGCTTCACTCTCCCCACTCTCTTTCACATTCACTCTTATTTGAATACTCTCTTCTCATGGAGTGGTGTAGTTCACTATCCTAACATGTATCTGGTTCTTCTACTTTTCCTAAAATTTCTCTTATCGTAACTACCCCACATTCACAATATTTCTATAACTACCTTCATTCACTTCTTTATCTTATACTATATTTTTTTAAAATATTTTTATCAGTTTTTTAACTATATTTTTTAATTCCGAAGATTTCTCTCTTTCATAAATAATTTCAAATCCTTAATTCAATTTACTTTTTAATTTTCAGAGGTAATTTAAAAAATTAAAGTTAGATCATTACATCTTCCCTTATCTTTTTTTTCTTTTAAAAAATTATAGTTTCTAATTTCTTTTATAATTATCTATTTTTCAAAATTTCTTTCGAAGTGCTATATAATTATTATTATTTTCAAATTTTATACTCTCTAATCTTTTGGACTTTTTTTTAATATTTCTTTTATCCAATTTTCTAACTCTATTTTTTAATTCCAAAGATTTCTCTCTTTCATCAATAATTCTAAATCTTTGATTCAATTTACTTTTCAATTTTCAAATTTAATATTAAAAAATTAAAGTTACATCATTACATCTTCCCTTATTTTTTTTATTTTAAAAAAATTATAGTTTCTAATTTCTTTTATAATTATCTCTTTTTCAAAATTTCTTTTGGATGTACTATATATTTTTTTTCCAAATTTTATACTCTCTAATCTACTTTTTTTTAATATTTCTTTTATCAGATTTTCTAACTCCTTTTTTTAATTCCGAAGATTTCTCTCTTTAGTCAATAATTCTAAATTCTTAATTCAATTTTCAAAGATAATATTAAAAAAATTAAAGTTACATTGTTACATCTTCCCTTATCTTTTTTTTTAATTTTATAGTTTCTAATTTCTTTTATAATTATCTCTTTTTTTAAAATTTATTTCATTGTGCTATATACTTATTTATTTTTTTTCAAATTTCTTTCGATTGACTATATAAATAAGGTAGTGAAATTTTAATAAGTCCGTGCAACGCACGGGTTAAAACACTAGTTGTATATATAAATGTGTAAAACTATATGTTTCTTCTTGCTTCCACTCTCCCCATTATCTCACATTCACTTTCGTTTAAGTAATTTTCTTTCATGAAGTAATGAATTTCATTTTCCTAACATGCATGTATATAGTGTATCTCTAATGCTTTTAAAATCAACAAAATGGTTTAACAAGCTGTAACTAAATATGCTTTCCAATCGACCTACTTATTAGATCATGATGCTTACATTGGATTAGTTTGTTTAAAGTTAAAAAAATAATTTTTAAAAAAATGTTTTTTTAAGAAATATATAGGATTTGCTTTTAAAAAAATTATTTTAAAAAATAATTTAAATAAACACATCATAAAAAATTGTTTATTTCATTAAAAAAACATTTTCTTAAAAATAAATTTAAACAAACAACCTTTCATTAAATTGGTGTTGAATCGGATAAAAACAAAAAAAAACTGTTTCGATCTAATTGCATGCCAACCATTCACTGACTTAAATTTTAAATTTCGAACTCACAGTGTGAGTTTTACGTTTCCCATTCTCCTTCCTGTGTCCACTGCATTTCAGTTCTCCAATTCCCACTCTCACCAGCCACGTTTCACGTTCTCCAAGTTTCACTCTCTCACCTGTTCACGTTCCCCAAGCCAAGTCAAGTCACATCTCAATTCTCACAGCTGTATCTCCCGTACGTAATGTAATAACTCCTGTGCCTGCTGCATTTCCAAACCTGGTACTTCTGCATTCCAAATGCTTAGCTTGCCAATGAAGTATACTTAGGGATGGCAACGGTCGGTCGGATACGGATAGTGATTATCCATTATTCGATTTGTTGAGGAAAATTCGTTCCGTTATTTGTCCTGTTATCCGTCGGATATCTATTTAAAAAAAATTCATGAATTTTTCTTATATCCGCGGATATCCATGGATATTTCATATTAAAAAAAATATATTTTTAAAAAAAAAAAGATAATTTTTTTAGAAAAAATACTAAAAAATAGATCATTTATGTGTAATAAAATTTGAAAAAAAAAATCATATTATTTACTACAAGAAGAATAAAGAATGAAATATGTAGTTAATTGAATTTTCATGTGAAAATTACATGTCTTTAATTAAAAAAAATCAAAGGAATAAAAATCTTATAATGTGATTTTGAATCTCTAGACATAATATTTACTAGTATCAAGAGCAAAAACTAGTGATTTTAAATTATATATATATATATATATATATAAGGGTAATTTAGTAATTTTATGGGTAACGGGTATCCGCGGGCACGGATAGTATGATACCCGTACCCGCCCGTTAATGAGCGGGTAAATAAAAAACCCGTACCCGTTACCCACGGGTATCCGTTTATACTATCCATCTTCTATCCATGACGGATTTTATTCGCGAATATTCGCGGGCATGGATTTTTTTCCATCCCTAAGTATACTCCATTAGTTCATTTTAGTATATTTTATATAAATATAAATTATAAATAAAACAAACTATTATACTAGTACTATTTACCTATTCATACAGTAACTTACAGATTTATGTTTGATAGAGTAAAATAAAATATGATAAAAATTTTGAATTAAAATAAAATATAAATTTTTTTTTTATTATTATTTATTTCACTTTTTTTTATTCTGTTTCGTCACAAACAAACAGTGCATAAGTTGATGCGGTTGCTCCGGTCCTTAAGGAACTATCTTTTTCACCCACTAAACATACTCACTTTCTTCCGTTTTTTCAATCACACAATACACACCGTAAAACCCTAGAGCGGGAACTGATGGTGCTCAAACCCGTGGTTTTCGAACCGGGCTCTGCCGTGGAAGTCCGCGCCGGCGGCTGTGGCTTCGGCGGCTCATGGTTTTCCGGCACCATCGTCAGCCGCGTCGACTCCGACAGATTCTTAGTGCATTACCACAACTTGGCCGAGAGAGCAGTCGTCGGTCTTCACCGGCTCCGGCCACTTCCCCCGCCGGAGCACCATCGGGAATTCAAGTCCGGCGACGACGTGGAGGCGTTCCGCAAGGACCGCTGGTGGGAGGGCTGCGTCATGGAAGACCTAGGGAATGGAAGGTTCGTTGTGTCCTTCAAAGACTCAGAGGAGATGGTCCTTCCAAAGGAGCTGATGAGGACACCCCATGACTGGATCAATCACAGTTGGATTTCCCCAATCCCAAATAAGCGGGATATGATCAGTGAGTTGCCTGATAATATTCTGCTTCATATAATGCATTTCATGGAGACAAGAGAAGCTGTTCAAACTTGTGTCTTTTCTAAAAGATGGATGGACCTCTGCAAAAAACTTACTAGTCTCATATTCTCTACAGACCATTACCCCCGAAAGTCCACTGCTGTTGAAAATTTTAAGAAATTTGCGTCTTGGGTTCTGTTTAGTCGAGATGACACCATTTCGCTACATAATCTTGCCATTGACAACTGGACTGAGCCCGAACTTCTGGATAGGGTCATTATACATGCTCTGAATTGTAATGTGCAGGACTTGAAAATGGATCTAATTTCTGGCTTTAGACCCACTTTTGAGTCACTCCCTTTAATCTTTTGCTGTCAGTCTTTGACATCTCTTAGGCTTTGCCATGGTGGGAACCCTTCCCAGGCAATACTTCCGAATTGTCTGCAGTTGCCTGCGTTAAAAAGCTTGCATCTTGGATGGGTCCAATTCACTGCAAGTGACAATGACTCTGCTGAGCCCTTTTCAAACTGTCACGTGTTGAATACTTTGGTGCTTGAATGTTGTTCTTTGCATAATGATGCACAGTTCCTCCGCATTTCTAATTCTACCCTTTCCAATCTGAAAATATTTGGAGGACAAGCTTGCCAATTTGTGCTTTCTAGTCCAAATATTTGTTCTTTTACTATTAGGGGTTCTATTGATCACAAACTCTTCTCTACATGCAATCTTTCTTCTCTTGGAGAAGTAAAAATTGACGTGAATTTGAGTGGAAGTAGGCATGAGAATAGTTTAGTGATCATGAAATGGCTGCAAGTACTTGCCAACGTGAAGATATTGACATTTTATCCGGTTGCCTTTCAAACAATACTATATGTAAGTTTCTTTAATATGTTTTCGCCTCTATTTTTTCTTGATGTTTATAACATGTTTGCGTTCATATGTCAAAATATTTGACTGTTCTCAATCTTGCATTTCAAAATATCCTTTTAAATGTCTCCAACTCACTCTAATTGTGTAGGAACTCTCAAATCTCATTTCAACGGGACCTCAACCTCCGAGCTTTTAGATTGGAGTCATTGATAGTGAACAAGCATTCATTTCCAAACATGTCTGACAAGGAACTAAACACATTAGTGGGGTACTTGCTTCAAAACTCTCCAGTGGCCAGAGTTGATATCATAAATGGTTAAATGATATCCATGTTCAATTCTTTAGGCAGAGAATTTTATAGAGTATCCAGCTTTTGTCTATTTCATGCTTACCTTTCTCCATGTCCTAGATACTCTTTTCTTACAGCATATTATAGGTTGTTATATTATAAGTGGCTTGTTTATAACATATGTTTCCAGAACCTCTATTTTGACTTAAGAGTTATGATTGGTCTTTAGTCCCTTTATTTGAATGAATGTCTTTGTGAATGACAGTTTCCCCGGTAAATGTCCTGTCCTTTTGTTCTTGCTTGAGGCAAGGCTCCCTTTTATTATGTGTTCAAGCTGCTGTTGCTCAGTTTGACAGTTTGTTGTATGTTATTCACGTTGCTTATGCTTTGGGGAGCAGGTATATTACCAGGGTTAGATACACTGCCCTGTAGTATTCTTTGTAGGTACTATGGAGAGAAATTTGAAAATGGTTGCTAAATGCACTTGACGTGAATTATGAATGAGAATAGTTACTAGCGGTTGAACTAAGGCTTTATCAGTCTATTCTTTCCCATGATTCTATTCTTTCAAACTGTGAATCATTTGTTTGTTTTTCTTAAACTATAGCGATGGTTAACTAACAGTCAGTCTAAAACATTATTTCATGCTTAATACGCTATTAATATGTATTTGATATATTCTTTTATGCAGTGTTTTAAGAACCGGATCGGTCATCGAACCGGTCGAGGTACTGGGTTAATTGGTCATTGGTCGAACCGGTGGGTTACTGGTCGGACCGGTTTGACTCGATATATATTAAAAAATTAAAAAAATATAATATAGCTAACATAATTTAATCATTTAACACTTCAAATTTTAAATTATTGTCATTATAAAGTACCTAATATTCCAAATAAGAAATAACAACCAATAATCATAACAATACAAGTCCATAAATAAGTTTCATACACAAAAAAAATAAAAAATAAATTGAAACACATCATTTCAGCACTTTTTTTTCAAAAAAAAAAAATCATATCACAATTCGGTTCAACCCGAATCACCGGTTTTTTGCAAAAATCGACCGGTTCAACCCGGGTCGTACCGGATCAAATACATATCCGATCCTATCATCGAATCGAACCGGTTATACCATCGGGTTTTGGTCGGACCGGTCGGTCCGGTCCGATTTTTAAAACACTGCTTTTATGCTTTTAATATCGACTAACTTGTTTAACAAGTTATTTTCATAACTAATTTCAAATATATATTTTATTTTCAAAATTTAAACGTTATTATCTTATATATTATCTTATACTTTTAATATCAACTTAATTATTTAATATAACATTTTATCTTTTTTTCAATCTATCATTTTTAATATCTTTAGTTCTATCTTTTAAAAAAATATCTTTAGTTCTAACTTGAATTTCAATAATTTTTAAGAAAAATTATCAATAATTAAAAATAATAATATATCACAATATAAATTTTTTATCATAAATTTAAAATATAACTTATAAGTATAAATATATTTATTAATTACAGGTTTTAATTATAATATAATACTAGTTTGTTATATATATTAACTAGTATTTTAGTCTGTGCATTGCACATAGAGCCTGGCATTTGGGTTTGGGTCCGTGAACGGACCGTTAAACCCGCAGCCAGCACGGTATACGGACTCAGATTTTTTAAGTCTATTTAAACTGCGGGCTTTTTATACCCGGTCTGTTTAACCCGCGGGTTAAACGGATAGTCCGCGGGTTTTTTGCATTTTAATATAAAAAATATAATAATTATAATTAAAATAAAATAAAAAATAAAATTTATTTAAAAATTAGAATTGAATAAAGTTTATTTGTATTGTATTTGTATCCATTTAAAATTTGCACTTGACTTGTTTGAATTTAGACTTGACAAATTAAGTACTTTCTATATGGTTGGTGTCTTTGTGATACAATATTTCAATTTAGTATTGATTGAGGAGTGTTTGAGTATTGATTAAGTAAAGATGATGTTTGTTTTGAGTTTATTCCAAAAAAAAAAAAAGTTTAAAAAATGATTAAATTTTAGTTTTTAAAATTTAATTTTTAATTTTTTTTTTTTTGCAGTTGCGGGCTGGCCCATTTAGCCCGCAGGCTATGCGGGCGGTTGCGGGCTCAAAAAAATAGAATCCGTTTATTTTGCGGGCTTAACGAACAGACTAAACGGGTTGTAGGTTAAGCGGGTTGCGAGCTAACCCGTTTGCCCACCTCTATTTGCACATAATAGATATTTATTTTATATAGCTAAAATTTATAATAAATAAATATTTTTAAATATATAAATTATGTTATAATTAAAATTTATAATAAAAAATATTTTTGAACATATAAATTATAATTTAGATTTATGATAAATGATTTATATTATCTTACAATGTCATTTTTAATTATTGATAATTTATTTTAAAAAATATTAAAATTTAAGTTAAAACTAAAGATACAAAAAAAGATAGATTAAAAGAGATAAGAAATTCAGAAAAATTTCTAAACACATTATCGTTGAAGAAAAATCACTCAAACCACTCTTGTTCAAGATAACTATTCTAATTTTAATTTATGTAGAGAGATATTAGTATTTTAGCATGTGTATTGCACATAGTAAATATTTATTTTATATAACTAAAAATTATAATAAATAAATATTTTATAAATATGTAAATTATATTATAATTATAATTTGTAGTAAATAAATATTTTTGAACATATAAATTATATTTTATATTTATGATAAATTTATATAGTGATATAATATTATTTTTAATTATTAATGTTTTTTAAAAAGAATATTGAATTTCAAATTAAAGCTAAAAGTATTAACTATTAAATATAATAGATTTAAAAAAAAAAAAGATGTTATCTCTCTCTATCTTGCTGTTTTTTCATCATATTGAGATATAACTTTTTTTTTTTTAATATAGTTTGATAAAAGACAGTAGTGGAAAACTTTCAGAGACTCGGAGGAGACTGAGTTTCCAAAAGAGTCGCTAAGGACACCCCGCGAGTGGATCAATCACAGTTGGCCGGCTTCCCGAGTCACAAACCTAAGTAACAGGGACATTATTAGTGAGTTGCCTGACAGTGTTCTGCTACATATAATGAATTTCATGGACACAAGAGATGCTGTTCAGACTTGTGTCTTGTCTAAAAGATGGAAGGACCTCTGCAAACAACTCACTAGTCTAGTATTCTCTACATACCATTACAATACTTCCAGAATCTCTGCACTTGCCTGCATTAAAAAGCTTGCATCTTGGAAGGGTCACATTCACTGCAAGTGACAATCACACTGCTGAGCCCTTTTCAAACTGTCACGTGTTGAATACTTTGGTTCTTCAATATTGTGCTTTGCATAATGGTGCTTAATTCTTCTGCATATCTAATTCTAGCCTTTCCGGTTTGACAATACTTGGAAGACCAGCTTGCCAATTTGTGCTTTCTAGTCCAAATATTTGTTCTTTTACTATCAGGGGTTCTATTGCACACAAACTCTTCTCTACATGCAATCTTTCTTTTCTTGAGGAAGTAAATATTGACGTGAATTTGGATCCACTTAATCATGAGAATAGTTCAATGATCATGAAATGGCTGCAAGTACTGGCCAATGTAAAGATACTGCAATTTTGTCGGGCTGCCTTATGAATAATACTAAATGTAAGTTATTTTAGTACATTTTCACCTCTATTTTCTTTTAATGTTTATAAATGTGTGCGTTCATATGTCAAAATATTTGACTGTTCTCAATCTTGCATTTCAAAATATCCTTTTAAATGTCTCCAATTCACACTAATTGTGTAGGAACTCTCAGATCTCATCTCAACTGGACCTCAACCTCCGAGCTTTGTTAGATTGGAGTCATTGAAAGTGAACAAGCCTTTTCTTTCACGCATATCTGATGAGATACTAAACACATTAGTGAAGTACTTGCTTCAAAACTCTCCGGTGGCCAGAGTTGATATCATAAACTGCAATGATTTCTATATTGTTTAGGCATAGAATTTTACAGAGTATCCAGTTTTTATCAATTTCATGCTTACCTTTTTCCTTGTCCTAAATACTCTTTTCTTACAGCAAATTATAGGTTGGTATATTGTAAGTGGATTGTTTATAACCTATGTTTCTAGAATCTATATTTTGTCTTATGATTGGTCTTTAGTCCCTTTATTTGAATGAATATGTTTGTGAATGGCAGTTTCCCCGGTAAATGTCCTGTCCTTTTGTTCTTGCTTGAGGCAAGGCTCCCTTGTATTATGTGTTCAAGCTGCTATTGCTCAGTTGGTTGTTTCTTATTCACATTGCTTATGCTTTGGGGAGCAGGTATATTACCAGGGTTAGATACACTGCCATGTATTCTTTGTAGGTACTATGGAGAGAAATTTAAAAATGGTTGCTAAATGCGCTGACGTGAATTATGAATAATTATGAGAATGGTGGTTGAACTAAAGCTAGAATGAATATCTTATATTTCAAAGGAATTTGAGATTAGGCTTTATCTGTCTATTCTCTCCCATGATTCTATTCTTTCAAACTGTGAATTATTTGTTTGTTTTTCTTAAACTATAGCAATGGTTAACTAACAGTCAGTCTAAAACATTATCTCCCTGCTTGGTTGAATCTTAGTGCTGATTGCTAAGTATTTGACATATTCAGTATAATAAAGATATGTGTTCTCTATGTACTTATGTTCGAGAATTTAGTTTGTAAAGAATAATTTAAAATTCTCCTATTTCTACTAATCCGTTTACTTGTTGAATACAATATTAAACATTGAATGTTTTTATATTTTAAGATATTAGATATTTTTTTCTTATAATATTTTCTTAAATAAAGCTTTTGGAGGATTAATAGAAGTATTTTATGAGGATTGATAGAACATACCAGTATTTATCATATTAGTTTCGGGGTACCGGTTCTAACAAGGATACAATGTTACTTGAACACACACAAATGATTTGTTTGTATTAACTCCATATTTTTTTGATTGCTTTGTTCTATTAGATGAATAATGCCTTATCATATAGTCATGCTCAAAAAGACAACTTCAATAATTTTTTTAATTTTTGTGGTTCATAAATTAAGAGAAATGAGAATGAACATATGCTTATGACTATAACCTTAAGTATGTATTCTTTTCTTGACTAAATGTCAGTTTTAGTCCTTTATGTTTTAGCATTTTTTTATTTTGGTACATTAAGTTTTAAAAGCCTCATTTTGATCCCTTATATTTTTGAAATTTTCATTTTAGTCATTTCTTCCGTTTTCCATTAGAAACGTTAATGTTTCGTTAACTTTATGCTATGTGGCCAATTATTATGATTATTTTAGTTGTTGGTTGAATTTATTATATTTATTTTAAAATTATATTTTAATTTTTATATTTGGCCCCTAAAAAAATGGGTAGCTCTATCGCTATCATCTATTATCTACAAAAATATCAACACTTTAGATTAAAACTTACGTATATTTATGTTCATGAGGAATGTTAGCGACACTCTCTTTGACACTTTCTTTTTAACACTATTCCTGAAATTTGTTAGAAATCATCAATTTTGATGGATCTGACTTCTAGATTAAGAGAGAGAATCATTAAATGATAAGTGGACCTAACAAAATTGATGATTTTCAAGACATTTCAACCACAATCATATAGAGAGTATTAGAAAGAAAGTATTAGAGAGAGTGTCGTTATCATTTCTCTTATGTTCATTATTAATATACTAACTTTTAGTTTTAATTCATTTGTAATTTAAGTTTTAGTTTGTGTTTCTTATCTTGTTAAAAAAGCAAACATGTCTATTACTAAAGAACCATTACATGTTGATATATATGTCACAATTAACTAGAAATTTATTTAACATTAATTTATGAATATAACCATTAGAAGAAGAAAAAACTAACAACTAAAAAATGATGCTTTTTAATTACATGTCATATTTTAATTTGAATAAAAAGAGATATAAAATAAAACAATAATTTTAATTCATTTATGAATATAATATAGAATTTTTTTTTACTGCATACCTATATTTAAAAAAAAAACAATTTGGGCCCTCCTAGTTGTGAGCCCTGAAGGCTCAGGGCCGGCCCTAACATGCTCATAAATATTTGTACTTAACACCACTAACCAGAGAAATTCTCAATTTTGTTCTCTAGCAATATGTATTATAGTTTATCTCTTTATTTTGCTCACCAGATTTTTCAGTTGGGTAGCTAAATAAATGATCATCTAGTTAACATTGGCCAGTTCTTGTTCTTTCCAAAGAAAGTTTGTAGATTAATTACCAGTTCTTGTTCTTTGCAAATAAAGTGTGTAGATTAATTACCAGCTATTGTACGGTAAAAATAAAAATACTTGATCAAGTACAAATATTTATCGATCCAAGTGGAAGGAGTTTAGTTTCTCTAATGAAAGGTCTCGTAAATAAAAAATAAATAAAAAATACATGGGAATCCTTAAATGAGTTTACTCAATTCAACTTAGATTAGTTGGATCTAATATGACTTATAACTTATAGATTATGTGGGTGTTTGGAAATCCAGCACATATTTTTCATGTTAGACGTAAAAAACTAGTACAAGTAGCTTCAAAAAGTCACAATAGCATACACATCTATAATGTGTTGGATGTGCACCCAAACCTATTAGCATGTTTGGAAACATTTTGCAAATAGAGGAGTCACGTTTACAATGTTAAAGCTATAATTACATTCGAAACATAAAAAATCACATCCAAAACGTAAAGCCAAACAGGCTAATGTAACCAAACTCATTCTTACATCACACAAATTACTTTTTCTTCAAAGACTTCCAGTGATGTGCCCCTTGTAGTGTCTTTTTAACATAGCCACAATATCTAATTTGCATGTTTATGTTTAGAACAACACGAGTTCCACCAGACAAATAATTTATTGCTCAAGAAACAGTAGGGAGCATAGAGAAGCGTGTCTCAATAGAAAAGTGGACCACAGAATTCACAAGTTTTTGTTGGATAGTGAAGCTCAGAAAGGAGTGGAGGACAAACAACTATTGCCCCGACATTGCAAAAATTAGCAGGATTGCGCGCAGTTTATGTAGCCTTTTTGACTGATAGCTCAGAAATCCATACATAGAATAACCTCTTAAAGGGTTGCAAAGGCAAAATGGTGGTTGCCAACCTTACCTAAGCATCCCCATTTTTGTTCATGTAGGTGGTCCTACATGATTAGGAATCTTATTTTTTTAGGGTAAATGACTATTTTAGTATATGTGTAAATTGGTGGTAATTTAGTCTATGAAATAACGAAAATTCTGATTTGGTTCCTGTGTAAAAGTGTAACAATTACATCCCATTGGTAAGTTTTTGTGGGACCATTTTATCATTAAGCTGTAATATTCAAGAACCAATTTGACATTAAGTTGTAAAGTTTAGAAACTAATTTATCATATTAAGTTGTACGGTAGGACGTAATTGTCACACTTTTTATACATTCAAGAACTAAATTAGAATTTTCATTCTTTTGTAAACTAAATTATCACTTGTTTACACATTCGAAACCAGTGGTTATTTACCCTACTTTTCAAGAGGTTGGACTTGGACTATGATTGCGGGTAATAGTAATTCATGTAGCCATTTGTGGGTGCGTGTGTAAATTCTTCTATGCATCATTCCATTCCAATCTTATCTGAAAGGAGCCTTCTCTTTCTGTAAAGTAGTGGGGTGAGCAAAAATGGGGCAGACCAATCACTTTAAGAAAATCTAGAATTGAATAAGTATTCTTTGACCCTTTTACCTGAAAAGGAATTTTTAAATATTCTTCTAGTGAAATATATAGGCAGTTGTTGAATGAGTTCGATTGACATGCCAAATGTGAACATGTTCACAGATGGTATATGATCTTCTCATATATTCTTGCTTGACAAATATTCGGAAAAAAGAATGAGAAATGACACAACAGTTTCAAAGTGTATATTCCTGACAAATATTCTTAAGAGACTGATCGGAAGAACCTACAGCATATCTTAGCAAATAACTTACTTGAGTTATAATATAACTGATCCGTAAAACACAAGAATGGAGTATCTTTTTTATGATTTTCTCTGAGGAGCCTTAAGAGTACAGTTAGGTTTCTATATTAGATATTAAAGCAATGAATTAAATTTATTTGTACTGCCAGTATAAAATTTCTTTACACAAATATCCAATAGGAATTCATAGGAATTCACCTTATTGCCACATTATCCTATTAATTAATATGATATGGGTGAATTCCTATTGAACAATGTCTGTGTAAACGTGCAAACAAACTAAACTCTTAAAACTATTCATGTGCTTGTACTCAATAGCTTAAACTTTTGGGGTAATTAGTTCATAACATGATTTCAGAGTCTGCATATGACCATGCGGTTTAGAGTTTCATCTTTGTTACCCTCATTGTTATAAATAAAAGTTAATTTTCAACACAAGATAAGGTGGATCTGTGCATTGTCTATGCTTCAAGCTCAAAGTTCTCCTGCATTAGGGAGTGTGTTAGATATAAAAACCATTCATGGTCTTGCATTCTCCGGGTCAGAGGATAAAACAACCTTCACTGGAGAAGCTTCTATTTGATCAAGCAGGTTGGATGGTGAGAAAACTAACCATGGTGTCTAGGCTAATGGGACAGTATTTCTCATTATTTATGGCAGGTATCAGCTTAAGAAAATGCAAGTGATGCAGGCCAGTGATTCCTTTGAACCAAGTTCAGGTCATCCATCAAACTTGGATTTTGGAAATGTATATTTATTGACCATCCTCCAATGGCATTATTTGCAACTTGGGAGTCTTTTTCTTGCTTATCACAGTCTCTTAATACAGATGTATGCATTTTAACTAAAAAGGAACCTGTTAATAAGAGTTTATCCAAAGCAATAGTTCAGAGATTTAGCAAGCCCTATATGGTAGAAAATCATATGTTTGAGATTTAGGTAAATAAAGAAATTTTGTATCTAATATTTAACCTATCTTCTACAGAATTCATCTTTGCTGCTCATGAAAAAATTGAAAGAAAGTTATTACTGTATTGAATATTGTTATATGACATTAGTTTATCAATGAGCGGCGGCTTTGGTATAACGATAAAATTGCAGCCTTGTGACATGGCAATCGGGGGTTTTACTCGTGGAAGCTGTCATGTCATTCATGGCGACAAGATTGCCTACCTATCCCTTCCCATACCAAACAAGGGTGAAAGCCATAGATGAAGAGAATGGTGCATTTTATTTTCTCAAATGAATTCATAACCGGCCAAAATAAGTAAATAACAGAAAATTTTAAAAAGTTACTATGACAACTATTTTACTTCATGCAACATCATTAAGACAAACTTGATCTTTCAACTGAAGCAGAAATGGAAGAAACAGAAATTAATAATAGAACCAAACTTATAAAGTTTGCAACTTATACCAATTCTTCTCTCGATAAATACAGAACGTTTACATAACATAAACGGATAAGGTTATACTATGATAGATATTTGCATCTCTCCAATGTCAGACATCATGAAAATAAAGATTATCCAAACATCTGTAAGAAACTATAAGTGAGCTTTGCCTATCATTGCCTTCCATATGAAAATGTTAATATTGGTTTTGGTGCAGTTTTCTTTAACAAAAGAAAAACTATAAAGAAAATAATTATCAAAGCACAAGCAAAGCTTGATACCTTTATTTCCATGTGAAACTTTTTATACATCAGCAAGAGTAGCCTCTATTTGCAGGACATTTCTATCTCTATCTGCCTTCACTCTTCATTAGTTGAGAAAAAACTTCGGTAGCACTTATCTCTGAATAACCATTTTCATTATCTCCCTCTGTTCTTATGTTACTAGAAGCACTCCCAGGAATTATTGTAGTTGTTACATTCACTGTTTCCTGAGCACTGTTATCATCATATGGCTCCATTTCTTGTTCACTTTCTTGGATCTGAAGTGCATATTCCAAATTCCACAATACAGAACCTATAGTTGGCCTATCAACACCATATTCAGCCAAACATTTCTCTGCTGTTTCACCAAACTTCTTCAATGAGCTTTGCTTTATCTTCCCAACAAGATAGGGATCAATAATATGCTCCAGCATGCCCTTTTTCTGCCATTCAAGCGCCCATTCGGCTAAGTTCACCTGTTCCCTGTCAAGTTGTGGATCAACAGCAGGTCTGGCACAAAGAACCTCAAAGAGCACGACCCCAAATGAGTAAACATCTGACTTATCTGTAAGCTGCTGCCTTCTGAAATACTCAGGATCAAGATAACCAAAACTTCCTTTCACACCAGTACTCACATGGGTTTCGTTGAGACAAGGTCCAGATCTTGAAAGACCAAAATCAGCAACCTTGGCCACATAGTTTTCATCAAGCAAAATATTGGTTGATTTGATGTCGCGGTGGATGATTCCTTGCACAAAACCAGTGTGTAGATAGTGGAGACCTCTAGCAGCACCAATGCATATCTCAAGCCGCTGCTTCCAAGACAAAGGTGCATGTACTGCTGAGCCATATAGATGCTTTTTGAGTGGACCTTTTTCCACATATTCATAGACAAGTATCATTTCTGAATTTTCTTCACAATATCCAACTAGCGAAACAAGATGGCGATGGCGAATTTTGGATAAGATTGTTATTTCAGTCTGAAATTCTGGAAGGCCTTGTCTGGATCCTGGCATGCCTCTCTTGACTGCCACCTTCACATTGTCTTTGAGCACTCCTTTGTAAACCACACCAAACCCACCAGACCCTATAATTAGACTTCTATCAAAATTGTTTGTGGCTAATTGTATATCAGCAAAAGGGATTCTCAAGCCAAAATAACCATAAGAACCAGGAGAGTTTAAAGCTGTCCCTTCAGACATTCTACTAAGTGAACTCCCTCCAAACACACGTAAAGGCGTCCACCCTACACTTTCCATTGTCCTTTGTCTTGGTTTCTTCTTCTTCTTCTTCCTGCATTTGAGAGAAAGCAGAAAAGCAGCTATAACTAAAAGCAAAACAACAATTCCTCCAGCAATTGAACCCACCAACACCCACAACCTCTTCTTACTAGGAACAACATGTGAGTCCACAACATTCACTAGCTTCATTATCTCTGCACCATTCAAAATGGCATTCATCCTCATAGAACTGCTCAGTCCAGAAGGGCCAACACTTATTTGAATAACACCTGAATCATCGGAATCTACAACAAAATCCACATAGACCGGAGATGCAAGCACATGGACTGTAAGGGATGACAAATCAAGATCCTTGTAAGCAGAATACCCATTGATATACACATCAAAGTAGAGCAAATTAAGAGCAGGACTAACAATATCACAGAAATGCAGCCGAACCAAGTGTCGAACACCACCTGGAGCCACTGGAAATTTCCAGGTTATGTTGAACTGTGAAGCTATAATGGCTTGATCCTTATCCATTTCCTGAGCAGTCATGTACACATTATCAGGAGCGATCTCTCGAGTCGCGCCTCCCTTCTGGTAATTTGGTGTGTGTGTGCTCACCACACGCTTAGCAGCATCCTTAAAAGCCAGAAATTCCTCATCAGGAATCCAAGTCCTCCAAAGGGTGTCATTAAAAGGAGTTACTTTCACACCCCCAACATTAATCCTATGGACAGTTTCCAAAACCTGAGATGAAAGGTTCTTGTACTCTACCACACCAAAAGGACCAACCAACCTAGCTCCATAATCTACAACAAAATCAGCAGGAGCAGTAAACACCTCCACAGCATTCACAAAGCCAAAACCTGAATTACCTTCAGGTCTAAACACAATTTCAAGCAAATTTGACTCTATCTTCAAAATAAACTCCTTAAGCAGTGCACCATTACTTGGCTTGAAATTACTCAGCACCAAATTACCATCAACCAAGACACTAAAATTAGCAGATTTTAGATCAAACCCTTGAGCCTTAAAAGCTGAGAAATGAAAACGAACCAAGTGGATGCCATTCTTCCTCATGCTGAACCTGTAGCTTCCACTGCTAGGGAAAACTCTTGCAGTGTGGTACAAAATGGGCAAATTTGGAGGAGGGTTTTGGTTGGTGAGGGAAATGGATTTGTCAGCAGAGAGAAAAATTGAGCCTTGGTTGGTGGAATCACTGATGAAGATGCGGTTGAAGAGAGAGGCATTGTTCTGTGATCCACAGCTAAGAAGGTAGTTATCTATCGGAGTGAAAGAGGATGAACAAGAAATGAAAAGAAGAAGAAGAAGAATGAAATGTATAATTAGCTTTTGAGTCTCCATGGAAGAAGGAATGTCTGGTCTTTGAGGAGTTTGAAGCTCACATGGAAGAAGTAGAAACTGTGAAAGATTTGCAATGGAGACTTATAGAGAAAGAAAGAAGAGAGACAATAAATGTACATCAATTTGGTCACTCATTAAGTCAAAGGGATGTTTATGTTTAAAAAAGCAACATTTTTGGATGCTTCACACAAAATGTGTCTTCTCTTCTCTGGATGCTGGCTTGAACCAACTGTACTAGATTCAGTTTGGTTCGGTTTCTCGTCATAAGATTTAGTAGGTCCTTTATGAAGTAATAAAATATAATAAGAGAAAGTGAGAAACATTAACAAAGAAACGATCACATAGTTTATTTGTAATTAAAAATACTGAGATCATTTGTTTTTGTCAAACTAAAATCCAATTTTTATTTGGATACTTGCGGTGCACTTTTGGAATTGGAAGAATAGTTTATACTTATAATATTATTCACTTGTTGGGGGGAGTTTTGGATATAATAATTATCTTATCTTAATATGAGAGTCCGGAAAATTAGCCATTGAGAAAACGATAAGTGAAATGTTAGTAAATAAATGGTTTAAATGGTATATGTGACTTAAAAATGTATATCTAACCCAAAAAGTATATACTAGATTAACTCACATAGCTTCAATCTTCGTTGGCACCATTATTAAAAATAAAAAAAACTTAATTTTTTCAAGTTTTTCTTTTATCTTAAAGTAAAAAAAATCCAATTAAATTTCATAAAGACTTTGTTTTCAAGCTTTTGTTTATTAAATTTTTTTTTTAAAAAAAAAATTGTATTTAAATTGACTTTTTTAAAGAAGAGAAATGAAAATAAATTAAATAAAATATAAAACTTAATAATTTTAGAACATATTCATGAACGAGTAAGTGTAATTTCGCTGTGACATGCTACCATTTGTTAAAATGTAAACAATTTTAGATGAAGAAAAAAAATGTGCTGCTTCTTGAGTTTAATTACATTTTATTGATAGTAGATAGTAGATAGTATTAAATTTTCCAAGCAGATGGTGTGGATAGTAATCACCTTCCAGATGGCATATTGTAGGAACAATTTGAGTGTGAACAATCAATCAATTAGAAAGTTAAGGGGACGTTTACTTGTAATTTTGTTTTCTATTTTTATTTTCTATTTTTAATTTTTAATTATAAAACTGTCACCTTGATTTCATTTTATTTTCTATTTTCTAAGATTTGTATAGAAAATACTGAAAATAATTTTTTTTTTCTATTTCTTGTACAAATCTTAAAAAATAAAAAATAAAATAAAAAAAATGATAATTTTATAATTAAAAATTAAAAACATAAAATAAAAACAGAAAACAGAATTATAAATAAACGCCGACTAAAATGCTGTACAAGAAGGATAAATAGCACACTGGAATGGTGCTGAATGTTCATTCAATTACTTTTATTGACAGAAAGTAGTACAGTGGGGCTTATTTGCTTCTAGTCTATTTAGCAATCATTCATGGCCCAGAGTCTTGTTTGGTTGGCATCTTTAATTGGTTGAAAAGAAAGTTAACAGAAATTTTGATTCTAAGTAATCGGTTTGGCTGCCTTCCACTACTGTACACTAGCTGTTCAAAAATTAGAGTGGGGAAAAAAATTATCACACTTCATAGAATCATAAGTTAATATTATTTTTTCTAATTCAATAAAATTCCCAACTATTCTATCTATTTATAAATTTGTTATATTCCTATTCAAAAAAAAATTGTTATATTAGTTCATTTGGTGTAACATATATCTATCTATTATTTAGGATGATGCAATCTATATTTTCATAACATATATCCATCACGATAGAAATAGATTTTATGAAGCATTCAATCAAGATTTATTTCATTAAATATGTTATCAATGTTATTTTTATTCTTTATCCACGAGATTATCCGAGATAATCTAAAATATTTTTTATCATGTATGACTATTAAGATTTTTTTTTTCTTTTGAAGAGGTATGACTATTTAAGATTAGTTAAAGAATAAAAATAAAGTTGATAACATGTTTAATCAAATTAAATCTTAATTGAATGTTTTTTTTTTTTAAGAGCTTAATTGAATGTTTGTTAGTATTTTTATTTCATAAAATGTATTTCTATAGCGATGTAGTGACCATGTCATTATAAATAATGAATATATATTATATTAAACCAAATGAATTAATATAACAATTTTTTAAAAATAATAGTTAAGAATTTTATTGAATTAGGAAAGCAATCTTAAAGCAATCCACAATTTATAAACTATGTAGCTCCTACTTGTGCATAATGACATATGCATGACGAAAGCACAGCTAAGAATTACTCCTTATGTGCATAAAAACATGCATGTGCAAGTGTACATTCAATTAATGTGCAATTGTACATTCATTTATATTGTATAGTATAAGTGCAACATATAATAATTGATAAATATCTAAGAATTTAATTGTAAGCTATAGTGTTCTTTAGATAGGTTCTATAGGATCTTAAGAGGAAAAACTTCTAATTTCCTTGCGTTCATATTGAGAATATTAAATTAAATGTTTTCTCCCGTCTAAATCGTCCATCAAATCAAATTAACAATGTCCGAAAATCTCCCAACGACCTATTAAATGCCTATCTTTTTTTTCACACTGATAAAAAAAAAATTAAATGCATAATTTTTTTCCCATTCACCTAAGACCAATAGACAATTAGTATCTTCCTTAAAAAAATAGATAATTAGTATCTCAAGAGAGACTAAGTGAACTAGCTTTATTACTGATTAAAAATAAATGATTAAATAGAATTGGTTATGATAGTTTAATAAGTAATTTTTCATTCCAAAAAACTCAAAATATAAATTTCAAATTAAATTATAACTAGATTTAAAGAAAAATACACCCTCCGTCCCAAAATGAATGTCGTCTTAAGTTTTTTTACACAGGTCAAGAAAAACTATTAAATGATGAAAGAGAGAAGTAATTTTACAAAACTAACCTTATTATTAATATTGCATTGAAAAACTAATACTTATTAAGAGTATTAGTGAAAAAAGTAATTAATATTACATTGAAAAGTCAAATGCGACACTCATTTTGAGACAATTTTTTTTCCAGATGTGACATTCATTTTGGGACGGAAGTAGTAAATTATAACTATTTTCATAAATTATTTAAAAAAAATTCCTTATCTTAAACTCATTTTATATTTAGATAAACATTGGGATGATCTTGTAAATAATTTTAAATTAATATAAGATCTTCCCGATATGATTTATATAATAGAAAATTTCAATTTAATAGTCAATTTTAAGATAAAATTATGTAGAAAAAAAATATTAAATACAGTAAGAGTTTGGGTGTGAACCTACCCCTCCTATATGTATCCTTATCTTAAATATTTAACCTCATTTAACATTATTTTTATTGATATTTTCACACAACATATATTCATACTCATTACCTTGAACACATGGATCAACTCACGTAAGGTCATTCTAGTTTAACCAATATATTAAGAAAATTATAAAAACAAAAAGAAATGGATATCTAATTATTGGGCCTGTGGAGTGCGAAGTAAGCAAGAGGAAATAGACACGGGAGTTGCTATTCTCACTCCATATTTTGCTATTCTTACCACCAACATGGGTGGGTATTTTTTATTCCAAAATTGTCCTTCCCACAAAATCATGATTCTATTATGAAACATGTACAACGGAATCATGATTCCGCTTAATTTTTTTTTCACCTCTATGTAACACAATGGAATCAGGATTTTGTTGTACAGTGTTATTTTTCAAACAGCACAACGAAAAATAACACAACAAAATCGTGATTCCGTTTAACTATAAAAAAAAAAAAAAAAAAGGAAGAAATGAAGAAGGAGATCATGATGAGGAAGAAGAAAGGGGAAGGAGGATGAGGCGCGAAGGATAAGGAGAATGGGGAAGGAAGTGAGAGGGGTGAGAAGAAGGAGTGGGTGTGGGGAGGGGAAGGTGAAGGGAGGGAGGGAGGGAGGGAGGGGTGGGGTGGGGTGGAACTGACAGGGTAAGGGGGTCTTTTTATATTATTTTCAAAATTTAGGTGTGAGAATAGCAAAAAGGGGTGAGAATAGCAACCCCCAATAGACATTGGATCATGGGCTTGGGCCCATTTCATCAAGCCCAGTCCTATGGAACGGTGAAGCAACACGACCTTGTTCGTTTCTTCTTCGGTTCTTCTTCTTCATCTTAGCGAGAGAGAGGGTAAAACCCTAATTCGTTGCTTTCCTTCTATCGCTACAATCGAAGACCCCAATTTTTATAAAACGGTAAACCTATCCCTATCTTCTTATTTTGCTTTCATAATATTCTTTTAGCACCTAAAAATTAGAAGAAAAAAGGTACATTAGATGGGTAATTTGGGGATAATGTAATTGATTGTTAATTGCTGGATACAGAAAATAATTGGTGAATTCATTGTATAGTTAGTCATCCTGTGTAATTTAAATGAGGATTTTTTTTTTATTTAGAGTGTAATTCTGCTCTTGAAATAACGAACCCATTTGGCAAAATTGAAAATTTGATTTTGTAGCATGGATGAATTCTGTTAAAAATTATTCGTTTTTCGGTTTTGGGTAGATGAAAATTCCATTTAAATTATGTGCACCTGGGTAATTTCAGAAGTGAAGAGGGTGGCAAGTAATTGTTATTTAATAAAACTTGGGAGTAGTTTATCTTATTGCTTCTTTCAGTCTTCTTATTTCAAAGAGTTTATGTACACTACAGGCATCTTATCGCTATGTCATTTTTATAAATATGATGATGTGGTAAAATGATCAAATCTTATTAGATATTTGGGTAAAATTGCTTTACAGTGTCAGTGACAATGTATATAAATTAAATTCTATTTCAAATTTGCAACTGCACTGCAAAATTTGCCTCTAGTGTTGGCTCAGTGATGATTGTATAGCGTGGAATTGCATTCAGTGAACTAGATCTAAGTAACCCCATCTAAGTTGATAATGTCTATGATATTTCCGAACATGCTGTTGAGTAAGAGTTAAGGCTTAAATGTTATGGTGGGTTGTTCATGCAGGGTGATGTACATTCTATGATTCAGAGTTTTGGTTGAAGCTCCACTTTTATTCTTTGCTGTCATGGTATGTTCAATGTCTTATCTCTTAATTATATTATGTTTATTTGTTATTTCAACTAATTTTTTGTAGTTTTACGAATTTTGTCGTTCTGCCCTTCGTGGCTGAGGGAGAGGTCTTGCAATGTCTCATTTTATAATTACTTGTCTGAGGGGGCAAGGTTTTGCACTGTTCTCGACTTGTCAATATGATTTTCCTTGTCTAAGCATCACGTGTATGTTTTTGTATGTAAGGGAAAATTCAATCAGATGTAAGTATGTAGATAAAAGAAGAAAATCTATTGAACTGGAAAAAGTATTACAAAAATGGACTGAAGATATCCTCCTTAAAATACAGCAGCAAAAGAGCACTTCCCATCCCGTAGATATTACATTCAGGAATAAATTCAAATTTTGGAATTCTTAAAATCCACTTAACTAGTATGTATATGATAGTACCTAAAATTGGTCGTTTGGATTTTGATATTGTGCATGTCATTGTATTCTAGCACTTATTTTATGTATGGCTGAATGCAGGATCCCAATGATGATAAGGGTGAAAGTAGACTCTATATTGGTAACCTTGATCTTAGAATTACAGAGTGAGACTTGCTAACTACCCACAAGACTTTGTTTTTGTTCTATGCTTCATGCACATACTGATATATTCTCTCCTTTTCTTTTCAATACTTTCCAGAGCTGCTTTGCTTAAAATGTTTTCTCCATATGGAAAGATAATTTCTGAGGACTTCTTATGGCACACGCGAGGCCCAAAACGCGGGGAGCCACGCGGTTTTGCCTTTATTCAGTACAGCTCAAAAGAGGTAAGTTGATTGCATACATTAGTTACTTCACTTTCTAGCAATTTCTGATTTCCATTGTTAAAGTGAGAATGCAGGAAGCAAAATTAGCCAAGGAGAAGATGCATGGAAGGTTAGCTTGCGGCCGGCCATTGGTGGTTCGTCTCGCTGGTGAGAAGTGCATGTTGGAAACAGCTAATAACTCTACAAAAGCACCAGGTGAAGGGCATAAGATGCATCTCACTGGTGGTGGTGGTGGTGGTGGTGCCATGGGGCAAACAAGTCGTAATACCAAAATAGCTGCTATAAAAAATAAACTGAAATCCTTAGAGGAGGAGAGTTCTAGGACCAAGAAGCAGAAGCAAAGTGACAATATTTCTTGAGTCAATTGTGTAAGTATATAATATTATGCAGAATCAAGGGATAATTCAATGATGTATGAATGTGGTGCAATTGTTTGTCCTCATTAAATTGGAATTCACATATTTAGTTCAGCCTGGTTTTTAATTTTAGGCCATAAGCCAGAATTGTAACTCCAGAAGCATACTATCCATCTGAAATTCTCCAAATTGAAATTTAACTGGGGATTTTCTGTCAGATCTGAATTTCTGCTTTACTTCGACATTATGAATCTTTTGGCTCCTTTAAGTTGAGGTGGAATCTAAATATTAAATGGTGGAATCAGATCATTTTATGCGAGTTCAGAAATTGTGAGGGTGAGATCGTTTTAAATTGATGTTTTTATTAATAAATATCGATTTTTTTTTTAATTTTGTGAAGATTTAAATAAGAAAAATGATATTTTTTTATTTTCTTTAAAAGCCCTTCAAATAAGAAATTAAATAAAAAATATAATACTTATATAATTAATAATAAAAATGTTAATTAGAAATAAAAATAAGGTATGTTTAAGAATGAGGTCTTTGGGGGGGGAGGTAGGATAGTTTTTTTTTTAATTAAGAAAGTTATAAACAATTGATGAAATTAAAAAAAAAAAAAGATTGAGACAATAAATTTATGTTAATTTATAGCTTTTTTAAATATATCCTTAATCAAAGATACGATTGTTAGTTCCCACCTCTTGCAGATAATTGTTTCTAATTAATCATATACTAAATATGTATCATGCTATGAAAGTCTCTTGACCATAACCTACCAATTTTGGCCACTTAGAAGATCCCACACTAATCTATGTGGTGTGGAATCTGATTTGTGTGGTGTGGTTAGTTAATGGGAGTCATGCTTTTTTGACAGTTGGGCCTGACTAGAAACTAGCAAAACACAGATCAGTCTCATTGGTTTCCACACATTATTTGCAATTGAGTTAGCTTTTAGTACTTTCTTTAGGATATCTATTAACTGGTTTAGTTTAATCATAACCTCCATCTGTATTGTAGCTCTTCAAATTTTATGTGGCATTCGATATAGGAAAGCTTTTTATTTTTAATCAAATCACTTTTTCAAAAATGAGATTTCAAGAATAGGAATATTCCTTCTTTTTTTTTAAGAAATTCCTTTTTTTTTTTGTAAAATATGTATAGTTATTTTTAAAAATGTTTATTTTCAAAGAAATTTCATTTTATGAGAAAGTTAAGTAATTTTACAGTCAATTCCCATGATAAAATTTTGTTCTTACATATGAAGGTAGAATATTTACAAATTAACATTTCTAGGAATCTTTTATATTAAAAAAATATTTCTATTATTCACATTTTTTAAAAAATAATCTTGAGACTTTTTTTTTCCAAAAATATTAAAATATTTCTTGTATAAAACACCAGCGTAGATTAGGGACGTGGTATGCAGTCTTATTCTTCATTTATTTATTTATTCTTCTGTCAAAAAAAATTATTTACTTATTCCTAAAAGAAAGCATAGGTCTCAATAAAAATTATTGTAGAATCTTAGGATAAAAACTGTTGAGTACATAAATGTTATTGCGTCTTATAGCATTTCCTTTTAGAATGTTTTCTTTGACGAGAAAGCATTTAGAAAAGTTTATTTGAATTTGTTAAAATAGCTTATAACCTTTACGTAACCTTTTTTAAACTTACATATAAGCTTCATGAAGAAACTTATGAAAATAATTTCTTTTTCAAATTATTAAAATAAATTGCCAAACCTATATCTATAAGCTCTCATTTAGTAAAACCTTGTTGAATAAGTTATTTAACCAAATGTGTTTTTGGAGTAAAATAGTTATCAACGATTCGAATAGTTTGAGAAGGAAAAGAAAACAGATACAATTACAAACTGCTTTTTTTTTCTTCTCATTTTTGAAAAAGAGAACTAGGTCCGTTTACTTGTCAATTATTTGGTGGTTGAGTGATAGCTTTTTATAAGGAAAAACAAAAAGCTATTAATCTTCATTTAATAAATATGATAAGCAAATGTAATTAAGCAGACAATTCGGCTTGAATCTTGAGGTCCTGTACAATTTGGATAGGAAAAAGCAAGTGATTCTAAGTTGGTGAGGTTTGGACCATTTGATAATTGCGTAGTGGCCTACTTGTAGAAACTAGAAAGGGAAACCATTGGAGGAGAGATCTATTTCTTTTGTTCTATTATTTTGAAATCAAGAAATACCATTATTACCATCTTTCTTCTTTTTTTTTTTCCTCTATATTTTTTAGTCTGGGTTCCAAACAGATTCCTATTTTAGTAATATACCTAACCTGTTTTCCAGCATGACATAAAATTTGATCCATAGCTCTCATGAAATATGCTTGTAGCACAATTTTGAATATATAAAATATGGAATCTATATAGTGGCCAATAATTGCTCTATAGAAACACGCTTGATTTCTTTGGTTCAATGTTTGTAGCGGATGCTTTCCTGCTTTTCTTCCATATCACATTATAGTATTAGAAAGCATTTTCTATAGGCCAAAACAAATAGTACGTTATGAAATGATTTTAAATTACCTTTGGTTCTACACTTCTACTTTCTAAAAGATGCTATTGCACTTTCTAATTGGTATCTATGAAAATTTCGATATCATGTGACCCATGACATTTAACAAGAGATGTATTTCCCAGGTAATTTTGTGGTGATTGGAGCTAGTGGAAGTATATGAAATGTTATGAAGACTGCCCCGATAATCACAGCAAGAGAAAAATATCTGAATCTAACAAGTACCTATGCATGTGCCACAAGGGTGAGGATGATACAAAAGTCTGAGTTGCCTATATCCATTTGCAACATTTTAGTGGATTTCCTTTAACAAAGCAACTAAAAAACATACATATTATTTAAAACAAAAAAGTCAAGGTATTATATCACTAAAGCAAATTTTTTATTGCAAGAACATAAACGGATGATACTCTTTCATGGAGGCAGAAAGTCTATTAAATACGATAAAGTAAAAAAAAAAACCATCCATAAATTACAGAGATTTCATCAAACTACAGTAATATCAATCCTGCAAAATTTACCCTCCACAGAATCATCTAACTTTTTTTTTTTCTAAACAATTGGCAACAGACTAAAAATTGAAGTTCTGAATCAATATATTACGTGCTTTTTATACTAACTTACCTAAGTTACAACAAGAAATTGACTTTTCAAAAAAGCAAGTAAAAATAATTTAAACAAAAATTAAGTACAAGTACCCGCTTTGCAGATCATATTATTCGGGACTTTAAAGAATAAGCAACCTTGCAGAGTTAGTAAGATTTGGCAAAAATAGCCACTTCTTCAGCAGGATTGCCAGTCATCAAGCATCTTTTAATCCCTTGTGGCTGTTCAAAAGGAAAACACCTAATAGTTGCTCCAGTTTCCTCTTTTACTTTTAACTCATCTTCATCACTGTGACATCGTATAAAGCTTGATATTAGAGTTGTGAATTAATCATTTATACATGTTGGAAGCTACAGAATAGCAAAAAATGGGGGGGGGGGGGGGGGGGACAACCTAGCAGACCAAGGGCCCCTTGCCCATTTGCCTTGTGATATTGCAGCTTTAAGATCATCGTATGTGCTCACATCTACAATATTACTGCAAGAGAAAAACCGTGTATGTCAATTTGCCTGTTTGCCAGTGAAGGCAAGAACGTATGTGCAATTGAATGAGCATAACATGAAAAGAATAAAATAAAAAGTGAAGCTTAATAACTTAGGGAAAAGCAAGAAGCCGTTGAGTTTGATTGCATCAACATTATTAGTCTTTAATTTATGATTTTATGGAAACCATTTGTTGGAAGTTTGGAACATTTTAATAAAACCTTAATATAAACATAGGAAACTCTCATTCCAATTGGTAGCCTATCTAGAAGAGATTAGAATAGTTTTTGTCACCACCAAAGCATTAGAGACAGTTCTTAATGAAATTCTAGTCAAGGGACTTGGTTCGGTCGGTACAGAAATACAAGGTGCAAATATCTATTTAGAGGTAAGATCTAAACTTTGGCTAGAACCGTACCCAGACTCAAACCACATATTTGTTACAGAAGCCAAAATCAATGCACAGAATTTTCTCAGTGGAAATTATGCGAGCAGAGTACAACATTGTTTTGACAGAACCCGAGATTATGCATTTATGCTAACCATTAACATTCTTCAATTCAGGAAAGATGATTGATGTGACTAATATCAATAAATAAAAGAGGCTATTTTGAAGAATTCAATTCAAAGCATGTTAGACAAGGTTATGTTTAGGAGTCACAGGCTAGAAGTAGTGTTAAAGGAATCAACCTGTCTCGAAATGCAATTGCCCTTTCCAAAAGAGATGACTGTATCTCATCCAACTTGTCTTTAACATAAGCCTCCAAATTTGAAGGCTCCATAGAGATTCCAAACACTTTCCCTTGCTTCCCAGGGATATCTCTCCTGGATATCACTACACTTCCACTAGCAACATCACGAGGTCCAATTTCAATTCTAAGAGGAACTCCCTGAAATATGAAGATGTAAATGATATAAATATAATCAGATACTCAACAGGATAAGAGCCTGCAGCATGAGCCAAAGCAATGCACATTATTTGGTCCCAGAAATCGAATTTCCATTCAAGTTTAACACCAAACCTTCATTTCCCAGAAATTGAACTTCCATCCAGGGGTTCTTTGATCTGAGTCATCAAGTTTAACTTTAATCCCAGATTTTTGAAGAACATCTTTTACAGACAATGCTGCATTTAGAACTGCCGCTTTTTCATCATCCTTCTTCCAAATGGGTACAATTACCACCTAAACCAGGCAACACACAACATGATTTTGTCAAAAATGAAAAACTTGTGATTTATTTAAATTACAATATAACAGTACAGGCATAGAACATTATCCTGTATCTGCATGTAGGAGTTTGGACTTTGGAGTAGAAGAGAATCTTTTTCATTTTAAGTAAGCATTCCCTTTATTTGAGAATGTTTTAAGCTCCCTAACTATTTTTATAAATATTTTGTAATTCTTTCATTATAGAAATTATAGAAATGAAAAAGCTTCCCTCCCCTCCCCCTCCAAACTCCTCCATCAGAACATACCCTTAATGAAATTCATTAAGCAGAGCAAGGAAATTAGCAATGAGATATTAACATATGAACCAAATCACATGTATGTATGTATAAATAAGTACTAAAAACATGACACTTCAACAAACTGTCAAAAGAGGCAGCTCAGTATATCACTATAATGAAGCAGGTTTTGTATTAAGTGTGCACGATGTTCTGTAAGCAAGTTTACAGCAAAAGTAGGAAACTACATTATTGACCATCTTTTTTGCCTGAACAACGTGCAAAGTGTTCCAACTTCCAACATCAAAATTTAACTAATGGTGTCTAGTCTACACCACAAGGTTTAGACACCAATAGCATCCAAATGTACCTGTATCGGTGCAATCTTTGGGGGAAGCATTAGGCCTGCATCATCTCCATGTGTCATGATGATGCCTCCAACAAAACGGGTACTAATTGCCCATGATGTCTGCCAAACATATTCCCTTAGCCCATTTTCATCTGTGAACTGCACAAGTACACATTTTGAACAACTGCATCCTCATTGAAAGGATTATATCAATATTTTAAAAAATAAATAAATAAAACAATAACAGTTGGAAGAAAACACCATAAAAGAAAAGGGATAAAATACCAACATAAAATAAATAAAATTAGAAGAGTGAAAAATAGAATCTAGATACTGGCATGCTGCAACTACCAAAAGGTTAAAGGTCCAGTTTAGTTTTCCAAGTATGTATTCATGCATTTCATGGCTTGGTATTTAATAAAAAAGATCAAGTTACTTGCCGTGCCAAAAGCAACTGATGAAAACTGTTAAAGATATGATTAGATTTTCTGTAAATAGGAAAATTATGTATAATTGTACAGCTGATCTTTAGGGATTTATTTCCCTTATTACTGTATTCCTTCATTATAAATAATATACCTTGTGTGTGATAACTTAACACACAATTCCTGTAAAATATTTTACTCTTTTATGGTATCAGAAGGGTTCGATCCTTCTCTTTCTTTTTCGCGCAGCCTCCCTTTTGCGGTGAACAGTGCGCGCGGTGAACAGTGCACACGGTGAACAGTGCACGCACATTCTCTGCCTCGATTTGGCAGCCTTCCCGTGGTCCGACCACCTGCGACTACAGTCGACTCCCTATGACGACTTCATCCAGCCCCTGTTTGGCTGCTTCTCATGGCCTCTCCTTTGGAACCCGTTTCCACCACGACATTCACAAACGTCCCTCTGATTCCGTGTGAGAAACTCACTGGCTCCACCAACTACAATACATGGGCAGCCGCCGTTCAGTTATGGTTCCAAGGTCAAGGTCATGCCGACCACTTGACCACTCAGGTTAAAGATATTCCCGACAAAGATCGAGCTCATTGGAAGCAAATAGATGCCTCCTTGTGCAGCGTCCTTTGGTTCTCTCTTGCTCCCCCACCTTCAACCACAATATCAGGCGTTTCCAACCTGTTATGAGGTTTGGACCAAAGCCAAGAGAGTCTACTCCAATGACATTCATCGTCTTTACAGTGTCATCACCGCTATGATGTCAACCAAACTTGAGAATATGGACATGCAGACGTATCTTGGGAGGCTCAATCGTTTGATTGCCAATTATAATAGTTTGATGCCTTTCACTACTGATCAAGGCACGTTTTACCAGCAACGTAACCAGTACTTCATGGTTCTCGCTCTTGCAAGTCTTCCACTTGAGCTTGACTCCGTGCGTAACCAGATACTATCTGGCCCCACTGTTCCCCCTTATGATACAGTTAGTGAACAGCTGTTGCGTCTCTCCACTCCACATGTTTTTGGGCATTCCTTTGCTTCCTCTACTTCCTCTGCTGATTCCTCCGCCCTTGTCTCCCACTCATCTCAGCGTGGTGGACGGGGAGGTGGTCGTGGAGGCAAGTATCGTCGTTGCAATTATTGTAACTGCTATGCTCATATTGAAGCAGAGTGTCGCACTAAAGCCCGAGAGCAGTCGAAGTCAGCTAATGTTGCTCATGTTGCTGACCCTCATGTTGCCGACCCTGCCCTTCTTGCGGAAGTCACTATCTCCGCATCTGAATATCAAAAATTTCTCCAGTTCCAAGCAGCCCAGCAATCTGCATTGCCTGCTACTACTGTGGCTCAGTCTAGTAATCCTGTAGTCTTTGTCTCTCAATCCTCCTCCCTTGGACCCTGGATACTTAACTCCGGTGCCTCTGATCATATGATTGGTAACCAATCTATTTTCTCCCAGTTGTCTTTTTCCGATACCTTACCGTCTGTTACTCTCGCAGATGGCTCTCAAATTAAAGTTCAAGGCATCGAACAAACCCACCCACTTCCGAATCTTTCTTTAAATTTTGTTTTATTTGTTCCTGGTTGTCCTTTCAATTTAATTTTCATTAGCAAGCTTACCCACTCACTTAATTTTTCTGTTTTGTTTGTTAATAATTTTGTTCTCATACAGGATCGATGTCCAGGACAAATGATTGGCGCAGGACATGAGTCTGGGGGATTGTATCAGCTCTCACCACCGGTTGCCTGTGTCTCCTCTGCCTCTCCAAATCTTGCCCATCAGCGTCTCGGTCATCCCAGCTTAGAAAAATTGCAGTTTTTGGTTCCTAGTCTCTCCACACTTCAGTCTTTACAGTGTGAGTCGTGTCAATTAAGAAAACATGTTCGTTCCTCTTATAGTCCTCGAGTCAATAAATGTGTTGCGTCACCTTTTGATTTAGTTCACTCCGATATTTGGGAGCCTAGTCAAGTCTGTTCAACTTTAGGATATTACTATTTTGTTACATTCATTGATGATTTTTCCCGTTGTACTTGGGTTTTCTTAATGCAAAATAGTTCTGATGTCTTCTCTATTTTTCAAAGTTTTGTGCATGAAGTTCAAAATCAATTTGGAATGTCCCTTAAAGTTTTGCGAACTGATAATGCCAGAGAATATTTATCTGCCCAGTTTTAGTCTTTCTTAACCTCGCAGGGAATTCTTCATCAAACTTCATGCGCTCACACACCACAACAAAATGGTGTTGCTGAACGGAAAAATCGTCACCTAGTTGAAACAGCAAGAACCATCCTTCTTCACTATAATGTCCCTCTCCACTTCTGGGGTGATGCGCTTCTTACATCCTGTTATTTGATCAACCGCATGCCCTCGTCTGTCCTCAACAATTAGATTCCGTACTCTATTTTGAACCCACAACAGGACCTCTATTCTATTCCTCTTCGTGTATTTGGTTGTACTTGTTTTGTCCATGATCTTACTCCAGGTAAAGATAAACTCTCTGCCAAGTCTCTTAAGTGTGTTTTTCTAGGTTACTTTCGCCTCCAAAAAGGATATCGTTGTTTCTGCCCCCAACTTAAATGGTATCTTGTTTCTGCTGACGTCACTTTCTTTGAGTCTACTCCATTCTTCTCTGAGTCAGTTGTTAATGATGCCCCTCTGGATTTTCCACCACCTGTTGTTCCAACTCCGGCCGTTGTGACAGCTCCACCACCACCAATTGTCTATCAGCAACGACCGCGACTTCCCTCGGTGGTTCCACCTACTGATCCCCCAGCATCATCTCCTGCTCCAAACGCCCCTCCTGCAACGTCTCCTGAGCATGAGCTTCCCATTGCCCTACACAAAGGTATCCGGTCCACTCGTAATCCTAACCCTCTATATGCTTGTACTCTTCATTGTCATCGTTTATCTCCTTCCTATTTCTCTTTTATCTCCTCTTTGGATTCTGTGTCTATTCCTAGGTCTACAGGTGAAGCTATGGCTGATCCCCGTTGGCGGCAGGCAATGTTGGATGAAATGGCTGCTTTACAGGCTAGTGGGACTTGGGAGCTGGTTCCCTTACCTCCTATGAAGACTACTGTTGGTTGTCGCTGGGTTTATACCGTAAAGGTTGGACTGGATGGACATATTGATCGGTTCAAAGCTCGCTTGGTAGCTAAGGGCTATACTCATATATTTGGCCTTGATTATGGGGACACCTTTTCCCCTGTGGCCAAGATTACTTTTGTTTGTCTATTCCTTGCCATGGCAGCCATACGTCGTTGGCTGCTTCACCAGTTGGATATCAAAAATGCCTTCTTACATGGTGAGTTGCAAGAAGTTTACATGGAGCAACCTCCCGATTTTACTGCTACTGATGGCTCTCACCTTGTATGTCGCCTTCGACGCTCTTTGTATGGCTTGAAGCAATCTCCCCGTGCCTGGTTAGGTCGTTTTAGCTCTGCCTTGCTCCAGTTTTGTATGACTCGCTGTGAGGCTGACCACTCTGTCTTCTTCCTTCACTCTCCGACTGGCCCGTACATTTATTTGGTGGACTACGTTGATGACATTGTTATCACTGGTGATGATTTTGATGGTATCCGTCAGCTCAAGTCTCACCTTCATAGTCAATTTCAGACGAAAGACCTAGGTCAGCTCAAATATTTCTTAGGCATTGAGGTTGCTCAATCTGCCTCCGGCATTGCTATTTCCCAGAGGAAATACGCTCTTGATATTCTCACTGAGACTGGTATGCTTGACTGTCGTCCTAGTGACACTCCTATGGACCCCAACATCAAACTTCTTCTGGGCTAGGGGAGCCACTGGTAGACCCAGGAAGATATCGCAGACTTGTTGGTAGACTCAATTACCTCACAGTCACCAGACCCGACATTACCTTTGCAGTTAGTGTGGTGAGTCAGTTCCTCAATGCTCCTTGTGATAGCCATTGGGATGCCGTCAAGCGCATTCTCAGGTATATCAAAAATACACCAGGCTGCGGACTTCTATATGAAGATAAAGACAATGCCAAGATCGTTTGTTACTCTGATACTGATTGGATAGGATCACCATCAGATAGGAGATCTACCTCTGGTTAATGCATTCTTCTTGGGGGGAATTTGATCTCATGGCGAAGCAAGAAGCAAAATACAGTTGCTAGATCCAGCGCCGAAGCTGAATACCGTGCCATGGCAGCAGCCGCTTTCGAAATTACATGGCTTAGACAACTTCTCCAACAACTACAATTCGGAGACATCCAGGACACGAAGCTTATTTGTGATAATAAAGCCGCTCTTCATATTGCATCTAATCCAGTCTTCCACGAGCGAACTAAACACATAGAGATAGATTGTCATTTTGTGAGAGAAAAAGTGCTCTCAGGAGAAATCACTACTGACTTTGTCAATTCCAGTGATCAGTTGGTGGATATTTTCACTAAATCTCTCGAGAGGTCTCACGTGGATTATATTTGTAACAAGCTCGGTGCATACGACATATATGCTCCAGCACGACATATATGCTCCAGCTTGAGGGGGAGTGTTAAAGATATGATTAGATTTTCTGTAAATAGGAAAATTATGTATAATTGTACAGCTGATCTTTAGGGATTTATTTCCCTTATTACTGTATTCCTTCATTATAAATAATATACCTTGTGTGTGATAACTTAACACACAATTCCTGTAAAATATTTTACTCTTTTAAAAACAAAGAACTATGAGAAGAAATATTAAAATTTAGAAATATAGAATCATATTATATTTGTAAGGATTATGATTTATCATGAGTAGGATTTTTATTAGTAGCTTAGTTGTTTAGGATTTTTCCAAAAGATTTTATTTAAATTAGAATGTTTATAAAATATTAGGATTAGGATTACGTTTGCTCAAGTTAGGGCTTGTACTAGTGATATAAGGACTACTTGGGTTTTCCTATTTAAGGGTTATTAACTTGTTATGTACTTGTGTTTAATGTTTATTGAGTGGCTGCCACTCTTCTCACTCTCTTCATACCACCTCTTCTCCCTTATATATAACAGATTTCTCAATCCTAAATTAAAACATAATTTTCAGATGGAGACCTTTTAACCATACAGCTGCAACTGGAATAAATAAATCACTTTTTGTGAGACTTTGAGATTATTTAGTTAACAGTGTCAAGTAAGAAGGCGTGGCTGCATACCATAACTTGCAGGAAAAACTAATGAAATATAGCAAGAGACAAAGAGACTGCATAATCATGCCTGCTTACTTGTAATCTTATGAGCTCAAATAAATCATAAGTAACTCAAAAAATATATATCAATGACATTTATTAGTTGTAGACAGGAGACCAAAAATAATCCCACCCAACAAAAGAAATTCACGTGAAGGAAATACTCTGTATTCTGCAATAATGAAAGCAGTACACCAGACCTGTGTTCCAAAGGCACGGGCAAAGTTTTGCCCAAGGTTATGACTGGTTCCTGCTTGTAATGCTTTCTTGTCACCCATCATAGCCTCAATTGTATAGGTCTTACAAGCACCAGCAAATGTTTCCACTTTAGATTTTCGACCTGTAACAACAGGTATTGCAGCTTGCTCATATGCAAATCTGGTATAGATGTCAATCATCTGTATAGCCTGCAGTTGAACAGAATATTGTCCCTAAGATTATGCAATTATACTAGTAAAGAATTTATCATCTTAATGTAGAAAAGATGTGCACCTCTTTTTCTGCCTCTTCTGGAGTTGAATGAGCAGTATGTCCTTCTTGCCAAAGAAATTCAAGAGTTCTCACAAATGGTTTAGTGCGCATCTCCCATCTTGTCACGTTTGCCCACTGAAAGCAAGTTGGCAAAATTGTCCCATCATTCAACAAAGCGAGTTCTTGCTCACAAATAAACTCAGAACAGCATTACCTGATTAATCAAGAGAGGAAGATCACGGTAGCTATGGATCCATTGAGTAAACATATGATTCACAATAGTTTCACTTGTAGGCCGGACCTGCCACAGCCTCAACAAGTGCAAAAATCAAAGACAAAACCTTAGGTCACAGCTTTTCAATCAATATTACAGATGATTAATCACTTTAATTCATCTCATATATTACAACAAACGTCAAAAAACATGCACATGAAAGCAATTGTAACAAACAACTGAAGATCATACATACCACGAGCTTCTCTTCAAGTTCCTTTCCACCTCCAATTGTCACTAGTGCTAACTCGGGACTAAAACCCTCAACATGACTTGCTTCTTTCTCTATAAATGAGTATGGGATAAACTGCAGCACGGTTTAAAAAAAAAAAAAAAAGATAAAAACATCAAATAAATGATAGATACAATAATTTCATGTTGTGGTCATAATCTTTTATACCACGTTATCAAGATCTCACTTTGCACAACCCTCACTTTTTGTCACAACATATAATAATGGCACACTATAGTAAGAAACATTACAACCCCTTCGCAATCATTCTCTTGACTATTACTGTTACCATAGAAATACTTGCATAAGCTTTGGGCGAATATATCATTAAGGAAGCATTTGGAAGAGCTTATACAGAGCTTTATTTGGACTCGTGAAAGTGGCACAGGACGTGTTTGGGTAAACAAATTATTTGGACGTCTCATAAACCACTATGATAAGTAAATATAATCTCTTCCAAACACATTTTGATTACCTTTTCCATAAGCTCTTTTAAGCTTGTATCAATAAGTTTCATGGAGTCAAGTTTATATAATAAGCTCTTATATTTTAATATTATTAAGTAATCACAGTAAATAATCAATTAATTAACTACAGTAGTTAAACCTTACCTGTGGAAAATACATGTTACTATGCCCAGTCTCCTTGAACTTCACATTCAAATACTCCTGCACCAAAAGCAAAAAATGAAATTAAACAAAACTGGAAATTTTAAAAGAAAAGGGACACGTGGCGAGAAACTGAGGAGGAACCTGAATGGCTTCCCAAATGGCGTAACCGTAGGGACGAATGACCATGGTACCGCGAACCGGACCGTAATCGGCCAACTCAGCATTGGCGATGACGTCGAGGTACCACGCGTTGAAGTCCTGTGACCTTGGCGTGATGACTCGCTCCGTGACTCGGTTCTTCGAGTTCTCGACTCGGTCCTGGGTCTCCGCCGCCGCGCTCTGGCCGGAGAACGAGGCCGCGAGTGGCCGTGGCCGGAGGTGCTGGTGGCGCCGCCGCAGAATCGCCGGGGAACGGCGGGCTATGGCGGCGGAAGAGGGCGGGGAGAAGAGGTGGGTGAACGAGGTTAGCCTGAGAGACAACATTTGTGGCTTTGGAGAAGAGTCAGTAAGAGAAGAGAGTCGAGATGAGGTTTTGTTTTGATGAGGTTTATATTAAATTAAAGGTACTGTAAGATTTACAATCTTATTATAAAAAAATTATATACGAATAAGGCAAATATAATTTTTTTATTCAGATAAGGCAAATATAATATGTGTGTTTTTGTGTTATATAACAATTAAAAAATTTATAAATATATTTTTTATAAAAAATTATAATAAAAGTTTTATACTTTTAATTTCTTAAACATTATCTTGAGAAGAATGGATAGGAATATTATATATATATATATTATATATATATTCAAGAAACATGAGACAAAAATATTTTATACTATTTATATTTTATATCTGAATTGAGGTTGGAATTAAGTTAATTTGATGTTTAAATAAAGTATATCAATCAATACACTATACATAACTAAGCAATACCAAAGAAAAACATTATATATAATTAAGTTGTGACATATAAAGATAAAAAACATTATACTCCTAATATTATAAAAATAATATTAATTAACTTTTAAGAATCAGTTATTTCATTTAAATGAGTACTAAAATTTTAAAGTAAAAATAAATATTCATTATAAATAACATATTTAAATATTTTTTTTAGTCTCTCCCCACAAATAAAAATTTATATTTTTTGGTCCTTTAAATTCTGGAAAGGAATTAAAAAGGGTTTTTTTTTAT
Organism: Pueraria montana var. lobata; assembly: GCA_026413185.1. Taxonomy (NCBI): domain Eukaryota; kingdom Viridiplantae; phylum Streptophyta; class Magnoliopsida; order Fabales; family Fabaceae; genus Pueraria; species Pueraria montana. The sequence continues at coordinate 80,250,430 of CM048648.1, forward strand.
TTGAAGGACTATAAAATGTAAATTTTTTATTTGGAACACTGAAAAAACAAACTTCCTAATTTGAGGACTAAAAACATAATTAAATCTAAATAGAATATATAAATATGTATAAATAACATTATTCTTAATTCATTTTAAGTAGGGGTGGGTATACGGCCGGCCCGGCCGTTTAAGGCCCGGCCCGCGAAGCCCGCGTTTTGACGGACCGGGCCAAGCCCGTCCGCGAAATAAATGGTCTTTTTTTTGGGCCGCGTATCCGCCCCGCGAAGCCCGCGGTAAACGGGCCGGCCCGCGGGCCCAATAAAAATGATGATTTTTTAAAAAAAAAAAAAAAAACTTAAAACCTTAAATTTGTTATTACTCATTGTCATTTGTATACAATGTTACTAATGGTGAATTGGTTGATTGAGAAATATAAGTAAATTCCTAAGGTTTAAATTACAATTACATAACCAAATTTATTATTTATTCTAAAGCAAAACACAATTTTACTTACTTACTAGTAGTGTATGAAATTCTAAAGCAAAACTAAGAGATTCTTCTCTTGTGCCTCTATGCAAAACATAATTTTTTTCTTATTAGCGGGCTTCGCGGGCCCCGCGGGCCACCCGCGGGCTAAGCCCGTTAAATCCGCGGACTTCGCGGGCCGGGCTCAAAATCCGGACTTATTGTACAATGAAAAAAAAATTTAGGCCCGTTAACCGCAAAGTCCGCGGGCTTAATGGGCCGGTCCGCGGCCCAAGCCCATATACCCACCCCTAATTTTAAGTGACATTATTTACATATGGATCTAAATTCATTTATCTCCTAATTTAAAATATGCCTACATTTGAATCATTGATATTAATATTTTTTTTATACATAAAATGGAATTCAGATATTAGAGAATTTACGCTTATTAAAAAAAATATCAAAAATTTACGGGTAACTCATGCACCGCTCATCCAAGATAAACTCCTTTGATATCTTTGATATTAATTTGGATAAATTAAGTCTAGTGTTTTCATGAATGAACAAGAGCTATCATATAATTAAAGGGGTGCCCTATCTGCTGAACCTAGTTTCACATTGATACCCCAGTGGCGAAATTCCCCTTTTTTCTTTCTTTATATGAAGCAAGCCAGATATTTATCTCTTGAGCTGCAACATTAACATATACAGTTATTTAGAACAAGTATAGGATGATGGAAAATTAATGAACATCAATAAATAGATACAATAATACAGCATGTTATTCTATGAACAGTAATAACGTTTGAGAGTCATTAGTCGCTAACCTGAGTTTGCGTGCATCTCCATGATAGCACTGCTTGTCGTAGGAGAAATCCTTAAAATTGCTTTTGAGAGGATTACTGCCCGCTTTTCTAGGGAATTTTCTAAGAGAATGTGTGTGTGTAAATTCGCTTAATGGGATGGCGAATTTATAATCCCACTAGCAGCAGGTAGGGACCTCTCAGTAGGATATTTATTAAATGATTGACCCAACCCATCACAGGATCAATCTTATCATAATCCCATACAAGATATTCTTAATTTTCATATGATCGTTATCATATCTTTGATTGTCTAGTTGATAATATTAAAAGGATAATTATAATGATTATTGATTGATACTAATCCATAATAAATAATTTTAACATTCTCCCACTTGGATAGTATTAATCAATAATTAAAATAGAAGTAATCAAGACTAGAACGACAATCAACAATGTAAGAAGTCTAAATTCTAACGTTACAAAAATAATATCCGATAGGGATACATATTCTGTGCGTTAAATAATATTTCTCACAAGAAAAGAATTCACGAAATAGCATAGTTTAATAGTCGAGAATATGTCATGTAACAATGGTCCAAGCATCTGAAAATGCTACAAGAAACATGATATAAAACAACGTCATCTAGAACATGTCTCTTAAGAAAATAATATTAGGCTCCCACTAATCCAATAAATCAAAGGTCTAACTATACCCATATGAGCTGCATGCTTCACGAAAGCTCCAACAGTTAAAGCCTTGGTTAGTGGATCTGCCAACATGTTCTCGGTGGTAACATGCTCAATTCGAATATGAAATTCCTTAATTTTCTCTCTAACAAATTGATACTTAATATCAAAGTGCTTTGAACGAGAAGAGCTCTTGTTATTTTGAGAGAAAAGCCACAGCAGCAGCATTGTCGCAATATATCAGAAGTGGCCTGGAAATGCTTTCAACAATATGAAAGCCAGAAATCAAATTTTTAAGCCAATGGCCTGACGAGTGGCCTCAAAGCAAGCAACATACTCTGCTTCCATGGTAAAAGTAGCTGTAAGAGTCTGTTTAACACTCTTCCAAGAGATAGCTCCTTCTGCCATCATAAAGATAAAGCCGGAAGTAGACTTTCGGTCATTAGGGCAACCAGCAAAATCATAATCAGAATAGCCAATGACCTGAAGTTGATCAGACTTCATATAGGTCAACATGTGATCCTTGGTTCCCTGTAAATAACACATGACCCTCTTAACGGCTTTCCAGTGACCCAAACCTGGGTTGCTCAAGTATCTCCCTAAAGCGTTAACAACAAAAGCAATATCGGGACGAGTACAAACTTGAGCATACATCAAACTACCAACAGCGGAAGCATATGGGACTTTTTGCATATCAATCATCTCTGCATCATTTTGAGGACATTGACCTTTAGATAACTTATCACCTCTTTGTACAGGTGCAGTACATGGGGAGCAAGCATTCATATTAAACCTTTTTGAGGATCCTTTCAATGTATCCTCTTTGAGACAATCCAAGAACGCTCACGTGACCTATCACGATGAATTTGGATGCCTAGAACAAACGGAAGCATCACCTAGGTCCTTCATATCAAAGTGGCTACTTAACATGGACTTTGTCTCAGTCAAAAGGCTAGAGCAACTGCTAGCAAGAAGGAATATCATCAACATATAAAACAAGAATGATGAAATTGCTCCCACTAGTCTTCAAGTAAATGCACTGGTCTGCATCATTTTCCTTAAAGCCAAAAGAGGTGACGATCTGATCAAATTTCAAATACCATTGCCTAGATGCCTGTTTTAGTCCATAAATGGACCTTTTAAGCTTGCAAACCAAATTTTTCATTGCCTGTTTTAACAAAACCTTCAGGCTGAACCATATAGACATCCTCAGCAAGGTCTCATTCAAAAAAGCCGTCTTTACATCCATCTGGTGAAGTTCTAAGTCAAAAATGAGCAACTAAGGCCATAACAACACGAAATGCGTCCTTTGTTGAGGACCGGTGAGAAAGTCTCCTTATAATCAATGCCTTCTCGTTGACTATAGCCCTTTGCCACAAGTCTAGCTTTATATCTTTTCAACCTTGCCATCTGGACTACGCTTGGTCTTAAAGGACCCATTTACATCCAACAGGCTTACAACCTGTAGGTAACTCCTCGAGATCCCAGACATTGTTATAAGACATGGAAGACAATCATCATGCATAGCCTTGAGCCAGTCAGAAGCATGAGAACTAGAAATTGCTTCTGAAAAGTGATAGGATCATCATCATCATGGAGATCAAATTCGTGCTCCTGAAGATACACAACGTAGTCATCTGGTATAGAAGGCCGACGCACTCTTTGAGATCGTCTCAAGGGAGCCACTTCATCAATATCATCTTTTGTTGCACATCAGCTAGCGGTTCTGGTATATTCTCCTTCTCCTCCTAGAGTCTGTTCATCAGTATGAACAACTGGGACTATAACATCTGCAGGAAGAGAAACGACTGGTGTCGAAATTATGGTTCGATCTTCTCTAAGAGTGACCTGGTCGTGGAGTATGACTCTCATTACCCAAATCATCTCAAAGAAGACTGCTCGATCAGACTCAATAACTCGTATGGAGTGAGAAGGACAATAAAATCTACAACCTCTTGATCCTACAGAATAGCCGATGAGAAACCGCTAATAGTTTTGAGGTCAAGTTTCTTTTGCTGTGTATTATAAGGTCTAACTTCTGCCTTACAGCCCCACACATGAAAATGTCTCAAGCTCGGTTTTCTCCCAGTCATATGCTCAAATGGAGTTTTAGACACAGACTTACTGGGTACTTGATTAAGAATGTACACAGCAGTCCTCAAGGCATCTCCCCAAAGAAACTCTGGTAATGACGAATGGCTCAACATGCACCTCACCATATCCATGAGTGTGCGATTACGTCTCTCTGCAACTCCATTTTGCTCAGGGGTGCCAGGCATGGTGTACTGAGCCTCAATTTCGCACTCATCGAGGAATCTAGCGAATGGTCCTGGGTTTCTACCAGTTTCATCGTAACGACCATAATACTCTCCTCCTCTATCAGATCTCACACATTTAATCTTCTCTCCTGTTTTCAATTCAACAGCGGCTTTAAAGGATCTAAAAGCTTCTAAAGAGCTAGATTTATCTTGAAGAAGATCAATCCATCCAAATCTAGAGAAGTCATCTATAAAGGTAATGAAATACCTATATCCGCCCATAGCAGTAGGTGTAATTGGCCCACACATGTCAGTGTGAATTAATTGCAGCACATCGTCACATCTGTTCGCTCCTTTATTCCTGGTCTTCGCAGTGAACTTGCCTTTGATGCAATCAATACAAGTACCAAAATCAGAGAAGTCAAGTTCATGCAAAATACTTTCCTTAACGAGTCTTTCAATTCGAGGCCTAGAGATATGCCCCAAACGTCTATGCCATAACATAGAAGAAGTTTCATCGATCCTGTTGCGTTTGTTTCCAATAACGGAGTTAACGGACACGTCAATCACATTCAACATATAAAGTCTATCACACAAAACTCCTGAACCAACATCAATTGAATTAAAATAAATCACTAGTTTACCATCACCAAACTTAAAACTGTAACCACATTTGTCCAAAGCAGAAATAGAAATCAAATTCCTTCTCATGGAAGGTACATAAACGACATCCTTCAATAGTAAAGTGTGTCCAGAAGGTATGTAACACCCTAGAGGATATTACCTTTTTCTCCTTATATTGCTAAATTAATAGAGATTAGCATATAAGAATATCAGAGTTAACTATGCGGAAATTAAAACTTAAACTTATATTACATGAAATAAATCTAGTACAAAGCTCTTGGCACTTATTGTGCCGTACAAGACATAAGCAATATACATAAAACATAAACTAAATTCCCATCCATTGAGAATTATACAAAAACTATACTAACAACATCTTCCTCCTGGAAAGCAGCTCCATGCTCCAAGCTCTTCCCACAAGGTGTCCACCTGCTAACCTGTAAAAAACATGGAAACTAAACGGGATGAGACATAATGTCTCAGTGAGTGTTCCAAGGACTCTAGGCTGACTCTCTATTCTAGAGATCCTTTTCTTAACTCTCATGGCTTCTCTTTTCTTTTATAAATGCTCACACTCAAAACTATTACCTCATCGCCTCTACATCACTATTTCTTAGGATCATACCTTGACCCTTGATGAGGCACATAGAGTTGGCCTCCTATACCAAATCTAGGGCCACTAGCGCACTAAGGCACCTAAACATTTTTCTGTTACTCTTGACCACTCACTAGGGTCTCACTTTGCTATAACATCGGATGGGAACGTGCATAATCTTTCCTTCCTCTGACCTGCCCAACTTGGGCGTACATCGCCTCTCTCTGTGAGGCATAACATCTTGCATACCTCTCTCGGTAGCTTACATTAACTTTCTATGGGTATAAAACCCTCTCTTACCTCAAAGGTAGTATACAATTACACACGTCCTCATCTAATGTCTAGACTTATCTTACATCACTCACCTACAACTAGGCTCATGACTCCTCTCATGTTCTAACATAGAACATACATACATCAAGCAAAACAATATATCCTAGTTTGTTTCTACAACTGTGTGGTTTGCATTATCTCTTTATTAAAGATTTCACTTCCACCGCCTATTTTCTTAATTTGGCTGAGCTCTAGCCAACAAGAGGCGTCCCTCTTGAAACAACCTTTAATTAATCCCCACCGGTCCAAGTGGGTTGACTACATCTCCGTTACAAGGAGGAGTCTCCTTTCTATCTTGTTCTTCTCTATGAAGAACCCCTTCTCCCTATGAAGAAGGTTGTTTTCCCCATGGGTGTCAGGGTGACGGTCCCCATCTCCCACCCCTGGGGGCCTCTTAGCCTTAAAACATAACTTATTCCCTTTATTGGGATCATAACTTTCCTTTAAAAACTCTTTCATAAAACCTTTTCATAAATAATCCTTTTCATAACCATTCTGAAACTCATCACTCCTTGGTGACATATAGGATCCTTAGCCCTTTGCACACCGTTGTACGCTGAGCGTGCGGCTCTCGGACGTGACTGGTACCGGGGAAGGTTCAACCTTATGTCACTGAGGCGATATCTTTTTCTAAAAACCTTTCTTGAAACTATAAACTTTGCTTAAAAGCCTTTTCTGAAACATAGGGGTAACTCCCCATCTTTTTACTAAGAGGCTTAGGTATAGTCTTAAGTGTTTTATGTATCTTTTATTAAAGAGGGTTTATCATAACATACAATCACAAGCATATGCAACAACCACATGATTGCAATAAGGGTGCAAGCATAACATCACAAATACAACTACCATACAATAATCTAAACACCTCAAAACAACATAATTTCTTTAATATCACATCACTATATTTTCATAAGAAAACACAAGTCTAAGTGACTCATGTAGAGAAAAAGATAAGCATATCATCATTTGCATAAACCTTTAAAATCATTTAAATACTCAAAAAGGGAAATATTTTAAGAGAATTTAAACAAATATCAAATTCTAGCCCAGCCGGCCACAATCGCGGCCCAGCCGGAGATCCCTTAAATTTGTTCATTGCTCCTCTGTCATGTTTCGGCCCAGCTGCACCAAGTTTCGGCTGGGCTGAAACTCCCCTGGAGCTAATTTCTCCTCTGCCCAATTTCAGCCCAGCTGCACCATGTTTCGGCTGGGCCGAAACTCCCCTGAAGCTTATTTTCTCCCTTCTAACGCATTCCGGCCCAGCTGAACCAAATTCCGGCTGGGCCGGGACGAACATGGGTTTTCGAAAATGCAAGTTCTATGGCTATCAATGGCATACCCAATCATCCCAACCTTACAAAATCAAACCTTAAACACTTCTATTACATTTCTAACCGATTGATTTACTCAAAAACATCCTTAAACATGCATAATCATCAAAATCCCAATTCTCCAAACCTAAGGATTCAAAAGGGGAAAAAGGGATAATAAAGAGAACAAGAACCATGGAAGGATGGAGAAGACAAAGGGGAGGAATCACTCACCTTCCGGGACACGTAGAGATGAGTTCCCGGCACTGGGTCTTCAAATCTTTGCTCTATCTCCTCCTTCCTCTTCTTCCTCTTCTTCTCCTCTTCTCCTCCTTCTCTCTAACTCTTCTTCTTTCTTTTTCTTTCTCTCTCTAACTCTCACTCTCCCTTTCTATTTAAAACGTGGGGTGTGTGTGTGGTTGTGTGGTTCTTGGCCTATCTTGGGCCTTGGCTCCCCATCTGGGTCCTATTATCTTATTTATATTGTATCTTATTATAAGGTAACTATTTTTAATAAAGCCTAAGGGTATCCTTTAACCATTAAATACCAAACTATTCTATAAAGATATCTCTTTATTATTTATTTCTAAGGTCCGTAAATTAGGGATGTTACAAGGTAAACATAAAGAAACAACTCCTATATCAGCAACAGGTACTCCAGCTCCATCTCCCATAACGATCTTAGACTCAGCATCACTTGGTTTCCTCAAGCTTGTGAACCCCTGTAAAGAATTCACAACGTGAATAGTAGCACCCGAGTCTAACCACCAGGAATTTGGAGGAACATCAATTACGTTAGATTCAAAACAAGTTAGAACTGAAAGGTTACCTTGCCTTTCTTCTTTCCTTTTTAGAATACCACAGTCTTCCACTTTGTGGCCATATTTCTTACAATACTTGCAGTTACCCTTAAAGAATTTCTTCTTGGGCTCCAGATGTTGTGCTGCCTTTTCTGCAATCTTTCTCTTCTGCTTTCTCTTGTAGTGAAACTTCTTAGCACCCTTGGTGCCTGAAGTAGAAGCAGCAAAGTGAATGCTATGGGTCTTAGCTTTCTTCATTGACTCCTCCTCTTGAGTGATTATAGCAATCAACTTATCCACCCCATAATCATGTTCCTGGACGTTATATGAGGTCTTCATGATGTCAAACTGTGGAGGCAGAGATTCAAGAATGCGGAAAATCAAGGTGTCTTCACCAACTTCAACCTTGAGAGACTTCAACTTATTGTAGTAATGCACCAACTTCATGATGTGCTCACGTACACCAGTGGTGCCATCATATTTGGTCTTCTCGAGGAGAGAGAGATACTGACTCTTTTGTGCCTTATCAAAGGTTGTGAATTTCTCACCAACGGCTTTCAGAAAATCCTTGGCATCATCCTTATCTTGAATGCTTTGTCTAATAGATTTCTCCATAGTGTACTTAATCACCTTCAAGCACACCCTGTTTGAGTGTTTCCATTTATCATGAGAAATCTTCTCAGCCTCAGAAGACTGATCAGTGAGAGGTGCAGGCCTTTCAGTCCTCAAAGCCAAATCCAGATTACCAATGGTCAAGTAAATGTCCAAAAACTCTCTCCAGTCCTCATAATTTGTCCCATTCAAAGTCTTGACGGAATTAGGGAGGAAAACTGAACGTCACAACATTATGTGATTCAAAGAGAAGTTCAGTCGAAAGAAAGTCCCTAAGAAAATAACATGAAATATAATGTGCTATAACTTATATTACCAAAATCCTAATACCGATAGGGTACCAAGAAATTGATTAATATAAGCAAAGAAGAGCACACTATATGATAACAAATCACACTAATAAAAACATACCGATAGGATATAATTATTACTAATGTGATAGGATTAACGAAATTCACACAAAAGTACCCACGATAGGTGAGATTACAATTATGTAAATTAACAGAAAAAAAATTATGCTTATCAAAAAATTGATAATTCATATCATGCATAATAACAATAATAATTTTGTACAATCAACAGAAATTCACATCATTATACCCACGATAGGCGAGTTATAATAATGCAAATTAAGAGAGTAAAGTTATGCGCAGAAGAAAATGACAATTTCCATATCATGTGATATTGTACAACAAACACATAAATTCACATCATTATACCCACGATAGGCGAGTTATAGTAATGCAAATTAAGAGAATAAAATTATGCATAAGAGATAATGACAATTTTGTCGTGCATAATTATGCAAACTAATTTTTAAATTCCTTTATAGTGGCATAATAACAAGGGAGAAAACACTAATACCGAAAGGAATTATAGCAAAAAAAATTATCTAGTCCAAAATTGATAGAATAATATTTGAAATTCTAAAACAAATATCAAATAAATCAGGTAAATATTCTATGATGCTCATAAAATTTCAAAAAGCATACCAATATTCTCAAAATATAAAATATATAATTTCTAGAAAAAACGAAAAAAATTTGGGCCTCAGAAGTGGGCCCACGCGCCCCACGCGCCAGGCCCGCGAGTGGGTGTCAATGCACCACTCGCCCAGATCAGAAACGGGCTGGGCACGACCCGAGGCAGGATCCGACCGGATCCGCCATGTCCGGCGACGAAACGGAACGAGGAAGGTCACGTTCAGTTCGTCCATGGAAGGGGAACAAAACCCCTCAACCAATTTCAAGAAAAAAAACCACGATCATGAACGAAAAAGATGAACAAATTCGCGTGAAAAAGGAGTTCATCTGGAACTTTGATTTCGAAATTCTCTCTCGTTTTTAGATGAAAACATGCCAACCAGCATGGGTTTTGTTCGAAATCCCTTGATCTACAAAAGCCCTAAACCAATTTCAAAAAAGAAAGGACCGATTTTGCGAGAGTGATATGGTTCGAGGTTCTCGGATTTAAAGGTTTCGAAAAACAAGCACTTTCGATTCTCTCATATTTGTTCATGAAATAATACAAATTTTGGCTATGTTGTTCCGGTTGTGATAAGGAAGAAAAACCCTCAAACAATTTTGGATTTTGTACTTCAAATATAAGCAATTTTATTTTGATGAATTCGAAGTGAAAAAAAAAAAAAAAAAAGAAAGGAGGGGCAAAACCTCCGTTTAATCTTATGAACAGAATGAGAAAAGAAAAAAAGGTTTACACACGATAACAGCTATAGAACATATCTAGCAGGCTCTGATACCAATTGATGGAAAATTAATGGAACATCAATAAATAGATACAATAATACAGCATGTTATTCTATGAACAGTAATAACGTTTGAGAGTCATTAGTCGCTAACCTGAGTTTGCGTGCATCTCCATGATAGCACTTGACGTAGGAGAAACCCTTAAAATTGCTTTTGAGAGGATTACTGCCCGCTTTTCTAGGGAATTTTCTAAGAGAATGTGTGTGTGTAAATTCGCTTAATGGGATGGCGAATTTATAATCCCCTAGCAGCAGGTAGGGACCTCTCAGTAGGATATTTACTAAATGATTGACCCAATCCATCACAGGATCAATCTTATCATAATCCCATACAAGATATTCTTAATTTTCATATGATCGTTATCATATCTTTGATTGTCTAGTTGATAATATTAAAAGGATAATATAATGATTATTGATTGATACTAATCCATAATAAATAATTTTAACATAGGATATATAACACAGTAACACACGTGACATATTGTCAAGTCTTGCCTATTTGGAGAAGTTTTGATACAAAAAGGGAGGCTTAATTTAATACTTTGGCAACATCAAATTTGTGGTAAGAGTGTGATTTTATCTTCTTTGGTGTTCTATTTTGAATATGCAGAAAAATCACTAGGACAATTGAAAGCAAAATCCACATTATGCATTGAAACTACATTTTAATTCTGATTCAACATCCTGGGGTACCATTATTCAAGCATCGGTATAGGTACAATCTCCATGCAGATGCATAATCAGTAAACAATAATAAAGGATCTTGAATCTTGATATGTAATCTGTACTTGGAGAATGAATTTCCTATCAGAGCAAATTCATGCTGCATCCAGAATCACATTAAGAATAAGAGAGAAGAGAGTTGAACTCAATGTCCCAAGCCAAAGAAAACAAATGAGCATGTTCACACTCTCAACCCTATCCAAATAAACAAACTATTATATTCTTGTAAATAAAACCTGGTTTATTTGTTGAACCGTTCTATTAGGAACAAAAGAACGTTATAAACTCTCTTTTCTCTTTAATATCTACTCCCAATTAGGAATAGAAATTCACATAAAGACAAGCAGAAGAACAGGGGGGAAATATATCTATATATAACTTTCTACATGTAATCCATCACCTACATTTCAGTTTTCGAATCACAGATCACGTGTTGTTAATACTCAAAAGAATTTTGAGGGTCAAATAAATGGAGACAAGTACTTTTAGATAGTTAACTGATTAGGTAAAAAGATATGATTCATGGTTCATCAGGGATAAATGAGATCATAGGGTTGAGTATAGATAACTTAAAAGGACAATTGACAACAGCTAGTATGTAAAATAACTTAATTAATTTAAGAAAGGAATGAACAAAAACAAAAGCCTAACCCACTAAGTGAGGTAAGCTACATGGATCGGACAACAAACTTGGATCAACCATATCTCATGCTAGAGTATTCAAATTCAAATGATTCAAAATTGACATGAAATATGAGATCATCTAGGAACCTTCCAAAATAATAAAACAAACATGACAGAAAATAAAACTTGCCAAACATTATTATGAATTTAAAGGATTTGGCATCAAGACAAAACCTGTACATAAATTAGTATACACTACAGGATTACTAACACACCAGGCTGCCATACCTAAATAATACATGAAATCGATTAAAATTTGAGGAGGAAAAAACAGTAAGGTTAGGGCCTGTTTGATTCCCTTCTCACATGAAACTTGCTAAGGGAGCAAACAAATTTTAGAAAACACTGTTATTATAAACAGGAAACAAACAAGACCTTAGTATGATAGTATCTACGCATCATGCAATGCAACTAAGAGGCCAGCTAGTAAATGTACGTTAGATTTAACACACACACACACACACACACACACACAAAAAAAACAATTTTTCTATGTTGATTTCAACAGATTAGTATTTCAACTTTCAACCAAGGGAAAAAAAAAAACAAACAAACAAACAAAGAGTGCAGGCAACCCATAACCCCTTCATATGCAGTAGCAACTTAATTCTCTTGAAATTGATGATGACCACAGTGGTCACATGTGAAGAAAGTAGTTTGCCCTTCATCTGCTGATCTCATCTGAAATTAGAAAGATTAAAATTAATAAATCTGGACTACTAAATAAGCTTCAAAATTAAAATTTCAAATCTACATTATAAAGTCTAATAATACCTGTCTGGTATAAAAGTTTGCTTCATCAAGGTCACATTTGTCACATTTCTTGTTGACCTGTCAAGAAACAATAACATTAATTAATATTTGCTTAAAATTCAAGCCACTAAATATGCATTGCATGATGCATTTACCTTTGACAATCACACCCTCTTTTCCTCAATTATTTCAATTCCAAGCTTTCTTATGATATACCGCAAAGCACAAGGAACAATTGACAATTAACAATAGTATACATAAAGTGAATATGTTCACGGTTATGATGAAATCACAAATTTTACTTATTAAAGTAACTAGTAACTATCCACATTATACTTTAAAAAAATAATTAAATAAATAACTGTTCACATGATAGCTACTAGAATCTGTTACACCAAAAAAAAGCTACTAGAATCTGTCAACAGACTACTTATGCATTGTTAACTATAAATGTATTTCTGATCCCACTTTAATGGTGTTAATTCACTTTTTTGAAATATTCAGAAACAGAAGATTGTCATATAAATTATAATAATAAAGCATCACCGTTTATTACGTGACAGACATGAAACATACCTGAGAAGAAATTGTGTAACTTATTTCCTTATCACGAATATCTGAACACAAGGATAGTCCGTTACGACACATAAACCATCACTAGTAGAAAGTTAGGTTTGCGTAACGTAATTTCTATTCTAAATATGCACCCATGCACAATATCAGTTTCGGTAAATATAAAAAATATATTATCGAAGAAAATGAAAATGCGAATTAATTTGAGAAAGAAAAAATTAAAAGAGAGTTTTACCTAGGGTGGCAAAATGGATGAAGAATTTTTTTTTTTTTATGGATGAATTGAATGAATTGGATAGGCAGTGGATAAATAAATTAATTTGCCACTCCTAGTTTTACCTTTCGGAATTACTATAGTACCCTGATAAATATAGCTGTTTTAGAACAGTTGGTTTTTAGACCAATAAAAATACAAATTGTTGCCATGTCATTTAATTTTGAGTAAATTACACAGATTTTCATGAAATTTCGAGTTATTACACCTGATATTCCTCCCTTTTTCAACTCTACAAAAATCCTCCTAATTTTTTGCACTTCATTACACTTGGCCCCCTTAAACGTTAAAGACGTCAGTCACAGAACCTAGTCTATACTCGTTAAATGAGAGGGGCAAATATAAAACAACATGAAGTTAATTTTTATTTGTTATTATTTTTTTAAAAAAACTAACGGAACCTAGATGGCATTACACACAGGAATCTAAAAGTAATGTTGAAAAAGGGAGAAATATCAGGTGTAATAACTAGGGATGGCAATGGGTAGGGTCTGGGTAGGGTCCTATAGTACCCGTCTCCATACCCGCGTTTAAAAAAATACTCGTACCCGGCCCCATACCCGCGCGGGTAGCAACTTTAATCTCCATCCCCGTACCCGCTGGGTACCTATATACCCATACCCGCACCCGCTACCCGCACTTTACTTATGTATGAAGTTAATAAATCAATAAAAAAAATATGCTTAAATGTAATTTTGATCCTCCTATTTTGCACAATCCGCAATTTTAGTCATCCTATTTTAAAATAGAAACATTCAGTCCTCCTATTTTGCACAATCAGCAATCTTGGTCCCTCTATAGAGACATTTAGTCTTCCAATTTTGTAAAATCCGTAATTTTGGTCCTTTCATCAAATTGAAAGCATTGACAGTTAAGAGATTAATGTTGACCTTGACGTGGCCCAAATATAATGATGTGACACGAGATTATTTATTTAGTTTTTAATTATTTTAAATACTGAGTAGAATAATTGATGAAAAATATATTTTATAAAAAGGTAATATCATTTATTTGACTACGATGTGCCATGTATTTCAACAATGTAGAACTAATTTAAAATAAATGATTAAGACTTGTGATTTCTATTTTATGACTCACGATTACCCCAACCATTAAAATCGACGTGACATGTGTTTTAGTGACGTAGATAAACAAATAATTAGTACTCATTATTTAAAATAATTAAAAATAAATAAATAATCTCGTGTCACATCACTATATTTGGGCCACGTCAAGGTCAACATTAATCTCTTAACAGTCAATGCTTTCAATTTGATGAAAGGACCAAAATTACATATTTTACAAAATTGGGAGACTAAACGTCTCTATTTTAAAATAGGGGACCAAAATTGCAGATTATGCAAAATAGATGAACCAAAATTGCATTTAAGCTATAAAAATATTAATTAAAAAATTATTACAAATAAATTAAAAATTCACGCTTAAATAATTCAAACTTAACATTAAAAGCATTCACACATAATATTAAAAATATAAAATTATTGTAAGTTATAACATAAATCTTTTACTATTAGTGTTAGTTTATGGAAAATATAAAATTATTTTTTTACAAAAAAGTATATATATAACATAATTATTTATTTAAGTTATTTTAATTATATATATATATACATGATAGGTGCGGGGCGGGGTGGGGCCGGTACTATAGTATCCGTACCCGTACCCGCACCCACAAAAAATTGCGGGTAAATACCCGGCCCCAGCCCCAGCCCCAATAAGCGGGTATTTACCCGACCCGCTTGCGGATATTTTTGCGGGTATCCGTAGGGTCTGAATACACTTTGCCATCCCTAGTAATAACTCAAAACCTAAAGAAGTATGTGTAATTTACTCTTTAATTTTCTATCTAGCGTAAACCATGCCATCACTCTCCCACTCACTCAAGAATTCACGTTTCGCGGAGTCTAGTGGAAGGGGCAGTAAGCATTGTCCCACACAAATGAAAAAAACAAGAATAAGCCAGCCATCGCGCCACAAAACGCTGTCGTTTTCGGTTAAAACGCATAGTTTCAAACTCACGAGTTGAGGTTATGGTTTAGTGGGACTGGGACCAATAGTTAGAGTAAAGGCCCATGTAGCTGAAAAGCCCAAAAAAATTGAAAGGTCACAGGGCCGAAAGCCGCCACAAGGCCACGTTGGCTAAGGTTGACTCATGCAAAGTCACCAAGATTTTTTTTTGAAAAAAAAATTGAAGCTAGATGCTAACCAAGGGTTAAGATTAGGAGTGATATAAACGGAACTAATTAAAAAAAAAAACTAATGTAATAAACTATTATTATGTATCCACCAACAAGTCGTTTGTATGAGTGAATTGAGTTCTGTCTTTTTAAACAAAGTCTTAAGTTTGAGCCTTATAGATGAAAAAACACGATCAAAATGAGAGATTCAACTAAAAGTGGTCAATCAGATTATCCAGCAGAAACTAATCATCAGTAAAGCTTATGAATACTCTACACCAATATTTTAGTGACAAAAAAAAAACTATTATTATGTATCCTAAACTTTGATTATCTCTTTACTAAAAATTAAGTATTAATCTTTCGAGTTATTAAGATTCCTTTAAGAGGTTTCTTATTTATTCATATACAAAATTAAATTATTGTCTTATACTTAAAGGATAAAATTATTTGTCAATATTATGTCACACCATATTAATTTAATGCGTATACTTTTTGTATGGAAAATTGATCATTCCGAGACAGGCTAATGGAGTAATGGTAACAAGTTTTTAAAAGTCCTGGTCAGTTTATGTGGCTGTTGTAACTGTAATCTATCATGCTTTCCATCATTTTTATTTATTAAAGAAAAAAAAGTTAAATAATTAGATGATCGATCATAATGAATATGCCTAATACATTTCTAATTGATTTGATAAATTACCATACTCTACCTCGAATAAATTGGTAGTTAGTAACCAGCCAACTTAAGTTGAGGAGAAAAAGGCTCACAGTATTCTTTTTGCAGCTATCAACTTCATACCCTTTCACACCCTTCTTCCAATCAATTGTAGAGAAGGAAACGTACTTCATGGCCAAGCCAACCCTATGAACCAGAGAAAAAACAGGACAGTGCATTAATAATAATAATAATAATAATAATAATAATAATAATAAATAGAATAGAATAAAATAAAAAGTGAAACTATGATTTTACCTCCAACAAAGGTCTATGCAATGGACTATATAGGGTATGTTTGAAAAAGCGTTTAGGCCACGATGAACAGAAAAAACGTAATACACGTTCCATGACAAAAATGCTAAAACAATTGCCTAGTTACTTCTCCATTATGTCCAACTAGACGTCCATGCAAACACACACATAATAGATTCTAAGTAGAGTAGTTTTTTTTTGTTTTTTTTTTAGATATATAAGAATTGGTTGCATGAACATACCATTTCATGATTAAAGATATTTAGCTTCTAAGGTCTGTTTAATATCTCTAACATCACACAAGAATTTCCTTTAAAAAGTAGCTGTAAAGAAACACAGTCGAGCTATCAGATAAGACATATGAAAAAACTAGAAACATTAGTGAAAGGGTGCAAGAAAAATTACTCTAGCTGTGAAGTCTCTTGTTGCCCTGTACCACATCAATCCAGTAGAGACATCTAGGCTCCATAGACACCTTACCGTAAGTGTTTCATAGTATATGTCATTATCAGGATAAAAAGTGCTTTGTTGGGAGGACATATCCCAAATAAGAATTAATCTTACACCTAAAAGATGTGAGGTTACAAAATAAAAATAAAGATAAAATATGGATTAAGAGAAAACACTGTTTGAGAGAGAGAGAGAGAGAGAGAGAGCCAATTCTAATTTTTAAATTACAAAAATATTAGATCATTTTAAACATGTTATAAAATTTATCCTCACATATTATATTAAAATTTTATTTCTACATTGATGTCAAAGAGTTTTTCTTGTTTAAATAAGTTTCAAAAACTCTAATCATAAAACAATTGATAAGCCTATGAAGTTAGTTGAGATTCGATATATAATAAAATTTTAGCTATGTTTATTACTTTAACTTTAGATTATATATAGAAAAATCGTTATGAGCCTCCAATTTTTGTAGATGGCTTGTCTTTCCGAGGAGGTGAAATGTCTTGCTAGCCTAAACACCACTTTACATCATATCAAAACTTGAAAGAAAAAAAAAAAAAAAGGTTCTTACTTCTTACAGCTTTTAGTATATCCCAATTTTATGATGTATTTTTCACCAAAACATTATTCAACATATTTGATTGTATTACTTTGATATTAGCTATTATGGCAAATATTAATCCACCATTAAGGCCAAATTACGAATGAAAAATAAGAAATATTTTACTATATATGAATGTTCATCTTAATTGACAAATATTTAAAAGGAATGTAATTTTAAAAGAATTTAAAGGTCATACACTGATAGTGTAAAATAGTTTTACACGGTTATCCAATCACAAATTACTATTGATATGACTTTTAAGGTAGTTACTGTAAAAGTCAACAAATTTATCATACATAGTAGTTTGTAATTGGACAAATAGTATAAAATTATTTTACATTGTCAGTGCAATAGCCTTTTTTCTCAATTTAAAATTACAACTATATTCCCTAATAACTTAGGTGTTGTTGGATAATGGAATTAATTTTAAGTTAACAAAGTTTTAATGATTATATTCCACAGTACATAGATGAATTGATTGCAACCTTTTGTAACATTTATTAGGAATTTTAATTTTTTTTAAACATTTATTATTGGCTAAATGACCATTTTAGTCTTTTATCTTATTTATTTTGTTCACTTTTGTCATTTATCTTTTAAAAAGTTCATTTTTGTCATTTATCTTATTTAAAAGATTCAAAATGGTCATTTATCTTTTAAAAAGTTCACTTTGGTACTCCATCTTATTTAAAAGGTTTAAAATGGTCATTCAACTATTTAAATATATTCAAAATGGTCTTTTATCTGAGTGTTATTCAATGGACAAAGTTAAATATATTTTAATAGTTGAATGATCATTTTGAACATTTTAAATAACATAAGGTACCAAAGTGAACTTTTTAAAAGATAAATGACCATTTTTAACCTTTTAAATAAGATAAAGGACTAAAGTGAACTTTTTAGAAGATAAAGGATCATTTTGAACAAAATAAATAAGATAAATTACCAAAATGATCATTTAGCCTTTATTATTTTACACATTTGCCCCGTAATCCAAAATGCCTCTATTATTCTCTTCCTCCTCCATCCACAACACTACCTCACTCTTCCGTCACTGTTGCCATCAGTGACTTCCTCTTCTTGGATTCACCACCCAAAAACTGTTTTCTAAAACTCCACTGGCAAGTAACACAAACTTAAACAACACAAAATCCAAAAACAATCACGACACCATGCACAAACAAAAAAGACAAAGGGGGGATAGTAACCATTAGCCAACAACCATCACTTCGTCTTGCCATGCCTTCTCCTCATGGTGTTGAGTGCATTGCTCTTAGAGCTGTCAAATGGGCCAGTCCTAACCTATTTGGCCCTAATCCAAATGGGTTAGGGTCAAACTGGTCCAGAGGGCCAAATGGCCCACACAATAAATGGCCCATAAGGGCTTTTTGGCCCTTAGGGCTAGGGCCAACCAACTTCTAGAAATTAAAATTTCAAAAATTAAGAGAATTTTTCTTGTGAGCTAACACTGGCCGAGATTGCCTGATAATTGGCTTGCTCGAGTCGGTCGAAAATTGTCGCGGCAAATGTTGGTCGAAAATTGCAGCGACCAACGATGATCAAAAAATATTTTCTGCCGAGGTAGGCTTAAAGTTGTTCCGATCGACATCGATCAAAAACTCCCTCGACCAACATCGGCCGAAAAATAGCAATGGTCGAGGCTGGCCGAAAACCGCCCTGGTCAAGTTTGACCAAAAATTGTTGAGATCGATGTCGGATGAAAAAAACCTCGGCCGAAAATTGTCTCGGCTGACATCGCCCAAAAACTCTCCCAGCCGATGTCGGCCAAAAAACAGCCCTAGTCAAGGTCGGCTGAAAACTGCTCTTCTTAAATTCGGTCTAAAACTGCCTCGGCCGATGCCACCCAAAACCTCTGCCAGTAGACTTCATCCAAAAGCAGTCCTGGCCGAGGTCGGCCGAAAACTGTCATGGTCGAGGTCGTCCAAAAACTGTTGCGATTGATGTCAACCGAAAAACAGCCCTAGTTGAGATCGGGCGTAAACTTCCCTAGTTAAGGTCGGCCCAAAACTGCCCTAGTTGAGGTCGGCCGGAAACTGCCTTGGTCGACACCACCCAAAAACTCCCCCAACCGACTTTGGCCGAAAAACAACCCTAGCCAAGGTCGGCCAAAAACTACCCTAGTCGAGGTCGACTAAAAATTGTCGTCGTTGATGTCGGCCAAAAAACAACCCTGACTGAGATCGGCCGAAAACAGCCTCAGCCAATGTTGCCCAAAAACTCCCCCAGCTGATGTCGGCCAAAAAATGGCTCTGGTCAAGGTTGACTAAAAATTGCCTTGGTTGAGGTCGGTCGAAAATTGCCCAGGCCGATGCCAGTCCAAAAACAGACTTGACCGACGTCGGTCGAAAATTGTCCCCGCCGACGTCATCGAAAACTGCCCTGACCGTTAGCCAAAAATTGCCCTGTTCTAGGTCAGCCAAAAACTGTCCTAACTAAGGTTGGCTGAAAAATGTCTTGGTCAAGGCTGGCCGAAAGAAGCACTAACTGAGGTTGGCCGAAAGAAATCCATATCGAAGTTGGCCGAAAAATACCCTAGCTGAGACTGGCCAAAAAATGCCCTATATCTAAGGCAAGCCGAAGGATGCCTCGGTTGAAGTCGGTCAAAAAATACCCTAGGATTGGCTGACTGAAAAATATTTTTGAAATTGTTATAATTTATGGGCTGGCCCTTCAAGACCCTAGCACTAGCCCTTTACAAAGTGGGGCTTTGTGTGTTAGGGCTTTTTTTTACCCTTTCATTAAATGGGGTAGAAAACTTAGGGCCATTATAGTGGGCCAAGTGGGCTGGCCCTAGGACTTAGGGCCAAATTGACAGCTCTAATTGCTATTAACGTTCGCCAATCAAAGCATCATAATCATCACTGAGATCCAAGCCTTAACGAGTTGACGTCCTTCAAGGTCAACCTTCATGATCCCATTGGAGCTCTCGATGATTGGGATCTACAGTCATCGGCAACGTTATGTGATTGGCACAAAGTTGCGTGCACTAACGATCGAATCATAGAGTTATGCCTACCTCATTTTAAACTCAATGGTAGACTTAGCGATTGTGTTTTTGAGTTGTGCATGCTACACAAGATAAGCCTTTATTCCATGCAATAACCCAAATCTATTGAGTAAAATTTTCCCCTTTCCTTTTTCTTATATCCTTCTATTCCTTTTTTTTCTCATACAAACTCGACCTTCTGCAACCATGGTGGATGTTGCAATGGCGGCAAATACATACACCCACATAAAATGGTACGACCTTGTTTAGGGTTAAGGTCATAAAGGTCCATTCATATTTAATAAAAAGAAAGTGAAAAAAAATAACTAAAGTACCCCTTATATGAGGTAAACAAAAAATGCTCCACTATACACCACATGAACTAGTCCATCGTAGCACTCATCTTATAAAGGGTGTTCCACACACACACATGTATGTATATATATATGTTAACGTAAGTGTACACAAAGACAAAAGAAGAAAAAACATATTAAAATATCACAGAAGTCAATCCCATGGCATCCACCTAAAGAAGCATGCAAAGCTCCGGAGGAGGATTAACCACTTCCATGAATGAAACCATAGAGTTAGGCCTCAACTTAGCGAAAAAGTCAGTGCATTGGTTACCCTCCCTCAACGCATAAGTAACTCAAGCTTCCAATCTTCCCTAGCAAAATCTTTGATGCTCTCAATAATGGTGGCATGCTGGTGGCAATGATCACTAGGTTACCGGATGAGCTGCAACGCATTCTGGGAGTCCCATACACAACTGACTTCACTATAGCCTAAATCCCAAGCCACTTTCAAACCTTGAAGCAAGGCAACCCAACCCGTAGAATTTTGATCGGGTTGGATAACAGGTTTAGCCAAACCCAGCCCAACTCTACCCGTGAACACCCCTAAAACTAATCACTTATATTTTTATAGTTCTCTTGGTGAATTGATAAAAAAAAAAAAATATTTCTTTGAAATAAGTTTAATTAAACATGTACTTATTTTAAAAATATATAAAATAATGAAAATAAATAAATATTTTTAAAATAAACTGAAAAAAAATACATATTAATTTTATTTTACAGTTTTAAATTATAAAAACATATTTAAAAATTCTCAAAAAGAAAAAAATAAATTTGTAGATTAATCAACATTTACCACTGAAAGCATAGATCAATTGATATAAGATTATTCTAATTTAACTAGTAGGCTAAAATATGTTTTAGGTCCCTAATAAATCAGTGAATTTTGTTTTAGGTCCCTAAGAGCATCTCCATCCCAATACTTTTATTTGGGTTCCTAAATGGATCTCACATATACACATCACTCATTTTTACTCTTCCCAAAACAAGCATATCAAAAACATCTATTCTCTCCAACTCAATACCTCTATTTGGGTTCTTATTTGGGTCCCACAAAAAATATTCTCTCCATATTTTTATTTTTTTTAAACAAAAAAAATGCAACATGGCCCACCTTTTTATTTGAGTACCAATTCTCAAAAGAAAATCTCAAAAGAGAACCGATTCTGCTGCAGCCGTGATTTTGAATTAGAACCGATGCTTTTTTTATAAAATACTGTGCAGAATTAGAACCGATTCAGCGATGTAGATGGTCTAATAAATAAAAAATTGCATTAGATCCCTGATATATTAAAAATTTTGTTTTAGGTCCCTGCCGTCAGTTAAGTGATGACGTGGCCGTTAAAAATTTTAAAATACGATTTCTGGCAGTTTCTAAAACCGCCAGTATTCATTTAACAATTTAAATTACAATTTTTTGCTGCTAAAAACCACTAGAATCAATTAAAAAGGCTAAAATATGTTTTAGGTCCCTAATAAATTAGCGAATTTTGTTTTAGGTCCCTAATAAATTAGCAAATTTTGTTTTAGGTCCCTAATACAAAAAATTGCGTTAGATCCCTGATATATTAAAAATTTTGTTTTTGGTTCCTGCCGTCAGTTAAGTGATGATGTGGCTGCTAAAAATTTTAAAAAATGATTTCTAGCAGTTAAAAACCGCCAAAAATTACTATACTTAGATCAAATTCATACACAAATTAACGCATAACAACAGGCAACAAAAACACCACCTTGCCTTTCGAATCCTAGATGGAACGAAGCAACGATGCAAGAGATGAAAATTTCAAAAACATAAAGAACTTCAAACTCATATTTAACCAAAAACCAATTTCACAAAATCACGTCTGTTGGGTGTATAGATATTGGGTATACAGATCTAATGGATAAAGGTTTGTTCCTATTGTGTATAGATCTAATGCATAAAGGTTCATTTCTGAGTTTTTTTTTTTTTTTTATCTTGGTTGAGTTATTTTGGTTTATGTTTTGCTTGGATAATTCTGGATCTAATGTATAAGGTTCATATCTGAGTTTCAGATATGGTTCGACGTATAAGTTGATAATGGGAAGGCATATAAGTTTCAGATATGTTTTTTTTTTATCTTTTTTTGCTTTAATTGATTATGGCAGTTTTTAGCTGCAAGAAATTGTAATTTAAATTGTTAAATGACTACTGGCTGTTTTAGAAACCACCAAAAATCACATTTTAAAATTTTTAACGACCACGTCATCACTTAATTGAAGGCAAGGACCCAAAACAAAAATTTTAATATATTAGGAATCTAACGCAAAATTTTTTTTATTAGGGACCTAAAACAAAATTCGCTAATTTATTATGGACTAAAACATATTTTAGCCTTTTTAATTGATTCAGGCGGTTTTTAGCCGCCAGAAATTGTAATTTAAATTGTTAAATGAGTACTGACAGTTTTAAAAACCGCCAGAAATCACATTTTAAAATTTTTAACGGTCATGTCATCACTTAACTGACAACAGGAACCTAAAACAAAATTTTTAATATATCAGAAATCTAACGCAAAAAAAAATTATTAGGGACCTAAAACAAAATTAACTGATTTATTAGGGACCTAAAATATATTTTAGCCTAACTAGTAATATCAAATTTGAGTCATAAGTACACAATTATATTTCAATACTCAAAAAAAATTATTATCTATAATAATCTTACCAACTCCAACAAAATGGGCTCCTATAGAAAAAAAAAAAAAAAAAAAAAAACTTGCAATATTAAAAAAAGAAAAAAAAAACTGTGGCATTTAAAATCCGACAAATGCATGTCAACAGAAGCAAAAACTCTTTCTTTCCAGCTTTATTATTATTATTAAAGAAGTTGAAGGTTAATAATACGTTTAATTGTAATTTTTATCCTCAACTTTTACTTTTAGGTAAATTTTACTTCCAATAAATTAATTTTGTGTATTTTTTTCCTAACTTTTTTAAAAAGTTACACATTTTATCTTTCACTATTTTGCTAACATGGCATGCATAAGAGTAAAAAGTAGAGGTAAAATTTATCAAAAAATAATAAGTAAAATTCATAAATAAAAAAGTAAAAAAATTATGGGTAAAATTTGCTAAAAAATAAAAAATTATGGATAAAAAGTATAATTATTTTAGCATGTCACGTCAGCAAAACAGTAAAAAATAAAATTTACAACTTTTAAAAAAATTTGAAATAAAATACACCAAATTAATTTATTAAAAATAAAGTTCATCAAAAAAAAAAAAAAAATTACAATTAAGCATTGATAATAACACTTCATCTTTAAAAGGTTTTGACTTTACTGCCCCATCGAACTTCGACGTCCTCCCTTTTTCAGTGACAGAGGCAGTCAGGTAGGCTTCTTCCCCCGCTTTTGGGTGACATGTTGCTCATTATCATTTCACCCCATCAAATCCAACATTCTTTTTTTTTTTTTGAGGGAAAATCCAACATTCTTTGGTCATCATTGATTTTTTTTCTTCATTTTTTTCCCCCTACCATCATAATTTTAGTTAATTAATTAATTTGTGATTACCTCAATCAAAAGGAATCTTATTCTCCACCCCAGTGACCCATTTTTTCTCCTCCCACCATATCAATGCATTTAACTATTGTTATTAATGTCATATTTATGCTCCTTGGCCACTCGTTTCTCAGCTTTTATTATTGCGTGATATTTTGCTTCCCCTCGCAATTTTAGGTTTATTCATATTAATTGTTTACCCTTTGGCTATTATTGTTTATGCCCACTATTATTACTTCCGCAGTATCGTTTTGCATTTATAGCCATGCTGCCTAAAGATACAATGGCAGGGGAAATTTAATTTACACTTTAACCTAATTGTCCTTCTCAGAATAATTGTATAAATGATTTGTCTTTCACAAATGATATGCTACCAATTCTTCTGAAATCTTGGTATTTTATTACTATAATTCCACTAAAATAATAACGGACTCAATAGGCAGTATGAGAAGAAAGAGTATATATTAAAAAGGAATTTTTTTTACAATAAAAGAAAATCAATATTTTCCTTTCTTTTTAATTTTTGAAAAATATTTTTAAAATACATATATATATATATGTATATATGAAAAAGTACAAAGTGGAAAAAAAAAGATATTACTATATAATATTAATGTGATGTTAATTGTTTAATGTTTAAACAGTTAATTAAAATAGTTGGGCCCATATCCAGAAGAAATATGTTTTTCAAATTTCAACAAAGTTTAAACTTTAGACCCACACTAATAATGCGTGATTGAGAATCCTTTGAAAAGATACGTCCAAGAAAAAAATGATTCCTGAAAAACGATTAGAAAGATCAACAATTTTTTTCCCTTTATAACATTAAAAAATTAATAAAATTTCATGTGTGTCTGAATGGTGAACCCATGCAATTTTTTAACAAAGACTTTGAAGTTTCAACAGAACCTCATTTGAGTATTTCCACTTCAAAAGTAAACCGTACTCACGCTGTCACGCAAGAATCGAAAAATGATAAACCAAAATTTCTTTACATTTAAGGTGTTCTCCTATTTAGATTAAAGTTAAATAAAATTTTAATACTAATAATGAGGAATAAATAAAATTCTCTGGTCGTACCCAAAAAATTATGGTGCTGTGCTGTGCATGCATTATTTCCAGTCAAATGACAACAATAGAGTTATAAGGTAAGAAAGATTTTTTTTAAGAAAAATTTAAAAAGGAAAAATTATTAATACAAAAAATTAAAAAGAGAACATGGGATAAGATTTTCCAAAACAATCTTTTTAAACTTTTTATAGAAAAAATTTTAGAAAGAAGAGATGATGTCCCAATCTAAAGCATGAACAGTCTAGTTTCAAGTGTGATTTTGATTTACTCCGTACCCATCCTTGGTGTTGATATTTTTAACTTTAATGCCTTTAACTTTTGTACCTTCCTTAATTTGTAGGTACATACAATTTTATCCTTTTTTTACTTGATCGGATAAACGGAGAAAAAAATAAAGAAGGAAAAAAAACCATGTGTTCTCTTGATATTTAATAGTTTTTGTCATGTAAATTCATCTTTATTAGGTCATGCATAAATTTTGATTAAGGATATATTTCATCTAAAATGAGTAAATGTATAAAGTGAGAAAATAAAACTATATCTATATATTTAAATTAAAGTATTTCGTAATCTTAAATAATTTTAATTAATTGTAGATATACTTTAATTTTTTTACAGTGAAAAAAAAAACATCAATCTTTTTTATCATACACATTAAGTATATAAATTAAAAATCTAAGAATATTTTTTTTGTTAGAAAAATGAAGAACTCGTTATATCATTAAGAGAAAATTAGTTTATTACATTAAATTTTTTTACCTTTTTAACGCTAATTTAATTTATGCATTTAGTGTATATGAAAGAAAAATCATAGTGTAATATTTATTTCATTTAAAAGAGTGACAAAATCATTTATTTGCAAATTGAAAAGAAATAAATAAGGCATTATCATGCGGGAGATTTATTAAAAATAATATATTTTATAAAGTCAAATTACTAAAATAATGTTCTAAAACATTTTATTAAATTAGGTATTAATTAGTTCTTCATAACATATATAACGAATTAAGATTCAATTTTTTATTAGAAGAGACGCTCATATTTAATATATGATAGTACCTTAATCATGACTACCACTTATACCATAATCAAAAATATATTATTAAACTAGGGTAAAAACAATTTGTGGTTGTCTTGCAAGCTGCCACAAATTATTTTTTAAAATGGTTAAAAAGTCCTTTTAACCGCTACATATACTTCTAGGGGTTAAGGACAGCAAAAAAGCCTGTTTCTTGGTAATATATACAAATTTACTTTGATAATATATTTCAAACCAAAATTATTTTTTATTTTATTTTTTAAAAAGAGTACTATTATTTTGGTAAATCTCCCTCTATCATGCATTGACAAGTTGCAAGAACCAGCAACTCAAAATTTTGTGGTGATTTATTTACCTAGCGAAATCAATGGAAACAAATTTGCAGTTGCACTATTACAGAATCAGCAAACATGTGCTCGTGACATTCCATCTTATCTACTACAGCGTAATACCTTTCTTTTGGTTCTCCACAATTTTTGTCTTTTTAATTATTATTTTTTTTTCCTTTCTTTTTCCCTTTGATTAAGCATTTATGCAATTCTCAGCTTTATCGTTTTATACTAAAACTATACTAAAACAAATCGTGAATTACATACAGCAATTGTGTGAATATAAGGTCATGAGGACTTAGGCTAGCTCACTAATACGACAAAAAGTAGAACCAACATGACTAGTGAAGAACACAGAACACAAAGTAGCTGAGACATTGTTCAGTTCGCCACCAAGTGCAATAAACGACTTCTATAAATAGTAATTCACCTTTTGCATTTGTTACTAATTTTTCTGGAATTTTTAACCAATTATAAAAGGCAGATAATGATTAGTTTTTTATATATAAAAAATGTGTTTTTTTTTTCACAGTTGTATAAAGTGTCAAGGACATTTAAACATACTCGAGACTTGGACAACCAGTCCCACAGGTGTTTTTATAAAGTGGCGTTTTTATAAAGTGATATCTCAATATTTTTATTATCAAAATTTTAGGGACAGAGGAAGACTCCCTAGCTAGTATAAGGTACAAAAAGCTACCAAGTTTAAATAAAACTCATAGAGAAGTGACTAGTGAGTGTTCCAACATGCAATTCATGATATACGAAAATTTATCTTATTTCACTTGTTCAACTTCTTGAAAGTATGATAATAGTATTTTTATGTCTAATCAATAAATAAAAAAACCCATAGAAACAGGAGAGGAGAGGAGAGCGTTTGATCTAATGCAGATCAAATTGTTTGGAACTATAATGAAACATATATAGATGTCTTCTTAAATCAACATAGTGCGAGTTTGAACCTGACATCAAAACATGTATTAAATTGGTTATAACATTATATCTTCTCAAAAAGTTCGTAATGAACATGAAAATAAAAAATAAAAAAACTACCACGATAAACTTCATTCATGTTTGGAACTAGAGAGGAGAGCATTTGATCTAATGCGGATCAAATTGTTTGAAACTATAACTAAACATGTAGATGTTTTCTTAAATCAAGAGGACGTAAGTTTGAAATGACATAAAAACATACATTAAAGTATTAAACTATTTAGAACATGATATCTTCTCAAAAAATTTGTAATGAACATAAAAAGAAAAAACTATCACGATAAACTTCGTGCATGTTTATCTTTGATGTAACTTTAATCACTACCACGATAAACTTTGTGCATGTTTACTTAAAAATAATTTTAGTTCCTACAAGACGCAAAACCAAACATGCTATAAGTAATATCTACTTTCAAATCACTCTCTACGTACCCAACCATAAAATACACCTTCTGACGATCTTATAAGCTGGGAAAAACGTCTCTTTATATAACCTCAAATAATTTTTACAGTTACGCTTAATTACAAATGCAAGAATTATATATGTAACACTAAATGTATAATAATAAAAACCTTCACAATACCAGGCAAATATGAAACAACTGATCAAAATTAAAAAAAAGGTTCAATTAATCAACCAATACCCTAATAGCTCATTGGACATTTATCATAGTCTTTATATTTTCAGAATAAAAAAAAATAGTCTTTATATTTTTGGGTATCCATCATAGTCTAGGTGCTTTTTCCGGTAGAAACATAATCTTCAACACATGGTACAAAATGTTTCGCGTTATGAATCCATTTTCTTTTTTTCCTTTTCCATCTTGGGACTCACACGATCTGTAGCGTGAACTCCAAAAGAAAAAATTGTAGAACGAACGAACAATCGCGTCACTGAAAATCGCTTAGAAAAAACACTTGGGTGCAAATAAATACCATTATTAATAGTATTTTAGAAAACCTTACAAATTTAGAAGCAGAATTGGATAACAGGGAAGTTCCAAGTCCAACTAAACCCCCAAAACTGCAGCCTATAATTGGAGCCCTCATTTGTCGGTAATGTGAGGGCAAACCAATCCATTGTATCACACACAAGTCAGCTATCTACC
Source organism: Pueraria montana var. lobata (assembly GCA_026413185.1). Lineage (NCBI taxonomy): Eukaryota > Viridiplantae > Streptophyta > Magnoliopsida > Fabales > Fabaceae > Pueraria > Pueraria montana. The sequence continues at coordinate 80,279,336 of CM048648.1, forward strand.
AAACAGCAACCAACTCCTTTCACACACCCAAGTGAACATGATAAAAATAAAATAAAATTATTAAAAAAAAGCATATCAACTAGTACATAGAAGAATCAATAAATGTAACATCTCGCAACATAAGTCTTCTCGGAATCCAAACACTTCTTTATTAATTTTAGTTTGGTAGAACCAAGAGGAGGGTAAGGGTAGGGACTATGGGACTTTCCTTGAGATTTTCTTTTCACCCTTTTATCATATATTTATAATAATAATTTTCCAAATCTATTCTCTTTGCCTTTTCCATTATCTCTAGATAACGTTAAAATATAGTAACAATGTGATTTATATAATAATATTCCGAACCAAATTATTGAAAAAAAAAAAAAAAAAAAAAAAAAAGTGAGCGAAGTTAACGCCAAGCGGATGCGACTGTGAGTGTTCTTCCCATCCAACCAAAGCAAATCCCTCCGTTCTCTTCCTTCACGCTGAGTCCCGAGTTGACTCGGTTGTTGGCTGAGGTGAGTAGCGATTTTATTGACTCGGCCATGTTTTGACTCAGTGGTTTTAACTCGAACCCCGCCATGCTCATACGCGCGCGCCATTTTCCAAACACTTCGCACCGTTCCACGCGATCTCTTCCCTCGCACGCCACCGAGTTATGCAATTTGCGACTCAGTCCCTCCTCGAGTTTGACTCGGTCCGAGTTGTTGCTGTTGTTATTATTTTCCCTCCCCGCCGTGGTGGCCTCAATCGACTCCAACAACGCGCCGTAATACGACAGCGTTTCCGCCACGCGAGCCAAAAAAGGCGCCGTGTTCGCGTTCATGTCCTGCTCCACGATGGTCACCACGCGCGGCGCGAGTCGCTTCACGCGCCGTAAGAGCTCGTCGCGCGGGTTCTCCGTGGAGACGCTCTCGTCGGGAATCTTGTTCAACTTGAATGCGAAGTTCACCACGAGAACCTCGTCCGCGTCGCAGCCCAGCGACTCGCGAGTCAACTCGGCGATTTTCTGAGTCGCGACGATTTTAAACTCGAACCCGATCATCAGCCTCTCCGCGAGTCGACTCAGCATTTCTCCGACGGCGCGCACTCTCTCCTCGCCGCCGTTCTCCGCCACGGCCGCGATCTTCACCGCCGCGTTCTGGTTACGCGCGGAGAGCGCCTTGAGGAGGAGCAAATACTGCTTCCCCTGTCCAATCTCAAAATCCACCACGCAGAACCTGCTCTTCTCCGTCTTCTCCTCAAATGCGGCTTCCAAAATCGCGAGATTCGCCGCCGTGAACCCTGCCTTGAAGCACACCGAGTTCTCCAGAAGCAGCTGAGTCGACTCGGCGTGTTCCTTGCTGAAAAGCTCCGCCACCGGCGGCGGATGCTCCGCCGGATTCATCCTCGATTTCAACGCCGAAACCATGCAATCCGTCAACCTATCGTTCCGGTTCGGTCCGTTCAGCCGGTTCACGATCTCCGTTGCAACGTCATGCTTTCCTTCAACAATTGCAGATGCGGCTTCCATGAGCGTCTGCTTCGAGCATCCGGAAGCAGGCGAGGCCACGGAGGAGGAAGATGACGTGGACGACGTCGTCGATGAAGTCGGCGACGTCGTCAAAACCGGTTTCTGAACCGGTCCGGGACTGATTAAATTCTGATAAGTCTCGGACCACTCGCTTGTGGTTATCACAGACGCAGCATCGGCTTCTCCTTCTTCGTCGTTATCTTCCAGAAGCTGCTTCTCCAATTCCAGAAGCCGGTGGTCCATGATCTTCTTTTCCGGTTCAGACGACTGAACCTGAACCGGAACAGGAACAGGAAGAGAGACACGAACCCGGTTCTGTTGTAAGCCCAAATTGGAGTTCCGGTAACCGAAATTTGGGCCTGTCATGGGAACTGGCCCGTTGTTGGGGAGGTTAATGGGCTGAGGACGGAGCTGGTGAAGTAACGGAACGCCAAAACGCTGCGTTTGGTTGGCATAAAGGTTTTGGTTTTGCAGGTTCTGCAGGTTTTGCAATTCGGGAACGGGAAAGTCCATTGAGCTGTGAGGAAAACTGGTTCGGGACTTAACGGAACGAAGCAGGAGGTTCGAGAGGACGTGGTTGGGGTGGTGGTTGTTGTTGTTGGTTTGGTTGTAGGTTTGGAATTCGGTTAGGGTGCGTTTGCCGATTAGGGTTGGTGTTTGGCGTTGAGCGATCTGCGAGGAAGGATCTAGAAACATTGCGGGGAGATTCTGTTGTTGTTGGGCTCGGTAAAGAGGGTGGAGGTTGGTGGTGGCGGAAGCGGCGGCGTTGGGGTTGTTCATGGTGGCCGCCGGGATGGATCTGCCGGCAAAACCACCCGCTCCGGTGAAAAACTCCGACGCCCCACCTCCGCCAGTGAACCCCGGCGATGACATTCTAGGATTCGCCGAAGAAAATAAGGAACAAACAATTAAGAAAGAAAAAACAGTTAAAAGGTTATGTTTTTGTAGAATCGCATCAAGAAAAGAGAGAGAGAGAGAGTGTGTGTTTTGGTTATGTGGTGTGGTGGTGCTTCTTATGGGGTTGAAATGATTCTTATGAATATAACGGGGAATGGCAAAGGTTTTTCTTTTTTCTTATAATAATAATATAATAATATTCCTATTTTTGGGGGTTTAAAATACGAGAGTGGAATGTTTCGCATCAGAGTTTGTACGCATTAACATCTGACCGTTGATATGTTTTGGATTCCGAGATTCAGCGGGAACGGACGGTGATTAGAGCGTGTTTTTGAAACGCACACACACACACCTCGTTGTTGTTGTTATTTTATTTAATAACGAACTTGAATTCTCGGCAATCCATCCACGGCGTGAGGCAAGCGAGCACGCTACCTATGGGGCGCGTGTGGGAACGGATAAAGTGCGGATTTGGCATCGTTGCGTTGTTGTTGTGAAACTTCTCAAAATCAATGTAAATTGAAAATCTGATAAAGCGTTAAGTTGTTAAGATGGAGATTGCGTTAATCAATCACTCATTTTTTATTTTTTTTTTATATTCGAAATTTGTTGGTGCTGTTAGATTTTTATATATATTTCATTTGAGTTTACTTCGAAACGTGTTATTCCATATTGCTCTAGATGGTGTTTTTAATGTTTTTTTAGCGGATTGTTTTTAATATTGTTATTGCAGAAGTTAATAACTTTTAATGATATATGAATGTGTGATCTAAGATTTAATTAGATCAAAATAAAAGAAATAAAACATATGTAAAATTGAGAATTGAATTAAAATTATGAATTTTTTAAAATATGAAAACTAAAATCGTAAAAAAAAAAACACAGGGAGAATCAAAATTGTAATTTAGTCAATAAATTAAGGCAATTGTTCTAATGCCTTTCCAAATTAATAGGATTCGGTGTCGTTTAAGATATTTTTTATTTTTAAAGATCAGAAGGACTATTATATGAAATTTTTTTAAAAAAATCCATATATGCAATTTCCTTATCTCCTTATATATATAAATGACCAAGAGATTCTCTCATCTTCTTGCTTCACTCTCCCCACTCTCTCTCACATTTATTCTTATTTGAATACTCTTCTCTCTCTCATGGAGTGGTATAGTTCACTCTCCTAACATGCATCTGGTTCTTCAACTTTTCCTAAAATTTCTCTTATCAATTTTTGAAATTACTTCACATTCACAATATTTCTATAACTACCTTCATTCACTTTTTTATCTGATACTATATTTTTTAATATTTTTTATCAATTTTTTTAATTCTATTTTTTAATTCCGAAAATTTCTCTCTTTCATCAATAATTTCAAATCATTAATTCAATTTACTTTTAAATTTTAAAGTTAATTTAAAAAATTAAAGTTACATCATTACATCTTCCCTTATTTTTTTTCTTTTAAAAAAATTTATAGTTTCTAATTTCTTTTATAATTATCTCATTTTCAAAATTTCTTTCAATGTGCTATATAATTTTTCTTTTCAAATTTTATACTCTCTAATCTTTTGGGCTTTTTTTTCAATATTTCTTTAATCAGATTTTCTAACTCTATTTTTTAATTCTGAAGATTTCTCTCTTTAGTAAATAATTATAAATCCTTAATTCAATTTACTTTTCAATTTTCAAAGTTAATATTAAAAAAATTAAAATTACATTGTTATATCTTCCCTTATCTTTTTTTTTTAATTTTATAGTTTCTAATTTCTTTTATAATTATCTCTTTTTAAAAATTTCTTTTAATGTGTTATATAATTCTTTATTTTTTTTTTCAAATTTCTTTCTATTAACAATATAAATAAGATAGTAAAATTTTTGATAAACCCGTGCAATGCACGGACTAAAACACTAGTTTTTAAAAATTTGAAGAGACCTCTACGACTCTGCAAATGATCCATCTTCTCGAAAATTTTCTCCGGCGTCATATCCCTCAACAGAGTTACACTCACAACCCTATTCTCTTCCCCCTCCCAACCAATCACTCACGTCCCTGGTCAATCTTGTCTTCCTCATCCCATTCCCGTACAACCTTGGTACTCACATTTCGCCAAACCTTTCATCCACACTAGCAACATTCGCGAAACTTTTTCTATCTAACAACATCAAATCAAGCCTCTAATCAAGATATGGCATAGGTCTTCATGAAAGCGGAGTGATCCCAGGAGTTAGAGGAAGCATCATTTCTAAAATTTCTATCCCTATGCTCGTATGGTCCTTTACCTCCCCAATCACCTTTTGGATCGTTGTCGAAGCCATTGCAAACCCCAACCTTATTAGCACTCATGCACACTAAGCTATGAATCAAGTAGAACTGAACTCTCGTTGAATTAATCAACCAATTAATAGTAGAAAACGGTTCAAATTCAATAGCGAATAAGATAGATGATGATAAATCACAAACCCATAGGGCTTATCTTTGCTCTTAGATTTGAACAAAAATGGGTATGGAGGATTTATGGTAGACAAGGAGGTTTCACAAAGCGACTACGTGCATGTTTGGTTTTCTGTTGGGAGGTCTCCAAACGGCCGTTGAATCAAAAGTTCTGAATTCCCACTTCTCACAAAATGTACATTAGAATGTGTGTCCGTTCATCTTAACGTTAAACCAAACACACCTTACAATGGCGCCTTGTGCAGTGGTGGATGTCAACCAAGGGTTGTTTTATAAATATGTAAATTTTGAAGTTATATTTAAATTTAAATAAAATATTATTACATACACGGCAATATGTTATTGATTTATTTAATGAAGGCATCGAAACCCTTCCAATTATGACAACAATGTAAAATTTTCCATAAAATAATCTATATAAAGTACCAACAAGTCGTTGGTCTCAGTGAAACAAGGCTCAATACACCTTAAGCAAGATATCGAGTTTAAGCCTTGTGGATGAAAAAAAAAAAAAAAAACACCTGAATACAAGTTACGCCTTGGAATGAAAGAGAATTTCGAATCAACTTTGTCTAAGTAACGCAACTAGGAATTTCATGGAGAGTTCGATCATAGCTAAGAATGAATGCTGGTGGCACTAATGTCATAGTGATCAAAAAAATATATGTGATCTCTCTTACCAAAAAATATATGAAAAAAAAGGAAGATTAGTCATTGTGATTCAAAAATAATAATAAATTAATTATTTTAATTAGTTAATTGATATTGGTAATGAATCTTAACATTTGCAAAGTTGCACTAGAAATATCCTTACATTAAAAACTACATTTTTATTGCCCAAATATAAAAGTAATAATTTGTTGATTTTGTAATAAAATTCCAATTAAATGTATATTAATAAAATACTTTTATAATCGAAATAGTTTATTATGACTTTAATAATCTTTTCATATATATATATTCATAATTATACATTAAAACATATCTTTTTTTATCAATACTATCATAATGATTTTATTGTAACTTTTTACACAAATGAATTTTATAAAAGTAAGTTTATGTTAAATCAACTTTTTAAACTTCACCTAATTCGAAATATGCACTAAAATTAACACTGTATTGATCCTATTTACTTTTAGTATGTTTTGTCATTTTCTCACCGCAAACTCAACTAAATTGCCTTTCGAAGGCAAATTTAATGAAAGAAAAATTCCATACCTTTCACAATGCATCATTGGCATCTTTAACCAAATAAACTGTTTATAAAGGTGTATTTAGTAAATAAATTGATTAATATTTATTTAATAAACTTTTATTATATGTGAATTTATATTATAAAAGATATAAAATCTTAACAACGTAAGTAGTAACTTGAAAATAGACATTTATGCATAAAAAATAAAGGCTTAAATGCAAGTTTGGTCCTTCTATTTTACACAATCCGCAATTTTAGTCCCTCTATTTTAAAATAGAGACATTTAGTCCCTCTATTTTGCACAATCCGAAATTTTAGTCCCTCTATTTTAAAATATAGACATTTAGTCCCTCCATTTTGAAAAATTCGCATTTAGTCCCCATATTTTAAAATAAAGACATTTAATATCTCAATTTTGTAAAATCCGTGATTTTTGTCCTGCCGTCAAATTAAAAGCGTTGACCATTAAGAGATTAACGTTGATTACGACATGATATGTGCTTCAGTGACGTGGAATTTGTTTAAAATAAATTATTAAGACTCGTGATTTTCATATTAGAACTTACAACTACTCTCGGCCATTAAAATAAATGGTTTTATCCTTTTTTAAATATATTTTTCATCAATTATTCTACTCAGTATTTAGAATAATTAAAAAATAAACAAATAATTTTGTATCACATCACTATATTTGGGCTACGTCAAGGTTGACGTTAATCTTTTAATGGTTAATGCTTTCAATTTGATGGAAGGACCAAAATTACGGATTTTATATAATTGGGGGACTAAATGTCTCTATTTTAAAATAGAGGGACCAAAATTGCGGAAAGTACAAAATAGAGGGACTAAATGTCTTTATTTTAAAATAGGAGGACTAAAATTACGGATTGTGGAAGATAGGGGGACCAAAATTGCATTTAAGCCTAAAATAAATGAAAGAGAAATTAACCTTAAAATCATATATCATGTGTTTGAGCTTATGTTAATAATGTGTAGAACCACATATATCCATTTTGTAAAGGGATGCACAAGCTATAAGAAATTGTTTCTAATGGACTTACGGATATGGTAATAAAAACACATGGATTCTAGTAAATGTTTGGATTGCTATTTGAAAGGTTTTTCTACCCTTCAGTCGTCTTAGGGCTGAGGCCATTGACCATTTCCAGGATAATCAATGGGTCGAATTCAACAATCGTGATCAGTCCATAACCCTAATCGCTTTATCTGCTTTTAGTCTCTTTGCACTTGCACGCTCAAGCCTAGAAGGCTATGTACCTCCGGTCATCCTTGGGCTGAGCCCAAGAACCATTCTCCTCGAGTCGGTTTCCAGTTGATCTGTCCCACTCCCAGCGAATGACTTGGGTCCTCATCTAAACTGATATCCCCTACTCGACAATATTGTATCATCTCTTACTATATTTAGTCATATCTTATGATATCTTATATCCGAGAATTACGGGGATAAAACATGATAAGATCATGATCAAAAATCGCATATAAAGCCTTCGCTTGACCTAGAGGGATAGACAGATTACTGACTTTGATGCTCTAGATAGGCAGTCTCTAACCCTAGAAAAGGAAGCCCATCCTGAAATAATTTTGAACAAAAGTTTGTGCATTTCAAATCAATAAACGAAGAAGTAACTCCCTTATATCATTGAAGCTAATGTAAGTGACGTGTAACATAACTCTTTTTTTTTCTTTTCAAACACACCCTTAAGAATCTTATACAAGTAAAGATAAATAGGTCTAACGTTACGCATGCAATATTACATCAAAACATTTACTACATTTCTCATGTTTGTACAACTCTAAATTCTACTTTTCTACCGATTTGTGTAATAACTCCCAAGTTTCTAATACAATTACATTAAAAATAAAAAATCAAGCTCAATACCTTTAATTAAGTTATAATAATTCTTACCAATTGATCTAAGCATTTGATATGAATCAATCTTAAATGTTTGGCTAAATTGTAATTTTGGTCCCCCCAATTTCTTAAATTCATGATTTTGGTCCTCCTAGTTTTTAATTGTAACATTTGATTCCCTTAATTTTACAAATTGGCGATTTTGGTCTCCCTATTAAATTATTAACTAATAATTGTGATTAGTAGAGTTATTAAGTTAATTATAAATTAATTAAAAAATTATTAATTATTAAAAAACTTTATAATTAAAGTTTATGTTGAGGAAGAGGGGTTGGGGAGGAGAGGTTGAGGAGAAGAGGTTATGATTAATAATCTTTGATTAAAGTTTTTTAATAACTACTGATTTTTAATTAATTTATAATTAAATTAATAACTCAACTAATCACAATTATTAGTTAATAATCTAATAGGGGACCAAAATCGTCAATTTGTAAAACTAGGGGACCAAATGTTACAATTAAAAATTAAAGGGACCAAAATCATGAATTTGGAAAATTAGGGAACCAAAATTACAATTTAGCAATGTTTATGTTAACTTAATTTAACTTTACAAACTCAAGCTCAACCAATTTTTTTTTATCTTATTTCCAATTATAAAATCACGACATTTTCTTATTTTTTTTAAAAAGTTTAATGATTATGCAGTGACAATGTAAAATTTTTTATACTATCAATCAATAATAATAAATTATTGTTTGTATGATTTTTAAGAAGGTTATTATAAAAGTCAATAAACATACCGTAAATGATAATTTGTAATTAGATAATAGTATAAAATTATTTTACATTGTTAGTATATAACTTATTTTCACTTATTAAAAAAAACTGAACCCTATTATTTTTTATTTTTCTATCCTATACATCACATATATAGGTTAAGTGATAAAAGTAAGAAAATATAACATAAAATATAAAAATTACTCCATGCAACTATTTTTATTTATTGAAGTCAAAGTTTTATTTTTTATTTTTTAACCCATGCAACTAACGCACAAGACAAAAGCAATCATATTAAATTACGCACAAACTTCTGCAAAATTTTAAAATATAAAACGGTATACAGTTAACGCCGTTTTCACTTTTCATATGTGAACAGAACAGAAACACTGTTTTCATAATTTATTTATTTATTTATTAAAAAAGTAAAAATGATTGAAGATGAGAGAGAGAGAGAGAGAGAGGGGCCTTCAATTGAAAAGCGCTTTTGAACTGGGAAACAGCAGGACCAAATAGGATAAAAGCCTGAAACAGTTTAGAGCTTGAGTCAGTGTCCACGCGCGCGTGCGGGCGCGTGAGACACGGTTTTAATAATGTCTTGTACTCGTGGGAATGAATGGATCTTTATTCAGAAGTGATCCACCTGACGGGACAGTTACTCAAGCAACTCCAAAAGAAAAGAGCAGCAGCAGAAGAACTGAAGAAGAAGTAGAAAGAAGAAATTACAAAACCAAATGGTTCTTATTAATTTTTCTCAACAAATATGTTATATGTTGTCCTTGAATGATGCTTCTAAATCTAAATTGTTACTATTTACTAACTGACCAAAGTAATAACTGTAACAATTCTGTGTTATGATGACAGTAGAAGTTTTGTTACTTTAAGAAGTAAAAGATATATTAATTTGTTAAGTTTTGTTCGTTTGTCGTGATGTGTTTATTAAATGGGATGGAAAATATCAATCAATTATAAGAATGTTAATTGAAAGCAATTATATTTCTTTTTTTTAAAAAAAATGGTCGCATAAAAGACAAAACAATAGTGTCATTGGATCAAGTTAACTTTAATAAAATTAGTTTTAAACTATTAAATATGAGACATGTTAAGTGAAAAATTCTTCTTATGATAAAATAAAATGAGAATTAAAAATTTAAGTCATACAATCATACATGTATGTTCAAAGTTAAAAGTTAATTAGTATATATATGACTACTTAAAAAAGGTGTACATCCTTTAAAAAAAAATGTGTGCATATTTCTTTTCATCTTCATTGTTTAAATATGATCTATCATTTCTTATAATAAAAAGAATTCTCATTTAATATTAAATATAAGAATTCAATATAAAAGCATTATCAGTATAAAATTGTTTACATGATTAATCAATCAAGAATCATATTTGATATTTAGTAAAAAAAATCATATTTGATATAATTTATAAAATATTAAATGACCATTTGTAACTGAATAATCATATAAAAATTTATATTTTTAGTACATATATTATTTATTTTAAATATAATTAAAACGTGTATCCAAATTAATATTCATCACAAATTTGATCAATACATGTGTGTGATAGAAGGAATTAGTACGGAAGTAAATTAAATAGATTTTTAATCTCGTTACATATTATTTTGTTCTAAAGTAAGAATGAGAAATCCTTTTAATGAATATAGTAAGAGAGTCATTTTTATACGAAATAAGATAGGTAAATTTAGACCTTACAATTATATAAGAATGTTTAAGATTTAATGTCATGGGATCACTTAAAAGTTAAGTGATATTTTAAAAAATTCACAACATAACTTGGTGTGTTCTAATATTGTCCATTTTTTTGGTACACATGACATTGGTGTGGAGTATCCACCAGCTGCTGATGACTAATCTCCGCGAGAAACCTGGCTGGCCACCTTTAGTGGGATCTCCCCTCCCAACCACGTTTTTTTCCATCCACGAAGCTCGAATCTGAGACCTTGCTCATGTTGGCGTGATTAGTTAGGATAGGATTTGTAATTCAAATTATTCAAATATTCGTAACTAATCTCCTATCTTATCTTTTGGATATTTATCTCACACTCATGTATATATATATATATATATATATATCAGTTGTACCACACAATTACCTCTTTGAGAATCCTTGTTTCCTCCATCCTCTATATGGTACCAAATTATCTTATAGCTTCACAGCCTTCTCTCGATCCCACCTATGGCTTCCGCAATCACCACACTTGTGGAACTCTCCATCGCATCCACCCTTCCCATCAAACTCAGTTCTAACAATCATCACACATGGCACACTCAAATCACTCATCTTTTACAAGCACATGATCTCTACGGGTACGTCACTAGCGACACCCCTTGTCCTCCTGCAACCATTGGTGAAGAAGATGCGACCACTGTTAATTCGGCCTACACTTGTTGGAAACGCCAAGATCACTATGTGTTCCTCGCCCTCTTTAGTTCCTACAACCTTGACGCTCAAATTGTGATGACCTCTTCCACTTCTTCTGCCACTGCATGGATGAGGCTAAACAAACACTATGCGAATAGATCTTGCACTCGTGTCATGTCTTTGAAAGAGCGCCTTTCATCCGTTACCAATGGCACTTCTAGCATCAGTGACTATATACGTTCAATCCGAGTCATAGCTGATGAACTTGCCCTTATCGCTCACCCTGTTAATGACTTGATCTTGTGATTACTGCTCTTAATGGTCTCGGACCTTCGTTTCGCGAATTCTCAACCTTAATTCGCACTAGAGATACTCCTCTACTATTTGATGAACACTTTGACAAATTAGTAGATTTCGAAATACTCATGCAGCGTGATGAACGCCAACAGTACTCGTTTCCTACCACTGCCAATTACACGACTCTTCTCAGGGCTTAAACCGCAACAGACGGTCTCATCCTTTTAATCACCCTTCATCATCTCGTAGCAACTCCTACTCCTCTAAAGATAGGAACCCCAATACCAACTCACACAAATGCCAAAGCGGACAATTTCTCGGATGTGGTGATCCTAACGATGTGGGACTTGGGTTTTTCCTAATACACCCCCTCACGCCCAGCACTTTTCGGCTTGGTGCGTGGATAATATGGTGGGTTGCCCTTGTAGTGGATCTAAGATAGACTTTGATACCATCTTAGAATATGAGTTTAGGTCTAATTCAGTCCCAAAAACTAGCTCATAGGATGGGGGTTGTCCTCCACTTACATATTCTATCTTGGCCTTATCTCTAGCCGATGTGGGACTTGATTTTTTCCCAATAGCTTAAGGGGACCAAGTCCAGTATCACTCGGACCAACGACTTGTTGGTTAATATTGTCCATTTAAGATTTATTGCTCTCATTCTTGTATAAAAATGGTCATTTGAAATATTCAATTTCTTTTTACTCAGATTAGTACATATTTGCAGTTAAATTTAATTATATTATATTATTATATCTTTAAAATTAGAGGCATGTGATAACTTGAAAAAAAAAATCGATTGAGAAAAACTTATGATACACATTAATACTACAGTACTAGTATTATACAATAATAACATTAATTCTCTTATCAAGAAACACGTGTGTACACGTGGCCCAATCATATCGTGCGGTCAGGGAAGTTAAGTTTCGTTGCTTGTCGCCGTAAGATATCCCGCACTCGCACATCGGATTCCAAATTCTAGCAGCTGGTTTGGCGCGACCGGCTATCCCCGGTGGGTTGCAGAGGTTACCGACACGACCCGGTTGCCACAGAGGAACCTCAAGAATCAAGATTGACGATGTCTGCGTACGTAGGCTATGCCCTGGCCACAAACATGGTTCGGATCTTGTGTCTGCCCGACACATGCCGAATAAAGAAATGCATGAACGAAGAAAAACGGAAGAAAAAAAATTGCGTATTATTTTCTCCTTTCTCTCTCGCGTCAAATGCAAGAAATTTTGGATTATGTTATTGTGCTAGCTGTGACGTAAATGCGTAAGAAAAATTTGAGATGACATAAATGCTGTAATAAAGATATTAATTTATGTAAAGCTTGTTTTCTTAATTTTTTTTAAGGGTCTTCCTAATCAGTGTCTGTTAAGGAATTAAAATGAAAAAATATTTATTGTGTAAATAATAGAAGAGCACAAAAAAAAAATCATGAACAGTATAATTTTGTATTTCCTAATAAAAATCTTTCTCTTTTTTAATTCTTTAAGCAATGCCTTACGAACACTGGTTAGCATTTGTCTTTTTTAAATAATAAAAAATTAGGTGAATTGAATTCTAGATAAGATATTTTAAGTCCCCAAAAGTACTTACAAAATTACATATTACTTATCAATAAAATTCTTACATTGATAATAAGATTCAAACTCATATCTTTATAGGATATGAGTCATATTCTTATCAATTGGATTAACTTTCATTGGCAAGTATTTTACTTTGCACATTACATAAATTAAATATTTTGATATAATTAAAATTCAATAAATAAATATTTTTGAATAATAAAGTATTTTATAATTGAAATGTATAATAAATAAATATTTTGAATATGCAAATTATATTTTGATTTGTAATAAATAATTTAAATTGTGATATAAAATTATTTTAAACTATTTTATTTAAAAATTATCAAAATTTAATTTAGACATAAAAACAAAGATAAAAGAAGGATAATCTGATATGTTTGAGATTCAGTTAATTAAGAGGTGGTGTGTAAAAGACAATAATACAAAACTTGTAACAACTACATGAAATCAAATTTTAAATATTGCCAATATATAAGCTACTTTTATTTTCAATATGTTATATTTTAATATTCCTTCACTTGGCTCATATATTATCAATTAAATATGGTCATTACTAGTCAACTCAAGCTTGATATAGTCACTTAGAAATGATCACACATGAATTATGGCCGTTATTATATTTTAGATAAACATTTACTTTCATGTATTACAATGAATAACATTTTCTAAGTGAATAAAATGTGGTTCAAAACTTTATTGTTTTGAATCAAAACTTTAAATGATAAAATGGGGTATATACGTTGATCTACTATATTTTTCTCAAATCCATATTTGGAAATGACATTGTGAAATTTTATAGACCATTGACGGGATTTGTGTTTTATTCCATATATTGACCTTTAATTTTAAATTTGAAAATTGAGCGGTTATCTTTTTCACTTTCCAAGTCTATAGGTTGAGACATGCACACTTCTTCAAGATCTCCATTTAGAGAATGTTGTTTTCACATCCATTTGATGTAGCTACGTACAAATCAAAATGAGTTACTAAGATCAAGATTATTTTAAAGGAACCCTTCTTAGAAATCGGAGAAAGGGTTTCATGATAATCAATTCCTTTCTTTTGAGAAAAGTCTTTGGCTACAAGTCGTGTTTTATATCTTTTGACATTATCAATTGAGTCTTTTTTAGTTTTAAAATCCCATTTACAACCAACAAGAGAGACTCCCTTTGATCATTCCACTTAATCCCAATCTTGATTTTTAATTGTAAATTCCATTTCTTCTTTCATGGCTTCATACCACAAATTGGAAACTTCTCTATTCATGACTTGTGAAAATGTACTAGGATCATTTTTAGGTCCAACATCAAATTCTTGAAGGTGCACAATATAATAATTATATATTATTGGTTTTATAGTTCTTATAGACCACCTTATTTGTATTGGTTCTTGATTAATAGGCTATATATTTGTTGGTTTATCATCTGGTATGTCCTTAATAAATGGTTCCTGGTGAGTTGGTTGATGTTCAATGGTGTCATATTAATCATGTTGAACATTTACCAACTCTAACATTTTTAAAAATAGCATAGGTAATTCCTTTATTTCTTCAAATTCTATTTAATGAGTATTTCCACTCCTACAATTTCATGATCTTCAAAAAAACTTTGCATGCCTAGCTAGCCTAAACAATTTCAGGAGTGAAGGACAATAAAATCTATATCCTTTGGAGTTAGTTGGATGTCCAATAAAATAACTACTAGTGGTTCTTAAGTCAAATTTCCCAATATTTGGATTATAAATTCTAACTTCAACTAGAAAACCCCATAGTTTTCCATCCATTCCAAATTTCAAAAGGTATTTTTGGAATGACTTTAGATGGTTCTCTCTCTCTCTCTCCCTCTCTCTATATCATTAAAAATATAACATTATAAATGTATAAACAATATATTTAAATTAATAATATATAGACTGTATGAACAGCAGAAATCAAAATAAAATAGTATTGTATGAAAGCAATAAAGAGTTTATAAAATCATAAATGCTAAAAATTAAATAAAATGTAAATAATAATAATAATAATAATAATAATAATAATAATAATAATAATAATAATAAATGAAAGTAATATAATATTATAATGATAAAGAAAAAATAGTATAAAGTAATATTACAAAATTAAGAATTGATAAAACAATTAAGAAGTAAAATTCACCATAATGCTAAAATAACATTCTTTATTTAAATTTATTTGATGTTATATGATATTATTTTATAGTTGTTTATCAATAATTTTTGGAATATCAAAATATTGCTATTCATGTGCTTTTTATGATATTAGCATTGTTTGACAATTGTTTGTATTTTTTAAATAATTTTTTTATAGTTATATATATTGTTTTTATATTGTTGTATTAGTTTTTTTAATTTAATTATATTATCCTTATTTATTTATTAATATGTTGTTAATATAAAAGCAGAATTTTTATTATTTATTTTTGTTATATTATTTTAAAATATTATATATATATATATATTAAAATTATATACTACGTTAATTTTAATATATATTAAAATAATATTGAATAATTTTAGTTTAATATTTTTGTTTTTTGACAGAGAGAGTTTACAGTTTTCTAAAAACGGTAGTCTTTTTTTACGAGTTGTTGCAGGCCGGTATTGGTAAAGAATAATCAATAATTTTTTTTTGACTAATAAGAATAATCAATAATTAAATGGTTGGAATGGATGCATGAACTATAACCGCTGCTAAATTGCATCAAATGTGTATGATTTCAAGTTGGCAATTTCAAAAAAGCAGTACAAGTTGGATTGTGTTTGTCCAACAACAGTGAATTAGTGACCACAAAATGTGATATGTCTGCAAATTGTCAAATTGTACCAGGAGGACTTTAGCAGACTGTAGAGTACTAGATAGATCCACACGCTAGTGAATAATTATTTTCCAAAAATAATCAAACTTTTGGTCAAAAAAAAAATCAAACTTGTTATTAACCTCGTTAATTAAGTTTAACGTTCAGAGAAAAAGGGAGTACAACGATGTAGACCTGGTATGTTACACTAATGAGTAATACATTCGTTATGAGTTCTTTAATAATTATTAGAACTTGTTTTAAAATATTTAAGAGCTATTCACCAAAAAAATAAATATTTAAGAGCTTATTGAATATAATATAACTTATAAATGCCTTTTTTTTTAATAGACAAGAAATATTTTCCATATGAGACAATTATGTTCGAGTCTGATAGAATTATTATAGACAACATTATTCTCTCTCTGATTATTTAATATAATTGTATATCTAGAATTTGAACTCAAGATTATTAGTTGAGCTGAAATAATCTCGTATATCAGTTTATTTATGTGCTCGATGGTATAAATTATAAATACATGACAACTCAATTTTAATATTAATATTTATAAAATGAAGTTTCTTAATAAAATATATCATTCTAAAGTTTAAATGGTTATAAAATTTTTAGCGAGCTTTATCTTAAAACACTAATTAATTAAAATAATAAAAGGGAAAGTTTTTAAAAAAAGTAGAATAATCATTACATTGGAAACATATAGATGATATAAAATCAAACATTCATTTTTATAAGACAAATTCCAACGAAAACTCATATTAGATACTCGTTAAAAAAATTTAAAAATATTAAATAAAATTTCATAAAAATATAAACTTAAATATTTTTTTTTATAAATACGGCTAAATTTAATTTTAGTTTTTTAATTTTGGTTTAATTACTCCGCAGGTCCTTATACTTTTACCAATTTTTCAATTAGGTCTCTGAACTTTTTTTTTTCTTTTAATTGAGTTCCTGAACTTTTATTTTTTTTTTCAATTGGGTCCTTGAACTTTTATTTTTTTTCAATTAGGTCCCTCCTCTCATTGTTGCAATGAAAAATCAACTACAGACACTTAATTAGAGGTGCAGACAGTGAATTGATGCTTCTGGAATATGTTGTAAGCACACAACTGAGTTAATTTCGAGAGTTTTCTACAAAGTTTTAACATTCTACAGAACCAAATAATTGTGAAAAAATACCTGGGTTAAATTGACCTGTAGATGTTGAAACTTTGCAGAAATCTCTAAGAATTAACTCAGTTGTGCTTACAACACATTCTAGAAGCACCAGTTCATTGTCTGCATCTTTAATTAAGTGACTGCGGTTGATTTTTCATAACAACAATTAGACAAGAGACCCAATTGAAAAAAAAAGTTTAGGGAGCCAATTAAAAGAAAAAAAAGTTTAGGGACCTAATTGAAAATTTAATAAAAGTATAGAGACCTGCAGAGTAATTTAACCTTTAATTTTTATTAGTTTTAATTTTAAAAAATTTTGAAATTTTAAAAAAATATTTTTGTTATCACTTAATAATGATTCTAAAGTGGTACATAATGAGACATGTCTAGATACATGAATACCAACATGGTGTGACATGATTAACAAATAATCTTTAAGCATGTGATCAAGGATTTGGGATTAGTCCTTAACTTCTGACCGAGGAATACACCAGATTCAACAGAAAAAAAAAAAGTGGTAACATGACTTATTTAAGAAAAATAAAATTTGTTAAGACTATAACAAAAAATTGAAAAATCAAATCAAATTTAACTATATGTATAGAAATAAAAAAAATGTTTTATCCAAAATTATATTTCATTAATTTTTTTTAAGTTTTTGGCAAATGTTAAGTAATTATATAAATATATGGAAGGAATACTTACATTGAATGATGATTAGACTCGTGTAACAAAACAAGGTAATATTTGAAAAGAGATAGTGCCGAGATAGAATATATAAGTGGAGAACAATTCTTATCTTACAAATCGATTTTGTATAATTGAGTTAGGCCAGACTCACGTTGTAACAAATAATATGAAAAGATAATATTATAATTTTTATTTTCATTACATGACATATAATGATTATATAAATGAGAATGCATGGTGATTATATATATAAAAAGCGTTTAATACCTTTTTGAGTCCTAAACTTTTTCAAATTTTACTTTTAGTCCTTAAATAATTTTCTAGCATTTTTAGTCTCTATATTTTTCCTCTACTAACAATTTTAGCTCATGTTATTAAGTAATAACATCAACCGATGATATAACTGTTATAACTGTTACGTTGGCAGCTCATTTTTTTTTTTTTACTTTGTGTGCTGTATAATATTAAATTTTACACTCGAGATATGTTTTTTTTATTATTATTATTGAAAAAACTTAAAAGGACGATGTTGAATGAAGGGAAATAAGGCTGACTGTAAACATCGATATTCTTTCCTTTATGTTTTTTCGTGATGATTCTTATGAATAACCTCACAGACTCGCATTCTGTACTCTATTTCATTACAATTAATTCTTAAATTAAATTCAGAATTTGTTTTTAAATTCAAAACCTTAAATGTTACCGTAATCAAATTTAAACATCAAAACACCACTTGAAATATTAATTTTAATTTTATAAAAAAAAGTATTTTCCCAAATATAAGAAAAACATATAAAATAATATTAGTTATTCATGTTTTTGTATCTTTAGTGATTTTTTATTAAAATTAAAATCAATAAAATCTTGTTTGTATTTAAATATGTCTCAAGAAAGATTAAGTTAATTATTTTATTATGTTTGATATATTTACTAACTTCAACAACAATTACATTATTTTAGTATAAATCATATGTGCTCTTTACTGGAATGAAGGCAATTCTGCCCAAACTAGATAGGACTACCACGAGCAACAAAATTTTTCCTTCAAATATTTAATACAATTACATACCCGTTGAGCTAAAATAGTCTCGCGCCAGTTCATCTACGTATCGCGATGGAATCAAACATAATTTCTAATTCGTTTACAATATAAAAACTTTTCCATTAAAAGTAACTATAAACTATCTATCAAACTCAATTTTTAAAAGCAATGTATATAGAGATGCGAGAATCCGTAGTTTGTGTAAGTCCACCATGCATTCGGCTTTAAGACCAAGTCATTGCCGTATATTATGCAGACACATTCTTTCCCTCAAAAAAGATTGAGCATTCATTTAGCTATAGTTTAATAATCCGTAATAATAATTATTAATTATTGTCAATTTCAATTCACTTTCTTTCTATCATAAACCGCATGAATTACTGGTCTGCAGTCCAATTTGGTTATATTTTAATAATCTTTTCTAATCTTAATTGTCAATTTCAATTCAGTTTCTTTTGTATCATAAACCGCATGGATTACTAGTCTTCAGTCCAAGTATTTGACCATATATATAAACTTCCTCACACCTTTTTCCTACTTCTTACCTTCTAGATACACTAGGCAATACCTGAACCAGATTGTTTTAAAAAATTTATTGATAATTTTTTGGGGGAATGAATCAAATAAAAATCCCATCTATTTGGAAGAGTTGGGTCAATGATGCACTATGAAAACTATTAGCCCTATACAATGAACATACAAACTTTCTGTAGATTGTATTAATTTTGTGGTAACCATTTGACTGAACAAATTAGACAAAAAATAAATGAAACCTTTTAGATATTTACCTTGATAAAATATATGGTTGGGAAATATCATAACTAATATTATAGTGGCAGCGCAATGAATTGAAAGATCCACATGTAGATTGCGTGCACCGTGTCAAAAATTTAATAAAAAAATTAGCTGTCAACTTAACCATCCAAACTGCCCCTTACCCTCTTATTTAATTTAGAGATATTTTTATGTACTTTTTTTCTTAAAAAAATAATAATACTATCCACGCACTGGCACACACTTGCCCATAATCTTCTTATATTTTTATAGTTTTATCGATTGTTTATAATTAACTTTGCTTTATCTTTTATTTATTTATACTCTAATTTCATCAATTCACACAAACATGAAGTGACGTGCCTTGTGCCAATTATTAAACTAAATACTTAGATTAACCCTAATTGTTGAGTTTATTTAAAATTATCTTATTTTGCATCATTTAGGGCCTAAGGCGTATCACAATAATTATACAAGAAATAACAATTTTTTATTTATTTTTTATCATAATTTAGTGCTGCAACTAATATGCTAGAAAAATTAGTCGATACAAGAATGCTCCTAATTATTAATCAAATATTAAAAATAGACAAACTCGTGCGAAAAGAAATCTCTCTTGCTATCCACCCCATTTTTTTTTTAAATACATTTTCGTGTTTCTATTTTATAGGCTTAATTACAATTTTTATCCCTAATTTTTTATTTTTTGGCAAATTTTATCCCCAATAAATTAATTTGACGTATTTTATCTCTAATTTTTTAAAAAAGTTACAAATTTTACCTTCCACCGTTTTGTTGACGTAACATACTAGAATAATTGTACTTTTTACCAAACTTTTTATTTTTTTGCAAATTTTATTCCTAACTTTTTATTTTTTGGTAAATTTTATCCTTATTTTTTACGCTTACATTAACATGCCACATCAGCACAATAGTAGAAGATAAAATTTATAACTTTTTAAAAATTTGAGAATAAAATGCTCTAAATTAATTTATTGGAGTAAAATTTGTTAAAAATTAAAAAAAAAATGAAGATAAAATTTGTAATTAAACCTGTTTTATATCGAATCTTGGCGTAGGAATCAGCCACGTGGCAGATGCAGAAGTGATGCGGCCTGGGCCTAACCAACTCAACCACCTCCATTCATTATTCTTTTGCCAATTATAAATATTAAATAGTTCTTCTCAATTCTCATGCTTTCCCGAAATATACAATCCAAATTCCAAATTTACCTAACACCTTTTTGCATTGCTATACAGCCATAAGAAACTCCCCATGACAGGGACCCACACCACTACCTGGGGATGCCCAACTTTGTATTATAATCCATTAGTATATTTTTCGTACGTTAATAATTAAGTATGGTCTTTCCAAATTATTAACAATTACATGTACATTATATAATAATACTCATTGACTTATGTATAAACTGTATGTGTATGTATCTTTTTTTTTCATAGGAATAGAACTTAGACATTAGAATATTATAACAATTCATGCATACTGTTCAATTAATTGAGTTAAATTTTCTAAATATATCACTTTTAGAAATAATAAAATATTGGATGATATAAAAGAAAAACAAGTATAATTTTCAATTTATATTTGATCTAAATATGATTACCACTTGCATCAGATCAAGTAATTATCCTTTACATTTAGGAAGCAGGCTAGAGGAGTTTTAAAACTTGATTGGGTAAAATGCAAGTAATTAAATTGACTAGTCCAAGGAAAACGTTTTTCTTACACAACTTAAAATTCCCCAAAACATGATATGAAACGTTGATTTTTCTAATAAAAAGGAAGTCCCCAATTAAATGTCTATACAGGTTAAAATAAAATAAAAAAGTTAAAACAAGTAATTTTGTTTTCTTAAATCTAAAGAGTTTTTATTTTCGTCGGTCCAAACCTGATGCATGATATATAAAATGCAATCTGGATGCAGCTGTTTTTAGTGAGGAGAATTCATTTGGTGGTGGTATGTGCATTCGTGGCAGTGATGGAGAGGTTTTATTTTGGCCAAAACAATTCGCACAGGTGGTACTCCACCAGCTAAAGAGGCCGAAGCAATTGCATTATTTCATGCAATCATATGGATTAAACATGTGATAATTGAAACTGACTGCAAGCACGCGGTTGATATATACTTTATCCAATTCCAGTCACAATTCTACCGAGTTTGGTTCTATTTTGTATAAATTTAGAGTTTTACTTAGTCTTTGTCAAAACGTTATGGTTCGTTTTATTAGAAGGTAAGTTAATTAAGTCGTTCATAATCTTATTAGGACATTTAGATTTCATGCTAGTAATCAAACTTTTAATTACTTACCATTTTGTATTAAATCCATTATTATGAATAAAATGATATAAGTCTTTTTCTGTAAGAAAAAAAAATCTAAAGAGTTTCAGTTCTGTGTAATTGAAAGAGCTTTTGTTAAAATAGACCACATGATTAAATGATCAAAATAACTTAATGTCACTTGAATTGTAATTTTTAAATATATTTATGAAGAATTTATTCTCACTAACATCATACAGAAAATTTCCTTAGACACTTAGACATGTGTGTACTTTGTTGAATGTCAGTTACACACTTAACATGCCAACTTAGCCTCTCTGACGACATTAGATGATATTAGTTAATTAGAGAGAAACTAAATTGATTAACAATTTATAAACTCATAACCTTACTATTTTGCTGATCAAATTAACCAATTCTAATAATTTCAAGAGTCAAATTAGTGATCCATTCCATTTCCTTATAACATTGAGGATCAAGAATATTTTGATTTCTTCCATAAAGACTTTTTCTCATCTCTCATTCTATATGAGTTAATAAATAGTTTACCATACTAATTTTCTTTTTGGTGAAATATATATCAAAGGCAAACTAGAAGCCTATAAGAAAAGAAATACAAGGAGAAAACGTCCTTAAGGCATTATAAATAAAATATGGATCTACATCAAAAACCTGAATTCGACTATTAAGATGAAGTCCAAATTTGACCAAAGTATTAACAACTTGATTCGTCTCTTAGTATACATTAGTCCAAACGATTAGCCCCTATGACTATGTGTATTGTTGATGGACCTCACCAAATTATTACAAGGATAAAATTGGCACAAGCCTTTTATCATCAAGTTAATTGCATTAATAGAATCAAAATACACAACAAACTTGCGAAATATTACACTATTTTGTCGAGAAGGAATTAAACTCAATTATTTTTTTTATCAGTATTATACTCAATGAATGAAAGAGAAAAGATAAGAAAGAACGTAATGAAAATAGTGACACAAATTTATTTTTTTTAAAGTGATACATAGAGTCTTATCAAGAAGTGTTTTAAAGAAATTAATTAAGATATTAATAAATAAAAATTATTAATAATTACGTTGAGATTTCCAATAATAATAACAAGAAGAATGTTAATAATATTTTTTTTTAATAATAATGAGCTATTTTAAATTTATTAAACATTATCTAAAAAACACGTATTAATATTGACCTATTATATTATGAGGGTAAAGAAATATCATTTTAGCTGGAGACATTATTTTATCCAGAAGGAGCCGTCAGTTAGGCTCGCAGTTCGTGTGTGTGTGTTGATCGCGTTATCACCTAACAGAAAACAGCTCACTCTGAGTTACAAGGACAATACAGTCATTTCGCACAGTGGACCCCATGTTTGGTGGCAACCGGGGTTTATCGGTTCTCACTGCGGATCACTCTAGGCGCCGACACGGAGAAAACCCACGCGCTGTTCCACGGCGAGTTTTGTCCACGCGCTGGAGGCATCACACGCAACCCACGCTCCTTCTCAAAACGGCACGACGGCATGTGATTGTGATTGGCTGATTGCCAAGGTCAGCAACATCAACGGCTCGTGTTTCACGACTATCCAATCATCACTTTACTCTTTCTTTTTATTATTATTATGTTGTATTATAATGCAAAAAATAGCAAAAGAAATAAGTTTGTACATTACCTACGTGTCCAACTAGTGCTTTTCAAATGCTTGTACATGACCGGTGTCAAATATCTGGTGCTAGTTCTAGACTTCTAGTTTAATAATTATGTGTTTGGAAATATTTGTTTTTGAATAAATAGTTATTTTAAAATAATTCTAAAAATAGCTAGTAAATATGAATAAATAAATATTTTTTAAATAGTCTAAATAAATACGAATTGAATATTTAATTTATGTTAAGTCTTTATCCTTTAACTTTTTTTGTCAACTTTTTCTCAAACATACAAAATATTACATTATTATTTCAATCTTTTTTGTTTTCATTTAATATTTTTGTTTTAGTTTTTCAGTTATAAATTTTATGGCACTCCTTGGCATTTTTTTTTTAAATTATTTTTGTGGGGCTGATTTCTTGACTGTAATATTAGGTGGGAATGGACTTATGTGGAAGCTAGAGTGAGATGGGATATTGACCTAAAAAAAGGTGTACACTTGCAAGCAAGCATGCAACAAAAGTTCAAAGGAGTTGGAGTCAGAAAAGCATGAGTCGGAAAAAACTCTCGAATTACAATATAAAATTACATTTCTACGTGTAATGATCGGGATTATGTAGATCTTTTCAATCTCTTTTTTCATTTATAATAAAAAATTAATAATATATTACGTAAAGATTGGATGAGATCACATAATTTCATACCATACAATAATTTGTAGGAAGTAACTAGTAACTATACATGCATGGTCCTTTACGAATACGAATTAAAATGAACAGTGTTTGATTAAAATTAATTGTCATACATGATATTAATAGTTTAGAAAAGATACGGATCTGGACTTATACATGTGTTCTAATAATTTTAATTTCTGTAGTAATTATATTTAATGAGTATTTGTATATCTGTATTTAGATTTATTATATGTTTTTTAATTAAATAAAATATTTTAGTTCTACTTTTGTTAAAAAATGTTATATATTTTTTTATAAATCTTTTTAATACTCATTTATACAATAAATATTAAATAAAAAATAAATATGTTCATGCTAGAGAACACACTCGTTGAAGAGTCCTAAAATCTTTATTAATTTAACCAGTACTATTTTTTTTTCTTTTTCAAAAGATAATAAAAGTCAATTATAGACTAGTATAAACAATATGTGTTGATTATCTTGGTAGAGATCATACATATCTTTCACCGAAGACAAATCTTAAGTCGGGTAAGGCACTGTTTCAAGTATTTAATGCAGTTAGTTAGTTAGTTGTATATTTAAGTCAAACTTAAGACTATTTATTAAGATGAAATAACCTCACACTAGTTGATATACGCACTTAGTGATATATGTGTTTATTTAAGAGCATGAGTTTGTAATTCTTATGCCTTAAGTATCTAATTCTGAATTTGACCTTGTGTAAGAAAATATATTGTTAGGAGTGATTTGTATCTTTAATACTTGATTATGGAGAGTTTTTATAAGCGTTGATTACTTCATTTTTTTATTTTTATAAAACTTTCATTTTAGTTCATATTTTGCAAAATGATCATATAAATTTTTATTCATTTTTTTAGAGACTCTAGGAAGACAATCTTGCTCGAGTTGAGTATAATTATTATGAATGACAAAACTTTCTTTTTGATAATTTAACATGGTTGCATACACAATATTTGAATTTGAGATCACTAATTAAGATGAAACAATCCCATATAAATTGATTCACGTGCTCGGTTGTAAATTTTATTCATTTTAATTCTTAATAATGGCAAAAAA
Organism: Pueraria montana var. lobata; assembly: GCA_026413185.1. NCBI lineage: Eukaryota > Viridiplantae > Streptophyta > Magnoliopsida > Fabales > Fabaceae > Pueraria > Pueraria montana. The sequence goes on from CM048648.1 coordinate 80,304,550, forward strand.
TATAATGAAATAAAACTAAATTAAATGAAAATTTGCAACATTTTATAAAGTTAAAAATAAGTAACATTTTATAAAGTCAAAAATTAAAGTGAATAATGCTTTAATCCTCTTGTATGTGATGAAATTAATAGTTTTTGTTGTATTTAATAAAATTATTGGTGCTTTTTAAAAAATAATAAAACTATTGGTGTATAATTTAAAAAACAATTTTATTTTAAAATCAAATTGGAAGTTGGGTCCTTTAAAAGCAACTTGGCTGTAAAACACGCCCCAGAAAATACATTTTCAAAAAGCCTAATTTGGTTCCTTAAGTTACATACAATGATAGACCTAGACATAGGTTGGTGCAAATTTAGACCTAACTTAACCCAAACGTACGAGATTTTTTTTTGGTACATAACAGTTTTTTTATTTGTTCACATAAACGTACGAGATTTTTTTTTTTTGATTCACATAAACGTACTAGATTAAAACAATATTGACTGACAATCCAATAAAATAAAATAAATACTCGACGGCATAATTGGTGCTTCTAGAATTTTTTAAAGAAATTGAAAATGTGAATCATATTTTAATTTAATTTTGAATCATATTATACTCTATATATTTACTCATTTCTCCGTATAATCTTGTCATCATATTATAAATTATTTTGAACAGTCCAAATTCCAGACACACTTTAACATGTATATACGTACATATATATAAGAAGCATTATCCTTTATTTTTATTGTTAATAATTGAAGTCTTTGTTAGACAAAGCTATCTTTAGCAAATGTTATTTAACTATATAGTAAAGTAAAATCACTAATAAAAGAAAGGTTGTTTATTAGAAGAGTCTTCCAATTATGTAGCGAAGAGCCAAGGGGGAAAACTTCTGACCAAAGAAAATTACTGTTAGGAGAAAATTGTTCCGAAAATTTGAAAAGGAGTGGAGCTTGTAAAAGGTTCTTGATTTTGTTAATGTTGAAAAAGATCATATTTGACTTTGTGAAGAAGAGAAGAGTTAGTGGGATTTGAGAAGATTCTTGCATATCCTTGTTTGGCCTTATGCATGGTGTAAAGGCCACGCTTCTGATTTGTAGTATAATTTCACAAGCTACCCATATTGACAAGTAATTGAATAAATAAATGTCTGTGTAGAGATCTTAAATATCCATTAGTCATTATTGTCGACTCACGCTAGTTTCATTTATTTATTTATTTATTTTATCTAAAAAGCTTTTAATAGCCAATATAAAGATAAAGTTCAATCCCATGAACGAACTCCTTGTTGGGCCACACAATAAGCCCAACAAGCTTGTAATTACAACCCTAAACTATTGTTCTAGGTTCCACTACATGAGCGCCCAGGCCACAGAAAAAAAAAAAAAAAACGACTGAGCCTACACCTTGTACAAATGCTTGTGTGGAATCCTAACTCATGAACAAATAACAATTGATCTTATGGCTATAAAAATTATTTTTCAATAATCATATTGCTTACAGACATATATTTTTGGATTAACATGAATGACAAAATACAATTTTAGACACTTTTTGTTTTTTGATTTTCTTAACTCCAAGGACTAATATGAAATCATACAAATTTAGGGACCAAAATAATAATTCACTCTTTAAGCATCCCAAGTTAATCACTAGTTCCTTGATTTAGTTAACTACTTCAGAGATATTTCGAGACAATATACATAATATAAGTGTAATCAGAGGCGGATGCACTTATAGGATAGTGGGGGCAATTGCCCCCACAAAGTTTTTTTAACCTAGACATATTTAACAAAAAAAATTTGCCCCCATAAAAAAAATAAGTATTGCCCCCATAAAATAATTTTTTAAAATGAATGTAAAAAGTTATAAGAGATAAAAGAGAGAAAAAATTTGTACTAATTTTATCACTTTATCCTTTCAATTTTTACTGTTTTTGCTTCTCTAATTCTAAACACACATAGTGAAATGTTGATTTGTTTTGCTAAGTTTTATCCATTGGAATTTTCTTGTTGAGCTTTTGGGACTTGATAGTCAACTTGAAAATTTTGTTATAGATATTATTTTGATGATCAATTTTCGAAGTTAAATAGGATCATTGATAAGAGTTATAACGTTGACTTGATGGTTGGAAAAGAAGGAATTAAGGGAGGAGGGGGGGAGAGATTGTGGGTTCGAATCCTCCCACTAACATTCTAATAAAAACTAACAACTAACATTGAGTGATAAAAAAAATTAGGATCCTTGATCTTTCTAAAGTGTTAGTGAAAACTAGAAAGCATATTGTGTACCCAATGATATTTTACTTTTGATTTTTGAAGTTAGCTTTGAGTTTGTTCGTGGCAACTACAACGATTGAAACATTTTTCTCTGCAATGAATTTTCTAAAGAATGGAATGCACAATCATACAAGAGATGAATGGTTGAATGATTATATGGTTACATTATAGAATGATATATTTTATAGTATTGACAATAAAAAAAACCATACACTTTCAAAATATGAAAATACATAGAGGGCCATTGTAATTTGTAAAATATTAAGTATTTTGGATTTTTTGCTATAAGATTATGTATTTTATAAAAGCTTATAATACATTTTTGGAAAAGGGATAAAGAGACTAAACTTCATATCGAAGATTAGTCTTATAGTCGTTTCAAAGAACCAAAGTTCATGAGCATATTTTAGGGTCCCATTGAAGAGCCAAAGATTCTAATTACAATAATATAAAAAATAATATTTTTCTTCTGTAAAAAAAAAAAATATTATACACTATTTTTTTGCCCCCACTAAAGAAATTTTATGGATCCGCCACTGAGTGTAATCGTATCCCTCCCACTCCCAGCCTCCCTACTCCCTCTAATGATTATCAAATTGTGCAACTAGCTTGAGCATTTTTTATCTTAATTCTTAAATCAAGACTAGTAGTCATGGAATATATTCATTTTTTACGTATCGCAAGATAGACATTGGGGGGAATCCCTTTATATTCTTGTTTGTAAGCTATTGTCCATTGGTATGCCTTGGACTATGCTCTAGTACAAATATCTTGTTTCCTATATAATATATATAGAATTTGGCATTAAAAAAAAAAACGTATAGAAGAGGTTGTGCAGCTTTCCGATTCTTATCTCGCTTATTCCCTTTCAAATCCTTTTCTATGCATGTTTTCATAGCGTAATGGTTAACACTTCAATATATTCATAAAAGATAAAAAGCTTAACACCTCAATATTTTAGAATTTAGAATATCTTATGTAAATTATTATGAAATCTAGGGTACATGGTTTTTTTTAAAGACTTTTTGACTCATTATCAAAAAGCATGAGAATAAGGTGCAAATTTGTGGAACATGTATTCGTTCTAACTCCTACCTTGACTGAGACATGGGAGATAGTTATTACATATCCTTAAGTAATAACCCTCAAGTATTACGACTTTGTTTGTATACCCATTGAATTCACGTTTATTAATACCTCTGGTTCTAATTATAAGCAACAAAATAACTTTTTCTTTGGTCTAAATTATAAGCAATAATTACTACTCCCTCCGTTCCAATTTATATGACGTTTAAGGTTTTGACACAGGTATTAAGGAATGCAATTAATTTATTGAACTTCCTAGATAACATTAGGTAATTTTCTAATATACCCTTTATCTCTCTAATTAATTACTCATACTATACTACTCCCACTAAGTATTAATTAAGGGTAGTCTTGAAAAAAGATATTTAATGCAGCATTGATTTTGTAAAACGTCATCTATTTTGGAACAAATTTTTTTCTCTAAAACGTCATATAATCTGGAACGGAGGGAGTAGTTTTTAAAGTAAATTTCTTTTGTATCCTTACTTTATTGTTTACTCTATTCCCTATGCACTATGACAACCACTTAAAGTAAAGAGTGATTTTAGAATAAAAATTGAATTTTTGACAGAGTTAATTAAAAAAGCTGTAACAATTATTTTTCTTGGTATTGATGATTTGTCCTATACTACTTATAATTAGGACCAGAGGTAGTATCGTTTAATGGAAAAAACATGTTTTCCAAAGCAAAAAGGGTAACTTAGGTATACTGAAGCTTTTGGATGAACGCTGATTGCATTAAATTAAACTCCTATGCAAACATACTTTACATCAAAGCTTAACGTAGTTATAAATCCTCTTTATATAAATTAGAATAACTATATTAAATGAGATCATTTTTAAGAACTACTCTTCCAACCTTTTTTAAGAAATAAATGATAGTGTATTTTACATTATCATTTGTTTCTTATAATTAAAAATAAACTATCATTTGTTTCTTATAAAAAAAGATCGGAAAAAGTATTATTTAACGAGATCATTTTTAGAAAATTTTCTTCAACAACATTTTAGAGATTTTACTAAACCTCTTATATCTCTTTTAATTTATCCTTTTCATCTTTATTTCTTAATTAAATTGTAATATTTTTTAAAAGAAATTATCAATAATTAAAATAACTTTGTATCACAATATGGATTGTTTATCATACATCTAAAATACAATTTATATGTTAAAAATATTTATTTATTACAAATTTTAATTATAATATAATTTATATATTTAAAAATATTTATTTATTATAAATTTTAATTATATAAAATAAACATTTATCTTATGCATTACATAGGCTAAAATACTAGTTAGATATAATCCTTGTGAATTACACGGATTTTAAAAAATATGAAAATAGAAATTTATAATTTATTATAAATTATTTTCTATAGATAACATTTTAAGTAAAATGTTTATATTTTTTTTAATAAAATCAATAATATAAATTGTTAAACTTTTAAAAGTGAGATTATCGTTAAAAATAAAATATATCAAAGGTAATTATATAGTTGTAATTTTTTTTTGACAAAAATGATATAGTAGTAATTAAGTCGTGAGCAATTGCTATTTTTAAATTATCTAATGAAATAAATTAATTTGAATAAATTTTTAAATAATTGTTGGGAACTAATAATACATTGATCAGAGTAGAACTAGACTTGAATTCCTTAAATAAGATTTTAGGTTCGAGTTTTGTGGATAAAAAAAAGTGATTGGGAAAAGAAACTAAATTAAAGATGGTCAATCAGGTTCTCTAGTAAAGATTAATCATCAATAATATAAAATTTTTAAAACATAATAATAATGAGTAACAAAACTCAATATAATTTTTTTTATCTAACACAAAAGCTACCTAAAATTACTTTAATTCAGAATCAATTCTGGACCTAAAATTAATTTTCCAACATAGAATCAAATATGCAAAAATTTACTTAAAATTATGTTAACAGGTGGTATTTAAAAGTGATTATGAGAATCTAGTGTGAAGCCAAACACACACCGAATAGCTTTGATAGATGGAGTGTCTTCTATTCACTAAAAATTAACGTCCTAACGTTCTTAAGATTAATTATTAATGTATTGTACAAATCCATTCAGTGCAATTATAGATGTTAGAATTTTTCCTTAATTTGTAAGACCTGTACAGGTGGAAAACCAGAAATTATTATCCTGTCCAGATCACCACGTTAGTTGTGATCTTGGTCAATAATTATGTGGCACGTGAATAATTAAATTCATTAACAACATGACTAAGATTAATGGTGTTATCCTTTAACAGAAAGATATGAAATTTAAAATTCTTCTCAATCAATTTAACAGCAAATCTGGTGAAAGATTCAATTTATATAGTCATTATAGCTAGCCACACCAGGCTGTTAACAAACACTCAAGAGATGCAGAAGGGGGATGGCCTCTGATAGTTTGTGCCCCCGATGTAATGGTGTAATACTTTGGTGCATCACAGTTTCTTTGTGATGGATACTAACTCAACAATGCAGAATTGGGAGATTTTGTTTGGGTTAACGTGTTGAGTGTTATCTTAAATATGGCAACAACGTAATTAGGTGGTTATTAAACAAGCACCAAATACTATGATCAACTATGTCCATGAAATACATATAGAATGATGCAGAATGTGAATGTTAGTTGCTATATATAATGAAAATATTTTTAGGCAGGAAGTTGCTCATAATGTGAATCTATTCATTGGAACTGTCCTCAGGAGGGTCAATTTAAGATGAATTGTGGTGGGAGCATTCGTGATCAAAAATTTGGTTATCCATTGATAGGCAGAGGCATGCTAGATTTTTTGATATATATAGTACCTGACTTTATCTCCTTGCAACTGTTGTCAGATGTATATTCTGTTCTGTTCCTTTCTATAGAGGTTATTAATGATAGTTAAAGTGGGCTTTTTCCCACTGTTTTACCAAAAAAATAAAAATCTAACAACATGAATCTTGATGGGCTCACAAAATGAATGGAGCACTAAGGAATTCCTTTGTAATTTAAACGCAAAAATAAATGACATGCAAATAGACTGAAAAAAGAGATAACTTACATATATTTAGGAAGTGAAGTGATATTCGGCCATTTTTTTTTTACTTTATTTTTAAGAATTTAGGTCAAATATAATTTTAGAAAAATTATAAGTAATGGACAAAAAAAATGATAAAATGGACATTTTTTTTGTGAAGAATTAAAAAGTAAATAAAGAAGAATTTTGACATAAAAAAGAAAAAAAAATTGTATAACTTTCCTTCTTCCAAAATTTGTCCTCCAAACACACTCTCAGCGTGTTTGGAACCTTGTATGAAACGCGCGTAACATATTTCCACGTCCATTTCCTTATTGACGTAGAAGCAATAACATGCTGCTTCCAATTTGACGCGGAAAATTACATAGAATTAAAACTAAACATGCACTCTAGTTTCTCAATTTTGGAGAAGCTTTTCCTTTTCTATTTTGAAGACATTCTGATTGTTACTCCTTTTACAATCTCATCTCCACACGCAACTTCTGAATCGATCAACGAGTTTTTAATAGGCTAGGCAGCATCAATTGCAACTTGTGGTGGTGTTGACTTATGTCTATATAACAGCTTTGTGCTTTGGCAAGAGCCAATAGAGTGGAATAGGTGAGGTAAGGTGAATTAGCAAATGATGTAGGCTTCATTAGTAATAGGTACTAGTCTTGGTGGTCATGAATTTGGATTGAATGTGACTCAAAATTAGTTATTCAAGCTTTTAAGAATGTAGACATAGTGCCATGGAAAATTAGAAACAAGTGGAAAAACAACATCACTTTGACTAAGAACATGGATTTCTTGCCGGGACACATCTATCGTGAGAGGAATACTTGTGCAGATACTCTAGCCTCACACGGTAGTTCTGTAGATGGTTTTTGTTGGTGGGACTCCACCCCCAGCTTCATTTATCATTTTTTTGTAAAGGATAAATAAGCTCTTCCTAGTTATAGGTTCTCATAGAGCTTTGTTTTCTTCTTTGTTAGCCTGGGTTTGGCTTTTTGTCCCCCCATGCTCTTGTATGGTTGACCTTTATATTTTTATTATATTCACGGGTGAGCAGCTTGTGACTTTTGGTTGGGGTGGTGTCAACCTAGTTGGGATGACCTGAACCTTTTGCATTTGTTCTCCTCCTTTTTTTGCTTAAAAAAAAAGTAGGCAACAATTGGGTACTAGGCATGGTGGGTCTTGATTCATACAGCAATGACCATGAAATTATACAAAATTGCGTTGATAGCTACTGATACCAGTAGGAGTGCTCAAATTATTTAGTTTTGAAACTAGTTAAGGATAATTGTAACTAACTAGTTATAAAATATCTAGTTAGTTAAAACTAGTTATAAAAGTATAACTGTTTTATTCATTAAATCAAGATGTAGTTATTTGGTTTATTTAACTAGTTAAAAATAATTATAGTTATAGTTAATAACCAGTTATAACTGGTTTTAATAAAAGTTAATTGCCAAGGTTGAGAGGTGTGGTTCTACATGGTGGCATTCTTTCTGGTCTTCGAGTGCTCTGCCATGTGAAGTTCACATTTTGCTTCGACATTTATAAGGTAATATATAGAAGGCTATTGATTAAAAAGAAACATGTGGCTTACACTTGAGTACAAGGTCAGAATACTAAATAATATATTGGCAATATGATATAATGTACTAATAAAAACTGAAGCATGGCACAAATGTAATAAAGACTAACTTTACTTAATTTTAAAATAAAACTTAATTAATTAAAAAAAAAACCAAAATTACACGCAGTTTAAATTAAAGAAACTAAAAATCCAATTAAGATTGAATTAAAAAATCCAATTAATTGTGAAAATATTTTTTAATTTTCATTTTATTTTTTATTTACAAATATTTATATAAAAAATAGTTGAATTTTTCATTATTTTTTATTTCTCATTTAATTTTTAAAAATAAAACAAAATAACATTGAATTAAAAATAAAAATAACATCAGATTATTACAATTTTGCTAATCCAAATCCCAATATTCATGTGGTTATATAACTAGTTTAGGTTATATAACTAGTTTTAGATATAATTGGTTATATAACCAGTTTTTAAAAATAATAATTAGTTATGCCAAATCATAACTAGTTATATAAAACTAGTTATAGTTACAGTTATAATACTCATTTACAATTTAGTTATTTAGTAGTTATAGTTATTGAAATAACTAACTTATGAGCACCCCTAGATACTAGTCATTTGGAGAATGATTATAGAGATTCAAGTTATAATAAAATCATACAAATATTAAAAGCCTTTTGCTTCATTTTTAAGGTATTATCTTTCACATTAATTTTAAACTGAGTTTAAAGATGAAAAAAATTTAAGCCAAATTCTACCTTAAATACATTCAAAATTATACGCAAGTACCTTTTTACAGATGTATAAAATTAAATATCATATTGTTGTGATATTCTTGTATAGGAGATTCCAATATTCTCCACTTTTAGGTAGCCGTTCACATCGAGAGAATCTGGGCTTGCCTTTATGTTTATTGTTTATAGATAGATTGCTAAGTAGGTTACTGTAGACAGTGCATAAAATAACGAGAGGGTCTATCTCAATTTGTTGAGTAGGTGTATAAATTGTTGTAAACCTTTCGATACTTGTCTTTGATTTCTACGAATAAAAAAAAAGACAGTGCAAAAAATAAAGGAAGAGTATATATAAATATATATATATATATATATATTTTTTTTAAATCACATGTATCCTCTATATGAGATGACATAATTTTACTTGAATAAGATAAATTTCTCCTTCTGACTATTTAACAAAATTACATTTTTAAGATTTAAACTTAAAATAACTAATTTCAAGATAAAGTTCACACCTTCGTGGTTCACATTGATACTGTCTCTCTGCACCCATTTAAGTTTAAAACTTGTCCCACTTGAAAAGGAAAGGAGCTGAAAAGAAGTGAATCTATAGATGATTCGAATTAATAGCTAGAATTCTAACTCATTTTTTTTATACTGTTTATCATAAAATCTTTGAGTAATTAATGAATAAACTGGATTGAGCGCACGATTGGTGTTCTGTTTGCAAATAGCACTGGATTTAACCTGGTCATTGTTAGGACTATGAGGAAGGGGGAGTCAGTTAATACAGTTAGAATATTGATTAGTTAGTTAGGGGGTTAGTGAGTTAAATAAATAAGAGGATATAAGGGGTAAGGGTCATTCAGTTCTGTATCATTTGTAATTGAGCATTAGCTCTCTGTGAGAGGAGAAATCCTTTGTGAAGGGAAAACCCTCGGAGGAGAGTTAATCTCTCCCATTTTCTGTTATTCTACAATCACGAAATTCCATTTTCTTTCCTTTCTTCTATTTTCTAATTTGGATTTCTAACAAATTGGTCTGACCTGCTGGATTTTCGAGGGAGAGCTAGTGTTAGAGATAGAGGAAGCGCAAATTTGAGCTAAGAAGGGGGAGCTGCCAGCTTTCATGGGGGCAGACCCATGAAACCTATCAACCGCAATTAGAACTCTTACAGTCTTACTCAAGTTTGATTGCTTTGTAACAAACTTACATTAATTCATCTTGGCCAAACTATTGTTTCAGTAGCCATAAAGTCATACATTACTTAAGAGTGGAGGTCAATGGTAGTTTATAAATATCCTTTCCCTTCAATCCACTAGGACTCCTTTTAGTAAAGACAAAACCGTGACGAACCACTGAATACCAAAGTGACAATACTTCGGATGAGGTGGCCCTAATGATGCCAGAGAATTTGAGTTCGTAACAACTACCATGAACCATATTATCAAGTGACCACCGTAGCCGTGGTCCCTGTTGGCTATCCAACTTTTGTGGACAAAATTGCAAAAGATTTTTCAGCTGTGATTCTTAAAAGATGTACGATCTATTCCAGTGCGGTCGCACAATTCACGTTTCAATGCCCCACTTATGTCCGTACGAATTAGAAAAATAATCAATGGACAGTAGTAAGTGCTATTTAACACAAGAGAGGAAAAGAGAAAAGAGAGAATAGTGTAGACAAGGGATATATAATGTGATAATAATAAGAAAAAAAAGGGGTTAGTGGAATATTTGATATATAACAATGGATCACGGCTAACAATGTATATATATCATTACTCTATGAATTATGATTTTGCGAAAGTCATGTGAACAAAAGCTAATAAATAACTAATAACTAAAGAAAACAAGGAAAGATAATTACCTTTTCAGTGAAAACAAAGCCTCATTCATATATAGCGGCATAGAATATAAGCATGTGCTTATATGTATGATTGGAAGCTTATAACAAATTTCAGTCTCAGAAACTGAGTGTTAACGGAAGAACTCCTCAAATGGAGACGCCATTAGTGATCCGAACGCATACTTCAGAAGCTGACTATTTGGCAGTGAAAAGCTTGAAGGATGTTAAGTTTGTTTGTTGGACAGAAACATTGAAGATATGGAGAATAGCATTCCCAGTGGCACTGTCTGCACTGTTCCAGGTTCTCACAGACTCCTCAACTACCATCTATGCTGGTCATATTGGAGACATTGAACTCTCTTCTATCTCGGTTTACCAAGGTGTCGTCAGTTCCATCTATTTTTACTTGCTGGTTAGCACCTGTTTCACCTCTCTCATTCATCAAAACCTGTGTTTTTGTTTTCATTTGATTTCTGAACACAAAAAAATGAAGTTACCAAATCCATTAATGAGTAACTTAACTGCCTTTATGCCTAATAGACAATTAACATTTTCAAGAAAAGTAAATGTATAGTTTGATTTTTTTTTTCCCATATGTGGAAAATTTGGTGTTTTAGTCCATGTGGAAGAACAATCATTATTATCATTACAATTTTGCTGTATATGATTTGTTGATTTTTTTTTGGGGGGTATCTTATCTAACTTTCATTAGCAAAATTGCAGTTTGGTATGTCATCTGCACTGGCAACATTTTGTGGCCAAGCTTTTGGGGCAAGGCATATTCAGTCTACTTGTATTTATGTTCAAAGGTCATGGATTATACTTACTGCCACTTGCACAATCCTCTTGCCTATTTATGTATATGCCACTCCAATCTTAAAGTTGCTTGGCCAAGATGAAGGAATAGCTGATCTTGCTGGCAGATATTCTATACAAGTAATTCCCTATATGTATTCTTTTGCTATAGTTTTTCCCACCCTGAGATTTCTTCAGGCCCAGAGCAAGGTTAAAGTAATTATGTGCATAGCATTTGTGGTTTTGCTTATACAAAATGGGCTGCTTTACATCTTCATAAATGTATTTGGTTGGGGTACAACCGGCTTAGCCATGGTGACTAACATCATAGGGTGGGTTTATGCTATGGCGTTGGTTGTGTATACCATTGGTTGGTGCAAAGAAGAATGGAGTGGATTTTCTTGGATGGCATTTAGGGATTTGTGGGCATTTGCTAAGTTAAGCCTTCAATCATCTGTAATGATTTGCTTAGAGCAATGGTATATTACATGCATCATGCTCCTTGTTGGTCTACTAGACAATCCTGTGATTGCTGTTGGTTCCTATTCTATTTGGTAAGATGATCAACTTGAACTAATTTGCAGCTGTTTAGATTGGTTGATACACACTTTTTCCATGATTTTCATTCTCCACAGAATTCAATTAAACTCTTTTTATTTCTTGGTATTCCTCATATATTTACTTTAGTATTTTTAGCTTCAATGTTCAGGGTTGGGACTACATGCTGCTCCTTGGAATAAATACAGCCATAAGGTGAGTGACCGTAAAATAAACACATGACAACATCAGTTTTAGGTAAATGAAATCCTACTCAATTTAATTTAGCAGGGGACTACAATTCTGGTGAAATATTATGTCAATATATGGACTACTATTAATTACAAAGGGAACTAAATGTAAGAGGTTGATTATATATTTTTTGTTTAATATTGTCAGCACTCAATTTTGTCTTGATAAATACAAGCAAATACAAAAAAGATTGAAAAATAAAAATAACAAAAAACTAGCAAACAAGTCAATTTAAAGTTGCTTCCTAAAATTCAAAATGTAGTCTTGTTTAATTTGCAACTCAAGTCTAAAAAGAAAAATGAAGAAAAAGAAACAAAAAAAATAATAATTAGAGAAAAGAGAGAAAGTAGATCTCTGTCCGTAGCCTCCTCACTTTTCTCCAAAGCTCCACCCTCCTACTCATAGCTTTTTGTTGAGCCACGGAAAGCACCTCCAAATCTGCAGGAGTTGTCACTAAGGGTGCTCATAATTTAGTTATTCAAATAACTATAACTATATCTATTAAATAACCAAATTACAAGTAATAATTATAACCATAACTATAACTAGTTATGATTTGATATAACTAGTTATTGTTTTTAAAAATTGGTTATATAGCTGGTTATGAATATATAACCAGTTATATTTAAAATCAGTTATATAACGTTATGTATTCATAACTGGTTATATAAACTATTATTTAATCAATTTTGAAAAAATAAAATTTAAAATTGATAAAATTTTCTTTTAACAATATATAAATACATCTTGACTCAATAATATCCAAAACTTTTTAAATATATTTTACAAAAAAAAGGATACTTTTATAATATTCGTGCAACAGCTTCTATTGAATAAAGCAAAAATAGTCACAATTATAATAATTTTTTCGTCTGTAATGGAACTTGATGTCCACACTAAGCACAAATAGATCTCTTATTCAAACTAAATAAATAATTAACTGTTAGTTGTGTCCTAAAAAAATAGATTTGTATAATTAAAAATTGTCATGGAACTTTTGACGAAGGTTTAGATTTTTTTTCCAGATCATTCACAATACTATTCCCACAATTCCTTGATTTTACCATCATGGACATCACAAGAAAAATTAAAAAAATTTCACCTGTTGATATTATGACCATATACTCTCAGAAAATGCCCACTGCACGTAGCACATGCCCCTTCTCCCACTCCAATTAGAACATATGTGCTCCTCAAAATTGTGCCATACAACTCTGCTTGCAATCCAGGCTCCGCTACAACCAGTTATAACTGGTTATAACTGGTTATAACTAGTTATCAAATATAAGTTAACTATTTTTAACTAGTTAAAAAAAAAATCAAAAAACCAAAATTTAACTTGATCAATAAAACAATTATATTTTTATAACTATTTTTAGTTAACCAGATATTTTATAACTAATTATGTACAATTATGTTTAATTGCTTTTATAATCGATTAATTTGAACACCCCTAGTTGTCACTTCGAGTCAGCGGCTACATGCAAGCTAAACAAGTTGGCGGTTCAGGGACCAGGAAGCAGAAGTTGACTTCGCTCTTCACACTTCTCCACACTTAGAAGCTCTCTTTATAACCATACGGAGAAGTTCAGAGGGTGGATCCTTCCCTGCAGACACTCATTTTCCCTCTCACTAGCTCACATATGAACCATGGCTATTCTCTTTTGAGCTCCCATGAATACAACACCGCAAACACTCTCAACCATTCTCACGGGACCTTCTCATACATACAACACTCTTCACTTGAAGCACCCATTTTCTCTGGTTTTTCTTCACTGAACCCACACAGAAACATTGATGTTAATAGCCATTTTTGAGCCACCATGAAAGCTTCACGGTGAACCTCCATCTTTTTTCCTCTCTCACAAAGATCACTGGTTCTTCATGTAGAACCAGAACCAACGAACCCATCCATGGGCGCCAAGTTGCCACCCCATGTACCAGGGATGAAACGATAGAGCAACATTGCCCTTCATCGCACCTTGCAACCCAGCCACAACACCGTGACCATCCTGCCCCAACACCATTTCATGACTCCTCTTCATTTTATGTTGTGTTTTATTATTTTAAGTTTCTTTTTATATTACTTTGTGGGTTGATATTGCTATGAGGTTACTGTTGTGTTATGCTTTATTGTGTCTGTGTTGATAATGTTGTGTCTCATGCTGTGTTAAGTGTCATATTGATTGATGTCTACTTTGCTGATATCACAACGTGCCAGCCTTTGCGTGACTTTTTTCGTTTATATGAACTCTTTGATCTTGTTCCTTTGTTATTTCATTGCTTCGTGTTACTGTGTAACTATGTTATTATCTAATCTGTTTTATTATGTTATTATTTTGGTTTTATTATGTGGTCATGTGAATCTAATTAATATACTGTTTTTTATTGTTTTATTGCTGTTAATATCACTAATTTGAATTCTGATTGTTCACGTTGTTTTTTTTAAAACAAAATTATAAAATAGAAAAAAAAAAGTTAGTTAAAGTAAAAATTGGTTTAACATAAAAATAAAAAATAAAACAAATTTCAGAATAGTTTAATTAGAATCATGCATGTATACTAATTAATAATAATTATAATATTGTTTTCCTAGTAAGAATATTTTATAACTATTAAAATCAAGTTTTACAATTTAACTAAAATTTATGATAACAATATATCTTTATCAGAGGAATGATTAATTGGATGTGACATCCTCTTAATCTTGAATTCTTGAGACACAAGTTGTGACAACTTGATGTCTTCAAACTCTTTTCCAAAATAAAATGTTAAATCAAAATTAAATTGCTTCAAGAATAAAATGGATTGGCTTGGGTGTACACCTCTATCAATTTCATATTTTAGGACGTATGAGTTGTGACAGTTCAGAAATCCTAAAACTTAAAACACAAAAATAAAAAAAGTTAAAAAATGTCAACACATAAATATATATTTTCTACCCCAAAAAACTATTTAACTCTGAATTTTTCATTGCACCTGGAGATATGTAGGAGCAGGAGACCACTTCTGTTGAGCTAAAAAATATAAATTGAAAAGATAGAAAAATACAATAATAATTCTCTCCTTTCATAATAATAATCTTCTCTTTTAAATAATAAAACTTTTCATGCTAATAAGAATAAATAAAATATCCAAAAATGTTATTGTTTGTTTTGAGGGGTAAAATAAATAACTTTAAAGTTATTTAGATTTTGCATATTTAATTAGAGGTAACTGTCTTCATGATAGACGTCGTAGGGTGCTAGCACATTCCCTACGCGTAATTGACTCCCGAACTCAAATTTGGTTTGAATGACCGTTTTCTTTTAAAAAAAGGTTTTTATGTAGTTTTCCTTAATAAACTATGGTGGCGACTCCTCTATTTTTAACTTGTTTTTTTGCCGTTTCGTCATGGCTTTGATTGCAACAGATGACGACTCCACTGGGGACTTTTAGAGAGTCAAGCCTGATTAATTAACTGTGCAAAATTAATGTAACTTTTCTTTATTTATATTACCCCTTTCTTTCTTTTTGTTTGTGGTTTGTATAGCTATTTCTCTTGTGGTTTGTATAGCTATTTGTTTTCTATTTGTTTGTCTTTTGCTTGTTATATTATTGTGATTAAAAAAAGAAACAAAAAAACAAAAAAAAAAACACAAAAAGATGTTTGTTCATTGAACCTTAGGATAGAAGACAATTGTATATCCTTCGTGGTACTTTTCTGGCTGTTTTGTAGGTGTGGGTTTGGGTAGTTCTAGGTTGTGCTCCCTTCACACACCACACTTGCTTACACTTCTTCACACACTTCATAAACTATGGTGGCAACTCCTCTGTTTTTAACTTATTTTTTCGCCGTCCCATCGCGACTTTGGTTGTGACAAATATGTTTATTAGTTCTAACAAATATGGTGAATTTGAACTTTTTCCTTGCATTTCTTTGTTAGTTTTGATGCTTATAAATTTTAAAAGTTTTTAAAATGGTTCTTTTGGCCATATGACATGCATACAGACATGCTATCTCGACTGAGAAATTATTAAGTAGTCCTAAATTACCACATGCTAATGATTCTGACTAGTTTCTATGTGACATAAATTTAAGTTTTTAATTTAAGATAAAAGAATTAATAACTTTTAATTACATATCATGTAGAGATTGATAAGGTTTATAGATCGGGCGGTTGTCCAAGATCATATAATAATTTCTCTACCTTCACGTGCCATTTAAGATTAATCTAGACATGTCATGTCTAGATACATGTAACGTCTTCACAAAAGATAATAGTAATCATTTAAAAAAAATTATAAAGATCAAAATTAATTTATAAGTGTTTGCATAAATTAAAACCAAAATTTGTCAATTCAAATGCAATATTGATGTTGCTTTGTTTAATGAAAACTGTAAGACAGGTTTTGGATGCTGCATTAGAGATTCCTCGGGTGCTTTTATTCAGGCCAAGACTGGTTGGATCAATTCAGTGTTAGGTGTCCTAGAAGGTGAGGCTTTTGCTCTACTACAAGCTATGCAATAGGTACATAACTTTCCTTTTCATTCTGTCATTTTTGAGACAGATTGTAAGTTATTAGTTGATCAAATCAATAAGCAGGAAGCTAATCTCTCGGAGGTGGGGATTCTTATTTCCTGTATTAAGCAACTTCTTCAGATTCATCCTGGTTTTATTATTCAATATGCTAGTAGGAAAAGTAATGAAGTAGCTCATAATTTAGCTAGAATGTCAGTTAGCTTTCCTAACCAACTCATATTCCATTGTACCTCTCAATGTATTGACTTTCTCATTGCAATGGAAATGAATTGAGATTTTTCTGTCAAAAAAAAAAAAAAAAAAACCAAAATTTGTCATATTTAATGGAACCAAAAACATAGACGTAATTTTTTCATGTATTTCTTTCGATTCTTACACTGAGTATCGGTTCAATACCCTCCAAGTGTTCGAGTCTCCAATATGCTTGGCATGTCGCATCCAAGAGCAGCCAAATACTCTTTCTGTGTGACAATGTTCCAGTCTCTCCTCCTTGGTATTCTTTTCATGACTGTCATTTTCTTGAGTAAAGAGGAATTTGACAAAATCTTTACCAACGGTGAGGATATGATACGAGCTGTTGCTGATTTAGCATACCTTCTTGGTGTAACAATGGTTCTCAATAGCGCTTCACAGGCCATGTTAGGTGATTGTTTTCTTTGGCAACTTGAAACATTCATTTCGTAACATACTGTCTCCAGCTCATGAGTGTTTTCCTCATACCATTAATTCTATTTTTTTTAACATTTCCATCGTTGTGGCCATTGGAATTGGATGGTAAGTTATGGTTGGTTATATAAACCTGGCATGTTATTATGTTGTTGGACTCCCTATTGGAATTTTCCTTGGTCTCAAGCTGCATTTAGGGTCAAGGTAACAATGTTCTTGTTATTGGCAATGTATCTTCAATGTCAAAGGCTGCCTATATATACAATATTTATAATGCAATTTGTCTTTGTATCTTTATTTTTCTTTGAAAAACACCACGGTTTGATCTCCAACTTATCAATTATGACTTTTCTTTCCTTCAAATTTACACCTAGATAGTTTTGTGACTTAGGGTCTCTAGGGAGGCACAATGTGCTGCAGTATTCTTCAGATTTTAGTCCTCTTACTGATTATTTGGAAGACCAACTAGTCCAAGGAGGTAACCAACTAAGATTTTTTTGAATAAGCAGTTATTTTTCAGTACTTGATTCCTTATTTTTGTAGTGATGTTCTGTATTCATTTTTCTCTCCTACATATATCCTCTTCTAGAGGTAATTCTTTTTGAGACTTTGACACTAAATGTGGGTATATCTCTTAGTGGATATTTGAAGTTTGGTTCACCACAATGTGGGGAACTAGCTTTCAAGTGTATCTAACTCCTATTATTATATGCTAACTATCTTATGCCTTACACCAAAAAGGGTAACGTTTAGTGAAAGAGGCTAGTCCCCCAACAATGTAGTGTATGTTTGTTTAGGTGTTTAAACCACGTTCAACCTAAAAAGCACACATTCTGAGTTACAGACGCCAAAGCAACTACCCCCTTGCTTTTAAAAAAATGCTGGTTACGTTTGGAAAAATGTTAACCCAAACACACACGTATTGAACTAAGATTTGAATTCCTGTTAAGAGAAGTATTCACATTTATTGTCCGATAGTGTTTCAAACAGAAATGCTTCGATCCTTTAATTGCAAACAAATATGGCTGATGTGAACGTAATTAGGTCACGGAGAGCCCAAAGACCTTGATATTGTGGTCGAAATCGTAGTCGCAAATCTTTATAAAACTTGAAGATATGCTTGATAATTTGTTAAGGGTTTATCTTAGCTTTGTGTTGGGAAATTAAAGGGGTTAAATCACTGGGGAGATCTTCACCAATGGGCTATGAGCACACCACACAAGTGAACTTACACCACTTTCAACTTAAGACCTTAAGGCATTAGGTTTGTTGATTTTTCTCACTTATATGTTGTTCAACTTACCCATTTTTACTCAATGTGAGACTTCACTTTCACACTTGAACTCCAACAATCTCCACCTCAGATGTGAGTCTTAACTTTCGATATGAGGATCCCCAGGCCTGGATCCATTACCAAACCGAGGGGGTTAAATCACTAGGAAGATCTTCACAAATGGATTATGAGCACACTACATAAGCGAACTTGATACCACCTTCAACTCTAAACCTTAAGGGGGCGTTTGTTTCACAGATTTGATTATATTCCTGGAAATGCTATTACTGGGAATATTATTCCCATCAAAGGTGTTTGGTATACACTTCTAATTCCTAGGAATGTTTTTAAATTTATTTTATTTTAAAAACAAAAATATTAAATAAATAAATAAGGCTTAATTGCAAATTTTACCACCAAAGTTTTTTTTACGAATTTTATCACCTAAGTTTTCAATTTTTGCACATTTTACCACTCTGATATTTCACAAAAAAACAGGTTAAAGAATTCATTTTTTTTGTGAAACATTAGGATGGTAAAATGCGCAAAAATTGAAAACTTAGGTGGTAAAATTCATAAAATGATGAAAGTTGGATGGTAAAATTCGTAAAAAAAAAAACTTGGGTGATAAAATTCGCAAAATTATCAAAAGTTGGATGGTAAAATCTGTAATTAAGCCAATAAATAAATGAGATAGAATAAGAGGGAAGTGAGAAATTATTTTAAACATTCATATGGGAATATAAGATTCCTACCTTTTTACATGGAAATAGGAAAATGGAGAAACATGTGTAATATGGATTCCTGGGAATGAGTTATGCTTAGAAATATTTTTTGATTACCTTCTAACAAACATGAGAATATATATTCTCATTTTCACATTTCCGGGAATAAACAAACGCTTCTTAAAGCATTAGGTTTGTGAGTCTTTATCACTTATATGTTGTTAAACTTTTCCATTTCTACTAATATGAAACTTCACCTTCACACTTAAATTCCAACACTTTGGTTTTTCATTGTTAAATGGTGTATTGTGATCAACGTAGCCAATCTCATTAAGCGGGATAAGGCTTTGCTGTTGTTTATCCTATATCTACGTTTGATTTGTTTATATACCAATTATTCTACTATGTTAAAAAATTAGGTTTTTGCTTTTATAATGCATCATGAAGCAACATGTGATTTTCGCTAGAACTTGTATGTATAAACACGACAGGGTAGATGGGACAAATCTATCACTTCTTATTAAAAATTTTAAGATCATGAAAGATATCCTTGATGATTTGATTAGTTCAGGTATGGAGCTATGGATTTATAGTACAATATCATTGGCTGAAAATATTTTTGTAAATGTTGCTTGTTAGCTTGTTCTTTGTATAATTCAAAATATTGGGCCGGATTGTTTAAAATTAAAAAAAAAGTGATTCTAAAAAAGTGTTTTTTTTTAAAAAAAAATGCTTTCTTAAGTAAATAGATTTGTTTCTTAAAAAAAAATAGAAAATTGCTTATTTTCTAAAAGAAAACTTTTTAAAAAAAATATAAATTTAAACAAATAGACTATTTTTTGGTATAAAACCTTTGTAATATGCAATTTAATACTCATAAATCACACAGTGTTTCAATGCAAGTGTATTTGCTAACATTTGGCGCCTTTATTTTTTACAATTCTTTCAACGTATGATTGCAGGTGGAACAAACTGCTCATCGCATGCGAATATGGAGCATTAACAACCTCCATTAGGACGACACAGAAAATGTTATATGCGAGAGAGGAATGCCAATACCGTAGTTTTTAACATTTTTTTTTTGACATGCTCTTTATTTTTAACTAGTGTGTAGTGACCTGTGCATCGCACGGATTATAAATTTTATTCATTATATATATATATATATATATATATATATATATATATATATATATAATCTGTCAATAATATTATAATTTATTAAATTAATTCTAATTAAAGTCATTTTTTAAATTTATTCTAACTAAAAACAAAACAAAATAAGTAAAAAAATAATATAGATAAATTTATATTAAAATATTCAACTAAATTTATTGAGATAATAAACGAAACAAAAGAAGTTTACAATATTTCTAAAACTCCATAGAACAAAAGTAAATCAAGTATTACCATGGATTACAAAATATGTTGTCTATCACCCTTTGGTTTAACATACTATACTTCTTACTAATTTTTTATTGCAAATTTTGAAAAACTCTAGTCTCACGTAGGCAATAACACTTGAATAAGACTCACAAGTCATAACAATAATTTCACTATCATAAAGAGGAACTTATTAATCAATGTAATAATACATTTAAATATATTTTTAGTGTCTAAAATTTGGGATAACTTTGTTTTTAGTTCTCTAAATTTAAAATTGATCTTTTTAATCATTGTAATTAAAAAAAAGTTTGTTTTACTTCTTATGCTCAAATACCGGAAGACATTTTACTTATGTAGCTAACGGATTATAAGTTGTTTACATAACAATCATTTTGATTTCACATTCTTACTATTAAACACACTACCACATGTGTGTTTCCTTTCAAAGTATTCATTTTGACAGTGTTTGACTACCAACTTTTGTGGACAAAGTTGTAAAACATTCTTCACTACATCACTATAAAATTTTCTAGTTGTGATTCTTTTCTTGTAAGATGCTTGATTCAGAATTATTAGAATCGAAACGGTGATCTATTTAGTCATAGTATTGGATCACGGGTTGAAGAGATAGGTCATTAATTGAATCACATAAATATATAATTAAAATATATAATTAATTTATAAATTTTTATATATACAAGAAAGACAAAAGTAGTGATTAAAAAAGTAAGAGATATTTGTACAATTACACGAAACTTTATAGGTGTTGTTCTAATTTTCTCTATATATTATTTATTACTAATATACCAAATAAATAGCTTGGTTTAGTGGCGCTAGGGACAGAGCCAGACTCCCCTAACAGGGGCCGAGTATAAAATTAAATTTTTGTTAATAAATATTTTTAATTCTACATAGATATTTTAATAAATATACATGTATCAATTTTCATTAAAATATTAATCACATAAATAATTTATCGACACATCTTTTTGAATGTGACAAAAATTATCTATAATTGAATATTATATTAAACTTTTTAGTAATTTTTCAAAAGAAATATTTTTTAAACAAAAATTAGTATAACAAGCACTATTTTAACACATTAAAAATTATTTTAACAAAAAAGGAATAAGCAAATTGTTTTAATTAAATTATATTTTGCTTTCTCAAAATTTATACATTAGTGTGTTTAGATCTTTTCACTTAAGTTAAAAAGCACATAGTCTCACAAACAATGTCCAGGAAATGAGAACGAGAGGGGAGAAAAACAAAAAGAATATACAAAGAATTGGATTATGATAGAAAAAGAGAATATTTTATATTAGTGTCCATAAGCTTGTCAAATACTACTATTAATAAAAACTTCTAATTTTCAAATCAATATAAATGAAACACAAATTATTGTTGGATTGTAAATGCAATCAATTATTAGTAACAACAAATTATTGTTATCTTTAAAATAGTAACAACAAATTATAAAAGAAAAGGTTATTAAAAGGAAAAAAAATTAGTGATATTATGATATCTTGTTTAAAAAGAAAAAAGAAAAAATGCAATTATCTTCCCAGTGAATAATATAAAAAAGGAAATAAATGTTCATTAAAAATAAAATAAAATAAAATATCATTGTCCATATCTACACTGAGTACCCAACACCATCACCCTCCCCCAAACAACGGAGGCAGCGGTCAGTACGTTCGGTGGTCTGAAGGTCCATGGCAGAACAAACGGCAGCTGGTGTGTGGGTTTGGTTTGAACTTTGAAGCGCAAGCCAGTAACTGTGCGTGTGATGATGGTGGCTTATAACCTGTGCTGTACCATATTACCTGTTATTGGCGGTTATTTTGCTGGTCCAGGGTGGTCCATATGTTATCATTGTCCAGGGTAGAATTCACCGATTGGTTGGAAAGTCATGTCAACAAAAGCTGATAAGTGAGGAAGACAAGGAAATAATAATAGTGTTACATTTTGAGCAGTAAGTAAGGGAAGAATAACTCCACAGATGGAGACGCCATTAGTGATCCAAACGCATACTTCAGAAGCTGACTATTTGGCAGTGGAAGGGTTGAAGGATGTTAAGTTTGTTTTGTGGACAGAGACAGTGAAGATATGGAGAATAGCATTCCCAGTGGCACTGGCTGCACTGTTCCAGGTTCTCATGGACTCCTCAACTACCATCTATGCTGGTCATATTGGAGACATTGAACTCTCTTCTATCTCTCTTTACCAAGGTGTCCTCAGTTACATCAATTTTTACTTGCTGGTTAGCACTTGTTTCACCTGTGTTTTTGTTTTCATTTCATTTCTAGACACGGAAAAATTAAGTTATCAAATAAGTCCCTTTATGCCAAAAGACAATTAACATGTACACTAGCAGGAAAAAGGAAATGTACAAATTGTGACTTTTCCTTTATTTTCCCACATGAGGAAAATTTGCTGTTTTAGTCTTTATTTATTATTATTATTTTGTCATACATGATTTGTTGATATATATTTTTTTTAATCTTATCTAACATTCATGTGCAAAATTGCAGTTTGGTATGTCATCTGCCCTGGCAACACTTTGTGGCCAAGCTTTTGGAGCAGGGCAAATTCAATATACTTGTACTTATGTTCAAAGGTCATGGATTATACTTACTGCCACTTGTACAATCCTCTTGCCTATTTATGTATATGCCACTCCAATCCTAAAGTTGCTTGGCCAAGATGAAGGAATAGCTGATCTTGCTGGCAGATATTCCATACAAGTAATTCCCTACATGTTTTCTTTTGCTGTAGCTTTTCCCATCCAGAGATTTCTTCAGGCCCAGAGCAAGGTTAAAGTTATTATGTGCATAGCATTTGTGGTTTTGCTTATACAAAATGGGCTGCTTTACATCTTCATAAATGTATTTGGTTGGGGTATAACCAGCTTGGCCATGGTGACTAACATCATAGGGTGGGTGTATGCTGTGGCTTTGGTTGTGTATACCATTGGTTGGTGCAAAGAAGAATGGACTGGATTTTCTTGGATGGCATTTAGGGATTTGTGGGCATTTGCTAAGTTAAGCCTTCAATCATCAGTAATGATTTGCTTAGAGCAATGGTATATTACATGCATTATGCTACTTGCTGGTCTACTAGACAATCCTGTGATTGCTGTTGGTTCCTATTCTATTTGGTAAGAAGAACTAATTTGCAGCTGTTTAGATTGGTTATAATACATTTTTTTTGCATGATTTTTATTTTCCACTGAATGAATTCAATAAAACTCTTTACATTTCTTGGTATTCCTCATATATTTACTTTTGTAATTTTAGTTTCAATGTTCAGGGTTGGGACGACATGCTGCTTATTGGAATAAATACAGCCATAAGGTGAGTGACTATTGTTGGAAAGCCGCCTTAATTGCGGTCCCCCTAGCCCGCCTTAGTTGCGGCCTCTTTGGGGTTGCCTTAATTGCAGTCTCTTGGGTGGTGGTTTAGTCCCAAACCCACATTCTAAGAACTATAAAATAAACACATGACAATATCAGTTTTAGGTAAATGAAATACTACTCAATTTATCAGGGGACTACAATTCTGGTGAAATATTATGTCAATATATAGACTGTTATTAATTACAAAGGAAACTAAATGGAAGAGGTTGATTATATATTTTTGGTTAATATGTTTAATAGTTCCAACAAATATGGTGAATTTTAATTTTTTTTCCTTGCATTCCTTTGTTAGTTTTGATGCTTATAAATTATAAAAGTTTTATAAATAGTTCCTTTGGCCATATGACATGCATCTAGACATGCCACCTCCTCATGCCATTTAAGATTTATAACTGACGTGCCATGTCTAGATACATGTTACATCATCACAAAAGATAATGGTGATCATTTTAAAAAAAATTCATAAGGATCAAAACTAATAAGAGTTTACATAAACTAAAACCAAAAATTTGTCATATTTATAGGAACTAAAAACATAGACATCTATTTTTCATGTATTTGTTTTGATTCTTACACTGAGTATCGGTTCAATACCCTCCAAGTGTCCGTGTCTCCAATACGCTTGGCATGTCGCATCCAAGAGCAGCCATATACTCTTTCTGTGTGACGATATTCCAGTCTCTCCTCCTTGGTATTCTTTTCATGACTGTCATTTTCTTTAGTAAAGATGAGTTTGCCAAAATCTTTACTAACAGTGAGGATATGATACGAGCTGTTGCTAATTTAGCATACCTTCTTGGTGTAACAATGGTTCTCAATAGTGCTTCACAGGTCATGTCAGGTGATTGTTTTCTTTGGCAACTTCAAACATTCTTTTTTTAACATATTTTCTCCTGCTCATGAGTGTTCTGATATTATACCAATAATTCTATTTTTCTATTTGTCTTTTTTTTTTTTTTTTTTTTTTTTTTTTTACATTTCCATAGGTGTGGCCATTGGAAGTGGATGGCAAGTTATGGTTGGTTATATAAACCTGGCATGTTATTACATTGTTGGACTCCCTATTGGAATTTTCCTTGGTTTCAAGCTGCATTTAGGGGTCAAGGTAACATTGTTATTGTTATTGTAAATGTTTCTGTACTTCAATGTCAAAGGCTGCCTATTTATAGAATATTTACCATGGAATTTGTCTTTGTATCTTTAGTTTTCTCTGAAAAACACCACGGTTTGATCTCCAACTTATCAATTATGACTTTTCTTTCCTTCAAATTTACACCTAGATGGTTTTGTGGTTTAGGGTCTCTGGGGAGGCACAATGTGCGGCAGTATTATTCAGATTTTAGTGCTCTTACTGATTATTTGGAAGACCAACTGGTCTAAGGAGGTAACCAACTAAGATTTTTTTTTGAATAAGCAGTTATTTTTCGGTACCTGATTCCTAATTTTTTTAGTGATGTTCTGTATTCTAATTATTTCTTTCCTCAACATAAATCCTCTTTTGGAGGTAATCCTTTTTGAGATTCTGACAATAAAATGTGAGTACATCTCCTAATGGATATTTGGAGTTTGGTTCATCACATTATGAGGAACTAGCTCCTTCAACTGTATCCAACTCCTGTTGATATATGCTAACAATCTTATGCCTTACACCAACGGGGGTTGCGTCTAGTGAAAGAGGCTAGGCTAGTCCCCCAATAGTGTAGTGAACTAAGATTCAAATTCCTGTTAAGAGAAGTGTCCACATTTATTGTTAATAGTGTTTCGAACAGAATTGCTTCGATCCTTTACATTGCACAAAATGTGGCCAATGTGATTGCAATTGTGGTGATGGAGACCTTGACATTGTGGTCGAAATTGCAGTCACAAATCTTTCTAAAACTTGAAGATATGCTTGATAATTTGTTCAGGATTTATCCTATAGCTTTGGTTTTTAATCGTGTGTGTGATCAATGTAGCTGATCTTGTCAAGTTAGATAAGACTGCTGTTTTTTATCCTATAGCTAAGTTTGATTTGTTTACATAACAATTATTCTACTTAGTTAAAATATTAGGTTTTTGCTTTTATCATGCATCTTGAAGCGACATGTGATTTTCGCTAGAACTTGTATATACAAGCAAGACAGGGCAGACGGGACAAATCTATCACTTCTTATTAAACTTTTCAAAACCTTTAAAGATATCCTTGATGATTTGGTTAGTTCAGGTATGGAACTATGGATTTATAGTACAATATCATTGGCTGAAAATATTTTTGTAAAGATATCCTTGCTTGTTTGTTTGTTTTCTATATAATTCAAAATCTTTTCTGGTATAAAACCTTTGTAATCTGCAATTTAATACTCATAAATCACTCGAGTGTTTGTGTTTTAATGCAAGTGTGTTTGCTTGCATTTGGCATCTTTATTTTTTCAGTGTCTAGTGTAACGTATGAGGAATATATGATTGCAGGTGGAACAAACATCTCATCGCATGCGAATATGGAGCATTAACAACCTCCATTAGGATGTCACAAGAAATGTTGTGAGAGAGGGGAATGCCAATATCGCAGTTTTTAACATTTTTTTTTTGTTGAAACACTCTTTATTTTTAATATGGTAGTTATTTTTAAATAAAGTTTTAAATTGCCAGAAATTGTATTTGGATCGCCACTAATCAGGACAGTTGATTGAAAGTACAGGAAAAAAAAACATTTTTTCTATTTGAATACCTAATTTTGGCAAAGAGCCTGTTTGGATACATCCCAAAAGAGCTTCTAAGAGCTTCTCTATTGGCATAAGCTCTTTAAAATTTAAAAGTGGCGTTTGGATGAGTATTTCTTTTTTCAGCTTTTAAAAAAGCCAAAAGCTGTCAGTAGAGCTTTTCCTGAAGCTAAAAATTTTGAGCTTCTCCAACTTTCAGCTTTTCGGGAAGCTGTTGCTATATTTTTTGCTGGACAAAAATGATTTCATGAAAATTCGAAAAAGACAATCATGTCCTACACTTTTGATCGCACTCTCGCTCTCTCTCTTGGGTTCCGTTCAATCTCTCTGTTCTTCAGTTGCAATCACCGCTCGAGGTATTCCTCATTTCAATCTCATTCTGTGATTACAATATTCTGTGATTTCAGTCTCCTCCTATTGTTATATGTTGTGAATTGAATCTCAAGTTCTTTATTTTTGTTTTTGATTTGGATGCTATTTGAATGATTGGTGTGCCTCATTAATTGTATCATTCTTAATTTCTGAGAGTTTGTTTGTTTCTGATTTGTATTCTATTTGAATGATTAGGGGTGCATGGTGTGTGTTGTGGTTCCAAGAGAGTGACGAAGAGGAGATGAGATTCTTGTGAAGAAAAAATGAAAGTGAGAGGGTCCAAGAAAGTGCCTTGTCTTCATGAGTGAGAGAAAGGAAATGGGACTTGTGTGTGTGATTTGTATTTCTATATCTGTGTTGTAATGTATCATATCATATACCTACACTAAGTTTTTCGGTTCTTAACTTGATTTTTATGCCATGATCTTTTGGTTGGAGTTCAGCTGTGGCTTCTTTTTTCTTGCTAATTAGTTCTTTTAGACCTAAAGATTTTTTTGCTTGGTCTTGCTCCTTGTAGTCCACTGCCAAAAGGGGTTAGTGGAGATTTATTCTGCTAACTATTTACTAATTGGTCGTGTTATGATTAACGTAGGAAAGTGTTAGATTGAAGAAAATAAATTTTGATACCTCGATCCTTTGTTGATTTCGGTCAAGTTACATTAAAAGGGGTGAACCTGAATGAATTTGGATTATTGAGAGGATCTGATAGATGAACATGGGATTTTGAGTCATGCAAAGGATTAGTGAAGGCATGTGGTCTTGAATTGTAAGGAAAATAGTGTGGAAATTTTAACAAAGGGAATGAGTTAGTACTAATAGCTAGAGATAATAGCATAGCCTTAATTTTGCCCTTTTAGTTGACAGCCACAAGTGAGTTGCAGCCTTGATGATTCATTATGTTTATCCTTTATTGATTAATGATATTATGATTGGAGCATGAATGTGTTGAATAGAAAAGAAGAATAAGATATTTTTCCACCTTGGCTCCGTGACGAATTTGGCTAAGCTATAAACATGAATCACTTGAAATGAAGGAGAAGTTCTTTGTTTTTGCTGTCATACAGAGCTGCTGCCCTGCATATTATTTGACACTTCAAACCATGATTTTTATGTTCTTTATTATGCATTTATAACGCTTAATGGTTACCATATGATTCCATGTGTGTTGGATGACTAAAGACACGGGGACTCTAATCAAAATATCTATCTACAGACTCTTGATGGCTAATGGTAGAAAAGTGCTCATAGATCCATGCTTGTAAAACTATTAATAAATTTAATTTATGTAAAATAATGTGTCTTAGGAAGCGAAAATAAAAAATAAAAAGGGGACCTATAGCTGCATAGCAGAGTCATGTATCCTCTTATCTAGCTTGTCTGGTGCAGGCTGACAATGCTCAACTGATCATAGAAGATTGATAGCAGTGAAGAACCCCACACATATTGCCCACAATGTTGTGGATTGTGGAATAGATCTAGGTAAAAGTCGAGCACGTGCATTAGAATCTTATCTGTAAAGATGGTGCAACCCACTTAGGATGTGTTTGGAATAGCTGTAAAAATTAGATTATTTCAATAATCAATTATATGTATAATTGATTATTGTTATAATCGATTATAATAAGAATTAATTTTTCTTTGGATAAGTTTGTTGAAAAGTGATTTAAAAATAATTAATTTCGTTTGGATGCAACAAAAAATTAGCTTTTGCATGAGTGTGAAAACAGCTGAAAAAAAAAACTGTTGAAAAATAATTATAGGCTACAAATTTTCAGCTTCATAAAAATAACTTATTTTTAATTTTTTTTTTCAAATTTAAGCTAGATTTCCAAACATCTCGCTTTTTATATAAACAACTGAAATGATCGGAAAACAGCTGAAATTATAATTTCCCCAACATGCTCTGGATGTAGCAAATATAAACTCTCTCTCCATATACATGACCTAGTCACTGTCCAAGACAATTTGTTTAAATAAAAGTTTTTATGTTTGACATCTTAAATTATGTATCTAACACATCCATTAATTGTGGATTAACATATTTCAATGCATCTTTTGAATGAAGAAGTTGAAAATCATAAGGGACAGAACCAATAAATCTATTAAAAAGGGTCTTCTTTTTAGTTTTTAATTATCTAAATATCTAACTTTTAATAAATAATGACTTTTACAAAAATATTTATTGTTTTCACACATAAAGTTAAAACTAACTTTTATTTCAAATGATAAAAATAA
This sequence comes from Pueraria montana var. lobata, assembly GCA_026413185.1. Taxonomy (NCBI): domain Eukaryota; kingdom Viridiplantae; phylum Streptophyta; class Magnoliopsida; order Fabales; family Fabaceae; genus Pueraria; species Pueraria montana. Next base: position 80,333,978 of record CM048648.1, read on the forward strand.
GGAAATGTAATAAAAATTATTGAAAAATTCTATTTCAAATGATAAAAATTTCTCTAATTTTAAAGATATTGATTATTTTAAAAAAATTAAGGAAATATAATAATTATTGAGAAAATGGACTATGCACCGACAGTGTAAAATAATTTTACACGGTTATCTAATCACAAACCACCATTTATGATAAGTCTGTTAACGTTTACAAAGTTATCTTAAAAGTTATACCAACAATAATTTGTGATTGGATGATTGTGTAAAGTTGTTTTACACTATCCGTGCATCATCATTAAACTTATAATTATTTCTTAAAAATATAACAATTAATTGTCAAATATATATAGATATACTAAATTGTTGAATAGCCTGTATAAATATTCTATCTACTTGTCAATTTTGTTTATTATTGTTTTTTAATTTGTTGAGATAATAAACGAAATAAAAGAAGTTTACAACATTTCTAAAACTCCATAGAACAAAAGTAAATCAAGTATTACCATGGACTATAAAATATGTTGTCTGTCGTCCTTTTGGTTTTTTTTTTTGTCTGGGTAAGAGAGCACGTGTGTCTCCCAATCCACTGGGTCAGAGACTAATCATGCTCGCGGTGTATGGCTGTCGCTGGTCCAAGAAAATTTTGCACATGGAGGGAATCGAATACGAGTTCTCCTGCTAAACAGATCATTCCCTCATATGTGAACGCAGCGGAGCCTTACACAACTGCGCCAATCCTATGGCCTCTAAATTTAAAATTGATCTTTTTAATCATTGTAATTTTAAAAAAGTTTGTTTTAGTCCCTCTGCTCAAATACTGTTAGACATCATTGTACTTACGTAGCTAATGGATTACAAGTTGCTTACATGGCAACTCACTTTGATTTTACATTCTTACTATTAAACACACTATCACATGTATGTTTCCTTTCAAAATATTCATTTTGACAGCATTTGAGTAGGACGTTTGGGTAGAGGGACTAAAACAATTTTTTTTTCTTCAAATTATAGAAACTAAGGAATTAAAAAGATCCATTTTAAATTTAGAAGATAAAAACACAAACTTATCCTAAATTTGAGGGATAAAAAATATAAATCATAACAGTAATCGAAATTTATCAAATCCTACAACAATAACTAGGGCACACGCCTGGCCCTTTAAATCCATCCTTGCAAGTCACCTCTCCCTTTAGCTCATGTGCAGATAATATTGCAATTCTTTTACTGTTACTGAAACTTTTTGTGGACAAACAATAATTACAAAAACGTTGCCAATCCAACTTTTGTGGACAAATTAAGTTGTAAAACACTCTCCACTTAGTCCACTACATCACTCTCAAATTTTCTAACTGTGATTATTTTCTTGTAAGGACACAATTCATGTTTCAATGCCCCACTCACGTTGAAAAGTCATGTCAACAAAAGCTGACAAGTGAAGAAGACAAGGAAATAATAAAAGTGTTACATTTTGAGCAGTAAGTAAGGGAAGAACAACTCCACAGATGGAGACGCCATTAGTGACCCAAAGGCTTACTTCAGAAGCTGACTATTTGGCACTGAAAGGGTTGAAGGATGTTAAGTTTGTTTTGTGGACAGAGACAGTGAAGATATGGAGAATAGCATTCCCAGTGGCACTGTCACAGCTATTTCAGTTCCTCACAAACTCCTCAATTTCCATCTATGCTGGTCATATTGGAGACATTGAACTCTCTTCTATCTCTGTTTACCAAGGTGTTGTTAGTTCCATCTATTATCACCTGCTGGTTAGCATATTCTCACCTCTCCCATTCATCATTTGTTTTTCTTTTTTCATTCGATCAGTTCCATCTATTATTATTAATATTATTATTTTTTTCATATATGATTTTTTGAAACTTTTTTTTTTTTTTTAATCTTACCTAACATTCATGTGAAAAATTGCAGTTTGGTTTGTCATCTGCCCTGGCAACACTTTGTCTTGATTACAATTGGAATTGACGTGCACTATTGTCTTGATTACAAATCATTTTCAAATATTCCCATATTTCTTTTGCAGTAGAGAATGATCTCAGATTGCCCACCATATGTGGTTCAACTGAACCTAATATCCAAGATATGATTCGTGCATCTTCAGCCTCCCATGTTTGAAGTTCCGGGTTGGCTTTAGGAGCTGGACTGGACCCATCAAGATGCCCCCACAAATCCTTCTCTTTCACAAACATTTTGAATTGAAACTCCCAACTAAAATAATTCTTCCCATTGAATCGAACAATGGAATTTTCTCCAGACATGATTAACCTAGAGGAACGAATTCCCACCAGACAAGATTTCAAGAATCTGAACATGTAACAAGAACCCAAAACAATTGGGTTGGATGCGAAAGCTCCTAGAGCAGAATGAGAGACGTGGACTTTTAGGTTTTAGAGCTGATGCTCTGGTACCATATCAAAATTTACCGAATGCCTCTCATTATGGAGAGAATCCCATTAAATAATAATCTTTAACATTATACAAGGAAACTTTGCCTATTGCTATACAAGGAAACTTTGCCTAATACATGACTAATTTACAGCTATTCACATCTGTCAATTAATGAAATAAAAATAGCAAGTAAATAAGAGAGTATTGTAGAGAAATTATAGGAAAGCAATAAATCAAAGATTTAGCTAAATAGAGAAAGCAATAAATCAGGGATTTAGCTAATCCCGTTGACAATGAAAATGTTGGTTGTTTGTTTGTTTTCTTTATAATTCAAAATTTTTTCTTGTGTAAACCTTTGTAATTTGCAATTTAATATTCATAACTTACTCGAGTGTTTCATTATGCAACATTGTTTGCTAGCATTTGCAGCCTTTATTTTTCAATGTATAGTGTAACCTATGAGGAACATGACCACCGGTGGAACAAACAGCTCATCGTATGCGAATATGGAGCATTAACAACCTCCGATGGGACGTCATGGAAAATGTTATACGAGAGAGAGGAATGCTAATACGATAGTTTTTAGTATATTTTTGTTTATAAACTCTTCATTTTTAAATGAAATCTATTATACTAACTAGTCGTTGATCCGAGTGATACTGGTCTTAATCTCCTTAAGCAAGTCGGGTCCGAAATTGCAAACAAAGAGGATACAGAGGTGAGTTCTACTATCTTAGATGATGATTTTCAATGTCACTCGAATTTTTTCCATTTTGCAGATCTAGCATTTTGATTATGAAATTTGAATTATGAATTTTTTAATCTAAAGAAAATAAGAAAATAAGCAGAAGTTAATAGTTTAAAAAAATTATGAAAGATTTCATTCCCCCATGCCAATTCATATTAATAAAGTACAAAATAATACAATGGTTTCAAACAATATTTTATTTCGAATTGCAATTCAATATTTTAGTTTTTTAAAGTATTTTGTATGATATTGTTGCCCCACCCTAGGCATTTTAAGTAATATTGTAAAAGTCAACAAACTTACCTACATGGTGAGTTGTGATTAGACGGTGTAAAACTTTTTTACACTGTCAGTGCATTGCCTATTTTCTCTTAAAAAAATTAAGGCATATTTTTAAATGGAATAGTAAAACAAAATATTTTAAAAAAATTAAATAGGATTACATTATAATTCATTTGTATATGTGGTTGCTAAGAGATGATAACATACAATATACCTCTAAATTTGATTTGCAACACGTGATGATCGATAAAGATAATATATAATAATTTCAATACAACTCCTTAAAATATTTGTGCTAGATAAACGTACAAGTAAAATTGAATTCAAAGTCACACATGTAAAATGATGCAGGAAAAAAGTTTCTTAAAATGAGTTCGTGCATGTTTTTTTTTTTTTTTTGAGCAGAGTTCGTGCATTTAAGTAACTTTTAACTATGTAATTTTTTGAAACCATACTTGGTTTGTTTCAATATAAAGTCTATTGCTAAATCCTTTGTAACCCAATAAAAAAGATCATATTGAAAATATGTAATGATATTTCAATATTTATTTTAAACTATTTTCACAATCTTAATAATAAAAAATAACATATTTTTCTTTAAATACCAAGGCTATTTATTCACTTTAGTTGAGAAAGTTACAACATGATAAAAGTACGAAAATGACATATATTTTTTGTTCATTTATGCTAGCGTGTCAACCTTACAATCATCAATGATGTTTTGAACATATATTAGTTTAAATTGTTCAATTTGATTTGGGCATATATATATATATATATATATATATATATATATATATATATATATATATATATATATATATATATTACAATCATCAATGATGTTTTGAACATATATTAGTTTAAATTGTTCAATTTGATTTGGGCATATATATATATATATATATATATATATAGGAAAAATCAAATGATACTGGTGTAACTTACATAAATTGTTACGCCATTCAATAACTTTTAATTGGATGATGTTTTATTAAAATCCACCGTTGGATTGAAAGTTCCTTCTACATAGATCATGCATACAAAATTTCATATTAATATAAAATTATTTGCTACCTCATTCATATAGATTAAAATCGATGTAATAAATTTTTTTCAAAATATAATAAAATATGGATTATTTGATTACCTTCTTATTGTTGTTCAATTTTAACAAAATTTGATATAGACAATTTTGGTAATATGTAAATATAATTCTACGGTTGGATCGATAAAAATCCCATTATATATCAAGTTATTCATTTTTTTGTTAAATTTTTATCTTAAACATAGCTATCGATAGATATGCAAAAATTTATTCCAAGAACCTTTCATCTTCCCTCATGATTCATCTTCTTTGTCATTGCATTTAAATGCAAATGCTTTTTCTTCAAAGGATTAGAGAAATTAAACAAGTTTTAAATATTTTGGATCATTTCAATTTATTTATTCTCTTAATTGGTGTATTTAAAATTTTATTTTCAGTAGGTGTTTGCATTAATAAAGATGAGCTTTTAAAATGTACACCAATAATGAAATAAATAATGTTGTGCAATAGTATATGATTCATCCATGTGCTATAGAGAGAGAGAGTTGAATTACATTAGAGATATTAAATGTCAAATTATTGCTGTAAATATTGTTTCAATGTAAAGACTAAAAAATTTACAATAATATGCTTACATCGCATAATTCAAAAAAATCATATTTAAAACTAATGCATCAACTAATAAAATACCGTAATATTTCTTTTTGGTCGGCAATAAAATACCTAATTAATTTAACCATACTTTTTAACATAGTTTTAAAAATCAGAACAAATTGGTTGATTGGACCGGAAACCGGTGGTTTAACCGATTCGATCTAATTATCGGATTGTTCATGTTATTGACTCGGCACGATGCAGTGTAATCCAATTGAGTTTCAGATTCAACCAACGAACCAGGATTAATATGACCCAGACCGGTCATGCTTTTTATTATTTTATATTTTTATGCGTGGCGCAGTACATTAAAGTTGGCTGGTTCGCGCTATCCAAAGTTTTAAAGCCGCACGAAAGCCATGTTCTAGGATTATCCTTCGATAGAGTACATTAGTCTATTTTAAGCAAACAAACTTTTCAAGGTGATTTTCTTGTTTGGGTCAAGTGGATGGAAATGATTTTTCAATGGAGAAAGTGGGCTCAACCAAATAAAACCTGGGAAAACTATATTTTCTCCCAAAGACGAAAATTGCGGCAATAATCTCTCTTACACTTATTACAAAACTCAACCACCACGTTTTTGGAGGGCTTTTACACCAACCCATCCTTCATACACACAGAAGCGGGAGCATAGGTCATAGGTGGGCCTATATATATAGTCCTTCCTTCTCATTAGAATATCATGATATAAAATAAAATTTTCCACTACATTACTAAAATTTTATCCACTACATTACTCTAAAATTGTAAAAGATTATCCACTACATTACTCTAAAATTTTCCAGCTGTGATACTTAAAAGTTGTATCAAATGATTTATTGCAGAGCCGTCGTACAATTCACGTTTCAAGGCCCCACTTGTATAGTTAATTCCGTATGAATTAGGAAAATAATCAAGCCAACAAAGGTTGGTCCAGTTGGTAAGGATCGGATTTATATCCCACAAGGACATGTGTTCGAATCCTACTGCCGATGTGAGGACCTTGTTGGTGATGATCTGTAAATACCTCTGTAAGCGTTCATTGTTGGAGGATACCTGTGGTCTAGAAAAAAAAAAAAAAAAAAGTGCTTATATATATGATTGGAAGTTTATAACAAATTTCAGTCTCAGAAACTGAGTGTTAAGGGAAGAACTCCTCTAATGGAGACACCATTAGTAATCCAAACGCATACTTCAGAAGCTGACTATTTGCCAGTGAAAAGCTTGAAAGATGTTAAGTTTGTTTTGTGGACAGAGACAGTGAAGATATGGAGAATAGCATTCCCAGTGGCACTGTCACAGCTATTTCAGTTCCTCACAAACTCCTCAACCTCCATCTATGCTGGTCATATTGGAGACATTGAACTCTCTTCTATCTCTGTTTACCAAGGTGTCATCAGTTCCATCTATTTTTACTTTCTGGTTAGCACATTCTCATCTCTTCTATTGATCATAAACTTGATTTTTTTTCCATTTGAGTTCTAAACACAGAAAATTGAAGTTACCAAATCCATTAATGTGTAATTTAACTGTCTTTATGCCCAAATGACAATTAACACCAGCAAGTAGATGTGTGTTTTGATTTTATTTGTTTTCTCATATGCAGAAAATTTGGTGTTTTAGTCCATATACGAAAGAACAATTATTAATTTTTTTTTACTCAAACAATTATTAATGTTATCATTGCTATTTTTCCATATGTGACTTTTTTTTTTTTTTTTTTTATCTTATCTATTATTAATGTGCAAAATTGCAGTTTGGTATGTCATCTTCCCTGGCAACACTTTGTGGCCAAGCTTTTGGAGCAGGGCAAATTCAATCTACTTCTATTTATGTTCAAAGGTCATGGATTATACTTACTGCTACTTGTATAATCCTTTTGCCTATTTATGTATATGCCACTCCAATCCTAAAGTTGCTTGGCCAAGATGAAGGAATAGCTGATCTTGCTGGCAGATATTCTATACAAGTAATTCCCCACATGTTTTCCTTTGCTGTAGCTTTTCCCATCCAGAGATTTCTTCAGGCCCAGAGCAAGGTTAAAGTTATTATGTGCATAGCATTTGTGGTTTTGCTTATACAAAATGGGCTGCTTTACATCTTCATAAATGTATTTGGTTGGGGTACAACCGGCTTAGCCATGGTGACTAACATCATAGGGTGGGTTTATGCTATGGCTTTGGTTGTGTATACCATTGGTTGGTGCAAAGAAGAATGGAGTGGATTTTCTTGGATGGCATTTAGGGATTTGTGGGCATTTGCTAAGTTAAGCCTTCAATCATCTGTAATGATTTGCTTAGAGCAATGGTATATTACATGCATTATGCTCCTTGTTGGTCTACTAGACAATCCTGTGATTGCTGTTGGTTCCTATTCTATTTGGTAAGATGAACTACTTTGCAGCTGTTTAGATTGGTTATAATACACACTTTTTCCATGATTTTTATTTTCCACTGAATGAATTCAATAAAGCTGTTTACATTTGTTGGTATTCCTCATATATTTACTTTTGTATTTTTAGCTTCAATGTTCAGGGTTGGGACTACATGCTGCTCCTTGGAATAAATACAGCCATAAGGTGAGTGACTATAATATAAGCAACACATGACAACATCATCAGTTTTAGGTAAATGAAATCCCACTCAATTTATCAGGGGACTACAATTCTGGTGAAATATTATGTCAATATATGGACTGTTATTAATTACAAAGGAAACTAAATGTAAGAGGTTGATTATATATTTTTGGTTAATATGTTTAACAAATATGGTGAATTTTAATTATTTTTCCTTGCATTCCTTTGTTAGTTTTGATGCTTATAAATTTTAAAAAATTTAAAAATAGTTCCTTTGGCCATATGACATGCATCTAGACATGCCACCTCCACATTCAATTTTAGATTAATCACCGACGTGCCATGTCTAGATACATGTTACGTCATCATAAAAGATAATGGTGATCATTTAAAAAAAATCATAAGGATCAAAACTAATAAGAGTTTACATAAACTAAAACCAAATTTTGTCATATTTATAGGAACTAAAAACATAGACATATATTTTCATGTATTTCTTTCGATTCTTACACTGAGTATTGGTTCAATACCCTCGCTCCAAGTGTTCGTGTCTCGAATACGCTTGGCATGTCGCATCCAAGAGCAGCCAAATACTCTTTCTGTGTGACAATGTTCCAGTCTCTCCTCCTTGGTATTCTTTTCATGACAGTCATTTTCTTGAGCAAAGAAGAGTTTGCCAAAATCTTTACCAACAGTGAGGACATGATACAAGCTGTTGCTGATTTAGCATACCTTCTTGGTGTAACAATGGTTATCAATAGTGCTTCACAGGTCATGTCAGGTGAATGTTTGCTTTGGCAACTTGAAGCATTCTTTTTGTAACATATTGTCTCCAGCTCATGAGTGTTCTGTCTGATATCATACCATTAATTCCATTTTTCTATATTATTTTTTTGACATTTCTGTAGGTGTGGCCATTGGAAGCGGATGGCAAGTTATGGTTGGTTACATAAATCTGGCATGTTATTACATTGTTGGACTCCCTATTGGAATTTTCCTTGGTTTCAAGCTGCATTTAGGAGTCAAGGTAACAATGTTCTTGTTATTGGAAATGTTTCTTTACTTCAATGTCAAAGGCTGCCTATATATAGAATAGTTACAGTGCAATTTGTATTTGTATCTTTGATCTCCAACTTATCAATTATGAGCTTTCTTCAAATTTATACTTAAATGGTTTTGTGGTGTAGGGTCTCTGGGGAGGCACAATGTGCGGCAGTATTCTGCAGATTTTAGTCCTCTTCTTGATTATTTGGAATACCAACTGGTCCAAGGAGGTAACCCACTATGATTTTTTCAATAAGCACCTGTTTTTCGGCACCTAATTCCAAATTCTGCAGTGATTTTTTGTATGCTAATAATCCTACAGCAATGTTCGATTTGTATATATAGTAATTATTCTACCAAGTTAAGCTATTAATAAGTTTTTGCTTTTAACATGCATCATGAAGCAACATGTGATTTTGGCTAGAACTTGTATATAAGCAAAGACAGGGCAGACAGGACAAATCTATCACTTGCTCTTGTGAAGCCATGGAAATGTTCGTTTGTTTGTTTTCTATATAATTCAAAATATATTCTGGTTAATACCAAAAAAATTATATATATATATTCTGGTGTAAACCTGTCTAATTTGCAAATTAATACCCATAATTACAACTCACTCAAGTGTTTCAATATGCAATAGAGTTTATCGGGAGTCTAACTCAGTTGATTAAGCAGTATGAATTGTTGTAAATTCTTAGTACCTGAGTTCAATTCTTACGAATTAAAAAAAAATAATATGCAAGAGCGTTTGCTACTAGCATTTGCTGCCTTTTTATTTTTTCAATATCTAGTGTAACTTATGAGGAATGTATAACTGCAGGTGGAACAAACAGCTCATCGCATGCGAATATGGAGCATTAACAACCTCCACTCGGACGTCATAGAAAATGTTACATGAGAGAGAGCAATGCTAATAGCCAGTTTTTTTAAGGGTTAACTAAGTTTTTAGTCTTTAAACTTTTTCAAATTTTGGTTTTTAGTTCCTAAACTTTAGATTAACTGGTCAATGTTCCTAAACTTTTTAAAAATTTGATTTTTAGTCTTTGAACAAAATTTTGACCAGTCAAGATCCCTAAATTTTTTAAAAATTCTGTTCAGGGACTAAAAATTTTGTTCAAAGACTAAAAACCGAATTTTAAAAAAGTTTAGGGACCTTGACAAAGTTTAGGGACTAAAAACCGAAATTTGAAAAAGTTCAGGGACTAAAAAGTTAGTTAACCCTTTTTTTAATATAATTTTGTTTATGAACTATTCAGTTTTAATTGAAATTTATTATTGATTTAATTATATGAAAAAGTCATTCAATAGAAAGTAGAATTCACATAATTTTGTAACTTATAAAAAATTCTGTTAATAATAAGGAGTGTGTTAAAAAAGTGTTATGAAGTGTATTGTTAAATCCATTTATCAATCGTAAGTGAGGTATGATGTTCATAGTATGTCCCTTTACTTTGCCCGCTTGACCTTGGACAAGCCGGTCCTTTATGCAGTCACTATGTATCAATAAACTAGACTGTGATCCGGCATCGAAAACTTTTTATATTATTGAAAAATACATTACCTTAATATTGTAAATAAATACATGAAAAAAAAACTTTAAATTTGCAATAATAAAGGATAGAGGTTTTGGTGGTTTCTTTGGGTATTTTCTGATATACAACTTATTGGTATACTGCTTGTTTTTCTAATGGTAGGGTGTTTTGATGTAAAGCTGGTATATGAACCAATACCTTGTGCTAGGTAGCATGTCTATTTTGTTTAGGTCAGTATCACAGACCATAGGATTTCTTTGTTTTCTGCTTGTATCGGTGGGTACCCCTTGCAACCAATTTTTAATGAAAATTCTTTTCTTGGCTGATAAAAAAAAAAAGAACAGAATCAATAAAAGCTTGTTGATCCTACCTTAAATATCAGAATTATTTTTCTCTGGAAGAATACACAACAGAAGCTGAGGTTTATGGCTCTAACTATGCAATCTATATAAATATTTTGCTGACATGTCATATAGATCAAGGAAGCATTGCCATTTGCTTGTATAAATTAAAAGTAACAAATAAGAACAGACTCAATAGAAGCTTGTTGATCATACCATACGCATCAGAATTCTTTTTCTCCAGAGGAATACACAACAAAGCTGACATTTATTGGCTCTGATCGTGCAATCTATAAATTTGTTGATATGTCATATAGATGAAGAAAGCATTGCCACTTGAAAGGAATGAAGGTGTCAAGAAATTGAATGGGGACTTTGACATGAAGCTAGTGGACTTCATGCAGAAAAAAATGAGTTTGGAGACAGTGATCTGATTTTTCTCCATCCATTATCGAGTTCAATCCATAGAGTGTACTGGCAACAACACTAATTGTGGAGATGAGAGTTACGGAAGTTTTAATATAATTGTAATGACAATTCATTTAGTTTTTCAGTGGCAGTTTCTATTAGCAATGTTCCGGTCATTCTATTAGCAATTCATAGGATGTAATGGCACTAATTGTGGAGATGAGAGTTACGAAAGATTTAATGTCAAATGAGTTATGGGTGAGAGATGAGAATTGAAAGAGAGATGGTAAGGCCACTGAGAGGAGAGGTGATGAATTACAACGAGAGAATGACACGTCAGCAAATCATGTCATGTGGCAAAAACTAAGACATTGAAGTGTAAGCGTATTATTCTGCGACTTAGAATTTATATATTATAAATAGATAGATGGTTGAGGAAAATTTTAATTTGGTCCTTGAAATTGTAGGAGTCCTTGAAATTGTAGGAGTTGATCAAATTGGACCCTAAACTTAAGGAAATGACAAAATAGTCCTTGAATTTTTAAATTGTTAATAAACTTATTCTTTTTATTAGTTGGTATTATCTAACATCGTCAAAAAGACCAAGTTGGCACATTAATGTTGTGTTTGGTTGAAGGGAGATGGAGAGAAATAGAGAAGAAATAATGTGGGTTTTAGGTGAGTCTCACACCTTTCACACTCTACTTTAATTCAAATATTTCTCTTCTATTTCAATTATCTCTATTTTCATCCTCTAAACCAAACACAGCATAAGTGTCGTGATGAAAACTAATTAGGCACACATGTGGCTACCTCATAATTTGATTAAAAATTATAGGGACTATTTTGACAGAAATGTGTATGTAACTAATGCAAATCGCTCTCGAGCCAAAATAAAAATTAGGTTCTTCAATTTAAATGAAATATAAGGCATAACCTAGGTCATTATTTTAAGGACACAAATTGAATGTTTTCTAATCTAATCTATCTATCTATTTATATATCTATCTATTTATAATATATAAAGTCTGAACTACAAAACCATACGCAGCCATGTTGCTATGTTACGCTTTGCCACATCAGCATAATTGCTCGTGTGTCAAATTCTCTACAATATTCCTTTGTCTGTACCTTCTAATATGCCTCTCTCTCATTTTGTCTCATTTCCTACTGTAACAGTAAAGCTGTTATTACAACCACAATCAATGTTTGGTGGTTATGGCTTCAATGAAAATTTTGTCAATTAACCAGACCATAATGAAGTATTCTCCACGTATGGTATTGCAGTCCAATACCTATACCTTTCATTGTGTCTCCTACTTCTATCTCCTCTAAAACTTTCCCCTTCCACCCACTGCGAAACTCCCACTTTCACCCCCTGTCATTCCCCATATAGTTTTTCAGATTTAACTCTTTTTTTTCCTGCTCTTGTGCATCTCTTTGTATTATTTTGTCTATTTGAGAAAGCAAGAGAACTTAAAAAACAATTAAACACATATCTTTTAAATGAAAAAGTTGCAAATCACTTCTCACTTTAACTTGTGTGAAGATAATTTTGCAAATGATAAAATATATTTTTAGTCTCTCAAACTATCTTTAAATTTGGTTTTACTTTCTATAAAAGTTCAAAACATTTAGTTTCTACATCTTGATAGAAACACATGGTTTTAGTCATTGAAGAGAGATTAAAATCACATCACTCTTGATAAATATAAAGACTGAAAGCGTATTAAATTCTTATGGAACCAGAACCAAATTTTGAGATATTTTGAGAGAAAAAAAAATTCTACTGTTACTAAAACTTTTTGCCGACATAATGATGATTACAAACATGCTGCCAATCCAACTTTTGTGGACGAACTTGCACTATATAAAGTAAAGAAAGAAAGATAATCACTCCAAAAATTTTCAGTGCCCACATATGTCCTCATGAATGGGCGCGTGAACAAAGGCTAGTAAATAAAGTAAACAAGAAAAGATAGTTACATTTTCAGTTAAAACAAAGTCTCATATAAACGGATATAGTTATGTAACCTTGTGCTTAGTTGTATGATTGGAAGTTTATAGCAAAATTCAGCCTCAGAAACTGAGTGTCAAGGGAAGAACTCCTCAAATGGAGACGCCATTAGTGACCCAAAGGCTTACTTCAGAATCTGACTATTTGGCAGTGAAAAGCTTGAAGGATGTTAAATTTGTTTTGTGGACAGAGACAGTGAAGATATGGAGAATAGCATTGCCAGTGGCATTGACCCATCTATTCCAGGTTCTCACAAACTCCTCAACTTCCATATATGCTGGTCATCTTGGAGACATTGAACTTTCTTCTATCTCTGTTAGCCAAGGTGTCATGAGTTCCATCTATTTTCACTTGCTGGTTAGCACATTCTCATCTCTCCTATTGGTGAATTATTTTTTTTTTTTTTTTCATTTGATTTCTAAACACAGAAAAATGAAGTTACCAAATCCATTAATGAGTATTTAACACTAGAGAAATTTAGTTTTGCTATTTTGCCATATAGGACTTTTTGATTTTTTTTTTTTTAATTTTCTTTATTTTTTTTATATATCTTATCTGACATTCATGTGCAAAATTGCAGTTTGGTATGTCATCTGCACTGGCAACACTTTGTGGCCAAGCTTTTGGAGCAGGGCAAATTCAATCTACTTGTATTTATGTTCAAAGGTCATGGATTATACTTACTGCCACTTGTACAATCCTCTTGCCTATTTATGTATATGCCACTCCAATCTTAAAGTTGCTTGGCCAAGATGAAGGAATCGCTGATCTTGCTGGCAGATATTCTGTACAAGTAATTCCCCACATGTTCTCCTTTGCTATAGTTTTTCCCACCCTGAGATTTCTTCAGGCCCAGAGCAAGGTTAAAGTTATTATGTGCATAGCATTTGTGGTTTTGCTTATACAAAATGGGTTGCTTCACATCTTCATAAATATATTTGGTTGGGGTATAACCGGTTTGGCCATGGTGAGTAACATCATAGGGTGGTTGTATGCTGTGGCTTTGGTTGTGTATACCATTGGTTGGTGCCAAGAAGAATGGAGTGGATTTTCTTGGATGGCATGTAGGGATTTGTGGGCCTTTGCTAAGTTAAGCATTGCATCATCTGTAATGGGTTGCTTAGAGCAATGGTATCTTACATGCATTATGCTACTTGCTGGTCTACTAGACAATCCTGTGATTGCTGTTGGTTCCTATTCTATTTGGTAAGATTATCAACTTCCACTAATTTGCAGCTGTTTAGACTGGTTAATTAAAGCACACATTTTTTTCATGAGTTTCATATTTAACTGAATAAAACTCTTTATTTGTTGGTTTTTCTCATGTCTTTACTTTTGTACTTTTAGCTTCAGCATTCAGAGTTGGCACTTCACGCTGCTCCTTGGAATAAGTACAGCCATAAGGTGAGTGACTATAAAATAAATACATGACAACAGTTTTAGGTCAATGAAAACTTTGTGAATTAAATTTATCAGGGGACTACAATTCTGGTGCAATATTATGTCAATATATAGACTAAGACTATTATTGATTAAAAAGGAAACTAAATGTAAGAGATTGATTATATATTTTTGGTTTAATATGTCAATAAATACTCTTTTTATTTTTTTTCTGTTGATTTTGTAACTATGTGGCATGCATCTAAACACACCATATTGCTTGCATCTCATAATAGTTACTGACATATATCTATATACATGCTACAATTGTCACTAAATGATAATAGCAATCATTTTAAAAAAAAATTAAATATATCAATATCAAATTATCACTAAATGGATGGTAGCATTATTGGTGCATCATAATTTCTGTTTTGATAGCCATGTGGTGACAGGGGTTTATATTCTTTACTTTTCTCCGTGCCTTGTTTGTACTGTTTAAACCTAGGCACTACAATAGAACTTTTGCAGAAACTAAATCCAAAATTCGTGATATTTATAGAGATTAAAAACATATTTAAGCCTATATTTTTCGTGTATTCCTTTCGATTCTTACATTGATTATTTGTTCTATGCCCTCCAAGTGTTCGCATCTCCAATACGCTTGGCATGTCGCAGCCAAGAGCAGCCAAATACACTCTCTGTGTGACAATGTTCCAGTCTCTCCTCCTTGGTATTCTTTTCATGACTGTTATTTTCTTCACTAAAGAAGACATTGCCAACATCTTTACCAATAGTGAGGATATGATACAAGCTGTTGCTGATTTAGCATACCTTCTTGGTGTAACAATGGTTCTCAATAGCGCTTCACAGGTCATGTCAGGTGATTGTTTGTTCTGGCAACTTGAAAAGTTCATTTTGTTACATATGTTCTCCTTCTTATGAGTGTTCTATTATACGTTGATTCAATAACTAAGGGGTCTAGCTTAGTTGGTTGAGGTTGTCGTAAACTTTCTGATATCTGTCTTTGATTTTTACGGATAAAAAAAATCAATTTTAGTAATCTTTTTTTGACATTTCCATAGGTGTGGCCATTGGAAGTGGATGGCAAGTTATGGTTGGTTACATAAACCTGGCATGTTATTACATTGTTGGACTCCCTATTGGATATTTCCTTGGTTTCAAGCAGCATCTAGGGGTCAAGGTAAGAATCTTCTTGTTATGGGAAATGTTTATTTACTTCAATTAATGTCTAAGGAAGCCTATATATAGAATATTAATTTACAGTGCAATTTGTCTTTGTATCTTTAGTTTTCTTGGAAAAGCACCATGGTTTGATTTCCAACTTATTTATCATGATTTTTCTTTTCTTCAAATTTAAATGGTTTTTGGATTAGGGTCTCTGGGGAGGCACAATGTGTGGCATTATTCTTCAGATTTTAGTCCTCTTTCTGATAATTCGGAAGACCAACTGGACTGAGGAGGTAACCAACTAACATTTCTTGAATAAGCAGCTATTTTTCAGCACAGATTTCCAAATTTTTGCAGTGATATTCTGTATGCTAATTATCCTAAAGCAATGTTTGATTTATTTATATACCTATTATTCTACCAAGTTAAGCTATTAAGTTTTTATTTCTAGCATGCATTATGGAGCGACATGTGATTTTTGCTAGAACTTGTATATAAGCAACACAGGGCAGAGAGGACAAATCTATCACTTGCTCTTGTTAAAATTTTAACTTAATTGCATTTTTGGTATCTTATTATTGTTATTTCGCAAATTTAATCCTTCTATTTTCGCTAGAACTTGTATATAAGCAACACAGAGCAGACAGGACAAATCTATCACTTGCTCTTGTTAAAATTTTAACTTAATTGCACTTTTGGTATCTTATTATTGTTATTTCGCAAATTTAATCCCTCTATTTTTTTAAAAAAAAATTTGCAAAAATTGATCTCCTATTATTAGTTGTTAAATTGTTGTCCATCCATTGACTTGACATTTAATATTTAACATAAATGTTTTGATATTGATACCATATCTGTACATTATATTCAGACCCCTATTACTTAAGAAATGCATTATACTGTGAAGTCATATAACAGAGTTAATGTAAACATTAAATAAGTAAAGAAAATGTACAATATCAAGAATCTCTGAAGATATCAGTGTAATTTGCTCTGTTTCTAAAACCATGATAAAATATGCCTGATGATATGATTATGACTGCAGGTGAAGCAAACTGCTCATCGCATGCGAATATGGAACATTAACAACCTCCACTTAGACGTGACAGAAAATGTTACATGAGAGAAAAAAAAAAAAAAAAAAAAACAATGTTAACAATGCATTTTTTAATATTTTTTTTGACACTTTCTTTATTGTTAATTAAAATTTATTGAGTTTGACAAAAACGCATAATTTTGTAATTTATTATAAATTTTAAATAATAATAAGAAGTGTGTTTATGTTAAAATTCATTTAATTTATATGTTGTTAAATCCATTTATTGGTCGAAGGACAGAGATGATGTTCATGTATGTCCTTTTACTTTGGTCGATATAGATCCTGTACAAGACGATTCTGTAAGTAGTCACTGGTATCTAATACCATGTTTGGTTTAGGGAGCGAGGAGAGAAATGGACGAGAAATAGTATGGGTTGCATGTGGGTCTCATACCTTTTACACTTTATTTTAATTGAAAAAAATTTCTCTTTTTCCATTCTCTTAAAGATTTATGGAGTCATGTATCGATAAATGGTCATGTCTACGCCTCTCGTACTTCTTGAGTTCATCCATCATGGATTATACCCTTTAAATTATGTGACGTACAAGCAGACATATAATCATCGAGTTTAAATCATTACACTGCCAATCATATGTGGGGCTGATTTGCAGAAAATATCCTTGTTAATATGCAAATTTGAGGAATTTTTTTTGATTAATGAACATTTTGGTATCTGAATGTCTAAATCAGTAATAATTTAATTTATGGAATAATAAAAATTCTGATTTAGTTCTTAAATGAATGTGTAATTGTTATATTTTTTACACATTCAAAGACTAAATAAAAAAATTAATTCTTTTTAAAACTAAATTTTTTTCAATTTATACATTCAGGGACAAAAATGATAATTTATCCAAACTTTTTTTAACACTTACCTCGTGCCTAGCGGGCAGATAATGTGAGAAATCTTCTACTGTTACTAAAACTTTTTGTGGACAAAATAATTACAAACCCACTGCCAATCCAACTTTTATGGACAAACATTCCCCACTACGTCACTCTAAAATATTTCAGCCATGATTTTTTAATTAAAAGTTGCTTGATTTATTTCAGTGTCCTCAATGCAATTCACGTTTTCTTAATATTTTTAGTTTTTATTGTCTATTATTAATATTATAAAGGATATAAGTGAAAAAAAGAAAGTAACTAATATTACATTGAAAAATTAAAATCACAATTACTTTGAGTAACAAGTAAAGAAAACAAGAAAATAATTAAGTTTTAAGTGAAAATGAAAACTCATACAAGTATAACAGCATATAATGTAACTATGTGCTTCTATAATTGGAAGTTTACAACAAATTTCAGTCTTAGAAACTGAGAGTTATTAAGGGAAGAACTCCTCAAATGGAAACACCATTAGTGATCCAAAAGTTTACTTCAGAATCTGACTACTTGCCAGTGAAAAGCTTGAAGGATGTTAAATTTGTTTTGTGGACAGAGACAGTGAAGATATGGAGAATAGCATTCCCGGTGGCACTGTCACAACTATTTCAATTCCTCGTTAAGTCTTCAACTTCCATCTATGCTGGTCATCTTGGGGACATTGAACTCTCTTCTATCTCTGTTTACCAAGGTGTTGTCAGTTCCATCTATTTTTACTTGCTGGTTAGCACCTGTCTCACCTCTCTCATTCACCAAAATTCCTTTTTTTTTTTTTTTTTCCATTTGATTTCTAAACATTTAGAAAATGAAGTTACCAAATCCATTAGTGAGTAATTTAACTCTCTTTATGCCCAAAAGATCGACAATTAACTCTAGCAGGAAATAAATGTAAATTTTGTTTTTCTATTTTCCCATATGTAGATTTTAGTAGTTATGAAAGAACAATTATTATTATTATTATTATTCATATATGATTTTGATGATTTTTTTAATCTTATTTAACTTGCATGTGCAAAATTGCAGTATGGTATGTCATCAGCACTGGCAACACTTTGTGGCCAAGCTTTTGGAGCAGGGCAAATTCAGTGTACTTGTATTTATGTTCAAAGGTCATGGATTATACTTACTGCCACTTGCACAATCCTCTTACCTATTTATATATATGCCACACCAATCTTAAAGTTTCTTGGCCAAGATGAAGGAATAGCTGATCTTGCTGGCAGATATTCTATACAAGTAATTCCCCACATGTTTTCCTTTGCTATAGCTTTTCCCATCCTGAATTTTCTTCAGGCACAGAGCAAGGTTAAAGTTATTATGTGCATAGCATTTTTGGTTTTGCTCATACAAAATGGGCTGCTTTACATCTTCATAAATGTATTTGGTTGGGGTATAACTGGCTTGGCCATGGTGACTAATATCATAGAGTGGGTCTATGCTGTGGCTTTAGTTGTTTATACCATTGGTTGGTGCAAGGAAGAATGGAGTGGATTTTCTTGGATGGCATTTAGGGATTTGTGGGCCTTTGCTAAGTTAAGCCTTGCATCATCTGTTATGATTTGCTTAGAGCAATGGTATGTTACGTGCATTATGCTTCTTGCTGGTTGACTAGACAATCCTGTGATTGCTGTTGGTTCATATTCTATTTGGTAAGATCATCAACTTCCACTAATTTGCAGCTGTTTAGATTGGTTAAAATACACACTTTTTCCGTGATTTTCATATATTCCATGTGATAAACTTTTATTTCTTGGGCAAAATACCTTTTACTCCATCTTATTTTTTAGTTTTAGTTCTAAGTTCAAAAAGTTTTATTTGCA
Organism: Pueraria montana var. lobata; assembly: GCA_026413185.1. Lineage (NCBI taxonomy): Eukaryota > Viridiplantae > Streptophyta > Magnoliopsida > Fabales > Fabaceae > Pueraria > Pueraria montana. Next base: position 80,353,370 of record CM048648.1, read on the forward strand.
TCCTAAAGTATCTCTCAAGTTGGTTCTTTCATCAATTTATCATACTAATAGTGTTAACTTTAGCTTATCATACTAAATTGATCAAGTTAGTGTGGTAGTTTGATAGAAAGATCAACTTATTTTAATAGAGACATTTTAAGGAATCAAAACAGATAATTTTACATTTGGAAGATTAAACTGAAACTAAAAATTAAGATGAGGGACCAATGATTTTAACCAATTTCTTGGTATTCCTCACATATTTACTTTTGTATTTTTAGCTGGAACATTCAGGGTTGGCATTTCATGCTGCTCCTTGGAGTACGTACAGCCATAAGGTGAGTGACTATAAAATAAACACACATGACAACAGATTTAGGCCAATGAAATCCTATTGAAATTAATTTATCAGGGGACTACAATATTCTTGTGCAATATTATATCTGTATACCAACTATTAGATAGATAGATAGATAGATTTTAATTTTAGTCTCTATAAAAGTTTTTTTTTTTCTTTTGTTTTTATCTTTATGAATTTTAAGAGGTTTGAAAATGGTTCCTTTGATGACGTGACATGCATCTAGATCACGTCACATGTCATCTTGACATATCTAGATGATATTATATCAAAATTAAAAAAATTAAATTTATGAAGATCAAAATTAACAAAAACAGATATTAGAGAAAGTAGAACCAAAATCTGTCATACAAGTAAGGACAAAAACATATTTAAATTTATATTTTTCATGTATTTCTTTCAATTATTTCTTATGCTGATGATTGATTCTATGCCCTCCAAGTGTTCGTGTCTCCAATGCACTTGGCATGTCACATCCAAGAGCATCCAAATACTCTTTCTACGTGACAATGTTCCAGTCTCTCTTCCTTGGTATTCTTTTCATGACTGTCATTTTCTTGAGTAAAGAAGAGTTTGCCAAAATCTTTACCAACAGTGAGGATATGATACAAGCTGTTGCTGATTTAGCATACATTCTTGGTGTAACAATGGTTCTCAATAGCGGATCAATGGTGATATCAGGTGATTGTTAATTTGCTTTGGCATCTTGGAAAGTTCATATTTGTAACAGTACAGTATCCATCTCAGGAATGTTCTTCTAATATTATTATACAATTAATTATATTTTTCTATTTATTTAACATTTCCATATATAGGTGTGGCAATTGGAAGTGGATGGCAAGTTATGGTTGGTTACATAAACCTGGCATGTTATTACATTGTTGGACTCCCTATTGGAATTTTCCTTGGTTTCAAGCAGCATTTAGGGGTCAAGGTAAGAATCTTCTTGTTATGGGAAATTTTCTTTACTTCAATGTCAAAGGCTGCCTATATATAGAATAGTTATAGTGCAATTTGTCTTTGTATCTTTGATCTCCAACTTATCAATTATGAGTTTTCTTCAAATTTATGCAATTCAATGGTTTTGTGGTGTAGGGTCTCTGGGGAGGCACAATGTGCGGCAGTGTTCTTCATATTTTAGTCCTCTTTGTGATTATTTGGAAGACCAACTGGTCCAAGGAGGTAACGCACTGGGATTTTTTCAATAAGCATGCGCAGTTAATTTTCTGGCACCAATTCCAAAATTTCCCAGTGATGCTCTGTATGCTAATAATCCTATAGCACTGTTTGATTTCTATATATGCTAATTTTTCTACCAAGTCAAGCTATTATTAAGTTTTTGTTTTTAACATGCATCATGAAGCACATTTGATTTTGGCTGGAACTTGAACATACAAATCTATCATGTGCTCTCTTGTTAAAATTTTTTAATACCGTGAAAGATATGCCTCATGATTTCAATAGAGGTTCAGCTATGGATGTATAGTTCAATAACATTAGCTGAAAATATTTTTGTAACTTGTGAAGCCATGAAAATATTGCTAGTTTGTTTGTTTTCTATATATATTTTTTTAATCTTTTCTGGTGTAAAAACTTTTGTAATTACCAATTCAATACTCATAATTACAACTCACCCGAGTGTCTAGTCTAACTTTTTGAGGAATATGACTGTAGGTGGAGCAAACAGCTCATCGTATGCAAATATGGAGCATTAACAACCTCCATTGAGATGATGTTCATATGTATCCCTTTACTTCGCCTGCTGGACATTGTACAAGCCGGTCCTATGCATAGCCACTTCAGTATATAGAATTTTTGGAGTCATGTATCAATAAACGGTCCAAGAAATTTTCATTTTGATTCTTGAAATTGTAAGTTAACTTGGTTTCCCAATTTAAGGAAATGGTAAAATGGTCCCTGATATTTAAATCATTGGATAAATGACCATTTTTGTCTCTGAATGTGTAGACCGCTGACAATTTAGACTTTGAAAAATAGAAAATTCTGATTTAGTTTCTGAATCTGAAAAATATGTAACAATTTGATCCTACCGTTAACCTTGGGACATTAGAGTTAACGTCAGTGGCCATGTGACACCTTACATGACTACATGCATGTGGCTTCCATGTCAGTGCTGACTTAGACTGACTACATTGTCAGCATCAAAGATCACTAATTTTACCATTTACCTCCCCCTTTAAAGCTTCTTCTTCTCCTTCAACGAGACACGTTCCCTTCCTTAGCTTGTGTCTGTCTGTTATTTTCTTTGCGCTTGCTTGTTCAAAGTCCTTAGTCCATCCTCATCATTTCCACCTTTCACAGACTCCCACAACCTATTGTTCACTTTGCTTTGTGCCAAAGAATACATTCATCTGTCTGTGATGTTTTGGCAGTAGTACACCCCAAGGGACCTCAGATGAGGACATGTGTTTGCCAAGGCAATTACAATGTCATCTGAAAAAACAACACAAGAGTCAAAGGTGTACTACTGTTAATCTAGAGACTTTTAAAGTATCCAAACTAATGAAGTGACTATTGGCCACTTGCTGAAACTGCATGAAGCTAAGAAAAATAGAGTAATGTTAGGAGATTATAGATTTTGAAACTGCATAAACTAGCAAGGGTAGATGAGTTTTGAACTAGTGCACTACTGTCAAGATATTCCTATTTCTCTTCCATGTATACAACTCAATTCCAACTTCTTCAATTATGAATTTTTTCTTGATTGGTTTGTCTTCTATCATTTTCCAATGTTTATTGCAACAAGCTCCTTTGCATGTCCAGATACATTATGTTGCCTCCACATGTTTTGCAAACTCATCCATCCAGAATATGGAAACTGATATCAGTGGGATAAAAATAAAATCCACACATTCGCAGCGGAAACAAGACGAGAGAGAGAGAAGAAGAAGTATTTGTAATTGCTCCACACAATACACACGCACTGGAGGAAGAGAGAATGATAATTCAACTTTAACTCACTCAAAACTTCATACACTAATTTGATGATTACATACAGCCCTTGTATCCTATTGTCTTTTATAGGCAAATTAAAGCAATAAAATATAAGAAACTTAATGGCTAAGTAAAAACAAATGACAGTGGCACTTAATATTGAAGTAAAATGGTGCAGTGAAACAAAGCATGACGTAATTAATGTTGCCGCCTTCCAATCTCTTAACATTGAAGGATGTTAGTGCACGTAGCTTCTCAAATCTTCTAGTAGGCAGTGAATTAGTGAAGATAAAAGGCAGTGGAGTGAAATCACAGCTTGATTTAATATTTTTTAACTGACAGAAACACAAAACTCAGGTATTAGCAGAGATGGTGTGCATTTGAACATGTACAGACACATGGTGATCAAGATTCAAGAACATGTACAGTCATAAACCTGCTGGTTTCTTCCCATCAATTAACACTTAACGTTCCACTACTGGATTTGCTTATATCAGCACGTGTCTCTTAAGCACTTACATTCACCTAAACCCCAGAATAAGCTCAAGTAAACAAGGAACTGTATGGAGATGAATGTTGCTTGTGAAATGAATTTGAACAAGTAGAATCACACAAATAATGCAACCAACTGGCATGTACAGTAGACTTAATTAAACCACTAAAATTTTGAATGATACGGACACAACCACATAAGTCAGGTGTTCTAAGATCAGGGCAGCCATATGCTAAACTCATCACTCCAACATCGTCGACATTTTCACACCATCCAAGGTTCAAAGACTGTAACCGATTGCAGTAATGTCCAATTGCCTGCATTTCTTTTATTTATTGGATTATAACTCAGAGCCATCTTAGTCCTTCTATGTTTATGACAACCAACTAGTCTCGTTGGCTATAGGGGTGGCAAAATGGGCCGGCCTGTCCCGTCCAGCCCTTGACCCATAAAAAACGGGCCGTCCCGTCTCGTCTCGTATAAGGAAAGTGGGTTCAAAATTAAAGCCCGCCCCGTTTATGGCGGGTTGGCCTGCGAACCCGCTAAAAAAAATGAAAAAAAATATAATAAATACTATATTTTAATTAATTTTATCTTTTATAAATATTAAATAATAAATACTTATTAAAAAATTAAATGTATTATCTAAAATTTTGAATAATAATTTATTTAAACAAAAAATATATTAGATAAATATTAATATAATATATATATATATATAATATAAAAAAATATTAAATTTATTAATTTTTTATAAAAAAAACAGGTTGGCGGGTTGACCCGTCCCTACCCGCCCTCAACACGTTTTTTGGCGGGCCAAAACAGGTTGACGGGTTGAAAAGCTCAATCCGTCCCGCCAAAAAAAGGGGCCAAAACGGGTTGGCCTGACGAGTCCAACCCGTTTTGCCACCCTTAGTTGGCTATGCAGGAGGTTGCCGTTTCGCCGACTTGGTTACAGAGTGCGGGAATGAGAAACGACACACAAGTGTCTTCTGAGGTGAGAAAAAGGTAAGGAACGAGTATTCACAGTGTGGGTTACTGAAGTAGTAAAAAAGCAAACATTTTGCTGTCAATTTGGTCTCGCGTATTAGGCACTGACATGTCATCCCACTTGCATAGATGGAGTGTCCCGTCACCAACAAGTGTGCCACGTGGCCACTCACGTTAAATCTAACGTCCCAAAGTTAACGGCAAGATCAATTTATCGCACATTTTACAAATTCAAGGACTAAATCAGAATTTTCCATCTTTCTGAACTAAATTGTCGATGATTTACACGTTCAATGACCAAAATAGTCATTTACCCTTAAATCATCCATCAATTTCCTTTCTTAATTGATGTCATCTAATGTTCTCAAATAGGTTGAAGGTCGTGGTGACTATCACATATCAGGGATGAACTTGACCAAAGATCATAAGAACTATTTTGACATAAATTTGTATGTGGCTCACTCTGAATGTCGCTCTCAAGCCAAAATAAATACTAAGATCTTGAATTTAATATAATATAATATAGGATACAACTTGGGTCATTTTTCTAAGGAAACAAAATCAATATTTTCTAATCTAATTAAGAGCAATTGGTGAGGGTGTTTATAATGCAATTAAGAATAAAAATAATTACAACGGGAATGGAGATGGAGGAGGCTGTTATTCCTGTGGGAGGAAGACTTAGTAGAGATCTAGAGGGTGAGCTGGAGCAAATGGAGTTGAAGGAAGAGGTGGAAGATAGATGGGTTTGGAAGGAAGATTGCTCAGGCCAATATACAGCAAGATCAGCATATAGGACCTTTAGAAAGAAAAAAATTGAAAATCTCATTATTTTAACTCGTGTGCAGATATTGTTGCAAAATTTCTACTGTAACCAAAACTTTTTGTGGACAAAATAATTACAAGTCTTCCTGCCAATCTTTGTGGACTTGCCCACTACATCACTCTAAAATTTTCATGCCCCACTTTTGTCTTTATGGTTTTGAGAAGCTCCCGTGAACAAAATTTAATAAAAAGAAGTAACCATTGAAATATTCCGTACTTCTAACATGCTTGATTTATTCCAATTCTACGGCACTGTCTGCACTGTTCCAATTTCTCACAATGTCCTCAACTTTCATCTATGCTGGTCATTGTTGGGTAGAAGAGTAACAAAATAATAACTTACAACTAAAATAAGAGATGAGAAAAATAGGAATTGACACACAATATTTTAACGTGAAAAACCCTCAACGGATAAGGGAAAAACCACGGGCAAGACCAGAGAAATATTTTTACTAAGTGGAAGAAAATTACAACCTCTCTCTAACTATAAGGAGAGAACAATTACACTCTCTCTTACAATAGGAGAACACACACACCACTAGTGTTGCTAACTCTCTCTCTAATATTACTACAATTGTGGTGAGATAAATAGCAGAGCAAGATGGCTCGCTATTTATAGAAAAAATCAGGAATGTAGGCATTAAATGCCATAGCAAACTTTCTACCATTCAACTAATTTGCAGGTGAGGTAATTTTTCCACCGCTTCATTTTGACTTTGCGTGCCACAAAATTGCTTTATACTGCCCACGGTTTCACAATCTCCCACTTAAAGCTACTTTTGTGTGTTTTCAAATATCTCTCTATCTTGTCATTTCCTTGCTGCTTACGTTTCTGATAGGCCAAAGGATGATCAACACCATGTAAACTTGTTTGTATTGATTGGCTTCGTCATAACATCTGCTAGGTTATCTTTAGTGTGAATCTTCTGCATGTCTACGCTTCCTTCCTCTACCACTTCTCTGACAAAGTGATATTGAACACCTATGTGCTTTGTCCTAGAATGAAAGGTTGGATTCCTTGCAATGTGCAAGGCACTTTGACTGTCACAAAACACAGTAGTCTTTTGCTGCTTGTGCCCAAGTTCTTCCAATAGCCTTTGAATCCAAATAGCTTCCTTGCATGCCTGGGTAGCTGCCATGTACTCAGCTTCTGTAGTAGACAAAGCTACAACAGTTTGTAATTTGGATAACCAGCTCACTGCCCCTCCTGCAAGTGTAAACACATACCCAGTAGTAGACTTTCTTTTATCAAGATCACCTGCAAAATCTGAATCAACATAACCCCTGACAATAAATTCCGATCCTCCAAAACATAATGCAACATCCGAGGATCCTTTGATGTATCTAAGGGTCCTCTTAACAGCATTCCAGTGCTCTCTACCAGGATCTGCCATGAACCTACTAACCGCTCCCACTGCTTGTGCAATGTCTGGTCTTGTACAAATCATGGCATACATAAGGCTTCCCACCGCTGATGCATACGGTACTCGAGACATTTCTATCCTCTCTGCTTCATTGCTAGGACTCATACTTGAGGATAACTTATAATTGATAGAAAATGGGGTAGAAATTGACTTACAGTCTTGCATGTTGAAGCGCCACAAGACCTTCTGTAAGTAATTCTTTTGAGAAAGCCAAAGTTTCCTATCTTTTCTGTGTCGGTGAATTTGCATCCCTAAAATCTTGTTTGCGGGTCCCAAGTCCTTCATATCAAACTCCCTAGCCAACTCTGCCTTCAATTCTTGGATTCGATCTTTCTTGGGGCCTACCACCAACATGTCATCCACATACAACAGCAAAATGATGAAATCATTATCATCAAACCTATTGTAGTATGTACAATGGTCTGAACTCAGTCTGTTGTAACCAAGGCTAATAATGAAGGAATCAAATCTCTTGTACCAACATCTTGGCGCCTGCTTTAGACCGTACAAAGATTTGGTCAACCTACAAACCAAGTTTTCTTTTTCTTGTTCTTTAAAGCCTTCCGGTTGGAGCATATATATCTCCTCTTCAAGTTCTCCATGGAGAAAAGCAGTCTTTACATCAAGTTGCTCAAGATGTAAATCAAATGCAGCACACATAGCCAGAACAACTCTAATTGTTGTCAATCGAACAACTGGTGAGAATATCTCATTGAAATCAACACCTTCTTTCTGAGCATATCCTTTGACCACCAGTCTTGCACGATATCGTTCCACTTGATCATTGCCATCTCGTTTGATCTTGTATACCCATTTGTTTCCGATGGCTTTTCGACCTTTTGGAAGTTCAACAAGTTCCCATGTCTTGTTTCTATGCAAGGCTTCCATTTCTTCATGCATTGCTGCCATCCATTGAGAAGCATCCGAATTGCTCAAAGCCTCTTGAAAGGTTGATGGTTCTCCCTCTTCAGTTAGAAGACAGTATGCATCATGGCTTGCCATGACAAACTGTGAGTGCCAACTTGGTTTAGATTTTTGTCGTGTTGATCGTCGAAGACCTCCTTCGTCATTGACCTCATTTGGTTCTTGTTCTTCGTGCTCCTGTTCTGCTTCAGAAAAGTCATCTTCTCCAGACATCTTCTCTATCTGCACTATAGTAGTGTCTTTGGTAGTGCTGTCATTTTTCTGCTCACTCTGCAATTCCTTTTCTCCAAAAACTACATCTCTGCTAACAACAACCTTGCGGGCAATGGGATCCCACAAGCGATACCCCTTAACATTGTCAGCATAACCCAAGAATATACATTTCCTGGATTTTGGATCCAACTTTGTTCTTTCTTGGGAGTTGTACATCACGTACACAGGACATCCAAACACATGTAAGGAAGAATAATCAGCTGGTTTGCCTTTCCACATCTCCATCGGCGTCTTTAAACCAATCGCTGTTGATGGTGATCGATTTATCACAAAACAGGCGGTTTTAACTGCTTCTGCCCAGAAAGATTTGGCTACTTCTGTTGTTCTCAACATAGCTCTTGTTCTATCTAGGAGAGTTCTGTTCATCCGCTCTGCCACACCATTCTGCCGAGGTGTATGTGGAACTGTGAATTGTCTTAAAATACCCTCTTGTTTGCAGAATGCTAAAAAGTCACCATCTACATATTCTCTTCCATTGTCTGTCCTCAAGCACTTAATTCTTTTTCCAGTTTCAAGCTCCACTTGTGCTTTGAATTCCTTGAATACTAGAAATACATCTGACTTCTTCTTAATTGGGTACACCCACAATCTCCTGGAATAATCATCAATGAATGATACAAAATACTTTGCTCCTCCCAGGGATACTTCTGGTGATTCCCACACATCCGAATGGACCAAGTCTAGTATGTATTTGCTTCTAGTAGTTACTTTAGCAAACTTCAACCTATGTTGCTTACTTATCACACAATGCTCACAAAACGGTAAATTGACCGTTTTGAGCCCAGGCAGGAGATTACGTTCCGCAAGGACTTTCAGGCCTCGTTCTGACATATGTCCAAGTCTACGATGCCACATCATCGTTGCTTCTTCTTGACTTGCTGCTGCAACTGATGCATCTGCTTCTTGCAACGTATCTCCCAAAAGCATGTATAGATTAGCTGTGATCTTCTCAGCTTTCATCACTACAAGATTGCCTTTCACTACCTTTAAGATCCCACCTTCAGTATGGATCTTGCACCCGAGATCATCCAATTGCCCAACGGACATAAGTTCTTCTTCAAGCCCTTCACATGTCGTACCCCTTGAAGTGTACGAACAGTACCATCATACATTTTTAATTTGACAGTACCGACTCCAGCAATTTCCAAGACATGATCATTTCCCATGAACACAGATCCTTCCGAGATAGGCTCATAAGTGCAAAACCAATCTCGACGTGAAGTCATGTGCCAGGTTGCACCTGAATCCAATATCCAACAATCATGAAGTTGTCTTCCGCCTTTAGAACTACTTGCTGCTTCACTATACAGAACTTCTCCATTATCTGAGGTACTGGCAACGCAACCTTGAGAGGTTGATGCTTCAAAATTCTTTCCTCCACTCTTCTTGTGCCAACAATCTTTCTTCAAGTGCCCTCTCATGCCACAATTGTAGCATTTGATGTTCTTCCTTCTTCGAGACTTTGATCTACCATGATTTTGACTCCCACTAGAGCCACGTTCCGTTGATCTGCCTCTCGTCATCGTTAAAGCTTCTGCTTGCTTGGAATTTTCCTGCCTATCTTCCTTATTCTTTCGCCTGGATTCTTCTTCAAGAATAGCTCCGGCAACATCATCAAAGGTTAGACGGCCAATAATATTATTGTTCGTTATGTTGATGATGAGTTGATCATACGAATCTGGTAAACTCTGAAATAGAAGTTCCGCCCGCTCATTTTCTTCTACGTTGAAATCTAACGCAGAAAGTTGAGCGAATAGAGTATTCAGATTGTTGATGTGGTCTGTCACCGAAGTGGACTCATTCATTCGAAGAGTGTAAAGTTTCCTCTTTAAGAATATTCTGGTGTGAAGTGACTTGACCTCGTACAATTTGTGGAGAGTATCCCAAATCTCCTTCGCGGTCTTCTTCTCCGCAATACTGGACAAAACCGAATCCGCCATTGCTAAGTGCAAATTGGCAACAGCATTGTCATCCATCTCTTTCCACCTTTCATTAGTGATCTCCGCAGGTCTGCCTTCAATTGCATCTTGACAATTGTCCTTCCTCAAAATTGCTTTTATCCTCAATTTCCATAGGGAGAAATTATTCCCGTTGAACTTCTCAATCTCGTATTTTGCTGCCATGGTTTCACACTAAAGAACTGACTTACACAACTTCCACCGTATATAGTACCGCCTACTGGAACAGTGACTGTAGACCGTGAACCAGTGCACCAGGTAAGTTCCCAGGAAAGAGAGGTGGGTCACCAATGGACACACTTAAATACCAAGTCTTTCCTTAGCCAGAACTTTCCTAGACATGCACTTTCACACTACCTCACTCTATATCCAGTAACAAGAATAATTCTTTTCTGATGTGGTAGATCAGATTATACCACAACCACAGAGCATACTAAGAATTTTCTCCGGCATTATACCAGCGTACCAGCGTGTATCGCAGCGGAACAATATCAGAACCTATTGGCTCTGATACCACTGTTGGGTAGAAGAGTAACAAAATAATAACTTACAACTAAAATAAGAGATGAGAAAAATAGGAATTGACACACAATATTTTAACGTGGAAAACCCTCAACGGATAAGGGAAAAACCACGGGCAAGACCAGAGAAATATTTTTACTAAGTGGAAGAAAATTACAACCTCTCTCTAACTATAAGGAGAGAACAATTACACTCTCTCTTACAATAGGAGAACACACACACCACTAGTGTTGCTAACTCTCTCTCTAATATTACTACAATTGTGGTGGGATAAATAGCAGAGCAAGATGGCTCGCTATTTATAGAAAAAATCAGGAATGTAGGCATTAAATGCCATAGCAAACTTTCTACCATTCAACTAATTTGCAGGTGAGGTAATTTTTCCACCGCTTCATTTTGACTTTGCGTGCCACAAAATTGCTTTATACTGCCCACGGTTTCACAGTCATCTTGGAGACATTGAACTCTCTTCTATCTCTATTTACCAAGGTGTCATCAGTGCCATCTATTTTAACTTGTTGGTTAGCACCTATTCATCAAAAACATGGTTTTTTTTTTTTCCCTTCTGATTTCTAAAGGCTGAATATTGAAGTTAACATTAATGAGTAATTTAACTGTCTTTATGGCCAAAAGACAATTAACACTAGCAAGAAAAGGTAAATGTACATTCTGATTTTTTTTTTCATTTTCCCATATGGGAAAAATTTGATGTTTTAGTACATATCAAAGAACAATTAGTATTTCTTGTTCTTCTTTTTATTATTTGGCAGATAGGATTTGTTGAATTCTATTTTTTTTTTTTATCTTATCTAACATTCATGTGCAAATTGGAGTTTGGTATGTCATCTGCACTGGTAACACTTTGTGACCAAGCTTTTGGAGCATGGCAAATTCAATCTACTTGTATTTATGTTCAAAGGTCATGGATTATACTTTCTGCCACTTGTATAATCCTCTTGCCTATTTATGTGTATGCCACTCCAATCTTAAAGTTTCTTGACCAAGAAGAAGAAATAGCTGATCTTGCTGGCAGATATTCTATACAAGTTCCCTACAAGTTTTCCTGTGATAAAACGTTTCCCTTCCAATATTCTATACAAGGTTAAAGTTGTTATGTGCATAGCACTTGTGGTTTTGGTCATACAAAATGGGCTGCTGTACATGAGTACATCTTCATAAATGTATTTGGTTGGGGTCCAACTGGCTTAGCCATGGTGACTAATATCATAGGGTGGGTGTTTGCTGTGGCTTTGGTTGTATATACCATTGGTTGGTATAAGGAAGAATGGACTAGATTTTCATGGATGACATGTAGGGATTTGTGGGCCTTTGCTAAGTTAAGCCTTGCCTCATCTGTAATGAGTTGTTGAGGGACTAAATTGACAGTGTCTCGCACTTTTAGAGATGAAATTGATCAGTTATCTTATAATTTAGGGTAAAATATGTTTTTGGTCCCTCATTTTATCTTGATTTCTGTTTTTAGTCCCTCATAAATTTTTTCTCTGTTTTGAGTCTTCATAAATTATTTTGTTCTGTTTTTAGTCCCTCATAAATTGTTTTGTTCTATTTTTAGTCCATGGTATTAATTTTAACTGTTAAGCGATGACATGGCGGACATAAATTGTGTGTGTGAAAATTTTCTGATTAAGTTTCTAGTAACTTTTAACTGTTACAAATTTTTTGTGGTAAGAAATGTTTACTTTTGTAACATTTCTTGTGATTTTAGAAAATCTGGCATTGGAGGTTTTGATTTATTATTATTATTTTTTTAACATTTCTGACAATTTTAGTCTACCAGAAAATTTGCAGCGGTTAAAAACTAATAGAAACTTAAACAAAAAATTTTCAAACGCAAATTTTGTTCGCCACGACATCACTTAACAATTGAAATTAATATCATGGACTAAAAACAAAATGAAACAATTTTTTAGGGACTAAAAACAAAGAAAAAATTTATGAGGGACTAAAACAAAAATCTAGATAAAATGAGGGACCAAAAACATATTTTACCCTATAATTTATATATGATTTAGTGAAATAATCGATGTACTTTTTTTTATTTGTTTTTGAAAACTATGGTTGTATGATATTTTTGTAGTTTTTAAATTAATTTTAAATTTCAGAAAAAATTAAAAATGTTTTACTTTCTTGATTAATTTATTTTTTAACCAGTGCCCTTATCTAATTACTTATTTGGCAATTTTCATTGTTTATTCTGTAATATTATTATTCAATTTAAATTTTAAAAAAATAATGTGATATTTTATTTTTAAAAAGTGTTTCAATTTCAAAATAAATTTCTAAACTATAATAATTATTGATGAACCTCTTCCTGGAAAGCTGCTGTCCAACACTACTTTTGGCAGTGGACATAGTACAATAACACTCAATTCACGGCTTCGCACTAACTTCTCCCGACCTTGACTGTACGAGGAAGGTATTGTCACAATCACTACTATTATTATCATTATTATCGTTTTTATTAGTGCACACTATGTTTTTAGTCCCAAATTTTTTCATTTATAATTATAATTTTGGTCTTTAAATTTTTTTATAATTGGTCAAAGTTTTCGTACTTTTTTTCCGTCCACAGTTTTAGTTCTTTCTGTCTATTTTGGACGTTAAGTGATGACGTTGCATTAGTCTTATTATTATTATTATTATTATTTTATTTTATTACGTTTTCTGACAGTTTTTAACCGTCAGAAATTGCTTAGGTTACTAACGGTGAACCGGATTGCATTTGACCCACGAGAAGTTGTGTTTCATTCTTGCAGCTCATGCAATGAAATCAGGCATATGAGCATGCATTTTGATCGTCTACTCATGGGGAACAAAACCCCTCATTCAATTTTGAAGATCGTTGAACAATGAAGGAGAAATCTGGGAAGAACGAAATGCGTTTGTGAATAGCACCCAAAATCGATTTGTTTTCAAATAATCTCTCATTTTTGAACGAAAATCCAAGTTTAAATATGGGTTTTGCTTGAAATTAATAGATCTACTAAACCTCTCAATCAATTTTGAAGATCGTTGAACAATGATGGAGAAATCTGGGAAGAACAAAATCGTGTTTGTGAATAGCGCCCAGAATCGATTTTTTTTGCAAATAATCTCTCATTTTTAAACGAAAATCCAAGTTTAAGTATGGGTTTTGGTCAAAATTAATAGATCTACTAAAACCCTCTATCAATTTTGAAAAATGATTATCCATATAGAGCAATTTGATTCAAAAGTTTTTAGGAATAGGTTTACGACATTCCGAACAAGTAATCCAAGCAATTTTTGACGGTTTTTAACCGTTAGAAAACATAATAAAATAAAATAATAATAAAACTAACGTCACGTAATCACTAAACGTCCAAAATAGATGGAAAAGAACTAAAACCAATGACGAAAAAAAAAGTATGAGGACTTTGATCAGTCGTAAAAAAGTTTAGGGACCAAAAACATAATTTGCTTTTTATTATCGTTGTTGCTGCCACCATTATCACCACGGTGACGGTGACATTAGTGGTAGTAGTGATATGAGTGAAAATTTAAGTGGATCTTTTGACCCGAGTCTTTTATTTTAATGATTGAGATGAATCATTTTTATTCTTAAGAATTTAGACACACATATTTTCATTTTATTTTCTTTCTATCTTTTTCATTTCATTTTTTAGGCTAAATACTATATTTTGTCCTTTATCTTATTTTTTTTTTGTTCAATTTAATCTATCATCTTTAAAAACATTCAATATAGTCTTTTATATTTTTAAAATGATTCAAAATGGTCATTCCGTTCAATTAGAGGTAATGCCGTTGATATCAGGTTCCAATAAAAAGTAGTTTAAGAAATAAACTTATTTTTTAAGTGAGATTAACAATTTTTTTTTTACTTATAATTGAAACCAGATGGGGTATCTAAGAGTTAAGGACCCAAGTGTTTCTAAGTTAGATGAGTTAGTAAGATCTTTAATGATATGTGAGATGGAGAAGAAAGACTCAAATCTTAGAAAGAAAGGCAAGACAATTATTCCAAAGTAGAGTCAACATAACCCAACAAGATTGATTAAAACTCTAATGGTTGGCGAATCATCAGTGATAACTAATAAAATGAGACAAATGTGACGAACGATGAACTCTCCCTTGTCACCCGAAACATAAAAAAGATGTAGAACAGCACCTTTATCTAATGCACATGTTAATGGACTAAAATTTGTAAGCATTTTTGTTTAATAAATTATTTTTTATAATTTTGAATAAATAAATTATTTATTTTTATTTTCATTTTTAATTCTTAATTTATGTATCTGTTACATATCCATTGTGAATTAACATTTCAATACATCTTTTGAATGAAAAAAATTGCAAATCACCTCTCACTTTAACTCGTGTGCAGATATTGTTGCAAATCTTCTACTGTTACTAAAACAGGACAAAATAATTAATACAAACCTTCTGTCAATCCAACTTTTGAGGACTTGCAAATTATTCTCCACTACGCTCTAAAACTTTCCAGCATGATTCTTTACTTAAAATATATTTGATCTATTCCGGTGCGCCCATGAAATTCTCGTTTTGATGCCCCCCACTTCCGTCGTAACGATTTTGAGGTCTATAATAAAACAAAAAAGATAATTGAGCGAATACTTAAATTAGCACTCGAAATTGTGAGACTCTATCACTTTTTTTTTTTTTTTGAGATGCTCTATCACTTTAGTGTTTGAAAATAGTAAAACTCAAAATAAATATCTATATTATCATTAATCTCTAAACTTAATTGTTTATTATGATCATGTACTAATAGTGTGAAACTGTTTTATACTGTCATTCAATTACAGATCACCGTTGATATGATTTTTAATGTAACTATTAGGCTTAATTACACATTTTACCATTTAACTTTCATTATTTTGTGAATTTTACCACCCAAGTTTATTTTTCACGAATTTTATCATTCAAGTTTTCAATTCTTGTGTATTTTACCACCTAAGTTTGTTTTTTTACAAATTTTACCACCAAAGTTTTCAACTTTTATACATTTTACTATCATGTTGGTAACAAAACAATGTCGTTTCACAACTTTTTTTTAGTGACATGTCATCATCAGTAAAATGCGCAAAAATTGAAAACTCAGGTAGTATAATTCGCAAAAAACAAACTTATATGGTAAAATTCACAAAATAATGAAAGTTAGGTAATAAAATGTGCGATTAAGCCTAATTATTATAAAAGTCAACAAACTTATCATACATGATGGATTGTAATTGGATGACAATGTAAAACTATGTTATACTGTTAGTCCATAGCTTTTTTTTTCTCCTTATTTATTATCACTTTAGTCTATGAAAGTATGTTAATATTATTATTTAAATCACATAATTTTTTGAATTTTAGACTAAAGTAAATGGCGGATTACAATTTCAGAACTTTTTTAAATTTTATTATTTTTGAGGACCAATTCGGATATTTAAACAAGGATAATTACATTTTCACTGAAAAAGAAGCCTCAACTAACGCGATATAATGTAACCACCATATATGCTTATTTGTAGGATTGGAAGTTCATAACAAAATTCAGTCTCAGATACTGAGTGTTGAGGGAAAAACTCCTCAAATGGAGACACCTTTAGTGATCCAAAAGTTCAATTCAGAATCTGATTACTTGCCAGTGAAAAGCTTGAAGGATGTTAAGTTTGTTTTATGGACAGAGACAGTGAAGATATGGAGAATAGCATTTCCTATGGCACTGTCTGCACTGTTTCAGTTTCTCACAATCTCCTCAACTTCCATCTATGCTGGTCATCTTGGAGACATTGAACTCTCTTCTATCTCTGTTTACCAAGGAGTCATCAGTTCCATCTATTTTTACTTGTTGGTTAGCACCTGTCTCATCTCACTTATTCATCAAAAACATGATTTTTATTGTCTTTTGATTTCTAAACACAGAAAAATGAAGTTATCAAATCCATTCATCAGTAATTTAAGTCTCTTTATGGCCAAAAGACAACTAACACTAGCAAGAAAACTAGAAAAGTGTACATTCTGATTTTTTTCATTTTCCCATATGGGGAAAATTTGGTGTTTTAGTCCATATGAAAGAACAATTATTTCTTATTCTCATTATTATTATTTGACATATATGATTTGTTGATTTTTTATTATTATTATTATTTTTATCTTATCTAACTTTCATGTGCAAAATTGCAGTTTGGTATGTCATCTGCACTGGTAACACTTTGTGGCCAAGCTTTTGGAGCAGGGCAAATTCAGTCTACCTGTATTTATGTTCAAAGGTCATGGATTATACTCACTGCCACTTGTATAATACTCTTGCCTATTTATGTGTATGCCACTCCAATCTTAAAGTTTATTGGCCAAGAACAAGAAATAGCTGATCTTGCTGGCAGATATTCTATACAAGTAATTCCCTACATGTTTTCCTGTGCTATAGCTTTTCCCTTCCAGACATTTCTTCAGTCCCAGATCAAGGTTAAAGTTATTATGTGCATAGCACTTGTAGTTTTGATCATACAAAATGGGCTGCTTTACATCTTCATAAATGTATTTGGTTGGGGTACAACTGGCTTAGCCATGGTGACTAACATCATGGGGTGGGTGTATGCCTTGGCTTTGGTTGTGTATACCATTGGTTGGTGGAAAGAAGAATGGACTGGATTTTCTTGGATGGCATTTAGGGATTTGTGGTCATTTGCTAAGTTAAGCCTTGCATCATCTGTTATGGGTTGCTTAGAGCAATGGTATGGTACATGCATTATTCTCCTTGCTGGTCTACTAGACAATCCTGTGATTGCTGTTGGTTCCTATTCTATTTGGTAAGATTATCAACTTGAACTAATTTGCAGCTATTTAGATTGGTTATAATACACACTTTCCTTCCTAATACATTTACTTCTGTGTTTTTAGCTTCAATGTTCAGGGTTGGCACTCGATGCTGCTCCTTGGAATAAGTGCTGCCATAAGGTGAATGATCATATATAAAAGAGTAAATTACACTAATCACCCCTAAAGTTCCGTGAAATTACACAAACTTTTTCTATCCTTACACTAACATCTTTAATTGTTTGAAAAACGTTACACTGACACCTTTTATACATTACACTAACCCCCTTAATTGTTTGAAAAACATTAAACTGTGTTTCCTGTAAAGTGGATTGTTGTAAATGTTAAAAAAGCATGAGTCTTTATATAATTTCACGAAACCTCAGGGACGATTAGTCATATAGGTGCAATGTTATGTCAATATATGAACTTTTATTGATAACAAAGGAAAATGAATGTAACAAATTGCTTATATATTTTTCATGTAATTCTTTCAATTCTTACACTGATTATTGGTTCTATGCCCTCCAAGTATCCGTGTCTCCAATACACTTGGCATGTCGCATCCAAGAGCAGCCATATACTCTTTCTGCGTGACATTGTTCCAGTCTCTCCTCCTTAGTATTCTTTTCATGATTGTCATTTTCTTGAGTAAAGATGAGTTTGCTAAAATCTTTACCAACAGTGAGGATATGATACGAGCTGTTGCTGATTTAGCATACCTTCTTGGTGTATCAATGGTTATCAATAGCGCTTCACATGCGATGTCAGGTGATTGTTTGCTTTTACAACTTGTAAAGTTCATTTTGTAATATATATATTGTCCCCATGATCTCTTGATTGTGTTCTTCTATTAATTACCATTAGGTGTGGCCATTGGAAGTGGATGGCAAGTTATGGTTGGTTACATAAACTTGGCATGTTATTACATTGTTGGACTCCCTATTGGAATTTTCCTTGGTTTCAATCAACATTTAGGGGTCAAGGTAATAATAATGTTCTTGTTATGGGAAATGTTTCTTTACCTCAATGTCAAAAGGCTGCTTATATTTTGATAATTTGCAGTGTAATTTGTCAAATTGTCTTTACTCTACAATTTGATCTCCAACTTACCCATTATGATTTTCCTTAAAATTTACACACCTAAATGGTTTTGTGGCTTAATTAGGGTCTCTGGGGAGGCACCATGTGTGGCAGGATTCTTCAAATGTTAGTCCTCTTTGTCATTATTTGGAAGACCAACTGGTCCAAGGAGGTAACCCACTTGGATTTTTGCATTAAGCAGCTAAATTTTGGCACCCAATTCCAAATTTTTGGAAGGATGTTCTGTATCCTAACTTTGCTAATTATTCTACCAAGTTAAGCTTTTGTTTTTAACATGCATCTAAGCAAAACAGGGCAGACAGGACAAATCTATCACTTGATTTTGTCAATAAATTTTGAAACCATGACCTGATGATTTGATTAGAGGTTCAGGTATGGATTTTTAGTTCAATATCTTAAGCTGAAAATATTTTTGTTACTTGTGAAGACATGGAAATGTAGCAATTTTGTTTTTCTATAAAGTTCAAAATCTTTTCTGGTGTAAAATTGTTGTAATCTGCAATTTAATACAATAATTACAACTCACTTGAGTGTTTCAATGCAAAACTGTTTGCTAGCATTTGCCACCATTATTTTTTCACATAAATATCAACTTACATTTACTTTCGTTTCCATTTCCTTTACTTTTCCATTTTCTTCCTATCTCTGTCTCGTTTTCTTATTATATATCACTTATTATATCAATCACTTTCTCTCTTTCTCTATTTTTTTTTCTTTCTTCTTTTTATCTCTCTCTTCCTTTCATCCATGCACCTCAAATTTTTTCCATATCTAGTGTAGTTTGTGACTTATAAGGAGTATGACTGCAGGTGGAGCAAACAGCTCATCGCATGAGAATATGGAGCATCAACAACCTCCACTCGGATGTCATGGAAAATGTTACATGAGAAAGAGCAATGTTTCATTTTTTAACATATTTTTTTTTACATTCTTCCTTGTTAATTGAAATTTATTGAAATTAATAAAATCATGTGAAAAATTCATTTAATAAGAAATGAAACTCACATAATTTTATAATTTCTAGTAAATTTCAGATAATAAAGAATATGTTAAAAAAATATGTTGAAAGAGTGTGTAGTTAAATCCATTTATGGTCCACATGTGTATCCCTTTTACTTTGGCCTATTGATCTTGTATAAGACGATTTGTACTGTCGCATTGCTATGTAGAGTTTATGGAGTCACGTGCCAATAAACGGTCTATTATTATCTCTGTCTTTGTCTGACGTGTCTTTCTTACCAAACTTCACCATCTTGGATTTATTACCTTTAAATTATATAAAATTATATAATATATAATGCACACATGGACACTTAATCATCAAGTTCAGATCAAAGTTTTCCCAATCATTTGGGGCTGACTTGCCAAAAATATCATTGTAAATTGTTGAAAAAAGTTTTGTAAACTAAAGATAAAAAATAATTTTTTTTAAATGTATTTTTGAAATACTTGTGAATGAAAAGATAAAAAACAAGTAAATTTAAAAATAAAATAATTATATATAATATAATTTCACATACAACGTTTTTTTTTTATGTTTGGTTTGGTCTTGTTTAAATGTAATATTAAATTAAAACCAAATTAAGTTGATGGTCTGTGGTTCAATTTGGTTTTATTTTGAAGTTTTCTTAAATTGCTTAATTTATCGGTATACCATTTTAAAAAATTTGCTTAATTGATGTTTTCTCAACATGTTTTCATCGTTTTTTGAAAATGTTTTCAAAAAGAAGAAAAATCCAAATGAACCTCGTATTTTTTGTGTTAATTACTTTTTCATTCATAACAATAAAAATAAGTAAGTCATTTCCTTAAAAATATCATGATTTTTATGAGAAAGTATGCATTTGAACATATAATCTACACATGATTTAGTGAAATAATGGTGCACTTTTTTTTTATTTGTTTTTGAAAACTATGTTTGTATGATCTTTATAGTTTAACTTCTAATTTCTTAAGGAAAAAAAAAGACTTAAAAATGTTGGTGTATAGTATTGGTGTGCAGTATTTATTAATTTTATTGATGACTAATTTCTATAGAAAAATCGGACTGACCGATCACCTTTAGTGGTTCCAATCATTTTTTTTCATTCACAAGACTTCAATTTGAAACTTGTTTAAGGAGATCAAATTCAGTCCTATTCAAATCAATAACTTATTGGTGACTAATACCCTTATCTAACTCTATTTTGAAATTTTCGTCGTTTATTCTGTAATTACAATTTGATTATTTAATTTATTTTTTCAAAATAATATAATATTTTTGTTTTTGAAAAGGGTTTCAAAATAAATTTTCAAACTTCCATAATTATTCATGCTCCCCCCTTTTCAAACTACACCATTACTTGATGCAGTGGATACAGTACAAGAACAGTGAGTTACTACATTCGCGCTGGCGTTCCTCGTCCTTTTCTGTACGGTCAAGCGTATTAAAACATATATCCCACTCCACTATGTATGGCTCACAAAAAATATCCCACTCCACTATGTCTGTAACTTTTGTTTGTATCACAGTGTAATCATTTCCATTACAATATTCATAGGTTACTGATAAACGTACACCCCGATTTTGGGTGTATGGGTGAAAAAAAAATAGAGAGAAAATAATTGATGTGAGAAATAATATAATAAAAATATATAAAGAGAGAGAAAGAAAAAAAAAATGTGATGAAAGTAAGATAGAGACGTGTGTTTAGTTTTTTTCTAACTAATATCAACTTTCATATATTGGTTAAAGTTAATCTCTGAGTAAATTATATCGGTATTATGTGGGCATTTCTTGAGGTTTTTTAGATTATTATACACTATTTTTTAATTTTTTTAACATTTGCAACGATTTTATTTTATAAAGGTATGTGATGTAATATTTTTTAAATAATTAAGAAATTAGTGTAATATATAACGAGTGTCAATAAAATGATTAATGTAAGGATAGAAAAAATAAAGCACCATATGTAATATGAAAAAGCTTTAGAAAACAATATAATGTACTCATATTCTTTTGTCCAGTCCTTTTATTTTATTTTCAGATGTTGTTGTTTTTGCATTTTAATATGTTATTTAAAGTGTAGAGTTTCCAATGATTTTAATTTATTATTGTCGTTATTTGAGAAAATCTTCGATTTGGTCTTAAAAGACTATTTCTGAAAGATTTTAAAAGAATAAATCTTCACAAAATTTATCCTTTGCTGTCCCTCTCTTGTCGACTTCCTAATGTGTCACGTTGAATGTTAAAAATGTAAATGCCAATTAAATTCCAACGTGGCATATCTGTTGCCTCCTACATAAATTATCTTTGGAGCCTCTCTTTTGGATAGGAGTAGGATAATTTTAAAACATTATAACATGCACATGCAGAACTGTTACAATACCAATCATCAAAGGAAAATATTAGATACATATTCATTTTCCTTTCAAACTTTTTTTTTTATGATGGTAACAATGAAAATTAAATTTCAGATCCCATGCATTTATCTCAATTCCTCGCGTCACTAGTTGATCCTAATGAATTTCCTCTCAATGTTATTTTTATTTTCATCTTTTTTTTTTCTTTTTATTTCGCATTGCATTATTTATTATCTCTATAAGTTTTTCTTTTCTTTTTTCCTTTTTATTTCTTTCTTCATTTCACATGTACACCAGCAAGAATTAGGATATATTCGAGAACATTACTCATATTCAAAGTGCATAGTATTTATATTCAAAGTTTAATAATTATAAATATATATTTACTTTTTCTATCATTTATATATCATTTTGTGTTTTTTTTCTTCAATTTTCATTTGATCACTTATTACATCTACAATTTTTTTTATCTCTCTCTTCTTTTTCCCTAATACTTTATCCTGACTCAAATGTAAACAAAAAAATATCCAAATTTAATAAATTAAAATATAAATAAATTTTAACTAATTCAATCTTATTTATTATCATTCTTTCAAAAACACCTTTAAAATCAACACAAAAACAAATATATGTTACTTCAAGAAATCACATTGAGTGCAAATCAGTATGTTATCAAACACACTCTAGGATTCTTCCCAGTGCTCGTAAAATTATTCCAGGGGGCCTTCATATGCATATCCAGTGACCCTGACCATGGTGTCAAGAGAGACAATCAACTACCTCTTATGGATTTCTCCAATAATAAGAGTTTCATCCAGAATGTCGAAACTACAAAATAAGATTTGTGATATCATGCATGATTCAAACCACCCCACGTACTGTGGCTATATCTAGCAAATTGAATATCCTTAGTGATATCAATCCCTCTACTACTCAATTCTTTGAGATTGACAAATCCTCCTAGAACATTCTCTTTCATAGTGAAAACCCTCCACCACTCAATTCTTTAAGAATGAAAAACTTTCAGGACGTTAAGCAAAAACCAGTTCTTGAACTCTTTAGTTGTGTAGTCTTCTTATTCAAAGTGAGAGCTTTGTCGCCTAAAATAATTTATCTGGCTCAAAAAGATTGTCTCTAGTGAAAAATACCCGTAGCCTATACCAACAAGTGATTAGGGGTGACAAAACGGGCCAAACCCGACGGGCTAGCCCGTTTGACCCATTTTTTTTGGTGGGGCGGGTCAAGGTTTATAACCCGCCAATCCGCTGTGACTCGCCCCAACGTGGCCCTCCAAAAAATGGGTTGATGGCGGGTCGAGGCGGGTTGGCCCGCCAACCCGTTTTAATTAATAATTATATATTTTTTATTAAGATATATATTTTTAATATTTTATACATATATTATTAATATTTATTTAATTTATTTTTGTCAAAATAAATTATTATTCCAAATTTAAGGTAATATATTTAATTTTTTTAATAAATATTTATTATTTAGTATTTTTAAAAGATAAAATCAATTAATATATATATATATATATATATATATATATATATATATATATATATATATATATATATATTTTAATTTTTTGGTTTTTAGCGGTTGGCGGGCCAACCCGCCAACCCGAGCAAAACGGGACGGGTTTGGTTTCGCAACCTACTTTCTTATGCGGGGCGGGGCAGGCCAACCCGTTTTTGGCAGGTCAATGGCGGGGCGGGGCGGGACGGGACGGGTTGACCCGTTTTGTCACCCCTACAAGTGATCAATGTATTTGTTTCTAGGTTTTATTTGGATTTCATATTACGCGCATCATGTTGTATTTTGCGAATTAATAAACCAGTTCTTAAACTCCAATTTGCAGCAGAACTAGATAGATATTGGTTATAATTAGCTCTTATGCACGGATGCTTCAAAATTAGTGATGTATCCGTATTATATCCTAGTATGCACATTATACAACTGCCTTAGTATCAGAATCTAGGTATTTTATATTCTAATCAACCTTCTAAGCTTTCCATAAAAATAAAAATAAAACCTTCTAAGCATTTTTGTTTTTTTTGGATTGAGACATTTATTATCAAAACTTGAATTATAACACTTCAATTTATATTTGGCTAGATAATGCTTTTCAATATATATTGAAAGAGATTAAAAATTAGTAATAATACCATAAAGATAATAAATCAATATAAATATAACTATATTAAAGAAAAAATAAAGAAATAAAAAATAATAATATATAAATACAATTATGTTAACTTAATATACATTGCTATACTTGTATCTTAACACCAAGTTGTTGGTCTGAGTGGTACTAGAAGGAAAAATATGGTTGAAAGAGACAGGGACGGATCCAGAAACCTCTTGAACGGGGGCTGGAATTTTTTCTTTGTAATTATTTAAATATTTTTTGTAAATAATTATTAATAAATAATAATTTTTACATAAATGTGTACTAAAATTGATTTTTGTTTTGAATGTAAAAATAAGAAAACATAATAAGAATTTCTATGACTGATTTTTTTTTTTTTTATATTTCAAACCTATATTTCATAGGATGTGTAAAACTACTAGATGTTTATGTAAAAAAAAAAAAAGACTAGTAGATATTTATTTCTTAAAAAAAATTTAAGCAGTGTAATAATTGTCTACTATATATCTATTAGATTGTTGAGTAATTTGTATGAATATTCTATCTACTTATCAAATTTTTTTCATTATTTTTCATCATAGTAAATAAGATAAACGACCTACATAACATTTCTAAAATTTCATAGAACACAAATACATCAAACATTACCATGAGCTATAATAAAAAAAGAACTTACCTTCAAAAGCTTATTGCTAACATATATAAAGTATATTTATAGTATAGTAATATTAATATAGTGTACATATGTGTGTATGCCTGCTTATAGGTAAGTTATTAAATTTCAAAATACTACAATAAGATAAATATTATATATATATATATATATATATATATATATATATATATATTAATAAACTGTTTTTAACTCTATAATATATAAATATTTTTTTATAGGCAAAATCATTTCGTTAGATTGTAATCTGATCCTATAACATACGGAATGCTAAATTAAAGGCCTGAGAAAAGTTTCTGAAAAAAAAAAAAAATCAAATCATGCCAGCCTCAAACACAAACCATTACACGCCTGGCTTCTAAAGGTAGTAGAAAAGTAGCTAGTGTCTCACATGAATGACAAACTCGTGTGCATAAGCTACACCTAATCATCTCATGATAAAATTGCAATATCAGTATGCTATGAGTTAAGTGCCAATGATATTGCAATATAACTCTCTATATGATCAGTTAAGCCAACGAGGGAGGGGGGCTAGGCCCTTGCTTGCCCCCTTGCATCCGTCTCTAGAGAGAGGAGACCTTACCAAAGGTAGCTAGACAGGTTTTTCGTCAGAGATTAGCCATAAAAAATGCCGATGAATATCTTAAATGAAAATGTTAGGTCTAGGGTTCAATTGAACTAAAATAAAAGAAGGTCTTACTCAAATTTTAGTGACACTCGTTTGCTCTTATATATGCTTTCCTACCATCATTTAAAACCAATGTTCTGCCAACAAATAGTTGATTCAAGTGAAAGGAGAATCTACTAAGGTGACCAACTAGATTTTTTGGTAGAAATTAGTCATCAGTGATCTAATAACGAGTTGCTCATTGCCACTTGAAATACAAGTGATGCAAATGTTTTTGCTTGTTAGACCGGTATATATTACGATATATAGCTACATATTAATGCCAAATTTTGACCAATTAATTGAATGGGAACTAATTAATTATTAATTTGTAAGCTTACTTTGAACATTTCAAAGGCATTTTTATATAAGCAAATAATTAAGAACGCGTTCCCAACAGAAGTAGGGGCACATAACACTATAGACAATGTTATAATAAGTTTTGGCTCTGAATTGTACGAAACGACATTCGATGAATTTTCTTATATCAATGGTGCACCCTGATTTTTGGCAAAACCGTCAAATTTGTTGCTATTCAATTTTAAACTGAAGATTACTCAATAAAACAGTGCCACATCTCATTCGTGCTTTTTTATGCAAAAGACTTCATAATTTATAGGCTTAATCGTAAATTTTACCACCAAATTTTCATAATTTTACAAATTTTACCACCCAAGTTTTAATTTTACAAATTTTATCACCCAAATTTTCAATTTTTGGCATATTTTACCACTATGATATTTTATCAAAAAAAAGTTAAAGAATTCAAAAAAAAAATTTGTGAAACATCAGGGTGGTAAAATGCACAAAAATTGAAAATTTAGGTGGTAAAATTCATAAAATGATGAAAGTTGGATGGTAAAATTTGCAAAAAAAAAACTTGGATGATAAAATTCACAAAATTATGAAAGTTGAATAGTAAAATTTGTAAAATTAAAACTTAGATGGTAAAATTTACAAAATTATGAAAGTTGGATGGTAAAATCTGCAATTAAACCTAATTTATAGGGCATGTCTAACGTGGAAAAGTTTTAGAAGTCTCTCACCATACAAAAGTAAGCTGGTGCGTCCGATACAGGCTTTTTTCGAGATATGAGAAGGAGTACCGTAGGCATGCCTATACTGGAGTAAATTTTTTTTAAAAAAAAAGAAAGAAGAAAGCAAGCAGCACTGTGCCTCTCGATCTCCCTTGCCATCTCCATCATCTTCATTTGCTCCATCCTCACGTTGGGGCTGTGTCACCAACGTCACCAAGCTTCTGCCATCAACGACACATGGTTTCTCACTTAGTGCCAACCACGTGAGGTGTGAAGCACTAAAGCGGTGATCTCTAACTATGTGAGGTCGTTCCCGTCACTATTCCAACGCTGCAATCTCTAATGGTGTAGGCGGTGACGGGCAAAGGAAGGTCATTTTGTTGCGGTGGTTAGCAGTGGAATGTGGATCTCTGGCTTGTGGGGTTAATTTGGGGGTTTTTTCTGGGTCGATTTTGGGGTTTTTTTCTAGGTTAGTTTTGGGGTTTAATGCGGATTGATGTTTGGGGTTTTCGATTCATTATTGTTTGGATATGAAATGATTAATTTGTGGTTCAATGTTTTTGGTTGTTCTTCCCGATTAATTGTTTATTGGATTTATTGATGGTTATTTTCTCTCATTTTTCTGTTGTTCGTTTTGCCTGAATTTTTTTTTTTTTTTTTTTAATTTTAAGATGAATGGTAGAAGAAGATGAAGGTGGGTTGCAGGTTTTGTCAAAAATGCAACGGAAGCTGAGTTCATGGTTTTCTCTCTCTTTTTTACATTATTGATTTTACCTGAAATATTATTTTTTAATTTAAAGATGAAGGTGGGTTGCAGAGTTATATTGTGAGTTTGGAAAGTATTGGATGGAGCCATGACGAGGTTGTGCAGTGGCCGGTGAGGTCGTGGCAGACTTCTTCAGTTCTTCCAAGAAGAGGGAACCAGGGAACCATTGATCTTTTAATTTTTTTATTTTTTTAATTTAATCCAGTGTAAACATCTACATAATAATTCTATACTTATCCTGAAAATAGTCCTAATCTAACAGCCTTGCAAACTTTCCCACAGTGAATAATTTGGGAAACTTTCCCACACTAGAATGGGCCCACAGGGACACATTAACTCTGTAGCAATCTGTGCTGTGCGGATAACCATGATAAATTCTAGCTAGTTAGTTTCTAAAACTGGGGAAATGGCTTTGAGTTCTGAGTCCTACGAGTTGAAGTATGATGTATTCTTGAGCTTTAGAGGGGATGATACCCGAATGAGTTTCACAAGCCATCTCTATGATGCTCTATGTCAAAAAGGAGTTAATACTTTCATAGACTACAAGGAGCTCAAGAGGGGAGAGAAGATTTCACCTTCACTTTTTGGAGCCATTGAAGGCTCAAGGATCTCACTTATCATATTGTCTAAAACTTATGCTTCTTCCATCTCTTGCTTAGATGAACTCCTTAAGATCCTTGAGAGTAAGGATTCCAAAGGTCAACTTGTTTTGCCGGTTTTTTATCACATTAATCCATCCCAGGTAAGAGAACAGCAGGGAAGCTTTCAAGTAGCTTTGGCTAAACATGAAGACAAATTCAGGGATGATGTGGACAAAGTGAAAAGGTGGAGGGCAGCTCTAAGTGAAGTAGCTACTTTGGCTGGGTGGCACATAGAAGATGGGTAAGTGTCCTTTAAAAGATGATTTACCTTTCTTGTACTCCATGCTTTTGTTTGGTATAGATATTTTGATCAGCGAAATATTATTTGTACAATAAGTAATAATAGCATGGTATTTTGAATTCCATATGCAAATTTTTGTTTTTTAAATCATTCGATTATATATAGAAAGAGTAGTATGAAAAAGAGGGTATTTACAATTTTATCTGATCGATCAGGAACCTAGTTTAATTTTAGTGTCACAGACTTTTTTGTTTTTTTTTTATACCAAAAAACTTTTAGAAGAAAACATAACATATGAAAAAAAAAAAGAAACTTTCGGATTGTTGAATAACAAAATGACATAAAAAACAACGGAACCATCGTAGTATAATTCATATAACAGTTTGTAGAACATTTTTTTTTATATTTATCTTTCTCCTACACATCATTTATTACATGTCATACGATAAAGAGAGATAAACACAAAAAATAATGTTGTATAAATTGTTGTATGTGTATTGCATCTTGATTGATTACTCATCAAACATTTATTGGGCACTAAATATCCTAGTGCTATGTTTGGTTGAGTGAAAAGACAATGAGAAGCAAGAGAAGTTTGAATTGAAAAGAAAGTAAGAAAAAAAAATTGAAATTTTGTTTCTAGAAGTCAATTTTTTCTTTTTTTCCCCCCTCCAATTAAACAAAAGAAAATATATCATTATCCATTTCTTTTTTCTCTCTATTTTCTTTCCTATCATTCAAACATACCATGTAAACTTCTAGCATCTTTTGTTAACTAATAACAAATAAGTTTTTGATAAAGAATCTTTATGATCTCTCTAGGGGAAAAAAGGTATCTTAGCAACTCCCCATATAAAAATAATTTTAACACCATATATTGTTTCCTCCAAGTTGTGTTAGGATGGCTTTCACTTTAATTAAAAGCAACTGATAAATTGTAATGGAAAGGAATGCCAGGGTCTGTTTTTTTTTTTTTTTTTAATTTAACATTATGCAAATGCATTTGAATTTCAACAGTAGATAGGCAAAATATTAACAAATGAAATAATAAGGAGGAAGCATTTTCTTTGTCCTTGTTGATTATAAAAGGAAGATAAATTTTTGTATCTGGCGAAACGTTGCAGTTTTTTCAGTCATATCACTAACTTGTATGGTTCATTGTCACGATGCCAACAAATGCTGCAATTTCTTATACAATGTCAACTAATCATATCTGAGAAACTTGCATTCTGTTCTTTTGATTTCTAATCATAAAAGGGAAATAACTAGTAGAAGCACTTAACATAGTCATTGATTGACTGAAAAGTTCAAATAACATTCCCATGTGTGATTATGCATAGATGCCATTCATAGCTGTATTTTCCAAAGATAATTTGAAGTTCTTTGGCTTTATGAATGGCAGGCTGGAATCTAAGTTTGCCAAGAGAATTATTGAAGAGATATTGAGCAAGCTGAACCGCACGCCTTTAAATGTTACTAAACAACCTGTTGGACTGGATTCGCCTGTTGAAGATATTAAATCACTTTTGGAAACTGGATTAGATGATGTGTGGTCTATAGGAATTTATGGAATTGGGGGAATAGGGAAAACTACACTTGCTAAGGCTGTTTATAACCACATTGCTAATCAGTTTGAGGGTAGTGCTTTCATTGCAAATGTTAGAGAAATTTCAAGTCAAAGATTTGGTATAGTTCAACTACAAGAAGCACTTCTTTCAGAGATTTTGAACCATAGAGATTTTAAAGTGGGAAACAAAGATAGAGGAATTAATCTGATAAAAAATAGGCTTTGTGGTAAAAAGGTTCTCATTGTTGTTGATGATGCTGATTCATTGGAGCAACTAGAATCTTTGGTTGGTGAATACAGTTGGTTTGGATCAGGAAGTAGAATCATCATAACAACTAGAGATGAGCATTTGCTAATTGCTCACAATGTGGAAGCAGCTTACAGGGTCAAGGAATTAAGTCAAGGTCATGCACTTGAACTGTTTAGTTGGTATGCTTTCAAAAAACCCTGTCCTCCAACAAATTATGAGGAACTTTCCTTCCACATATTAAACTATTCCAAGGGCTTGCCATTGGCAATAGCAGTTTTGGGGTCTCACCTGTGTGGTAGAGATAAAGCAGAATGGATAAGTGCATTAGCTAAATTGGAAAAAGTTCCAAATAAGCAGATTCATGAAGTACTTAAAATCAGCTTTGATGGGTTGGAAGAGAATGAAAAGGCCATATTTCTGGATATTGCATGTTTCTTTAAGGGAGAGGATAGACAGTATGTGAAAATGATACTAGACGGTTGTGACATGCACTCAGATATTGAGATGGGAGTTTTAATGGATAAGTCTCTCATTACTGTAGAATTGAACAAGCTTTGGATGCACGAGTTGCTACAGGAAATGGCTAAGGAAATTGTTCGCCGTGAATCTCCCAAAGAGCCTGGTAAACGTAGCAGACTCTGGTTTCATGAGGATGTTCTTCATGTGTTAAACCAAAATATGGTATACTCTTGTTCTTGAACATACTTTTGTTAATATCGAAGTTCAAAGTTTCATTCATGTACCTAACTCTCTGTGCATTGCTTTGTGCCACTAGGGAACTAATAACATTGAAGCAATAAGGCTAGATCTACCTGAACCAAATAAGGTTGGCATAAATGGAAAAGCATTGGCAAATATGAAAAGACTTAGACTTCTTATGATCAATAATGCACATATTTCAGATGACATTCAGTATTTATCTAATGAGCTAAGATTAATCGATTGGCCGGGGTACCCTTCTTCAACTCTACCACCAAACTTCCACCCAAAGAGGCTTGTTTCTTTAAATCTGAGTCATGGTCGCATAAAAAACTTATGGAAGGGAGTTAAGGTATAGAATTTTTCTTTCAATTAGTGTAATATTTTTTGAAATGTCAAAAGCTGTTTGTAGTTTAATAATGTAGGTAATTGTCTTTCCTTTTTACTTTACTAATGATGTTTGTCTTCCTCAGATATTCAAAGACTTGAAACTTGTATCCTTTAACTGCTGTGAATACCTCACTGAAATTCCAGACTTCTCAATGATTCCAAACCTTGAGAGTCTTAGCCTAGACCATTGTAAAAGTTTAACTAAGGTGCATGAGTCTGTGGGATCTCTTGATAAACTAGTTACATTAGACTTCCTATTATGCTCCAAACTCAAGACTCTTCCAAGTTTTTTCAAGTTAAAATCTCTGCGCATTCTTATCCTTACTGGCTGCTCAAAAGTTAGAAAGTTTCCTGAGATTGTTGAGAGAATGGTTGTTAGGCGTATTGGCAAGTGCACCAGTCGAACAAATAGTAAATGGATAAGTCCAAGTATCATTTTCCCAAGAGATTTGCTTAATATAGGCAATGTTCACATAAATACTAGCTAGACTGTACTGGTTTTCACAAGAAAGCAATAAAAACACAAACTTTGGTTGGTTTTATGAAAGGTTACAGTAGATTTAATGGAAGACAGAATTTAAAAAGATGTTTTTGTGGTTTTTATATGAAAACACATCTATGACAGAGGTTAAAATAGATAAATAAAGATGTTGCAGGGGTTAGATCTCACCATTCTCTACTCTCTTCTTGCATGCACACATAATATACATTCTATTTGCATTTAAATGTTAAAATCAGTCAATAAAACATTCTCAGCCCTAATTCCTTAGATGCAGAGAGTCTTAGATTACTTCCCTAAGCCTTGATTCCTCAACAACTTAACGAAGCAACTAGCTTTAAGTCTAGTGACCACAAGATAACCCATGAACTAAGCTCCATTCCTAGACACAAAGTTCATGAGTATATTGCTTCAGTTCTAGACAACGAAAGTGTTTCCCAACAACAATCATGTCCATGGATCATGCTATGGGTGATCAAGCCACAACAAGTTTTAAGAAAAGAAGCAAAATACTAACTTTAAACACAAATATGCAGAATATATATAGATAATATCAAAAGATACAAGAGAGTTTTGAGAATGGTTACATCTAACCCCTAACAACTAAAGAAATCAGCCACTCGTGGGCATGAGCAGCTGGAAAATACACATGGAGGGGAAGGAGATGAAGAGAAACACTAAGAACTAAAGAGAGAATTTTTCTCTCTTACTAAAACAGTACAAAACGAGCTACAGAGACTGCTACTGAAAAATGTCCAAGCCTCACTCAACAACTGAGGGTCAGTCCTTTATATACATGTGCAGAATTTCTTCAAAGTGACATTTTGCTCAGCCTGGGATTTTGGCTTGGCTGATTGGAAATTTCTGCACTTCAACAGATTTCTCCTGAAAAAGACCTTCCACTACTTCCAAAGCTTCAGAATGCAGCTCCAAAATGTGTTCTTCAACTTCAATCTCCAATTCCTACAAAAATTGGGGCAAAACTCTAAGATATAACCAAAAACTAGAAAAACTAAAGAAGTTCTAACTAAATTGCGAAATTAGCATAAATCGAGAAAAACACCACTCCAAATAAGAGAAAAGGATAGATAATTGCCTTTAAAAACTACTTGAAAAGTAAGTAATTATAGCAATTAACAACTCCCCAAAACTTGGAGTTTTGCTTGTCCTTAAGCAAAAGATAAAGACAACAACTAAATAACTAACTAAACAGAAAATAACTACCACTAAAACAGAAATCATGGATCAAGATCAATCCCATCCTAACAAATCCAAAACATGCTTCCTTCTAAGAATTGAAAAGGACCAAACCAATGATTCGAATTTCAAACATGGTGCCTTAAACCAAAACCATAACAAGGATGCAAGTACCTAATTTCTCAAGAAATGAACCAAGCATAACAATCAAAATTTGGCAAAATCCAAGAATGTTTGATTCTTTTCACTCAAGTGTCTCACTCAAGCACCAATTGATTTAGGTGTTGAATTCTCTCACAGTCAACACACAATGGAAACCACAAATTAGTTTTGCTTTCCTTCTCATTGTAACAAGATTATGCACAAAAATTAAGATCACAAGGACTTGATCAAGGTCTGAAATGTGGCTAGGCTCGAAAGGAAATTGGTTTTTCTAGATAGACAAAACACCATGAGATAAAGAGAGCAATCAATGAATTTTTCAGATTTTCCCAATCCCTCTTATTTTCTCACAATGGCAAAGATACCAACTCCTTGCATTTCCCACATTTAAACTCAAGAACATGCCACTATAATCACAACAAGTATCACAGCTTTTATTTTTTTTTTGTTTTCCTTGATTTTCTTTTTCTTTTTCTTTTCTCAGATTTTTTTTTACACACAAAAGATAAGCACAGCTGTGACACTTCTTTAATTTCAATGACAGTGACCCACAATTGTTCCCAAGATCTTCCTTTCATGCAAGATTTCCCCCAAACTTATTCTAAACCCAACACATGCAATTGCTCTGCTATCCAGTGGTAAGGAAAGTGAATTGTTTTTCATTTAGGCTCTTGGGTTATCATGACAAAAATTAATTCAATTAAGGCTCAAAGGGGCTGCACAAAAAGGATGACAGAAATAGGGAAGGCTTTTTGGCTCTAGGATTCACAAGCATCAAACAAAATTTGCCTTGCTCATTTCTTTATTAACATGCAAAAATCATCACAAGAGAATTGTTCAAAACCAAGTGTGGTGCCAAAGGTGGCACTCATTATCATTTGAGACATCACACAACTCACAAGAATCATTTCTCAAACATTCTCAAACCTGTCCTCAAAATCATATCATGCTTGAAACTTTTCTCAAAAACATACATGCATCCAAGCTATGCTAACGAAACGCGCAGCCACAAAAAAAAATCGATCAAATCATGGTTTTGCAAACGCATTTTTACTTTAAAAGCGCGAGAAGCAAGCTTAGGAAAAACGAACGATGGGATTTTTCTAAAACCATGAACAACCACGACATTAACATTAAACTTGCAAACACAAACAAAAGTACCAAGTTCAGCAAACAATAAAGCCTTGGCCAACATTACCAAAATAACAACTAAACTAACAGCAAATCCACAAAGTAGCTAACCATGCACTGAAATTAAATTACTGAAATTATAAAAGCAGGAAAATAAATTGTCCTGGTAAAACGGAGATTAAACAAACAAATCCCCCATCAAACATCATCATCTTCTTCGGCCTCAGAACTACCATACTCCTCTTCTTCCTCTTCAGTTCCTTCTTCCTCCACTTCACTTTCCTCCTCTGCCACGACCTCATCCTCAGCTGCAGCTTCAGCTCCTTGGTCACCAGCCTCTGCATCACCAGCAGCAGCACCTTCTGGGACATCAGCAGCTCCAGCACCCCCCAAAAAAGGAGGTCTGTCCCTAGGCTATGCAATCATCGCTTCAAACTCAAAAGGGGTTGGCCAATGGAGACGACCATGAGGTCGCGGTGCTGCAGGGGTTAGATAATAATAAATGGAAGCATTTAAATTCTGTTGGCTGCGATGAATCGCTGCCAACTGCTGGAAAAGGAAGATGAAAGTAGTTGCTAATTGGAATCTGTTAAACGACTCCACAGCAGGAGGAATGGGAGGCTGAGGTCCATCAACTTCGCAGGGTTGTGGCAATGCTGGTCAATGAAGTGCATGTTGAGTGGTTCCCGGAGGTTAAGGAGGGGAGGACGGCGGACATTCACTCTGTGGCTCTCACATAATGCAGTGATAAAGGTCGGAAAGCCAAGAGGCCTTGGAGGGGAGGTAGGAGCTTTTGCAATCACAAATTTATGCAATTCTCTTGATATTATCCTCCCAATGTTGATGTCAATGTTATTCATGATGCAGTACACGATGAAGACTCTGGTCATGCTTAACTCAGAGGTATGAGTTGTAGGTGTGATGTTAGAAAAGAGGAAGGATGCCTAAATTTGCGAAATGGTTTTCAAAGCATCTCTCTTGAAGCGTAGGGCTTTTCCAGCATCATTCTCGACAAAGGAACGCCCTGGAATGCACAGGTTGTTGCTCACAGCAGTGTTGCTAACAGTGGTTCACCTAGTAGACATCAAGAAATAGCCACAGTCTTGGCTGTTGGGATCTATGAAGTCATTGGCCAGAAACCGATTGATGGAAAGAGCATCATAGTAGACAAAGCAGCCCCTCACCCAAGACCTACGGGTAGGATCGCTGGTAAGCCTAGGAATAGCATTCGTGTAGAACTCGCGCACCACTTCCTCATTGATCTTGAGGGAGAAGTTGGTAAGTTTCTGCCACTTCCTTTGAACGATTTCATCTTGGAACTCCTGGAAATCTCCAGCCAGCAGTTGCACTTCTCGTTCCTTGATCAAGCTTCGGTTGGCATTGTTCTTGAATCGCTCCTGGTTAGGAGGAGCAAGGAAACGGTTCTTTTGAAGGGGTTCACGAGGAGTTTGAGGCTGAGGTGGTGGGGGTGGAATCTCCTCCACTTCATCATCCTATCTTGAGGCTTGAGGAGCGCGAGAAGAAGAACCTCTCCTGGTGATTCTTTGTTTCTTGGCAGAGGGGGTTGAAGCATCAGCAGGTTGCTTGTGCTTAGGAGCCATGCTACAAAATAGAAAAGAAACAAAACAAAAATAGAACAGAAGGCACAAGAAATGAAATGAGTTAGTGACACAAATAAGAAACAAGAAACAGAAAAATAAGTTAAGACAGAAAGCACAACATAATTGAAACATAACACGTATAAAAGAAAAGAAAAACAGAAAAAGAAATTAATAAAAGACTAAAAGGAGAACTAAGAATCCACAAAATAGCAAGGAAATTTCGTCACACACAAGTGCAGGAACAGAAAATGCACACAACAATGTGCAGGGGATTTGGCTTAGCATCCGTGGGGTGGCTTTGCCAAATTCCACTAATTTGGTATTTCTAAACATTTTAGACAGATATGGTTCCAGCACTTGTGGTTGACGAATTAAACAAGAAAGCAAGAGTGGTCCCAGATCTCAAGTAAAAAAAAACACACGTGCAAACAAGAAGAAAAACAAAAAGAAAAAGAAAAAGAAAAAGGGGTGCTTTTTGGGTAAAACAGAGAATTCACAAAGGATCATGTGCTCCCCTTTAGCACATAATAGCAGCAGTATACAGAAAATATTAAACAAGACACAATAGCACAGGGACCCAAAACGTGGTCCCAAAAACAACGAAAAAGACAAGATCTAGATAGATCCATAA
Organism: Pueraria montana var. lobata; assembly: GCA_026413185.1. Lineage (NCBI taxonomy): Eukaryota > Viridiplantae > Streptophyta > Magnoliopsida > Fabales > Fabaceae > Pueraria > Pueraria montana. The sequence goes on from CM048648.1 coordinate 80,389,652, forward strand.
GTTAAAAACAAGAACAGACCCGAAAAAGTCAAAAACAAAAGGAATAAAAGAAGATTTCCTAAAAGATGAATAGAAAACACAGAAGGGAAAAAAAAAATAAACACGTGCTTACACCAACAGGAAAAGATATCCCAAAACGAAGCAATAAAAAAAAACACAAAAGTTTGCACTTTTTTTAACAACCAAAGGTAGAAAAAGACATACCCACTCAAGAGAAACTTAAGAACAACAGATAGAAAAGAAGGTTCTAGCAAAAGCTTTGACCTTTGTCAGTGAGAAAGGGAAGAAAGCAGAAAACCCAAACACAAAAGGTTCAAACTTTAACAATAAGGCAATAAAATAACAATAACAGAAACATGCTTCAAGAACTGAAACGAAAATCAAAACGAAAAAGAAAAAGGGTAATGACAGTGCAAAGAAGCAAATGGAACATACCCTAAAAATCTTTACAGACCTAAATTAGAAATTAGAAAAGCAAAATAGGAGAACCCTAGAATCTTTTTCTAAAAAGAGATGGGAGTGACAAACTGAAGAGGAAAAGGGAATGACAGAAGCAACACTTACAAGGACAGAGAAGGGTTGAACTCGAGGTGCTGGTGGGAATGGTGTTGCTGAGGTTGAAGAGTAGGCTGCAAGGGAGGGGTCTCAGTCCAAACGAGGGTGGCTGAGTTGAAGGATGAAGAAAGCTATGCTTAGAAGTATGATGGGAATGAAAAAGTAGAAGTGATTGGGGAGTAGAAGGGGTGACAGCCTAGGAAAGACGTGAGGGTGTGGGGAAAGGTGGAAAAAAGTGAAAGAAAGAATCTGATTGGAGGAAAGGAGGGGTGAATAGGAATGTACAGGCTATTAGAAAAGTGAGAGAAAGTTCTAATTGGAAGGGGAGTGTGATGTAACGTGATTGGTGGAAAGGAGGGGATGAATAGGAAAAGGTAACAGTAGGTGGTATAGGGAAACGTGACTGGGAAAGGTGATTGGGACTGAGTGGAGATGTAATGGGGAGAAGTTAAAGGTCTTGGGAAGCGGGAAAATTTGAAAAAGATCTGAGGGTTTGCAAAAGTGGATAACGGCTTAGCCATGAAACCCGGCTTAGCAAAAAGCACGAATTTGGACAGGGATCACAAAGTGGCTTTTGGCTTAACCATGGAATGTGGCTAGACTAAAAAATGCATGGAATTTAAATTGATGCTTCCAGTGGTTTTGGCTTAGAGCCAGAATCAGTGGCTTGAGCCAAAAGTCACTTACGAGCAATTTTTGCACAGACATAACCAAAATGCGAATTATGCAGAAATAAGCCTAAGTACTGCAATGTAACAGACAAATGGAACAAATGCAACTACAGAATGATTCTTCTAAATGATCACAACACATAGAAATAAAATCAACAAAAATAGCACACAAATGCTTAACAAAGATCAAACACATGCATTTTAAATGATCAAAACACATAAATAACTATATCTAACACTTCAAAATGCAGAATGCAGAAGTATAAGGGTAAGAAAACTGGGTTGCCTCCCAGGTAGCGCTCTTTTAATGTCATTAGCTTGACATTTGGTGACCTTAAGGGTCAATTAGATGCAGAATTGTGGTCAGCCTCTAAATTTCACCCCCCAAACAAGGCTTTAATCTCTGACCATTGACTGTCCAGTTTCTTCCTGTTGAAGGATCCTCCAAAATAACAGCACCATGAGGCTTCACCTCCTTAATGATGAAAGGGCCAGACCATTTGGACTTAAGCTTACCTGGAAATAATTTCAACCTTGAATTGAATAATAGAACTTTTTGATTAGGCTGCAAGTCTCTCTTCACAAGCTTTTTGTCATGGTAGGCCTTCACTTTCTGTTTGTAGTGCTTTGAAGACTCATATGCATTGAGTCTCATCTCCTCTAGCTCATGAAGTTGGATCTTCCTCTTCTCACCAGCCAAGGACTAATCAAAATTAAGGAACTTGAGAGCCCAATAAACTTTGTGCTCCAATTCCACAGGGAGATGACAAGCTTTGCCATAGACCATTTGGAATAGAGATAAGCCAATTGGAGTCTTGAATGTAGTCCTATATGCCTATAGAGCATCATCAAACTTTACAGTCCAATCCTTTCTTAAAGAAGCAACTGTCTTCTCAAGGATCCTCTTGATTTCTTTATTTGAAACCTCAGCTTGACCATTGGTTTGAGGATGGTAAGGAGAAGCTACTTTATGTTTGACTCCATAATGCTCCAAGACTCTCTTCAATTGTGCATTGCAAAAATGGGAGCCTCCATCACTAATTAAAACTCTAGGAACACCAAACCGAGAGAAGATATTATTCTTGAGAAATTTAATGACTATTTTGGAGTCGCTTTTGGGGCAAGCAACAACTTCTATCCACTTTGAAACATAGTCTATAGCAACCAAAATGTATTCATTGGAAAAGGATGAAGGTAAGGGGCCAACAAAATCTATACCCCAACAATCAAAGACCTCAACTTCAAGAATGTTTTGAAGTGGCATCTCATTCCTTTTTGATATCCCTCCGGTTCTTTGGCATTTTTCATAGCTTTGCACATGCTTATGAGCATCTTTAAAAATGGTAGGCCAATAGAATCCAGATTGAAGGACCTTTGCAGCAGTCCTCTCTCCACTGTAGTGCCCTCCATAAGGTGAATTGTGGCAGTGCCACAGGATATTCCTTGCTTCCTCCTTAGCAACACACCTTCTAAGTAAATTGTCAGCTCCAATTTTGAATAAATGAGGATCATCCCACACATAGAAGCGAGAATCCTTGAAATTTTTTTTTCTTTGGTGCCAATTCATATCTGCTGGAATGATTCCACCAGCCTTGTAGTTTGTCATATCTGCAAACCATGGCCTTTCTTGCACTGCAAGCAATTTCTCATCAGGAAACTCTTCAATAATTTCTTTCTCAAGAGTGGTCACATCATCATTCACAAGCCGTGACAAATGATCAGCTACTCGGTTCTCACTTCCTTTCTTGTCCTTAATTTCAAGATCAAATTCCTGCAGTAATAAAACCCAACAAATGAGTCTAGGCTTGGAATCGGGTTTGGACAACAAGTATTTGATTGCAGCATGATCAGTGTACACAACTACTTTGGAACCAATTAAGTAAGAACGAAACTTTTCCAACGCATACACTATTGCTAGCAACTCTTTTTCAGTTGTTGCATAATTCACTTGGTGTTCATTGAGCACCTTGCTAGCATAATGTATGGGATGAAAAATTTTGTTCTTTCTTTGGCCTAGGACAGCCCCTACTGCATAATCACTAGCATCACACATGAGTTCAAAATCAATTTTCCAATTAGGTGCAGTGAGTATAGGAGCAGAGACTAAACTAGACTTCAAAAAATTAAAAGCATTTAAACATTCAGCATCAAAATTAAATGTTGTGTCCTTATTCAGCAAATTGCTCAATGGTTTGGCAATTTTGGAGAAATCTTTGATGAATCGCCTATAGAATCCAGCATATCCAAGGAAGCTTCGAATTCCTTTCACATTTGCTGGTGGTGGGAGCTTTTCAATGACATCTACTTTGGCTTTGTCAACTTCAATCCCCCTTGCTGAAATTTTGTGGCCAAGAACAATTCCTTCTGTCACCATAAAATGGCATTTCTCCCAATTAAGGATGAGATTTGTCTCAGCACACCTCTTCAAAACAGTTTCCAAGTTGGACAAGCACAATTCAAATGAACCACCAAAAACAGAAAAGTCATCCATGAAGACTTCTACGCATTTCTCCACCAAATCCGAGAAGATAGCTAGCATACACCTTTGGAAAGTGGCAGGTGCATTGCATAGCCCAAATGGCATCTTCCTATATGCGAAGACTCCAAAAGGATAGGTGAAGGCTGTCTTCTCTTGGTCTTAAGGATCCACAACAATTTGATTATAGCCTGAGTAACCATCCAAAAAGCAATAGAAAGCTTGACCAGCTAGTCTCTCCAACATTTGATCTATGAAAGGAAGGGGAAAATGATCCTTCCTTGTTGCTTTGTTGAGCTTTCTATAGTCTATGCACATTCTCCATCCCATGACAGTTCTTATAGGAATTAATTCATTCTTCTCATTGCGAATCACTGTCATGCCACCCTTTTTAGGAACAACTTGCACAGGGCTCACCCATGCACTATCGGATATGGGGTAGATCAATCCAGCTTCCAAGAGCTTTAAGACTTCCTTTCTTACTTCTTCCTTCATCACAGGATTGAGTCTTCTTTGAGGTTGAGCCACGGGTTTGAAATCATCTTCCATGAAGATTCTATGCATGCAATAAGAAGGACTTATCCCTTTGAGATCAGAGATAGACCATCCAATCGCTCCTTTGTTAGCTTTCAAGACTTCAATTAATTTCTCCCCCTCTGCAGTAGATAAGGAATTGCTAATGATGACTGGTTTGCTACCATTTTCTTCAAGGAAAACATACTTCAAATGTGGAGGCAGCATCTTCAATTCGGGTTTGGTTTCCTCCACCTTCTCATCTTTCTTTAAATCTTCAACAATTTCTTCATTTGGAGGAATTTCCTTCAATGTATCAAGGCTCTTCAAGCATTCCTCAATTTCCTTCTCTTCCTCCTCATTGAGTAATTCAAATGCATCAATTAAAGCTTTCTCAAGAGGAGTGGAAGTAGGCACTTGCTTTCTAGAGGTGGTGTAAATTTCATCAAGAATATCCACTCTATAGCATGATTTATCTTCACTAGGGTGCTGCATAGCTTCAAACACATTAAAAGTGACTTATTTATCTTGCAACCTCATCTTGAATTTGCCATCACTAACATCAATTAAGGCACGGGCTGTCATCATGAATGGCTTCCCCAAAATGAGAGGAACTTCAACATCCTCTTCCATATTCATAATTACAAAGTCAGCTGGGAATATAAATTTGTCCACCTTCATTAGCAAATCTTCAACAACTCCATATGGAAGCTTAATGGTACGGTCTGCTAGTTGAAGTGTCATCCTTGTAGGCTTGATTTCTACATCTCCCACTTTGCTAAGCATGGACAGCGGCATAAGATTGATGCTTGCTCCCAAATCTAACAAAGCTTTTCCAATGGAAAGATTTCCAATGGTGCAAGGAATGGTAAAGCTACCGGGATCTTTATGCTTGAAAGGCAATGACTTTTGAATTATAGCACTGCATCCAGCTTCTAATTCAATTGTATCTTTCTCAATGTACTTTTTCTTCTTGGTGAGGAGTTCCTTAATGAACTTGGCATAAGTAGGAATCTGCTCAAGTGCATCCGAGAAAGGTAGATCGATTTGCAATCTCTTGAAGATGTCTAAGAAATGTGCAAACTGCCTTTCTCTATCCTTCCTAGTTGGTACATGAGGATAGGGTATTCCTTGTGGTGGAATGATAGCTCCTTGGCAAGTGAACCAAGTCGTACAAGTAATATCTTGGTAAGTCCAAGTATCGTATCCACAGGGACTTGTTCAATATTTGACTATTTGCATAAGGCACTTACTAGAACAACAAATAAGTAATAAAATTGCAATGGAATGGATTTAAAGTAGGAATAAAGCACTAAAAATCTAAGCTTGACAATTAAATCAACTAGAAACTGTTTTTGGAATTTTCTCAAGCAAGTAAAATGCGGAAAATAGAGAGTTGACGACAATAATACGAGATGTTGGGGTTTGACTTCGTTAACCACTCACCCATGCATACAAAAGCCACTAATCAAGTTCATTATCCAAATGTTATCATCAACTCACAAAGATGTTTAAACCCTAATTCCTTAGAGTGAAAACCTAAGTCTCTTGACCAACCTATCAATTCCTTGCATAAATCAACCAAGATACTTGAGAGAAGAACAAGAGTTTAAAGATGACTAATGGGTTTTGCTCTATTCCTAGCAACAAACTCCATTAGGTGCTCTTCTCCATTTCTAGGTTTAAAAACATTTTCCAATCGGATTCAAACCACAACATCAAGCAAATGGGTGATCAAGCCAAAGCAAGCATTAAGAGAAAGAAAAGCACATAACATGAATAATAAACTTTGATTAAAAACTTAGAGAGTATACATGAGTTTTGGGTCAACTACATCAAACCCCAACAAGGGTGAAATTAGCTACACATAGACATGTGCAGCAGCAAAAATGAAGAAGAAAGGAAGAAACTTGAAGTAGAAGCCATGGGAACCCAAAGGAAGCTCTCCAAGTGCCACTCCAAGCCAAGAGAGGGTCTGCAACGTGAATGAATGCCAAATGACCACTTTTCCCTCATAAATATCTTTGTTTTCGCACCACTTAAGCCACATCAGCACCCTCACGCCCAGCCTCAAGTCTTCCCACGCTCAGCTTCAGAAAAGGCATCAGGGGTGCAACTCGAAGGTTCTCACGCCCAGCCTCAGGTTGACAGCAAGCAAAGGGAGATTTCTTCATTCTCAGGCCCAGCCTCAAGTTTCTCAAGCCCGGCCTCAGCAAGATAAAAGGAATATGTTGGCTTTTGGCTTTCAAAATATGCTTCCAAAGATGTTGGCTTGAACTTCCAATGACTCATGCTCCAAATTCTTTAATTCTTCTTCTATTCCTACAACAAAATATCAAAAGCTAGTAAAACTCCTAAAGGATAAGCAATATTAACACTACTTCTAAATAATAGTTAGATTAGCCTAAAATTGATTAAAACAAAGTTCTAAGTCATGAAAAATGCAAGATAAATGTTAAGATATGTAAGCATATAAAGCATCTATCAAAACACCCCAAACTTAGAGCTTTGCTTGTCCTCAAGCAAAATAAAACTAAGCTACACAACTAAACATAAACAACCTACTTATAACATCAACTTAAAATAAAATTATGCAAAGAGAACTGAACATGGTTTGAAATTCAAGCACTACATCCCATCCATCCACACATGCTTTCAACTCAAGTCTTTGAGCAAGAATTTCCAAAATGAATAACCATACCCTATGGTGCCCACACAAAATTTCATCACAAGATACAAATGCAAATAATTCCTTAAGAGACTAACAAGTATGGCAATGACTGAAATTGAAAAACCAAAGAGCACTTGTTCCCTCCTAGAAAGGGTGTTTCTCTCAAGCACACAAGTGTATCCGAGCAAGTGTATCTCTCAATCACACACATTGAAACCACACAATTCAGTTTTTTGCTTTTCATCTCAAAAGAAACCATAAAACCACACATGCATGCAAAGATCACAAAGGTCTTTTATTAGGTTGAATCTTGGCTGGGCTGCAAAGAATATTGGTTTTTCCGGATAAGCGAAATTACACCACAAGAGAATAGGAGAGCATCTTCTAATGATCACAATTCATTCAACAATTCCAACTTCTCGAGTTCAATGAGAACCTCCATTCCATGCATCCCAATGCTAAAAACAACCTTGACCAACATCAAAACAATAATTTTTGAGCCACCTTGTTTACTTACTTTTTTTTTTTTCATTTTCATTTTTTTTTCATTTTTCTAATTTTTTTTTTTGAATAATGACACAAGGGTGGCTTGAAAACAAGAAACCACATAAAGATTCCCAACATTGCTATCCTTTCTTGGTAATCACACAGAAAACCCCAAACTTAAACTCTTGCAATCCACTATCAAAAATAACTTGCTCTCCTATCCCTAAGGTGTGGGAAGCAATTGTCTTTCTTTTAGGCTCAAGGATTCAAGAATAAAAAATGTGTTTAGCTCAAAGGGGTCATGCAAAGGACAACAAATTGTTAGGTTAGCTATTTGGTCCAGTGGCTAAAATTTACACAAAAACATGCCTTGATCACTTCTCAACAAGCATATGCAATTCAAGGTAACAGAGATTCAAGCAAAACCAATTGTACGCATTCCAATGGTGGCACTCAATCAAATAAATCAATGGAAGCTCAAATACTCACACGGTTAAAACAAGTACTCAATGATTTTCAACAACATCATGCCAAACTTATTAATCGCACGGAATACTACAAAGCATCCAATTATGAATATCGGAGTACAACCACGAGCATATAATCATATCACAATGGAATTTAACATCATCAAGAACTCATGCAATGGATGAACTGAAATTGTTCCAAAATCTCAAACCACACACTTAACACATGTTCAATCTAAAAACACATAAACTGGAATTTAAAATCTAGCACATCACATAAGTTAAACAATAACAACTAAATACAACATAAACAGAAGACAAAACACATAAAACATAATATGACTCCCTCAACATCAGGCTAAGAGCTTAGCCTTCCTCCACTCCTTCCTCTTCCCAGTGTGCATCAACATCCCTATCAGCAGCAGCAGACCCTCCTCCTCCCTGGGGATTATCCTGGTCCCCAGGATAATGTGACCAATCCACATGGGAAGAGAATTCAGCAACTGCCAGGATAGATATCTTCATGAGATTTAGAAACAAAAGTTTCATCATCAAAATCCAGAGGTAGTGCTTGCCTAGAAGGGTGGGAGCATTGGGTCTCAGTGGATTTTCTGCTTTTGTAAACCTTGGTTTGAGGAGTAGCCATCCTTAAGCAAACACACAAAAGAACACAACAATAAGAAAACTCAACAACTGAAAAATAAGAAACCCCAAACTTAATTTAAACAACAAGAAACAAGTTCTAACATCAACACAAGCTAACATTAAAGAAGAAAAAGTAACTACAGAAAAAGGAAACAACTAAGAACACAAATGAAATAAAGAAAGAAAAACATAACTAAGAAAGAAAGTAGCAAAACACAATAAGATTCAACACCATAAAACTAGCCTTAAACAAGCCAAGAGAAAGTGGAGTTAAGCCTAAGGATCACAAAACAAATGAGAAATCACAAGAAAATTTCACGTAGGCAATTCACCAAACACTTAAAAGGCACACTTAAAATTAGAAGGAAAAAGAAAAACTTGAACATGTGTAAAATCACAAATTTGAAAAACAAAGAAAGAGAACAACCCAATAGCAGAGATCAACCAGAGACACTAAGAAAAGCAAGTAATGAACATTCAAACTATGGGAAACAAGTAACAAAGTTCCAATAAATAAGGAAAGAACAACATGTTACAACCTAAGAACAAAGTGGAAACAAGAGAAATAGAATGAGAGAAATGCATGAGAATGAAACAATTTAGAGAAAGAAATATAAACTCACAAGGAAGGAAGCTTGGAATGAGATTAAAGAGAAATGAAGAAAATGACGTGAGGGATATGTGTTGTGCGTGTGGGTCTAAAAAGAAAGAAGAAAGTTGGATAAAGAGTGAGTTTGGAAAGGGAGAAGTGAAGTGTAAAAACGTGGGTCATGTTCTTAAATAAGCAAAGCTCACGCCCAGCTTGGAAATTTTGAGGCCCGGCTTCAAATTGGCAGAGAATAATTACAAAATTTGCACTTCAATTCCAATTGCTCAAGCTGGGCGTGGGACTATTGATGCTGGGCGTGAGAGTGGCAGAGAGAATTGTGCAAAAATTGCACAATTTGCAACTCAAATCAAGAGGCCACGCCTGGCCTAGGAAAGTTGACGCCTGGCTTCATTTTGGCCGAGAGGAATTGGTCCCTGGGTCAATTTTATGCAGAAAAAAAAATTCATGCCATCTAATGGCATCACTTTGGCAATGAGCTTGCACAAATTAATGGCTCTAGGGACTTGAACTTGCCATATTAGGCATGAGAATGTACAAAGCTAAGTATCTAAATGGCAACAATTATGAAATAATTCCACACTTAGCTTGAAATTGACAGAATTTCTTCTTTTTAATCAAGCCTTGAACACCTCAAACTTAAGTTAATCAACTCCCTTAACTCTTTCTTAGCAGAAACAAATAAAACAAGCACAAAGCAACTTACTAAATCAACACTCAAACACTTTGCATCAATGGTTTCACTTATTGAGACAAATCAAGCTTTTCCAAATTAGTTCAAGCTATAAAAACCAGCTACATAATTTTTTTTTTCTGCAGAATTTTCTTTTAACAAAAAGAGCAAGAATTACCAAGGAAAAGCTTGTTTGACACTCTCTCAACATGTGCACCAATGATGCCAAGTAAACATGAGCAATTAACACTCAAAAACAAGAACATAACAGAAAATTTAAACAACATAAACCAAGTAACAGTTAAACTAACTCAAATGACAGAAAATTAAAAAGAGAAAGGGTGAGAAATGCTGGGTTGCCTCCCAGCAAGCGCTTGTTTAACGTCACTAGCTTGACGAGATGGTGTTGTTCAAGGTGGCATGAATGTCAAAAAGAACACATCCCACTTGCTCTTCCGCTTCTTAGTTAGGAGCTCCATGAAAATCATATATCCATCGAGCGGCTTCCAAATCACTGCAGGGGAAGTGTTGGTGAACAAGGCAAAGAAGGCATATAAGGATTTATCATGTTCTTCATGCCTTTCTTCCTTATTAATCAGTTGGTGGAGAGAAACATTGACTTGAGGAAGGCTTTCTTGTTGAATTTCTACTTGTGAGCACTTCTCCCACTGCTTCTGTGTTCTCTCCTCATCTTTTTCTTCTTTTTCTTCACCATTTTCTCTTGAATCATGCACTTCTTCAAGACTCTCCTCATGTGCTTCAACTTTTGCTAAAATTTCTTCCCTTAGAGCCATAGAAGACATTTCAACCATTTGTTTTGCTAGCTCACCAACTTGAATCTCAATATTTTGAATTGAGTTTTGATTGGCTTCGAAGCTAGCTTGGGAAGCTTCCATGAATTGCATAAGCACATTCTCTAGATTTGAGAGTCTATTTTCTTCAAGTTGATTGTGAGGGTGTGACTCTTGCTCCCACCAAGAAGTTTCCATGGAGTAAAGATGGCAATCACCATTTAAATGCTCTCTTCCACAAAAATCACAATAGATAGGTTGTGGGTGACTGACCCTCAGCTGGATGATTTCAAGATGCTCAGGCAATATCTCTAATTGGTTACTAAGATGCCCCTGCTGTGTGAGCATACTATTCCAAAAGTCTTCCATGGATCAAGTTCTTCAAAGGTTCCACCCTGCATGCATAGACTCAAAAAGAACAGAGTATTTTTTTCTTTTTTTTTTTTTTTTTTTGGACTGTTAGCATAAGACAACAAAAGTACAAAGGAAAAACACTTGAAAGAATAACAAAAGGATAGAATTAAGCCTAGGTAAATAGAAAATGCAAAATTGCCAACTATTGAGACACAAGTCCCCGGCAACGGCGCCAAAAACTTGATAGCTCCTTGGCAAGTGAACCAAGTCGTACAAGTAATATCTTGGTAAGTCCAAGTATCGTATCCACAGGGACTTGTTCAATATTTGACTATTTGCATAAGGCACTTACTAGAACAACAAATAAGTAATAAAATTGCAATGGAATGGATTTAAAGTAGGAATAAAGCACTAAAAATCTAAGCTTGACAATTAAATCAACTAGAAACTGTTTTTGGAATTTTCTCAAGCAAGTAAAATGCGGAAAATAGAGAGTTGACGACAATAATACGAGATGTTGGGGTTTGACTTCGTTAACCACTCACCCATGCATACAAAAGCCACTAATCAAGTTCATTATCCAAATGTTATCATCAACTCACAAAGATGTTTAAACCCTAATTCCTTAGAGTGAAAACCTAAGTCTCTTGACCAACCTATCAATTCCTTGCATAAATCAACCAAGATACTTGAGAGAAGAACAAGAGTTTAAAGATGACTAATGGGTTTTGCTCTATTCCTAGCAACAAACTCCATTAGGTGCTCTTCTCCATTTCTAGGTTTAAAAACATTTTCCAATCGGATTCAAACCACAACATCAAGCAAATGGGTGATCAAGCCAAAGCAAGCATTAAGAGAAAGAAAAGCACATAACATGAATAATAAACTTTGATTAAAAACTTAGAGAGTATACATGAGTTTTGGGTCAACTACATCAAACCCCAACAAGGGTGAAATTAGCTACACATAGACATGTGCAGCAGCAAAAATGAAGAAGAAAGGAAGAAACTTGAAGTAGAAGCCATGGGAACCCAAAGGAAGCTCTCCAAGTGCCACTCCAAGCCAAGAGAGGGTCTGCAACGTGAATGAATGCCAAATGACCACTTTTCCCTCATAAATATCTTTGTTTTCGCACCACTTAAGCCACATCAGCACCCTCACGCCCAGCCTCAAGTCTTCCCACGCTCAGCTTCAGAAAAGGCATCAGGGGTGCAACTCGAAGGTTCTCACGCCCAGCCTCAGCATTCCCACGCCCAGCCTCAGGTTGACAGCAAGCAAAGGGAGATTTCTTCATTCTCAGGCCCAGCCTCAAGTTTCTCAAGCCCGGCCTCAGCAAGATAAAAGGAATATGTTGGCTTTTGGCTTTCAAAATATGCTTCCAAAGATGTTGGCTTGAACTTCCAATGACTCATGCTCCAAATTCTTTAATTCTTCTTCTATTCCTACAACAAAATATCAAAAGCTAGTAAAACTCCTAAAGGATAAGCAATATTAACACTACTTCTAAATAATAGTTAGATTAGCCTAAAATTGATTAAAACAAAGTTCTAAGTCATGAAAAATGCAAGATAAATGTTAAGATATGTAAGCATATAAAGCATCTATCATGGAACAGAAATGGACTCTTTCTTCTTTTTCTCTTCTCTCACCCTCTGGATTTTAGTCATTTTTGGCTTAGCCGCCTCATTGATTTCACTTTTTTCTGCATTTTTCTCACTGATTTTCTCTTTCTCACTTAATTCTCTTTCACTCAGCTCATTTTTCTCTTCCTCATCATCTTTTACATCCTCCACAACTACCTCTTGCTGACTTTTTTCTCTACTTAAATCTCTCACAATTGTATCTCTCCTTGTAGTTATAGCCTTACATTGCTCCTTCTGATTTGCTTGAGTGTTGGTTGTAAATGCTCCACTTTTGAGTTCTTCCAAATCTTTAGCAAATTGACCCATCTGCACTTCAATATTTTTTATAGGAGAATCTGTGTTCTTTTGGTTGGTTAGAGAGACTTGCATGAATTGATTAAGAGTATCCTCCAACTTAGAAACACGATATTGATGAAGAGGTTGGTATTGTTGTTGATGACTTTGGTAATGAGGTCTGTTCGAAGGACCAACTTCTTGCTTCCAACCAACATTGTTGTTTCTCCATCCTTGATTGAAAGGTTGAGCATAAGGATTGCCTTGCCGGTTTTGGTTCCCCATATAATTGATTTCTTCTTGGGAACTTGGTGGCATGATGCATTGGCCACTTGAATGACCACCTCCACAAAGTTCATAGCAAAGAACTTGTTGAGTGTTGGACTGAGTAGCTTTTAAGCCTTGAAGTTGTTGAGGCATCTGAGCAAGTTGCTTGGTGAGTGCATCAAGTTGTGGTGTGAGAAGCTTATTTTGAGCTAGGAGGGCATCCTGAGAATTTAATTCAAGAACTCCTCTTTTCTGCACTTGCACGAGAGTTCTGTCATGCTGCACCTCATAGTCATTAGAGGCCATATTTTCAATAATTTCCTTAGCCTCATCCGGTGTCTTGTACATGATTTTGCTTCCAGCTGAAGCATCAAGCATAAGCTTGGTTTGAGGTCTAAGTCCAGCCAAGAAAGTGTTGATTTGAGCTGCCTCATTGAAACCATGAGCTGGACATTTCCTCAACAGGCCATTGAATCTCTCCCATGCTTCACACAAGGGCTCATCTGCTCCTTGAGTGAAAGTAGAGATAGCTGTCTTCCTTTGGTTGATCTTGGATTGAGGAAAGAAATGGTTCAAAAATCTGTCAACCAGCTCATCCCAAGTCAAGGGAGTGTTAGGAGGAATGGCTATGTACCAATCATTTGCCTTTCCATCAAGAGAGAATGGAAAAAGACTGATCAGGATATAATCATCATTAACTTGATGAAGCTTCACTGTATTGCAGATATCAACAAAAGTAGTCAAATGAGCATAAGGGTCTTCATGGTCAAGACCATGGAACTTGTTTTGCTGAATCAAGTGGATGAGAGATGCCTTCATTTCAACATTGTGAGCCTGCACCTCTGGTCTAGCAATGGTATTGAAGAATCTCGGCCTTGTGTTGGCACAATAATCATTCAAAGTACGCCTTGGTTGATTCACTTCTCCCTCATCTGCCATAATGAAGTCTGGTTCTTCAGGAATGGATGTCAAAGACAGATCTGGTGAAATAGGAGAAAGGGGTTCTTGGCTAGCAAGTCTTTCTAGAGCCTTCCTCTTCCTTGTCCAGTTGTTGGTTTGTCTTGCTGTCCTTTCAATCTCCGGATCGAAATACAAAGGATCAGCTAAACTTCTTGTGTGCATAAACAAAGAAAAAGAAACAGAACACTAGAACAGAAAGTTAGCACAAGAAAACAACCAAAACAGAAATAAAAACACAAAGAATAAAAGAATAAAGAATAAAGCCTAGGATAATATGAATGTGAAGTTGCCTAATATTCATATGCAAATCCCCGGCAACGGCGCCAAAAACTTGTTAGGCATATTGGCAAGTGCACCAGTCGAACAAGTAGTAAATGGATAAGTCGAAGTATCGTTTTCCCAAGAGATTTGCTTAATATAGGTAATGTTCACATAAATACTAGCTAGACTGTACTAGTTTTCACAAGAAAGCAATAAAAACACAAACTTTGATTGGTTTTGTGAAAGGTTACAGCAGATTTAATGGAAGACAGAATTTAAAAAGATGTTTTTATGGTTTTTATATGAAAACACAGCTATGACAATGGTTAAAATAGATAAATAAAGATGTTGCAGGGGTTAGATCTCACCATTCTCTACTCTCTTCTTGCATGCACACATAATATACATTCTATTTGCATTTAAATGTTAAAATCAGTCAATAAAACATTCTCAACCCTAATTCCTTAGGTGCAGAGAGTCTTAGATTACTCCCCCAAGCCTTGATTCCTCAACAACTTAACGAAGCAACTAGCTTTAAGTCTAGTGACCACAAGATAACCCATGAACTAAGCTCCATTCCTAGACACAAAGTTCATGAGGTATATTGCTTCAGTTCTAGACAACGAAAGTGTTTCCCAACAACAGGCATGTCCATGGATCATGCTATGGGTGATCAAGCCACAACAAGCTTTAAGAAAAGAAGCAAAATACTAACTTTAAACACAAATATGCAGAATATATATAGATAATATCAAAAGATACAAGAGAGTTTTGAGAATGGTTATATCTAACCCCTAACAACTAAAGAAATCAGCTACTCGTGGGCATGAGCAGCTGGAAAATACACATGGAGGGGAAGGAGATAAAGAGAAACACTAAGAACTAAAGAGAGAGTTTTTCTCTCTTACTAAAATAGTACAAAATGAGCTACAGAGACTGCTACTGAAAAATGTCCAAGCCTCACTCAACAACTGAGGGTCAGACCTTTATATACATGTGCAGAATTTCTTCAAAGTGACATTTCGCCCAGCCTGGGATTTTGGCTTGGCTGATTGGAAATTTATGCACTTCAACATATTTCTCCTAAAAAAGGCCTTCCACTACTTCCAAAGCTTCAGAATGCAGCTCCAAAATGTGTTCTTCAACTCCAATCTCCGATTCCTACAAAAATTGGGGCAAAACTCTAAGATATAACCAAAAACTAGAAAAACTAAAGAAGTTCTAACTAAATTGCGAAATTAACATAAATCGAGAAAAACACCACTCCAAATAAGAGAAAAGGATAGATAATTGCCTTTAAAAACTACTTGAAAAGTAAGTAATATAGCAACTAACAATGGTGCATCTTGAAGAACTCCTTCTCCAAGGGACTGCCATAAAAGAACTACCACAGTCAATTGAATATCTAAATGGGCTGAAAGTCTTGCTATTAGATTCTTGCCAAAAGCTTGAGCATCTCCCTAATAGCCTTCATAATCTGCAATGCCTTACTGCACTTGGTCTCACTGACTGCTATAAGCTCAAGGAGCTTCCAAAACTTCCACTAAATACAAAATATATAAACACAAATAATTGCAGATCATTGGAAAGGTTTCCAACATTATCCAACTCATCAAATTTCAAAGTAGAGAATTTACCAAAGTTTTCTCAAATGATGTTCATTAACTGCAATAAACTGATTAGTAAACAGGTCCAGGACCACATAACAAGTCTCTTATACAATGAGGTAGATACCAAATGCTCACTATGTCTCTGTGCCTGTGTTCTTCCAAAAAAGTATTAAGAAACTAAAATTACGTTTTATGCTTCAGGAATTTGTTGATGAAGTTATGCTTCCAGGGAGCAACATCCCAAATTGGTTTCATCATCAAAGTACTGATGGTTCAATTTCTCTTAAGGTGTCTTCAAGGTTGTATGGTAAGCCAGTGGAGTTGTTTTTTGGTGCAATTTTTGAATTGGACAAAGGTGCTATTACAACCGATATCTTTTCATGTGTATACGAGGTTATCATCAATGATCAAAAGACACTTGCAATAGAAAAAGGTTTTGATTCATTGGATACAAGTCATGTGTGGCTGACTAAGATGAATTGTGGTGGTTTGTTATGGCCCCTCAACAGTATCCATCATTGGAATCACTATAGGATTTCAGTTGTGATATCTGAAATCTCATCAAAGGTGAAAGTAAAAGCATCCCTTAAGAGTTGTGGTTTCCATATTTCATCCAAGCAAAAAATGTATCTCATTGATCATGAAACGGTTAGGAAGTACACAGGGTATGAAGTATGAGCAATAGGCTACACCTTAGTGCAGTTGTGTTGCCAACTATACTTTCCTATTTTTACTTGTTAGTGTCCAATATTAATGTCTTTGATGCTCCCATGGACATTGTATTTAAAGATGTATACCAGAGTGAAGAAGTGTATTTCCATTTGAATCGGTTGTTTATGTTTTTTCAACTTTAAACGTGGTGTTTTTCTTTGTATGAAGTATATAGCATGCAAAGTGGAGAAGTGTATTACCATTTGTTGAAAACTTGGTCCTTGAAATTGTCATTTGTTGTCATTTTAGTTCTTATAATTAACAAAATTAAAAAAAAGTCCCTGAAACTGTATTTTTTTTATTCATTTTAGTCCTTTGGCTAAGTTATAAAATTTAGGATAAAATATGTTTTTAGTCTCTGTACTTTTAGAAAAACTTGGTTTTAGTCCCTATACTTTTGAATCAACCATTTTAGTCCCTGCACTTTCAGAAAAAAATTGGTTTTAGTCACTCTCCTCTAATGGTGTTAATACTGTTAACGAAAATATAGTTTTCGGTGGCTATAAACTATCATAAAATACACATTCCTCATGTATTTAAACTCAACATCATTGACGGCTAAAAACCACCACAAATTATAAAAATAATAGACTCAAACTCAATGAGAAACTCGTCTCTTCCATTACCGACGACAAATTATGTGTCTATTTTTTTAATAATCTATGACAGTTTTTAGCCGTCAATGATGTTGAGTTTAAATACATGAGGAATGTGTATTTTGTGGCAGTTTATGGCCACTGAAAACTGTATTTCCTTTAATAGTATTAACACCATTAGAGGAGAGGGACTAAAATCAAGTTTTTCTGAAAATACAAGGACTAAAATGATTGATTCGAAAGTACAAGGACTAAAACCAAGTTTTTCTGAAAGTACAAGGACCAAAAACATATTTTACCCTAAAATTTAAGGGCTATAATGATAGTTAGTTAGGTGCTACTACTATTATGGCAGCAGAGATTTGGGCTATTCTCACAACCTTGGAATATGCTTGGACTATTGGTCAAAGAAAAAGCGCACGAAACACACGAACTCTTACGTGGATGACTATTGTCTTTTAAAAAGTTAATTTAATTAAATAAGTAAAAATATATATATAAAATATTACATAATATAAATGTAGAGCTTAATGGTTATACATTGATAGGATACAATTTTTTCACACCTACAATGAATTAAATTTTTCTATTTTACCACAAAAGATCATGTTGTTTTAATTAAATTAAAAATAAAAAAATCTAAACAAACGGGGGCTGAGTTTTTAGATAGGAGAGTGAGGTCGAGGAAGGTAGCCGACAAAATGGGGATTTAGGTTTTGAGATGGAGAAGTGACAAAGTGGAAGGTGGCTTGAAAAAATGGGGGTGAGGTTTCAAGATAGGGGTGTAAGGCGAAGATAGTAGTCAGAAAAAATGGGAGTTGGGGTTTGAGATTGCGAATTGGGGCAGAGGAAGATGACTGTAAAAATAGGAGGTTAAGGTTTTGAAATTAGAGAGTAGAGGAAGGTGAGAGATTTTCAGAATGAATGAAAAGTTGAATTCTTTCATAAAAATATGTGATTATTCACAAAAAGGTGTGTATATGAAAACATGTATTCTTTCATGAAAAAATATACCTATTCAAGAAAGAAATACAAGTATGAAAGGTTGTATCCCTTAATGAAAGTTTGTATTATTTCATTAAAGGATGTCTCTCTTCATTAAGAGTCGTGAGATGTGACTCTTCTTCAAGAGTCATAAAATGTGACTCTTGACCAAGATTCATATAAAATAATTATTTTTTTATTTATGTTATATTTTTTTTCTTCTCATATCGCAACTTTAATTAATTTTAATCTATTATTATATCAAAGTTTTATTTTATTAATATTTTTACTTTTTTAAAATTTACTATTTTTCATTAAATCTAAAGGACTATTTTATACTTATTTATTTAAATTCATAAAGTATGTATATTTTTTAAATTTTAATTAATATTTTATTTACATTTTAAAAATTTTACTTAAATTAAAATTATATGACAGTACATGAAATACTTATTAGTTTTTATTTATCTTTAAATTTTTGGAAATTGAAGTATTTTTTGAAAAAATGAACTCATATTTCCTCATACTATAATTTTATAAATTTTTCTTAATCCCTAAGATTGTTCATCATTGTGTATCCAAATCAAAATCAACAGCCCCAGATACCTGTTTAATGGTTTCTCAATCTTGGCTCAGACTGCACATAGTTACATTTAGTGTTTTTATTCTTTTGCCTTCAATTACCCATGTAATGCCTTAAAAAAAAAAAAACCAATTCGAACATCATGGTGTAAGAAAAGTCAGAGTCTTTTCATAAAATCCTCATATATTCCTACTTACAAAATTCATTTTAAATCTTTACCAAATTCCATTTACAAAATAGGGAAGTGTTATTTATTTATTTTTATTTTTTTTGAAAAAGAAGAAAGGAAAAAAAAAACAGAAAAACAAACTAACTGTGCCTTAGGAAACAGACTCCAAGAGCATCAGCCAGTAACTTAGGCCTAATAGCAGAAGGACACAACTCAAAAATAGTAGCTTGCAACTCTGCATTCATGCTAGTAGAAACTCCACAAGAACCTGAAAATCCAAAAATCCAGTGACCATGATTATTCCGCACCAAACCTTCAAAGCCAGAAATTCCCGGATTGCCTAAAGAACTCCCATCAGTGTTTAATTTATGATGGAAAATTATATAAACAACGCACATAGATACAAATTATAGCATGTGATTATAGTGATAAAACTTAAGAAGGTTATCATTACTAACCTGGATTCGCATCCATCTCTATGAGAATTGCATGCCGGAAGAAACCCTTGAAATGCTCTTGAAAGGATTTCTGCCTACTTTTCTAGAGGATTGTTTAAGAGAATTTGAGTGTCAGATAGAGTCAGTAAATTTGCTTAATAGGATAGCAAATTTATAATCCCCTAGCAGTAGTAGGGACCTCTCAATGGACTATCTACTAAATGATTGACCCAACCCATCACAGGGTCAATCTTATCATAATCCAATCCAAAATATCCGTAATATATATAAGATAATTATCTTATCTTTAATTGTCGATTGATGATACTAAAAGATAATATAATAATTATTGATTGATACTAATCCACAACAAATATTTTAACATTCTCCCACTTGGATAGTATTAACCAATAATCAAAATAGGAATAATCAAAACTAAAACAAGAATTTCAATAATTTGTCAACAACAATGTAAGAAATCTAAAATCTCTAATGCTACGAAATAATATCCGATAGGGATACATATCCTGCGCATCAAATAGTCATATTTCTCACAAGAAAAGAGTATACGGAATAGCATAGCTTGAAAGTCAAAATATGCCACATAACAACGGTCCAAGCATCTGAAAATGCTATAAGAGATATGTTACTAAGATAATATTACTATATACATATCTCATGATAGAGTATTTTCAGACTCCCACTAATCCAAAACATCAGAAGACTTAACCAAACACATGTGAGCTGTAAAATACTCAAAAGCTCCAATAGATAAGTCTTTGATTAGTGAATCTACAAGTGTTTTCTTTCAACACCATAATCAATTTAAGTCTGAAAAGCTGCAAAGGCTAGAACATAATTTACATGCATCTAAGTGCTCACGATAGCCCAATAACAAGAGTGATCACTGATGGGCTAAATCAACAAATGCTCTTAGAATATTTGACATTCAATTAATCTGAGTTTCACGAAATAAGTGACTACGCAAATCCAAAGACAATTAGGAAATCCACTAATTTCCTACTGGGATGACATAGACACCTAGCTTAAATGAAACGATACTCTAGATTAATGTGGCCACAAAATGTCAATATGAGCAAACACTTAGATCAATGGTCTAAACATAAAATTCATAAGTACCTCAATGGTGCAAAATTGTACTCGATAGGAGTACTATCATCACAAGCACCTCAACAATGTAGAGAATCATACTCGATAGGAGTATTGTATTTACAATATACTTATAAATTTTGACCAAACAAAATGTGAAGTTTTGGATAAAAGAGATGCACAAGATAATTGCATGCCAAAAGACTAATTGTGCAATTCCCAACAAATTGGCCTTGACATCCGCTAAAGATGCCTACTAAGATACAATGGATTTTATGTATCTCAACACAAAAGGACAAGAATAAATAACAAAGTCCTTCTAGAGTATGTCATATGATCATTAAATGTGCACAAGAATATATGACAATACAAATTTGATAAGTCTCGAGACATAACAAAAGGTTATATGCTCCCACTAATCCTTTATATACCAAAAATAAGATTAGGATTTTCATTAGAGCCCACTAGAATTGAAATACTCTAATGATAGTGAGATTATAGCTCTGTAAGATAATGTGAATAAAAAATTCACTATTTTCTCTCTTAAAGAAATATGTATTAGAGAGAAGTAGAGTAGAGTAGGATTAATGAGCGAAGTGGTTAGAAACGAGAATATGAACCCAACATACAGTCCATCTATCAATTACAGAGCTTTACAAAAGGGTTTCATAATTAACCACGTATAATAACAAATATTAATCCTCAAAGAATATTGGCCCTCAAAAGGATCATGTAAACAAGGTAACCTTTACTTTACAAACATGAGTGAGATAGAAAATCCCTAATATTTAGAAGTAGAATATGGGATCACTTGCAAGTTTTCAATTACTCACTCAAAACATAAACTCAAGTGCCACAATTATAAACAATATCTACACACACTTAAGTATAAGATTTGGTTACACGCAGCGAAAGTACATGGGACCTATACTCAACAAATATTAAGGATATAACAACCAATAGTCTCTAACTCTCATCACAAACTATGATGGACATAGGTTTATCTATATAACCCAAATAAAGCATATAGCATCAACAAAATTATGATCTGAAATACCATAAGCAAACATACAAAATATGGTATAGAGAAATTAATCTCTTCAAATTTGGGATTCCTATATTGTCCTATCAAGAATTGTCCACTAAAAAATATATGACAATAGAGAGTTATCACAAAACAATATTCTATAAGAGACTATCACAAAATCCTTAATGTAGGTCCTAACAATAAAGTGATTACAAATAGTATGTGACAAGAAAACCATTATATCAAGACAAATAAATTTGGTTGCTCATGTATGATTAATCGGGCATTTGAGGTAGAGATCTTGTGTCAATACAGTCCATTTATAGGACATTACTTTCAAAATGCTAGATTCTCCCACTTGATAAAGAAAAATAGTTGACTTAATTTTAAGGAAAATATCCAAAGAGCTAAACAAAATTCAACTATTATCTTTATCACACTAGAACCATATCGAGTAATGTCATACTGATAGGGTGTGTCCACTACCCAC
Organism: Pueraria montana var. lobata; assembly: GCA_026413185.1. Taxonomy (NCBI): domain Eukaryota; kingdom Viridiplantae; phylum Streptophyta; class Magnoliopsida; order Fabales; family Fabaceae; genus Pueraria; species Pueraria montana. The sequence continues at coordinate 80,411,682 of CM048648.1, forward strand.
ATGATAGCAATATGTTTCTATAAAATATTCCATTAAACAAATTTGCATTGCGATAGGTAAATGGAAAATTTTCAGAATATTCAATTGCATAAAATTGCCCAATTAATAAAAGGTTTAGACAAAGAGGCTAGTATGGAACAACAAGGAAACATGTTTAACAACACTTTGACTTAGCATGTAATAAACATGACTTTATCATCATAAGAACCATAATATTAATTTCGTGATCTCTATATTGGAGAGAGTACAATAACAAAGTTATTGGTTTTAATTGATTGAGTCAAGAATACAAAAGTACACAAAATAATTTTATATTTATCTCAAAATAGAACTCTAGAACTAGTAAGATGCAAAATACTTCCACTAAAAATCAGAATTAGAATATGATTACGAAATGGAGTATTATAACAAGCAATCAAAAAAGGAAATGATTGTAGAGTTCTGCTAGAAAATTTTGAGAAATAGTGACACTCTTGCATAATCTCAAAAGGATAAGAATAATTTATTTGCAAATTTATCCATATATGCAATCATAATCAAGTTAAAAGGTTCATAGTGTCACTATAAGACCAATGAGCTTTGATGACTTAAAGAGTATGTAATGTCATCTAAAGAGAAAAACTCCAAATATAAATCAATATGATTCATCGTTATATATAAGACCAAATGAGCTTTGATGACTAAAATAAGAGTACATAATGTCATCTCAAGAGAAAAGCTCAAAATATAAATCAATATGATTCATATAAAATACATGAATGATATAGTTTGTAATTGCCTTAAAGAGTGTTCAACAAAATATTTTCAATAATTTTAAAAGTGAACACTTTAACAATAACAAGGCAATAGAGAATTTAATTCAGACTTTGGATTAACTTGGCATAAAAGGATTTGAAATAATGCCCAATTGCACCATTAACATAGAACAAATTAAATTTTTTATTATAATTTCTTTGACTAAGGCACATGATTAGAGAAAATATATACTTGACACATATTTGTCACAAAATTAAGAATGATATATGGGTCTAGATTTGAACAATATAGTAGTGAAAAAATACAATGTATATTAAAACATTAAAAATATGTCAATTTTAATTTTACTTGATATAGAGAAATGACATAAAATAATATACAATTCACTACATATATTTATTTAAAAAACAAATACTCTTCAACCCAAATAATAACAAGAAAAAATAAAAAATAAAAGTGACTAATACTAATCATTATACAGAGTGCTTGAAAAATTTTATGCCTCATAATTTGTCCTATTAAAAGTTTTGATAGAATTAGGGAGGAAAACTGAACATGACAAAATATTGTGTGATTTGAAAGAAAACTTCAGTCAGAAAAGAGAGTCCCTAAACAAAAATGCAACAATACAATGTACTATAACTTATAATATCAAGATCCTAATACCGATAGGGTACTAAGAAATTGATTAACATAAGAAAAGAAAAGCACATTGTGCAACAACAAATCACACTAACAACAACATACCGATAGGGTAAAATTATTATTAATGTGATAGAACCAACATAAAATTCACATAAATGTACCCACGATAGGTGAGATTACAATTATGTAAATTAAGAGAAAATTATGCTTATCATAGAATTGGTAATTTATACCATGCATAATTGTATAACTAACATATAAATTCACATTACTATACCCACGATAGACGAGTTATAATAATGCAAATTAAGAGAGCAAAATTATGCACAAAAGAAAATGACAATTTATATCATGCATAATTTTAATAACAATATTGTACAACTAACACATAAATTCACATCACCATACCCAAGATAGGCGAGTTATAGTAATGCAAATTAAGATAACAAAATTATGCATATACTGGGAGAATCATAATATTATCATGCGTAATTATAAAATAATAAAATGACCTCAAATTAATTTCTCAATAGTAACAAAATATTAGAGAGAATATCCCTTACTAGAAAATCACTAAAATAGTAGGGAATTGTCACAAAAATTTTGAGGTCCAAAATTCGAGAATACAATATCTAAAATACCAAATTAAGTCTGGAATTAATCAAATAATAATTTTTTATGCCAAAAAAATTCCAAAAAAAATACTAACAGTCTCAAAATATTAAATAAATAATATCTGGAAAAAATACAAAATTTTTGGGCCTTGGGATTGGGCCCACGCGCCCCCACGCACTGCGCCCACGATTGGGCTTCACGAAAGGGCCATCTTCTTCGCCCAATAGCGTCAAAAGGGTCATTTTGACCCGCGACGAGGACCCATCCGGATCTGCCATTTCCGGTGATGAAATGGAGCATGGAGGGTCGTGGCTGGTTCGTCCATGGAAGGGGAAGAAAAACCCTCAACTAATTCCACGAAATTGGTCCAAAAACATGAACGAAAAGGATGAACAATTTTCACGCGAAAAGGAATTCTTCCGGAAACTTTTATTTTGAAATTTTCTATCATTTTTGGACGAAAAAAAAAAAAAAGAATCAGCATGGGTTTTGCTCGAAATTGATTGCTCTACAAAAGCCCTCAACCAATTTTGAAAATCGTTGAGCAAAGAGGGAGAAATCGAAAGAAAACGAAAGATGACATGTTGCGTTTGGCACAGCAGTTTCAAATACAATATTTTCATAAATTCTCCCTCGTTTTTGAACGAAAATACACATGTAAGCATGAATTTTACTTAAAATCCTCCGATCTACAAAAGCCCTCAATCAATTTTGGAAAAGGATTATCCAAATGTAAGTAATTTGATTCGAAAGTTTTTGGGCTTTGAAGGTTTCACGAGAAAATAAAATTTCTCAATTATCTTAAATTCGTTCACGAAATTATATGAATTTTTGATATGTTACTCCAGTGATAACAAGGAACAAAAGCCCTCAAGCGATTTCGAATTTCATGCATAAAATATAAATGCTTTTTGACAAAGAAGTTCGAAGAGAAAAGGGGCACAAATTGTTTTATCACATTCTGAATTTAAAATAATTAATTTAAAAAAAATAATCAATAGAACCACTAATTTTAATTTCAAGAATAAGAACGAAGAAATCAAAATTATAGGGTTCACACAACAAATAACTATAAAATGTATCTAAGTTGGCTCTGATACCAATTGATGGAAAATTATATAAACAACGCACATAGATACAAATTATAGCATGTGATTATAGTGATAAAACTTAAGAAGGTTATCATTACTAACCTGGATTCGCATCCATCTCTATGAGAATTGCATGCCGGAAGAAACCCTTGAAATGCTCTTGAGAGGATTTCTGCCTACTTTTCTAGAGGATTGTTTAAGAGAATTTGAGTGTCAGATAGAGTAAGTAAATTTGCTTAATGGGATAACAAATTTATAATCCCCTAGCAGTAGGTAGGACCTCTCAATGGACTATCTACTAAATGATTGACCCAACCCATTACAGGGTCAATCTTATCATAATCCAATCTAAAATATCCGTAATATATATAAGATAATTATCTTATCTTTAATTGTCGATTGATGATACTAAAAGATAATATAATAATTACTGATTGATACTAATCCACAACAAATATTTTAACAATTTATACACATCAACCTCAGGAGATTGCCAACGAACCAGCTTCTCTGTAATAACCTTTGGTTTTATCTTGAAAACATCAGAAATCAAAGAGTACATGCTTGATATTTGACTGACCAAATGAAGGTTCGGAACTGTGTCATCCGAAAAAACTTCTTTGTTTCTGGCCTTCCAAATCTGCCAGCACGTGATGGCAAAAAGAGTGCCAAGAGCACCAGTAACATGTTTACGAATCCAGCTAGAAGCATCATCATGATGATTATGTTGGTCAACAACATCAAGATATGGACCATATTCCAAACTCTACTTGCTTTGGGACAATCCCTCAACAAGTGGAGAATGGGTTCTTGGCTGCTTTCACACCTGCAACAAGAAGAATCACTAGAAATATGGCGGTTAGTACGAAAAACATTGGTTGGAAGATTTTGATGATCAGTCACCCAGAGAAAGTGTTTTATATTTTCTGGTAAAGGGAGTGACCACATGTTTTGAGTCTAATTCATCACGTATGCCTTGCGGAAGTCACATGTTTTGCATAGTATATATAGGAATGGTATTAAGCACTGACCTTGCAAGAGTGACTCGTCCCGCTCTATTTACACATCCATATTTATGCCTCTTGTTTGGATTCTAGTTCTCAAAACTTATTTTCAGAAAATAAAATTTGAACAAACATGTTTGGGTAATTAATTTTATATTCCTATTTTGAAAATTGTTTTCGAACTTCTAATTCTGCAGATGAGAAAATAAACAAATAGAATCATTTTTTTTTACTTTTATACAAAATTTGATGGGTAATTAATTGGCGATATTAATGTCTCATTTATATATTTTTTAAAATTAGTTTGAAAAATTTCATAACAAATATTTTTTCTTTTATGAGTTTCAAAAATTATAATTTGAAAATTTGGGTTGAACAAGTTTTAAAATAATAATAATAATAATAATAATAATAATAATAATAATAATAATAAAAAGATCCATGCATGTCAAACATTCCAAATAATACTTGTATACCTTTTACATTTGAAAAATATTTAATATATATTTTATATATTTAGAGAGAAAAAATATAAAGAAGGAAGTAGACATAGGATCAAAAATTATTTCAAAACATACCAATAATGAAAACAAACAATAAAAGTAGTAATGATAATAATCCTATTATCTACTATATCAAAACATCAATTAAAGAAATAAAATATTTTCATTAAAATATATGTTTGAACCTTTCAAAGACTTTGACTAAATTAAAAAAAATAAGACAATAACCCACGTCGCCCTACCCTTTTGATCACCTAGTTATAAAAATGAATGAATCCTTCCTTTGTTTCCACACTCTCATATCTCCATTCTCACTTCTCACTTACACTTTCACTCCTTGCTCCAAAATGACCTCTCGCTACGAAGTTGAAGTGACTCTTTCCTCCGCCACCAACCTCCAGAACGTGAACTGGTGCATTGGCACCAACTATCCATATGGTGTGCCACCACCTAATACTAGATATGGGTACATGCAGCATAGCCAAGGGTACAGGCAGGGTGTGCACACAAGGGTGAACATAGTAGCACCAGGGAGCAGGGTGAGGTTTGGTACGAGGATGACTGGGGGCATTATTATAGTGATTGGTGCACTTGTAAGGAATGACATTGTTATTCTGGAAAATAGGATCAATGATTGTGTGGCTGAAGAGTATGATGAGGATTACCCATGCACGCCCACCTCAATAAGTCGGAGCTGAGCCGTGCCAATAATAAGCGACGGCTTAGCGTTTGAGTCATGGATGACATCCATCAAGTGACTAGAGTCATTGATATTTGCCGTCAGCCGTAACTGGATTGTGAGTTTCTCAACCCAGTTAGCCTAGGTGTTGTTGGCATCATCAATATTGGTGAACCGTTTTTGGGTGGGGTCTACGTCTACCCAAATGACGACATATGGACAGTTGATGCCATTGCACAAGTTCACGTTCTTGAGGTTCATGGCACAAGAAAGTGTCACTTCAAATTCGTAGGGAAAGGCCATTTTGGAGCAAGGAGTGAAAGTGTGAGTGAGATAATTGAGAAGGGAGAAATGAGAATGTTTAAGCAAAGGAAGGGTTCCTTCAGTTTTATAGGTGAGGACTGAGGAGGGTGGAGTGACTTTGGGTTATTGTCTAATTGAGTTTTTGAACTTAGTCAAAGCCTTTGAAATGTTCAAACATATATTTTTGTGAAAATATTTTATTATTAATTAATGTTTGGATAAAGTAGATAATAAAATTATTACTATCATTATTATTATTGTCTATTGTTATTATGGGTACAGCATACGAAAATCAGCACCGAATGTGCCATAACTATATTATAGGTAAAATCAGTGAAGTTATGGTTATGGGCAGCCAGGTCAGCAAAGTTATGGGTACTGGCAGCATAGCTATGGGTATGGGCAGGGTGTTCAAACAATGGTGAACATAGTGTTGTCCATAGTACTCAAAATCACAATCAATCACGAACTACTCATGAATCCGAATCGATCAATCACGAACCAAAATCTACAAACATATATGATGACAAACAAATTAAGCCTAAGACGTGTGAATTCACACTATCATCAAGGATTTATCCACGTGATGCGCAAGTCCCCAAGATATAACAGGATCTTCCCAAAATAATAATTTGGGACATAGGACTAGTAAGAGAAGAATAGAGAACCCAATTAGAGAGAGAAAAATGGGAATTGAGTTTTTGAGGATATGAAAACAATAGGGAGAGCATCCCTTTTATAGGCAGAAAAAAAAAATCTAACAACGGTCATATTATTTTATTTCTGATGATAATTAAAGAAATCATAAATATGATTAATTAAAAAGATAATATGTAATTAATCTGCTTTAAAATGAGTATTAAATCTGACTTTTAAAAAGAATTTATAAACAATATAATAAATTTATTCTTAACACTATACTTAGCATCATACTCGACATCACCAGATACATAAAAATCACGTACACATGTATTTCCACTAAGATCAGTTAGTTTCGGACATTTTCTTATCTATTTTCAAAAAAAAAAAAAAAGACATTTTCTAATCTCATAACGTAAATGCCAATTAACATAGTTTCTAAATTGATACGATCCTGCTTATGCACTTCCCTCATATTAAAGGATACACGTTAGATTAATTCATATCAAATTATAACCTCAATATTTTCCTTTTTGTTCACCACATGACTAAGTAACAAAATATTAATGATATACAGCAAGTTAAAACCAATAAAGTTTTCTAGCTATGTTATCACTTCTCGAAAATCCCTTTTACTTTTATCCAATTTGTCTTCCATTCTAAAGGCGAAGTCAAGTAAGTTATGTTATTTATTATCATAAACAAACTTTATATCAAAGGCATTGATTTCTCCTTAACGGGAATGATCACTATTATTTTCAAGCACAAATTCTACCACCAGAGATCGACAAGATAACAACCGTGATTGGAATAAAATCCTTTCAACATCAACATCAACATCGATCGTTCAATGTTGTCCATTAATTCCAGTCTCTAATTTGTATACAAATTGCTTCTCTCTCTAGTTCCAATTTTGGCCCACTGCTCTCAACATTAATCAATTTCTCAAATCAACAATAGGCCATTCACATTCTAATTAAATTCATATTAAACCTCCATTCACGTATGACAATCTCAGCAAAACCCATTGACATATCAAAAGAAAGAAAACATGTCCACAAAGCTAAAGAAAAGACCGAGAGGGTCTAACTTAGTTGGTTAAGTAGGATGCATAGTTATTGTAAACTTTCAATATACCTGTCTTTAATTCATATGGATAAATAATGTTAAAATTATGTGAAAGGGAGACATACCTGCACTGTTATGTTTCTAACCTTCGTACCTGGTTTTCCTTCAAAAGGTTATATTGAATTTAAAATAAGTAGGCAACCAAAATATTATTGGGCATGCAATCAAAACCTTATGTTGTGCCACCACTGTCACGTTTGTTTCTTCTGATCTGTAATGGCACCACACCAGCCATGTTTGAAACCAAATGCATATATGATGGAAGCAAAACATACATTCACTCTATCTTCTGAAATTGAAGGAATTGGCGATTTTGGAATGAAACGAAATTAGGGATTTCATATAACACAAAATTGTCGCAAGAATTGCCATGGACAACAAAATAAGTTCTTGAGATTGTTGTCCATAGTACTTAAAATCACAATCGATCAATCATGAATTACTCACGAACCCGAAGCAATCAATCACGAACCAAAATCTACAAACATAAATGGTGACAAACAAATTAAGCCTGAGACGTGTGAATTCACACTGTCCTTAAGGACTTATGCACATGATGCGCAAGTCTCCAGGATATAACAAGGCTCTTCCCAAAATAATAATTTTGGGCATCAGAAACTAGCAAGAGAAGAACAGATAACCCAATTAGAGAGAGAAGAATGGGAATTGAGTTGATCGGGATATGAAAACAATAGGAGAGCATCCCTTTTATATGCGGGAAAAAAATCTAACAACGGTCATATTATTTTCTTTCTGGTGATAATTAAAGAAATCATAAATATGATTAATTAAAAAGATAATATGTAATTAATCTATTTAAAATGAGTATTAAATCTGATATTTAAAAAGGTTATAAAACAGTAATTAAGGCAATTAAATTTGCATATTAAAAGCCTTTAAAATGGAAATTGTTCCTCTTTTAAAAACAACAATTAGGGGGCGTTTGTTTCACGATAACTTTTAATCCCAGGTATATTTTTTTCCTGAGAAAGTCATAATCTCACCTTTCAGCCAATATTTAATCACAACGGAGGGGTAAGGAAAATTTATTTCCATGGGATAAAACCCATCTTCATGAGTAAAAATTCAAACATACCATTTTCTACAAATTTTGTTCCTCTATCTTGTGTCAATTTAATTTAATTATATGTAATTTCATTTACCGTCAATTTCATTCCTAAAGCCTGTGTAGGAATAAAAAAAGGGTGAGGAAGAAGGGAATATATTGTTGTTAAAACATATTATGGATGGGATTGATATACAGTTTGCCACATGGAGTGGCAATGGGAAGGGGACGAGGGGTGTAACGGGAGTTTTTGGAAGAGGGCTAAGAGTGGCTCAGAGGACGAGTGTCAGGTAGTTGATTTGCAAAAAAATGGAAGACCAAAATGGCTTACAGGTCATATATACTCATGGAAGATACTCAATTACATGTTGGAGGGTTATGTGTATATTGTTAGATAGGAAACTTGTTTTACATTTGGTAAAAAAAACATCTTTAATACAATAAGGATATTTTAGTAATTATAATATATATTCCTAAGAAAAAATAACTCAACCAAACACATGTTTTAATTATTCCTGGGAATACAAAAAATATTTCCAACCAATTTTAATACTACCTTTGTCCCTATTTATAAGACGTTATTTTGAAAATTCATTGTCTCTTTTTATAAGATTTCATTTTGACTATCTTATGCGTTAATTATTTTTTGTCTAAAATACCCTTATTTATTATAATACATTAATTGAATATTAGTCTGAATGTCTCTTTCTCTCTCCTATGAAGATTGGAGAAGATGAATAGATCTCATTATTAATCCCAATAATATCAAGGGTAAAATTGGAAAAATATTACAGTTACACACAAATTTATTATTAATACCTAGATTAACTAACTTTCTTAATAAGCGTAATTTAGTCAACAATGTCTTATAAATAGGGACATAGCTAGTAGTTAACCAAACACATTTTTTAATAATACCTGAGAATAATATTCCCATGTTATATTTCTAGGAAAAAATATTCTCAGGACTAAAAAGTTATCCGTGAAACAAACGCCTCCCTATGAACCTTTTGAAATACTCAAAAAATACAACACATAGTAACACCAAGGAGCAGGGTGGGGTTTGGGATGAGGTTGACTGGGGACACTATTATAGTTAATGGTGCACTTGTAGGGAATGACATTGTTATTCTGGAAAATAGGATCGATGATCGTGCGGCTGAAGAGTATGATGAGGATTACTCAAGCCATGAGCTTTAGAGGATCCTCATGACTGATGAGTATCAATTCATGCTTATGCTAGTTTTTCATTTTAGGTGAACTAGAAGTTACAAATAATAAGTGTAGTTTTGAGTTCTCGGGTCATTATGCTCCAACAAATGTTTTGGGTAAATAATAATGTGGTCTTCGTTTCTATGTTGAACTATTAATTTGATCCCTTCGTGTTGTGGTTTGATTTGCGGAGTTATTATTATAATATGGAAGAGATGATCTATTTGTTCAAACAGATTAGTTTTACATTCAATTAAGTTTTTTTCATAAAATAAAAAATATTATCTCCGTCTCTAAATATAAGATTCTTTTAACTAATTTACACCCTTTAAAAAAGTTGGTTAATTTAGTTAATAGCATTAAATTTGTTAACAATTCGTATTATTTTTTCAAAATTATCCTTACAATTATTGGGACTATCATTTCTCTTTCCACTTAATTACTTTCTACCTAATTAATTAATTAGTGATAGTCATCTTCTCCAATCCTAATAAGAGAGAGAATATACTTATTTTATTAATTTATAGTATTCATTGTAAAGTGGTTAAGGATATTTTTGTCAAAAAATAATTAATACAAGGAATAACTTGAAAAGGATCTTATAAAAAATTATAATTTTTTTTAGAAAATAGTCTTGTATTTAAGGACAGATATAGTATTTTATTTTCATGAAAAAAAAACTTAATTGAATGTAAAAACTAATTCATTCAAATAAATAGATCATCTCTCCCGTAATATAATAATAACTCCACAAATTAAACCACATCACGATGGAATCAAATAGTTCAACATAAACAAGAAGAACACATTTTTATTTGGCCAAAACATTTGCATGGGCATAATGAAACGAGAATTCAAAACTACACTTATTATTTGTAAGTTCTACTTCACCTAAAATGAAAAACTCACATAAGCAAGAACTCAAACTCATTAGTCATCACGATCCTCTAGAACTCATCGCTTGAGTAATCCTCATCATACTCTTTAGCCGCACGATCATGGATCCTGTTTTCCAAAATAACAACATCATTCCCTACGGGTGGACCATTCACTATAATAGTGCCCCCAGTCAACCTCATCCCAAACCTCACCCTCCTCCCTGGTGCTACTAAGTTCACCATTGTTTGCATGCCCTGCCCGTACCCATAGCTATGCTGCATGCCAGTACCTAGGGGTGGAAACAGGTCAGGCCAGGCCAGACTTTGGTGGGCTTGAGCCTGGCCTACATCATAATTACTAAGCCTGGACCTGATCATTTTACCTGTTATAGACATTTTTTTAGGCCTTAGTCTGGCTTGTTTAAAAGCCTGGCCTGACCTGAAAGCCTGTTTACGTGACATGTTCTATAAAAGGGCCTATAAATAGGCCAATAAGCTTATAGGCCTAGCTAGGCCAACGAGTCTAAATAGGCCAACGAGCCTTGTTCATCACGTAAAATATTCAATATTTTTTAAAGATTAATATTAAATATAAATATTATATATATTATATTAATGTAATATATATAAATATATAATATTATATATATTATTATATATTATTATATAAACAGGCCAGCCTGTTAGGCTTCATAGACTTTTTTTAAAGCCTGAAGCCTGGCCTTTTTAATTAAAAAGGTTTTTTAAAAAGTCTAAGTCCGGCTTTCTTAATAAACAAGTCAGGCCAGATCAGGCCTTTGGTGGGCCAGGCCGTAGGCCTCCGATGGGCCGTCTGACCTATTTCCACCCCTACCAGTATCCATAACTTTGCTGACCTGGCTGCCCAAAACAATAACTTCGCTGCCCGTATATGTAACTTGATTGTGGCACATAGTGTGCTGATGTTGGTACGCTATACCCAATATTGGGTGGTGCCGGAGTGTTGTACGCATGAAGCGTACATAGTCATTGTCTTGAAATATTTTCATTTTAGTATTTATAATATTTGTTCAATTTTTATTAGTCTCTTTGAAAAATATTTGGTAGAGACTAACAACAAATGATATATATATTTTAGGAACAAAATAAAAAAATAGATATATTAAAAGGACTAAAATAAAATAATAAGGATCAATTTTTTTTTTATTTTATAAAAAACTCAACGCAAAAATTTTTTTTATTAAAAATATAAAATAAAATTTACTAATTTATCATGGATATAAAACATATTTAAGTAAAAAAAAAAAAAGTTATATCTTTCATGTCAAACCAGTACTTTGGTTTCCTCTGATAAATTATAAAATACTACTGTTCTTTAATGACAAAAGTGTAGCCAAGCAAATGGATGATGTAATAGGACAAAGCAAAAGATATCTCCTCGCACAAGAGGATCTAAAAGCATCGGAACCTTTATGGTGAAAAAGGTATATATTCCCGGATAAATTGCAAAACATAATTTTGTTTATTATAAAATAATATATTGCCAAGATGGTTGTTGAAAATATCAACCGCCAAACCATAGTTATAAAAATCAGATCGGACCGGCTGGTTGGACCGGTTTGACCGGGAACCGGTGGTCTGACCTGTCCGGTTCAGCTATCGGACCGGATATGTCATCGACCCGGATCGACCCGGTTTGATCCGGATCGACCCGGTTTGATCCGGATCAACCCGGTTTGACCCGGCCGGGTTTGGAAGAAAACCGGTGACCCGGACCCGGTTGACCCGGGGTTGAACCGGTTTTGGTAAGTTTTTTTTTTCTTTTTCTTTTTTACCATTCTTGTAAATGATATAGTTATTTAAAATTCTTTCCATAGTATCATTTGAAATCCATAACAAAAATTAATTGTTAAATAATATAATATAATAATATGCTCCTATAACATTTTAATTAAATTGTTAATAGCTAATTGCTTAATAGTATATAATAATATGTTCCTATAATATTATTTTGATGTTGACAATAATATATAATAGCTAATTATTATTATCTTGATCTTGATTTGATTTAATATTTATGTATTTTATACATCTTCACCATACTTGTTCATGGTCCTCCGACAACTTTTATACTTAACCGTGAAAAATAACAAGAATTTCTTTAGTAATATTAATGATAATATCCAACAAAATAATTTATAGTAATAAATGATTATGTAATATTTATAGTTTGATCATGATTGATTTTAATTTTAGAGTATGAATTATGAATTGATCATATTTTGTTAGCTATATTACATATATTTTTTAATTTTTTATTATATACCGGGTCAAACCGGGTCAATTAGTGACCCACCGGTTCGACCACTGACCCATCAACCCAGTGCCTCGACCGGATCTATGACCGGTCCAATTTTCACAACACTGCACCAAACTATTAGTTTATCATAAAAAACATTTCTGAGCCCAGACGCTTTTCCGACTGGATATCATTCCCTCCCCCATAAATTTTAATATATATAAAAAAAATGTCTTTTTAATTAGATATGATATAATTAGATTTAAAAATAAAATTTAATTCAATTTTAAATTGGAAAAAATTAAATTTTTTGGTATGAGAGTAAACTAAATTTAAATATACTAGTGTTTGAAAGTAATATATAAATAAAAAATAAGCAGATATTTGATACAGAAAAATTACACATATACCATGTCGAGTTTAATTGGATAATTGACTATATTTTTAAAGCAATTGACAAAGCATTGCATATTTAATTGATATGTTTTATGTCGATATGCTGTATCTATATCACAAGTACCGATTAATCCAAGAGACAAGAGAAGATGCGTAAATAAAGTGTTTGTTTAGGAATATTTAAATTTTGAGAAATGATTATTTTTAAAAGTTTTTTAGGAAATTAAAAAAATCCGATTATTTGTTTAAAATAAATTAAAAAAACACATATTAATATACGTAATTCTTTTAAAACAAAACTTTTAAATAGTGTATTTGTTAACCATATTGAATACTTAAGACAAGACAATTCCTTTTTCAATTTTTTATTATAAAATAAAAATATCATTTTTTAACGTAAAGATAGTTTTTATTATACTTTAGTTATTGTTATGATAAATGATTTTTTCAATGTTTACTAATTCTTTTTAATTATTAAAAATGCTAAAATTATTAATTATATTTTATTTTCTTTTTATTTGATAATTTTTTTCTTATATTTCAATTTCCATTACTTTTAAAAAAATTATATTAAAATTCCTTTTATTTGTATTTTTACTTTTTTAAAATTTACTATCTTCCCCTTGAATCTAAATTAATCATTTTCATACTTATTTATTCAAATTAATAATGTATGTTTATTTTATATTTTTTCATTTATATCTTATTTAGATTTTAAAAATTTTATTTAAGTTAAAAATATATGGCAGCACATGAAATACTTATTATTTTTATTTATCTTTAAATTATTGAAAGTTGGAGTATTTTTTGAAAAAATGACCTCATATCATGAGACTAGAATTTTATAAAATTTTCTTAATCCCTAATATTGTTCATCATTGCTTATCCAAATAAAAAGTACCCCCAGATATGTGTTTAATGATTTCTCGATTTTGTCTCAAATTACACATTTAATGTTTTTGATTTTTTGCCTCAATTACATTTTAAAAATATTAAAACATATACTTTATATATTTTGATAAACAAATATAAAAGAGGGAAGTTGTTATAATGTCAAAAATTATTTCAAAACATACCAATAATATCAACAACAATAATAGTAATAATAATAATAATTTTATTATCTACTATAATAAAACATTAAATAAACAAAATCAAATATTTTCATTAAAATATATGCTTGAATATGCTAAAAAGACATGTTCAAAAGAATGTATTTCACAGGCTTTGACTAAGTTTAAAAACTCAATAAGACAATAACTCACAATCACTCCATCCTGTTCACCTATAAAACTGAATGAACGCTTTCTTTGCTTCTACACTCACATTTATCCCTTCTCACTCACACTTGAGTAGTCCTCCTCATCGTCGCTTGAGTAGTCCTCCTCAAACTCCTCTGTTGCATGATCAACGATCATGTCCTCCTAAATAACTACTACAATTACACTAATTCCTCCCACTACAATGATCACGCCCGTTCCCTACAAGTTGAAGTGAAGCCTTCCAATGCTAACAACCTTAAGAATGTGAACTGGCTCAATGGTGCCAACCGTCCATACGCCATTGCTTGGGTAGACACTACCCAAAAATGCTCCACCAATATCAACAACGCTAGCAACACACAAGCCAATTGGGACCAAAAACTCACCATCCCATTAGCCCCAACAACAAAAATTGATGATTGCACCCTTTTTGTGGACATCAACCATAACTTTGACACTAAGCCACTCATCATCAACTCAGCTTAGCTCTGGCTCATTGAGGTGGGCGTGGGTGAAAACATCGATCACACCTTGAAGCTGACTCGCCCCTTCGATCGACCTTAAGGCATGATTGATGTTAAAGTACTTATCGAAGACACTAGCTATTGTGTTCCACATTTGTACGATACTCCATCTTATGGTGTTTCATATGGTGTGCCATCGCCCAGTACTAGGTATAACGAACCAACACCGGCACTACATGAGTTGCAAATAAGTCACGGGTAATGGGATGCAAAGTTATGGTTACAGGCAGCCAGGTCAGCAAAGTTATGTGTATAGGCAGCAGAGCTATGGGTACAGGCAAGGTGTGCAAACAATAGTGAACATAGCAACACCAAATAAGAACAGAAAGGGGTGTTTGGGGCAGGATTGGCTATAGGTGCTGTAATAGGAGGAGTATGTGCAATTGTAGTAAATATTCAGGAGGACATGATCATTGATCGTGCAACTGAGAAGTTTGAGGTGGATTACTCAAGCGACGATGAGGAGGATTACTAAGCGATCGACGATGAGGAGGACTACTCAAGGGACGATGAGAAGGACTACTCAAGCAATGATGAGGAGGACTACTACTCAAGCAACGATGAGGAGGAGGATTACTCAAGCAATGATGAGGAGGATTACTTAAGCGACGACTTCTAGAAATTTGTGATGATTGATGAAGTTGAGTTCAATGCCTTTGCGAGTTTATCCTTTCGGTTTAAGTGGAAGTTACAAATAAAAAGTGTAGTCTCTTTTGATTCTCATATCACTGCCCATGCAATTGTTTTGGGCAAATAATAATGTAGTCCTAGAGTCTTTGTTGAATTATTTGATCCCGACATGTTGTGATTTGATTTGCAGAATTTTTATTATGATATGGAAGAGATTATTTATTTATTTAAACATATTAGTTTTACATTCAATTAGGGTTTTTTTTGTGAAATATAAACTAATTTATATATCCTTCAATATGTAATTTATAAGCATGGCTCAGGGTTATTTCAACTTAATATGAAGTTTTGAGTTTATATCTTGGATATGCAGATATGCAGCTATATTAAATACTCGAAAAAAAAATTTTGTCGTCCATAATAGTTTTACTTGACTCCAAGATTGTCTTTCATAGAGAATAATTGTAATCTAAGAAAAAAACAATCAAAATAAAATGAAGCATGATTCATTCCGAACCTTTTGGTGCAATGGTCAATGAAGAAGACAAAGGCTAGATAAGCTAAATTAAGAATAAAATTAATTACGTGTATTTAGTCAACGTAATGCGTAACAAGTTTGTTGACTGTTGTTTCATACCAACTCTGCACACATCTCAATTTGCAGTCTTTCTAAAACAAGATGAATTGACAGTGTCCTCTGTTAATAGTAAGTTTCATTTGAAAATATGAACAGAAGAGCAAGCTCTTTAATTGTAAACATTGCATTTCTAGAGGAAAGCTATGTCCCTCTCACTCTCAGGCATTTTATACTAATACATTTCCTTTGTAAGTGTGACCTCAAATACCTAGATATTGCGACCATCACACTGAATCAATGTCATGATTAAATTAGTTTGAAAATCGGGTTAGGTTTAATTTTTTCTATAATTGTTAAACAATCCTTTAGAGTTGTTAAAAAAATTAAAACCTGTTAGATGCATATTATTAAAAGAGTTTAATTTTTATATATTGTTAGTAGAATTTTTTTGATAATATCAATCAATTACAAATAACCTTAAAATTAAAAATCCTATCATCATACATATCAATTTATGATTAAATGACATGCTAGGATATCTTAATTAAATTCCTACTAAAATATAAATCAAAACACATACACTAATATGATGGTGTGGATATATTTTATACACATGTTTAATAATTATTGGTCGAATACCTTAAAAAGGTACACTGATACCCTTTTAAATTTAAATATACCGTAGAAATCGCCTATATTTTATTACGTTTTTTTTTTCTATATATCTATATAGTCCAGTGTTTTAAGAACCGGACCGGTCATCAAACCGGTCGAGGTACTGGGTTAATGGGTCACTGGTCGAACCGGTGGGTCACTTGTCGGACCGGTTTGACTCTATATATATTAAAAACTTAAAAGAATATAATATAGCTAACATAACTTAATCATTTAACACTTTAAATTTTAAATTATTGTCATTATAAAGTACCTAATATTTCAAATAAGAAATAACAACCAATAATCATGACAATACAGGTCCATAAATAAGTTTTATATACAAATAAAATAAAATAAAAATTGAAACACGTCATTTCAGCACTTTTTTTTCAAAAAAAAAAATCATATCACAATCCGGTTCAACCCGAGTCACCTGTTTTTTTCAAAAACCGGTCGGTCCAACCCGGGTCGTACCGGGTCAGATGCATAACCGATCCTTTTATCGAACCGAACCGGTTAAGCCACCGGGTTCCGGTCGGACCGGCCGGTCCGGTCCGGTTTTTAAAACACTGATATAGCCTATCAATAATATATAAACAAAACTGTACCATTCAAATACATTAGAATTAACAGTTCACGGAAAATAAACTCAGTATATAAATCATGAGCATCGCCTATGTTTTTTCAATGTCTGAAATTGTACAAGTTCTGAGTAATTTAATTAATAATATGTTTTGTTTAATTTATTATGAAGAAATAATTAACTTTTTCCCATCTTCGAGAGCTTTTTGAAAAAAAATGATTTTTTAAAATTATTCTCTTTCAAACATACATTAATATAATTTTTTTAATTTAAAAAACACGAAGACTTTTTTTCTTATTTGTATATTCTAATTTCGTCCTTGACTGCACCATGTTTACATTGGAATTAAAGAAAATATTAAACAAATTGACTAGACGAAGGTGAAAAAATAAAATAAAATAGTAGATGCACATGCAGTCCCTATTGACCTGACAAGTGATTCTTTCTCTAGAAAACAACTACGTACCGTGTTTTTTCTGTGTGGCAACTGGACCAAATCTATATACAGAATACCTAATTCAATCTTTCTTTGTCATGTTTACAATAATTATTATTATTCCTTCTGACGATGCAAACGCACGCAGACTAATACCATGGTCCCATGTCGTCAACATGAGAAAAATATCCTTCAACTACATTAAATTATATGTTAAGAGGGATTCAATTAGAATAATGCAAATAACAAAGGATAATACTTTAATTAAGTTGTCTATGTTTTCTTCATCGAATTTTTAAATTAAATAATTACGCGCAAATTTTATTAATAATTTTATTAATATTTTAACAAATCTACCACTAAAGATACATTGTGGAATTTTGAAAAATGTAGATATTTATTTATATGTGCTTGTTTTATTTTAAAAATTGCTACAGTGATATTATTTTATCATTAATATTCCTTGATACAGTGATATGGGACACGACATCTAAATTTTGCACATGATATATTTTTAATATTTTCGTGATTCTTAATTAAATAAAGGATATATGTAAATACAAAAAATTAATTAAGAGGAAATGACGTTTTAATTGCTTGTTGAATACAAGTAGTTTGTTTAATTTATTCATATGAAATGAAAAAAAATAATTAAACTCTACATCATCCAATTAAAACCACCCCAAAAGTTTAAGACTTATGTATCTTTCCAAATACAAGATATATTAATTTAAAATTTGCAATACTATACTTTAAACTGAACGAGCCATTATGTCAATTCCGTATATATAGAAAGATAATTTGCGTATGAACCGAAAGTTAAATTAATTTATATTATTTTGTATGATTTGATAATATTAACAAGTCGAGGTGCTACATTTTTAAATTTTAAACAATTAACTTATAACTAGAAGAATATGCATTTTAATCAAGTATCCATTCTAGAAGTATCATCATGTCATAATTTTTCTAAAATATCACCATATCTTGCAGAATAAAGGTGTAACTGTAACTAACGAAGTCAAAAGTGAGGTTCCAGGCACCAACCACAGTTTGCATATATACGTAATTTTTCTTTGTTTATATATTCCCCACCCAAGATGTTCTCTCCCACGTTACATTCGCCCCCAACCATGTCCGATCAACTTTTTTTAGTTGGTAAAAGTCAAAACCACCCCTCACCAAATGTTAATAATATCCTCTAACACATTTTTTTTTTCTGATACTCATTATTATCCTTTAAAATTTATAAATTTCGTACCTGATTTATTAAATAAAACAAAACTTATATAAATTCACTTATCCAAATAAATTTCATTTAGTAATAAATATTGTAATCAAAAGAATGTGTTATAAATATAAAACTTAAATATATTTTTAACTCTGGTACTATAAGTGAGTTTGATTTTAGTCTTTATATTTTTTGTTTTTATCCCTCTAAAATTTAAAATCATTGCTTTTGGTTCATGTAAAATGAGTAAATATTTGTTTTGTTCAATATTTTTTTATTTGCATCCCTCCAAAATCTAAAATCACATTTTTTTTTTGTCCCTAACATTCATTTTAAAGTAAATAAATAACTTTCATTATAAGGATCTAGAAAAGTTTTAAAAAGTCTCACATGCTACAACAAACATTAGAGGGTGTCACTAGACCTTCTATTAAACACAAAAGCACTTAACAAGTATCACAATATAATAGGTACAACAATCAATAATTTCATATTTTTAAGAAATAAAAATAATTTTTTTTTATAAAAATCAGAATCAAAACTCGCTCATTTGATAGAGACTAAAAATATATTTAATCCTAAATATAATTATCATTTTTCCTTACTAAAAACTATATAGTTGAATTGTGAATCAATTTACCAAAAATTGACTTAAAAGCAATTCATTAATTAAATTCTTACCATTAACTACACACTCTTCCACTTTTCATTCAGACTCTTCTATCTCAACACTCTCCCATATTATTTAAATAATTGGATCTCATTTTCTCATATTTCATAATAATTCATATCTCTCCTTCCTTTTCTTTCAATAACAATAATAAATTTAAATAAGATAAAATATGTTTTTTTTCTAATCTAAAATTTGAAAATTTCCGTTTTAATCTCTAAAAAAATTTGTCTATTTTGTCATTCTAATTTTGAAATGTCCCACTTTTTATTTTTCAAACACTATCTAAATCACTTTTTATCTCTCTATAAAGCATTATCTAAATCACTTGAAGGAAGATTAAAAAATTTAATTAAGATTAAAATCAATTTTTTTTTCAAATTTTAGAGAGATTATTTATTCCTATTAAATAAAAATAAAGACAGGCAGGCTAGTTATTAATTATAATTTCATTATTATAACTTAAGAATTAAAATAATAAAATTAGAATCGTATACTGGTGGCAGTTCTGTCATTACCCCTAATACATACCACTTCCCATCCCCACTTACCTATAAAGCTCACACAACCCACTCCACCCTTCCTTCGTGTTCGTTCTCACAACCCTATTTCTAATTCTACTCACTCACTCACTCACTCACTCCAACTTCACCATGGCTTCTCGCCACGAACTCGAAGTGAAGCTCTTCTCAGCGCGCGGCCTCAAGAACGTGAACTGGCGCCACGGCCCCAACCGCCCGTACGCCGTTGTTTGGGTCGACCCCAAGAACAAGTGCTCCACGCGCGTCGACGAAGACGGAGACACAGACGCCACCTGGGACCAAACCCTAGTTCTCCCCTTACCTCCAGAGCCCCTCGAGAACATCACTCTCTACATCGACGCCGTCCACGCCGGCTCCGAGGAGAACACCGAGCCGCTCATCGGTTCGGCTCGACTCAAGCTCGTCGACGTCCTGGACGACGTCGGAATCGGCGAGCGCGCGAGCCGCGCGCTCGCCCTAAAGCGTCCCTCGGGGAGACCCCAAGGGAAGCTCGACGTTAGTGTTGTTATAAGAGAGTTCGGCTATCGTGCGCAGGGTGAGTACCACGCACCCCCTTATGGCGTGAGGGATTATAATAATAATAACTATTCCCCGTACGGTCAGGATGGTTATTATTCTGCGCCTCAAACGGCGTCGTATGGGCAGGGATATACGGCGCCACTTCAGACGGCGTCGTATGGGCAGGAGTATGCGGGGGCTCATACGGCGTCGTATGGGCAGGGGAGCGGTTACGGTTATGAAGAGGAGAAGAAGAAGAGTAGTAAGTTTGGGGGGATGGGGACGGGATTGGCTGTGGGCGCGGTCGCTGGGGTTCTAGGTGGAGTCGCGCTCGTGGAGGGTGCTGAGTATGTGGAGGACAAGATTGAGGATGACGTGGCAGAGAAGGTTGAGGATGATCTTGGTTACGATGAAGATGATTTCTAGAGAATCAGAACTTAGCCTAACGAATATGAAGAGAGAGAGTTAAAAAAAAAAAAAAAAAAAAAAAAAAAAAAAAAGAAGAGAGATATTGTAAGTTGGTAAAGGTTATTGTGCTTTCTGTTTTTATTTTATCAGTTATTGTGCTTGTTATTAACTCTTTTGTTACCGTGGTTGGTAAAGGTTAAATGCGTGTATACTTTGCATATGTTCTTTCTTTCTCTCTCATTTGGTATTCCCCTGAGTTGTCGTGGTTGTTACGATTATTTAGAATGTTTTTTAGAATTTTCTTAAAAAAGAGACAAACATTTTTTTTGCTGAAAAGAAGTTATAAAGAATTCTTCTATAAAATTGAAATAAAACAAATTAAATGCATGCTAAATTTGATCGCCTTGGTATTTTCTATCGTGTATGTAGTTTATTCATTTTGGGGATTTCACCAAAGTGAGGAGTTCATAAGTTCTTGAACATATATAGCAATACCTTCGTAAAGTCACACTTTTTAAGGTTTATACACTGTCATTTAATCATAAATCAATTATAAATTTATTGACTTTTACAAAATTATCTTAAAAATAATAATAACCGTGATTTGTGATTAGATGACAGTGTAAAACTGTTTTATACTGTCAATGTATCATCATTAAACTCAAAATTAAAATATAAAGCAGCATAAATGTGGTCATTAGTTGATCAGTGATCCATATTCTAAACCTAGAGGTTAGAAATAATGTCTTCTAAGTGCCCAATTTGTCCAAAGTGGCAATGTCCAGCATCGTGGTGTTTGTCAAACAATGTCTTCCCAATTTGATATTAGAGAACTTTATTATCGCTATTTCAATGTGAGTTTCTTAAGGGTTCTTAAATTTAAAAATAAATTTTATGTAATTTTACTATTGAAGTTCTTAACAATTATAAGATAATTAATAAAAATTTATATGAAAAACATCTAATTTTATTCAATTGCTATATCTCTGTTACATGATGCAGTATATAAAGAAACCACGAGTTAGTAACAGACTTCTAATAAAGAGATAAAGATAAGGTTATCTTTTTTTATCATTCTGAAATAAAAAGATATGGTTATCTAATACTATTCTAACTAACAGCTAAAGTTATCAGATATAATTCTTTTGAATTTAAACAAATTTAATCTTCTATATCTGTTATCTATTTTCCATCTTATCCCTTATTAATAATTATATGACTTGTTCTTACCGAGGTCTCTGGCTGAGAACCTTGTAATCCTCCTCAATGTACCGAGCTCTCGATAAGACTACAATGTAGTTGTGTCTTCCACGGGCGAGGCGGAGGTACCTGCAAAAAGGACTCTGATGCCTAAGTTAGCTTGTGTCCTTTGTATATGTGCTTTGTAAAGTAAAAGAGAAGATACCTGCTACCTGTTCGCCTCGTCCCTTAAGTATGATCAGTTACCGAGTACGATAACTGTCGGACACGACAGGAGGTCGTGCTCTGACGGTAGTATAATGGATAAGTAATGATAACCGTCATTAACTGAGGTATGACTAGGTGTTGTACGATCCACAAGCCCCCTAAGCTCCAAGTCCGAGAAGGGCGAAAGAGCTTGAAAGACCAACAATTGAGCAAGAGAGGTGTGGATCTGGGAAGATATGTAAATAAAAAAGAATGGAATATTCAAGATTATCATCTACTTAAGGTAAAATGGAATCCTGATCATTAGATCAAAATTCGATTTACGAGGCGTTACTTGATCTTGCCACTTGTCGTGAAGTGTAAGATTCTTAAAAAATATTACCATTTCGAGGTGACGTCGCTTCGTGTAAAAAACCCTTAACCCTTAATGGTGGCGTGTCCGAAAGATTTCCAGTGAGCTGATGTTTCGTTTCTCGCGCTAATAAAGCGAATCATTAAGGGTGGTGTCGTTTCGATAGCTCCCTTTACGAAACGTCACCAGCTTCTGAAACGTTGTGTCCGTTTCTTATAAAAAGACCCCTATCTTCCTCCCCCTTCTTCTACTTTCTCTTCTGGAGTGGGATTTTGAAGTTCATAGTATTGTTTGAAGTTCATAGTGTTGTTGTTGTTTTCCAGGGCTGTGCCATTGTCTTTGAGAAGTAGGGTTTCATTTTTCATTCCCACTTAGGTACGTCCTGGTATCCTGCCTTACTTTCCTTCGACTTTTTCTGCACTATGTCCTCCCCTTCTTATGCTGTCTCCTCCCCTTTCGGCGAGGGTTCTGGTGATGATGATTCTCTTATCGTTCACCAGAAGTCCCTTTTAGGAAAAGAAGTTCTAGGGATAGGTGAAGAGACTGATAGTGAAACCAATAGCGATTCTAGCGAGTTTATTAAGTTAATGAAAGGGCCTGTAAAGTTGGTCGTCAAATGAGCACATTATAAGAAGTATCAGCATCAATCAGGATGTACTTTACCATGAAAGCTTGGGATAATTTGCCTACCCCAAAAGTAGTTAATAATTCAACATACCCCCGAGTGTGAACACGTTGTCCAGTGAACCCCACCAGTGGTTCTTGGTAAGGCTTAATGATGTCATAGGAAATATCCAACCTTAGAAAGGTGGACCAATATAGGATATCAGCAGAGCTTCCTTGGTCGATTAGTGTCTTCCATACCCCCCGGTTTGCTATGATGATGATGACCACCATAGGATCGTCTTACTTTGGGTCAGGATCAACGAAGTCATCATCAGTGAAAGAGATTTGAGGTAGTGATCTCTTCGACGTCCTCCCGACCATGTTGACATGCTTTATAGCATGAAGATGTTTCTTCCTTGCCTAGTTGCTACAGCCTCCCCCGGCAAAACCACCTGCTATAGCATTTATTACTCCACGAACTCTGCCCTCACCTTAGTTATTCTATTGATTCTGTTCGGAATCTTTAACTCCTTCTTATTGGTTTTGATGGTTGTCGTGCTCCTATGTTCAGCGACCACCTATGCCACCTCGATAACCACCCCGACCACCGTGACCACGACCGTGATAACCACCATGCAAAGGTTGGTAACCTTTGACATAGTGGTTTAAACATCCTCATTGCACCAACTCTAATATTGCATCTTTCAAAGCTACACAGTCTTCTGTTGAGTGGCCAAAGCATTGATGATATAGACAGTGCTTTGATTTATCCACATTTTCTGACATACGGGATGGTGGTGGCAAGGCTAGAATCTCGGCATGAAAAGCTTCTTCCAAGACCCTTGCCCTAGATTCACTGAGTGGGGTATACGTGGCATACCTGGGTTGCCTAGGCTACCTTTGAACTTTGAAATCCCTATCTTTAATGGGTTTCATTTTGTCTCTGTGCACGTCGTTTTTCTTGATGTCCCCTTGACGCATCTTGTTACGAAATTCGGAAAGTTCCTCCATTTGAATGTAACCTGCTGCGCAATGACGCAACTCGTCTATGTTTGTTGGTCTTTTCATGCAGAGGCTATCCGCAAGTGGTCCAGGTGAGAGAGCCGTAATCATAGAATGAAGGGAAACACCAGGATCGAGATCCCAGATTCGAACTGTGATAGCAGAGAACCGCTCCATGAATTTCCGCAACGGCTCATCGTCACTTTGTCTCAAATTGACAAGAGCGACTGATGTGGTACGATGAGGTCTACTTGTTGCATATTGCGCTCCAAACCGTTGTGCCAAGGTTTCAAAAGAGTCAATTGATCTCGAAGGTAACCGAGTGTACCAACTTAGAGCTGGTCCCTTCAATGAAGTTGGGAAGACCCTACACAAAATAGCATCGTCGTTAGTATACAAGTTCACTTGGGTGATGTAAGCCTCCAAGTGTTCGTCTGGGTCAGTCGTGCCGTCGTATCGTTCAAGATTCAGAGGCTTCCACCCCAAGGGCAGAGGTGTGTCCATGATCCCGTCGGTGAATGGGTGCCGGCATGGTCTGACTAATCCTTGAAGGTGCGATTGAGCACGAGAGCGCAGATGGCTATCTTGCGGGTGTGTACTATAGTGAGAATGGTGTGATTGGGTGTCTGTATTCTGGTGTTGATCTGAGTTGTGGTCGGCCTAAACATGAGCATGGACATGTGCTGTTGCAGAGGGGGTATGATTGGTTGCTACGTGTGATTCTTGTAACTTTGCTCGAATTTGTGCATTCTCATCTCGTAAGTGCCCTCAGATCAGCCTCATGCTTCTGTTTGAGTGCGGCGAGATCGTCTGCATTCTTTTTTTGTAGGGCTTCCAGTTGTGCTCGGAACTCCTGCATTACTGAACTTTCTGCCATGGTGGATCGGCTTTGCTCGCCTCGTCTAGTCGTTACCCTGAAAAGTGTGACCGCAGGAAAAATTTTCTCCGGGGCCCCACAGTGAGCGCAAAATGTTCTTACCGAGGTCTCTGGCCGAGAACCTTGTAATCCTGCTCAATGTACCGAGCTCTCGATAAGACTACAATGTAGTTGTGTCTTCCACAGGCGAGGTGGACGGTACCTGCAAAAAGGACTCTGATGCCTAAGTTAGCCTGTGTCCTTTGTGTATGTGCTCTGTAAAGTAAAAGAGAAGATACCTTCTACTTGTTCACCTCGTCCCTTAAGTATGATCAGTTACCGAGTACGATAACTGCCAGACACGACAAGAGGTCGTGCTCTGATGGTAGTATACTGGATAAGTAATGATAACCGTCATTAACCGAGGTATGACTAGGTGCTATACGGTCCACTAGGAATATTATATTCAAGAATACTAATGCTGTAAATATTAATTGACATTTAATAATTCACAAAAAATTGTATCGAATATGAGAATATTTAATATTTTCAAGTATACTTTTTTATGCGAATTTTGACGTATTATTTCTAGAATATGCTGTGGACAGTGGTTGGCTGCTTGACTGCTACCAGAAGCATCCAAGGCAATGTTCGGACGTGATGATAACATTGATTTCGTTGGGGAAACCTGGAAAAGGTCTTGGTCATGTATTGTACAGAAGCAAGCTTCACAAGCAGTGAAAGAAACAGAAAAAAATGAAAAAAAAAAGTAAGAATAGAAATAAAAAAAATGAAAAAAAAAAAAACAAGAGAGTTGTTTGAATGAATAAAACTAAAAAAGAAATAAAAAGAAGGGGATGAACTTTTCTCTCTTTGTTTGGATTAATAAAAAGATAGTGAAAATAAATAAAGTTATATGAAAATATTTTTATACTAATTTAAATTTTTTTTAGCTTTTTACTCCATTTATTTTTTTCTTGAAATAAAATTATTTATTGATTTTTAAAACTTGTTATATTATAAAAAATTAATTTTTAAGAAATTAAAACAAAAAAAAAATAAAGGGGATCTGATTTCTCTCATTTTCATGCCAATTTAAGGAGAATTGTTTTCTCCCGAGTCTCATACAAATCATTTTCTTTCTTTCTATTTCTTCTCTTAATCAAAGACTAAAAATTGGTATTTTTACCTAACGTATTTTTTATTTATTTCTTTTCACTCTATTTTTATGCAAATAAGTCCTCAATTTCATCTCTTAAGTATTACTCTCCCGAATGGTCCCAAAAATAAAAATAAAAAATAAATCTCTAAGTATTAGAAATGATGTTAATTAATCCCCAAATATTGAAGAATCCTTCAAATTGATCCTAAATATTAGTAAAATATATCAAGTTAAGAACTAAATTGATTAGAGATTACTTATATAATGTTATTGATCTAAGAACTATTTAATTAGGAGACAAAATAATACTTGGGTACTGATAAAAAAATAATAATAATTGGAGAGTAAATTGGTGGTTTATTTGATTAAAAGATTTTTTAATGACTTAAAATTTGTTTTCTTACCACCGAGCATGTGGATCAACTGATGTGAGATTATTCCAGCTTAATTAGAGGTGTCAAGTTCAAGCCTTGGTATGCTGCTGTATTAAATACTCGGAGGGAGAACTTTACCGTCCATAATAATCCGGCTCAAATAGGATTGCCTCTAAGGGAGGATACCCGTGGTCTAAACAAAAAAAAATGTTTTCTTTTTTTAAAAGAAAAACTAAATAAGCTTGTTAAAATGTTAACCAAAATCATTTAGCAAATAAGTCTAATCTAACATAAGTCTAATATGGGTTAGGTTATAGACTTTCAAAATGAGCAATCTAACCTATTTTTATTCTAAAATATGGATTTTTTTATTTTCTTGAATTAATAAAGTTTGATTTTATGTCAATAATTGAGAAACATTATATTAGGCAACATTTAGATTATAGAATTAAAATTATAATTTATTTGAAATTGTGATAAAATTAAAATTATATATTGAGAGTGTTAATTGGTGCTTAGGACAAATAAAGAATTGAAATGTAAAATCACATACTCTTATATGTAAAATCTGAGTTCTTACTTTCTTTTTTTTAATTTATTATCTTTTTCGATATATATATATATATATATATATATATATATATATATATATATATATATATATATATATATATATATATATATAGAGAGAGAGAGAGAGAGAGAGAGAGAGAGAGGGGGGGATAAAATGACACCGGTGT
This sequence comes from Pueraria montana var. lobata, assembly GCA_026413185.1. Taxonomy (NCBI): domain Eukaryota; kingdom Viridiplantae; phylum Streptophyta; class Magnoliopsida; order Fabales; family Fabaceae; genus Pueraria; species Pueraria montana. The sequence continues at coordinate 80,439,392 of CM048648.1, forward strand.
AACTTACACCAATTGTTACATCATTCAATAACTTTATATTGAACGATGTTTTCTTAAAATCCACCATTGGATTGAAATATATATATATATATATATATATATATATATATATATATATATATATCTCAAATATCATTGCTTAAAATTAATTAATTATGAATTATCCTAATGTTAATATATAGTTAATTTAGATTTATCTTTTGTATTTGTATATCTTTGAAATTGATAAATCTAAATTTGATACATTATTATATCAAATTAATAACTAAGTAACATAATTTTTTTATTATTTTAAAATTTTATATAATTATTTATTCTTATATAATAGAATAAAAATTTTCCATCTTACTACTTTAGTCTTTTTATGATGACTTTTTTTTTTATACATATATGCATTTTAAATTGTTATTTGTAAATTTTACATAATTTAAAAATATAGCACGAAAGTTATCTAGCGGTGGTAAAAGTTTTCTCTCAACCTCACTTATCCCATTTGGGCAAACCACTATCTTGCACTCTCTCCTTTCATTATATAAGTAGGAAACTTCTAAGCATTAGGGGACATCTTAAAAACGGATCATATGGATCTAGTGTAAAACAAATAGTCTATAGTTTAAATTTTTATTACTCTTGGAGCTTGAAATTAGAGGCGTACGAGTTGCTTTGGATCATTTTACACATTAAATATGTTCAACAAGAATAAGTTTGTTTATCTCTTCTTTTTTGTTTCTCTCATAGTAGTCAATAGAGCACAATAGCGACGCTATAACAAGATAGTAGAGTGAAGTGACCCTGGGTTGATATGGAATTCAAATAGCGGAAGTAGTTTTCAATAGTGACCACAATAGCTAGGAAAATAGTGACTTTTTGCATACTATAACACTACCATGATATGGACTTCAAAAACACATTTTTACACCTAGAACATCATTGTTTTGGGGGGGGGGGGGGGGGGGGGGGGGGGGGGGGGGGTAGAATTTGTTATGTATGCTCTTTTTCTTAGAATAACAAGACAAATTTTTGCTATATGCATGGATGGAGAGATGGAGCAGGATAATGCATACAAAGTGGTCGTAATGCATCTTACTTGAAAAGAAAAATGGCAATAGGTCAAAAAAGCATGTGGTTAATTCTCAAAATAAAGGACTGAAAATGCATTTTTTACGTTGTTCATTTTACTCTTTTTTTTTATAAGGATGTATATCATTTAATTTAATCTTGTATTTTAATAACTTCAATTGGGATGGTTATTAGGGCTACGAAATATTAACCTTTTGCTTATGATTTTTATGTTTTTCTTTTTTCTATTTTTTGCATATAAAAAGAGAAGTATTTTGGCCCCTAAATAAGAAGGGAGTTAGAAATGGGTTAAAAGGCAAGATAAGCTAAACTAATGGCAGGAAGTTTGAATCCCTTACACTTTCTTTTTTTTCATTTTTTAACCATTTAAAAATAAGGGTAAAAAAAATTAAATAAATCCAAAATTAAATAAAGATCATTATTATTAAATTAAATGAATTAAAACTAAAATAAAATACAATTAGTAAAAAATAGTCTTCTTTTCCTGAATCAAAATTATATGTTTACACATGTGATTTTAATGAGATATGAAATCATTCTCACAATGATTAAATGAGTCTAAATTTTTTTGTGATATGATAATATATAAGCAACTAGTTAGTTGAACAACTTTAATAGAACTAACACAACCTTAATACATTTATCATAATTTTTATTTTAGTACAAATGTGAGTCCTAATAGCTGGTGTTTAAGTTTGCATAATTGAATCTTGAATATGTGTGTGTATAATGTACATTTTTCTTTTAACTTTGACCATTGAAATATAACTTAATGATCTATATTTATTGTTTTCATTTCTCACAATAATTAAGTGCTCTCACAAGAGTAAATCCCTATAATATACAAAGGGGAGGAAATGATCAAGTTACTCCAAGAGTAACTCTAAAAGAGTTACTCCCTATCCTTATCCTTTATTTTTTTAAATGTGAGTTACTTGTTAGAACCATTAGGTTAAAAGAAAATAAGATAAAGACGAAGAGTGACTCTTTTAAAACTACTCTTAATAACTTGATCCCTCCTCATGTAAGAAAGTTTTTTTTTTTGGAAAGTTAATTGATGAATATATTTAGAGTTCAATTTTTTTTTAAAAAAATGAAATAATGACAAAATTCACCTATAGTCACAACTACTCAAGAATTTTCATCCTAAATATCTATTAAATTTCCTATGCATCATAGATTAAAAAGAATTATTTTATCTAGAGACTAAATCATAAGAAATATATATATATATATATATGTATATGTATATATATATATATATATATATATATATGTATATATATATATATATATATATGTATGTATGTTTCAACCTTGTTAGTATTCTCATTCCTTCTATTGATTGTCAAGGCATACCCATCATATAGACTTCTAATAGCACCCTAACTACTTAGGATGAAAAGTATGAAATTGTTCCTCTTGTATTTCCTATGAACCATTTCAAATTGCATCTTTTTTTTACTTTATTTTTGTTTTCTTTTTCCTCTTGTTATTGTTAGTAGAACATTATAACAAAAATGACTTTAGGTACCACTAAAAAACAGTGGCAAAAAATGGAAAATCATAGACTAAATTTTATGCAACAAGTTTTATCCGTAACAGGCAAAAGATTTTACTTTATTTTTATTTTCTTTTTCCTCTTGTTATTGTTAGTAGAACATTATAATAAAAATGACTTTAGGTACCAATAAAAAACAATGGCAAAAAGTGGAAAATCATAGACTAAATTTTATGCAACAAGTTTTAAGCGTAACAGGCAAAAGTTTTTTCGCTATGCCCATAAAAATTTACAATAGTTGCCTAAAATGTGATAGTAAGCAACAATTTAATAAATTTTGTCTATACATTAAGGCCATAGATATATAATTGTTGTGCATTTTAACAACATGTTTTCAATTGTAGACAAACAACTTAGGCAACGATTATTTAGGCAATAGTTAGACAATTGATGCCTATATATTTAGGACACAATTACCTATGGCATCATGCACATTAGGCGACATATTTTTAAGTGTGAATAAATAGCACACACAAATACAAGGTTTGACATATAGTTATTCATGTATTATAATTTATTTTAGGCAATATTATTTAAATGTGGACAAAAACATCGTGTAACAAGTTTAGGAATATATATATATATATATATATATATATATATATATATATATATATATATATATATATATATATATATATATATAATGGATCAAATTACACCGGTATAACTTGAATAACTATTACACCATTCAATAACTTGATATAGAATGTAATTTTTATCGATCCAACCGTTGAATTCTATCTACATATTACCAAGATTGTCTATGTCAAATTTTGTCAAAATTGAACAACAATAAGATGGTAATAAAATAATCCATATTTTAGTATATTTTGAAAATTTTATATTACGTCGACTTTAATCTATATGAGTGAGGTAACAAATAATTTTGGATTAATATGAAATTTTGTATACATGATCTATGTGAAAGGAACTTTCAATCCGACTCTGGGTTTAAAAAAAACATCCAATTGAAAGTTATTGAATGGAGTAATAGTTGTTCAAGTTACACTGCTGTACAATACATTTTACTATTATACAGTGAATCACTTCATGTTGTTAGGTTATGCACACTAGGTTGGGGTAAGTTTTGTCTGTCATTTATTGTTTTTATAGAACTTATTTATTTAGGAGCCAATTATGCTGGGTAGGCAATTACAATTAATGTGATTTTGAATTCAAAAAATAATTACAGTGGGAATGTGTTGGTGGTTGCTCTTGACTATAAATATTTGATTGACTATTTAGGAGTTATCATGAATTGTAAGATTAAGTTATTCATTACACAACATCCACAAAAGGGTATTATAGGATGAGATTATGTTAATCATCCAAACATCTAATAAAAAAACCACATTATTCGTTTCAAATTGCAAATTAGACCAAAAACATTCATTTGAAGAATTAAGACATAAACGTATATACAAACCTATGATGGATGAACTAATACTTGGCGCTTGCATCTGAGATCATTTTCTTCACTAAGAACTTTTTTTTTGTCATATCTATAATCAACAACATAATATTGGTTGATGTTATCTTAATGGCAAAGATATAAAGTTATGGAGTTCTGAACGACCCACTTGTTGATATCTTCTTGTAAATGGTTGTAATTTTTGTATTGTTCTTATTCCTATGACATTTTGTAAAATGATTTTTTAAATTGTATTATATGTTTTTAATTATATTTTAAACGTTGGAACTTTTTTTGTTTAAACGGAAGTTTTTGAATTGATTTAATTTTTTAATAGCATTTAAATCAATTATTTTAGTTATGTGATTTGAATATAAAGCTTTAAAGTTTTTTTCAACGTTGAGTCTTCAATTGGCTTTAATGGTTTTAATAACCTTTTAAAGCTATAAGATCTTATATAAAGAAAAAAGAGAGACAGCATAATGTATGGTACAGAAAGTGAAAAATAAGTTGAAAGAAATAAGTGTTTTCAGTTTTAGTGAGTTCCCGAGCAATTAAGAAATTTGTGTGGGTGTCAGTTTGTGGAACTCTCTTTTGTGCAAAGAGGGTTCTGACTCATTTTGGAGGGTTGTTTTATCCTGGGGATGACGAGGCTGTAGACTGCTGCACAATTCAGGCAGAGCCGCGAAACATCTTAAAGAGAGCGACCTAGCCCGCGACTCAGCCTTTGTTTTTTTTTTTTAATCGTGTTTGGTGTTTGCAGTAACAATTTTAAGACGTTTTATTTCTACCATGTCTACTGAGCACAATACCGTTACTGTTGATCTCAACAAGCCATTTCAGTTTGAAGGCACGCATTTCAAGAGATGGAAACAGAAGATGTTGTTCTTCTTGACAGTGTGTAAAGTCAATTTCGTTCTCACTGTAGACAAGCCTGTTTTGCCAGAAAATCCGTCTGAGGCTCAACAGAAGGAATTGGAAACATGGAAGGACAATGACTTCATGTGTAAGAATTTTATTTAAATGGTTTATCTGATGACCTTTATGATTATTACGGTACAAATACCATTGCCAAAGAGGCTTGGGAGGCACTACAGAAAAAATATGATACTGAAGAGGCTGGATCAAAGAAATATGCTGTCAGTCGCTACCTCAAGTATCAAATGATGGATGACAAATCTGTTGAAGCTCAGTCTCACGAACTTAAGAAAATTGCCCATGAAATAATATCAGAAGGTATGGCTTTAGATGAACAATTTCAAGTAGTTGTAATTATTGACAAATTACCTCCTAGCTGGAAAGATTTTAAGAACATCCTCAGGCATAAAACAAAAGAGTTCTCATTGGAGAGTTTGATTACTCGACTGCGTATAGAGGAGGAAGCCCGAAAATAAGATCAAAGTGAGGAAGTTCTTACTGTTGCCAAATCCACTTCTACTGTCTTGAAACCAAAAGGTAAAAATATGAAATATCAAAATCGTAATCCCAACATCAACAACAAAAATGGCAATCAGAATCAATATGGACAAACCCCCCCTCAGGACAGTTTAGCTGTTATAATTGTGGTAAGCCTGGCCATTTGGCTAGGAATTGTCGACTTAAGGGTCGTCCTGCCCCGCAGGCGAATCTTACTGAGGACCAACTCATTGCTATGATTTTTGAAATCAATGTTGTTGGTGGATCCGAGGGGTGGTGGGTAGACACTGGCGCAACGTGTCATGTTTGCTATGATAGATCTCTATTTAAGAATTATTCTGTTGCTGAGAATCAGAAAGTGTTGTTGGGAGATTCCCACACCACGGTTGTTGCTGGGAAAGGAGATGTGGAATTGAAGTTTACCTCTGGAAAGACTGTGGTTCTTAAAGATGTTATGCATACTCCAGAGATGAGAACGAATTTAGTTTCAGGCTATCTTCTTAACAAAGCTGGGTTTACTCACACCATAGGAGCTGATTTGTATACCCTTACAAAGAATTATATTTTTGTGGGGAAGGGTTATCCTACTGATGGAATGTTTAAATTGAATGTTGAATGAATTAAGTTGTTTTGTCTTATGTATGTATGCTGGGTATAATTTATGTTCTATATATGAAACCATATCAGGTGCTGCGGAATTTTATTTTCTGGACTTTTCATAAATTTTCGTGACTGTGTTTTGTTGCTTCGTGACACATCGTGTATATGCTGGATTGAGAACATTTGTCTTTTTATTGTATGCGCATATTATGTTACATAAAAAAAGACGTCAGCTATCAAGATTAATGAAAAGGGCTTTTCTATTGGTATTAAATATACATTGAAATTATTTTATCTTTTACGAATCTCCTGATTGATGTCACGTATAGATCATATATTGATTTTATTTTGATCCTTATATCTATTCTGGTGCATGATTTTCGTTAGATATGCATTGAAGTTTTTTTTTACTTTGATGATTTTCCTGGTACATGTTTTGCACTAGTTGTCATATATGTTGTATTGTTTCATATTATTAGTGTTCATGATGTTATAGCATTGTTATGGTATGATCTCAATTATTTATTGAATCAAATAATGTTTTTTATTGAAAAAATAGTGGGGGCCCTACTTCTTTTTTACACATATTAATAAATGTGATTCTTATAATGTTTTGTTTCTGATGTATCTAGAAGAAGTAAAAGAGCTAATGTAGCTAAAGATTTTGGTCCTGTCTTGTATGATTATAAGAGGAGGATCCTTCCTGCATTCAAGACACTTTATAGTGAAAAATTGATTCCAGACATAGATCCATTACTATAAGACCGCGGCTATAGGGATGGATCATGTGAGGTCTAAAGAAAATTTGGTTGATCCTTTGACGAAAGGATTAGCAAGAGAGAAAGGTTTTCAAAACCTCAAAAGGAATGAGACTAATGCCCATAAATTAAATTGTCTCTTATAAGAGTAACCCAACCTATAGACTGGAGATCCCAAGAAATAGGTTCAAAGGGTAATAACAACTTATAAAGAGATGCGAGAATCATGCTATAATAATTCTCCTAAGTCTCATTCATATATTTAGAGCATGATATTCTATAGTGTTGAAAGGTTGAATTAATTTCTTAATGAGTTCTATACTCTATATTGAGTGGGGTACCTAACTACAGAAGTACTCTTGATAGACTCACCTATGTGAATGTGGAAGTAAGGCCACTTCCTATGGAATTTTGGGCAAAATTCTCTAGAGCATTCACTATACTGAGATATACGTGTATGGCCGTAATGCACAGACTTTTAGACTACACCCTGAAAGATTGTGTGTATGATGTTGTTAGAGATAGAGTTCAAGACTACGAGTCACTATAGTATAATCTAAATCATCATTACTACGCAATGGTTCAAGTCTACGGACACCATTGTTTATGCTCAATCTTATTCTATTTTTTGCCTTATTGCTTGATGAATTTTTTTTTAAAAAATCAAGTGAGGGATTGTAAAATGATTTTTTAAATTGTATTATATGTTTTTAATTATATTTTAAACGTTGGAACTTTTTTTGTTTAAACGGAAGTTTTTGAATTGATTTCATGTTTTAATAGCATTTAAATCAATTATTTTAGTTATTTGATTTGAATATAAAGCTTTAAAGTTTTTTTTAACGTTGAGTCTTCAATTGGCTTTAATGGTTTTAATAACCTTTTAAAGCTATAAGATCTTATATAAAGAAAAAAGAGAGACAACATAATGTATGGTACAGAACGTGAAAAATAAGTTGAAAGAAAAAAGTGTTTTCAGTTTTAGTGAGTTCCTGAGCAAATAAGAAATTTGTGTGGGTGTCAGTTTGTGGAACTCTCTTTTGTGCAGAGAGGGTTCTGACTCATTTTGGAGGGTTGTTTTATCCTGGGGACGACGAGGCTGTAGACTGCTACACAATTCAAGCAGAGCCGCGAAACATCTTAAAGAGAGCGACCTAGTCCGCGACTTAGCCTTTGTTATTTTTTTTTAATCGTGTTTGGTGTTTGCAGTAACACATTTGTTCAAGATAAGATTGAGGAGTAATTTGCTACTATATTCTCTATTTTGAATCCTTCCATGTTATCATCTATTACTATATCATACAAGGAGGATAGTGGGTAGTTGTTCACAAGATCTAAAACAAAAAAAGGTACCATGCAATTTTTTTACAATGGTTGTCGGAGTGTCGACAATGGATCGAGGTGACTTTAATTTGACTGGCTATATGGAGTACATGTAAGGAAAGTTTTTGCATGATGTGTTGCAAGAACATCATATGTCATGTTGGTCAAGTACAGGTGATCTTGATATTGACTAAGTGTTTCAAAAGGCTTAACGATTTCCATAGTCACACATCATCCATATTAAACCTTCAAATTTGCTTTAAATGACAAGCAAGACACGAGGATTGTAGACTTTGAAGTCACACAATGGAAGGAAAGTTTGAGGGAAGTGACTCTAACAAATCATGTTCATGATAATATGTCTCATGAAGATAACAAAAAGGGGAAATTGACAATATAGTTGATGAAGTTATATGACAATTAATATTGTATATTGTATTTCATGACATCATAACATTGCATTGTAATATTTCATCTTGATGAATAATAAAATAAAATTTTCAAGTTTTTATCCAAACAGTTTTACAACAGTCTTGTTTTATTTTTACTTTGATGAGTTTATTCTTAATACTTATATTTGAAATTGATCTAAAAATTGACAATTATAATCACTATTTTATACATGAATGGTGTAACACCTTAAAGAATATAGTTATAACATAAATAATAATGTGTAGTACTTATGCAACATTAGTCCAATGTTCAAAAATACAAAGCATTTTTTGTTCACATCTATCGTGAACATTATATACATAAATATTTCAAACCAAAATAATAGATTTCCTAATGTTGGTCATATTTAATAACAATAAAAATTTACATATACGAGAGTAGAGTAGTTGAGAGTCGCCACAAAAAAGAACATGAAAAGGTCTTGCCAATCTTTTGTTGCACCACACTGATCTCAAATACCAAATACTACCATCTAACGGGATGGTGGAATCACACAACAAGCAACAAGCAAAAATAAAAGGAAAATAACTCATAGACAAACAAATAGGGAGGTAAGTATCTATCTAAAAACTCATGTGGTAACAAAATATACAATGGAACCTAATATGACATATAATCGTTACAGAAATAATCAATTAAGATAAATAAGACAAATTACAAATAACAATATGAATGCAAAAATGTTGACTCTTCTCCATGGATAACTTTCCAATAATAGACTAGCAATATTAGGAGCTCATACTCCACCATCCCAAGCATGTCAATCAATATCAATATTCACTTAATCTAGAATGGAAATAGCATTAGGTTATTCACCAACCAAAGCCAGAATAAGCATAGCCTTTGGTGGTTTACTAATCGAAGTTAGAATGGGAACAATCTTTGGTAGTAATAGGTATGTGGCAGTACGCTCCACTGATCATGGATAAATTATAGTGATTCGTTAGAAGCGTTAGTGAGAAAATCACCTTAACCACGACTCAAAGTCGTGACGTTCTATGCCCCTATAGGATGACGTGCACAAGATGTCCTTAAGTTCTCCTTGGCCTTCACTACAAAATTCGCAATCCCATCATAGGGTGGAGCTACTTTAGGACCCTAGGTCAAACAAATATTGATATGATTATAGTTGGTCTTATCCATAAAAATAAAAATAAAAAAATCACTAAGAATCTTCATTTTCCTCAATACAAATTTTCGATTTGCCAATAGTAGGCATCTCAATAGATCCTCTTAAATAGATGTTAAAATCTAATTGTCTTTGCTTGATATCAAACTCTACATAAAAGACTAATTTTTGTGCATATGACATTATGAATAAAACTCATCAAGTGAAGCAAATAAATTCTTCATCAATCCCAACAATAATAAAATTTAAATCAAAATATAGAAAAATCTCACATACATCACCTTGTTCCTCCTTACTTTCACCCTTCACATTTGTAATTTTATTCTCACATTTTATTAAAGTTTATGATAAGACTGTGCCAATATTAAATAGTTTAGATATTATTTACCTTTACATTTTATGGAGAAGCTCACTTTACACTCTAAGAGCATCTCCAGCACTAGTTGCTTAACGAGTTGCTTATTTTAAGACACCGTTGCTTAATATATTTTTTTTGTCATTGGAGGAGATCTACGTGTCATGATGGGTTGCTTAAAATTAAGCTTTGGTTGCTTGTATAAGCAACGGTTGCTTTTGAGTAAAAAAAATATTTTCTTTCCATTTAAGGATCATTTAAGGTGGATCATTTAATGGTTGCTTAAAACTATACCATTAGAGCAAAATGTACATGGATTACTTAACTATGATGTGTCATTGTGGGGGCTAATTAATAGGAGAGTAAAAACTCAAAATGGATTGCTTAAATTACACTCATTGGAGATGCTCTAATATTCTCACTTTGCCTTATCAAAATAAATTTATATTATCTTTAATATCGTTAATTGTTCTTTTTACTTTGTTTGAGGAAACAGTCGAATTAATTTGCGTCCTTTAAATTCATCATTATATATATATATATATATATATATATATATATATATATATATATATATATATATATATATATATATATATATATATATATATATATATATATATCCTAAGCTTTGCACTTTTCCTGTTAATGTTATATTAATTATCCAATAAACTTAGGTTTTTATCCTATTTTGTTTTCATAAATATATGTATGTATATTTATGTTAATTGTTTTATTATTATCGGTATAACTAACATTAAACATTTTTATTATTACTCTTATTATTATACTCCTCCTGGTCTTTAATATAAGACACTATTTAGAAGGAATTGATGGTCTATTTTATAAGGCATTTTACAATTCCTATGAAGCATTTAATTTTTTTTATTTGTCCTTATTAAATATTCTAAGTATTTGTGTTTTTTTATTAATAGTGATGTATAATGCTCTTAGACTTTTCACATCACCCATAACAAGTTAATGATTATTAATAAGGATAAATTTGGTACATTAGTAATATTTTTTAAAATCCAATAAAACCAACTAATTTACCTACTTTTATTGGTATGTGTAATTTTGTTGCAAGTGCCTTGTATTAAGGACTAGAAGGAGTACTCTATTTATTTTGTAGTAGACTTTTATATCTATATATACTTTACCTTACCTTTAGACGCATGGAACATTTTTATTCAGTTCTTGTTAGGATTAGAAAACCTTTTAGCAAAGTGTCTATAATCCAAAACCAAAACTTTCAGGCTCCTATATATCTTTTTCTTTTTCTTTTTCTTTTTACATTAATTGTTATAATATGTTCAAAGGACTAAACTGATGATATCAGGAAAAGGCTTTTGATATTTACACCCCCTTAATTAATAACTATATCTCCTTTTCTTTATTATATATTTTTTATTACTAAAATACTCTTTTTATATAAAACCAACATAAACCCTAATTTTACTTCCCATCTTTATTATTCTTTAAACCCTAATTTGCACCCCCATGTCTTGCCTTCATCATCCTTTAAACCTTATTTTTGCAATCCTTCTTCATCATTCTTTAACCTTATTTTTGCACTCAATTAACCCTTTACTTCTATTTTGATCTCCTCTCTTTTTTTCTCAATAAAAACAAATATTTTCCCACAATTTCATTGACTTTCAAGTGAATACTGAGATATGTAATAATTCCTATACATAGGTTTTCTCTCAAATGAATACGTGATATGAGGCTTAGGTAGTGCTTTTCATTACACATGGTGTATTTTTCCTCTTTCCATGTGATTACGATCCAGGTAACTCTTTTTTGTATAGAACGATGATATGTCTGCCATTTCCTTTTTTAAGTACTACCGAAAATACTTTTCGGAAGAACAATTTCCTATTCCAGAATGTACTTTCTGGAACTATGTTGTCTTCCTAAACATAGTTCTGGAAAGTACTTTCCGGAATGGTAATTGTCATTCTGGACAGTGCTTCCTAGAAGAACAATTGTCATTCCAGAAAGTACTTTTCTGAATAGAAAATTGTTCTTCCAAAAAGTACTTTTCAGTATAATTTTTTCATTACAATGTTTTCTTTTAATTTTACTTTTATTTGTATGTAAACATGGAAAACCATCTTAGTAAAATGTCGGACGAGATGAATATTGGGAGATACATGTCGTCGTCGTCGAGTAAGATAGTTTTTGGAAATCCTCGAAGAGAAAAAAATTGTAAATTAGAAGGGGGTGAGTTGGTTTCAAAAAGAAACTATTGGGAAAATAATTTGAAAATCAAAAGCGAATTTAAGGAAGTATCTTGGAAAAAAAAAAAGGAAAAAGAGGTATATCTATCAATGAAGGGAGGTGTAAATAACATGAGCCCAAGGAAAAAAGTTTTGTAAGGAAATTGTTATTCTCATTCCTTACTTTTTCAAAAACTACTGAAAAGACCTATCTACCCCTGACACATTTTCCTACACCCCTTTCCCTTCCTCTTTCTCTCCCCACCCACTTTTGTTGCCTTATTCTCCTTCATTTTTTCTTCACTATTTCTAGCATGTATGGAATTTTCTAAAATGATTTTTTTTTAAATACAACAAAAATATGATTCCGTTGCATTTTATACAATGGAAATACGATTTTGTTGTATAAAATACAACGAATTCATATTTTCATTGTAGTATAAGGGGTGAAAAAAATTAAGTAGCGAAAATATGATTTCGTTGTATAAAATATACAACAAAATCACATTTCTGTTACTTATTTATTTACACCCTTTATACTAAAACGGAAATATGATTCTATTGTATATTTTGGGAATTGTTTTTTTTTAAGCATGTGGGGGTGAAAATAGCAATTCCCTTTGTTGAAAAGTGTATCCAACTCACGGTTAGGCCCACTAAATTGGCCCCATTTTACAGAGAGGAGAAAAAAATGTTTCCTCCTTCTGCTCCACAATGTGCGATGTGCCACAATTTCTCCTCACCTAGCCACAATAGATCTCTTATCACGTGTTTAACCAAAATTAACCCCGTTTTCTTCCACACAAAAAGTGCACGAAAATAAATTGAACAGATCATTCATCACCATTAATCTGTCCAACATCAGAAAACAGAGTGGAAGAAGAATTTCCATGTGCAGGTTTCATATTTCACCTCAATTTTCAAGCAACTTAATAATCAACTTGCCTAGAACAATCCAATAATGTCACGTGGTGCAAACATAGAAATCTAAGCCACAAAATCAAATCGGAAACACAATTAATAAAATGAAAAACAGAGAGTTCTTTCCACAAAATCTAAGCAAGAAATGAATGAAGCCAATTCAAAACATCACACACGCACACTAACCCACGGTTGGGCTTCTGGGAATTTAGCTCAAACCAAGGAAAGGGAACAGAAAAACACTACTCCATCTCACCTTTTTTTTTTTATATTATTTATGCAGGATAGAAGACATATAATACCGGGGATTTACAACAACTCAAGCATCGTGTTTAACCAACTGAGTTACACCTCCTCGGTTACTCCATCTAACCTAATAATAACTCATTCACTTAATTTAATTAATGTAATACTTAGCTACTAGATCTAACTCTCAACTAAACATTTTTCATACACATACAAAAATTCCAAAAATTTTATTAGACAACCTTTTAAATTTTTAAGCTTACTGAATTTTATTTTAATTCACACACATTTGTAACTTACCTATATCCATGACATCTTCCAAAACTAATTAACCATGAATCTCTTTAATAGAATGTCACACTAATATTCAATTTTAATAAAAAGTTCTAATCTTATGTGTCAATTTCAGTTTATTCAAGTTTATCTAAATTTAAATAAAAATTCTTCCAAATTCTTATTTTATTTAAATAAAATATATAAATAGGGATTTGCTACTCGTTCCTTGCTTTCATGCTCTCTGCGAATGACTTTAATATGTGGTGCGTCATGTGACTTGTTACTGTTATCTTTTTCAACTCTCTTCCTATTCTCTCACACCTTTTGTGTTTGGTCTTGGGGCTTGTTGGTTTATTATATAACAACATCAGTTATAACTGCCAGAATTCGCAAGTCCTTTTCCTTTGTGTTAACATTGGTTATGTGATATGAAAACGGAGGAGTTGGAGTTGGTCTCAGAAAGCAAATAGACACATTATATTTACTATCAGTTAGAAAATACTAGTGTATTGAGACAAGAAATTATTTATGTGACCAAATCTATTTTTAATTTTTTTTGGGACAATCATCTTAAAGTTAAAGGCACCTCTGTTGGGATAAGCGTGTATGTCTAAGACTCAATCCATCATATAACCAATTCCAGTTCTAATAATGAAGTATTATTAGAGATAAAATAGTTTATTTGATAAGGTCCTTGATTAAAATTATGGACTTGTTATCATAATAGAGATTATGATAATGAGAAACAAGTCCTTTATAATTTTAATCTAAATTGTTCTTGATCGTAGGATTATTGTAAATAGGATATCAATAATCCGGATAGATCAATATATATGTAATGGTCTTTATTGGATAAAGATTAATATATCTCATTTATTAAATTACATATATAGATTATGCACATGTGGATGTCATCATTGAACTGACTCAATTGAGATTTCCTAATGGTTAACATTACCTCAAGCTGTCAATAGGAAATTCTCAAGAAGAAATATAATAGTTTCCTTTGACATGAGATTATCATAGTAATTAACAAGTTATTTATTATACTTTAATACCGGACACCTAATGCCTTAGGGCACTAGTTGAATGGACATTGGGTATGATTAAATACTTGTAGAATTAATGATTAATCAAGAAGGAATCCATCAACTCTTGGTAATGAGTTTGAACTCTACGATATAATTAATATAATTAAGACCTTGGCCAGGGCAATTGAATGAAAGAAGAAATGAGTTTCTTAAGTCATTCACTAAATAAATATAATGTTTTAACTTATTAGAGTTGGACAATAATACCATACTCTAGAGTTAACATAGAGCTGTAAATGATGGAAGGAAATATTACATTATTCTTCTAGTGGTTCTTGAATGTAAATGATGTTACTTCATGCTATCCGGACGTTAAGAAGTGTTGCTAGACGCCTACCTTGATTAGTAAATTAATTATGATTAATTTACTATCGGTTTAGTATTGAACCTACGGGGTCACACACAAACGAGTGTTCCAATCTTTGCATAAGAAAATAATTTATTTGATAATTAAATTAGAGAATTTAATTTAATCAAATAAATGATTTAGTGGAATATTATTATATTCTTTGCTAGCACCAAGAATATAATTAATATAAATATAAAGAGTATCATCTTCTTAAATGTGGAAGTTGTCCACAAGATAAAAATCAGATTCTATTGCTACATATCAAGATTAAATCATGTGATTAGTTATCGTAATTAATCATGTGATTATTTGAAAATTATCTTTTCCTTAAGTCAGGAAGGTTGTTGAAATAAAGAGATATGGGATTATTTTAATCCAAATATCTCCTTTTGAAAAAGCCCAAATCCTTATCTTTTTAACAATATAAATAGAAGTCTCTGCCTAAGAGCAAAGTGTGTCAGACACAACTTAGAAAAAGTAGAACGAAAGAGGGTTTACTCTTTTAGAGTTCCACTCATCAAAGAGTTGATAGCAGAGATTGATCTCGGTGTGGATACACGTAGAGTCTTCACACGATTGAAGAAGTTTTTCTTATTTCAATAACGCACATCCAGGTACACAATTCTAAATGTATCTCCTTTTTAGTATTGTAGTATATTTTGAATGCAAAATAGATCCTATCATTTCGCTGCGAGTGTTAGGAACGCTCCCAGATAACTATCAACCTCCCCATTCACTTCTTCTTCTCTTGGTCTGAAAATTGGATTAGAGTTCAGGCTTATAATCATAATCATCTATCTACAAACCAACTCAAGACCACATCTTTCACTGCTTATAATCACCAAAGAAAGCCACCAACAACACGTGCACTTCAACTTTTTCATTTCTCCTTGCTCTCTCACTCTCTGCCTGCTTCATCTTCATCTGCCACCACATAATGAACCAACACACTACTCAACAGTGCCTTCAACCTAGTTAATTAAGTCAAGGATCGTTGTTTGCATAGTGTGATTAGAATTTTGGTGGACAAGTATTGTTAAGGCAGCATTAGGACGTTGCTATACTTAATTACCTAGAAGAATGATTTGTCATTTTACAGCAATGTTTTCCCAAAGGTGTGGATTGCTTTCCACTTGTATGTCAAGACTTGAAACATCTATTAGACTGATGCTCGTGTTCTGACGAATAATGCATAGCTTTCCATTAAGCGAAACAGGTGGAGCAATAATAGCAGCCTGAGAGCTATGCACATGAAGCTTGCTATGAATAAACTTTATCCATGAATCTACTGTTATGCCATATATGGTGAGCTTCCATTCATCAAAACTCTGTCTTATTGTGTATGTGTAGTCTTATCTGAATGTATGCAGTCATTGCAACGAGTGTGCATTGGTAATTCTCTGTGATTGGATTTTGATCTCAAGATTTCCACCACACTATATATTCATCCGTGATCATGTAAATATTTGTTGTAAAGTCATGATCAAACATCATGTGCTTCATTTTAAATCATTTTTTTTCTGGTGTGTATATCCTGAAGAAAGCAACATGGATAGCCACTGATCATAGTTTTCTGGTAAGATATGTCTTTTCTTATAACACAATCTCATTATTAGGCCAGTGTCTGGCGTCATGAACTCTCAAATAATCCTCGAAAAGGCTTTTTACTTTACAAAAAAATGCTTCTTACTTGGCTGTAAATTTTTTAATAGTTCCTCTTGATCGTTTTGTATATTTTCCCCTTGATTAGTAATTTGGAATTGATCTCTCCTGTACTAGCAATAAAAGTAACTTGCAGATAACAGTATATATTTTTATGTTCCCAAGATTAGGAAAGTAGATATTTAAGGAATTCCATTGCTGGACAAATATAATTGAATGTGAGATTCCTTTGATCTATGCAGGGGAAAGAAGAGATGATATTTGTATTATGTTTCTCTTGTTATTTTATTTTCTGTTTGGTTTTTTCTGACCAGAAGATGTATAGAACATGTATATTTCTAACCAGAACATAATAAATTGGGTTTAGACTTTAGCTGAGTATGAACAAAAGGTGAATATTTTGTATTACTTATTTGTGAGATCTGAACTAAATCATTGTTCATAATTTATCAATTACTTACTACTAATTGTAACAACATTATAAAACTGGTACCAATCACACAAGACAATATGACACAATTTATCACAATTATAATTTTATAAAAATCTAATTGGATTTTGTTTACTAAAACATTCAACCTTTATTTATTTATTTATTTATTTATTTTTTTGAAAAGGACATTCAACCTTTATTTATTTAGTTAGAAAGAAAGCTATAATTTTATACATGCTTTATATAAAGAGTAAAGAAATAAGTTGGTGTATTTAGCTATCTTAATTAATTGAAAAAAATTAAGTAATAGAATTACATAAAAATATAAAAAATATGGGTGATACAAGAAGAAAATAAAAGAAAAATAAGAAATAAGAAATAAGAAATGAAATAATGAGTGGTGTGACATAGAGAGACAGAAAAAAATAATATTATGAAATATAAATAATATAACTTGCCACTTCCAATATCTAAGAAAAACAAATAAATAAATAAATCATGTAGGCAATGAACATGTAAGTGGGAATTGTGGAACATACATGTTTTGACGAAGATACAGGTAAAACATGAAATTAACAATTTAAAAAAAATATTAAAATAATAAACATAAGATCATTTTATTGTAAGTTAGCATTTGAAAATATCTCAGGCCTTTTAGTCGTGCATAATCTTTTATATTAGAGACATGTACCAAAAAAAAGAAGAAGAAGAAATAGAGTAGTGGAGATGAACTTTCACAGCATGAAGAGGAAGACAGTACAGTCTCTGGAAGAAACATGCATGACATCCCTGCAAAATTTAAAAAATAATTATTTTAAAGATTTTTATCAGTAAGGACTGTTCAAAATGAATTGAACTGCAAAGAACTATACCGAACTGAAATGCGGTTCGCACGAACTGAATTGAACTACAACACAGTTCAAGCAAACCAATTGAACGGGTATTGGGAATGTGTTTTCATGACACAAGAAATAAAAAAAAAAAAGAGTAACTATTTTCTTGGAAATTAAATTTGCATTGTCTTCAATATCCAAGTAACATGTCTAGTTTCTAGGTCAAAGTTAGGATGATAAAAAAAGAAATAAATAATGAAGAGATGTCTTCATCAAATATGTCTTTCTGATCTACTAGATTACCAGACTATGGACCAAGAATTTTATGTGAATAATAAATAGAAAAGGAGGGAGCTCAAGAAGCTTGAGCAATGAATATTTCATCCAAGCCATCTTTGTTTTGTACTCAGCAAACTTGCATATACACTCTGCACTCTGCAAATCGAAAGAAGGCAAAATATCTAATTGATGTACAGCTATGAATGAATGACAGACTTCAGTTTCAATTCCTATCACTTCTCTAACTGATTTGAATCCTAATTCATATTATTATCCAATGACAGCATGTCCTAGAAACATCCATGTCCATGAATCTATGCTCTTTCCACAAAGATTGGCTTTTATGATTCTAAGTCATCATCTAATCTTCTCTTTTTATAAGGATCAGTGAATTGAATATCCTCCATGCTACTCCTTTGTTTGAACACATAGATACCACTTTCAATAAAGACTGGGATCTCCACATGCTTCTCCTTTTCGTTGAATCTCTGCTCGACCAAGTATGTAATCTCCACATGGTTCCATTCATTTTCTAAAACTTCTTTGTTCAGTATATCTGCAAAATCTGTCTTTTGCAGATCAAAAATATAAGTGTGATCAGTGTACATCCGTAAATAGTGATCAGAATTCCGGTCAAGTAAACATTCAATGCCATTGATGATCACGACAGGTCCAACAATTTCAATAAAATTGTAATGAGTTGGTATTGGTCCAATAGCAATACAAAGAGCAATGGCAGGGAACTTGTTACGAAACCAGAAAGAATTAGATGGTCCCCAACTGTGGCGATCGAACCACTCCGGAAACGTTGCTCCTGACAACCAAAACATGGTGTTTCCAGCCTCATGCAGTTTCTGCTAGTCATAAATAATTAATAAGTTTAGCAACATTAAGTACACTATCAATTATCAAATAAAATACATAATAAAAATACAACAAGACAAAACCTGATTCAATAATGTGCTTCTACAAGAAGAAGTCAAGGATATACAGTATATTGCAGAGAAATGTTCTATGTTTGGCGGAATTCCTCTAATTTCTCGAAGGCACTGACAATAATCTAAAGTAAGCTTCCATAAAAAATGACAATCACTGATGCATTCAGGAAGAACTGTGAAATTATTCCTTGAAAGGTCTAAATCTTTCACATTAGCAAACCATGTGAGACCTATTGATACAATTTCATCGGACAGGTTGCAGCCTGAGAGATAAAGAGTATCTACATTTGAAGACACCATTGAGCTTACTTTTTCTTCACCCTCATCCTGTTCTGGCAATAGCCACCCTTTCAATTCCCAAGCAATAATCTCAGCCAATCGTGGCATCATGACAATGCTACTTGGTAACCTAAACATTCCACAGTGACGCAACTGTAATCTTTGAAGCCGAGTGAGATTTTGAAATGAAAATGGCAATTCTTTTATGGCAGAGTCCTCCAACACAAGTTCTGTTATATTTTCCATTTTTCCTAATATTTCTGGGAAGCTCTCAAGACTGTAACAATATGAAAGTTCAAGTTTTTCAAGAGAAGTCAATTTGAGGGGGGGGAAACTCCTAAGCTTGCTGCAACCAACAGCATCCAAGAATTTTAGCTTCCCTAGGTACCCGATGGACTCATGGATTGTAATTAAATTCTTACTATTTCGGAATGAAAAATTTTCTAAATTTGGCAGCCCAGATACATCAGGTATTTGTGTTAAACCTTCACTTTCGTCAAAATTCAAAACATTCATATTCACGAACTTCTGCAACCAAGAAAGGAGAGAAACAAGGAAATAAAAATGAATAATGTGCAAGTGAATTTATTAATATAGTAGGTTTGGAAAATGAACTGTTCACACTTGCCTTTGATAAGTCAGCCAACTCGAGTGACCCAAAACAACTTTTAGGTAACTTGCATATGGCAAGTTTCTTTGAACGAAAATCAGGTGGTAACCCTTGTGCAGGATATTTCACCCATTCCAGTACTCTTAAACTATTCGGAAGATGTTTGGGACCTTTGGAAAAATGACCATTTTTGATAATAAGTGTTTTGAGGTTTTTCATCTTCTTGAAGGCCTTTCCATTCCATTCTACTATTCCTTCTTTGTCAAGTAAGGGGAAATGCAAACATATGATTTCAATTTCACTAGTTCCCTGTTGATACAAAAGGCACCAATCAACCATAATGCAGATATATATATGTAAAACTTCAACACACATATTTAGTTAAATTTAAATATCATAAATGAAAAAACTGTGGCTTGAGCATATAATAGTCAAAAAAGATAAGTCAAGATAAGAAACAAACCATTCATGAGTCTTACTCACCGAGTTGTCTTCCAAAACTTGAATTATATCTTCCGGTGACCATAATCTACTACGCTTCCCTAGCTCTTTTGGTGATTTTTGACGGACTATTTCTTTACCCATGTCCTCTATCAAGTCATGCAATGTAACTGTACCATACCAATGTTTTATGAGAGATTTTTCAACCAACACCCCAATATGATATTTCATGCAATCACCATAATGAGCATGAAGTATATCTTCTACCTCTACCAAATTATATCTTTTGAAGCAACAAGAAATGTCAAGAAAAACACTCTTCTCCTCTTCCTCTAAAGCATCAAAACTTATTTTAAGCATCTTTAGGATCTGTTTATTAGGAATTTTTTCATACTGTTTGATGGCAGATTCCCATTGTTCTATACTTTTTCCAAGTAAGTTAGAACCTATTACTTCCAAAGCCAATGGAAGTCCAGAAGCATAAGTTACAACACGATTCAAGACATCGTCATAACTTGTATCAACTTTTTCGGTTTTAAAAGCTTTCCACCTAAGCAGTTGAAGAGCATCATTCTTATTCAACTCCATCACTTCATATGTTCTTTTAACCTCATAACATGCCAACAATTGCTTGTCCCGAGTTGTGATGATGACTCTGCTGCCGGGACCCAACCAATCAGGTTTTCCTACAATTGCCTGTAACTGCTCGTGCTGGTCAACATCATCTAGAATCAAAAGAACCTTTTTTTGCTTAAGCCTATGTTGTATCATTGAAATTCCTTGTTTCACACTTGCTAAGTTGATATTCTTTTCTCCAACTATTTCAGAAAGAAGGATGCTTTGGAGATGTTGTAACCCATGTTTGTTTGAATTTTCTCTCACGTTTTCAAGAAAACATAAACCTTCAAAATAGTCAGAAATGGAATTATAAACTGCTGCAGCAAGTGTGGTTTTGCCAATTCCACCAAGTCCGTGGATCCCTACCATGTGGACACCATCATGAGATCCAACATCAAGAAGCAACTTTACTTCTAGCACTCGTGACTCTAGTCCAACTAGGTAATCCGCAACATGTAAAGGAGCACGGTTAATCTTGCTAGAGACTTGTTGAACTATCCTCTTGATAAACTCGTATTCATATCCATCCCTATTCAATCACAGAAATTTGTGTGAAGTCAAATTAAACGCCTCATATCCATGTCCTGATATATAAGTTTTTCAAGGTTAATAAGGATTTGTATATCTTTAAATATTAAGATTAAAATATCATTAGACAAGTGAGAAACTGAGAATTAATTAATGGGATGAAAACAAAATTGAGTAAACAACCATTCTAGTCCCTCAAAGTAAACGCCTCATATCCATGTCCTGATATATAAGTTTTTCAAGGTTAATAAGGATTTGTATCTCTTTAAATTTTAAGATTAAAATATCATTTGACAAGTGAGAAACTGAGACTTAATTAATGGGATGAAAACAAAATTGAGTAAACAACCATTCTAGTCCCTCAAAGTAAACGCCTCATATCCATGTCCTGATATATAAGTTTTTCAAGGCTAATAAGGATTTGTATCTCTTTAAATTTAAGATTAAAATATCATTAGACAAGTGAGAAACTGAGAATTGATTAATGGGATGAAAACAAAATTGAGTAAACAACCATTCTAGTCCCTCAATGTGTACAATGCTGTCACATTAGTTCATGGAACTAAAGAAAATTTAAATAAATACCTAAAAGTGCAATCCGTCAATCAAATTAGTTAAAAATTAAAAAAAAAATGTGACTCTAAGTAATAATATTAAGTATGTTTAGGAATCAAAATGACAGCGAGTCATTAAGTTTAGTGACTTAAAATGAAATAGTTGAAAATTTTCTTAATTTTAGGAATCAATGTGACAATAATATACACTTTCAGGGACTTACCCAACAAAATAAGTGAAAAGATTGGTGAGGAAGGGTACCCTTGCTTGAAATGATAGCCAGACAAGTTAGCTGCTTCATGGAGAGCCATCTTCCATTTCTTCAGCTTCTCCACGTTAAGCTCAAACCCCTCCCTCTTAGCTTTGAACTTCTTTTCATGATTAGCCAGTGCTTCCCCAAAGCTACCTCTATGGTGTCGCACGTGAGAAGGATCCACGTTGTAAAAGACCGGCAAAACCAGCAAACTTTTTCTCTTACTGCACTCGAGGATGCAAGCGAGCTCGTTTAAGCAGAAGGAGGAAGACGCGTAGTTCTGAGAGAGGACGGTGATGAAAATTCTGGAGCCTTCGATTGCCTCCTCAAGTGCTGATGTGATTTCGTCACCTTTGCGGAGCTCCTCGTCATCGATGAAGGTGTGAATTCCGCTGTCGCGAAGGGCTTTGTAGAGATTGCCAGTGAAACCGTAACGAGTATCTTCTCCTCTGAAGCTGAGGAACACATCATAGCTGAAGGAAGATGATGAGGATGACGGCACAGCCATGATCAGAACTGAGCACAAAGGTTAGTTTGTATGATTGTGGATGGAGTGTTACTGTTGGGTTTCAAAATATCTAACCTGTAATAGGGACTGACAGAAGCAGTAGAAGAGGAATATGTGGTTCTAAATAAAGTCAAGTCAACAGACGAGTAAAATAAAAAAAATATTTTTTTTTTCTTTTTGATATCCATAGAGAAAATAGGTTGTGCACACAATATAAAATGTCATCTAATCATAATTTATCATGGTAAGTTTGTTGACTTTATGATGACTATCCTAACGCAATATTCGTTACGAGTGAAAGATGGAGCTTTCAGCTGCATATGAAAGTGAAATAGTGGTTTGCATCTATTTGGAGGAGGTGAAAGAGGATTGAAAGAGTAGAAAAAACGATGGGTCCTACGTTGAAAATTTTCACCTCAAAAAATGAGGTGAAAGTGCTACGAAAATGCACAAATTGCTTGCCTGTTTCTTTGCCAAAAATACCCCTCCATCCCATAGCATCATATTCGAATATATACTGGACATAATCGAATACATTGAACCATAATCGGATATCTCGATTAAAAAAATCATGCTGCACCTATTTTTTTTTATATACACTGCACTTATTTTTTTTGGAAATATATGTTGAATAATTTGCTTTAACAAAATACAATATAATAATTTTCTTAAAAGAGAGATAAGTTATTTAACAATGTCAGGAATAAAATGAAAAAAAATATAAATAATTAACTTTTATTTTTTTTCTTTTTTTCTACAACATTACTTTAATTCAAATCTTTCATCTATTTTTAACTCTCTTTCATATATCTTTCATCTCTACTAAACAACCCCACTTTCTATTCTCTTTCATCAAACTTTCATTTCTTTTTCGTTCATTTTTATTTTTCACACTTTTTTTTTTCACATAACCAAACACAAGGTAAAAGTTATATCAATGATGATTTATAATTGAATTACGGTTTAAAATTTACAGCATGACCATTAAACAAATATCCATAATTATAAAATCATTATTTCAGTTCAGTTCCGTCACCTCAATCCTAAGTTCCTAACAACTAACGACAGTACACTCCGCCTAGTTGGGTTACCCAGCTCACATCATGTTTATATATTTTTGTTCTCCAATTTTCGTCCCACACTGCAGTTTTCATAAAAAATAGTTTTTCTTTTTCTTTTTTCATTCTTCTTAATTTTTTTTCCTAAGACATAATTTAGGATTTAATAACCTATTTTGCATGAGGAGAATCACAAACCATATATAGGAACATTGCCCTTCCCTTGTGAAATTGAGTTTTTGACATTATGAGAATATGAGATTGACGTATGAGGAGGAGAAGTCAATAGAGGCTCCAAAATCACGGACAAAGAGGATACAAATATGAGTTTTACCACGACAGTAAACAGTTTTTGACAGCGCTTCGATCTTTTCCAATTTGCGTATATGGTGTGTCAACCATGAATTATTTATTAACGCAAAATCATTAATGTAGAAGAATTGTTAATTTTGCAGGAGAAGAAGAGGGAAGGGAATTTTTTTTATTTTTGTGAATGGAAAGGGATTTTGTTAATGCTGCTGAATTGGATGTGTTGATTTCTCTTATTAAATGTCACGTTCAAATTATTATTCTAAAAGAAATTAAAAGAGATTGAATATGAACAACTGAAAGAAATTGAACCTCTGTAGTGGGCAAGCTAGATCGATGAGCTTTATGGCCTTTTGAAATCAATGATATTTGAATGCTTTATTAGTTTAGTAGAAAGATAACTATCTCTTTACTTTTGAACAAACAAATATCAATAAAATCTTTATCTTTATTTTTATATATATAAAAGTAAAAGTCATGGGTATCTATGTAATTTTCTTTTTTCCGTCTAAAATAGGAACCTTTATATAATTTTATTTGTTTTATCAATCTTAATTAGTATTGTGTAACTTTCATAAATAAGCTAAATTAGTGGATTACATTAAATTACATTAATGCTACAATTATATAATTAATTTTAATATTTTTAATAGATTATATAATTAATTCATATATCAAATTATATAAAAATACAAAATTATCTAAATTTTAAACTTAACAAATAATTAATTTATAATACAACAATTATTGAATAGTTATTGCTCATAAAAATACAAAATTATTTAAATCCTAAACTTAACAATAATTAATTTATAATGAAAAGAATTATAAAAGTATATATTCTTTGTTATTGTATAGGCTTTGGTAACAAATATATATATGATAGCAAAATGAATTTATATTTTTTTTATTGCTTTAATTAGTATTTTTGTATATTAACCACGTAACTTTCCTATTTTGTTAAATTTTCATATTTATTAATTCTTATTTTGCTTCTACATCTTAAGCTCTTTATATATCTCATGTTGAATTCCAGTCATGGAACAACTTTTAAAGTTTCAAACAATCCAATTTTGCTTAATTTTAACTTAAAGAAACTTTTAAATAAAAATTTAAAACAACTTTTATTTTAATTTCAAAGTTTTTAAATCAGTTTTAACTTTTAAGTTTTAAGTTATAATAAATTTGGGTCCGACATAAATAGTTCCCTAAATATAATATAACAAATGGAGATTAATATTTTTCATAAAAGTATGAAGAGAGATTTTGATTTAACTTCCATATAGAATATACACACATAGGATGAAGAGTTTCTTATGAAAATAACTAGGAAAATTTACATTAAAGTCACAGAGATAAACTTTTTTACTAAATATTTTTGTTCAATAAAAGTTAAATTTTATTTAACATAATTAATATATATTTTAATTACATAACAAAAATCAAATTAAATCAACATAATCATTATTATTTTTTCCAGGCAAAATTAGAGTCTAAAATTAAATTTTAAGCTAATAATTATTTATTTACTATCTTCTTACTTAAATAAATTATTTATGATTTTCTTCTATATAGATAAATTTTAATTTTCTTTTAGACATTGATATTGGATGCCAATATATTAAAATATAAATTATATATAAAATATAACACACGAGATGAAATTTTTTTTTCTTTGATAAACGTAAGTAAAAAATTTTACTTAATTTATGGGGATGAACAATTTAGCTGAAGTCACATTAATATCTAAATTATTATGGTAAAATTATATTTTTTTATTATTATAATTTTAATTTGAATGTATTCTTTTATAGACGTCTCTTTCCTGATTTAAATGATTTATTGAATGTTTTATTTTACGATCATAAAAAGTATGAAAAAATATTACAAATGGGGATAAATATTTTCCATGAAAGTATGAAGAAAAATTTAGACTTAATTTACTACAAAAAACTAGATTTTGACCCGTGCGTTGCATGGGGTTAACAGTTTAAGATTTTTTATTTAGATTTTGTATTATATGTAATGTAATATGTTATATTTTTATCTTCATACTTTAGTAAAAAATATATATATATATAATTTCACCATAATAATTTAGATATCAATGTAACATCAGGTAAAATGTTCATCTTTGTGAATCAAGTAAAAATTTTCTACTTGTTTTTATAAATAAATAAATTCCATCCCTATGTGCTATATTTTATATATAATTTTTATTTTAATATATTAGCATATACATATCAATGTATAAAAGAAAATTAAAATTTCTTCAAAAATTAAAAAATCATAAATAATCTATTTAAGTGAGAACATAATAAATAAAAAAATTATCTGCTTAAAAATAAATTTTAGACACTAATTTTATGTGGAGAAAATAATAGTTATTATTTTGATATTTTTTTATGTAATTAAATATATATTATTTATGTAAAAGAAATATTAACTTTGATTGAACAAAAATATTTAGTAAAAAAGTTTATCCTATGAATTGAATGTAATTTTTCTACTTATTTTTATAAAAAATTTCATCCCCTTATGTTATATTTTATATATTTTATATGGTAAGTCAAGTCTAAATTTCTTTTTATATTTTCATGAAAAATATTCACCCTCATTTATTATATTTTCTTATACTTTCTATGATCATAAAATAAAACATTAAGTAAATCATTTAAATAAGGAAAGAGATAGTCATAAAAAAATACATTCAAATTTTAATTATTATGACAAATATAAAATATAACAGATGTGGATGAAATTTTTTTTAATAAAAAACAAGAAGGAAAATTTACGGTGAATTCATATGTATTAATATTTTTATTAAAGAAATTTGTCCAATCAAGATAATGATTTTGAAGAATATATTGAAACTCTTTCTGGGTGTTGTTTGTTAAGTACCGTAAAATGTTGTAAAAAATGCATGGCAAAATTTAAACCATGTCTTGGTCATGAATGTATAGGTGTTTTCTCTAATTGCAGCGTCTGAGTTCAAACCATAAGACATGTTATGATTAATCTATTCATTTTAGTGGAAAAACAGGGCAATGGAAAAAGAAAAGTGTGTTGTTATTAGCTTTATAATAAAGTGGAAAACTGAACCCAACTTTACAGCATAGGAAACAGCACGGACATCATGGAAATTAAAGTGAAAATTGTCGACACTTAATTAATTGAGTAAATTATACGGAATTCTTCTGAATTTTTCTTATATTACACTGACACATCTGCTTCTTTTAACCATACAAAAAACCCTCTATTTGTTGATTCTAAATTACACAGACTCCCCTGAATTTTACTTATATTAGACGGATCCTCCTGAGTTTTACTTATATTACACCGATATTCCTATTTTTTTGAAAGACAGGGGGTCAAAAGTAATGTTTAAAAAGACAAGGAGTATCGGTGTAATATAGATAAAACTTAAGGGAGTCCGTGTAATTTACTCTAATTAATTTCATCCGAAGGAGGACTGAAGATTCTCAGAGCCAATAATGAAAAAGCTAAGTGGAAGAAGTTGCCAAGAAAAAAAAAATGCCTAAACCGCAATTAGTGGCTTTTATTTAATTATATTATCTTCGTTGAAAGGAAGTGAAAAAATAAAGTGGGACCATATATTTCATCAGACAGCACCAACTTCACTACCCACGCTTTGTTTGTATATCCAGAAACACTTGTCCTTGATTTACACCTTTGCAATAATACTAATACACCATTCTCATTATCGTCTTTTGCCAATTGCAACTGTTAGCTTCTTGTTAGACAATGAAGAGGAGAAACTAGATAGTGATAATCTTCATAACATAAACTTTTATGTCAAATAAACAAGACCAAGACGGAAGGATATCTAAATTCATAAATGTAAATTTGAAGAAGAAACAATTAGGTTTTTCAATAGTGAATTATCTGCAGAGACAAATTATAAAATCACTAGATTTTTATCCTTGCGTTGCACAGGATAAACAGATATATTCATCCCCATTTATTATATTTTTTTATGCTTTCTCCATTTGTAAAATAAAATATTCAATAAATTATTTAAATCAGGAAAGTGACAGACATAAAAAAAGCATTCAAATTAAAATTATTATAATAAAAATATACAATTTCACCACAATAATATAGATATTAATGTGACTTCAAATAAATTGTTCATCCTGTGAATTAAATAGAAATTTCTACTTGATTTTATTTTTAAAAAAAATTCATCATTATGTGTTATATTTTATATATAATTTTTATTTTAATATATTGGCATATACCTAACAATGTCTAAAAGAAAATTAAAATATGTCCAGTTAAAAAAATCATGAATAACTTATTTAAGTGAGAAGATAATAAATTAATGAATAATAATTTTCTTAAAAATTAATTTTAAACACTAATTTTGTGTGGAGAATATAATAGTGATTATGTGTATTTAATTTGATTTTTTTAAGCAATTAAAAGTATATTAATTATGTTAAAGAAATTTTAACTTTGATTGGACAAAAATCATTAGTTAAAAAGTTTATTCTTGTGAATTCAGTGTAAATTTTCATACTTCTTTTTGTGGAAGAAAAAAAAGTTCATTCCCGTATGTTATATTTTATATGGTAAGTTAAGTTTAAATTTCTCTTGATACTTTGATGCAAAAATATTCATTTTCATTTGTTATATTTTTTTTCATACTTTCTATATTCTTAAAATAAAATATTCAATAAATTATTTAGGCTAAATGATCATTTTGGTCCTTTATCTTATTTATTTTGTTCAAAATGGTCCTTTATCTTTTAAAAATTTCACTTTGGTCCTTTATCTTTTATAAAATATTCAAAATGGTTCTTTATCTTTTAAAAAGTTTACTTTGGTACCTTATCTTATTTAAAAGATTCAAAATAGTCTTTTAACTATTTAAATATATTCAGCTTTGTCCTTCTAATAACACTTAAATAAAGGACCGTTTTGAATATATTTAAATAGTTGAAAGACCATTTTGAACATTTTAAATAAGATGAGGTACCAAAGTGAACTTTTTAAAAAATAAAGGACAATTTTGAACTTTTTAAATAAGATAAAGGACCAAAGTGATATTTTTAGAAGATAAAGGACCATTTTGAACAAAATAAATAAGATAAAGGACTAAAATGGTCATTTAGCTAATTATTTAATTCAGAAAAGTGACAGCCATAAAAAAATACATTCAACTTAAAATTATTATAATAAAAATATAATTTCACCATAATAATTTAAATATTAATGTGACTTCAGGTAAATTATTCATTTCCGTGAATTAAGTGAAAATTTGTGCTTGCTTTTATAAGGAAATAAATTCATCCTTAAGTGTTATATTTTATATATAATTTTTATTTAATATATTGGCATATAATATATAAAAGAAAATTTAAATTTGTCCTGGTAGAAGAAAATCATGAATTATTTATTTAAGTTAGAAGCTAATAAATAAAATATGAATAATTATGTGCTTAAAAATTAATTTTAAATTTTGCATGAAAAAAATAATAGTGATTAAGTTGATTTAATTTGATTTTTGTTATGTAATTAAGTATATATTACTTATGTAAAAGAAATTTAAATATTCATTGGACAAATATCTTTAGTAAAAAAAACTTTATTCCCGTGAATTCAGTGTGAATCTTCTTACTTGTTTTTATAAAAAATGTTCACTTCCATATTCTATATTTTATATATCTAATCTCGTAAGTTAAGTATAAATTTTCTTAATACTTTCATGAAACATATTTATACCCATTTTTTATATTTTTTTCATACTTTCTATATTCCTAAAATAAAACATTCAATAAATTATTAAAGTTAGGAAAGGGAAAACTATAAAAAATATATTTAAATTAAAATTATTATAATAAAAAATATAATTTCACCATCATAATTTACATATTAATGTGATTTCAGTTAAATTATTCATCCTCGTGAATTAAATGTAAATTTTCTACTTGCTTTTATTAAAAAAAAAAAACAAATTCATCCCTATGTGTTAAACTTTATATATAACTTTTATTTTAATATATTGGCATATAGATGTCAATGTATAAAAGAAAATTAAAATTTATCCGGGTAGAAGAAAATCTTGAATAATTTATTTAATTGAGAAGATAATAAATAAAAATACAAATAATTATTTGCCTAAAAATTAATTTTAAGCATTGATTTTGCATGGAAAGATAATAGTGATTATATTGATTTGATTTGATTTTTGTTTTATAATTAATATATATATATATATATATATATATATATATATATTAATTATGTAAAAGAAATTTTAATTTTGATTAGACAAAATTTTTAATAAAAAGGTTTATTCCTGTGAATTGAATGTAAATTTTCCTAAATGCTTTTATAAAAAATGTTCATTTCCATGTGTTATAAGAATATACTTGCTTTTATATAAAAAAATATAATAATGAAAATGGTATATTAAGAATTAAGAATATATTAAATTACTAACTTTAATTGATATTTTTTATAATTTTAATTAGGTCTAAATATATTCTTATGTTTTACTTTAAAAGTCCATTTGGCTATTTACTTTAAAAAAAATCATAAAAATATTGAACAAAAAGAAACAAAAATATATATTTTTTCACTCTTAATATATATGACTCTAGAAAAACTTAATCAATAGAAATAGTATTATTCATGTTCAAATATTAAGTATAAGTTTTTTAGGCTAATTTGACTATATATTTCATTTATAATACCAAGAAAATTTTGGAGCAAACTATTATGTGATGAAGCAAAATTTAATTGTTACAATAAGCTATTGTAACATTTCATATCAAGAACTTACACTTTCATGTTCCATTACAACTTATATGATTTTAACATTTTTAAAATAAGCAAAATAAAATTGACTCACGTTCAAAAAATGGCACAACCGAAATGCTTCCCCTTAGTTGTTTACTATCTTAAATTTAGTAGAAACTCAATCCTAGACTCTTTTCCTCTTCAAATAGCATCCAGTTTCAGTATGTTACTCATTAAAGTGTCATTTATCTACGCTAAACATAAAATAAACATAAACAACTTAGAACAATCCACAAAGTGTCATGGTTTCCGTAAAAAAAAATTACATTAACTTAAGTTAGACTAATCAATAAATAATGCAAGTATTAAACTAATAAGTAAGTGTCTATAATACCAATTTAATGCAAATTACTCAAATCACTACTCTCAAAGACTTTGACCATTTCTGTAAGGTCATTTGACTTAAAATATTCATGTACTCAAATAAGCAACAACACCAACATATCCATTGAAGTTAAACATAATTCAAAACTTTGACCATTGAATTTAATTATACTATTTTAAAACTTGAAAATAGTATTATGATATGAAACAACCATGAAAAAAATGAAGATTATATGGAACAAAAAATTTAAATCAATTCACAGAGAACAATGGGGAAAAACAACCATATCAATTTTCACTTAGACAATTCATCGAGCACGCCATCTTTCTCAAGCTAAAAGGATAAAAAGGCCACCTTTCACATCCAATGCATGATTAACGGGAGCAATTTGATTTCATAAAATCATTGTACTCTGTATCATCAAATAATGATGAAGGTGGGTTTACGTTGTACAAAAAATGAGAAAAAAAAAAGAGATGAAAAGGGAAAAGAAAAAAGGAAAGAAGAAGCACCATACCTCATCGTGCTTGTCGGCATAAACAATAGAAAAAAAATGATTTACGAATTATCGCGTGTAACTCCAACCTATAAAAGGATTGGAAATGTTCACAAATAAAAATAGAAAATAGAAAATGAAGAGATGTTGCAGTGACTCACATAAGGGTTTGTGATGGATGTGGTGAGTATTTGGAAATTTTGAAACACTTATACCTCTACCATCCATTGGTCCTGTTGAGTCATTGTTGGAGACAAAGGGGTCATCTAAAGAAAGTGCTTAGTAGATCTCAGCAAGACAAAGAAGAAGGAAAAAAAAGAGAGAGAGAAGATGAAGAAGGAGACATGGAGCGTGAAAATGGATAGAGAACGTGTAAATTGATAATAAGATCAGTTTTGGACAATTTTACCAAACGTTATTTGTTTTCAAATTTGCATTTATATTTGATTGAAGAATTTCATGGTTACCAAATATAAATTTTTAATCTGTCAATTTTTTTTTTAAAATCAACATTAATTTCAATTTAATCAAAAGTTATTTATTTTCAAATCTGCATTTAGATTTGGTTGAAGAATTATGTGGTTACTATAAATAAATGTTTAAAATCAAAGTTAATTTCAATTTAATTAATCAACGATAAGTGTTTTCTTATCAAAACAGTATATAAAGATAAATTTAATCTATTTATAATTTATAAAGGTATTTTGTATTTAAATTAAAGATAAATTTGGTTAGAAAATAAATTTAAAATTTTAAACAATAAATATAAATTTAAAATTTAATTTGAATTTAAAATTTAATTCAAAATCTAAATTTGGTTAAAAAAATAAAATTTTAAAAGACTAATATAATTTTTTTCTAAATTGTTAAGCAAATAAAATAAATTGTGTAGGGTTTGAATTTCAAATTTAATTTCAAAATCTATTTTTTTTTCTAAACCGCTAAGCAATTAAAATAAATTGAATGCGTTAAATTAAATATCAATCTCTTATTCTTCTAAAAAAAAAATCTCAATCTCTTACTAAATACGGTATTGGTGTGTAAATTGGCTCAAAATAATTTGTATTTAAAGATCTAAAAATACATTTTTTTCTCTCTTAAAAACATGAAGAGTATACTTACAAACTTATCCTTAAAATGGGCGGGAAAATTTGAATTTACTAAATTATCCCCGACTCTTACTTATATATATATATAAAGAAACTAATTTTAGATACAAATTTTATCTGCTTAAAAATAAATTTTAGACACTAATTTTATATGGAGAAAATAATAGGTATTATTTTGATATTTGATTTTTATGTAATTAAATATATATTATGTAAAAGAAATATTAACATTGATTGGACAAAAATATTTAGTAAAAAAGTTTATCCTGTGAATTGAATGTAATTTTTCTATTTGTTTTTATAAAAAAAATGTTCATTCTCATGTGTTATATTTTATATATTTTATATGGTAAGTCAAGTCTAAATTTCTCTTCATATTTTCATGAAAAATATTCACCCTCATTTATTATATTTTCTTATACTTTCTATGATCATAAAATAAAATATTCAGTAAATTATTTAAATCAGGAAAGAGATAGTCATAAAAAAATACATTCAAATTTTAATTATTATGACAAATATAAAATATAACACATGTGGATGAATTTTTATTTAATAAAAAATAAGAAGGAAAATTTACAGTGAATTCACATGTATTAACATTTTTATTAAAGAATTTTGTCCAATCAAGATAATGATTTTGAAGAATATATTGAAACTCTTATACTATATAAAATATAACACATGTGGATGTTTTTTTTTTAATAAAAAACAAGAATGAAAATTCACGGTGAATTCACATGTATTAACATTTTTATTAAAGAATTTTGTCCAATCAAGATAATGATTTTGAAGAATATATTGAAACTCTTATACTATATAAAATATAACACATGTGGATGATTTTTTTTTAATAAAAAACAAGAATGAAAATTCACGGTGAATTCACATGTATTAACATTTTTATTAAAGAATTTTGTCCAATCAATGTTAAATTTATTTTTACATAATTAATATATATTTAATTACATAAAAATAAAATTAAATCAACATAATCACTATTATTTTCTCCATACAAAAATTAGTGTCTAAAATTTATTTTTAAGCAAATAATTATTTGTTTTTATTTCTTATCTTCTCACTTAAATAAATTATTCATGATTTTTTTATACTTGAACAAATTTTAATTTTCTTTTATGCATTGATATGTATATGCCAATATATTAAAATAAAAATTATATATAAAATATAACAAATAATGATGAATATTTTTTATCTTATAAAAACAAGTAGAAATTCTCACTTAATTTCCAGGGAAGAATAATTTATCTAAAATCACATTACTATCTAAATTATTACGGTGAAATTAAATTTTCAATTATATTAATTTTAATTTTTTTATGGCTGTCTCTTTCTTGATTTAAATAATTTACTGAATATTTTATTTTACAAACATAGAATGTATAAAAAAAATATAACAAATGTAGATGAATATTTTTCATGAAAGCATGAAGAGAAATTTAGACTCCACTTACCATATATAATATAACACACGGGGATGAACATTTTTTGTGAAAAATAGTAGAAAAATTTGCAATAAATTCACAGGGATAAATATTTTTACTAAAGATTTTTGTTCAATCAAATTTAAAATTTCTTTGGCATAATTAATATATATTTAATTAAATTAAAAAATCAAATTAAATTAACATAATAACTATTTTTTCTTCATACAAAATTAGTGTCTAAATTTAATTTTTAATCAAATAACTATTCATTTATATATTATCTTCTCACTTAAATAAATTATTCATGATTTTCTTCTACATGGATAAATTTTAATTTTCTTTAGGCAATGATTTTTATATGCCAATATATTAAAATATAAAATATATATAAAATATAACATATAGGGATGAATTTTTATTTATTTATAAAATCAAGTAAAAAATTTACTTAATTTACGAGAATGAACAATTTAGCTGAAGTAATATCTAAATTATTACGGTGAGATTATATTTTTTATTATTATAATTTTAATTTGAATGTTTTTTTTATGGCTGTCTTTTTTCTGTTTTAAATAATTTATTGAAAATTTTATTTTACGAACATAAAAAGTATGAAGAGAATATAACAAATGAGGATGAATATTTTTTATGAAAGTATGAAGATAAATTTTGACTTAACTTACCATATAAAATATAACACAAATGGATGAACAATTTGGTATATGAAAATAAGTAGAAAAATTTACACTAAACTCACAACAATAAACATTTTTACTAAATATTTTTATCCAATCAAAGTTAAAATTTCTTTTGCACAATTGATATATATTTAATTGCATAAAAATGAAATTAAATCAACATAATAACTATTATTTTCTCCATACAAAATTTGTATCTAAAATTAGTTTTTAAACAAATAATTATTTATTTTTTATTTATTATCTTCTAACTTAAATAAATTATTCATGATTTTCTTCTATCTGGATAAATTTTATTTTTCTTTTATTCATTGATATGTATATGAAAATATATTAAAATACAAATTATATATAAATTATACCACATAGGGATATTTTTTTTCTTATCAAAGCAAGTAGAAATTTTTATTTAATTTACGGAGAAGAACAATTTTACTGAAATTACATTAATATCTAAATTATTATGGTGAAATTATATTTTTTATTATAATAATTTTTATTTGAATGTATTTTTTTATTGCCTCATTCCTTATTTAAATAATTTATTGAGTGTTTTATTTTATCATCTCAGAAAGTATGAAAAGTATAACAAATGCAGATGAATTTTTTCATAAAAGTATGAAGAGAAATTTAGACTTAACTTACCATATAAAATATTTAAAATATAACACACAGAAATGAACACTTTTTTATAAAAACAAGTAGAAAAATTTACACTGAATTCACAGTGATAAACTTTTTAACTAAAGATTTTTGTCCAATCAAAGTTAAATTTTCATTTACATAATTAATATATATTTAATTACATAAAATAATCAAATTAAAACAACATAATCACTACTATTTTCTTCACAAAATAGTGTCAAAATTTAATTTTTAGACAAATAATTATTTGTTTTTATCTTCTAACTTAAATAAATTATTCATGATTAAATTTCTTCTACCTGGACAAATTTTAATTTTCTTTTATACATTGATATGTATATGCCAATAAATTAAAATAAATATTATATATAAAATAGAACATATAGAGATGAATATTTTTTTTTTTATAAACACAAGTAGAAATTTTCACTTAATTCACGGGGATGGACAATTTAGCTGAAGTCACATTAATATCTAAATTATTGTGATGAAATTATATTTTTTTTATTATTGTAATTTTAATTTGAATATATTTTTTTATGATTGTCTCTTTCTGATTTATATATTTTATTGATTGTTTTATTTCACAAACATAGAAAGTATGAGAAAAAATATAACAAATGAGGATGAATATTTTAAATGAATGTATCAAGAGAAATTTACACTTAACTTACCACATAAAGTATATAAAATATAACACACAACATAATTTTTTTTCGGCTTAAACATGTTTTTAGTCCCTCAAATGTGAGTAATTTTTTTTAGTCCTCCAAATTTGAAGTTGCCTTTTTTAGTCCCTGGAATTTGCAAAAATGTCCTTTTTAGTCCCTCTCCACAGTATGAGTCAAACAGAGAATAATAGATTCATAATTTGTGATCACTTTTGATCATAGTAATTAAAATATGCAGATAATTTATGAGTCAAACAGTTAAATTAAGATAATTTGTCATAATAATTAAATTTTGAATGTATTTTTTATGACTATCTGATTTAAATAATTTACTGAATGTTTTATTTTATGATCATAGAAAGTATAAAAAATATAATAAATGGGGATGAATATTTTTCATGAAAATATGAAGAAAAATTTAGACTTGACTTACCATATAAAATATAAAACATGGGGATGAACATTTTTTTATAAAAACAAGTAGAAAAATTACATGCAATTCACAGGATAAACTTTTTTACTAAATATTTTTGTCCAATCAACGTTAATATTTCTTTTACATAAATAATATATATTTAATTACATAAAAAATCAAATATCAAAATAATAACTATTATTTTCTCCACATAAAATTAGTGTCTAAAATTTATTTTTAAGCAGATAATTTTATTTATTTATTATGTTCTCACTTAAATAGATTATTTATGATTTTTTTAATTTTTGAAGAAATTTTAATTTTCTTTTATACATTGATATGTATATGTCAATATATTAAAATAAAAATTATATATAAAATATAGCATATAGGGATGAAATTTTTTTATTTATAAAAACAAGTAAAAAAATTTTACTTAATTCACAAAGATGAATATTTTACCTGATGTTACATTAATATCTAAATTATTACGGTGAAATTATATATTTTTTTTACTAAAGTATGAAGATAAAAATATAACATATTACGTTATATATAATACAAAATCAAAATAAAAAATCTTAAACTCTTAATCCCGTATAACGCACAGGTCAAAATCTAGTTAGTATCTTAAAAATATAAAGTTGTCTATGTTGAATTATAGATATATTAGGAAAGATATAAAGTATTTGATTACTGTTTTTTAGTGTGCAGTTACATATTTAACAATCTAAAAATTTACTGACGGATGATATCACCTGAATAATCAATCTTTTTCCTTTGAAGAGCAGTGGGGGCAAGTAAAAATTTGTGAAATTGTGCCGTTGTATATGAAACTGCTCTCCTTCTATGTAAAACTGAATTTCTCGATCTCCATATTTTTGGAACAATAAAAAAAAGTTTGAGAGTGTATGGATGTGTGTGGGAGAAGAAGAGGTTGTGTGAGTAATGGAAGAGGGCAGTTATTCAGCGGGGATGTAATGGAGTTGATTTGTTCAGTTTGAAGAAAGGAAAAAAAAACGTGGGTATAATCGTGGGTGTGGTTACAATATACTATAGATTCATTGATTCAGATTCTCCCTCACTTTTCTTATTACTCTCATTTTCAACCCTTCAAATCATTTATAGCCACACCTCATTGCGTTTCTCCTCACCGACGAAATATTATGAACCAACACAGTACTCAACAATGCCTTCAACCTCCACTGGTCAGTCCATTTTATTTTTCTGCGCTTAAAATGAAATGAAATGAAATGAAGTGAAAAGGTTTCCATTTGCAAGCGTTGATCTTCCTCAGTTCTAATAATAGTTATTTGCCCTGCAAAACTTGTTTTTCTCATACAAAAATATGTGTCAACTTTTAAAGCAGACAGTATGTGATGTGAATTGTGAATGTGAACCTTACTTTGTGCATTTATGTCTTTAAATGGAACAACGTGTACGTTAGTCAGCATAATAATTAACCTAGCAGGTGTTACAGGTTGGGAGGACAAGTGTTCAGCCTCCTCCTCTTCTACGAGTGTGTATCCTCTCCGGTACGGGAAATTTCCATCAGGAGAGAGATACACACAAAGAGGAGAAGAGTGTTTAATTTTTTTTAACCATTCAACCTCTTTCTCTTTGTGTGTACATACTCCTCTTCTGCCTGATCTTCCTTATGATCTTGCTATTCCTTGTTTGATTCGAGTACCCAGATTTACACACAATAAACTACTCCATCCGGCTCCAAATATAAGAAAAAAAACTGTTTCGCGCTAACTAAGAAAGTTGGTTAACAACATTTAATTGCATCAATCTCAATTAAAAAATAAGTTGTTTACCTAAAATGCCCTTCATTGGAATTTGATATCAAGATTAAGAAAGAGTCATTGAAATTAAAACCCTTATTAAATGAAGGGTATTTTGGAAATAGTCTCATTAAATGAACTAAAATTAGTTGAGATTTTCTTATATTTAAATCCAAACTTCAAGTCAATTTTTTGCTTATATTTGAAGCCACTTCGGTTTGCAAGAGATGGCACTGCCTTCTGTCTGAAGACTTGTTCTATTCACTCAGGAGGAGAAGTCTTGGAATGGTTTAAGAGTGGCTCTATGTCATCAAAATGGACCGTGCTGAAAGAATTTCACTGCATGCTTTTGATCCCATCTACCAACTATGGCAACCCCTTCCCCCTCTTCCTGCAGATTTTTCTCAAACACAGGGGTTTGGCTGTGCAGTTCTTGGATGCCATCTATACTTATTTGGTGGATACAATCGGCAAGAGGAACTATTAGACGCGTTATTTTCTACAGTGCCCTTACAAATAAATGGAATAGGGCACCGTGTATTAGAACTGTCAATTTGGGTCTGACCCAACGGGCCAGCCCGGCCAGCCCGCTAATAAGGTCAGGCCGGGCTTTAAAAAAGATGGTCTAAATAGAACCAGGCCTTTTTGGCCTGGCCCGCTTGGCCCGACAGGCCAAATGACCTTAGGTTGGGCTAGCCTGCAGGCCATAGGCTGGCCCGAAGACTGGTATAATAAAAATTTAAAATAAAAAAATATATGTTGCCTGGTGGAGGGATTTTATTGGTTTTTGGTTAATTGGCCATACTGCATGCTATGGCTTTACTTTGTAGTGTAGTTTTTAATGAATTATTCCTTTGCTGTTAAAAAAAAAAAGAGTAGTGTAGCTATGCAGCTAGCATCACGTAACTTAAATGGCAAAAATCTCATATCATACCAAAAAAAAAAGAATGACGTACTCCTCTATTGCACAAAAAAAGAATTTTAATTTTATTTTTTAAATCTAAAATTTATTTCTTATTTTTTATTCATTTTAAATTCAGGCCAGTTTGGCCCGGTGGCCCGATATAGGGCCAGGCCGGGCCTAGAAAATAGCAACATGAATGTTATACAGGCCAGGCCGGGCTGGCTCAGTAAACTGGTTGGCCCGCCAGCCTATTTGACAGCTCTACCATGTATGCTGCACAAACGTCATCTGTTTCATTCGTGTGTGATAAATAATTGTCTTTATGTGGCTGGCGGAGAATGCGACGGAATTCAAGGAACTCTTCTATCTGCCGAAGTTTATGACCCCAACCAGAACAGGTGGAGTTCTATCTCATAGATGAGCACAGCCATGGAGCCTCTCCATGGTGGAACATGGTTTTTGAAGGGACCTAGCCATGGCAATTACATGTGCCAAGCCTATTCACCTGAAACTAATACTTGGACCCCAGTTGCTAATGGAATGGCCAATGAATGGTGTCATGATTTTTTTTTTTTTTGGTATCCAAGACATTGGTGCGGAGTATTCACCAACTTTGCTGATGACTAATCTCTGCCAGGGAACCTGGCTAGCCACCTTTAGTGGGGTCTCTCCTCCCAACCACATTTTTTCCATCCACAAGGCTCGAACCAAAGACCTTGCTTAAAGGGACCGAGTCCAGTACCAATCGGACCAACGACTTGTTGGCGGATGGTGTCATGATTACTCTATGCATTAGGTTGTGTGGATGGATGTAACCTCAAAATGTACGATACAGCAACAGATTCATGGATAGATTTTATTTT
This sequence comes from Pueraria montana var. lobata, assembly GCA_026413185.1. Classification (NCBI taxonomy): domain Eukaryota; kingdom Viridiplantae; phylum Streptophyta; class Magnoliopsida; order Fabales; family Fabaceae; genus Pueraria; species Pueraria montana. The sequence continues at coordinate 80,480,079 of CM048648.1, forward strand.
TAGCAAGCTTAATTTGGGTACATCTCCAGCTTCTGATGCTGCTGAACCTGTTTCCCTTAATGGAAAGCTATGCATTGTTCGTCAGAACATGAGCATCAGTTTAGTTGATGTTTCAAGTCCTGACACTCAAGTGGAAAGCAATCCTTACCTTTGGGAACATATTGCTGGAAAACGTCGTCATTGCAGGTCTTTCGTTAGAAAGTTATGGTCAACTATAGCAAGGCATGGTCGATTGAAGAGTCACATTCTATGCTGTCAGGTGCTTCAAGCCTGAGATGAAGCCATGAATTCTTACAGAGGCTGTATGCCTGTATATGATTTATTAGAACTAAGCATATAATAGTTGTAGCCCTTTTTTTTCCATTTGCAAAAATTGTTCCTGTGTTTTTTACTATTGACTATTTTTGAGCTGTGATATTTGAATTACTGAGCAAGTTTCTGTAAACATAAAATAACTATTATTGATTAATCACAAGAAACTATTACACTGTTAAGTCATTTGTACTTGATGAACAAACTGCACTGTTTTTATTTTGATGAAACGATTGAAGCACTTGGGTTTATCATTTCATGGAAACGTTGGTATGATTCTTACCTTTCAATGTTTGGCTGTTTGCAGAGTAAATTCATCTGCCATTTTGTCGATGTCATCTTCATTGCTCAAGAGATTCCACAAAATTCACTAAATATTTATACACAATCTCAGCATAAAATAGTAGAAGCATGTGTGTTGGATAAAATGTGGAAAGAAAAGAAAACTAAGACGTCAGTGACACCTTGTTGTGATACTGTTTATTGGGGGATTGCGTTTACTCTTCTGTAAGAAGTCAAGTGGTGTAGTGCTTCTTTCAAATTTCTGAAAGAATTCTTAATAATCCATTTGTTTGGAACTTGTGAATGTTAATATGCTTTAAATATGGAGCAGTATGACATATCACGGCAGCTGAGAAACAAACTTACTGAGGTTAGATAAAATGTGTTAGTATTTGTAATGACATATTAGAAAAAAAGAGAAAAAGCATACATTCAATTCAATGGTTTGGATTAGCCTTTGAATTTAATGACTAGCTGAACATCTGACTTCGTTTGTATGCATGTTCTCGTTAAATATTTATGACCTATAATATGTTTCCTTATTGAAAATTCAGAAGTTCGAATTAATTATGATAAATTACTATGAAATGATCCTTTACGCATCCAACCCCCCCACCAAAAAAACAGTGATGAGATTCACAATATAAATAGAACTAGAGTGTACTCTAAGAATACATCTTGCCATTACATTATTTAATTAATTTTGGTGATTGCGGGTTCTGATTCTCATATTGCACCTCAAATAGAACCACAATCAGGTATTGATTATCTCATATCTCCAAATTTTTATTTTGATTGCAATTTGCTCTGTAATTCATTTGCACTGTAATTTATTTGCTTGCATGAAACTTCTCTCTGTTCTGCATACCATTGTTTCCAATCCAATCACTCTTTACATTGCTCTTCGTTGAGATACTTCATTGACAATCTAGATGTTTGACATAAGTGATGCTTGTATTGCTTGTGCTTTGTTCCTCTATTTGTATCTGTGACATAACAAGTGAAGCATAAGTGATTTATTTAGAGGCTCAGTCACATGACAAAATTCAAGCTTATGTGGTTCTTCAAGAGTGCCTTGAAATGAGAAAAAGATATGGTTTTAGAGAAGCAGTTGCTCCATGGGAAAAAGAAGTTATATCTGATGTGAGTTTTTTCCCCACCTTTGAAAACTTGGATCTCCCTATTTTATATCCTGTGGATAAATTAGTAGTATTTCTATTGTGCTATAGCATTACTTTGAAATGCAAGTTGGGGCTATTAATGTATATCCAGATAGTAGTATTTCTGTTGTGCTACAGCATTACCCTTTTGTTTGGCAAATGTCACTGGAAATAGAGATTAGTTAAGGACAAAGAACATGGTTTCTTTATGATTTTTTTTTCCTCTCAGTTAAGCTTATTTTTGTTTTGTATGTTGTTGTTTACTATCCTAATTCCTGAGTGGTCTGGTTCAGTTGTGCTGCATAGGTCATAAAGTGTGTTGCTTAATTTGTCTCTTGTTTTGCCCTAAAGTCACTGCTGTTAAAGTTTGCTTGATTGGATCTTTATATGTTAATGAGGCCAATTTTTTGTGGTTAAGCTTTGATTGAAAGTAGAGCCATCAAAATGGCCCGGCCCGGCCCGGCCCGGCCCGACCCTGGCCCGCGTGGGTCATGGCTAAAAAAGCCCGCAGGACCAAACAACCCGCATTAAAAAGCCCGCAGGGCCAAAAAGCCCACAAAGCCCTGTGGGCTAGGACTAGCCCATGGGCCTTAAGTTTCAATACTATGACATACTTTTTTTAATACTCAAGTTAAGGTCAGCCGAAAAAAACCCTAATTGAGGTCGGTTGAAAACAGCCTCGACAGAGGTAGGCCGAAAACAGTTTCGGTCGAGTCGGCTGAAAACTGTCCTGACAGAGGTTAGTCAAAAACTGTTCCAGCAAAGGTTAACAGAAAATGCCTTGGTTGAGATAGACCGAAAATAACCCTAGCCGAGGTCGACCAAAATAAATCCTAGCCGAGGTTGCCTGAAATAGTCCAGGGCGAGGTCAGCTGAAAACAACCCTGGTTAAGGTAGGATGAAAACAGTTTCAGCCGAGGTCGACCAAAAATTTCCCTTGCCGAAGTTGGCCGAAAATTGCCACGACTAATTGTTGATTGAAAATGCCCCAGCCGAGGTCGTCGAAAATAACCCTAGTTGAGGTCGGCCAAAATTAACCCTAGTTGAGGTAGTTCGAAAACAGCCCTGGTCGAGGTCAGCCAAAAATAGTTCAGCTCGTGGCCAGCCGAAAATTGTCCCTACCAAGGTCGGCCAAAAACTCCCCCGACCAAGGTCGATCGAAAATAACCCTAGCCAAGTTCGACCGAAAACAACCCCGGTCAAGTCGACCGTAAAATGCTCCGTCCAACATCGGCTGAAAATAACTTTAGCCGATGTCGATCGCAAATAACCCTAACCAAGGTAGGCCAAAAATAACCCTAGCCGATGTCGGCCGAAAATAATCCTAGCCGATGTCGGCCAAAAATAGTTTCGGTCGAGGTCGGCCTAAAATTACCCTAGTCGAGGTCACCAAAAAACAACAATGACAAAGGTTGGTCGAAAACAGCCCGGTAAAGGTCGATCAAAAACTGCCCTGGCCGAAATCGGCCAAAAATAATCCTAGTCGAGGTCACAAAAAACAACGATAACCAAGGTCGGCCAAAAAAAATCGCGATTGAGGTTGGTTAAAAATTGCCTCGGCCGAAATCAGCCTAAAATAACCCTAGCCGAGGTCATTGAAAACAACCCTGACCGAAGTCAACCGAAAGTGTCTTTGCTAAAGTCGGTCAAAAATAGCCTCGGTTGAGGTCTACAAAAAATGCTCTGCTCGAGAGCGAACGAATAGCATGACTTGTGGGGCTAACCCCTTAAGCCCTGGCCCTAGCCCCATATTAAGTGGGGCTCTATGGGTTAGGGCCTTTTAGGGCCCTCATTAGAAGGGTCAAAAGCTCCTAGGGCCATTATGATGGGCCAAGTAGGGCTGGCCCTAGGACCTAGGGCCAAAATGACAGCTCTAATTGAAAGCGATATTTGCTGCCACTCTATGTAATTTTTTCCCATTCCACTCTCTTCAGTTGCATTGTACTCTTCCTTCTTTATGTAATATATGCTTTCACTCTGGTTTAGAGATAGCCTTTGGCTCTTTCACAAGGCCTTTCAGTAGTTCTCTGACAATTACCATTACACAAGGGCTTTCACATGTGTTCTAAAGTCAAGTAAGCTCCTTTGAAGTTCTTTTTCCCATTTCTTATATAAATTGTTCCTGTAGTTTAAGGTGTATTAGTTTCTTCTTTTGTACGTGATATCTGAGTTCTGAATGCATAACTTTTGTCATCTTTAATTTTGCTTTTTAAAACATGCCTTTCACATTTTTTTTTTCATTTTTTAACCATTTAAAAATAAGGGTAAAAATAAATGAAATAAAGGTAAAATTAAATAAATATCATAACCATTAAAATAAACGAATTAAAATAAAATACAATTAGGAAAAAAAAAATAGTCTTCTTTTGCTCGATCAAAATTATATTGTTCACACAAGTGATTTTCATGAGATATGAAATCATTTTCGCAATGATTAAATGAGTCTAAAATTTGTTGTGGTAGTACTACTAATGTGGTCTGTCATGGAGAAAATGATGAGTACTATTTTGGAGAAAATGATGAGTGACTTTAATGTGGTCTGTCATGTGACTTCTCACTTTGTTTACCCTTTTCAACTCTCTTCCTATTCTCAAACCATTTGTGGTCAATCCTTGTTCTTGGCACTTGTTGGTTTATATCACACAATATCAATTATAACTGCCGCATATGGAATACTATGGAACTGCCAGAATTCATGAGTCCTTTTCCTTTTGTGTTGGTTGTGTGAAATGGAAACGGTGTTGGAGTTGGAGTTGGAGTTGGAGTTGGAGTTGGAGTTGGTCATAGCTCTCAAAAAGCAAATAGACACTTGTATTTACTTATCCGTTAGAAAATAACTAGTATAGTTAAGAAGCTCCAAGTAATGAAAAATTTTACAAAAATATATTACTAGCCAGTCTCATCTCATCTTCAACCCTTCAAATCATAGCCACCCTCGTTTCTCCTTGCTCATCTCTCCATTTGGGAACTTGTCCTCACTGGCCACATAATGAAATGCCTTCAACAATGCCTTCAACCTCCCTGGTCAGTTCATGTTATTTTTTCACACATAACATAACCTAACTTAACCTGACCCATTTTTTCTGTGCTTAGATGAAATGAAATGAAGTGAAAAGGTTTCCATTAATTAGCTAGTTTGATAAACTATATGTATGGCCTTTAATATAATATTTTTCACAATTATAGACTTCATCTTCACTCTTCTTCTCCTTCAACCTGTTGCCTTTCAATTTTCTTGCATTCCACTCTTCAGTTGGGTCCATCAACCCAATCCATTCTCGTTTGAGTGTGTAAATTTTGTAATGATTCTTTCTGATCGTGTGGCTTCTGTTAGGTTTTTAATTAGTTAAGTAAAGGATCGTTGTTTTCATAGTTTGATTAGAATTTTGGTTAAGGCAGCATAACTACATAAGGACATTGCTATACTTAGAAGAATGATTTTGTCATTTTGATTTTATGATGAGAATTATAAGGAATGGGGATGGGGGGGTCTGGTGAGTGTGCCTTTTAACTGTGGGTTGTTGTTTATCTAGGTAGTTGCTATTTGTACCCTCCATTTTTATTTGTACATCTCTCCTTCCCTTTTTTTTTACTTTCCCCAAACTACCCCATCTCTTCTTCCCCGTATAACCCTCCCTTCTGCTCTGTTTTCTCTGACACTAAAAAAATATTAACTACTTAGTAGGGATTCAGGTTTGTCGTTGTTGATTAAAGACACACACTACAAGTATGTGATGTGAATTGTGAACCTTACTTTGTGCATTTATATTTGAGAAAATACTTAATGCACTGGAAATGTAAAGTAGTTTTACACTCTAATAACTTGGTTGACTTTTAAAACAACTACCTTAAATGTCATAGGACCAGTGATTTTTAATTGGTGGACTGTGTAAAAATTTTAACACTAGCATTGCATAGTCATATGAGATTATTGTTAGCACCAGATATGCTGCAGAAACGTCATTGGTTTCGTTCGTGTGTAATTATGTGGCTGGTGGAGGATGCCAAGGAATTCCAGGAACTCTAATATCTGCTGAAGTTTATGACCCCAACCAGAACAGGTGGACTTTTATCTCAGAGATGAGCACAGCCATGAAGCCTTTCGTTGTTGTTGTTCACAATGGAACATGGTTTTTGTTGGGAAATTCCACGTGCCTATCCTATTCACCTGAAACTGATACGTGGTCAGAGGATGGTATGGGTATTGCGTCTCTCTGAATGGACAACTCTACAGATTAGATCGCATGGATTTCATACAGCAACAGATTCATGGATAAAGTTTCTTGATAGCAAGCTTCATGTGGGTAGCTGATGTTCCACCTGTATCCCTTAGTGGAAAGCTATGCATTATTCATCAGAACATGAGCATCAGTGTAGTTGATGTTTCAAGTCCTGACAAACAAGTGGAAAGCAATCCTCACCTTTGGGAAAATATTGCTCAAAAAGACATCACAAGTCTTTACTTAAAAGAGTTATGTTCTTCACTGTCGGGTGCTTCAAGCCTGAGATGAAGCCATGAATTCTAACAGAGGCTGTACATGATTTATTAGAACTAAGCATATAATAGTTGTATCCCTTCTTCCTTTTGCAAAAGTTGTTCCTGTCTTTTGTACTATTAACCTTTTTGGGCTGTGATCTTTGAATTACTCAGCAAGTTTCTATAAAACACTAGTATGCTTAATCACACTGTTGAGTCATGTGTACTTGATGAGCAAACTGCCTAAATGGGGACCAATCTAATAAGAATAAAATAATAATAAGAATTCATAACTATATTTCTTAAACTGCAGAGCTGGAAAATAATGGTAAAAACTACCCTGAAAAATGCACATTTCTTGTTAGGTCATGTCTGTCAAACAAAAACTCAGAAATGCATTGCTTCCAAATATAAAGAAGGAAAATTCTGGAACAACCACTACACCAAAGTTTTCTTTTATCTATGCTTAGCCACAAGAGTACAGGTCTGACTGCCTTTACTCTTCTATAAGATAAGATAAGAAGCAAGTGGTGTAGTGCTTCTTTCAAATTTATGTAAGAATTCTTAATAATTCATTTGTTTGGAACTTTGAATTTTAATATGCTTTAAATATGGAGCAGTATGACATATCACAGTAGCTGAGAGACAAACTTAATGAGGTTAGATAAATCAGCTACTTATCCTGTTCAGCTATCAAGTTTTACAAGGCTTACTTGAAGTACAATTTATACTTTTCAGTTTCTGTTGTTGATTTTATGTTCTTTTGTTTTTTTTTGTCACCCTTGAATTTTGTGTATAAATATAGTCTTTGTTAATAAATTGTCCGTGATTTATCCTTTCCCACTAGTCTTTGTTAATTATTACCTCTATAGGCATATTAGGCTTACAAGATAACGTAGCCCCTCTGCTCCAACACTTACGCCATCCTTGAACTAGATGCTGGAAGACTAACATAATCAATTAACTCTTTCATAATATTTAGTAGGCTTAAATACATTTTCAATCCTTTTAATTTAATAAATTTTTATTTTTTATCTTTGTAATTTTTTTTTTATTTTAGTTCTTGTAAATTATATTTGTTTTATTTTTTGTTCTTAAAATAGTTTAGACAACGCTTTAAACAGTGACAAAAGTGTTATGAACAGTTAAAAAAAATGTTATCTAAATCGCTTTAAGGATAAAAAATAAAATAAATATAATTTGTAAGGACTAAAACAAAAAAAATTACAAAAATAAAAAGTAAAAAAATACTAAATTACAATGACTAAAAAAAATATTTAAACCTATTTAGTAAACAATATTTCATGAGACTTGGAAAGGAAACTTTCTTTGGTTGTCCTTTTGCGTCACTTTATAGAAGCTGAACATCTGACACAAGTGTTAGCTGAACATCCAATTCAATGGTTTGGATTAACCTTTTGAATTGAATGACTTTGTTTGTATGCATGTCCTCATTAAATATTTATGACCTATAATATGTTTTCCTAATTGAGAATTCAAACGTTCTAATTATATAATTTTGATAAATTACTATGATATGATCCTTTACCCACACCCCCCAAAAAAGTGATAAGATAAACAATATAAATACAACTAGAGTGTACTCTAAGAATAAATCTTGCCATTAAATTATTTAATCAACTTTTTATAAATATTGTGTTTCTGATTCTCATATTGCGTCTCAAATAGAACCACAATCAGGTATTGATTATCTCAAATCTCCAAGTTTTTATTTTGGTTGCAATTTGCACAGTAATTGATTTGTCTGCTTGAAACTTCTCTCTATTCTTGATTTGCTTGCATGATCTGTTCTACATACCATTGTTTACAATCCAATCACTCTTTGTATTGCTCCTCGTGGAGATACTTGATTGACAATCTAGATGTTTGACACAAGTGATGCTTGTGTTGCCTGTGCTTGATTCCTCTGATTGTATGTGTGACTTAACAAGGGGAGCATAAGTGATTTATTTAGAGGCTTCATCAACTGATGAAGCTGAAGCTTATGTGATTCTTTAAGAGTGCCTTGAAATGAGGAAAAGATATGCTCTTGTTCGGTTGTGCTGCATAGGTCATAAAGTGTGTTGCTTAATTTGTCTCTTGTTTTGCTCTTATGTCACTGCTGCTAATGTTTGCTTGATTGGATCTTTCTATGTTAATGAGGCCAATTTTTTGTGCTTAAGCATTGATTGAAAGTGATATTTGCTGCCACTCTGTAATTTTTTCCCATTCCACTCTCTTCAGTTGCATTGTACTCTTACTTCTTTATGTAATATATGCTTTCACTCTGGTTTAGAGTTAGCCTTTGGCTCTTTCACAAGGTCTTTTAGTAGTCTTCTGACGATTACCATTACAAAAGGGCTTTCACATGTTCTTAAATCAAGTTCCTTTGAAGCTTTTTTTTTTTTTTTTTTTTTTTCATTTCTTATATAAATTGTTCCAGTAGTTTGAGGTGTATCAGTTTCTTTTGTATGTGATGTCTTATATGTATTTGTTGATGAAGTGAGGGTCTGAATGCTAAACTTTTGTCATCTTTAATTTTTCTTTTTCAAGCATGCATGTTGGAATTTGCAATTTTTTCAATTATAATGAATAATAAAAAAGTATATTGAAAAAAATAGATTAGAGAATCTGTTGGTATCTACTCTTGAATCCAAATACACTATACTATTTTGGAATTCTTGGAGGATATAAATTTAACTCACTAACGCTGTGTTTGGTTTAGAAGAGAGAAATAAGATAGATGGAAATAGAAGAGAGATAATTTGAAAAAGAAGAAATAGAGTAGAAATAAAGTTGTATATTGTGTTGTTTGTTTTAAGAGAAATAGGTGAGAAATAGAGTAGAAATAATATTGTAAAGTTGTTTGGTATAGATGAAATAGAGAGGAAAGAATTAAATAGACACATAAAAATTAATTATAATACACAAATAATCGATTAAATTGATGTTGTAACCCTTAAAATCTATTATGATGTATAAATAATCGATTAAATTGGTCAAAAAAATTGATTATTTAAGTGAAATAATCGATTTTTACTACTTAAAATTATTTTTGAGAAGATAGAAATTTATAACTTAACTCCCTTCAAACTCATCGATACCACACACTTGCATCTCATTTCCGTCCGCGGCATATTATCTCCGTCGGCGGAACCAAAGACAGCGTAATAGATAATGTGTTTTTGAGTGTGTTGCTAGAATTGCTCTTTAACATAATGCTCTAAAAACAAATACATGGAAAACTCTTTTTAAGGTGTTTTGAATTTAAGGGCTAATCAGAAAGATATTTCTGCATTCAGCATTCAAGTGGAAATTTGCCACTGGTATGCTCTTGAACACATTCTCCCAAGTTCTAAACACCAAGCAAAACCATGGTGTGACTGTCTTATTGTGTATGTGCCGTCTTATCTGCATGTATGCAGTGCAGTCTTGTTTTGCAAGTGTGCATTGGTAATTCTCTCTCATTTGATCTCGAGTTTTCCACCATACCACTCATTCGTGATCATCTCAATTTTGTCATTATTAGTTGTAAAGTCATGATCGAACATCATGTAATTCATTTTAAATCATGTTTTCTTGGGTGAATATCCTGAAGAAAGCAACATAGATAGGTAGCCAATGATCATGCTGATATTCTAATGCAATCCAAATGGTGAATGGTCCAAATGGATAGCGGTTAATCCACTTATAACGAAGGGATATCATATGATTAGCAAAGATATATTTTTATAGGTTAATTAAGTTTTTAGTCCCTAAACTTTTTTAAAATTCAGTTTTTAATCTCTAAATTTTAGTTTGACTGATTAAGGTCTCTAAATTTTTTAAAAATTCATTTTTTAGTCCCTAAACTTTAGTTTGACTGGTTAAGGTCCCTAAATTTTTTTAAAAATTCGGTTTTTAGTCCCTGAATTTAGTCCCTAAATTCAGGGACTAAAAATCAAATTTTTAAAAAGTTTAGGGACTAAAAATCGAATTTTTAAAAAGTTTGGGAACCTTGACTGGTTAAACTAAAGTTTATGGACTAAAAATGAATTTTTAAAAAGTTTAAGGACCTTGACCGGTCAAACTAAAGTTTAGGGGCTAAAAACCGAATTTTGAAAATGTTTAGGAACTAAAAACTTAGTTAACCCTATTTTATTAGTTGTATTCTATCACCATACTTGTATGCTATTTTGGAACTCTCTATTATCACTCCCAACACTGTCAATAACAAAGGGGCTGAAGTTTAATATCTTATTCCTGGTGTATCTTATGCTTGAGAGGATGATTTATCAACTTGAAACAACATTCGCAACATTATTTTAATTATTAAACTTAACAAGTATATATAATACACAAATATTTTTTTTTTTAACATCTCTATACTTATACACATGGTTTTAAAAATCGGACCGACTCGACCGGTCGGACCGTGATCCGGTGGTTAGACCGGGTCGAGCAGGCTATCGAACCGGCCATGCTTTCGACCCGGTCAAACCCGGTGTGACCCGGTCAAATCCGGTACTACCCGGGATTAAACCGGTGATCCGGTGACCCGACCCGGGTCAAACACTTTTTTTCTTTATAATTTTTTTTAAATTGCTTGAAACGACGTCGTTTGGATAAAAAATCAAAAGAAAGAAAGGTTTTGTGGCTGTGAGCGTTTGCCAAAACATCGCTTGTTGTGTCATGTTTGTGAGTCTGTGACTTTTCTTCTTCAAATTTCAAAATGCACACAGATAAATCATAAGGTTCTCATCTCAACCACATCAATCCACACCACATGATTCTATTTAATCCAACTTGAATGTTATTTTTAGTTGATTCTGTTTTATTATTTATGAGTAGTGATTCTTAGGTAATTGATACTGTGATTTTGTCACTGTGAATTTTGTTTGAAGAAGTGATGGTATAATTGATAGTGTGATTCTATTATTTTGAATTCTGTTTAAACTTTAAAGAAGTGTAATAAGTAATTTATAATGTGATTTTGTTTCTGTGAATATCAATGGATTTGAACTTGAAAAATGAGCTTGTAGAATTATATTAATTTGTTATGTATTTTTTTTTTTTTTTACTTTTTTAAGGTAGGTATAAAATTTTCAAATTTTTTAATACAAATCGGGTCATGCGGGTCAATTAGTGACCCACTGGTTCGACCACTGACCCAGTGACCCAGTGACCCAGTACCTTGACCGGATCGGTCACCGGTTTGATTTTTAAAACTATGCTTATACAATATTTCAATTTTTTATATTTCATTTTTGTCGTTATTTTATCTTTCTCTCACATTGCATTTTTTTTCTTCCTATTTTTCACTAGGAGTATTGCATCTTTTATTCCTATCTTTCATTTTTGTATATATAATACACAAATAAAAAATTAATAACAACATTTCTATTCTTATACAATATTTCTATTTTTTTATATTTCACTTTTGTCGTTATTTCTATCTTTCTCTCACATTGCATCTTTTATTTCTCTCTTTTTTTTTTTTTTTTTCACCAGGAGTATGCACTTACCAAATACATGAATATCATTTTCCATAAAAATAAATAAATAAATAAATAAATAAAAACGTGCCCCACTTGCCACGCGATGTCAACGCGGAGTACAAACCAAAATTTGAGACCTAAACAATTCTCTTTCGAAAATACGAAGCGCGACAACTAAAAAAATAATTTTTATTACTTTACACAAAATAGTAAAAATCAAAGTCATTAATTAATTAATCCATTATTATACAGTATACATTTATATTTTTGGATTAACTAAGTTTTTAGTCCCTAAATTTTTTTCAAAATTTAGTTTTAGTCCCTAAACTTAGTTTGACTGATCAAGATTCCTAAATTTTTTAAAAATTTTATTTTTAGTCCCTAAATTTTAGTTTGATCGTTCAAGGTTCCTAAACTTTTCAAAAATTTGGTTTTTAGTCTCTAATTTTTTTAAAAATTAAATTTTTAGTCCCTGAAATCTCATTAATTCAAGGACTAAAAATTGAATTTTTAAAAAATTTAGAAACTAAAGGCCAAATTTTTAAAAAAGTTTAAAGACTTTGACAAGTTAAAATTTTATTCAAGGACTAAAAATCAAATTTTTAAAAAATTTAAAAATATTGACCAATCAAACTAAAATTTAGAAACTAAAAATTAAATTTAAAAAAAATTAGAAATTAAAAACTTAATTAATCCTATATTTTTTTACAAACTTAATTCATAAGCAACCACTTTTTTGTTCTTTCCCCTATCCAAGATACGGTTTCTCGTCAGCACGTTCCCCACTCACCATGCCAGAAGCAAGGAACCTTTCCATATGTCAAATTACCCACCGATGGCAAACTAGTAATTATCCCCAAATCGCGAGGGCAAATTAACAAACCCCAAAACAAACTCCCACTATAAAACCGTGAACGAGTCTCTCACACTTCCAAACTGAAAAACCAACGAGTCAACGAAATCGCAGAACAACAAACAACTTTAGCGATGGGTTCTCGGTACGAGGTGGAAGTGAAGCTTTCATCGGCCCGCGGGCTCAAGAACGTGAACTGGCGCCACGGCCCGAACCGCCCCTACGTCGTCGTTTGGGTGGACCCAAGCAACAAGCTCTCCACGCGCGTGGACGAGAGCGGCGACACAGACGCGAATTGGGATCAGTCGCTTACAATTCCGTTACCACCGAAGCCGCTCGAGGATCAAACGGTTTACATCGACGTGGTTCACGCCGGCTCGGAGGAGGACACCAAGCCGCTGATCGGCTCGGCTCGGCTCAAGCTGGTGGATATTCTCGATGATGTAGGGATCGGCGAGCGCGTGAGCCGCACTCTCTCCCTGAAGCGTCCCTCGGGGAGGCCCCACGGGAAGGTTGAGGTTAGCGTGGCCATCAGGGAGCCGAGCTATCGTGCGCAGGGTGGGTACGCGCCTTCGTATGGCGTGAGGGATTATTCGCCTGCGCCGCAGGCGCAGGGGTATGGGTATCCACCCTACGGGGCCCCACAACAGGGGGCGTATTACTCCGCGGCTCCGCCGAGTGGGTATCCTTATAATGCGCCACCTCAGCCTTATAGTGCGCCTCCGCAGAGCGGGTACGGCTATAATGCGCTGCCGCAAACGACGTCGTATGGGCAGGGGAGCGGTTACGGGTACGCGCCGCAGGAGGAGAAGAAGAAGAATAAGTTTGGGGGAATGGGGACGGGATTGGCTGTGGGCGCGGTCGCTGGGGTTCTAGGTGGAATCGCACTCGTGGAAGGTGCGGAGTATGTTGAGGACAAGATCGCTGATGACGCGGCAGAAAGAGTGGAGGATGATCTTGGTTACGATGGTGATGACTTCTAGAGAATGACGTGATGTTTCAGAAAAGGAAAAAAAAAAAAAACAGAAAAAGGAATAATGCTATATTTTAAGTTATTTTGTTTTTACTTTCTTCTTTCTTTTTTCAGTTTCTTTGTCGTTTGAGCTATATATATAGCCTTTCATTAATGATATCATCAATGCTTATCTTCGTTGTCTTTTTCTAGCGTCTGATTAATAATAAATTTGTTAGACTGCGAAATGAAACAACACATCAACAATTAATTTATTGATAAGAAAAATCGCGAATGAATTGGGGTAATTCTTGAAATTATTGACACCATTTGATGAAATTGAAACATTTGGATAAAATTTTGGTTTCTAAGAAAAAAGTTGCAAGAGCTTTTACATGGTTTGTGCCGAAGTATTGTTCTGGGAATATGCTGTTGTTGTTGGTTGCTTCGAAAAGAATACGAATAAAGGAATGTTTGGACGTTGCATTGCAAAAAAAGTGTGAATTTCGTGGGGAGAAAGCGTAGGGGGGATAATGCATCATAAGCAAAGTTTCGTGCTTCATTGAACCTTTTCTTTAATAGCATTTAAAAATGTCTAGACTATGAAAGTGTGATAAAATATTAGCCATTTAATTATTTTCACAGTTATGCTTGGACCAGTTAGGACCGAAAAGTCTAGTCTCAAGTGTGATAAAATATTTTATCAAAAAAAAAAAAAAAGTGTGATAAAATATTAGCCATTTAATCTTCACAGTTATGCTTGGACCAGTTAGGACCGAAAAGTCTAGTCTCAAGTGTGATAAAATATTAGCCATTTAATCTTCACAGTTATGCTTGGACCAGTTAAGACCGAGACAAATGGAGGAGACTGTTGACTATAGAGGCACCACCACAGAAGGTGTTATGTGTAACTGTGTGAGCAAGTGACAAATTTGATGACTTTGACCTAAGTCCCCGTCGAGTATAATAGTATTTAGGATGAGTTTCAGACGCTGGCTACGGTGGGAAAGTAAACTTGTTTCCCACCGTGCGCAAGTTTTTTTTTCAACGGCCAGATTTGTTCAGTTTTATATCTATGGTCAAGATTTTTTCTTTTTATTTTTTATTTTTTTATTTCTTTTTTCCCATTCCTTTCCAGATATATCCCTCTTTTTCTTCATCTTTTTTCCCCTCTCTCTTCTTCTTCAGATCTGAGTTGCTACCATTTCATCTCCTCATCTCTCAGCCCAAATCAGGTCCACCACAGGGTTCTTCACCGTTGCCGACACCAACTGAAAAATCAACTGCGGCATAGTGACCGTCACGACGCTATGTAGCCGAGTTTCTATTATCTGATTATGAACGTTATCGTTGACAGTGGTAGAGATTGGAAACCCATTTAAATCATCTGACTGTGCGATTGTTTAGCTTTGGCCCGAAGTAGCATGTGACCCTTGCATGGTTGATTTCATCATGTGACTTCCTCTATGATTTTCTTTTTCGCTTGTGACCCTTTCACCTCGTGGTTGATTTCTAAAATTTTTGTACACCGCAAAGTTATGGGTATAATCACGCCGGCGCCGTTGACGGTGGTGACTCCGACGGTCCCAGCGATAGGAGAAGGTTGCCGTTGTAGAAACTGTGACTTATGTGAGCGAAGATTTGGTGTTGAAGAAACTGTGACTTATGTGAGCGAAAATTTGGTTGCCGTTGTAGTATGGTTTCAGAGGATGTATAGATTTGGTTGCCGTTGTAGTATGGTTTCAGAGGATGTGCATACCAATGCTTTAAATAAACTTGTTTCCCACCGTTAACGTTATCATTGCTGTAAGAGAGAAAGGGGTAGGGATAAGGTTAAATTGGGAATGACAAACAAAAATGAAAGAAAAGAAAAAGGAAAAATGAAAAAAAATCTCAACCGTTTATTTAAAAACTAATCGATCCAAGGGTTAAAAAAAAACTTTTGTACGGTGGGAAACAAGTTTACTTTCCCACCGTAGCCAGCGTCTGAGTTTCATTGAGATGAAAGTGTGAAGAATAAAAGTGTAAAGGATTGAAAAGAGTGGAAAGTAAAAAATGAGAATGTATTTTAACAGCAGACTTATACTTTCTCTGTTCCTAATTTTTGATGTTTAAGATGAATGTACATAATTTAAAAAATATTTAGGACAAAATATGTTTTTAGTCCCTCAACTTTTCTCAATTTTTGTTTTTAGTCCCTAAACAAATATTTGATCAGTCTTAGTCCTGAACTTTTTTTCTGTCAATGTTTTTAGTCCCTAAACAAATATTTGACCTGTTTTAGTCCCTGAACTTTTTTTCCGTCAATATTTTTAGTCCCTGCCTTCAAAAAAATCGTTAAATGATGATGTGGCAGTCACATTTTGCGATGATTATTTTTCTGGCGGTTTAAAACCGCTATAATTGCTTGATTTTATATGTCATTTATCAAATTTCGAACAAAGTCGTAGACAAGTGGTACTGGTACTCCACCATCCATGTCATTTCGGAGGACGATTTCAACTTCGAGTGTGTCCGCTCCGTTAACGCCAAGATAGGACACGCAGAAGAGGAGGCAGACTCCATGGTGTTGGTCATGCAGATGTCCATGGTGAAGCAGTTTTTGGCAGCTTAAAACTGCTAGAAAATGTAAAATACCTACTAAACACTTAAGTCAACCAATTCTGACAATTTTAAACTGTCAAAAAAATAATCGCCGCAAAATGTGACTGCCACGTCATCATTTAACGGCTTTTTTTATGGCAGGGACTAAAAACATTGACGGAAAAAAAAGTTCAGGGACTAAGACCAGTCAAATATTTGTTTAGGGACTAAAAACGGAAAAAAGTTCAGGGACTAAGATAGGTCAAATATTTGTTTAGAGACTAAAAATATTGATAGAAAAAAAGTTCAGGAACTAAGATAGGTCAAATATTTGTTTAGGGACTAAAACCAAAAACTGAGAAAAGTTTAGGGACTAAAAACATATTTTGTCCAAATATTTAATACTACCCACAAACAATACATTTAGTCTAAAATACCCTTATTTAATATTTATGATGGAAGAAGTTGGGAAAAGCTAGATCATGTTAAACAGGGGTATATGTGAAAGAAAATAATTAATGAGTCTTGGAATGTGTAAAATATCAAAAATTAAGGAATAAAAACAAGAAACTAAAACATTAAAAGTTTAGAAATGGAGAGAGTATGTATTTTAGGCTGTGTAAATGTATTCTTTAACTTTAATAAAATTATAAATAAATATCTTAAATTTTGTATTTTGCTCGTTTTACTTTTATATATTTGAACTTATTGTCACAAGTTTATATTCTCTTTAAATGTTTTTTTTTTATTTAAGTATTTTGATTTGAAAGTTAAATTTTATCTGTGTTCATATACATGATATATTAAAATTTTATGATTTTAACATATATATATATATATATATATATATAATAATTTTATTAATTTGTATTTTTCAAAATAAACTACCCTCACTAATTCAGGGTCTTCAACTCGCTACTGCTTTAAATTTGGTATTATTATACCGTGTGAACACCAAAAAAAAGTGTGTTGTGATCATAAAACGAAACTAATAATTAGAGCTAAAATAATGCAATCGTACGATCATGTGTTATCTAAAGAGTAAAGAATAGCATTGGGTTCTCTCCATGTGATGTTCATGACTTTAAACTGCACATTGAGATCTTTTCAAGAGGGTTCCATTATACCAGTTTGTTAAAGTTGATTGTTTGTCAAGGCTAAATTATATTTTATGAAATTTCAAGCAAGCTCATATAATTACGTATTAGTGAAGTGATAAAGCTTAATTTTAAATTGTGTTTTGGTTAATTAGGTTAAATTTATATCAAAAGTTTTATTTTTTTTAAAGTAATTCTAGATTTAGTTTTATTATTAATCAGTAATACAAAGATAAAACATAGTCCACGAGGTAATATTTTTTTAGATATTTAAATAATTTGACGAATATTATATACCACAAGAAATTTTGCAATTACCAATTGGCTAAAGATGTTTGCCATTGTGAAGAATCGTTGGTAATTGTTGATTTCTAATGGCAAATTGATGGCTAGATTTTTGTTTAAAATAAGCATGTTAGGGGATAAAAAAACAAACAAACGGTCAAATTGATATGTTGGTCCACACATGATAACTAAATTATTGTATTTATTAATGACTTAGTCATTGATAATTAGTGACAACTATTTGTCATCGGTAACAAATAAAAATTTATTTATTTATAATATATAAATTCTGAAACATGGGCTGAGACATTGCCATCTCAGATTTTCAAAAAGTAGATATTCATCCATTTTAATCTTTTTGCTTAAGCTTCTCATTTCACCATTTGTTATACATATTTAATGTCTTAAACAAATTTAATTCAACTGTTACTAAACTATCATTAAAACAAATTTAATTAAACTATCATTTAGGAGTTTAAAGTCTGAAACAAATTTATTTAATATATAAAAAAAACAGATTCTATTTATCAATTACCAAACTGTCATTAAAACTTCTTTATGTTATGTAACGGCTTCCTTTTTTGTAAATATGTTTAAGCTTAATACCGAAATAATTCTTTTGAACTTTTTTTTTTACAGCAATTCTTTTGAACTTAATACCGAAATAGTGAGGGAAAAGGATAATAGTATTTGAGATTTTAACAATTAAACATTTGCTTTGGTTGTGGGTGGAGTGGGTGACTTTTAAATTCAAAAGGCCAACGAATATAACGAACTCATTCTACAGAGGAAGTGCTCAATTGGAACAAGAGTCTTTAACTTAATTAATCAACAACACATTAAGTAATCTGAACAAAAAAAACAAAACAAAACTTGTTAAATAACTACATTCCAGCTAATCTCTACATGACACATATATAACTGCATTATTTAATTTATTAATAACTACATTATTTAATTTATTAAAAAGAGTTAATATATAATACAAAGAATAGTCAAGACCATGTTCTTCCTCATACAGTTGAAGCTGCTGAGCTGTTTTTCTTATTTATTTAGAACATTTTTTTGGCCTCAGTCTTAGAAGGGTTGGTTCTGAAGCCATCCTTCAGTGTCAATGAAGTTGATGCTTGTCATATTCTCAATTGTTTTTAAATCCAAATTCTTAGTTCAACTCACTCGCTTAGACGTGTCAGAACCTGGTCCAAAATTGCCATACTCTACAAATGTTATGCGATCCCTACATACCCAAATAAGAAAAAGGAAATTAATTAACTTACTTTAAAGTCCTTAATTAAACATCTCAGGAAATTCAATTGATCGAAAGAATAATGTTATGCATTTAATTTGTAAGAAAGAGGGAATTGAATTGAACTTACTCATTTCCAGCAAAATTCCATGAGGTCCAACCACTAGGTTGTACAATGTTGGTGTTGTAGAACAAAACTCTAGCATAATTTCTCCAAGGCCTCCCCAAGTAAGTTGACCCATTTCCAAACACATGGCAGTCTTTAAAAACAAACCCATTTGCATCTTCTGAATTTTTTCTCCCTTGTGCTGTAATAAAACCAGGAAGGCCAGGATCTAGGGCAGCACCAATAACAGATATGGAACACCTCTGCCAAAACAAAACATGAGTGATATATAAAAGCATTTTTCTGTAATAGTAAGAAAACTTATCCATATGATAGAAGACATCTAGCTTCTTCTACCTCTCGAGTTTTTTATATTATTAATATTTTACTCTATGTATTATACATGATAAATATTTATTTTTATATAATTAAATTGCATAGTAATTAATTCCTTTTAAATATTTTAGTTAATTCCAAGGTGAATTATAATTTAACTTTTTGACACATCATGTATCAAATAAAATTAACAAAAATTAAAATAGTATAGTTTGATTCAAATAATTTATTTCTATAATTTTTTCTTATTTAACAAAATAAAATCTTCATTATTAACAATGAAGATATCTCCCATTATACTTTATTCTTTCATGAAATACATTACTTCACCATTGTTTAACAACGATGATACTTTTATCTCTTTTTATTGTTTTTTGTTTCCAAAATTTAACTTAGATTTAAAAATATCAATACATTAAAAATTTGATAGTTTGGCTAACAAGTGCATGCACACATTAAGTAATTGGCTATGATTTCTATTTTTTGTTCAATGTCTTCTATTACTATACCCCTCATCTTTCCATGGATCGTTATTATTTTGGTTCATAAGCATACTGAGAAGAAAATAAAAAAAGGCTACTAAATAATTATATTACCTCAAATAAAGACTGGGCTGCACCAAAGATAAAATCAACAGCACCTTGTATGGTACAAAGCTTGTAGTAATGTCTTCCTGCATCGTCCCATAAAGTGTCTTCTAAACACAAATTTCTAGTACAAAAAAAAAATTAAAAAAAAAAACAGTAGGTAGAACATTCTCACCCTAAAGCTCATGGATTTGACAACAATATTGTCAGCCATGGCTGCGAAGGTAGGGCTCTGTGAGGTTGTATCATGATCATCCCACTCCCCTTTTAGTATGATGTGTAAGGCTTATCATCAGGAATCTTCACTTTTTCTCTGAAACAAATTAACAAAATAACAATATTCTTTTTTTTTTCAGTCCATGAGAGATTCAAGGGATTGATCACCATCATACCTTAATTACACTACAAAAGAAACTCATCTACTAATGCAAAAAAAAAATAAAAAATGATAGACATTAAAATTGTTACCAATTAATATAGTGTTCTTTTTGTGATACAACTTATAATTGCGATACAACTTCTAAAATAATAATTACAAAACTACTCAATAATTTTGAATTGTGTGACAATTTAATAAAAAAAAATTATATTGTTAGCATATTCTAATTCAATTCATAGTATGATGCATTATACTAACAATATAATGCACCAATAATATGTATCTCTTTTGTATATCCACAAAATTATCTATTATTACTAGTGTTGCCTGGTAATTTCAATTTCTGATGGTAAAAAGCTATATATACCAATAAAGGCAAACCCAATGCCTTATGCATATATGTCATTATTTTTTGTAATGTTAATCATATTCTTTTTTTTTTTTTAACATTACAAAACTTCACAACTAAAAATATTTAGTTGGGATTGACAATGACATATTTATAGTGCATATGCTTTCATGGGTAGTTTTATATATACCTGTAGGTACCAGCCTTCACCTTGATGGAAATCCAAAACCTGTTGTTAGAAGGCACTGAATCAATGGCAGATTGTATGGTAGAGAAGTTTCCATGCCCTGATGGATCCACCACTATTGACCAGTAAGGCAATTGTTTATTTCCAACTTTTCTATAAACCTGAGCATTAGCTACTTCTACTCTCAAACCCACCAAGAGAAACAGACATACAAAGCAGAACCAACGAAGAAACATGATGATCGATCAAAAAGAGAAAATTAACAAACAATTGATGGAATGCTGAGAAAATTAAGAAAAAAAAAAAAAAAAAAGGAAGAGTCCTAACACAAGAGGTGACAAGGTACAAATTTTGTGAATTTTAGGAATAATATAAAAAAAGGGTCATGAAGAGATCTTGTGGAATCAATCGAACATGTTTATTTCGAGATGTTATGAATTTTACCTAAATTGGTGCACTTGCCTATTTGGTTCCCCATTAATTGTTTGATCACATTTTATGTCAATGATATGTTACTAATTAACCGAAATTATAAGCAAAATCTCCCGAAGAAGCACAATATCGAGGAAGCCACCTAGATGCATATGTCAGTCACATATGGATGCATTTAGTGATAGTTTTTTGTGCTCACTCTTGTATTTTGCTGGTTGAATTCGTAGTAATAAGCTGTTGTATCATAAGTTTCCGAAAATAATGTTCAAAACTTGCTTCTGGAAGAAATTAGTTTCTCAAATGATTAAAATTTCACTGAATATTAATTTCTGGAATGAATTTAACATTTACTATTATTACCAATTAACTTTCGGAACATACTTTTTAGGAAGAGGATATTTTTTGAAGTATTATATATATATATCTATAGAGAGAGAGGGAGAGAGAGAGAGAGAGAGAGAGAGAGAGAGAGAGAAGGGGAGTATATAAGTAAAAAAAGATAGAATGTAAATGACAATTGACAAAAAAGGGACCAAACAGAAAATGAATTGGGTTAAGCTTGTCACTGATGATAATATGCATGATCGGGCGAGAGAAAATTGGGTGTTGGGCACTTGCTATTTACACCCCCAAAGTTTGCTAAGTACATCCCTCCCTTCTCTTTATTTTTTTATTGTCAATTATGCCCTCTTATTTGTTAAAAAATAGTCTCAAAAATTACTTTTTAAAACAACATATATCAATTTTGAAAAATAATTTCCAGAACTATGTTTTAACAAACGGCAACCACGCACTGCGAGCGAAATTAGTCTCTGACTTAGTAGGTTGGAGGGCATTCGTTGTCTTTGACCTAGGACAAAAAAAAAATACACATAGTTCTAGAAACTATTTTCCAAAACAACATACATCAATTCCAAGAAGTAATTTTTAGAACTATGGTTTAACAAAATACATATAGTTTCAAAAATTGCTTTCTGGAATTGATATGTTGTTTTTAAAAGTAATTTTCAGTAGTCAAAAACAAAATCAAATACGAAATATCAAACATAAATTCCTTTAGGAGCCACAATAATCACTAATTGTTGGACGTATACTTATTTCGATGCTAAATATTGAGAGACTAATAACTCATATCTAAAATTCCTAATGGATGAAACGTGAGGAGACACTTGATGGTGTGTCAGCAGCTTTGATTTATGATTATTGTTAATCTTATTTTCATTTTGTAAAAAAAATGAAGTATCATGTACACTGTATAATAGATTAATCAACCTTGAACGTACCTTGAAATGCAATGCAATGTGGAGGAAAATGCATAGTATCATGAATACTTTTTATGAAAAAAGTACTATTATATAAACAAGGTTTAAAGAATAATGAATATGGTTAAAGATAAGGGTTCAAAATTAGGGTTTAAATGATAATAAGGATAGGGTGAAAAATAAGATTTAAAAAGTAATAAACACGAGGGTGTAAAAATAGGGTTTTAAAGGGTATAATTGGTAATAAAAAAATATAAAGATAAGGAAGGGGTTATCCTTACCAAACTAAGAAGCGTATTTAGCAAGAGCCATGTGAAATATGCCAAGATCCAATCCATAAAAGTCTACAACCCAAAAGAAACTCCAATAAATAACACAGTCATAGCCTCAAAGAAGGCCCATTATCTACACTCAATTAGGGGTGTGAATAGAAAAAAGGGGAGGGGTGCTAGAAGCAATGTTTTTAAAACCAACCAGATGAAGTCATTAGTTCAAGGTTCAATGATCTAACAATGATTGAACCGGTTTTATATTTTTAATATTATATAATATTTTAAGTAATAAAATAATATAAAATTATAAGAAATCAGATCTGAAAAATTATAAATTAATATAAATTACTAAATTATATATATTATAAGATAAAAATTAATAATATTTGACAAAATAATTAATACTTATGTGAAATATTTAAATATGTACTTTTATTTATCTTAAAAAAAATTAGATTAAATTAAAAAAAAAAGTGAAAAAAAATCAGTTTAAACCAATTTTCTTCACCCATTCAACATCATTTTTTGTATCGATTTTGGACCGATTTGACTGTTCTCACTGATTCTTAGATGCCCTGACTTTTAAGAGTTACCATACCGGTCACTAGATCAATTTTTGGTTGGACTGATTAAAATAGCCGGCTTGGTCAAATTTTCAAAACAATAATTAGAAGTAATAGCCTCAAACAGGAAAAAAGTATATTTTGGAGCAATGATGAAGCAACAACTAAAATTTCTAAAGCACATCGTGCATGTTTTAAAATAAAGCAAGAAGCATATATAGTGTTACTGTCCACCGATAGGTTTAATTTCTGATTGAGTCCTCTTGAAGTATATAGGCTTAAATATATATTTAATCCATGTAAGTTTCCATTTTTTTTTTTTTTCAATTTTAGTCTTTGTAAGTTTATTTTTTCATTTTTAATCCCTGTAAGTACGTACTTTTTAAATTTTGGTCCTTGTAAGTTTTTTTTTTCTTTTTTAATTTCTGTAAGTTTATATTTTTTCAATTTTAATCCTTATAAGTTCGCAGTTTAAGGGATTAAAATTAAAAAAACACAAACTTATAGGGGTTAAAAATGAACAAAAAAATTTACAGGGACCTAAATTAAAAAAGCATGAATTTACAGGAATTAAAAATAAAATAAAAATTTATAGGGACTAGAGGTTGATGTCATTACTCTATATGTGTACGTGTGTTTCTGTTTATGGAAAAATTATTAGATGGTTCTAAATTATCATGTGTTTATATATGATTTTAGTCAATCTTTATATGATATGTATTTAAATTCTTTAATTTATAAAAAAATATTTAATTATATATCATCTAGAAATTAGTTAAGATCATAATTATTACGGACCACCTAATAATTTTTTCTGGCATTGAAACCAAAGAGAATGGTGTTGGCAAAGTAAACATGACTGCTCTGTGGTGCTCAGTCCGTTTTATGTAATTTTTATGAATAGAGAATGTATAAAGCCGGATTCTTTTAGTGAGAAGGAAAAAGCATCGTGTGAGAACTTTCGTGAATTATATAGTGTGTATTTGGTTTACCATTCCAAAGGTTTCAAATGGATTTTCATATATTTTTAGGCACCTAACACAAAAGCAACACACTTGAAGCTTTTATAAAAACACTGGTTGCATTCATATGAATGGCAACCCAAACACACTAATAATAAGTAGATACAAAGTTAAAAACTTTGGTTTAGCATGATTTTTTTTTTATGCATCATAATGTAGCATGATTATTAAGTATTAACAATTAAAGTAAAAGTACTTATATATAGACACCTAATAATGAGTGTCAATAACATGTTTGCTCTATTTTTTTTTTTTTTTACAAAAGTAGTACAAACACTTTATTGACATTTATTATTATTTTTTTTTATCTCTATTTCCTTATTACATTATTTTATTCATCATATTTACATTTATCTTTTTTCTATTTTTTCTCTCTCTAGATATATACTAATATATGTGTAGACTAGTCTTCACGAACCATTTTCCTTAAAGTACGTTATATGTTTCCTACCATACCGTCATTTCGTAAATTGTACATATAAAATAGAATAATTACTTAGTACCGAATATTGTTGTCCTTCAGACCGTCGCCAATCTAGTTAGTAGTTGCAGAAGCAGAAAACATCATATGAATGAAGAATTAGTCAAACGGTTGGTACCAATTTTTTAAAATAATTTTATATTTTATAAAAAGTGTTGAAAACAAAAGTAAATACATTTAATATTTTAAATATAAAAAATTAACTTTTTTCATTTATTAATTAAGAAAATTATCAAATTGGTGTTATAATAAGATATAGAAACTTTGTTTTCACTTTCTGTTTTCTTTTTCTAAAAAATAATATTATTAACATAACTTTGTAGACACATTCTTTATTATTAATTTAAACTTACTTGTAATCATAAAATTATATGAGTTTTTCTTCTTGATTATATCTCATTAATTAACTTGAGCAATATTAGAGTCAAGTGACATTGTGAGCATAGACAAACATACTTCCTGATACTCCGGGATACACGTGATCACTCTCCCTTGAGCTTGTGAAGAACAATTTCATAATTTTTAATAATTTTTAATTAATTCTTTCAATAAATAAATAAAATTTAATCAATTATGTTAAACTTTGTACACAGTGTATAACTATTATGACTACTATTTCACCCAAAATCCCGAATGATTTTCCTCTTCAGCGGAGAAAGGGGGATCGCTTACTCAACCGCGTTCACATGGTTCACTATATATATATATATATATATATATATATATATATATATATATATATATATTTTATTTTTTATTTTTGGTTTGGCAGCACAGCAAAGTGTCTTGTCAGGATTCAGTACTCAATAAATAAAAAAGGAAACTAGAAAATGCACCTTATTGATTCATGAATGCATGTGTTCTGCTTCACAACATAAACTCATTTCAACTCACGTTTATTTCATTTGGATTTGCTTTTACAATATTGTATTGGAAAATGATGCATGGACATCTAAATAGTACAGTAGTTGATACTTGTGAAGAGATAAAAGAGAAAGATAAATACTCATTTTAACCTTTGAATGTGTAATTTATTGTCACTTAAATTCATAAAAGTATTAAAATTTCAAAAAGTCATTAAAAGTACAATTTGTCTATTACTTTAGTTCTGTCATTAAAAGATTTCGTTAAAATTAATGTATGTGTCTACATGACATATTATTTATCTATGAGTGTGTTTGTTTCACAAATTAAAATTTTATTTCCGAGAATGTAACATGGAAATATTACATACATATATTTATTACAAGTTTTGAAATTTTTTTTTTTGGGTATTATCTATTCCTAGACATGTTATAACTTTCATTTTTATCATATTTTTCCACACTTCTATTCTTATGAGGAGGGATGGGTAAATAATATTCCAATGGGAATAAGAGAAATTATTTCTTAAAATACTAATCACTTCCTTTTTTGTTTAAATTATTTTAAATTTTAAAAGATATTCCCAGGAATATTAAAATGTAACCAAACACATTTTTTTAGTAATATTCAAAAATGATATTCTCATATTATATTTTCAGAAAAAAACATTTTCAGAACTAAAAAATTTATCCATAAAATAAACGTCTCCTATATGATAGTTGACAATATACACGTGAATGGCACTTCACAATTACGTCTGTTTTACTTTTAACTCAACCAACGGTTGTTCATTCACCAATTCAATAAAATCAGTTTGGTGTTGTTTAGAACCTTCTTAAGCAAATCTCAATTAGGTCCTGATGTTGGTCTTGTTATCTAATTTTCTAAAGTTGAATATTTAATCCTCGTACGTAGGTGCTGTCAAGGAATCACGAGAGTTTCAAATTTTAAGGTCGAAAGTTATATGGGGGGTGGGGTCCTTTATATATATATGCTTTACGGCTAGAATTTAATTTAAAAGCAAATGGTTAGCATGAAAAATTGACATTGTCACCGTAAGCTTTCGGCTTGTTATGGAAACCATGAAAAATTCATATCCAACCAAATTAGAAGACAGATTGTAGATGGTATTTTAATTTGGAGAGCTTTAATTAATGCTACGTACAACAAGTCTAAACATATTGACTGGAAATTTTCTACGTGGCTCTCAGTGATCTCATTAGTTACTTGCACGAAATAAAGATGGTGCTGCCTTTGCTGATAAAACACATGGGAAGGCAACTGTTAGTGCTATCCAAAATGGCTAGCTATTTATGGTTTACAACTTCCTTTCGAGTTCATGGCATTTCTTCTTCTACTCTCTTTTTTTTTGTTCATTTTTTAATATTTAAAACAAAACATATACTACCTTTGTTCCTATTCGTTAGATCCAAATTAGAAGTGGTGTTTGTTCTTTTTTATAAGATCCGATCTATAATGTTCCTTGTATTAATTATTTTTAGACTAAATTATCCCTAATTAAAAGAAGAGAGGGATTTGTATTAGCAAACATTTAGAAGAGAGAGATGAACATTAATGATAATGACAGTTTTGAAAAAATATATAAATTTAGGATAAATTTATTACTATAAACTAAATTAACATTTTTTCTTAATCCTAATGAATTAGATAATCATATCTTATAAATAAGAACGAAAATAATATTAGATTGTTCCGGTTATTTAATACCGAACACTAGGCATGAAATTCGTCTTCAAACTCTATACACTTAAATATGTTTTATTCTCTGCATTGATTTTGGTCTTTATAAATTTTTTTTTTTTTACATCTCTATAAAATTTAAAATTATTATTTTTAGTTCCTATAAAATGAGTAAATTTTGGTCACTATATTGTAGTATTTATTATAAAATTCAATAATTCTTTAAAAATAAATAAATAAATAAATTCAATAATTTTTTATTATATGACAATCATAATTGAATGAGAGGATAAAATTTGTTTACGCCTATCACTATATTCCAGTTAAATTTTACATTAAATTATATTGCGTAAGTATTAATATGTCATGCTAAATAATTAATCATGTTTGTGTGTGAGGCTTGTGTGAAAGAATTCAAAGGGAAGAAAGAAAACGGAAAAGGAGACCAAACCTCACAAACAAAACAGTATTTTATCCACACAAAAATTCTTTTTTTTGGAAAAATGTCACCATTGGTGATAGAATTTGCGTGAGCATCATTGACATAATGTCATTAAGATTAAGACTAGACTAGTACAACACATTATTGGACGTCAAACTACATTAATAAAAAGCAGTATTTGCTTAACAGAACGGACGGCGCATGGCCAAATGATTTTAATTCATAATGTGAAAGTGATGTTTGAGTCTAAGCTAGATAATCAACATAGTACGAACACAGTTAAGTTTGATAGAAATTTTAGGTATATTTACCTTATCGTGGCATGTGACATTTAAAAAATGTAGTTATATAGTATCAAATTAACGAACAACTTTAGACACATCACATATATTAAATTTGAGTTTTTGTAATCATTGACCTAAATATAAATGAATTAAAAAAAAAGTGACCTAAATATAAGCAGTTTTATATCTTATTTTCTATCATTAAAACTAAAAAGTAAGTTGTCATGAACCTAATAATTTGTTAGACTACCGTTAATCGGTGGCTTTTAAAAAAATTATTGGTCTTGGTAAAAAAAATATTGGTTTCCTCAAAAAAAAATTATTGGTAAAAAAAATTATATAAATAACCTTTGTTTTGAATAATAATTTTCAAGCATATTAATTAAACAATACATTGAAATTTTAATTTTCAAAAAAAATATTTTGAAAAAATAGACAGTCAAATAAAATTATTTTTTTTTATCAATTTTCAAAAAAGTATCTAGAAAAATAAAATATTAATATTATATATATATATATATATATATATATATATATATATATAAGACAATTGAATTTTTTTTTACTAAAATAGTATAACTTGGTTAGTTATTGTTAGGTATATTATTCACCAGCTTTGTTGTTGATTAATCTCCATTGAAGAATTTAGCTGACCACCTTTAGTAAAATTTTCGGCCCCGATCACATTTTTTTTCAATCAATAAGACTTTAATAAGGCCCGATCTCAATATTTTGCTTAAAGGGACTAAGTCCAATACCACTTAAAACAACGACTTATTGATATATCATGAAAACAATTTAATCATATGAAACATTATTTAATTAATGATTTTTCAAAATTGTTCACAAATATGACTAAGATATTCATTAATTAAATAAATATTTGTTAAATAAAGTAATCATATAATTATTCTGTGTGACAGAAAGTGTAATTAATTGTTAACTGGTTTTAACGGTTATTGTTTAAATAAAATAATTTGATTGTGTTTAAATGTATGTAATGTTATTTAAATATAATTTATTATTAACATTGAATTATTATTTGATAAATATAATTTATTAATTTAATATAATTTATTAATTTAATATAATTTAAAATAAAAACTTAATTTTTTTACTTAAGTCAATAGTAATTTAAATGCTTAAAAATTAACGTTTAATATGATTAAATTTTTCTGTTAATCATCTAATTATTCTGTTAAGTTAACGCCTTTTGTCCATTCTTCCAAAGTTCATCTGTAGAGTCGCACAAATTTCAAGGTGGTTTATTTTGGCATTTAATCTTGCAATAAATCCCCTGACAGGAAATATAAAAATCTAGCAATAAATACGATCAGTTCTGAAATTGTATCACTTTAAAAAAAGTTTAAAAATGAACATACATATTTTTTTTCGTGAAATATTAAAATTAGCCTATATAGTACCATGACACGGTTGATAAATAATTTATCTCTAAAGTATGTGATCAGGGAATTAGTCCTTGATTTGTGGTGAAAAATATCTAAGCTCACCATAAAAATAAAAATAAAAGTCTATAATAAATTTAGATACTTCTTTTATAAAATAATATTTCTTTAATTATATTTTTAGTCTCTTAAATATTACGTGATTTTGGTCATTGGATTTTAGTTATGTCAATTAATTCGTTAAGTTTTCTCTTATTTATAATTAGATTCTTTCATCCTAATTCTATTTGATATTTAACATAAGAGAAATTCTAATAACACACTATGACAACACTCTTTTAAAAATATTTTCTTTTATTGCATAAAATTTATTAGAAATCAAAAAAATTTATGGATCCTACATCTTATTTAATGAACTTTTCTTATAATTTTGTAGGTTTTAATAAATTTTAGTCAATAATAATAATAATAAAAGTGTATTACAAAGTGTGTTGTTAACACTCATCTTAAGTCAATACAGTCATAGTACATTTTTAGGTCATTTACTTTAAATATTGTGTTTTTAGGTAGTACGTTGTATTTACTAGGACCATGTCATGTTTAATTTGTTATGTCAACCAATTTTGTTAAGTGCTAGCAAATTAGCAATACACTCTTTTTAACATATTTTTATTATTGCGTTGATGATGTTTTTGTGGGTAAATTATTATTTTCATAATAATAGTGAACAACCAAAGGAATTTCTTTCTGTTCTCAACAAATTGATAACTTAAATATTGAATAAAATCAAGATAAATGAATCTAATTGTAAATGAGAGAATACTTAAAATACCAAATCGACATAATTAGGATCCAAAACCTAAAATTGCACAATCACAATATTAAAGGATTAAAAATGTAATTAATTAAACCTATAGTATAAATGCATTTTATCATGAATTGTAATACATTCTTACTATAATTTTTTTTATAAAAAAAATTCATTTGTTAGTTCTTTAACTAGTATACTTACAATGCTAGTTAAGAAGAGTCTTTCTATTTTTAAGAAAGAATATTCATATATCTTTACCTTTTGCATCTTTCATTCAAAATGTACGTCGATCGAGGCTGGCCGAAAAATGCCCTAGCCGAAGTCGGTCAAATGATGTGTTGATCGAGTCTAGTTGAAAGATGCACTGATCGAAGCCAAGCCAAAGATGCCTTGACAAAGTTCGAGCTGAATATGTCATGGTTGAGGTCAATCCAAAGATGCCTCAGTCAAGGTCGGCTAAAAAATGTCCCGACCAAGGTCAAGCCTAAGATGCCTCGACCAAGGTTGATTGAAAGATTTGCCCAAACCAAGGCTAACTAAAAGATGTGTTGGCTGAGGCTGGGCCAAAAATTTCCCAGTCAAGGTCAACCAAAAGAAAGCCTTGATCGAGGCTTGTCAAAACATGCCTCGATCGAAGCCAAGATGAAAATTCCCTAACTTGAGCTAGGCCAAAAATGCCCTAATCATGGACAACCAAAAAATGCCCCTATTGAGGTTGGTCGAAAGATGTCCCAACCAAGGGCGGTCGAAAGATGCACTCGCCGATGTCGAGTCAAGGATGCTCTAGCTTATGTCAAGCCAAAGATTCCCTGATCGAGCCCGAGTCGGAGATGCGCTAGTCGAGGTTGAGCTGAAGATGAATGGTCAAGGCCAAGATGATGATTCTCTGACTGATCCCGAGCCGAAGAAGCCTTATATAAGGATATGTAAAATATATAATATTCTAAATTTATGCAAAATATTTACATATTTTTTTATCATCTTTATTATTTATTTTTACATTAATAATGATAACCTACAGTATATAAATATAATTTATTTATGTTAATATTGATAATATATAATACAGTAAAAATTTTATAATAATTATTTTTATTATTATTTTTACCTTATAATAATTAATTATAATAATAATTATTATTATTTTCAAAATGAAAATAATTATGAACTGTGAAAATAAAGATAATTTATATAAATTATTTTTACCATTCAGTCAAATAATCACACGGTTATCATATTTTATAATATATTAGTTAGATTATTATAATATATTAATTATTTCAATATATAATATTGAAATAAAATAATACAATATATAGTATGGCACATGTTTATTATAATATATTTTAAATTTCTAATAATTGCACGGTTATCATATATTGTAATATAAACTGTATCTAAAAAATATTATAAAATTAATATTAATATTTATTTATTATCCATTTTATAATAAATGATGTTAACCTTATACGAAAGCTTCTGAAATATCTGTACCAAAAAAGCGTGGAGTCTTGAAACATTCTACTAAGACTATGTTTGACAAAATTAGCTGAAAGTTGAAAAGTTAACTGGTAGCTGAAAGTTAAAAACTGGTAGCTAAAAGTTGTTAAGCTAGTTTATTAAATCATAAGTGTTCGGTAAAATTAGATATTGAAGTAGCTGAAAAATGTAAAATGACAGAAATGGACATATTTATATGATATTTTTATATAGATTTCAATTTTAAAATGACAGAAAAGGGTAATAAGGAAATTCAATAAATATTTTAAGGATAAAAATGGAATAAAATATAAAAAGCTAGAAGCTAGAAGCTAGTGTTTTTTGAAACGCTACTTGAAGTAGCGAGTAGCGTTTTAAAAAACGCTAGAAACTAGAAAAAAAAGCTTGTTTACCGAACAGTCAAACAAGTTTTTCAACATCTAAAAAAAGCTAGAAGCTAGCTGAAATGACCTGCCGAACATAGCCTAACTCAATTGTGTATTTCTTTCCTTTAAAATAATTATATAGAATTAAAAATATAAATGATAAGTTGAAAATAACTGTACAGTGATATCTACTGAAGCAATGTAACATTACATATTAGTTATGATACATATATTAATATATAAATAATCAGTATAAATAAATGAATAAAAAAATAATAATATAGAATGGCGGGAACACTGTGATAGTATTAACTAGTTTTTATTATAATATGGATAAGTATTAGATTTTTTTTTTGTCACCATGTTATTGGCATAAAGTATTTATCGACTTTATGAATAACTAATCTCTATTAGAGAATATAACTTATCACCTTTAGTAGAATTTCTCTTCTCAACTAAATTTTCTCCATCCACAAGACTCGAATACGATACCATACTTGAGAGATACAACTTTAATTCAACTCAAACCAGCGTAACGTTGGTATCATTTTTATATTTCTGATATAATAAATGTTTAGTTTCTAATTAAATTTTTTTATATTTTTTGTTTTTTAAAGCAGGGCACTTGATGTATATAATAATATAGAACAAAATCTATCTCCTTAGTAATAGTAACCAAATATAGCTTTTAAGTTTTAAGTATGAGTTTTTCTCTTTTAAAAAAAAAAAAGAGTATGAGTTTTTCTATGTTACCAAACATTTCTCCATCTATAATTACACCCTACCAAACTGCTAACCCAGTAAGCGTTATTAATTGGCCACAACCGCTCTCATGAATTCCATAAATGCTGCCCAACAACACTGCTCTATAATAATCTCTCTAAACTCACACATACACATCAAACCAATATTCATTCATAATTTCTTCCAACAAATATATTTTCTTAAAAAAAAAACAATGGCAGGTGAGGTGGTGAAGAAGGAAGAGTCTCTCAACCTGAAAATCACCAACAAGAGTCATGTGCAACCTGAGGAGAAAATTGGGAAGAAAGAGTACCAATTGATCACTTTTGATCTTCCCTACTTGGCCTTCTACTACAACCAGAAGCTACTGTTTTACAAGGGGGAAGATTTTGAGGGCATGGTCCAGAAACTGAAAATTGGACTTGGTGTGGTGCTGAAGGAATTTCATCAACTTGCTGGTAAGTTGGGGAAAGATGAGGAGGGGGTGTTCAGAGTGGAGTATGATGATGACTTGCTTGGTGTGGAGGTTGTTGAGGCTGTTGCTGATGAGATTGGTGTGGATGATCTAACTGTGGCTGAAATTAGTAACACTAATTTGAAGGAGCTGATACCTTATAGTGGTATCTTGAATTTGGAAGGCATGCATAGACCCTTGCTGGCAGTTCAGGTAATAATCTAGTTTGCTCAAACTTCAAAACATGTAAATCCCTTATATTTGTCTTCGATTTCTACAAATAAAAAAAAAATACATGTTGATTTAATTAGTTTTATGTTCTTAATTAGATTAGCCTTTTAAATATATTGGAAGTCATGGTCTAAAGGTTCAACATGACATTCAACTTCAACTTTTCTTATGAAAATGCATAATGATAACTAAGTTCATAAAAGGGGGTTGGATAAAACAATGAATAAAGGGTAAGTTGTACTGATTTGTATCAGATCTAATTTAAAAGAGGGTTTGGATGGCTCATAAAGCACCCCTTTTTCCATTACTTCCAAAAACTAGTACGATTTGCTATGTTTAGTTTTTAGTTTTGACCCTCTTTTTTCTTTTTGTTTATTTTCTCCTAATTAGTGAAGAAAGGGAGCAGATTATTAAATGGAACACTTGAGTTGTTGTCATCAAAACACACCCCTTTTTTTCTTTTATCTTTTGTACCTTCTATTTGGATCAAATCATGTAGCTTTACTAAAATTTTGAAATTGGATACAAGACATTGGGTGAATGGATGTCTTTCTCATATACTTTTTTAGATCCCGGGCAACTGAGCCCACCACCCTATGATTGATTTCTATAAGAGGTTAGTAAGTTGTAAATTCATAAATGAATCATAAATTAAGATGTCACTTTCTGCTTTTTAGCAAAAGAATATAGGTAAAACATCAAATCACCACTACCAGTTTTCGTGTCTCATTTTGTCAATGACAAATAACCATTTACTTGTTGAGGATTAAATTTCGGTCCACTAATAATGCATATAGCATCATTTAATTGGTAAATTATTAAATGAGTTTAATTATAATAGTAGTTTGTTTTTAAATTACCCTCCTTAATAACATATCTTCATAATTATAAATTAAGATTTAACTCAAAACTATAAATATGTTCATTTGAGTGTGGCTCAAATGAAAAATAATAATAATACAATGAAAATCAAGTTTATGCATGTTATATTGCTGTCCTAATAATATACTATTGATACACTTTGTTACAAGACAAAGGTTCATTTAATTTTTTTCTGAAATATGTTTAAAGTCTATACTTCAACTCTGAAGTCTAAAGGACTCTTGCCTCAAGTCCTGTCCCCACTCTTCAGCTTGTGAGTGTGACTCTCAATTGAGTCAATTCATGTCCCCACTCATCCCCCCTCTTTTCATTTTTTCATTTTTACAATAACGAAAATAAAGTTTTAATTTCAGAGTCTAAAACTTCGTATAATCTACCGAAACTTCCCTACTAGATCCATCCTAGTAGATGATCCCCCTCCTTTCATTATATCTTTGATTTTGAATAAGGGGAAAAAACATGGTGAGAGGTTCGTACAATTTCAATTAGGTGCACATAAGGAGTAGGGAATCTAATCCGAAGTTTCAATTTTATGAAGAAAATTTTTTAATGTTTAAGAAGCTGATTTATTGTTGAAGAAAATACTTAGAGCTGTGTAAGTTGTTCACACAACGAAATTTTACAAGATTTTAATGCAAATAAGGAGATTTAACCATTGAAAATACTATTACTAACTTTTAATTTATAAAATTAAAGGCCATTTTATTATAATTTCCTCAAACTTAATAGAATGTAAATAATAACTATAATTATAAGCCACAATCGTAGGTGGTCAATTTATTTGACAATAGAGTGTGTTAAATTGCTGGCGGACACTGTTAACCACCACGTTATGCCATTATAGTGCAACCCACTGATCACCTATCACATTCACTCTCTCTTTCTCTCTCTAAATTATATATTATATATGAAATGATATTTTTTATTATTTTTATTTTTCATGTTCTCACTTCATTTGCAATCTATTCTTGCCCACAGTTAACGAAGCTCAAAGATGGGCTTGCAATGGGCCTGGCGTTCAACCACGCTGTCTTGGACGGGACTGCCACGTGGCAATTCATGACCTCATGGGCCGAGATCTGCAGTGGTTCACCTTCCACGTCAGCACCACCCTTCCTGGACCGGACCAAGGCCCGGAACACGCGCGTAATGCTGGACCTCTCGCTACCTGAGCCCAACGGCCCACCACCAACTTCCAACGGTGAGGCAAAGCCCGCGCCAGCTCTTAGGGAAAAGATCTTCAAATTCTCCGAGTCAGCCATCGACAAGATCAAGTCAACGGTCAACGAGAACCCTCCATCGGACGGCTCAAAACCATTCTCAACATTTCAGGCTCTTTCCTCCCACGTTTGGCGCCATGTAAGCCATGCACGTAACTTGAAGCCGGAGGACTACACCGTGTTCACCGTCTTCGCCGATTGCCGGAAGCGGGTGGACCCGCCGATGCCGGAGACCTATTTCGGAAACCTAATTCAGGCTATTTTCATCGTCACGGCGGTTGGGCTCTTAACGGCCCATCCGCCACAATTCGGGGCTTCACTGGTCCAGAAAGCCATTGAAGCCCACGACTCCAAGACTATTGATGAACGTAACAAGGAGTGGGAGAGTGCACCCAAAATTTTTCAATTCAAAGATGCTGGGGTGAATTGTGTGGCTGTGGGAAGCTCCCCAAGGTTTAAGGTTTATGACATTGATTTTGGGTGGGGGAAGCCAGAGAATGTGAGGAGTGGGACTAATAACAAGTTTGATGGGATGATTTACTTGTATCCGGGGAAGAGTGGAGGGAGGAGCATTGATGTGGAACTAACCTTGGAGCCTGAGGCTATGGAGAGGTTGGAGCAAGACAAGGCTTTTCTTTTGGAAGCATGAAATTGCTAGAGTAAGTGCAATAAGAAAAAAAAAAAAAAAAAAAGAGTGGCTAGAAAGGCACGTTGAGCAAATTTGGAATTTGGAAGTAGTACTACTCAGATTGTTGAAGGGGTCGACTTTAAATGTCCAATTATGAATTCTGATGTGATTCATGGATGCTATTTAATTTAAGGTTGTGCTGTTTTAGGATTTTACATATATTTTGTGGTTTTACGCTTGTTTGATTTTGAACCTACTAATGTTTGTCCAACTATGTATGGTCAATGATTTGTAGTTCATGACAAGTGAAAGGAATTATTGTGAGTTTTAATTATAGCAACATATCAGTTATTTACACAAAGAATATATATATATTAGAGGAATTTTTTTATATGAGAGTGAGAGGAATAAAGCTTGACCATCAGATCTTATTTTGAATGGTCAAAATTAAAATACACCAAGTCATATGATGTTTTTAGAAAGTTATATGGTTTTTTAAAAAGTTTGACCACTATATATATAAAAGATAAAATGATATATATAACATTAGGATCGACCCAGTGGTAAGAAGTTGAAATTAATGCATGAAGACTTAGGTTTAATTTTCATTGCTATCATTGTAAAAAAAAAAAAGACATATAACACAAAAGCATTCATTTGAAAAAGAAAAGATAATTGTACTGCTATAAGGTATATAACAAAAGGGAAGCAAATGAGTTTCTTTTAAAGACAACTGTAAGGAACATGTCAAATAGATATATCAATTCAATTCATATTGAGTTGTTTAAAAAAAAAAAATGAGAAAAAGAGGATCAAATCACTTCTCTTTAAAGCATGGGTATTGGGTTCAAATTCCACTTTAAACATTTTGTACCGAAAAAAAAATTCTCTTGTCCCTTTTCTGTCTCTCTGGCAAAAATAAAATCACCTAAATCCAAGAGAAAGAATTAAATGTGTTTCTTCAATTGGGGCAAAAGATATTGAATTGGTGTATGCCTTCAATACTCCATATTGAGATAATATGGAGGGACAATGCTTTGTAAATTAAAACCTAGTAGGTAAGCAATTAATAATGGGACACATATTTCACAGATAGACTGACAGTTCAAGGCAACTGTAGTGATTTAATATGGGCACATGTACACAGGTTCTAGCTAGCTCTAGGGTCTTTTTCTTGTCATGGGAGAAATTCTAGCTAGATTAAGTAACCAAAATAATTGGTGTCATTTTCTCCAAAGTGGTTAGTTATTTTTTTTGGTCAGCCAAAAAGTATATTAATGAGGGTACCAGTGGTACCAGAAAAAAGTGGTTATTTATAATAGAAGTACGTTGACTATGATTAATTCCAGACGAATTTTACTTGTAATGTTAGGGGTTCAAATCGATCTTGGCATTATTACTTGAAGGAGAGGTTCTGCCTAACTAATGTAAGGGTTATTACTTATTAGTCTCGCAGTTATACTTGTGAGAATATCTAGACATCAAAAACAAAAAATGGAAAAACTTGACATTGTTTATAAATAATTTACCATGTACTGGTGCTATTTTGGAGATCATTTATGATATTGGGTGAACTTGCAGGTATAATCTGTTGAAAGTGATAATTTCTACATGACCTCTTGGTTGAAATAGCCTCATTTTTTTTATTTTTCTTAATTTTACTAAACGTGTGAACAATATCGTTACGATACACATTTAATTAATGTTCTTTTATTAATAGAGAAAATATATCTAATTAAAGTTTGCTCATGATCAGTATACCAGAATTCTTATACAATATTGCGATTGTGATACAATAAAACTTAGAAACATCATTAAAAAAATTAATTATTTATTACACTGCTTCAAGGAAAAATCTTTTTGACAGAAAATACATTGAATAGAAGGCCTAATTAATTATTTCTTAAATTGGTTTTTTTTTTTTTATCAGACAAGAACGTATAATAATATTTAAGGAGAACAATGAGTACTCTAATTAATACATATACAAAACAACCCTTGACAAACTATTACTTGCCCCTTGTTTAGTACAGTATATTATAAGGACAGGAATTACCAATGAGACAATGAAAAGCATCCCCTCTATCTTTGAATACAACCTGTTCTATGTTTTAATTTTTATTAGATTCAGATGTTAATCAAACAAACTATCCCATACCTGAATATATACTATCTCATTCGTTCGAAGTCAAATAGATCTAATATAGTAAAGAAGCAAAAAATTCATTTGCATCGTTTTAATTATTTCCCCCCTCCCAATTCTGTATCAAAATTTTTTACATTATCAGTTTATTATGAATTATTATTTATAGTAAAATTGATTACTTTTATAATAATTACTTTAAAAATTATATATAAATGATTTTTAATTGATTGATATATAGTAAAAACATTTATATTAACAGAATATTAAACTCATGGGAATCAGATCGTGCGAGTTTGGCGATTTAATTGGTAAACCAGCATCGGGAGTGGGATTGTTGAGTTTTCGAGCTCCTTTGGAATTGCTTCAAGCCTTCCAAGCTGAAATGTGAGATACATTTTGCATGGCTTGCTCTTGACTGGTGTAACATCCTTATTCTTATCAAGGAATTAGTTCTAATATTCAAAACAAATTAATATTTTAAAATTGAAATTTTGTTCTGTGTGGTTAATCGTTTATTAGACTTAGGAGCTAGATTAGAAATTTGTTGAGATAAGTACCTTAGACTTAGAATTCTCTTGAGTAACACTTAAAATTTATAAATGATAGTTTTGCAAAGGATAAATTAATTATATTGATCAAGATCTCCTAGATTTCAAATTTAATGGCTAAGCATAACTAATTGAAACTTAATAGAAGTTGGAAACATTGAAGCTATCTAGAATGGGTCAAGTGGGGCCGTGTTCTAGTGCCGAGAGAGCAAGAAAATTTTGGCTGGGCAAAGTTTTATATATATTTGGGATATAGCAAAGAGAATTTTTTGGAACATGACATTGGTGTGAATTATTCACATCTCTGTAAGAGAATCTGGTTGGCCACCTTTAGTGAAATCTTCCTTCCAACTATGTTTTTTTCATCCACAAAATTCGAATATGAGACATTGTTTAAAAGAACCGAGTCCAGTTCTACTTGATTATAGCAAAGAGAATATTTACATACAAAATAATGTTAAACAAGAATAGATAATAACTCGGTACGGTGCATGAATGTAGGGAAGAGAATAACAGAAAAAACAAAAACATAGAAAAAGCAAACTCAGAAATTCTTGTTGCCTAAACATGCCATCCACAGACCACATTTTTGTTGAACCATTTTGCTACCACTAAACCAAATGAAGCTCCACAACACCATCAAGATACGGTAATTGGTTGCATCCAACCCAAGGGAAAGGAAAATTTGCATCTCAATTCCCACAAAAGCACGTGCTAAGTGAGTCTCACATTGCCACCAGCTTTGCTTTAACTGGTGCTTCCAACGGTGGTATCAAACCCCATGCAAAATCTAAGATGTCACAAACTGCATGTTTGGAAACCCATCAGAAAGGGATGAATTTCATTTCCAACATGGAAGCTAGCTATAACTATTAACTTCTGATCAAACATGGAAAATCACATCCCTAACGTGTAACCAAACACGCTAAAAATACTATGTAGTACTAAAGGCTAAATGAATTACCCCACATCATGTACAACCAATATTTCAAGGATTCCCTTTTCAACAAGATTAAACA
Source organism: Pueraria montana var. lobata (assembly GCA_026413185.1). Lineage (NCBI taxonomy): Eukaryota > Viridiplantae > Streptophyta > Magnoliopsida > Fabales > Fabaceae > Pueraria > Pueraria montana. Next base: position 80,520,024 of record CM048648.1, read on the forward strand.
AAGCAAAGAAATCAACAGCATAACATCACATCTTACATGCTAAATTACATCATTGACGGGAAAGACAAGTATTAGTGTATTACCAACAAATTCACCAAACACCTTTCGATGCCACCCTTCCATCTAAAATAGATGATAAATATAGAAATTATAAGAAATACTCAATCTCTCTTGTTATAAAAACAAGCAAATGAAAAGGTACGTCTCATAACATCAATATTTTAGATTGCTTCCCAGTCTGTTTCAAATCCTAAGAAAAATAGAAATAAAATTCTTACCTGATTCTGTTCATAATAAAGCATATGATTTTTTGTGAAGTACTTACATCATGTATCCCGTCCTTTTAGCAAATAAACTTTGATCAATTGGGCCAATGATCCCAATCACCCGAGCAAGTAATGTTGCAGGGGAAGAATCATTTTAGAAGAGGACCTATATCATGCATGGTTGAGTGAGGAAAGAGATAATTATGCATGTATTTAACAAAGAAGAAAATAAAGCACTTCAATAATAAAATAAATAAATAAATAAATAAAGCACCTCAATACAAGAGATGAAGTCAATGTACATGATGCATGCACCAAATCATTTTTCACATCTAAAAAGATACTTCATTGAATTTATTTAACAAGATACCATGGATAAAATCCAAGTCTATATCAGCTTCCAAAGATTCCATCATCAGGGAGATATTTTTTTTGGTTACCCATCATTTAAAAAAAAAAAAAAACTTAAATAATTTTAGGTCCATGATAAATGTCCAAATTTTGCTTTGAGCCTCTGATAAATTTTTTTGTTGTTTTGAGTCCCTAATATATTAAAAATTTTGTTTTTTGTCTATGCCGTAAGTTAAGTGATGACGTGACACCATCTCAACGGTTGATATATATTAGGAAGATCTATTCGGATGGTGACACGTCATCACTTAACTGATGGTAGAGATTAAAACCAAAAGTTTTGATATATCAGGACTTAAAAGAAAAAATTTATTAGGGACCCAAAGCAAAATTTGGAAATTTATCAAGACCTAAAAGTTATTTAATGGTGATGCACTGACGGTGTAAAAAAGTTTTACACGGTTATCTAATTACAAGTCATCGTTAGTATGACTGTTAAGATAATTTTGTAAAAATCAACAAACTTACTATACATAATGGGTTGTGATTTGATGACGGTGTAAAACTATTTTACATTCTCAGTGCATAGACCTTTTTCTCAAAAAAAAAAAAAACATAAGTTGAAAAGTGTTTATAATGACAGTGTTAGACTAGCAGAAAGGATGAAAACTAAAGATCACAGTACAAACAGCACACCACAAACCTGCAACCTTGGCATCTTGATTAAATTTGTGAAACTCGTATAAGTTGGCTTTAAGTAGTTCAAATGTTCCTGCAGTACAAGGGGTAGTAGAGTCAGCTGATCACTAGTTAACAGATATTTCTCAACATCACTTTGACTATAGTTTAAAAGGATAGGATAGCCCCTCATAATGTTTTAGAATATGATGACAGTGCAAATAGCCATACTCCCGTTTAAACTTATTTATTAAAAAAATCATTTTTTAATAAAATAAATAGTTTTCTGCTTTTTTTAGTGTATTTGTTTAAACTATTTTTGCTTCTGTTTGTTTTAAGAAGCAAATTCTATCTGTTTTTTTAAAAAATCATTTTTTAAAAAAATCATTTTTTAAAAGTATTTTTTAATTTTAAACAAACAGGCTATAACATATCCTGGAAAGCATTGAAACCTGCCAGGGCTACAAACATTAAGTTCAGTGGCTTTAGTTAAAAACAACACAAATCAACAAATGTGGTATCATTGTATAGCTAGCACATAAAATTATGGGGAAAATGATACATAAATACCATTAGCATTAAAATAAACTATATCTAATAATAGATTGATAGACTGTTGATAGTAGTAGAAAGGGGAAAATAAGTACCCATAAATATACAAATGCTAGTTTGATAACTCGTGTCATGCACGAGTGAATTGTTATATATACTAAATAATATAAATTTGCAATTAAATATATAAAATAAGATAAATTTTAAAATTTTCAAAATATAAAATAAATTGTCAATCTGTATAATGCGTGTCTAAGTAATTTATTTGATTTATATTTTAAATTCATTTAAATTTAGTTGTTCATTATGAAATAAAATGGAAATCAAGATTCTAAAATCTTGTACTTGCAAAATATATAATTATATAATATAATAATCTAATCTAATTATATAATACAATAAAGATAAAATGAGCAATCTATTATTTATTGCAATAAATATCATGAAATTAAAAATAGAACATAAACACAAACACAATAAATATTTTGAGCAATTCATGTAATTCTTAAAATGAAACATGTACTTGGTGTGCTGCAGATGAATGGTAGGTTTTGGGGTGCCAACATAGTTGGGATGTCAAAGTTCTACTATGATGCATTTGCATGCCATAATTTATTTAAAAAAATGAAACATAAACATAAAAGATTAAAATATATAATAAGTTTTTATTGCTATAAAAAAGAAGTTTTTATAAGTATAAAAAAATTATTAACATTTTCAATATGTAAAAATTAAAATTATGTCTTTATTGTGAATATATAAGAAGTGTTTATAGTATTGTTATAAAAAATTTTGAGAGATTAAATTGTTAAAAATATAGGACTACTAATTTTCATAATAATAAATTTAAACATATAGTAGGACTATTAATTTTGTAACAATTTCTAATATTTTTTCTCTTCACGCGTTATCTAACTTTTAACCTACCATTTTTCTCTTCAAAGTTCACACATTCTTCATTTATCTAAAATTTTTCTTGCCAATTGATTTCCAATTCTTCATTGTTCTCTTACACTTTTTCTCCTTCTCTTTCTTCATACTATTTCTAATATGTCTTTGTATATGTTTTTCTTTTTTATATTTACATTTTTCATTTTTAACAAATATAACTTTTGAACCTTCTTTATTGAAAGTTAGTCGTCCGCATACATTAAGCCTATGTTTTCATAAGTTTCTCCACTTGATTTCTTTACAAAAAAAAAAAAAAGTTTATCCTTGAGTTTTATTTTAAATATGATATAATTTCTTTATACTAATAAATTTATATGTAACATCAACGTATAAGAGTAAATTTAAATTTATGAAAGTAAAAGTAAATCTTCAATAATTTACATCAATAAAAAGATAATAAATAAGAATTGATTTTAGACATTAATTTTATTCATATAGAAATTTATATAAAAGTATATTTACAAAACAATATAAACTTTATTAAATATATAAAAAGTATATATATATATATATATATATATATATATATATATATATATATATATATATATATATCTTGTGAGAGGATTCCTTTTATATGAAAGTGAAAGGGTAAAATCTGGACCATATAATCATACATGAAGAGTCTAGATTTAATGTCATGTAATTACTTAAAAAGTCATGTGACTTTTTAAAAAACTCAGATAACTTAGTGTATTTTAATCTTGACCATTCAAGATAAGATCTAGTGGTCAATATTTATCCCTCTCACTCTCACACACACATGCGATAACAATGATTATAGTTGTTAAAGAATGTTAAATGAGTAAAATGTAATAACAAAAGCAGTATCCCAATATGTCCCCAAGTTTCCTGAATAGTGTTCCTCCAATGAAATAGAAATACTTTTAACTGTAAAAATTATATAGATATAGATTTGATAAACTTCCACAAGAAAATGTTTGTCCTCATGAATTCTATATTGATAATAAATTAACATATAAATGTCAATGCATAATAGAAAGTTTAAATTTATTCAAGTGAAATAAAATCTTCAATAACTTACGTAAGTATGAATATAATAAATAAGAAATGGATTATGATTTTTCTTTTTCTTTTTCTTGTCACAAAAGATAATGATTTTTTCTTAAAAAAAAATAATTTTTTAGACATTAATTTTAATCATATAAAAATTTATATTTATATAAAAAAATTCATTTATATTTAGATTTATTATTTTACAATAAATTAAAGAAAATTATATTTCACCCCAATAATTTACACATTAATATTATTCCATGTAAATTGTTCATCCCTATGAGTTAAGTGTAAATTTTTCTACTTGATTTCATAAAAAAAAATTGTTATTTCCCATTACTTTTATTTTACATATAACTTCTATATTAAAAAATCTACATATATCAGTTTATAAAAGAAAATTAAAATTTATATAAGTAAAAAAATTCTTCAATAATTTTAGATAAGTAATAAGACAGTAAATAAGAAACGAATAATGATTTGCCTAAAAAAATTAATTTTAGACATTAGTTTACTCATATTTTCTATGTTAGATAAAATAAAATAGGCTTAAATACATTTTTAGTCTTTCAAATTAGGGGTATATTTTTTTAGCCCTCCAAATTAAAGTTTGTTTTTTATAGTCCCTCAAGCTTGAGAAATGATATTTTCAGTCCCTCTCGCCAGATATCATTAACGCGTGCCAAACAAGGAATATTGAATTCGCAATTTGTGACGGCTTTTGACCATTAAAATTTGATTTTGTAATTTAAATTTTAAAGTTCAATTTCTGGTGGAAACCGCCACAAATTGCAAGAAAAAAAAACTCAAATCCCCTTCAAGTTCTCAGAGATATAAAGTCAAAGAACAAACTAGAAACCAGTATGCAACCAACAAAATTCAAATCAAAAATAGGAAATTCAAATCCAAGATAAAAGCTTATAGCAAACAAAATTATTAATTATAAATTATATATAAAAACGAAAATGAGAAAGCTTCAAAGCTTCTTTCAAAATCAAAGTTCATAACACCGGCATTGGGGAGGAGGCGTTGGTCAATGGCAGTGGAAGCCAATCTAGAGGCCATATGCTACAAGCGGGTAGACTGTAACCAGCGGGCCATGACGGCATCGCGGGCATCGGTGGTTGGCACTGCCGCATTGTGTAGGGATCTAGCACCGACATGAGAGGACGAAATCCAAATCTGCGATCCTTGGGATTAGAGTGAACAGAGTTATTGAGGAATCGAGAATGCAAAGAGTGAGGGAGTAGAGAATCGAGATCTGTGGTGCGAAATGGTGATTGGCAATGGCAGATTGTGATTAAGATCCAAAAATGGTGGAATTACAAAAAAAAGAAAGCCCAAAACAATAGGAGAGCATTGATGTGACTGAAGAAAATGAAACAATGGCAGTGTATATGCAATGGTCAAATTCAACTATAAACTATTAGTTTCCTTTTCACTATCAGATTACAAATGATTTAATAACGCTTGCAGAGCTTATAAGAAACATTCATAGGACTGCTGGACTTAAAATTTTAGAATATTATTAGTTTAAAAATCTTGCAGAGGTGATATTTTGAACAAAATGGATTTGTTTGAACAGAGAAAAAAGGTTTTAAAATTTAAATTGAATTTTGGCGGTTAAAAGCCGCTACAAATTATAATTTCCTTATTTCCTGTTTGGTAGCGCTGTAAAGAGGGACTAAAAATGTATTTTTTGAACTTCAGGGACTAAAAAAAGCATATTTAACTTTGGAGGACCAAAAACAAAAATGACCCACATTTTAAGGACTAAAAACATATTTAAGTCAATAAAATATTATAAGATAGTAAGTAAGAAAAAAATATTGATAATGTTCATTAAATAACAAATTAATATAACCGCTCACGTAATGTGTCTTCAGTAATCTACTACAAATTGATCAATTAGTTATGGACATTAAAAATCATAAAATCACTACTTTTTAATAAAAAAAATATATTTTAATTATATACATTGAAACAAACAACTTGACAAAGAAAAATTGTATCTACGAATGTATCTCGTTAAGTCTTTGTGGCATGTATTATCGAAGAAGTCTAGAAAAAATCTATAAGAGATCAAGGCTGCATTAGTGCTATGCAATCCATTGTCTCCATCCAACTATATGCAAATAAAGCAGCACCTAAAACTACTTAATGAAATTCAAGCATGTTATTGTGTTGGCACATTGTCAGTTTCATAGAGTACAATTAACTTATTCATCAGTGCAATGTTATTGTTGTTTATTTATTTTTATTGTGTATTTTTTGCAGATGTTGACCTGTTTGCAGAGCTGCTATAATTTTTTGTTGCATTTCCTCAATGTCATGCCGACTTTCAACTCCATGTTCATTTTCTGATGAGCGTTAGAGATTAAGTCATTGTTAGCCCAAGAACAGTCCTTTGGTGCTACATTGGTGGATTCTTCACCATTGTAGGCCTTGTTACTCATTTCACGAGCAGTAATTTCACATGTATTTCTAGTTAGGACTTCAAGGGTATTATATGTTTTTATCTTATTGGGTTCCAGGTATTTTGTTTGCAACGTGTTTCTTGTGTTTATTTTACTTTTTTTTTTCTTCTCTTAATTGATAATTAACAAAGTTACATGTTTTTGAAGGAAAAGTGGGAGCATAATTTATTAGTTATAAAAATTGGCTTCTTGAATTATTAATCACTTTTTTTTTATCTGTCCTGTATAAGTCAAACTTTTGACCATTTTTTTAATAAATTATTTTGGGACATTAGATTGTATTATTAATATAAGTTGGACTTATATTGTATTGTTTCTTTTTATAAAGAAATAAAAGTACGAGTGTTACACATGGAAATTTATTGATATATGATTTTGAGCCAGGTGCTACTTTGGAAATAAAACCAAGTGGTCCAGGGTTCGATTCCTGATAATGTCACTTTGGGTATGGAATAAACCATATTGGGAGGGGAATACCTACCTTGGTGTGCCCTCACGGTCCCCGACGGAGTTTACTCATTGCTTTCAATGATGAATAATCCGTACCAATACTATGGTCAGTAAAAAAAAATTGATTTTGAGCCTTTGTCATTGAAATTTATTCTAAAGTCTCAAAAGATATGAGAGTATATATTATACTCAAATGACATGATTTATCTATACTTTGGACAAAATATTTGGTTTAGAAGGTTAATTGTCCTTGCCTTATTTTTTTTCTCTTAGAACTTATTAAAGAGATGTGTGAGAAGTGACAAGATGATTGCCAAATTGATATGTATAATCTCTCTCTTGGGATGATTAAAAATACATGTTTATAATTCATTTTAGATCTACTCATGATGCTTAATCATGTTGTGGTAATTAATTACTAGTTATGAGTTGCATATGTGTTTTTTGAATATATTTTATGGTCAAATATTACAAATAATTGAATTATGTTCTTCTGATTGATGGTATAACCTATAATAACTTGATCACATTGTTATCTTATCATTATTTAAACTTTGGTAGTTTATGCATTTTAATGTGATTGGTCAATGAAAGTTTATGAGTTTTGAGATTGCATGTGTCTTGTGCAATTGGGTTTCCTATAATTAAGAGACTTAGTGTAACATCCCTAATTTACGGACCTTAGAAATAAATAATAAAGAGACATCTTTTAAGAAATAGCCTTTATATTTAATGGTTAAAGGATAACCTTAGGTATTATTAATAATAGTTACCTTTTTATAGGAGTTGTCAGGAATGAGATAATAGGATCCAGATGGGAAACCAAGGCCCACTTAGCCCACACACACTACACACTTTATATAGATGAGAGAAGGGAGTGTTAGAGAGAGAAAGAAAAAAAGAAAGGGAAAGGTAGAGAGAAGGAGGAAAAGAGGAGAAGAAGAGAAAGAAGGAAATGGAGTAGAGATTTGAAGACCCGGTGTCCAGAGCTCATCTCTACGTGTCCCGGGAGGTGAGTGTTTCCCCCTAGTCCTTCCTTATCCCCTTGATTTGCATGTTTTCCCTTTTTTCTCTTTTGAACCTTAGGTTTGGAGATTTTGGTTTTTGATGATTATGTTTGATTAAAGGAAGCTCATCTCTTTTCTTTTCTTGTTTTCTGATGTGTTCATGTTGTGAGAATGAATATTTATTGAGTGTATTGATGTGATTTACTATCATAATTTGAATGTTGGTGATTTGAGAATAAAACCCTTAAAGCCTTTGATGTGGGTATGTTGATTTGATGATTTAAGCTATTATAAATGCAATTTATTGTGTAGAAATGTCTTAAAGATTATTTAAATTCGTTGTTGAAGCATTTGGGTTGAATGGGTTGGTTTTGATTTTGATGAAAGATGAAAAATGGATTGAAAAATTGAAGGTTTTGCAGTTTTGAATCATTTTAATCTATTACACTATGTGGCAATCAGTTAAAATGAGCTACATGGGTTGGTTTTTGGACGTTAGGGTCTGTTTTAATCGATTACATATGTTTGTAGTCGGTTAATTCGAGTCCCAGGGTGTGTTTTATTGATTATGGATTAGTTGTAATCGATTACATGGATTTGTAATATGTTAATTCGAAATGTAATCTGTTACATCGAGAATGTAATCTATTACATTGAGAATGTAATCTATTACATCAAGATGTAATCTGTTACAACAACCAAAACTCAAATTCTTTTAGAGTGAGAAATTGGAAAAATGGTCTTCACGAAAGTTGTAGATAATCTTTAAATTTTAAATGAGAACTTAAGATGATCCTAAATGCTTTGAAAGTAAAATCAAATATTTCTTACGGATGTTTTCTAAAACAAACAAAAGTGTGGCTTATGCTTGATATTTTATTATTATTGAGATAATTATGTTTTGATGAGGTGAATGTATTATTATTGAGATGTATATGAATCATTGATGAGTATGATTTTGAAAAGATGATGATTATGTATGTGAAATATGTGTTGGAACCATCCCTATATGTTAAAAAGGAGTTAGCTATGACCTTTGGAAAGATTTTTTTGTAGAAAAATGGTATACTTGGGAGGGTGAGTTTCAAGCCAGAACTCCAGCCCACTAAAGTGATATGGGGGTCTTGCCTAGTGGGATATCTTCCTGAGTACCATCCCTATGTTTTGACTCTGAATGACGTGTTAGAGTATTGAGAACTACGTTTCAAGAGGTTGAGTGACCATTTTAGTGTATAAGGGATGGATTGTTGTCGTGGTTGAGGATTGTTGATTAATGAGATGTATTTGGACCCTTAAGTCAGGCTATAGAAGATGGCGGGTATAGAGATGTCGTATCTAAGACTATAAAGGACTCCAAATATGTTTTGCCGCTGGAATACGGTGGGTGCATAGTTGATGCACAAAAATATTCCGAATGTTGTATTTGCACATTTGGTGCATAGGTGTTCATAGTTGGTGCACAGACATATGAGTAGGCACATAAGTTGAGGGTGCTTGGTTGGCTCTCAACCTAGTGCTGGGGGTTTTCGTGGTGGCTAACGGGAATGGGCCTATAGAATAGACGAGTGGGTGAATCTCTATAGATATAAGGTCTTGCAAACCTACAGAAGTAAGCCACTATAACACTTGTCTATTTTCGATAAAACCACACTTTCCCCATAGGGTCGGCTCAAGGGACTCCTTAAATGGTCAAAATGTACAGACTATGGTAGGGGATGGGGCCTATGAGGGACCGCTCAAATGATGTCAAAACTCCATGGAGTAGAGTCAGTTTTGATGATTGAGGTTGTTTAGTGGTTTATGATATACATCATTTTGATAATGGATGTTGGTGTTTGTATTATGTTGTTGTCTGTTGGTAGTTATTGATAAATAATATGAACTGGGTTTTTGTTATAAATTATGGTAATTATATACAGTATTTTCAAAGTATATAAAGTTTAGTTTTCTTTCCTTTTCCTTGATTGGAATCCATTTATGTATATGTATAGATTGGTCCAGCTTAGGGATAAATGAAAAGATGTTGAGATTAAAGTTGTGAGTATGAGTATCAAGAAAAGAAATGAGAAGCCATGAGAGTTAAGAAATGGATCTCTTGAATAGAGAGTCAACCTAGAATCTTTAGAGCACTCACTGAGACATTATGTCTCATCGCTTTTAGTTTCATATTTTTACAGGTTAAGAAGGTAAATGAGCTCAAGGGAGAAGCGTGGAGTTGCTTGCATGAAGGAAGATGATTATAGTTTTGTATCTCCCAATGTATGGGGGCTAGTTTATGTTCAAGTCCCTTCTTTTTGGTCAGGTTTTGTATGGCACATAAGTGCCAAGAGCTTTGTATTAGATTTGTTTATGTAATATATGTTTTAAGTTTTATTTTTTTTCCGCATAGTAAACTCTGATATCCTTATATTCTAAATTTTGAAAAATTTAGTAATATAAATAGGCCAAAGGTAACACACCCCTTAGGGTGTTACACTTAGTATAAAGAATATGTTTATTGACCCCCTAACTAAGGAACTTAGATCCATAGTGTTTATGAAACATGTTGAGAATATGGGTATTGTGAGGTCCCTTGATGTAATTAGTTAGTAGAAGTTATTATTTTTTGTGCTACTTTTATTACATTGGACTTATGTAATTTTTATTTGATGATTGATAATAATTGTTAAATAAATTTTATTTTTGTCTCGAGATGTTTAGGTTTCCTTTTCTGGAAATGAATATGATCTCTTCGAGAGATTGTTATGTGCATGTTTTGGTTCCTCTTTGGAATGATGTTTATTGAGAAACACGAATATGATCTCTTCAAGAGATTATTATGCGCATGTTATAATTCCTTTTCTGGAATGGTGTTTCTTGAGAAACATGAATATGATCTCCTTGAGAGATTCATATATACATGTTGCAGTTCCTTTCTTGGAACAGTGTTTCTTGAGAAACATGGATATAATCTCTTTTGAGAGATTGTTATGTGCATGTTTTGATTCTTTTTTTTTTTTTGGAATGGTGTTTCATGAGAAACATGAGTATTGATTTCTTTAAGAGACTAGTTGTGTAGGATCCATACACAATAGCATCAAGGGGATCGCATGTCATGCTATGATCTACACTTGCACACTTGTGTTGTAATCATGCTAATAAAGTTATTAGTTATGTGGTCATTGGTGAACTAAACTTGGATTAATTTATCTTTGCTTATGGCTCTTAGCTAGTGATTTTGTATTGGTCATGATTTGTGGTGATTATATTTAGGTTGCTTATGTGGCCACGGTTATTTAACCCATGAATCATTTTCAAAATGAATTTTAAAATAAATAAATAAAACCCAATCAATATTGCCCAAGTGGGAGAATGTTAGAATTTTCTTTGTTTGGCATCTATTGATTGGTGTATTTTGTTTTCATTAAAATATGGGTTGAATGTATGACTTAATATATTTTTTCCTGTAAGCCCAATTTTAATTAAGTGATCCAATTTGTGCTTTGGGAATCACCATGTGTTTATTTTTATCGGGTCAAACCCAATAGGCAAGTGTGTTAAGTTTGTGTGTAAGGCCTAATGGGCCTAATATCTATGATGGTTGGATATTAAGTTACCTGTCTATTTAAATAAGAGTAGGATCCCTACTTGACTCATGTCCTCTTTGACAGTTCATTGCTCCATCCAATAGTCGGTCTATAAAAGATGGGAGATCAAAAGGAGGTTCCTTCTCTTGGCGTATACACGCTTCTGTGAGATCGAGTAATTGCTATCAATGATGTCTTCAAAAGGTATAGATACAATAAATTCCTACACCCCTACCTATAATCACGTGCAACAGGGGATGAGAAGAGGAATGGTTGTTGTTTAATCGTTGAATGGTGGAGGATGAACTCCTTTGATGGTAGTTTTTGATGGAAGGAAGGTGGGGAAGGATGGAGGTTTATAAAATGAATTAAAATGTTGCTTGTGGCATATGTATAGATACGTGAGATGCTAGCATAGCTGTAGGGATAAAAACTGAAGTAAAAAATAGAAATGGAAGTGGGGGGTGGGGGGGGGCGGGGGAGGGGGGGGACAAAGAGAGTCTCGTGCAAGGTGAGAGGAAGAGGAGAGGAATGAACAAATTTATGACACAAGAAGGGCCATTTTATAGAAGAGAGAAACTTGGTCTCCAACTTTGATGACATCATTTTGATGATGTTATCATATTTGCATCTTATGTCAAATGAGGACATAAGGGGGGCGTATGTGAGAGAGAGAGCTGACTAGGGTCTTCCTATTGGCCTTGAAGTTCATTTACACAATCGGCACCCATTTTCGCGTGCATAAATCTTCAACGTTTTAGGCAATTTAAGTTGAAACTTTTTGGGAAAATTAATTTATATTTATTATTAATTATCATGAATTAAAATTAAATTTTTATAATTAATTTCAAATTTTTAATATTTATTTAAGTATTTTTTTAGTCAAAATTCATATTAAATTCATTTTAGCTCAATAAATTCTCAAATTTTTATGGAAATTATATTTTCATTTATTTAACCCAAAATTGAATTTTGTTAGTTTCATCAAGTTTTAATATTATTCCTATACTGGCTGACTTATCAGCAGACTATCTAGAGCGTCTTGTAGAAATTTTTCAAAAAGTTCTAAATTTTCTGAGAAATTATCCTAACCTTATTTAGACCTATAAAATATGATTCTAAGCTCAAATAATTATTTTGTAATCATTTGAGATTTTTTCTCATGTCTGCCATAATTACAAACAATTATGTACTTAATCGTTGTTTTAATAGTTACCCGAACTTTGACCTGAAATAATTATTAACATTCACGATTAAGTAGAACATAAAATCTTGATCACAATAGTGTAAATCAATATTTCAATATTCTGTCTTGATTTCTCAATATTAAATTATTAATAAAAAGAAAATATATAGAAAGTAGAAATGAGGGTGTTACAGCTATGATGGATAACCTGCTGCCTAAACGTCTCTTTAAGAATTAGTTTTGTTGTTTCTTGGTTCTGAATAGTTCATAACAAAGAACATTGTCATGGACTTTATTATATAACAAATAGATTAATGTTTCTCGATCCTTCACGTTGTTAACGAAATATGTGGAATATTTTAAACTCATAGTTTAAGTATGACAGGGACTCATTCCTAGGATTTTAGATTAATGGAGTTTAAAATTTTGATTAGAAAAAGAAATTTTCCATAATAAAGAACATACCCATTTTCTGACCTTATCAAGTAATATTGTTAATTACTGCATCTTGCTGAAGCCTAAAAGCTGCATAATTTCACATGGGGAAATACCAATCAGACAGAAATGGTAAAAATATCCCAGTACCAATTGACAAACATGAGAAACCTCATTTCATCCTAACTTTAAGTGATTTTTGATAGCCTTGTTATAGTCATTATTGAATACCTTACTCCACTGCCTTTCTTTGAATGCTACATTTCCATGAAAAGTATGTCTTTTAGTAACTTATATCAAATTATCCATTTCGAATTTATACCACAATATGCTCTTAAATATAGAAAAAAAAAATATGCTCTTAAAGCACATGAGTTCAAGCACGATTTTATTAAAGGATGCCAATATAACAACGTTTGGATTGCTCATGACAAAAGTTTGAATAAACAACCGTTATAAATTCATTTGTTATGTAAAATTAAACAGTCTGATGAACAATTGCTACAAATTTCCATTATAATGACTAATATTAATGACGAAAATAAACAAATAATTAAACATAGATAAATCATTTATCATTTATAAGGACTAAAACTAGAAACTTAAAATTTTATATTTGAAAAATAAAAGTTAAAGATTCATACACGATATGCACCTAACATGATCCAGGTGGGGTGATGACATATGGTTGCAACAGTGTCAGGCCATCTCTAGTGCTAGCTCTTAGAACCTTTTTTTTTTTTTTTTTTTGCATTGGAGATTAATGGTGTGGATTCTAGCTATAGCAACAGTTCTTCTACAAGAACTCAAGAGAACCAGGTTTTTTAATCATGATCAACAGTAAATAGGGAGAGAGCTTACAGATTTTATCCAAATAAATAAATAAATAAATAATTGAGTTCTTAACAGTTTACCATTTGAGAAAAAATACTTAAAGTGTGGTGTAGTATACAGATAAAAAAAAATATTAACAGATAAAAAAAAAGTGTGGTGTAGTATATAGGACCCACAAAAGTGAGCTTGAGAACCCAAATTGGGTTTTCTATGATTAGATATTAGGGTTGGCAAAACGGGCTGGCCCGGCCCGTTTTGGCCCAGCCCGCCTGTGGCCCTTCCAGCTGCCACAGGCTGCTTCTCCTGGCCCTCCCCGCCATAGAGCGGGCTAGCGGGCTGGCCCGTCAGTTTTTTTTTAATTTATTGTAAATAAGATATAAATAAAATAATTTTGCATCACTTGTATCATAAAAGGATAATAGATAGTATTTTTATTAATGTGAAGTGTGAAAACAATTAAAAATTATTGCAATATTGTTTCATTTTCTTCAATAAATCACAAACTAATAGTCTTTTAACACCACAAGTTCAAAATCATCATGAATAACATCTTAAAAAGGCTTATCACAAACTAATAGTCTTTCAAAAATACATCACAAAATATTAATAGTCCCTAATAACTTATATTATTTTAGATATATTAATTAAAAAAAAGCGTTGGCGGGCCGGCCCGCCCTGCCCTGCTTGTGGCCTGGCTGGTTGGCGGGCCAAGCTAGGCGGGCCAAAGCGGGTCGGCGGGCTGGAAACCCCACCCCGCCCCTCCAAATTGTTAGCGGGCTGGCGGGCCGACCCGCCTGGCCCGGCCCGCTTTGCCATCCCTATTAGATATGCCTTCATTCCTCTCTCTTATCTCTTCATCGAGTCGATGACACTATCAACTATGTCAACCTTTTTGCCTTCAACCCCATTTTTCTTTTTATTTTTTTGGATGAATCCGAGATAGCTTTCGATCAAGAGTTAAGAATTAATTCCTTAAAGTATTGAGATCCATTTAAGGACATGACCTTTTTTGACAAATATTTTTTTCGTATGCATAGACCTAAAATCAAACCCGGCCCTAACTATATATTTAAATAACAAAGTTATCTGTCAATCATGTCAAACCATGTTGGTACCCATTTTCCTTATGCAATTCAATTCCCACAAACACAAAATCCACTCCCTTTTTAGCTAAGTACACTCCCCTTCCGTTTTCTAAAATTAAATTACTTAAATAACCTTCTCCCTTCAAACCTTCTTCTCTCCCTTGCATACTCCCCTTTTCAGTGCAACAACACACTCCCTTTCTTTATAGCAACAACACATTGTCTTTTCTTTCATCACACTCTTTCATCTCTTTCACTCTCTTCATGCCTTCGATCTCTTGCTTTGGTCTCTCTTTGTTCCTCCCTTGCTTAGTCTCCTGCTTTAACGTTAGGGTTTTTTTTATCTTCAAACTTCGAGTTGTTGTAGCAGCGTGCCTCTTAGAGTCGTCCAAATTGAAGACCAATATCAATTATATGCTTTCTCCACTCAATTGCTTCGCTATTATACAATTTTTCCTTTTTATGAGATTTTTAATGGTTCTAGTGTTCTGTTTGAATTTTTTTTAGATTTTTTTCTTAACATTCTAGAAAGTACTTTCCAGAACATAACTTTATTTTTTTAACATTCTAGAAAGTACTTTCCATAACACAAAATAGTATTTCGGAAAGTACTTTCCAGTTAAAAATAAAGTTGTGTTCTGGAAAGTACTTTCCAGAATGTTAAAATCAAAACATTGTTCTGGAAAGTACATTCCGGAATAATGATTTTGTATATATGTTATGGGTATAAAGGGTATATATGATAAAGAAAAATAGAAAAAAATTTAAGGGAGTTTACTTAGCAAAACTAGGGAGTGGATATAGCAAAAGCCTTAGTCCAAAGTTTGCAACCCAAAAGTAATGCAAGATCTCGTTACTGTTAGGCCCAAACATAGGATTATTATAGGATTATTATTATTATTTTCTAATCCACGACTCCACGTGTACATTCAATAAAGGTAATTCTTTTAGTCAGAATTTTCTTGTCTTCACCTTGTTTAAGGGCAAGAACTCACTTTCATAAAGGCTAAATTAAACATTCACAAAATAAATAGTAGCTAAATATATCGAATTTGAGTTTTAAATTTAAAAATTGTGTTAAACTTATTTAAACTAAAGCCTAGCATATTTTGACCATTTTCATTTTTCCTATCCTCACTTAAGCAATTTTTTTAAAACAAAAAATCCATAGACATATTCTCAAATAAAACATGTTTGAGATAACCATTCCTCCCTCCCCCAAATAAAAGTTTAGGTTAATTTAATCTCGCAGACTCACTAAAAATAAAACACTTACAAAAGTAATTATAAATTATCCATTAATTAACAAGATTCTTACATTAGTAGTAGAATTAGAATTCACATTCTTGTAAAATATAAATCATATCCTTACTAACATGACCAAGCTCTCGCATTCCTGTATATATGGACCAAAATGTCCCTTTAGCACTTATCTGCTGCCATATCTTCAATTGTGACCTTAAAAGCCAACTTATTAGTATTTAATTATTTGGTCCTTTGAAGTTGATATTTCATTTTGATCATACTTGCAATCATTCATTCTAATATCAACAAACCAGAATCTTATCTGGATACAACTATTGATTGTTTTCCCAAGCATACGTTAAATCTGCTGGTTGTTGTCAAGAACTCTTTGGATGCGATTTTACTCCAAGGTCAAAGACAGCAGAATCAAGTTGTGACCAGCATTGGCGCACTAAGCTAACTCATCAATCCACATACAAACAATTTTATTTTAATTTTTTATTAATTTTAAAAACTATATTCATTCAATTTTCATACTTGAAGGATGAAACGTATTACACTATAATTTTAGTTTGGATCTCTCCTATCGGAAAATGTATAATATTTGATGTAATAAATGTTGTATTTATTATCGGATCAAGTTATATACTGACATGCACCGCTTCACAATAAATGTGGCTTTTTATTCATTCTACTTTATTTCATGAAAATACGGCACAATAAATTTGGCTTCTTATTTTACTTTTTTTTTATATTATTATTTCTACTTTATTTCATGAAATACGGCAAAGGCTTATTGTAGGGAAGCCAAAGTCAACGCCGAGAGAATGAATGAAAAATATAATAAATAATATGATAAAAAAAAAAGTAGGATGAAAATGAGATAGAAGAGAATTTAGGTATATATATTTATAATTACTCATATATCATTTACATTATAGTTCTTGTAGTTTGGATTGTGACCTATTTTAGTTCTCTAATTTTTTCGAGTTAGCCAAATTTCTTTATTTATAAAACTAAATAATTTTGTCATCTCGTTGATTTTTCTACTAAAAACCTTCAACTTATTTTTTTTTATATAAATGTTTGACGGTTTATGATGAATTTTGAGACATAAAATAATTTTTAAAGTTTAGAAATAATAATTTTACTGGAAACTTGACAAAAATAAATTAAAGGACTTTATAAGATATATGATATTAGAATTTGGAAAGGAGAAATCTTTAGATTTTTTTCGTTTAAAATTTGATGCTTTTAATGGGTGAATTTTGACTAAAAGGCAATTTAATTTAATTGATTCAATTAGTAAATATTTTGAATAAAAAAAATTGAGAGTTTCAAATTAATAAGGAGACCGAATTTGCTTAACATTAAAATAGAGTGATTTAATTATAGCTCATGAAAAACTGAGGTCATCTCCAACATCATTTGCTTACAAGGGTTGGTTCAAGTTAAGTAACGTTGTTTAATAAAATTTATCATTAAAGCACATAACATGACATTGTTTATACAAGTATTGTTATTTGTATCAATGTTGCTTAAAAATTTGTTAAGAATAAAAAAAATGCCTTTTTAAGCTCTAAAGCAGGAAAATTAACGAATTGTAGGACTCACAAAATTAAATTAAACACTTATTTTAACAACTTTAGCTAGAGTAAATTATTTTATAGAGTATTTAAATCAATGTGACACTGTAAGACCCACAAAATTAAGATAAACAATTTATTTAAGCAACCATCCTTTACTTTTAGAGGATTAAAAGTACACATAATTCAAACTAGAAAGGTCAAAAAGATAATAAAAAGAAAGAAAGAAAGGTAAAAAGATATAATTAAACCTTTGAAATTTTAAAAGCTTAGAAATAAGAATTCTACTGGAAACTTAATATAAAAAAATAAAGGATTTTATAAAATATGATATTAGAGTTTGGAAAGGAGAAACCTTGAGGGTTTTTTTTTTGTTGTAAAATTTGATGTTTTAAATGGGTGAATTTTGAATAAAAGACAATTTAATCGATTCAATTTGTAACTATTTTAAATAAAAATAAATAAAGTTTTGAGAGTTTCAAATTAATAAGAAGATCGAAATTGCTTAACTTTAAAATTAGAGTGATTTAATTGTAGTTCATGAAAAACTTAGAAGACTAATTCGAACTAGAAGAGTCAAAAAGATATAATTAAACCTTTGAAATTTTAAAAGATGAAATGGCGTTTTGAGCACGTTTTTATTAGCTTTATAACTTCATTCAAAATTATTATCTCACCTTCTAAAGTTTTATAATTGATAATACAGATTAAAATTAGCTGCCAATGATGTTGATGACAATCATAGAGGAAAAAAAAACCTTTAGAAGAGAGTGATTTCAAAATTACAAGAGACTAAAATAGACTAAAGTATAAAATATATTTTTCCTTAAAAGAAGAGAGAGTAATTTAAAAAATTAAAAGAGAAAATACTACAGTTTAAATATCTAAAGAATATAATTTATCCCGTCATCTTACAATTTTCTTATACCGATTGGTGATTGTGTTCTCCTTTTTTTTTTTTTTTCTTAGCATATGCACATCAAATAGAATGATTCAACCAATTAGACTAGCAGTCTAATATTTTATCCGACTCAAATAAAATTATCTCTTTAGAGCATTTTTATAATTTCATATATAAAAACAAATTAGATAATATTTCTTTTAAAAAAAATGGAAAATCAGGCCACATAATTTCGGGCAGTGGCTTTGGTAAAAGATTTCGTACCATCTATCATTTTCTTACAAAATTAAACTTCCAAAATTTAATTCTATATAAATGCGTACGTGTGTGTACGTGCGCCTTTATTGTATCTATAAATTCAATTTGTTGGATCTAAGAGCGTCACATAAATTTGAAAACAAAACAAGAAAAAGAGGAAATTTGCCAATACTTTATTAGCGACAGAGTTGCCAGATCCTGCTTATTAAATAGTTTTGGACCCTTCATTAAAAAGGCTAGTTGATATCCAGCTTTGAAGATAAGCTGTTTTCAAACAAGTATGAGTGGTGCATTTTATCCTTAAAGGACAGCAAAAAGAGCCTACATAAAGGAGAATCATGATCCCTTAGACAATTCTCCACGGCCAAATGTTTCTTTTTATTATTATTATTATTATTAAAAAAAAAAATAGGTAAATTGTGTTCTGGAATTCACTAGAGTCAGAACATGTTTCAAGACTCAAACAATACTTACAGAGATACTTCCAAATAGCCTACAATAAGATGGTCACATCAATATGACTAATCTCTAAAGGAAAATTGGATTTATCATCTTTAGTGAGGTTTTCTTTTTCAATCACATTTTTTACATCTATAAGACTCGAACTCAAGACCTTTCTTAAGGGTTTGAATTCAGTTCCACTTATATTAACGACTTATTAATTATGAGATATGAATCTGATTTTTATTAATTGAACAAACTTTTAATGGCATATTTTTTTTTTATTGTAATATAATATTAAAATGTGTAGATGAACCACCACCTACTTGTTAAACTGGAACATGTGGTGTGCTGGCTTAGCTTTTGACTGGTAGGGCCATGGCCACACAAAGCCATCCCATATGAGGGTCATCTTGTCAAATATCAGGTAGTTCCACCTCCTAATGGACCCACCAATCTATGAATTAGCTAAGTGAATAAAGTTGGTCCCTCCCCCCCCCCCCCCCCCCCCCCCCCTTCTTCACTTCGATATTCATATCATTGAAAGTGAATCTATAAAGTCAAACAAATAATTTAAAACTTGATATAGCCCAAGCCCATCTTGAGGGTTGTAAACAGAATAATATGAAATATGCTCAAAAGATTTTGAAAGTAACATTGGTTGAAAAAAGAGAGAAGAATTGAAGCCCCCCCCCCCCCCCCCCCCCTTCTTCACTTCGATATTCATATCATTGAAAGTGAATCTATAAAGTCAAACAAATAATTTAAAACTTGATATAGCCCAAGCCCATCTTGAGGGTTGTAAAGAGAATAATATGAAATATGCTCAAAAGATTTTGAAAGTAACATTGGTTGAAAAAAGAGAGAAGAATTGAAGGTCTTTGGGTCTATGATAGATTAAAGGATAAGAATAAGGTTATTTATAACTTTGGAATGATGCTTTATCTCCTTCACTATTAGCATTTGCCATAAAGAATGAAAAATATAATAGGGTCCATTTTTTAATTTAAAAACATTTATTTCTATAACTAAGCGTAGTTTCATATGATTATTATTATCTTTATAAAATTGAGCGAGGTAATAGATAAGTAATAAGCTTTAAGGTTGCTCTAAAAATAATCTTTTACAGCATAAATTTTTTATATAAAAAAATATTTTCACATTCAAAAAGGCATATATCATTAATTAAGGAAAATAGAAGGTAAGAAAAAATAGAATTTAATTTCTATACATTATTAAAAAAATGTACACTATCAACTAATTAAAAGCTATGGTAGGTATAACTTTTAAATTAAAGTAATTATTGTAAAATAGAAAGGCAAAATAAATAAATATATAATAAGTGATTTAAATTCAAAAGGGTGTATACTTCATTAATTAAGGGGGAAAAAGAGAAATAATAAGAAAGAAAAAATTATAAATATAATGAGTTATATGATACATTCTTTTTTATTTTTATAAAAAGAATATACATCAAGTATAAAAATTACGTAGTATGTAAAAAAAAATCATTTGATTTTTATCTACTTAACTATGCCAAGTGGTGTGAAAAAGAGAAAAATCCTTGTGTGAGCCATTCATACGTAAAGTAGATGAATCACACTGACGTTGACGTTAAAAGAACAATCTTTTCGTTTCTTTTTTTAATCTTTTCTGTTCGGTTAGTGGTTAACTGAGTATCTTTGAGCTAATCATCCACATCTATGAATAATTATAGGTTCAATTATGTAGCATTCAACCTTTTGATGTCGCAGACAAGGTTAAAAAGTGGTGTTAAAGTTAATAAAAGTTGCTTTTAGCTATAACTTTAGAAGAGAGAGAATAAGATAATCTAATGGGATTGATCGAATAGAATAAGATAAGATTTTGCATCTGACAGATCGTAAATTTGATAAACTTTCATTCATTGTCTTAAAATAAAGTAAATGTAAATATTTCTATAAACATTTCTGAGTTTAGAAGCTTTCGAGTCTTAGAATGAGACATCATCTTCTCTCTCTAAATTTTTTTCATTAAGAGAGAGAGAGAGTAGTAAAAAAAAAAGTGGGTGTTGGGATATCAATATCAATATGGAGTGAAGGATAATGAGTAATGAGTAAAGGAAAGCAACCGTGGAGGTTTAAAAAAGAGAGAGAGATGCTTTAAGCCTTTAAGGGAATGTCACAATCTCTTTCTCTCACACGAGGGCTATGCACGAAAACCCATTCACATATGTCACCAAAATGCAAGTGGATTCCGCACACGTGCACACCAACTTTCACAACATATAGTTTTTTTTTTTTTTTTTTTAAGGAAACCACATTTCATTAAGGAAAAACAGGGGCTATAAAAGCACTCTTGTCATGGGTTGCAAGGACCAAGGAGCTTCTCTAATCTTTATGTTTCTTTTTTAATTCACAAGTCATAAAATTCACAAGTCACAACAACAAAGGTGTTTCTAGATATATTTTTTTATTGGGTAAAATTTTTATGTTTTATTAAATATGTGCATTTTATTTTTTATTTAACGAGTCTTTCTTATAAATTAGTACACTTGTATAAATTATTTAATTTCAATTAACAAGAGATGATATATTAGGAAAAAAATGTTAAATAATGTGTTATTAACACTTTCCTTAATTTCACTGTGATTATTGAGAATTTAGTGATGAGCAGGCATTTATTTTTCCTCGAGTAAATATTTGTTTAGATTTTTTAAAGGATCAGTTGACATTTCTTTATTTTGAAAATAGATAACATTAATGTAGTCACTTAATAAATAAAATAATATTTATATAATCCCTTTCATACAATAATTATGAAAATGATGGATTGAATAATATATTTTTATTTTTAAAAAATTAAAATAGTATTAACCATTTATGATTAAGAGATAAAATTGATATTTTTTAGAGGATAAATTGATATTATTTATATTTCAAGAACTAAATTAATATCAATATTTTTTTCTAGGATCAAAATAATGCTTTACTCTTTCTCACTTGATTGTAATTTTTATCATTGAGATTATTTAATTCTAAGAATAAAAATCGTTGCATTCAATTTTTTTTTTTACTTTTACTAAAAGTAAGAAACTATACTGTCTTATTCACACATTTACTAAACAAATTAAGGGAAAAAAATTACATATATGTATATAATACAAATTTACTTCTAATTTACTAATTATAATAGTTTTACATATAGTTTACTGTCTTTTTAGTCCCTATTTTTTTTTTAAATTTTTATTTTTAATCTCTGAAATTTTTTTTACTAGTCAACATTCCTTAACTTTTATTTAAAAAAAAAAAAGAAAAAGGTTAAGGGACTAAAACTAATTAAAAAAAGTTCAGGGACTAAAAGTAAGAACAAAAAAAGAGTTAAGGAACTAAAACCAATAAAAAAATTCAAGGACTAAAAACAAATTTCTTAAAAAGTTTTGGGACTAAAAAAGATAATAAAAAGTTTCTTAAAAAGTTGGTCATTGATAATTAATCAACTAAAGGCAAACTTAGAGTGATAAATTCTTAGTAAGCATAGTAATGCATAAAACAATCCAATTTACAAAAGGAATTCAGAAGCAAATTAATTATTTAGGAAATCATGAGTTCAATTTACATCATAACCCTAGCTTGTAATTTAGCTAGCCATGGTAAAAGCAGAGCACAAAATTATAATTAAAGGCATAGTAAGGGGGAAGAAAGAAACTAGTAAAGATGGCGTTCCCTATCCCTTCCCAAGTTTTCCCCAAGCTCTCAGTTGCTCACTATACTCTTCCCTACTAGTAGAAGGTAAAATATTTCAAACAGAACAAAAGATGCCGAACTCCTACTTACCAAATTCTATTTATAATAAAAATTATAATCCTGAGTCATGAAAGTCTAGCACGACCATGTTAATTTCAGCACGACTGTGCTTAATGGACAACCAATTCAAAATTCAAATTCAGCACGATCATACTGAGATTTAGCACGACCATGCTTCAATATCAAGGGTTGTGTTGGAGGAAGCACGAGTGTGCTTTTCATTCAAGCTGAGATCCTACCAAAGTTCAGCACGACCATGCTAAGAGGGAACACAGTTGTGTTCGAAAACTTGATGTTGACCTTGAAAATCCTGAAATTCCAGCACAGTCGTGCTGAGCATAGCACAATTGTGCTTCTTCTTGAAAAGCTTTTTTGTTACTTTGCACTAAACACGACCATGCTCTTTAATAAGGTTCCCATTTTACTTCAAATTGTCATCTTTTCGGCTTTTTTTCACAATTATTCTTCCTAACACCTGTTTCATGCACACTTAACATAAAACCGTGAGTTTTGCCAATAAAAATACATAAAATAAGGCATTTCATGACAAAAACTCACTTCCTAGCATGCACAAAACATGGTTTATCAAGAGGCTTAGACCAAGTAATCTTTCATTAAGCATTGAAGCCCATAACACTAATTGTGATGTAAGGCAATTCGTCTGCCATAATCTCCATTGCTACATAGTCTATGTCATGAGATTGTATCATTAAGTTGGATTTTGATGGAGTAGAATTTTCAACAAAACGAAAGCATACCTCATTGACTTGTTCCACATTCAAGGAAATTTTAACTTGAGTATGATTTTTTTACACTTCCTTTAATCTTGGTTGCGTAAGGGTATTGGTGGGTGCATCATTATCTCTCTCTTGCTTTTTTATGAATGGATTTATTAGCAACCATTGCATGAAAGTCATTTATTGGCTTCATTCTTGATGAGGATGTACTTAAGTGTACTCCACATGATTTTGGCGGATTATAGGACGCGTCATAACATCTCTTTTTTGAATTGGTCCACAGTTTTGCCTCACGCCTATCATGTGGTGGGGGCCAATATTTTGATTCATTTGAATTTAATGTCATTCCACATCCCTAATTGGCTTTGTGGCTCATTGTATGATTTCCTAGATTCAACATTGAAAAAACTTCAAATTTTTTTTTGAAATAAATACATTTTCACCTTTTTCCCATATCATTTGTATTAAGTGTGTTACTTTTTTTTCATGACAATTAGTCAATCCTCATTCATATTTGATTCCCCTATTTTTTGCTTGACAAGCATTGGTGGTAATGATTGATTTTGGCTTTATTTAGTGCTACCAAATTTAATCGAATCTTAATTTTGGTGTCTCCATTAGGAGCATGACGACCACAATTTTTAGGTAGATGGCCATAACAGCCACATTCGACACAATAATATGAAGCCCATCATAGTCAACTTTATACCAATGACCATTTAGCAAAACTTTACCAACTATAGGTTGAATAAGGTCAATTTCAACACAGATACATGCAAAACGCCATCTCTCCACTCTGATAGTATTGTTATCGACGTTAATGGGCTTATCCATTGCAGTAGTCATTGCAAGTAAAAAAAAAACTCTTATTATCAGTGACGAACACAGGGGGCAAGGAGGGGCCCGGGCCCCCCTCTTTCTCAAATTCTAATAATTTTATATAGATAAAAATTATATTAATATTATTATATTATAAATATATGATTACACATATTAAACGTTAAAGAAATGAAAGAATGCGGACTGCGGAAGTGGAATGCAAAACCGGCCTCTCCATTTCAATTTTTAATAATATATTAAGTTGTTATATTAATATATAGTATTATATTAATAAAAGTTAAAAGTTAAAAAAAGATGAAACTTGTTTGAGAAGCCAAAGCTTCGTACTTGCAAACGTGGGAAAGTAGCACTAGGAAAGTTTCAATTTTTACTTTTTATCATCTATTACTGCCAGTGGTCTCTCTTTTAGAGAAATTGGACGAATCATCTATTCATCTTGCAAATTTATCGCTGTTACATTCGTTCGAATCGTCCGACCGTCCCGTTCCTTTTCTGCAAGGTTAAAGTTGTAATTCCCCAATTCTTTTTCAAGGTAACTTATAAAACAAGTGGTATACTGGTATTACCATAGCTGCCAATAGTAATATTTGCAACTGCAGGACTCACTCTCTGTTTGCTTTTAAGTTAATTTTTACTGGAGTCACTGTTTACTTTTAGTGGTATTATATTTTATTATTTCATTATACATGCTAAATTGCTAATAATAATTGTGACTTGCACAACACAGTTGCACTCACCAATTACTTTAATTGGTTAATACTTAATAGAGATGTGTTTCTTTGCTTTTGCCATGTATTCATTTGCTGGATATCTTTATTCAATTACTCAATTGTCATGTTTTTATTTAATTGGTTATTGATTCATAATCATAATGTTGCTAATGTTATATTTGAAATTTGAACGGTTAACTTTCAATTTATATATTCCTACTTTCTAATTTCATTTTTTTTTATTAATAATGTTATTGTAGAGAGAATGATAGGAAAAGCATCTACTCTTCATGCATATTATAAAAGAAAAGCCAATGAAGCTCCTCAAGCTAGCAATTCACCAAATCTTCCATCAACCACATAAATAAGAAATAGTGAACAACAATCTAAAGCTCCTAGAATAGAATAAGATCCTACAATAGAAGAAGTTGATATCTCTTTGCTAGAGAAAGATCCAGGAAAATAGTGTTCTACTTGGCAATATCCTATAAACCAACGTGACAAGATTCGTTGAGCTTACATCAAAGCCGAACCATATCAACTTAGAAATATAATGTTTCCACCTTCTACTATTGGAAATCATCGTCGGCAATTTAAACCTTCTTGGTTTAAAAAGTTCTCTAGTTGGTTAGAATATTCACCTCACAAGGATGTCGTGTTTTGTTTACCTTGCTATTTGTTCAACAACAATCATGGTGATCAAAATGATGGAAGAAGTGCTTTTGTTGAAGTGGGATTTAGAAATTGGAAAAAAGTCAATGATGGAAAGAATTGTGCATTTTTATGTCATGAAGGAGTTGGTCTTAATTCATTGCATAGAAGATGTCTAAAATTTTGTGATGATTTAATGGATCAATCTCAACATATTGAGAAAGTATTTGATAGGCAAAGTGCTGAACTTATTGCAAACAACCGCTTACGACTAAAGACTTCTATTGATGCGGTTCGATGGCTCACATTTCAAGCATGTGCTTTTAGAGGTAATGATGAAAATCTCCACTCATTGAATAGAGGAAATTTTATTGAGCTATTAAAGCTTTTAGCTTCTTACAATTCTAATGTTGCCAATGTTGTTCTTGAAAATGCTCCTGGAAATGCTCAATACATCTCACCTAATATTCAAAAAGAGATATTGTATATCTTTGCTAAAAGGGTACGTGTTGCAATACATGAAGAGATTGGTGCTTCTAAATTTTGTCTTATTATTGATGAAGTTAGGGATGAATAAAAAAGACAACAAATGACTATAGTTTTGAGATTTGTGGATAAAGATGGGTGCGTTCAAGAGAGATTTTTTGATCTCATCCATGTTGCTGACACTTCTTCTTTAACATTGAAGAAAAAAATTTCATGTGTTCTTTCTCGTCATTGTCTCGATATTCAAAATCTTTATGGTCAAGGGTATGATGGAGCTAGCAATATGCGTGGTGAATGGAATGGGCTACATGCTTTGTTCTTAAAAGATTGTCGTTGTGCATATTATATTCATTGTCTTGCTCATCGACTACAACTCGCTTTAGTTGCACCTGCTAGAGAATTTACTCATGTTCATCAATTTTTTTCAAATTTATCATTGATTGTGATTGTTGTAACTGCTTCTCCTAAGAGACATGACCAATTACAAGCTACACAAGTGACAATCATAGCAAATTTGATTGCTAATGATGATATTGAAACAGGTAGTGGATTAAATCAAATAGGAACCTTACAAAGAGCTACAGATACTAAATGGGGATCTCACTTAAATTCAGTTCGAAGTCTATTATGCATGTTTGATGCTACTTGTGAATTTCTTCAGAAAGCTATAGAAGAAGGTAATTATTCCCTTCGTGGTGATGCTAATAGTGCTTATGATATTCTCACGTCTTTTGAGTTTATTTTTTGGCTAAATTACTGGTTTGGTCCTCTAATTTATTTTCGAAGTTCATTTTGGTCCTATAATTTTTAAAATCGATTCAATTAAGTCCTTCCGTCCAAATTGAAGTTAACGGCGTTAACTGAGTAGGAACTCGAGTAACTTTTACACTTTCTGGCGGTCTTGTAAGTGCTAGTAAGTAGTTTTCACATACTGGTGGCTTTAAAACCGCCACTAATTATTTTTTTATTTTATTTTATAATAAACGTTCAAAACCCTTTTTCTGGCGACGAGCGATTGTAGATCTCCCACGTTTGCAGTAGCGTTTCGATGCAGCATGTCAGCAGCGGAGCGAATGAGTTGAGGGTTGAAGAACCCTCATTTGTGGTGACTGAGCGATTGCAAATCTTCCTCGTTCGCAGCTGCGATTTGGACACAGATTTGGTGCCATAGTTGTAGATCCGCGTAGATCTGGTGCCGTTTTGACTCTGACGCCGTTCTCCGGTTACCAGAGGGCGATCCTCAAGTCACGTTCGACGCTGACGTGCCTCTGCGTGAGAGAATCTTCAGCTTCAACTGTGAAGCAATTCAGAAGCTCAAAGCCAAAGCGAACAACTGCCGCACTGGTGACCGAAAAACAGCAACGTCACCGAGTTGATGTGGAAGCAAAGCAACTATAATCAACTAAAGGAGAACAAGGCCACGACAATGCTCGAGAATTAGTTCAAGGTGAATTCGCATTCGAAACTGCAAATTAACAGGCCTTTTTCATTTTGTTGGTATATATATAAACCATTTACTGGCAGTTTTTAAACCGCCAGAAAATGTAAAAGTGACACGTGTCTATCAAATTAACAGCATTAGCTTCAATTTGGACTGAAGGACTTAATTGAATGGATTTTAAAAATTAGAGGACCAAATTGAACCATTTAAAAATTAGAGGACCAAATCGAACATCAAAAATAAATTAGAGGACCAAAACAGTAATTTAACCTTATTTTTTTGCTACATCTTATGAGAGATATCTTAGCAATTACCCAAGATCTTTGTCATGTTTTGCAATGCAAGAATCAAGATATATTAAATGCAATGCCTTTGGTTTCCACTACTAAAAGTTTGATCCAAAGAATAAGGGAATCAGGTTGGGAAAGTTTTTTCAAGGAAATCATATCATTTTGTGAGAAGCATGAAATCAATGTGCCTGACATGACTACTTTGTATATTCCTAGAAGAGGTCGAGCTCGTCAAAATGTTGATCATATTACAGTTGAGCATTATTATCGTATTAATCTATTCATTGCTACACTTGACACTCAGTTACACGAGCTTAATAGCAGATTTTGTGATAATATGGTGGAATTGCTTACTTTGAGTTCAACTTTAGATCCAAAAGATCTTTACAAATCACTCAATGTAGAGAAAATTTGTAAATTGGCAATAAAGTTTTATCCTGATGATTTTACTGAACAAGAGAAGTTGCATCTTAAAATACAAGCTCAACATTATGAACTTGATGTTCCCTTTCATTCTAAATTGAGAAAATCTATCAACAATTTCTGAGATATGTCAAGGATTGGTGAAAATAAGAAAACAATTGACTTATCCTTTAATTGATCGTTTAATTCGTTTGGTATTGATTCTTCCTGTTTCAACTGCTACCACTGAGAGATCATTTTCAGCTATGAAAATTATGAAAAATAGACTCAGAAATAAGATGGAAGATGAATTTCTAGTTGATTGTTTGATTACTTACATTGAGAGAAAGATTGCTGAAAAGTTTGATACAAATTCTATTATTGATGAATTTTATGATATGAAGGAACAATGTGCATGACTTAGATAAATGGTATGATATATTTTTAACTATTATAATTTAATATCCTACTACATCAAAGTATTTTTTTTTTTCATATGCATTGTTTTGTCTAATGATTCTCATGAAATGTTTTAAGGTTTGAGTGTGAAAGTGCCAAGATGCTGTCAGCAACTTTTATCCTGCAAACTATTGATTTGGCCTTTTTTGGAGACGATTATGTATTGCATGGGCGTCACTCTTTTGCAAGGTAATTTAGACAAGTCATGGAGACGTCCGGCCGCTTTCAGGATCATTGACTGTCCCTATAAATCAACACGAGACTTCTCAGCGTACTTCGTCCTCACTCGTATGGTTGCCGGACGTCTCAGAAAGGGTTACCCACGAAGGGTTCTGATCGGTGAAGGGTTATGACCAACGAGGAGTTGAGTGAAGTGTCACCGTGTGAAGTGTCGTGGAGTGGAGCCGCTAAGATGCCGGATCTGAGGGTCGTTACATCTGACCCAGTAAGTTGGGAGACACCCGTGGTTTTTGACACAGGACAAAAAAATATTCTATATGAACAAAATTTTTAGCCAATAAATTTGTCATCTCCCTCGTACACATTGTTTCTTTGTTCCTAAAGACTCTGTCTCATAAGAAAATAATAGGTGCTAGTGGTGGTGTCACAGTTATAACACTACCTCTATCTGATGGTTCACTTGGTGGAGGCGGAAGCTCCATCGCCATTATATAGATGAAACACTGTCATCCTTTATTAGATTTTTCATTAATTACTTTAATACTAAATTAAAAATTATTCATTTACTTCATATTGAACTATTAGAGCTTTGACTTCCATTTTTGAAAAGACAACCTACTTTTGTTTGCTTATTAGCAAGAAGACATAAATCACATGTCATTAGTTGACAATAGTTAAAATATGTCAATTAATTAATAACTAACAACATGGATCATGGTTATTTTGTAGCCGCTTAATTCATTACTTATGACATGAATTGCAAATCGTACTGAAAAAATAGTTACATGTAAGGTTACTCATAGGTCAACAAATTTAGACAAGTTGAAGATAGAAAGGACTTTGACAAAAAACATCAAGGCTAAATCAAATGCTAGGATCACAAGACCAACGATATATATCAGAATGAAACATATCATTGCAAAACAACCTCTCTTAAATGGTGGGACCTTAAATGATGAAGGTTGGAGCAAGATCATTATAATCTTCATTCAACTCCGATGTATCATGGATAATCTAACCATGATAAGATTTTGCAATCCCTATGTGTATAATTCGAAGATAATAAGTATATTTGCAAGCAGTGGAATAAGTTTATTTTAAAAGCAACTAATTCTCAGTTAGCTACTTGTATAAATGTTTAAAATTGCATTAATTGCTTGAACTTAGTGTTAGAGTAATGTTCTAAATATAGAATATAAATGTAATTAAGATTCAATAATTAAAATTATATATAATTTAATATTATAGGATAGAATAACATACATATCTAATTATAAAAAAAAATGCCTAACTAACAAAATCATTTAAGTATATTTACTAATTAGACTTGGTCAAACGGATGATCAAATTGAACTTTCTTCTGATGTTGGGTCAAATTGATTAATAGAACCGAAGAAATTAATTAGGTCCATAATGTGTTTGGAGAAAAAAAGGAAAAAAAAGTAGAGAAGAGAAAATACATATAACAATATATTTTTATTTAGTTAGAGAGAAAAGAAAAAAATGACTTTTAAAAATAAAATTTTTAACTTTTTTTTTCTATTTTCTTTAAAATTTAAATTTTATTTTATTTTCTATTCCCTCACTTTTTTTTCTTCCCAATCAAACGGAGGTGCGAAAAATTAAAGAGCTAATAAGACAAACTGTGTAGCCAAATAAAAAAGCATTATTAGAATAATCTTAGAACACATTGAAATCCTAAAGCTAAAAAAGAAAAAAAATCTTTTAAAATAATTTTAACACTTTTTACTATTATTATTATTATTATTATTATTTCTTCCACGACTCCAGAACATCAAATTGATACTGTACTATGAGTAATTTGTTTGGTTTATTTTTTGGCATAAGTTTGCATGTTTGAACGTTTTGCAAAAATTGTAATTTCGCAATTTTTAAGTTAAACGAAATATATTGTCATTTCACAAACATCAAACATGTTAATGTTGGTAGGTTTGCTTTCCACAAACACTTAGACAAAGGAATCATCTATAAGTTTTAAAATTTCGATTCTTTCATTTGTCTTTAATAATAATAACAATATAATGCCTATGGTTAAAAGAATACAATATAATGTTATGATAAGAGAGACATACAAATCTAAACATTTATCTCTAATTGGTAAACTAATTTTTGTGTATAATTTCAAGTATGTATATATGTGTGTAACATTTTTCGAATGATTGCATCTAACTTTTTTTTTTTAATTATGTTTTAAGTGTAAAGTATTTACCTATTTTATTGATGATTAATTTTCATTCGAAAATCTGATTAATAACCTTTTATGATGTTTTCTCTCTCAATCACATTTTTTTTTCATTCACAAAATTAAATATCATACCTTACCTAAGAGATCTAAATTTTGACCCACTCAAACCAACATGATATTAATATTACATGCAGATTTAATCATTCCGAAAATTAAGTATTAGTCTATGAGGGATATAGGGAAAGTATTTACCACAGTGATCCCACATTCACACCATATTCTTTGGATTAATCAGCGAAGAAAGTAATTCTAAAAAGATAAATAGTATCCGTTAAATCAATTTCTAAAAAATTAAAAATACACTCGAAGTCTAGAGATATATATTTTATTAATTATATTAACCCTAATGTCGAAATTTAAAGAAAAAAAAGAAGCATATGTTTGAGAATTAATTGATTGAAACAATAAAATGCATTTATTTTTTTTAAATATAATTTACATTTTTTTTAAAAACTAATACAACCAACATTATATTTTACAGAAAAAGTTGAATTTCACAACGTTTTTTTTTTTTCTTCTTCTCTCAAACTTGGCAGTTATTACTTATTAGATCATGACTGAGTCAGATGCAGTCAACAGATCATCACCAGTCTACTGAATTAATGTTCCTGATTCTCCTGATCAGAAAAGTTCCACCGGAAGCATGTGGTCCTGGCCACAGAATTATCGTCACAAGTGTCACGTGAATGCTCAGAAAAAAGCAAACAACATAACAACAAGAACAACCGATGCAGTGAATCACGAGTATCTCACGCCACCCTTAATAGCCGCATCATTTCAAGCCTTTTTCACTCAGTGGCACAAACTGTAATTTCTAGTCAAAGAAAAGGTTAACTCTGTAATTTCATAACCTCATTCACGTTTCACAGGCTGCGCTGTCATCATTATTATTATTATTTTTATCCCTAACTTGCTACTACTACTAGATCTTAATTATTAAGAAATCTTAGTTGCATGAAACCTATCATGGTAGTTAGTTATTAATATTAATATTTAGTACTACAAGCTAGCTTTTTCTTAAATCTCATTTCAACTTCCACTTGCATTTGAGACCCATTTTTTTTATTTTGAGCTAACTAAGATCTAATTAATTTAATTAATATAATATTAAAGCCACGTGAAGATGTGAAACTACAAGTGGCTTAAACCTAAACAAAGGATTTTTCTTTTTCTGTAGCTTTCAATCTTCTTCTGTTATCAAAATTTCAAAGTTTGAGTAAGCAATCCATTTCCATTTATAGATATATAAATATAAAAGAGAATATTTCTTGTTAATGAGTTGGCAAGAGTAAATTACAAATAAATGGAATTGTTAAAAGTTAGTGAAAGATGGAGATATTCAAACCAATTTGAGTATGTCCTACATCCCATATAAACTTACGAAATTTAACTTGATTCTGTTTGGGTTCACAAAAATTAACTAACTCTAACTATTCGTTTTGTGACATATGAAGAAAAATAATTAACATTTTAAGTACTTGGAATGTCTCGCTTATGATAGACAAAAAAGAACAAAAATAATAAAATACTAATAAGTTGAGAGGTTGAAACTTGAAAGACAAATTTTTCTCTGATGGATCAAAACACTATCTAAAAAAATTTAAAGTGTAAGGTGCAAGGGAATAATTTTATATTAAAAAAAAATACTCCATTGAGTAAATTCTATAGTTTTACATATATTGACATTTTTTTTCGGTTCAAGTGCCTTATGTTTACTAATGTTTTGACTTTTGATAGGCTCTACATCTTTTGCAATCTGAATTCTATATTTCTATTTGATATAAATGAATATAATTAATAATATATTACTATAATGATTTAAATATATAATTGTAATTATAGTGTGAAAATTTTATTAATGTTTAAAATCTTTGATATTGCGAGAAAAAAATGAATAGTATCATAGATAATGATGTAATTTTTTTTTTAATTTTTAAAAGTTGATTTATATTTTCCAACTCAGGTTTTAAATAACTAGATCTACCTTATTTATGAAACGTTTGTTCATTCAATTTTTTTTATTGAGACATATTAGCCCTCAATCTATATGGTTAACTACACATAATCGCTTTTAATTAATGCTATCTTTTCAAAGATAGGACAAGATGATAACTAGTCATGCATACGTATGAACAGCTTAACAATGCTATATCCATCCTACAGATTATTTTGCACAGGAAAATGATGTTATTAACACTCTACCCATGTGTTTACATCCTTAGAAAAAAGCAGAAGAAAAGAGAAAAATTGACAAGTGATGCAACGAAAAAATGAGAAAAAAAAAAATAAAGTGAAAAAAAATTATGGCTTCAATAAACCATGAATAACTTTTATTTCAAGATCTCTAAATTTAATGACAAAAGGTCTGAGTTAAAAAAATAATGAATTAATATCAATTAGCGCATACTTTAATAAAATTTCGCTCAAACTTTCAACAGTTTAATAAAATTTTACCTGATTTCACCCTTTTACCAAACATCATCATTATATATCATTTTATTTAATATTTTTTTTTCTGATAACATTATATATTAAAATATGAGATACAGATTTATTAAACTTTGATAAATAAAACTCTAATTTGTCTTACATAAAATTCTCATCAGTTTTAATCTATATTTCTTTTTCCACAAATATCCTTCGAAGCCAATCCATTATATGTAATACTATCTCCGATCATATATATAAGAAATAAGTAATAGTATATTTTACAGTATAACTTATTTCTTATAAATAAGATCGGAAGTAGAATACGCATTTTTTGCTATACCAGAAACGTATTATGTTTACTCAAAAAAAAAAAAAAAAAGAAGAAAAAGAAACGTATTACGTATGAAAACAAATAAAGTATTCTAGAATCCAAAAAAAATGAAATAAAGTATTCTAAAAATAGTAAAAAGCTTTCCTGTATTACGTAATCCATCAATTTTTTTTTTTTGAAAAATACTACTTACACGTCAAATATTAAAAAAGTTCTACTAATAAATATGGTTAATAAATAAGTATAAAAAAGCATTTATTAAAAGCATCAATCCTAAAATAAATATTCACATTTCAAAAAATTAGTCTTAGATTTTTACAATAATATTATAATTCCCCACATTATTTTTTATATAATTATGACATTAAAATTAAAATTTATGATATCAGATATTACCTAAAAACTTTCTGCCCTTAAGTGGACAATCTAATTTCACACATTTAAACACTACTACTTTGAAAAAAAAAATACCCAGTTCTATTTCCATATCCTCCCCATATACTAAATAATAATAATAATAATAATTTTTATAAAAAAAAAATAAAGTATACTTTAACAATATAAAAGTGTCATCTAATTACAAAATACTATATATAATAACAAGTTTATTAATTTTGATAATAAATATCTTAAATGGTTGACAATGCATGATTAATAATACTAATTATTATTAGAGTGGGGTCCAATACGTTTGAGGTGACGTGGCAATAGTTTGGCGCAAAAATGGAGGTAACCGGAGGATATAGACTGCAGGGGGAAGTGAACCAAGACATAAGAGAGAGAGAATGAATAAATAATAATGATGCAACTCTGTTTCTATTCTTCTTTTTTTTGATGAGTTGTTTCTATTCTTCTACCATAATAACATAACTATGAAGAACCATATAATATTAATAATAACAATAACAATTTAATAATACTCTCTTCATTGTCAATTCCATCTTCACTTCACTTCACTTCTCTTCTGTTTCTCTGTTCTCTGTTCTGTTGAGTATTATTCAATCATTCACAAACACATACTTTCCATTCTCTTCTCTCAGTTTTTTTTTTATTTGCTTTTTTGTTTTCTTTGGTTTTTAATTTTCCGTTTTCCAAATCCATGATTGCATCTCGCCGCGAAATCCTTGCACCGCCGTCGATTCCCGATCTCCGGTGACCGGAAAATGCTCCCGTTCGCGCATCCGAATCCGAATCCCGCCATGCCGAGCCGCAACCACACCACCGTGGAGACGGTGAACGCCGCCGCCAACGCCTTCGCCGCCGCCGAATCCAGACCGCAACCGACCACCGCGCCGGTGAGTTTCTCTCTCTCTCTCTCTCTCTCTAAAATGTTCCTGTTGTTTTGTTTCTGTGTACGTGCGTCTGATCCCTTTTTTTTTTTTTTTTTTTTCCTTTTCGATTTTCGGAATTCGATGCCGTTTGGTTACCGAGAAAAGATAACAACGTGCGAAAGGGGGAAAAAATAGGATCTTGTGTTCTGTGTTTGCTGTTTTCGTGTTTTGTGTTTCATGTTTCTCTCTTTTCTGTTTTTTTTTTTTTACTTTTTTTTTATTAATTCTTTTTCTAATCTTCAT
Source organism: Pueraria montana var. lobata (assembly GCA_026413185.1). Classification (NCBI taxonomy): domain Eukaryota; kingdom Viridiplantae; phylum Streptophyta; class Magnoliopsida; order Fabales; family Fabaceae; genus Pueraria; species Pueraria montana. The sequence continues at coordinate 80,555,892 of CM048648.1, forward strand.
GATGGTGAAGGTCTGGTCTAGTCTTCATTTGACTCTATGGTTGTGGCGTTGAAAGGTTTGAAATTTTGAATCGCTTTTTCTTTTTCTCTTTTCGTTTTGTTTCGAACATCTGAAACTGTTTCGTTTGTTTAAAAAGTGTAAAAAGAAGGGAACTTTGGAGTGTGGATCCTGGGGTGTCTCCCTATTTTTTTTTTTTTTTTTTATAATTTATGAATTCATGTTGCATAATTAATCAGAGACAAGGGTTTGCAAGTGAAGAAACACAAGCAGCCTTGAATTTTTATTTTTTGTTTTTTATAGTTTTTCATGTTTTCTGCCTTCTGTGTGCTTTGATTGATTTACCTATCTATCAAGAAACACAAGCAGCATTGAATTTTCATTTTCTATTTTTATAATTTTTCACGTTTTCTGCCTTCTGTGTGTGCTTTGATTGATTTACCTATCTATCAGAGGTTTAATTCTATCATTAGTGCATAGTGTTTGTGTTAATTTAACTCTTGAGCTTTTCAATCTGCAATTTGGCGTGCTGCAATTCAAGTTATAATGTCCTCTTTAGAGTGCATGGTTAAATGAGAAACGATCTTTTGGGAGAAAATTTTGAGTTAACAACTTGACATGATTATGATTTCATAAACTTTCTTTCCATACCAATCGTGAATTTTTTTTATTAAATTAAGAGCATTGTGTTCTGAGTTCTGTTATGTGGTTATAATTCTAATTTGAATTAAAACTGATGATTATATAATCATGGGGGACTGACTTCAGTCATCTACACGTGCGGTTCGCAATCCGACAAACTGCTATTTTTTCATGTTGGCGGACCTTTGATTGTGCTTTTAATAAGCTCTCCAGGTTTTATTATGGCTAGGTGCTCTTGGCCAGTTTCTCAAACTTACGTTTCAAAAATATATCAATTCAATTAATGTGTGAGAATTTGGTCAATGTCTGAAATTGGTGGCGCCGTAAAACAAACTTGTCCTGCCTAGTAGTGACAATGGAATTTAGTTCTCATTGATCGCCATTTTCAGTTATCTACATGTGCTGTCTGCAATCTGATAAACTGCTATTTTTTTCATGTTGCAGACCTTTGATTGTGCTTTTAATAAGCTCTCCAGGTTTTATTATGGCTAGGTGCTTTTGTCCGGTTTCTCAAACTTACGTTTCAAAAACATATCAATTCAATTAATGTGTGAGAATTTGGTCAATGTCTGAAATTGGTGGCGCCGTAAAACAAACTTGTCCTGTCGAGTAGCGACAATGGAATTTAGTTCTCATTGATTGCCATTGGCGAATAGGATGAGTTTGAAAATAGATTGTGGCGGTAATGATTCCTCTGTCAATGCAATTGGTTGATATTGGTGGTTTTTCTCCTTCTTCTGTTAAAGGAATGAAGTCATGGCTTTCGTGTCGCTATTGGGCAATGATTGCTCTGTCAATGTGATTGGCTGATATTGGCGGTTTTTCTCCTTCTGTTGAATGAATGAAGTCATGCTTTTTGTGTCACTATTCGAATTCTTTACGTTTCTACTAATGATGTTTGTTCATGCAATTCTTCCATGCACTATAAAAAAAAGTTATGCACTCACATGAATTTTAAATGTTTGTTGATTCTATTGATTTGATTGCTAACATATATTTTCCATATCTTTGATGTAGTTAGCTATGTCTGTCAAACATTTGACAGACAGAAAACTTAGACTTTTCTTCTTCTTTGCTTTGCAATGGGTAGGTTGATGAATCAGTCTATGCTTTAGTAGCACCCTGTCCTCATTAGTTACAATTGGAAACTGAAGACTGCTACAAAAGAATTTTTGAAGAAAGTCAATGCGTGTGTATGTTGTATGTTGTATGTTGATTAGCTATCAGAAAATTAGATGTGCTTACTATGGAAACTAAAATTCTAATGGATATTCCATATCTGTGTAATATCTTTTGTTTTGGCCAAACCACTGTTTTGTCCTTCAGTATTGAACCATGTGTAACTTAAACCTGAGAATTGGATAATGTGTAACAAAATTGCCAAAATGTTAATAGTCATAGATCAAGATATTTGGTGCTTAATTTAGAGAAATTCAGCACTATTTTGGTATATCCTAAAATATTTCTTTCTCTGTAAATGCATTGATATTGCAAGTGACTGTGAGTAATGTTTTGATTCTGTTCCAACTTCTGATGTATAATTTTTTCTTCACTAACTGCAGAAAAAACGTTGGGGAGGCTGCTGGAGCCAATATTGGTGTTTTGGATCTTGTAAAAGCAGTAAAAGCAGCAAGCGAATTGGCCATGCTGTCCTTGTTCCAGAACCTGTTGCACCAACAGGTCCAGCTGCTGCTGCTGCTCCTGCACCAAATCCTTCAACTGCCATTGTAATGCCGTTCATTGCCCCTCCATCTTCTCCTGCATCTTTTCTCCAATCTGATCCACCATCTGGTATTCAGTCACCGCCTGGATTACTTTCACTCTCTTCTCTTGCGGCCAATGCCTACTCTTCTGGTGGTCCTGCATCCATGTTCACCATTGGTCCATATGCCTATGAGACCCAGTTAGTTTCTCCACCTGTATTTTCAGCCTTTACAACTGAACCATCCACTGCTCCTTATACTCCCCCACCCGAGTCTGTGCAGCAAACAACACCTTCATCCCCTGATGTTCCGTTTGCTCAATTGTTGGCATCTTCACTGGACCGGGCTCGTAAAAGTAATGGGAATCAGAAGTTTCCATTATACAGTTATGAATTTCATCCTTATCAACAATATCCTGGAAGCCCAGGTGGCCAGCTCATATCACCTGGATCAGCAATTTCAACTTCTGGCACCTCAACCCCATTCCCTGATAGACCCCCTACTCTTGAATTCCCCAAAGGTGAAACACCAAAGATCTTGGGTGTTGAACACTTCTCCACTCGAAGATGGAGTTCAAGACTAGGATCTGGATCCTTGACACCAGATGGTGCAGGGCAAGGTTCAAGGCTAGGCTCGGGATCTTTGACTCCTGACGGTGTTGGGCTTGCTTCACGGTTAGGTTCTGGGAGTGTGACACCTGATGGTCTGGGGCAGGAATCCAGGTTAGGTTCTGGCTGTTTGACACCTGACAGTGCTGGGCCAACCAATCAAAACAACATCTCTGTGCAAAACCAGATTTCTAAGGAAGCAACTCTTGCAGATTCGGACAATGGACATCCAAGTAATGCAACATTGGTTGATCACAGAGTTTCATTTGAATTAACTGGGGAAGATGTTGCTCGATGTCTTGCAAATAAAACCGGGTTATTGCTTCGAAACATGTCAGGGTCTTCACAAGGTATACTGGCCAAAGACCCTGTTGACAGAGAAATGGTGCAAAAAGACACCGATAGTAGCTGTAATGTGTGTACAGAGAAAACAGATGACAAGCCTGACAATCCTGTAGGAGAAGGAGAGCAATGCCTTCACAAGCAAAATTCTGTAAATTCTTCCAAAGAATTCAATTTTGACAACAGGAAAGGTGATGTTTCTGGCACCGCTGGCGGTGGCTCTGAGTGGTGGACTAACAGGAAGGTTGCTGGGAAGGAAGGTAGATCAGCCAACAGTTGGGCTTTCTTCCCAATGTTACAGTCAGAAATGAACTGAGGTTTAGTTTATTGCAACATGACTTAACCTGTATGGTATAAAGCAAAAAAGGATTTTCCATTTGTCTGCAGAACCTTTAGTATACTGAATGTATATTTGAAGACCTTATCTTGAATGCTGTTCATCATATACCTTTGAGGAAAATTGTAGTAAATGGATGATTGAGCAAGACTCAGATGAACCAACAGTTGTTATATTCCTTTAGGACCTAATGTAGAATGCAAGGGGAGCATAGTGGTAGTAGGTAGGGACCAATAGTGGGTTATATTATTTATATAATTATTATGTGAAACATTACTTCTTGCATTTCATCCTTTCAAATATACAGAAATAGCAAAGTACAGGTATTTCGTGTTGTGGATTATTGTATCATTTCATATGCAATAATGAAAAAAATATTATATTATCTATCCTTTTTATTATTATTGTTATTCTTTTTTTTGGGGGGGCAATTGGATTTATAGAAAACCTGCACATTTGATGGGGTCTCTAGTTACATGCCTCTGCAATTGTTTCCAAGGTGGGGTACTTTCAAAAATACATGTGGTGCTCATAGGTGGGTTCCCTATACAGCTATGTTTCTACATGTTTACCTGTATTTTGTGCCTTTTATTAATGCAATGCTTCAATGGGGGAGCTACACTTCAGCTACCACAACTTGGTACTCATCTGCCACTAACTGAGGGCATGGCCCCCTTGCATGAATGTGCAGCTCAAAGGCTGCAACGAAGTCGTTCTGGCTCATCATTTGCTCAGTTTGATTCCTCATTTCAATTTTCAACCCAAATGAAAAATAATAAAAATGGAAAAAAAAAAAGTAGAAAAAGAAAAGTGATTTGATTTTTATATCAGATGGCAGGAGTGTATGTTTGTCATGAGGGGACCCTTATAGTGCCATGCACTATGTTTTGTTGTGTTTGTCTTAGTTGTTTCTTCTTGTCTTGTTGTCTTGCCAAGTCCACCGATAAGTTCCCCATTGGAGAAAATATTTCGCATTCGGGTCCCAACCCTTCAATCATAGGTGGGTGCCTGCTTCAATCAGCCACCTGC